>SMMW01000627.1:5572500-6820858 GCA_004794655.1 Marisa cornuarietis
GATATACTAGGAAATAATTGTTCAGATAGAGTGTACACGGTTAAAAGCCGAAGATGTCTAATTAGGAACTGAGAATGAGTGAAAGCAAAGAGCAAATGAAAGATAACAGACACAAAATGCTGTACGTGTAAATAGCTTAGAAGAAACAAAATAAGGAGAGATAAAGCTACCAGTTTCTGGCATCCCTCCTGTGTGCAGTTTTGACAGGACGAGTCGTAGACAGTCATGTTCACTGCGTTGCTATAGCGATGGCCATCGACGGTAGCCGTGATGTAAAACCGTTTGATGGATTTCTCTGAAAATAAAAACTTTCTTTTTACGACTCCAATTTTTTCGAGATTGTGAAACGGTTCTCAAAAATCCAGGCGTTTTGTATCTCCATTCCCATTATTGCCTATAGAAGAAGGACGGTCGACAGGCAGCTCCAAGTCAGAGGGACCTGCGTTACAAAAGATCCAGAAACCTTACATCGTAGGCTAGGTAAACGCTCCTTACCTGTTGTGACGCCAGCATCAGGCAAGACGCAGCCAAGTTTGTTAAGAGACAGAAAAACAGCTTCTTTCATAGAAGCGTTTTCGGAAACTGATCCATCATCCTAGAAATATAATAAGAACATGCTATATTTGTTATGAAACTACTAATATCTTTTTATATTGTTTAAATGCCAATTAAATTTTAATATTATTAATGGAAGGTTTGCTTTAAACATTTGCAAATCCTTACCAGAATTTCTTGAATTTTGCAAGCCATTGTCGCCGTATTCTGAATATTTTCAGCGTTGATGAAGATTTGTTTGCATGGTCGTTCGTTAAAGTCACACAAGCTGGACCTTGTACGAAACAAGATGAAGGCTTAATCTAGTAATGTATGTGACTGTCTTATTCTCTAAATTTTCTTTTCGTTCTGTTGGCCAACAAGAAAATCAATACATGAAGGGCGTTGTGACGGACTTTTTGGTATGTTTTTCTTAATTAATCACCTCTCATCATCATCTTCATCAACAACAATAACAACAAATAATTCTGTTCCTCACCCTCGGATGCTGAGCAGCTTAGGTGGTTCATCTTTTATCTGACAGTTATCACCGATAAAACCTCTGTTGCAGACACAGCGCCCCCTGTCGCATCGTCCGTTGATGTAGCACACGGGGCTGCAGACGTCATCAGAGATCTCTGGCTTCACGACACTCTCTCCGCTGGGTGTGGTGATGTAGTTATTCGGGTTCTTGGCCAACTCCACGTTGCAAATTGTCAGGAAAGCTCCCACGATGGCCTCCGTTCCTGTGTAATTATCAGCTACCTGGAGGTAAAAATGAGGGTAAAACACAGAACAAACAGTCTTTTTGTTTCTTACAATTTATTATTCTATCAACTACTAATGTAGCAGGGATAAATATGCGTCTGGCAAATATGAATTTCGCCGGACCAAAGAGTGAGTGTGAGTGTGTGAGTGTGTGAGTGTGTGAGTGTGTGAGGGTGTGTGAGAGTGAGTGAGAGTGAGAGTGAGAGAGAGTGAGAGAGAGAGTGAGAGAGAGTGAGTGAGAGTGAGAGAGAGTGAGTGAGAGTGAGTGAGAGTGAGTGAGTGTGTGTGTGTGAGTGTGTGTGAGTGTGAGTGTGAGTGTGTGTGTGTGTGTGTGTGTGTGTGTGGGTGAAACAGATTACACTTCGAAGACAGGTGTAAAATGAACTGCTGAAAATTAAGCAGTCTTTTGTGCATTTTATGAAAACTCACCAAAATATCAATCTTGCAGTTTTCGATCAGCCCCTGAATCTCTTGGCTTTTGTCCTGACAGTAGGACCAGAGCTGAGACTGTTTCAAGGCGGTGGAGCAGTAGTTCTCTGCTTGACTCTCGCTGATGCCAGTGGAAGTCGGCCATGACAGTTTTGGTGGTCGGAAATCTGCAACATCAGAGCTAATCCCCTTCATTTATCCCCATCTTGTCTTCTCCCTAATCATTTTGTTTCTCTCTACCCTCTTTCTTCAATCACCATTCCCCATCATCATGACCTATCTCAAAAAACATCATCATGGTTTGTGGGATGTAATTACAGAAAAAAACAAGCTGTTACCTGCATAATCGTTAGGGTCGTAAGCATGGTGTATTACA
This sequence comes from Marisa cornuarietis, assembly GCA_004794655.1. Taxonomy (NCBI): domain Eukaryota; kingdom Metazoa; phylum Mollusca; class Gastropoda; order Architaenioglossa; family Ampullariidae; genus Marisa; species Marisa cornuarietis. The sequence goes on from SMMW01000627.1 coordinate 5,574,608, forward strand.
TCGGAGTCGACGTATGCATTGCCACTTGCAGATCTCTTCCTTGTTGGACTAACCCATGCACCTCCCATAAACCCACTTTTGCCTGTGGTATCTTGGCAGTTAGGACACTTCACATGAAAATATTAACAAGTGAGTGTTACTCACAGAATAGTGATTGCTACTTTAGTTTTAGTTTTATTGGTTACGAAGGAGAGATAGAATTACCTGCCCTTGTCGCAGCATGTGCTTGATGAGGCAGCTCTACAAATTATATGTATTTTCACTGTGATGACCGATGTTTCTCTTATGTGTTCTACATTTTCTGCTTCCCTACTTGACAATATCTACTCTGGATTGAATGGAAGAAGGACTTTTTTAAAGTTTACTTTGCTGGACTTTCTTCTGACTACTAAACCACGTGCTCCAACATGGCTTCCGATCCTCTATCCCGGCCTTTGTTTCGACGCTCTCAGCACACCAGACAAGACGATGCACTCATCACAGCGTGTTCACATACAAGAAAATTACCTACGGTAGGCACGAACTTTTATCCCTGAAATTTAAGACCTTTGATCGCTCATCAGCGCTTTGCACCAGAATCACGATGTTCCCGTTACTTGGTGCCTTTTTGTGTTTTCTGTCTTTGTTTTAAATTTGTCGTCAGTACTGTCGTTTATTCTTCCGTCCTTTGTGTTCTATCCATTTAGTCCATGTCTCTTCCTCGTTTTAAGCGCTAAGAGCATGATCTCTATGAGTGTGTATATGCACTAAATCTTCATTATTATTATTATTATTATTATTATTAGGAGGAGGAGTATTGTTGACGGATATGCTCTCTCCAGAAGGAGGAGCTTTCTGCTGTTGGTGTATTATTTCATACTCTCATAATTAGAAACTTTTAGTTAAAAACAAGTATTTTGAAAATAAATGACAAATCACAAAAACGATATCACTGACTTTTGAAAGACTTCGTTCGCCAGGATAGCAATGACTTATGATCAGTTCCTCGCACAAAATATAGCTTTGATCAAATTGGGTGGGTTTTCAAAAAAAATTTTGTCTGAAACAAAAACTGTCCTGAACAAACAGGACACACACAAACAGGCATCTTCACACTGCTGGGTGGACAAGTTTACTTTCTCCTTCACTGGTCACAGAAAGTCTCGAGACCAGATACATTTTGTCTGCGGAACCTCCCTAAACGGAGCTCACAAACCTGCACAGTATTTGATCTTCCGCTATAGGGATTTAGAATTTTTAGGGATTGTAAAATACCCTGGGCTGTTTTTAGCTCCCCGATATATCGTAGTTAATGCTACTCAGAAATCTGATCTGAAAATTTGATTTCGGCGCAAAGTGGAATCAGGCTGCTAGCTCATCACTGTGTACCACATGTACATGAAGTGGATGTTCTCAATGGCGTCTCAAACATTCTGTGCGCTGAATGAGAGCGCGTCGCTATTAGTAATGACATGATGGGTATCGGGGAAAAAATCTACAAATATCACCATTGAAAAATGTAAGTTATCAATATGGATACGTTTTCGTTGTCAAGGCCATATCCAATGTAAGAGATCTGGGCTGGTTTGCATGTGATGTCTTGAAAATAAGTGTAAAGTCTCTGGTCTCAAGTGGCGAGTCAACGTCGCTAAGTTTGGTTTTAACAGTCCACCACACAGTCAACTCAATACTTATCGTCAAGATATCAAATGCAAGACAGCTGAATGGCGATGATTTTTATCTGACTGAACACCTCTCACACAAACCACCCCATATGTTAATAAGACCTATTTGTGGACTTTTGTGATGTCACAAGTTTCACCTCCTTTGACCTCTTTATCTGCTTGGTGAAGTTTGTAGGCGTGTATCTCAAAACATCAGGTAGAGGTGGTGTTATTCGTTCCAAATTTAAGACATAGTATTTTATATCCAGCTCAATCCAGTCATTTAACAACATCGCATCACGCCAAACTTTTTAAGAGTACACGACTTACACCACTGCCTCCATCCACATGCGCTTCATTCCGAGCTGTAAACAACTTACTTTTTCATAATTTTGTCATCATTTCAACTATATCAGCATTATATAACTTACATTTTATATTTTTTCTTATCATTTATGCTATGCTGATTACATTGATAAATAACAAATGTAAATGTTATAATCGAGCTATGTTTTATTTAGGAACATTATGTAGTGTGCTTTGATTATTAATTATCAAATGAGGTAATAATTATTCCCATAATATGAATAATGGAAACAGGATTTCTTCACTATTACACATCTTTTTCGGACCAAAGCTCATTTTAACAGCAAGGTTAGACTAAAAAAGACGAAAAATGACTAAAGATATTTGCTAACCTGAAGTGTGTGTCTCATTATGTCCCCTAGGTGCACACAGTCCACAGTTCCACGGCCATCGTTACTACATGTGCAGTATTTAGGCACGTACGACTCCCCCGTTTCTGGAGGTACGATCCTGAACAAGCTTGTTCTGTCATTGTTCCTGAAACATTGATTACATCATAAGTATCTTCTAAGGTTAAATTATAAATTTGGGAAATCCCTGTGTATTTTAAGGTGGAAACATAATTCTAAAATTAGATGTGAACGAACGTTACCTAAATGTAGAAAACAACAACAGTGATTACTTCCAGGACTCTGTGAAACTCTCCGGTACATCGTCTAGAGGCATTGTGTCCACAAAGCCAGAGCGATGAGTCAGGTCGTTGTTGGGGTCGTTGTCAAACGTCCCGCACAAACCTCTTCCACCGAGGTAGTCGGTGCCAGGAACCGAGATGTCCAAGTTAAGATGACCACCAAGCATTGCCGATGCGGTAATTTTAATCTCAGAACTGGACGGAAAATACAGCTGCAGACAAAAAAAATCACCTGTATCAAACGATTACATGATTGTAGTGCATAAATACATGACAGAATAGACAATAGAATGTCGACAAACAGAATATGATTGAAAACTTAGAAAATTTGCTTATATTTATTTGAAAGTAAATGGTGTTTCGGATAAAAAAAAGTACTTTGAATGAACTGGTGACACAATGACAGCTAGTTTATTTTTATTTTTGTTTATTGTTGTAGTTGTGCTATTTTTTCCAAAAGAGATATTTTATTCCTTTGGAGATATCTACATCAACTAAAAGAGCTACCCACGGTCTCTGGAGAGGGTATAGAAAACAAGCCCTCGGAATCATCATTAAGTTTATGCGAACCACGCTAACAAAGGCCATGTAGGAGAAAATTACTACTCAGTGCTTGAACCCCCCAAAAAAGAAGCTCAAAGATCTAGATCCATTCATAGACACTGAAGTGCTTCCATACCGCCTACTGCAGACATGACGTGGGTAGAGAATCTGACAAGGAACCTTTTCAAGTAAGAGCCAGAAGGACTTGAAAGACAAGGTTGTCATTTTTGTTTAAAGTTTGCCTAAAATATAAAGAAAACAGTGACCAAGAAGAAGAGGGAGAGAAGAGAGAATTTTATGTGAACGTGAATTACTGTTATTGTCGATCCATCCGTAGCTTGAAGAATGGTCGTGCCTTCTCTCAAAGGCCTGGGCACGGTGATTTCTGGTGACCCAACGCTTTGTCCGTAGAAGCCATGATCGCAGCCATTGACTCTGATCAGATCGTCCTTCTCACGAACCGCAACTCCACAGATGCAGGTTACCGCCCTGTCCGGACGCTCTTTGTAGCAAGGCCACGTCCGAATCTGAACCTGAGTAAGGGAGGAAAACAGGAAGACCAACGTGCAAATTTATCATGTGATTTCTCTAGGTATATAATTAATAGATAGAATTTGAGTGTCGTTGATAGAGAGGAGGCTCTTGTTGTAATGTCACTGTAAAACACGTGTGTTGTGTAGCTTCTCCTGTCTCCGTAAAACGAAACTAGAATGACTTTTGGTAAAACAGTAAAGAAAAACAAAAACAAAAACCAATACAGGTATTCAGTTATACTTTACCTCAAAATCCCTTTGGACATTTTCGTAGGCAGTGTAGTCACCCACTCTGTATAGATGGAATACTCTGGAAAACAAAACTGTTTTTTTTTTAATTAAGTTCATTGCTTATTTTAAACTCAGTGAAACACGCCATCAAAAAAAGCAGGTTAAATTAACACCAAATTATACAGTACTTCTGTTAATTTTTTTACAAATGTACTGTCTTTGACCTTTTGTTCTCCAGTCCTGTGATGTGTGGATCTGTTACAATGTTGCAGAGCTTTGAACCCCTTTGTTCAAGATTAACCTGTGTAATGAGTATAAGAAACCAAAAAAATCATAAATGGATTTCTTTATAATTTTGATATATCGCGGCATATTTAGTGATCCAATAGTTACAAGAACAGACACAGAAGAAGAAAAAACAGACGAAGAGAGAAGCAAATGAAGACATTTATGTGTAAATGAAGTAAGATGAGAAAAATAAAGTACAAAGGCGAACATGAGAAAGAGACAGTAAATCACGACATCTTTTGCAAAGACCGACTTGAAGCACTTGCACGTGAGAGCGTCAGTATTATCAGTAAAGCAACAGACTAATGATACATGTTTATAGGCAAGCTTTCTTTCAAAACGTGGGGGAAGGATGGTGAAGGAAAAGGTCGCATTTTCATGAAAGTGTGCAATAAAACAAGGTCTACGCACGCACGCACGCACGCACACACGCGCACACACACTTGACGAACTTCTGACCTGAAAATAAAATATTAACTGTTGGGAAAATAAGCAAACTTGTTTAGACGGAACATCTTTAATACTTTGCTGCAAATGCTATAACATTCTTTTATAATATAATTTTTGTATGTTTGTGTTTATTGTGTACTGCGTTGTGTTAATCTCTGTACTATATGTTTCTGTCTGAAAAAGAGCAAACTAGAAAAATACAAGGGTTAGTTTTTCTTTACCTGGTCTCATTTAAATTTAAAGAAGCTCTTTGATGTACTTACCTGTACAGAGGGGATCTTAAAACCTTGGAATATTTGCTGATACGGTGAAGGGTCTGCGACGACTAGATTTGCGAATGAGACCAGCAAGTCCTTGTTGCCGTCCTGTATCTGGGTCTTGCTGGCCACGACTGAGACCGTTATTGATGCTTCTTGACGAGTGTTGTTCCAGTTTGACGTGCATATTGAGTACCTGCAATCCCTCGAGACTACCAGGGATGCTTTGCAAAAGAATAAATACTTAAGAAAAGAATTCTGTTGTTACCATTTTATTTAATAGACAAGTCCAGATGTTACTGTAAATTTAGATATTTTTTCTAGGACAACGAACAAACAACACTGATTATAAGATGAGGGCAGTGTTATCAGAATGAATGACATGAAATTCAGCTGGTCTCAACTTACCTGGACCCCCTGCAGACCCGTTGAGCGACAGGTAAATCCAAAGACAACAAAAATCATCTGGGGTAACAAGCGAGTTGCATAAGACAGGAAGTGTTGACCTTATGACCACATCTCGTTTGTCTTGATCCGTACGTATGGTTATGTGGGAGGGATTTGTCTGTGAAAAATAGATTTTGTTAAGACAGATGTGACGGGCGAAAATAATCTCATAGAGGAAATTATATGCAATAGTTACATTGTCGTGAACTCCGGGGAAAGAGCACGCGAAGCGAGCCCCCAATATGTCGTGAACTCCGGGGAAAGAGCACGCGAAGATGGTCAGAGGTTGCGATTGCCGTCGCCTCGGGCTAATCACACTCTCGACACCTCGACCAACTCACGCCGACATGTACGTGTACGCACACACTTATACTAAATTGCAAATAAAGATTCACTGACTCGAGCCCCCAGCGTACGTCCCCAAGAACAACACAAGGCAATTTAGTATATTAAAAGAATTATTAATATCGAGAGTTTGATCAATGAACATAAAAGATACAAATGCTGCAAATTTTAACGTTAGCTCGCTCTCTAGGCTTCCCGGTATATCTACTCCTAATCCAGATAACGTGAGTCACTAACAGCTTAATTACCACACAACACACTGCACTCGTCACTTATCTCTCTACACAAGAATGTCTCTCGCGGTGTGGAGGGCCCTCCGATGTCTTGACGTCTGATAATCCGTAGATGTCACTCCGCCAGTCGTTGCTGCCTTTTCCACGAACACAGAGACTCTGGCACTGCCGCGTGCCACCACGTGACTCGTCCTCAAGGCCGGACTGCGATCAGAGCTTAACCGCGCTTGAGGACCAACGCTTCTCTACCAGCTTACCTCTGCTGTCTACGACCGACAGCCACTGGTGATACAAACGTTGTGCACTCTGTACCAAGAGTGGGTCTTACCGCATCTCTGGAGCCGGTTGTGCTGAAGTAGTCACGATTCCCAGACTAACTCTCAGCGGAGAATCTGAACAGCCTTGAACAGATCTCTGCTACAACCTTCTCCCTCGAGATTCCAGTGCGAAGACCCCGATTTCTCGCCTGACACGATGTTAAATTCACGTCGCTGGCATTCGTCATCTTGCGATTGGCTAATTGCAAAATACACACACTCTCTGCCATCCGTACCTGCCTATGACCAATCACTACCTAGCTGGTATTGACGGACAGGTGGTCACTGACTTCCCCAAGTAAGAATTTGCGTATTACAACCAATCGCTACCTAACACCTACCAAACCAGTGGTCAGTTGACTCGTCCCTGCCCACACTGCATCCTTCTCACTCTCCCCTACTAGTGGCGCGACCTGACTACGGCGTCATCATGTCTGACTTTCTATTCACTACTGGCGTCCAGAAAGTGACAATAACAACACGCTCCGTCGTCCCACACTAGGTACCTGTAGCCCTACAATTAACGGCCGCACCGTGGCCTGTGATCTCTCCTCTTGAAAGAACCCCCCCTGCGGCGATAACCGCCGTTACCCGCTTCTGTCCTGCGCTAGTGCTGACGTAAGCGGCCATCCATTCCCCCGACCTAGCTGATCTCAACTAGATACACGGCAGTGAAGCTTCCCTGGTCCTTTTGTCCACTACTCTGGCTGGCACCAACAAGGCGGCTGTTGCCGTAACACTGCCTTACCAGCTAATTCGTTTCCCAAGCTATCTATTCTACCTTATGCTAGTCCGTCTGACAGCGCGTACGCACGACTCGTGCATAAAGCAGAAGTGCGACACCAACACTATAGCCCTATAACCTAGTTATCATATGACATACATGTTACACAGTGTTTTAGGCATATGTGTATTAATGTAAATATTCTGTTCTAAGGACCTGGCATTTACTGGAAGGAAAGTTGTATGGCCATTAGTGTACTCGAGGTAAGAGGTAAAAGGCTTAAGATTCTCCTCTCCCACCTAGCAGGAGTATTATTTGGATTCTCAAGCAATGTAAAATCTCTAGACTTGGTGAACGTTTAAAGTTACAGCCCTTACAGCTGTACATGCAAAATGACTCTTGACATTTTTGCAAGGTATACCAAGCCTACTATCCTCAGGAATGGTTTTTAAGGTTTCTCATGTTTTAGCTCCCGGGAGCCGTATTCATAGAGGGACGGTGGCCAAAATGACAAAAATCGGGGACAAACTTCTTGCCCCCTTAGTTACAACGCACTGTCCAGATTCCGCGGAACATTTTTCACTGATTTATCACTACGGTTCCAGTGGTGAAGAAACATACATTTGATAACTACGGTAACAGACCGCTTGCCGTTGATTTACCCGGCCTTGCTTCATAAATGCGGCCCTTGGTTAACATTAGTTTCTCTTTGATCTGGATGTGTATTGCAAGAGATGCGACATTCTACATGTAATTTACAGTCAGTCAAAACCTATTATTGATACTCACTTCTATTCCAGCCCAGTACGTCCTAGTGCTCTCCAGCCACGGTCCTTTCTTGATGGCATTTTGTTTGTAAAATGCACGCACTTTACAACCAACCTGTCATGGATTAGAAGAAGACTTTAATATGAACCCGACCCCAACAAGACTGTTATGAATCTCTCTTTCTCTGTCACTCTCGCTTGCTTTCAGAATGGGTGGGAGGATATACGGTGTTGCTGAGTTTTTGCGGGGAGGGAAATGCTAGGCCCCTGCCCAGGTGAGAATGTTGGCGGAAGAGCAGCTTTGCAGAGATAAACCAAGTTCTGGGTTGTTTACTTTATGCAGAAATAAACTTGGTTCTGGTCTGTTGTCACTTTGGTTGTAAAATCACTAATATTACAACTAACCTGTCAAGCATTCAGGTAATTTAACATGAAGTCCCATGTTTAAACAAAAGTAATGAGCTGTTCAACCGCTTGTTCTCTCTTTCCTTCTTTTTCTTTGTTTTCTCTATCGCCTTCGCATCTCTCTTGTTTTCACTATTATTATTTCTTATTTTATTCCATTTTGCCACGCGCTCTACTCACATTATAAACTTTGTCTTTTTCTTTATTCTATCCCCTTTCTCTCTCTTTTTCCTTTTATCTCTTTCTCGCCTTTTTCTCCCTTGTTTTCTCTATTATTATTTCTCTTTCTCTTTTTTTCTTCCTTCATGCCACACGCTTTACTGCCATGTTAACCCTACTACCCTGCTTAGCTCACACATCTTCGATTATGTATTTTGTTGATCTTATTTTACACATCAGCACAGCACGGACTGTGCAGGATATGTTACTTTACCTACCCGACATTGTCGCGTCCATCACTAGTATAACAACAGTACTTAAATAGCAAAACAATAACAATAATAAGTGCCGTGAATAAAAGCAACTACAAAAGAACAAAGCCATCGTTACTATGGCAATCACTGCTTTGTTTGCGGTCAACACATGTGTTTGGAACCTCACGTTCTTGTTGAGGAGACCCGCCAGTTTAGCCCCGTCCAGTCTCGCAGATCGTCCTGGCTCACTGACGATTTCTGGCGGCACTTTGGGGTCCTCCACACCGTTAAACAACCAGGCGAACTCAAAGGCTTGATCCGGGTCGTTGCCGCTAAAGGTCAGGTCACAGGTGAAGTAGAAGATGCTCTGCTCTATCACAGGTCCGCGGAAACTCGGGGGGTCAATCAGCTGTGGGTAGTGCTCTGCCGATAGAGGAGAGAGCAGAACGACTGATGAACTTTGCTGGTGAGGAAACACATTCGGGAAAATGGCAGACAGTGCCATGTGACGTAGCACGTGACAGTTACATTTAGCAAGACTTAATGTGCCTTCGCCTATCCCACGTCAAACGATGTGGCTGTCAGATTGATGATCACATACTTATGGTCTGTTTCTATGTCTTACTGTGCATTATTTCGCCTACTATGGGGTTTGTTTTTAAGCACTCGTGGTTAACTGCCTATCTAGTCGTGGGTCAATTGTAAAATTTCCATACTGAATGGCAGGCAGCAACATAAACGCACTGATTTCCAAATATTACAGTGATGTATTCGTATGCAAGGAAACGTGTCCACTCACCTTTACAGCCGGGTGGAAAACCTGTGAGAGACCACTTTCCAGCGGGACATGGTTCGTCCTTTCCTGCAAAGTTTAACAAGAGGTGATCTTTAGAGCTAGCATTTGCTTGGTTACAGATACATTTGAACTATCATACTAATTTATGTACTCTTTCTTTTCTATCCCTTTTTTACACTTTTTTCTTCGTTGTTTCTCTCTCTCTCTCTATCTCTGTATATATATATATATATCAACAGATATATTTATATACTGATAAGTGTATCTCTAAACATGTATTATAAGTAGACTATGGTGATGATCTGACGACTTTTTGTAATTAATGTAACTCCGCTATACTCTTTGTTCGGTGATTACTAAATCTGGTAGAAATATTTTTGACGTTAACCGTTTGGGGCTGGATTTGGTTTGATGACTGAGCATGTATCTTTTGGAAGCTGTTACCGGTGGTTCAGATACTAAGCAGAAGAAACTTTAACACGCGTTGACTATACTGAGCAAAATCTGGACATCGTCGTAATTTGAGAGTATTCTATAAGAGATGGAAAGACTGACAAGGAGCGTACGAAAGAGGAAGAACGGAGGAGCTATCAACCTGTCAAATTAAGGAAGTGACATTAAGAGCATGTTTCCTTATTTGGCTACACTGACGCCTCGCATTAATTAACTTTATTTTAATAAAGCGATAGATCGAAAGTAATAATAATAACAATAATTATATTAATCATAATAGGATTTGTATAGCGCATTTCCTCACTTGGAGGCGAGCTCGATGCACTTCACAAGAGACCAGGAGTAGTGTGATGTAGTCACCACAATCAAGTACAAACAACCACAACATACATACACGAACATGCACGACACGATAGCAATACAACAACATGAAGGAACGCAGAGACAGGAAGGTGGGGGAGAATAAACAACAGGATGAACAAGTTATAGTTTGTATTTCAGAAAGCGATACGTTTTCAGTCCAGATCGGAAGGCATGTACCGACTCCACTGTGCGGAGAGACAGAGGTAGGCCATTCCAAATACTGGGGCCGGAGAAAGAGAAAAAGCGACGGCTGATACGTGGAATAGAGAGAAATCTGGGGTGGACCGAGCGAGCTGACCTGCGAGGCTGGTATGGTAACACAAGCTCATATAGACTGATTGGGGCAAGGACATGAGCTCATATAGACTGATTGGGGCAAGGACATGAGCAACACGATGGCGATCATGAATTCAATGCGAGTGTGAACTAGCAGCCAGTGGAGATCACGCAGAAAGCGGTGTGGCATTGTTCTGAGCTCTCTGGAGCTTGTCAAGCACGTGGCCAGCAAGATCTATGAACAGGGAGTTACAGTAGTCGAGCCTGGACATTACAAATGTCGACATAAGCTTCCTGGTGGAGGCAACAGAGAAGACATGTTTAATGCAGCTGTTCATGCACAATAACATCACAGATGGAAGAGTTCGCGGCTAGAATCAACCCGGACGGGTACCCGGCTTGTTTCATCTCTCTATCTCTCTATTTCACACACACACACACACACACACACACACACACACACACACACACACACACACACACACACAAACGGGCGAACCTGTGAAGGCTTATCTTAACAAAGCTCACGCTGTCACAATGATATATCCAATTTTACATAATCTTAGCTCTATACACTCTTTCAATTTTCTTCATCAACGCAAACTTATCAGATTTGAAGGAACATGTCAAAAAGAAACATATTTTTTGAATGACCTGCACAATACGCCATCGGACAGGATGGTGGTGGATGGAGATAATAAACAAAAAATCCGTCACAGTTCTTGACCCCGATGTCGACGGCCTGTCCACAGCACGGGACGTAGGAGGCGCCACCAGTCTGGACGTTTGCGCATGCCTGCTTCGTTTGGATCCCGTCACGTACGGAGGGGTGAGTACCTCTCAGCCATATTGGAACAGACGTCCCACACTGCACACGCATGCATTGAAAGAAAGCATAAACCGAGTCTGAGGAATTATGTCAAGATTGTTCTTCACGTTTTTTTTTATCAAATATTTGTAGCAGACTGTTATAGACTTTCAAAAAAGATATTTTCGTCTGCCACGAGCACACGTTTTTCATTTTGTAACGATCGGTATCATGTCAATACGTTGAAATAAAAAGTTCGACATTTTACTTTCTCTCTGCTTTCTGACGGATGGATGACAATAATATCTGTATTTAGTGTGCAATGTCAGGACTATGACCTCTAAATAATTCTGCTACACATCCATACCAAGTGTTATCACCATTATCATTCTGTGCATAAACATTTATAAAAAGAAGACTGTCAGTAATGTAATGAATACGAAGATATAGGTGCATATCTCATATTTAGATCTTTATATTAAAGAATTGCAGGTGTACGAGTTGTAAAGATACAAGTATTTAATAGGAATTAGCCAGATTTTATAAATCTGTCAATAGTGGAAAATGCACTAGCTTAACTTCATTCTACTACTTACGAGTAAGCCATAAGATGTTTTTATTCATCATTACCAACTTGTACCAGTATGGTAAGCGTTGAGAATGCATGCACTGTATATCACGAAAAGTTTTGTAATCTCCCCTTGTCTTGATGTCGAAAAGTGAGACAATAAATAATCTTAATATCATGTTGGATGTCTGGATAGATGGATTCTGAAAACCTTCATTTTCTTACCTTTAAAGGATCGACGCATGTTTCGGGCATTTTACTCTCAGCATCTACCACAAACCGGTACCAGCCCGCGACAAGGTTAATGTCGCACAGTGGAGGGTCTGGGTAGGCCGTCTCATAGGAGACACTGCGGTGAACATCAGTCAGGTTCTGGTAGTTTTCATGGAGACAGGGATCAGACATTGCCTGAGCAGCGACATCTAGGTATAAAAGAATTGGCATCCGATGAGCGTCGTCTTAGTTGAGAAATCAAGTAGTCTACTAACATTCCACAACCATGACTTCAAACACCAATAAATGCGAAATCGTTTCTTTTAGATGTTGATCAATACACGCGTACCATGGTAGGAAAATGTTTTAAATGTGATTTCTGAAAAATGTCGCAATACAACACAGATGGTTAGTCACAATTTTGTTTTTGGTGTAAATACGTAACTTTTGCAAAAGGTCGTTGACGAATCCAACTTGACTGATGTGTGATGGTAAGCAATAAACAATGAATATAGACAGGTCCTTTTGACCTAAAAACATATCTTTCTCCCGCCTGAGTTGAATTAATTCAGCCTTGACCACATCGTATCACCGAAAATCAAATCCCCAAAAACGAACCGATGACCGATGACACAAATTAGTATCGACGCCAAATATTACCAATATATATATATATATATTGTTCAAACAAACTCAGCAACCATCTGACTAAAATTGCTGTTTGTCAATACATATTTGGAGAACAAATTTCCCAATCGCGCCTATTTTTCTCGTATTTAAAATTTCTATTTTAACTTTTTTTTTATAGAAATTTGTCTTTATTTACTCCTTAGTTTGGAGGTTATAAATAATACTGTTCACACCAAACATATTTTGCTGCTTGGGCATCTATTTAGTCTTAGTCTAGGTCAATTCGACTTTCGAAATGACTGGTGAGCCAATAAACAAGCAAGTATTTCAAAATTTAATTAATTTTGTGTTATTTTTGCAGAACGTTGCAATATAGAACAAAGGTCACCTGAGACAATTTTAAAATATGTTTGATTTTTTTCTCAACATTCGACTTCTTCAGAAATGTAAAAGATCACCAACTGTCATTTGTAAGTCGGACTAGGGAGGATGTCGTAATAGCGATCACATTAAGTAGCGAAACACGTCCTGGGACTGTTTTGGGTCGCAATAGGTCTTAATGGGGAGGTTTTACTGTATTACAATTGGTTAAAGTGAGTCAATCAAAAGAAAAAAATTAATCTGCCAGGAATATTGCCAGTAGAAAAAACGCCTTTGTGTCAATACTCAGTTATTTTGCCAGATTTGTCAGTCTGTACGGGGTCAAACATTTCACAAATCACTGGAAGATTTATTTAGCTAAATTGGTAAAAAAAAATACTGGCTGCAATCAACCATGTATCAACCATTTCGGAACGTTATTTAATTCCTTTTAAAATATTGTAATATTATTCGACATAAATATATATTGCGCGACAAAGAAAACGTTTACATGGTTTAAAATTTGTAAACTTAACGTGCTAAATACTAATCAGTTAGATCTGCTTCGACACTCACACGAGACATATTTAAAAGAAAAAAATAAAGGAGATCAATAGATGAAATCCATAAGAAATTGACCTACATTGAAGAGTTGCTAGACCCAGCAAGGACGACCACAGGAACCATTTTGTTGTTTGTGAGTACTTCATGTTATGATCCAGAATTATTCGGCAAGCTGCTATTTGCTTACTTACTTACTTACTTACTGCCCGTTATGCCTGTCGGCACGTAGGGCAGCAACAAAGGTAAGCTGCTATTTATAACCGGCTTATCTCCACTTTAGGCGGAGGAATACTTCAGGTCGGCGTGCGTATGCAATAGTACACAATCAACTTTTCTCTCCCTTTTCCATACATGATTATCTATATCCCTTTTTTTCTAGATCGCTCAGATGGTGAGGCCAGTCTCCTCGATGAAGGTTGCTGTTTGCTGCAGGTCCGCCAGGGCACCGTAGACCTTTTGGGTCGCTGCCGTGTCTTCCGGCCAGTACTTCCTCCTGAGGGTGGCGTATGTGGGACAGGCCTGTAATATGTGTTCTGTGGTCATATTACCGGTAGCGCAAGGGCACTGGCCAGACTGGCCAATTTTGAACTTGTAAAGGTGCCAGTTTAGCCGGTTATGTCCCGTACGCAGGCGGAAGATGGTAACCTGCTCACGTCTGGTCAGAAGATGGTAGCCATCCATCTTGTTGTAGTTGGGGTGCTCTTGTTGCCATATCTTCCATTGTTTTGCCTTGATTATGGTTTTTGCCTCTGCAAAGGACACAACTCTGTTGACTTGTTCTTTTGCCGATCCTTCTTTTGCCAGCCTGTCGGCAGCTTCGTTACCCAGAAGGTTACAGTGTGCAGGAATCCACTGCAGTGCGACAGTGTGCCTTGTGCAGAGGGAGGTGAGTTCAAGAGACAGGTCATCTATTTCTTTGTTTCTGGATGTTTGCAAGGCCTGGAGGACGGAGAGGGCATCAGAAAAGAAAACAATGGAGTCCGACGTCTCGGTGCTGTTTGCCACTGTGGCTATAGCTGTACGGAGGGCTTCCGCTTCTGACTTGTAGTTGGTGGCATACTTGCCAGTGGGGATGGACAGTTCTTTTTCATTCCCATCTGGGTATCTGATGTAGATACCGGCTCCTCCATCTCGTACAGCCTCCGTAGCAGATCCATCGGTGTAGACGTGAGTCCATGTTTGTCTTGGATAGTGAGCATGTATGTGCTCCAGGGCAAGGGCCTTGCGTACCTCGTCGCTCTGTGTGCCCTTCTTCTCCACTTGAGGGATGCTGAGTTGGATTCGAGGCTCGCTAGTACGCTTCCAGGCAGGGTTTTGTTGCGTCCTAGGAATTTCCTTTGGTTCTTGATCCAAGAGGTCTGGATTCTTTCGCTCCAGCAGTCTGGCCTGGTGGATGAAGCTGGAGCGCTTCAGCCTTCCTTTTGTGGGTTGTTCCATCCTTTGTTTCATTGGATGGTCTGACAGACGTTTCAGCTATGCAGACTGTGTCAGGATCTTGGTGTCGCGCCTTGATTCCAGCGACTCCAGGCCAGTGGCGGTTTCCAGGTCAGAAATGGGTGTAGATCGCATGGCACCAGTGATGATACGCGCTGCCTGGTTCTGGACCTTGGATGCTTTGTCGAAATTCGATTTAGCTGCAGTTCCCCATGCTGCCATTCCATACTCCAGTACCGGTCTGACTCTTCCTGTGTACAGTCTCTTCAGAATCTTCGCATCTGCTCCCCACGTTGAGCTTGTGAGCTTTTTCATCAGCGCCAGGCGGGTTTTTGCCCATTCCTGTGATTTCTCCAGGTGTTGCTTACAGGTGAGATGACGGTCAAGGGTCACACCTAGGTAAGTGGGGGTGTCTTCTGGTGGCAATGTCTGTCCATTGATCTTCAGCGTTGCCCTCTGTGTCTTGGGGGACAGGCTGAAAATAGTGTAGGTGGTTTTCTGTGTGTTGATAGCCACGAGCCACTTCTGGGTCCACGCTTCCAGGACTTTCAGTGCTTCTTGCATTCTGTAGTTTGCTGTGGTAATGTGCTCTTCTGTGCACCAGAGCACGAGATCATCTGCATAAATGGCCCCGAAGACATTTTTCGGGAGATCTCGAACAATGTCATTGATGAAGATGAGGAATAATGTAGGGGAGAGAACTCCGCCCTGTGGAACGCCATCCCGCAGTACTTTTTTCCTGCTGTATTGCCCACTGAGGTGTACTCTGGCTTGCCTGCTGTGCAGGTACTCTTCTATCCATTTAAGCATGGATCCTGCCACGCCACACTGACGGAGCTTCAATCTCAGTCCATCCTTCCACACTCGATCAAAGGCTCGTTCCATATCAACCCACACTGCTAGGGTGATTTTCTTCTCCTGAAATCCGTCTTCTACCTTCTGTGCAATGTAGGTCACTTGATCTTCGGTAGACCTATGTTCTCTGAAGCCAGCCTGCTGTGGTGCAAAGACTTCATTCTTTTCCATGTACCATTTGAGCCGAGTATTGATCAGTCTTTCCATTAGCTTTCCCATGCAGCTGGTGAGGCTGATGGGCCTATAGCTTTCGACTTTCTTTCGATCTTTTCCTCTCTTATGGATTGGTACCATCTCTGCTTCGCGCCAAATTTGTGGTACATGTCCACTTTTCCAGCTGTTGTTGAAGGTGTCCAATAAGACTGATTTGGCTCTGGAGCCAAGATGCAAGAGCATTTCATTCGTGATCTTATCTGGCCCTGGTGACTTTTTTCCTTTCAGCGCTTTCAGTGCTTCTTGTAGCTCCTGCATGGAAAAGGGTTTTGTCATTACTTCCTCTACTTCTTTCTCTTCTTCTTCTTCTTGGTTTTTGGTCTCCAGTCGTATTTGTTCTTTTCGTTCTGGTGGCACAGTGATGTTACTGAAATCTTCATATTTATCTATGAAGATGTTTGCTGCCTTTCTTCCCGATCATATTTCTTGGTTGTGCTCAATGACGACTGGGGCTCCTCTGGTACATTCCTCATTCATTGTTTTTGTTAATTTCCAGATCTTTTGTCCATCTTTATCCAAATTGAGTTGCTTTGTTTTCTCCCTCCAGCTTTTCCTTGCAGCCTGCAGATATGTCTTTCTGTATTTAGCAGTGGAAGCTTTCAAGGTAATGCTGTTTTCATTGCAGGGGTTGCTTTCCACTTCTTCTCTGGCCTTTTGTACGATGTTCTCTAAATTCTGCAACTTTTCTGTCCAGTAGGGTCTGTAATTTCGTCTTGCACCTCGAGGTATGGCTTCTTGGGCGGCTTTTAGGATGGCCCTGTTCAAGTCCTTGACTAGTCTGTTGATGTTGCGGTCTTTCTTGTTGCTGTTTTTGGTGTATACATCAGTCAGAGAGGCATACATCTCCCAGTCGGCCTTCTTGTAGTTCCACCTTGGAAACAGTTTGGGGTCTTGAGATTCCTCATCTGTTTCAATACTGATTTTAACTGGTTTGTGGTCACTTCCACCTAGCTGGCTCAGAACATCTCTTCTAGCTTTTTTTGTGAGGTCTCCGGTGGCAAAAGCAAGGTCTGGGGTAGATGTGGTGAGCCATCTTCTGGAGAAGTATGTTGGCGGATCATCTGGTTCATTCAGCAGCATCAGTCTGTTTTCTATCTGCCAGTCTTCTACCTCCTCTCCTCTCTTGTCGGTCACTATCCCCAGCAGGTAGAATGGCTGTTGAAATCTCCCAGGATTATTGTATTTTCCTCAGCAATGTTGATGAGGTGGAGGGACAGTTCTTTGTCTTGAGGACAATATAGGTTGATTATGTTTATTTCTGTGTTTTTCAAGAGAAAGGTTATGCCTTGGATCTCTGACTGTTGATTTGTATCAATAGTGAAATCTCGTACTGGGATATTGTTCTTGACTAAAAACAGAATTCCTCCTTTGTGTCTCTCCTCCCTATCCAGCCTGAAAGTTTGGTAACCTCTCACTACAAAGCGATGATTTGGGTTAAGATGGGTTTCCTGGATGCAGGCTACATCTATGTTGTCTGTATGTAGCCTCTCAGTGAGAGGTAGCTTTTTGTTGAAAACCCCTTCAGCATTCCATTGAAGGATGTTTAGAGGTCTGGTTGTTCGGGCTGTTGTTTTTCGTTGGTCAGTAGCCATTACCCTCCGTTTCCGTGACCTGACTCCACATCGCGGGACGGGGTGACCGCCGGTAACTTGGGGTGGATCCCGTTGAGGCTCGGGACCCGACACTCTACCTGCCCGGGGGGACTCCACAGGTAAAGCATCATCACGATTTGATCTGTTGTCATCCATCATTTGAGCGGAAAGCGTTGCACTGCCGTTACGCGCACTTTGGCCCAGCGCATCCGTCTTCGGCGTTGGTTTTTCTTGTCCGAGTTTTCCTTCTCGTAGAAGACTTGCCAACCAAGGCTGACGACCATCCTCTGGCCGGGTGTTAGATCAGAGTTTTCCTTCTCCTAGCTTCTGGCTCAAAAGCCTATCCCTGGGAGCACAGGGCTGGTTTTTGGTGCCGAGGACCCACCTCGGGGTTTGGTTCGTGGGCACCAGGGCTTGTCCACCCACCGGTGGGCCTGCATGCCGCACGTAGGGGGCCAAACAAACTCCCGTTCCTAGTCCAGAAACTGGCCATGGGAACACAGGGGGCTAGAGCTTATAGCGCGGCTCTTACTCGCATGATACACCCGTCCTGGGACATCTGGGGGATTTTGGTGGGGTATAGTAGTGCCACCTACTTACCCGCCCCATCCTGTTAGGTGTACCGCCAGTTGGTCCGGGACTGCTTATTCGATCGAGGACCCATAAGGGACCTAGACTTATTTCGCAGCTTACCCTTATATCTAAGGGCCACTCCCCTATCCGCCACCTGGGGACCCGCTGGGTTAGGGATGGTCGCCCCACTACCGATTTGGAGGTAGCATGTACCCAGATCTATATGCCTGTAGTTGAACCGTCGAGGTCAGGCTTAATCTTATTATTAAAGCAGAGTGTGGTAAAGTGGGTGTCAGATATATAGAGATTGATTAATGGATTCCTTATTGCCTCAGCAAAGCTCTCACAAGGGCAGAGAGAGAGAGATTATTAGCAAGATTATTCTGTATGTTTTGCGCATGCGTAAATAGTACTTGATTGTTTAGTCTGTTTTTTGAGCTTCCATTCACAGGCAAAATAGCTGATATAAAAAAATTAGCGATCTCTTGTAAAACGTAATTTTTTTTCGGGAAGTCCCGGGCCTTAAACAAAAAGTCATCTTTTCACTTTACTGACATCATTTTTATGGAAGTTTGTGTGTGTGTGTGTGTGTGTGTATGTGTGTGTGTGTGTGTGTGTGTGCGTGCGCGCGCGCGCTTGTGTGTACAAGACTGGTCGTCATTACGAAATGGCCTAGAGGATTTTGTTGTTTAAAACAAGCCGAACGAAGAAAGAACATCCTCTCAACTTAGCATTTTCCAAAAGGTTTACCGAGCATCTGTGTCTAACCTACTTCAGGTTCATCTTTAACAAAGAATTTATTTCAAAATAGACAAGACGCAAGGTTGCTGTGACCTGCTGCGCTATCATTGTTGTAAACCTTTACTCAATCGCAGATAAGTGGGGAAGGCCGCTGTGAAAATCTTTACTATTTTTATTTATGGCAGCTTGAAAGGAAGATTAGCCTATTCTCAACTGCGTGGCGGTCGCGGCTTCAATGTCATTCTGAAAATAGTTTCTCGAAACAACGAACGACATTGAAGAAGATGGAATGAAGGAAAAAAATGAGCGCAGACGGGGTCAGGGTGTTCGAGATGGAACATGATGTGTGGTATCTTTTTCAAAGATGCATTAGTTTTATCTCTAGTCAGACACGAAAGAATCTATTTTGAATGAGAATCCTGTGAGCCAATGAGCTGCTTGAGAGCGAAGTATGGGAATTCGCAGATGGTTCTGACATGACCAGAAGCACTTTTTCAACCCGTCTATCTCCGATGCTTTGTAACGCCGTCTAAATGATAAACACCCAAATGCTACATTATTTTAAACTGTTTATATTTTACGATAGGACATCATTTCTTAATAACTCGACTTTCTTACATCAACCATGGTCATGCACTTCTCTTACTCACTGGGTGAACACTAAGTGCAGTGTTGACGGTCTTTTAGTTGCAGAAATTTTGAATGTTTTAAGTGTCTCGAGCGATGATGTTTATCTCAACGTGCTGTTATTTCTCAAGACTTTTTTTATACACGTTTGTCACAAAAGATAAGGCTGGTTTGTTGTATGTCCCGCGTGGTTACATATCTCCTAAAGATAATCGGTGGGTGATTTTTTGTGCGTGCGCGCATTCGTACTTGCGGGCGCGCGTGTCTTTTATGATCAAGGTCAAGGGTGTGTGTGTGTGTGTGTGCATGAATGCATGATAGTGTGTATATATGCCATGTATGTAGACCATTGGTTTGAACATGTACAAGCATGAATAAAAACCACATATCTAGAGATTTACTGTACATAACTTAAGGAAACATCAATGTCTAAACGATTTTAGGTAGGAATGAACCCCTTCGTTGTGATCTTTTGATATTTTATACTGAACAGTCCTCTTTATAATAAAATCTGTATCTATCAATCATGTTAGTCGCAACTATTAATTAACTTGTGAGTTTTCAAGTAAGGAGTCTAGAAAAATGTCAGGAACCTAAACAAAGCCAAGGTAAAATATTTTGTCCTGTAGTGAGAGGGAGACCCATTATTTCTCGCACACACTTTAACTTCTAAATCTACCCCACTACTACGCATGGCATATGTCTTCCCTGCATGGCATTTGTGCATGATTGTCTCTGTAGATGGAATAAAATCATTTCCCATTTTTTAACGGGCGCTGTGCTGAACGAGTCGAAAGAGTGACCGACACACGGACTGGAAACCATGAGGACACCAAGTCATAGACAGCCCTTTGTAAGTGTCAGAGCTGTTATCTCCCTTCTAGAAATTTTGCCAATCTCACTTTTCTTATTTCATTAATTTTAGATCCCATTTTTATTTCGTCCGTACAACTGTCCTTCTTCTATCTTTACCATGTTTATATACTCAATTTTTACCTTTAGTCTTTTATTTCTTCTTTTCTCGTCATTGCTTACTGTCTCTCTTCTCCACTCTCCAATTTTCCAGTTTTTCTGCTTCTTCGTTTCCTTATTTCTCCTTCAATCACTTCTTTCAACACCTCCCCTATTGGAATATGCATTTATTAGAAAGTTGTTCAAGCATACCCTCACGTATGCTCTTACTAACAGAATGCTGAGAAAATTACAGTTTGTTTTATTATAAATGCCTGCATGCACACACATTTATCAGCCTCCAAGCAACACACGGTAAATGTAAATAAACAAACGTATATACATTTATATTAAGGGCTAGTTCGCTCTTGTAAACTAACCAAACAAAGGGACAAAAAAATTCACCCTTTAATTGCTAATGTTGACATGCTGAAGGCATTTCCAATGGTCTAAGCTTTTTAGCATCCAGCCACTGCACCATGGAAAGACAGTTTCATCGACCCTCCAAAATGTTATACACTAACACCTCTTTATTAAAAACTTTCCCATTACAACCCCTTAATTACAATCGAATATTTTCATGACCGTATCTCGCTGCATAAACATTATTACGACTACCTTCCAAACCTGATTTACGCACGACAGTTTGTGCTATGACATTTTTGCAGAAGTCTCCTGATGAATATAAATTAATTTCATTTTAGAATAGACCGACCGTTTATCCTTTAATACGATTTTCTTCAGAAATAATGTAAAATAAATTAAGTATATTTTAAAAGAAACTAATTGTTCAGTGATCACCCCTCTCTTCGACATTAACACATCGCTCCCGTCATAGCTCACCTATAGCCGAAACGACCCTGTAATGACCATATCGTAATTTATGTAATTACTATTTAGTTTGGAGGTTGTATATGCAAATATTTGGTTAATAACAAACAGGTGTTACTGCTAGGGCTTTTATTTTGCCCGAAGCAATTCGACCTTCACAGTTCGGACGATTTAGTCTTACGTGGAGCGATATGGTCATGGCGGGGTTGATTTGACTCAGGTGGGAGGTTGACATATGGTTGTTGGTCTAAATCACAAATCTCTTTACCAGCGCACAGCAGTCGACTGCGCTTCACTAACAGGTATCACGTGTTTATAAAAATAATATTGTGACCGACTGTTTGTGCTTTGTTGCCACGTTTTGCAGAAGTCACGTGTTTATAAAAAAAATTATTGTGGGCGACTGTTTGGGCCCTGTTGAGACGTTTAGCCGAAATCACGACCAAAATATGAATAGTGTATTCTAAGAAAGCGTCTTTGACTGTCATAGTACATGCGTAGTGATCGATTGATCTTACGTAGAGAGTTAGTTCCACCATAAATCTTCAATCAAGTACAACAATGGCAGAATGGGCATGATCAGGCGAAGGGAAAAATGACAATATTTATTACATGATTAAAAAAATAGTTTAAAATGTAAATACATGAACTTGGATTTATACATGCTTGAAGTCATAATTCTTGGAATTAAAGCAGACTGCTAGGACCCCTCTCAGTACGACCTGACTTTGGTAGATATAAGCTTTATTAGAAAGATTTTGCTGTATTTCATTCAGCACTGATGCTATTCTGACATATACGTTAGTAAAAACCTTCGTCATTTCTGCTAACCATCCTTAAACCCTAAACAAGTTGTTCTCACCCTGAAACAGACATTCGTCATGACAAAGATAATAATAAGCTATCAAGCTACTGGTTTCCCAAATCAATACAGCCATATACAGAAAGTGAAATATACAATTATTTTCTTCTTATATAAATGAAAACGTAAAGCTCGGCAGTAGTTCAAAAATAGATTTTATTGGTCGGTGCTGGGTATTTGTGATGTTTTATTTAAAAATGCTCCTTCTTACCTCAAAACAGAGTATCTCGTCATAACACAAGTAATAAGCAGGCAGGCTATTGGGTTTTCAGAACAATACACCCATATTATATCTGCTTACATAAAAATATTTAAAGCTTTGCAATAGTTAAAAGCTTTACAGTTTTCACTTGCCGGCACTGGGTATTTGCAATGTTCATTTAAACAGGTCTTCTCACCTTAAAACAAAGTCTGTCGCCATAACACAAATAATAAGCTATTAGTGTACTAGTTTCTCAAATCAGTACAGTCATATAGAAAACGAAAATTGCAATTATTTTCAATTTACATAAATGAAAAATTAAAGCTAAGTAGTAGTTCAGAAAGTTATGCAGTTTTCATTGGTATGTGCTGGGTATTTATAATGTTTTATTCACAAGAAACTAAGGTAATGGTTTGTTAGTGTTACAATACAGACCATAGGGTGCATGATAAGCCCAGTGCTGTGAGGAAGGTGAGTGTCAGGTATAGAATGTCAGGTGTCTTACTCCTCGGCACATACAAGGACATTAGTACTTGTCTTGGGTAGACACAAAGTAAAGAGGGACATACAACGGGACAGAAACAAAGTGTTGTGTCAAGATTTTTCTAATTTGCTTGACACTGTGTGTGTGTGTCTGTGTGTGTGTTTGTGTGTGTGTGTGTGAGTGTGTGTGCGCTTGCTCACGCGAATATTGATTTGAAGCGTGTGTGTGTGTGTGCGTTTCTCAGAAATTAAGAATTGTGTAAATAAACCAAAAAAAGTGGACATCCATTTTTATTTCTAACATAACGGTTACTTTCTTTCTAATATTTTAATTGTTCGATTACTGCGCAAGGAAAAGACTCCAAGTTCACCACCATGGAACAAAAGGGTTGCTGTAGGTGTAAGGACTGAAAATGCCTCTGTCAGTGAACACTGAACGTGCCCGACATGCCACCTGTAAATATTAGCATAGGTATTATGTGAACTGTCAATTGTTTGTTACTACTACTAATAATAATATAATAAAACAGTGCATTTACATAGCGCATTTGCCCTACCATATTACAAGCTCAGTTCGCTTCCGTAGACACAGAATTACATGGTGGTCACACAGAATTACATGGTGGTCACACAGAATCACACATAATGAAGTCACACACAGAGGCGTTTACGGCCAAAGTGTCACGTTCGTGACCCTTCACATTCACGCAGGACCGGCATAGACCACCACTTGAGGTTGGCTGCCAACTTCCCAGGTAAATACGAAGAAAGATGTTTGTAAACAGATGGACGGTACCATGAGGTGAAACAGAAAATCATTTATGTAGCTTGCGAAATGCATGATATCTATTGGTGACAATATATATATATATAATTTACTCTGGTTCATTCGACCAGCCCTGGCTGTCATAATAATAGAACTACTGTTACAAAATCTACACCGCCGATACTTATCCCACCTATAGTAGCATTTGACACAGCGCTGCGCCAAAGGAAAACCGTCTAAGAGTCAAGGAACAGTTGGACAACACATTACTTATTTTTAATGTTTTAGGCATCAAGTCTATTTAGATAATCAGTTTTATATCAACACATAGCTCTATCATTAAAGCCGTAAGTAGCACATTGATTTAATCAGCCGATCAGTCTGCAAGAATACTCAGTGACTCTCATTCGCTCACTCTTTTTGTTGGAATATATTATATCGTAACCTATGAATGCCGAGAATTTATTGAAATATGCGATTAATCCTGCCTTTTAATACTCTTTTGCCATTCCATGCAAAAACCACGTAATTGTACTTTCATGCAGTCAGCAGACAGGCAAGGTGAAAAACAGCATGGAAAACATAGACGAGCAACCAGGCGGACGAACAGAAAAACAAAGATGGATAAATAAAGACAGACGTACAAGCGTAAAGACAGACAGGCAACATCTATAACTGACCTGATAAGCGTGACTAACATCAGACACGTTGATGACAGACTCCAGATGTCCGCTGGGGATGACCGACTCTTGAAGCCAGTCTCCGTCTATACCCCAGGCTATCCGGAAACTGGCTGTGGGCTTTGAAGCATCAGCGGTGACTACGCATCTAATCTGGGTGTTATCCTCTGACCTTCTCACGTTCACTGACATGATGGCCGTGTAATTCGCTGAAAACAGCATCAGGCCAGATCTTTTTCTCAATCAAGTTTCTTTTATCTGACTTTGTTTCCCCTTACTAAAAACATTTTATTATCAGAAACTCGTCGTTGATGAACAATTAATTACAGAACCAGTTTGAGTATTGTAATATAGCGCTCTTTCAGAAATGCCAGTACTTTTTATGGCCAGTTAATTGGAACTCGATAAGAAGGAAATATTGTAAACAAACTCCTTCCACCCATTAAAAAAACATACAAAGTCGTCAAAATGTCCTTCTAACCTAGAACTGTAGGTACGGGAGACCACTCCGTCATGCTAACAGAAACATTGCAGACCTGCGAGTTGTCCTTTGGATTAAGTTGTCCATCTTGGAAACACAGGTGGTTGATCAGACACGTGTCTGGCTGAAGATACAAATCGCTTAGAACCAACTATAATCTAGAAACCTTATAAAAACTGTATTACACATAATTTTTTATCGACTATGAAAGAGGTGGATATGAAGATAAATTTCATTCATTCTGTTGTTAAACATGAAACAACTAACAAGAGAAGCGCAGTATTTATGAATAAAAAATGATCTACTAGGAAATAATTGTTAAAAAAAGCAGGCTGTATCCGCTTAGGAGCTGAAGTGTATAATAAGAAGCTGAGAATATGTAAAAGCGAAGGGCAAAGGAAGACAAACACATCCAAAATACTGAATGTTCATATAAAGAAAAAATGAAAACGATAGAAAAACTACCAGTTTCCGGCATCCCTCCTGTGTGCAGCTCTGACAGGACGAGTCGTAAACAGTCATGTTTACCGCATTGCTATAGCGAGAGCCATCGATGGTAGCCGTAATATAAAACCGTTTAATAGACTTCTCTGAAAATAAAAACAATATCAGTGACAGTACCTTCATATCACCATTGACATCTTTTAGTATAAGCAGTAATGTCAGCTTTTGTTAGATCGTCCAATCAAAACAGAGACATCTTCACGCGTTTACCACAACATTCTTGTATAGAAACCATGTAAGTGGGTTTTGAAAATCCAGGCGTTTTGTTTCTTCATTCCCATCATTGTCTATAGAATCAGGACGGTCCACAGGTAGCTGCAAGTTTTTAGGACCGGCGTAGGTGTTACAAGAGATCGAATGACAAGAATCATTCATTCAGAATCGAATTACGTACCTGTTCTTATGCCAGCATCAGGCAAGAAGCAGCCGAGTTTGTTAAGAGTCAGGAAAACAGCTTCCTCCATAGAAGCTCTTTCGGAAACTGATCCATCATCCTAACATTTATAACAAGACCACATCTGATTTGTTATCAAACAAAAAAATCTTCATATTTTTAAATGCCTAGTAAATTATTACAGAAAGTTTTAATTTGCTGTAAACATCCGCGAGTCCTTACCAGAATTTCTTGAATTTTACATGCCATTGTCGCCGTATTCTGAATATTTTCAGCGTTGATGAAGAGTTGTCTGCATGGCCGTTCATTAAAGTCACACAAGATGGACCTTGTGCAAAACAAGATGAACGTCTGCTGTAGTAATGTATGTTATTGTTTCATTTGCCAAGTTTTCCTTTAATAACCTACCAACAAACTTAATGCATGACGGGCTATGTGATGCAGTACTTTTCTGTATATTTTCTATTAATCTGTTTGTGTTATTTTCATTTAGATACTTCTTTATTTTGTTTCCAAAAACATCTTATGGGCTGTTTATGGTAGAAATTAGTCTCTAAGATATATTATTCATGCATCTAACTTCTTCTTCATCATCATCATCATCATCATCATCATCACATCATCATCATCAACAACAACAACAACAACAACAACAGGAACCTGTTTTGTTCCTCACCCTCGGATGCCAAGGAGTTTCGGTAGTTCATCTTTTATCTGACAGTTATCTCCGATAAAGCCTCTGTTGCAGACACAGCGCCCCCTGTCGCATCGTCCGTTGATGTAGCACACAGGGTTGCAGACGTCGTCAGAGATCTCTGGCTTCACGACAATCTCTCCGCTGGGCGTGGTGATGTAGTTATCCAGATTCTTGGCCAAATCCACCTTGCAAATTGTCAGGAAAGCTTCCACGATGGCCTCCGTTCCTGTGTAATTATCAGCTACCTGGAGGTCAGAATGAGGGTAAAATCTAGAACAAACATTCTTACAATGACAACTATTAATGAAACAAATAGTGACATGCGTCAGATGGATTATTGAATACAGATTAAGAATTCAAAAACAGTCGTGAACTAGATTGCCGAAAGTTAAGCAGTTTTTATGCATTTTAAGTTTTGAAAACTCACCAAAATATCAATCTTGCAGTTTTCGATCAGCCCCTGAATCTCTTGGGTTTTGTTCTGACAGTAGGACCAGAGCTGAGACTGCCTCAAGGCGGTGGAGCAGTAATTCTCTGCTTGACTCTCGCTGATGCCAGTCGATGTCGGCCAGGACAGTTTTGGCGGTCGAAAATCTGGAACATCAAAGCTAATTACTTTGATTTATGCCCGTTTTGCCTTCTCCCTAATCAACCTGTTTCTCACTCCCTCGCCCAATTTCTTGCTGAAATCACCATTATCAATATCGTCATCACAGAAAAAAACAATCAGGGTAATCATGATTTAATTACAGAAAATAAAGCACACTTTTACCTGCATAATCGTTAGGGTCGTAAACTTGCTGTATTTCATCGGAGTCGACGTAGGCATTACCACTTACAGATCTTTTTCTTCTTTGGGGCGTCCATCCACCTTCCAAAAAACCACTTTTGCCTGTGGTATCTTGGCAATTAGGACACTTAAAATGCAAATATGAAAAGGTCGTGTCACTGACAGAATAGCCATTGCAGCATCAGTTTTCTTTTAAGAAGAGGAAGATGAATATGATGGGGATGAAGAGATTTATGATAAACATGCATCATTCGGATAGAAAAGCTCATTCAGTTTTAAAAAGTGTTGATACACAAATATCTTCATATGAACCAAATAATACCACTGGTTTCTGTCATTTAACTACGGGTTAACTAGTTTGCACAAGTTTCCTGAAGTGTGAAGATGTGAAAACAAAACTACATTTGTATAAAGAGGGGAGAGATGTCACAGAGGGATGACATAATGTTAAATAGTTAACACAACGTGGGTGGCCGAGCCGCACCTGCTGAATGATAAAAATATGTTTTCTTTTTGTATAGTCTGGGAGACAATAATTATAGTTAACTGTTGCCGGCAAGCGCTTCACTTCCCAGTAAGACACAGAAAGGGCAGAGATACTATGTGTAGGGCAGTGGAGGCTGCGTCTTCTAAGTAAGGTGCGGAAATCACATTTCTTTTGTACTTTGGATTTTTGCAACATTTGAATTTTCTGTTGTATTTTTATATAGTTATGTATAAGTAATGTTGTTTTCTTTGTAACTGCTATAGGCGCAGTATTTTTATCCTGGAGATTTTTACCCAGGAAAGTTGTGGTCGCTCGTCCCCAAGACGTAGCGCCAAATTTGTCTAACGCCTGTTCCCCTAGAGGCGGCGTCTATAAAAGAAGAGGTTGGGGTCGCTCGTCCCCAGAAGGCACCGCCAATTGTTCTGTAGTGTGATTCGATTATTTCTCAACAAAGCAATAATTATTTCCGTAATAAGAATGAGAGAAACATAAAATAATAAGCTGAGTATTCGTTAACCCAAATATTTTTCCGGAATGAGGAAGGGTCATTTTAATAGCAAAGCTAGATTGTACAAAATAGATGGAAATGATGAACGATATTGGCTTACCGTTAGTGTGCGTCCCAGTATGTCCCCCTGGTAGGTACACCTTATAGTTCCACGGCCATCGTTATTGCATGTGCAGTATCGAGGTACGTACTCCCCTGTTTCTGGAGGCACAATCCTGAACAAGCTTGTACTATCATCGTTCCTGAAATTATAATGATAGTCTAAGGCTAAACTATAAATTAACATAAATGTATGTTTCAACGTGAAAACATTATTTAAAAACTAGCTGTGAAAGAACGTAATCTGAACATAGAAAAAAAAAACAAAAGTCCTTACTTCCAGGACTCTGTGAAAGTCTCCGGTACATTGTCTGCAGGCATTGTGTCCACAAAGCCAGAGCGATGGGTCAGGTCATTGTTTGGGTTGTTGTCAAATGTTCCACACAAACCTCTTCCATTGAGGTAGTCAGTGCCAGGAACAGAGATGTCCAGGTTGAGATGACCACCAAGTATTGCTGATGCGGTAATTTTAATCTCAGAGCTGGATGGAAAATACAGCTACCAACAAAAACAATATCAGCTATATCAAACGTACATTCCAGCATGATTAAGTGTTTATAGCACTTAAGAATAGGGAATAGTAAAATAAATGGAGCTTCAAAAAAAGCACTTTAAAGGAGCTGGTGGCACAATCACAATTAGTTTTTGAATACAACGAGCGACATACTCGCAGCTGTAGGGCAATTGTAAAAGCTGAAGGATAATAGCCCAAATTCTATGGTAATTGATCCAACTTTATGGTCATAAAAATAAATTTTATAGTCCAGAGTTTTTGATTGTTTAATTAGCTTTATTTTTCCTTCTTGTTTTCAATATTTATGTTAGTTTTTATTTTAGTTTTTAGTATTGTTTGTTGTGTATTTTTCATTCTTTTGTCATATTTAAGGAAATGAGAAATGCAGTCATAGATTGGGAAAGCTGTTTTCAAGCTTTAACCCAATGAATAGATGGAAAACTAGTTATTTGAAAAAAAAGATTTGCGTGAGCGTAGAAGTACTCATGTGTGTAGCGGTCACTCACTATTGCACGCAAACATAAGCATAGGTCTCTCTCTCTGTAAACGAATCGTGAACTAATTTGAAGAAAGACTTAAAAGCACTCTAAGAGGAGTTCGCTCGTAAAGTTATACTTAAGGGACCCTAGTGGAACCACAAGAGCAGGCAAAACACCCCCACCCACCAACAAAAAGGAGAAACAAATCTGGTGGTAATACCTTGAAAAGCTAGAAGCATGAAGCAGGCAGGAAGTGGTTGTTGTTTGGAGATTTCCCAGTTAACGCGAGAGAGGACAAGAACGCGTACTCATGCGAGGGTGTCAGGGAATTGTCAGACACTATCATGAATATTGCTCAACAGTCATATCTACATCAGCTAGTCTAGAGCTATCTGTAGTCTCTGGGTAGGGCCTAAAAAATAATCTCTTCAGCTCTTCACAGGGTCCATGCAAACCACACTATCTAAGGACATGGAGGATAAAACTTATGCTCAATGCACTAACCCCGAAAAGAGACGTGGTTGAAGAACCTGACAAGAAGACAAGAGAGAAGAGAATTTTTGGGAAGAGAAATTACTGTTATCGTCGATCCATCCGTAGATTGAAGAATGGTCGTGCCTTCTCTCAAACGCCTGGGCACGGTGATTTCCGGTGACCCGACGCTTTGTCCGTAGAAGCCATGATCGCAGCCATTGACCCTGATCAGATCGTCCTTCTCACGAACCGCAACTCCACAGATGCAGGTTACCGCCCGGTCTTGACGCTCTTTGTAGCAAGGCCACGTCCGAATCTGAACCTAAAAAAGGAGAGGAAAACAGAAAGACCAACAAGCAAACTTTTGATGTTGTTTCTCCAGGTATGTAGTTTATAGATATAATGTTAGTGTTCTTGATATGGAGGAGGCTGTTGTCGCTTTGGTTTTACCTGACGTGTTAACTTAGATTGCATTGCTCAGTTTTCATTTCAGAAAACCAACAAAATTAAACTTTGTGTTTTGTGGGTGTTTCTTGCTACATAAAAAATGAAAATAGCATGACCTCTTCTGAAACGGCAAGAAAAATGATACACGAAAAATTAACACAGGTATTCAGTTGCACTTTACCTCAAAACTCCTTTGGGCATTTTGATAGGCAGTGTAGTCACCCACTCTGTACAGATGGAATACTCTGGAACAAACAGAATTGTTATTTGGAGTTAGCTACATTCTTTATTTTTATACTTAATCACACACTACATTAGAAAAGAAGATTAAATTAACACGAGAATATACAATACTAATGTTACTTTATTTACAAAAGTATTGCCTCTTACCTCTTGTCCTCTAGTCCTATGATGTGTGGATCTGTTACAATGCTGCAGAGCTTTGAACCCCTTTGCTCAAGATCAACCTGTGTGATGAGTATTAGGTTAAAAAAGCATAAATATATTTCTTTACAATTTCAATATTTCGTAGCATGTTAATTTGCATTGATACATAGACAGGCACAGAAAAACGGGAATCAGTCAGACAAAGAAGACAATAATGTGTAAATGAAGTAAGAGGAGAAAGATATATTTAACCACAACGGCGAGCACGAACAAGTGACAGCATATCATGACTCATCTTTTACGAAAACCTACTTCAAGTGTTTTCAACGTTTGAGAGTGAACATTATTAGTCAAATGTTTATGAAACTGCGCAGTTAACACACACACACACACACACACACACACACACACATACATACATACACACACGCACACACGAGCACATATGTACATCTGCACTCAACAATTCAAAAACGTCGATAGTTTATGATTATTTATAGGTGGCCTAGTCTCTAATTGAAGTCTCTGAATTGATACTGTGGTGTTTATTCTTCTAACACTACAAAAATCGCAAGGGATTTTACAAACAGCTGATCTGAAAATGAAATATGAACTGCTGGAAAATACGCAAAGCACATCTCTTTACTGTCGGGACTATAATACTGATTTCTCATGTCTTTATTTGTACTGTCTTGTGTTAGCCTTGCTGCACTACATTTTAGTTGTGTAAATGTACAAGCTAGAAAGGTACAAAGACTTTTATTGTTGAATTTAAATTGATTAAGATGTTCTTTAGCGTAGAGCACTTTATTTACCTGTACCGAAGGAATCTTAAAACCCTGGAATATTTGCTGATACGGCGAAGCGTCTGCGACGAAAATATTTGCGAAGGAGACCAGCAAGTCCTTGTTGCCAAACTGTTTCTGGGTCTTGCTGGCCACGACTGACACTGTCCTTGACGCTTCTTGAAGAGTGTTGTTCCAATCTGACTTACACAGTGAGTACCTACAATCCTTTGACACCACCAGGAATGCTATCAAAAGAATGAAAAAGCATAAGAAAAACAACCTTTCTCAAAATATTTAAAAGACAGATTTGGAGACCGTTGATAATTAATCTTTGAGGACAAAGATAAAGTAGACTGACTTTTGATGATTGCAGTGTTGTTAGAACGAGAGACAACAAATTCAACTGGAAATCTCAACTGACCTTGATCCCCTTCAGACCCGTTGACCGACAGGTAAATCTGAAGACAACAATTATCATCTGTCACAGACGAGTTGCATAAGACAGGAAGAGTTGACCTGATGACCACTTCGTGCTTATCTTGATCCGTACGTATGGAGATGTGGGAGGGATCTGTCTGAGAAAAAGAATTTTGGTTAAGACTGATGTGACGTATGAAAATAACCTCATAGAAGAAATTATGTGCTCTAGTTAAATGTTATATAGTGAATTAGTCATATGCGTTATAACCTAAATATACTATTCTAATGACGTGGCGCTAACTGGAAAGAAAGAAGCTGTATGCTAGCGATTAGTGTGCTCGAGGTATGAGGTAAAAGGCTTAGAGTGCGGACACGAGAGACACGAAACACGAAATCTTTCCGAAACAGCGGCGTTTTTCCTGTTTGTTGTGTAACCTACACTGCAAACTGTAATGATCCAGGTTTGGCAGACCTGTTTGGCTCTAGTTTGTAGCCGGTTTGCTGTTTAAGAACCCGTTATAAAAATTTCTCCTTGGTTTTTATTTTTTCAATGCGATTTCCATGGCCGCTCGCCAACTTGATTGAACATTAGACCATTGACTTAATTAATCATGAATTATGGATCCTTCGAACTTTTCTTTTCTCGCAAAAGACGTTTCAGAAGAAACAAGCTTCGTATCCGTTAGGCAGGCAGTATTTGGCAGCTTGTTTTGGAAATGTTAGAAAGCGACCAACGTCGCTTCGAAACCTTATCCTCGATTTTTTTTAGACGGATATACTGTTTGTCGAACTTACAGCATGTTAGTATAAAATGATTTCTGTCTCCGAGGTAATCTCTGCTTTCCTGACAACATAAAGTTGTAAACCAAACACAAAATTTAAGAGAAAAACATACACTCGTCAGTATATTGTTGACACTAAAACGCTTGAAGAATATGTGGTGAAGGCAATAAGTGTGTCGCCTAGAATTTCAAAACAGGTGGTTCAGATTTTTTGGTGTGTGTGTGTGATTGTGTGTGTGTGTGTGTGTGTGTGTGTGTGTGTGTGTGTGTGTGTGTGTGTGTGTGTGCGGTCCGTACTAGAATTACGCTATAAATTAATCACCCACTAGTCGAATACAACCATAGCAGGAGATAAATCGAAAACTTATACTGAAGGTTCAGTGTTGAAAACAAATATGCACCAGATATTTGCTTTATTTCATTGCTTTCACACACACACACACACACACACACACACACACACACACACACACACACACATTAACATGACCAGATCAGCATCTATGTCATCAGCAACTGTTGCGTACAGAGTTTTCGAAATGGCGTACTTGAACGTTTGCTGACTAGCGCAGGCCCCAAACCTGGTTTGTGAAACTTAGCAAGTGGGCTTGGCAAAAAGATGTTTTCGAAAAATACAGGTTTGCAAAACCGTTTTTGATTTGTCGTGTGTCTGCACCTCTAAGGTTCTCCCCTCCTACCGAGCAAGAATAGTATCTGACTCCCAACGGAAGGTGAAATCTCTTATCACGGTGAACCATTTTAGTTTGCAGCCCTTACAGGTTTAAAAGCCTTATCATGTTTTAACGCCGGAGGCCGTAATCATGGAGTGAGCGTGGCCAAAATGGTAAAATCAAGGACAAACTTCTGGTCTCCCTAGTTACGACGCCCTGTCCACACTCCGCGGACAAGCTTTATGTTACTTTACTCAAGGAAATCGCTTTCACCGATTTATGACAACGGTCTCAGTGGTAAAGAAACATCCGATTTATAATGACACTTGCCCTAGATTTCCCTATAATGACAACTTACCCTTGTTTTTTATGCGGCCGTTGTCTATGGTGATATTTTTACCCTAGTTAACATTCCAACTACTCTTTGTTTGATCTTGATGCATTTAGCGAGAAGTGTGGCAGGTTGCATGTAATTGCAGTCAGTCAAAACCTGTTATCGATACTTACTTGTATTCCAGCCCAGTACGTCCTAGCGCTCTCCAGCCAGGGTCCTTTTTTGATAACATTTTGTTTGTAAAATGCACGCACCTTACAACCAACCTGTCAAGGGTTCGAAGAAGAATTTTAAATGAACCAGACTTCAAAAAGACTAACGAATCTCTCTTTCTCTATTACTATTGCTCTCTCAGAGTGGATGGGAGGATATAGGGTAGGTGGTATTTTGGAGAGAGTGCTAGATGTGGGCGGGAAGCGCAACTTTGCGAAGAAAAAAACGTGGTTCTTGTGTGTTGACACTTTGCAAAGATAAAGAGGTTTCTGATGTGTTCACAATTTGCAACAATAAACAGGCTTCTGGTGGGTTCACACTTTGCAAAGATAATCAGGGTTGTAATTTGGTGACACTTCCGGATTGTTAACAATCTGCAAAGATAAACAGGGTTCTCGTTTACTAACACTCTGCTTGTTCAAAATCGGCTCCCTTTGCCAGCAGCCTGTCAATAATTTGAAGATCTTAGAATGAATATCACGTTTAGAGGACTGTCTACCTATTATCTCTATCTTTCTTTGTTCTCTCTTTTTTTCTTTTGCCTCCTCTATCACTTTCTTTTTTTTACATCCTCTTAAATGTCAGAACAGCACGGACAGCACAGTATATCTTAGACTACTTCCCCTACATTGTCGCGTCTCAAAATATTTTGACGACAGTAATAGAATAACAACAATAAAAAGTGTTATAATTAGATCTCATAGACAAAAAGCAGCCACAAAGCAACAAAGATATCGTTACTATGGCAGCACTGCCATGAAATATAACAGCA
Source organism: Marisa cornuarietis (assembly GCA_004794655.1). Lineage (NCBI taxonomy): Eukaryota > Metazoa > Mollusca > Gastropoda > Architaenioglossa > Ampullariidae > Marisa > Marisa cornuarietis. The sequence goes on from SMMW01000627.1 coordinate 5,609,283, forward strand.
CGTCGCTAGGTTAAGGCCTACAATGAAAGCTCACGTTCTTGTTGAGGAGACCCGCCAGTTTAGCCCCGTCCAGTCTCGCAGATCGCCCTGGCTCACTGACGATTTGTGCCGGCACTTTAGGGTCCTCCACGCCGTTAAACAGCCAGACGAACTCAAAGGCTTGATCCGGGTCGTTGCCGCTGAAGGTGAGGTCACAGGTAAAGAAGAAGGTTCTGCGCTTTATCACAGGTCCCCGGAAATTCGGCGGGTTAGTCAGCTGTGGGTAGGCCTCTGCCGATCAAAGAGACAGCGGAACAACTGATGGCTCTCATGGTGAGGAAACAGGTTTGCGAAAATGGCAGACAGTGCAAGGGGACGTACCAAATGGCAATTTCATTCATGAAAACTCAAAATGCCTTTGCCTTTATCACATCTGAGGAGTCGTTCCCTGCTTATGGCTGTGAGAAAGACATTCACATACTTGTAGTCCGTCTTAAACTGTGTCTTACCGAGATTTGTTTCATTACATAGACGTTATAAGTTTTATATATTACAGTGACGTCTTCGCATACAAAAAACGCATCCACCCACCTTTACAGCCGGGTGGAAAACCTGTGGGAGACCACTTTCCAGCGGGACATGGTCGTTCCTTTCCTGCAAAGTGCAACGAGCGGAGATTTTAAGAGCTTGCCTTAAAGATACATCTTAGCTATAATACCGCTGTCTGTATTCTTTCTTCTCTTTTTCTTTCCTTCTCCCTTCTCTCTGTCTCTCTCCCTCTTTCTCTCTCTCTATATATATATACACCAAAATATGTGTATATCAATAGATTATAAAGTAGACTTTGGTTATGCATGTGACAACATTTGTGACTTAACTCCACTATACTCTTTGTTCGATCCTCACCAATTGTTTCCGATATTCTTGACGTTTATGGTTCGGTGGCGGACTTGTTTAATGTGCGTTGCGTTTACCATGTAAGATGTTAGCAATAGTGCAATGTTGATGAAATACTAAGCAGACTGGTAACGAGGGCTACCTTGTCACAATTATATATCAAATACGGTACAACCTGGGCTCAATGCGCTCTCTGTGTCCTTGGTGCACGCAAATTCATTTAAATAGATTTGAGGTCCGAATGAAATGTGGATTAACGGTCGGATTAAAAACAAGCAGTTATTTTCAGCTTACCTGCACAATACGCCATCGGGCAGGCTGGTGTTGGATGTAGATAATAAATGAAAAAACCGGCACAGTTCTTGACCCCGATGTTGACGGCCTGTCCACAGCATGTGACGTTGGACGTGCCACCAGTCTGGACGTTCGCACATGCTTGTCTCTTTTGGATCCCGTCATTTACGGAGGGGTGAGTACCATTCAGCCAAATTGGAACCGTCGTCCCGCACTGCACACGCACGCATTGAATGAGGAATGAAATGAGTCTGTTTCAGCGCTTACGTCAAGTTTCTTTTTTAAACTTATTCTAACAAATAATTGTGTAAGATTGCTAAACACATTGCAACACGATATTTTCTTTTCTTCTGGAACATAGTTTCAGTTTTTGTTTTGGAACGAACAGTCTCGTATCACTGAGTTCAAATAAAATCAGTTTTTTATGAATAAATAATATTTTCTCTTTCTCTCTGATTAATTGACAGACGGATTGGTGAATTATGAAAATCTTCACTTTTATACCTTAAATGTATCGACACATGTTTCGGGCATTTTACTCTCAGCATCTACCACAAACCGGTACCAGCCCGTGTTTAGGTCTATGTCGCACAAAGGAGGGTCTGGGTAGGCCGTCTCATAAGAAACACTTCGGTGAACGTTCGTCAGGTTCTTGTAGTTTCCATGGAGACAGGGGTCAGCCATTGCCAGAGCAGCGACATCTAGGCATGTACGAATAAGCAACTGATGAAAGAAACTACTATTTACTCCTACTGTAGAATTCTACTTAATGGCGTGGTCATTACAAAACACCTGGACATTATTTACAAAGTCAAAAATATGAGTAATTTTATTATATTATGCTTTGTTGTGAACAGTGTCTTACTGTTTGAAAGTCAGTCAGTCAGTCAGTCAGTCGTCCCTTGACCGGTACCTGTCGTTGGGGGAAGCACACATGGCAACTGACAGGGCCCGCCACTCTTGCCTATTGTGGGCGATAGTGAGCAGGTCCTGTATAGGACGACCAGTCCAATCTTTGACATTCGTAATCCAGTTCTTTCTCTGGCCACCGTGGCGTCGGCCACCCTCCAAGGTGCCTTGAAAGATAGTCTTCGACAAGGTGTTATGCCGAGTCACATGGTCAAGGAAGACTAGCTTACGTCGCCTGACTGTTGATAGTAGTTCCTGGTGCCTTACCGATGGGGCAATCTTGTTTCTTACAAAGTCGTTGGTTTTATGTTCTTTTTTGAGATCCGGAGCAGCCTCCTCAGGCAGTTGTTTTCGAATGCCTGGTTTCTCCTTTCCGTTTCGGCGAGTAGAGTCCACGTGTCACATCCATAGAGTGGTCATCAGCTGTACGCCCATATCCAGCCGGCTGATCTCCATACGTGTCTCAGCTGTCCCATATTGTCACATTGTCCAAGTATATGCTCCAACTTTCACGCATAGAGACAACGAAGTGGAAGAGTTCTGCCAACAACTGGACAAGGTTGTGAACACCCCCGCATTCGCTTTGATTTGGAGAAGCTGCAAGATCCAAACGTTGTAGAAGTCTTCAAGGCCACGGTTTGAGAAAAAAATCTGCCGCACTAAGCCTGGTTGAATATGATGTAGACACCCTTGCTGGAAACGTCAAAGAGATGCTACTGTCAAGAGCCCAGGAGGTTCTAGATTGACATAGGAATAAGAAACAGCCAGGGGCACGAATGACATCCTAGACCTCTGTGACTAAAGGAGGACCTTGAAGAGAGAAAGAAAAAGCAAACCAGAAGCAGCCACCAAATACAAAGAAGTGAACTGTGCCATCAAGAAAGGGATGAAGGCACCTAGGAAGAATTGGATTGAGAATAAGTGCCGGGACACAGACGATGGAATGGCACGAGGTGACAGCAAAAAGGCCTACCAACTTCTAAAGACCCTCACTAAGAAAGATCAGCCGAAGACACAAAAGGCACTGCTGTACTCAACTGATGGACTGAGTACTGCAAGGACCTTACAACCTCCAGCTGAAGACCAACACCAACATCCTCCAAAACAACCAGGCTAGAGACAGCGAACCTGCAGACCTATCAGTCCTACGCGAAGAGGTTGAAAGAGCTGTGCATAGTCTGAAGAGAGGAAAGTCGCCAGGCGTTCATGGTGCACCAGCTAAGCTGCTTAAGCAGAGGGGGAAAGAAACTACAAAGACCCTCACTGTCCTGTGCCAAAGAGTCTGGGAAATGGCCCAAAGAATAGACGCAGTCATTAATCATACCCCTCCCAAAGAAAGGAAACAGCAAACAGTGCAAAAACTACAGACCCATAAGCATTATCAGCCATTCAAGCAAAGTCATGCTGAAGGTCATACAGAACCGCATCAGAACCACCGCAGAAGAGCTGATGGCAGAAGAACAGGCAGGCTTCAGACCACGCAGAAGCACAGTTGAGCAGATCATCAACTGTCGTCTTCTTATAGAAAATCATCTTCAGCATCAGCGGGACCTTTACCACAACTTCATTGACTTTAAAAAGGCATTTTACAGAGTCTGACACGAGGGGCTATGGCATGTGATGCGAAAATTCAACATCGAAGAAGGCCTCGTTCAAGTCGTTGAATTGCTGTATAATAGCTCAACGAGTAAAGTACTGCTAAACAACCAAATAGGATCTTACTTTCTCGCCACAGTAGGGGTACGTCAAGGATGTCGCCTATCACCGGTGCTGTTTAATATATTCTTGGAGAACATCATGCTCGAAGCTCTTCACGACCATCATACTTCCATTTCAATTGGTGGAAGATCAATCTGCAACCTACGCTTTGCAGATGAGATAGATCTGTTAGCAGGTACTAACAAAGAACGGACAGCTCAAATGCATATTGAATGGAGACCAGCACTGAAAGGAGCAAAGTTGTGATCAATGGCAATGGTAAAGCAGACATCTATATGAACGGGGTACAGCTTGAAGAGGTAAGCAGCTTCAACTACTTGGGACTTGTTATACTAACAGTTGGAGAAGCACTACTGATAGGAGCTTTCTGACAAAAGATTTGCTGATGACTCTGCCCTCCTGTCACTTTTCGTATGATGACAAACATGTTCCCAGTGGCGCTCGTCCTGACTTTGTACGCTGGTGTGACGAACACTTCCTTGTCTTGAATGCCTCAAATACTAAGGAAATGATCTTCGACTTTCGGGTAAACAAGCCTGAGACACTCATCAGTACTATCTATGATGATGCCATCGAGGTAGTCGACTCTTACAAATATTTAGGTACCATCTTCGAAAACAAGCTTAAATGGGACATCAACACTACGGAAACTCAGATCTTTCTCTGTCAGCTCTGTCAACCTCACTCGGTTCTATCAGTCCTTCATTGAAAGTCTCATCACTTTTTCTTACATCTCCTGGTTCCACAACCTCTCCCTAGGGAACAGGAATAGTCTTGTCTCCCTTGTTAATATCTGTTCCAAGATCACCGTAATCAGGCAGAGGGACTTGGCAGCTTTCTGTCACCAGTAAATCCTTAGGAAGGCATCCGGTATCCTCTCTATTTCTGATCATGTGTTGACATGTGAGTTTTCGCTCTTGCGGTCTGGCTGCAGCTACGCGATGCCTGTTTGCAAAACCAATCGCCAATGCAATTCATTCATTCCACGTGCCATTCACCTGATCAACTCTAGTGGCCGTGAACTCGTACTAGCCTGAGTGACCTAAGGTCAACACTATATCTATCTACTGTTGCTGGGAATGTGTGTGTGTGTGTGTGTGTGTGTGTGTGTGTGTGTGTGTGTGTGTGTGTGTGTGTGTGTGTGTGTGTGTGTGCGAGAGAGAGAGAGAAAAATTTTTTTTCAACATGTCTGCATTATCTCCTTTTATATCACGTATATGTATTATCTCTTTTATATCATGTATATTGATGTATTAAAGCAAATAAAATGAGATTAAAAGAACTAGAATCAATAAGTAGAACAGAGACCAATTGACTTTTAAAGCAATAGAGTTGACACATGTAAGACAAGTAGTGTGGGGTATGTGTGTGTGAGTGCATGTGTTAAGCTTCAATGTCTGATGGCCAAAGACATATAACATGGAAATGTAATCTGGTTGTTGTAGAATGTACTGCTTTGCATTATCACTGTGTATATTTATCCCTCCCCCCTATGTCAAAATGACTATAAGCCATTGACATTAAAAAATGTCGTGTCGTGTCGTATATGTATGTATTACTGCTAGTAGGAGCACCATTTGGAATTGCCCATGGGGCTAACTAAAGTGATATTGTATTGTATTGTATCCACCCTCTACAAGGACAGCAGCTCCACGCCAGACATCCGCATCAGGATCGCAACAGCAAGAATAGCAATGGCTAGGCTAGATAGGATCTGGCATAGCCATAAGATAAAGTTCACTACAAGAACAAGTTGTACAAATCCCTGGTAGTGCCGATCCTGCTCTACGGATGCGACACGTGGACTCTACTCGCCAAAACGGGAAGGAGAATCCAGGCATTTGAGAACAAGTGCCTGAGAAGGCTGCATACAAAGAACATAAAACCAATAACTTTGTAAGAAACAAGATTGCCACACTCGTAGGACACCAGGAACCTCTACTATCAACAGTCAAGCGACGTAAGCTTTGACACCAACAAAAGAGTTAAAAGAGAAAAACGAACAAGATTAACAGAATAACTCCATAAGGATTTGGCTTACAATGAAGGGTTGCTAGACCTAACAAGGACGACCACAGGAACCATTGTGTTGTTTACTAGTGCAAGGATAAGTTTGTAAATTCTTGGATATATTTGTTGTGATAGCAGCAATATTCAGCAATGTTTGCAAATGACATTTCACTTAAATCACAAGATATTAGTATACATTTATTTCCTCTAGTCTGCCTACATTCATGTTCTTTATCAGATTTCAGTGTTACAGTTGTCTTCGAGACAATTTATGCACGTGTAGACATTAAATCCCTGTGTAAACCTCCATCTTCATGTCAGTATTTCTTTAATATCCCTGTTAGAAAGTTGACCAAAACTTTAGTACACATTGGATAAACAAAACATTGCAACTCGTAGTTACATGGTTTGAATTGTGATTTGATATTCTATCGATAACAACTTAATGAAAAGACTGCAAACATTGCTTGCCAAATATCCGTTTTAAAAATACTCTTTTTTCTGACGACGTCTGATAATACAGTTGACCCTTTGAGAACCAGTGCTCTTGATTGCATGTGTAAATTTCTGAGATTTTTTTTAGGTAATGATTATATCTTTGTACATTTGTGTGATATGCAAATATACATTAAAAAATATATAAAATCTTAAAAAAGTAAGTCATTTGTACTTTTTGTATATGTGTGATTACATGAAATGGGTAATCATCAGTAAGCAACCGTGAGAAAAATAAACGTGCAAACCCTGAAGCGTTAAACGTCATACAAATAGCATAGCATACAGCTGATGACACTAACAAAAATATTTTAAAGCAGACTTTATTTTCTAAGAATTAGTGATATTTACTTTCCAGAGACACTTATTTATGCAAAGTTTTCCTAAAAAATAAAAAGATATAGTATATACAGAACATGTACACCAAACAGCATATCCATAAGCCATATTAAAATTAAAAACTATGACAAAACTATAACTTGCTCGAACGTGTAGAATGTTCTTGAACGTTCTTCAAAGCTACCGTTTTTTATTGCCAAGTTCAAAATTGCAGTACTTGGGTAACGTTGATATAAGTTAGCAAAATAAGTCATCTTTTTCTTGCTTTGAAGCGTTCACAATTCCAACTTTGCGAGGAGGCTGTTGCAAACAACTTTCACATGTCTTTCCTTTGGCGACAGTAAGTCTATTGCTTTTAAATTTTTTAAAAATGTTTTTGAACTTGGAAATAACCAGTAAGTAGGCAGGTCAGTTAGAGTTTCCTCTCTTTCATCAGTTTTGTGAAGGCTTTCATTTAAAACAAGAATGGCACCTAATGGCTTCAGGCCACAGTAAGTCCTGCCATGCACGTGCAATGAGCAGAACGGATAGCTCCATCAGGTGCACCTATAAGCCATGATTCCAGAGTTTGCTCTTAAAATGCTCATAGAGCCAGTTATTTTCAAATGAAAACAAATCAAATGTATGAGCATCATATTAAAATCTTTTTGGTGTCGCATGTCACAACTTTGTTCGCTACAGTCCAGCGAGTAGGGGAAAAGTGAGAGTAGTGTGTCGAGCCCAAACCACGTTAGTGTCCAATGTGGGACCGGTGAGGGCTGATGGATGGCCCTAATTACAGGTCAGACGCAATAGACAGCTGGAGTGGAGAACTTGAAAGTTTGGGTAGTGCAAGCGTCTATGCTTTCCAGTTAGTAAACCGACAGGCAGGGAAGAGTCTTCTGGAAAATGCTACCCTCATGCCAAACCCAGGGACGTGTTATGCCATCCATAAACTTGGGCTGTTTGTACGGTGTCGGGTATAGCGAGGTGTGCAAATATCTTGTGGATGCAGCTGCGCAAATGTTTGCCCCACGACATTTCATACCAATTCTCACGGTATGTATTCACAAACGGGTGGAATGTTCTCTAAGGTTCTCGAACGCTACCGGGCGTGTATATAGGGAGGACTCGAACAGCAATGCTAGAGAGCAGTTGTCACAGACAGAGAGTGCCATGAGACCAGATCTGAACCCTGAGTTTCTCTATGCACTTGTGACAAGCGAGTGTTTTAACCACTACCCTATCGGGCGCCGCCAACCGGAGTACCCGGAGAAAATCACCAATGCACAGCCCTGCAAACAGGTGTCCCGAGATGAGATCTGAACCAAGTGTCTCTCACTGTAATGGTCCAGGCCCTTCTATCTATGTTAAGCCGCAGTGTTGCTAAGAGGGATTTGCGAGCCGATTTCCTGACTCGATGACTGTTGGTGGCTCCTGTCAAAGCAACTGTGCGCTAAGATACAGCAGGGCAGAGGGTACCGTCAAGGTCCACAGTCTGTGTGAAAGGCTGGTTGGAAATGATGCCAGAGAAAACTTTATGCCTGTTCTGTGAACATCGAAACTCGGATACATCACGAGCCAGCGGTAATTCTTGGCACTTTTGTTTTGGCCGATGGGTGTTCTAGTCAGTTTGTAGGTGCAAATGGTGAGCGCATGAATTTCCGTTTGATGAAATGCTAGAGAGATCGTACCTTTAAATGTGATCTATATTGCTTCTCTTCGAATATTTCATTGTTAAAAAGTGACTATGTGTGAGGTATTTCCAGTCGGTAGCAGACGACGTATGGTTGGTTGAATTGTGAACTTGTACAAGAGCTTCTAAAAGGAAAAGCAAAACAGGGAGCGGAAAAATTATGATAGGACTGTCAAAAGAACTTTGCAAGACATTTACGACTGCTTTTACGTTTTTCTTTGCAAGCTTTTCTTTTTTCTTGCTGTTTTCTTGTGTTCGCCATTGTTTTGCGATTGTGACGGCTGTCGTTGCTCGCTTGCTGTGGCTTGCTACGGCTGACCATCTTCGCTGTGTGTAGTACGGCTCTTGACCGCTGGATTCGTCGAAAGGTTTTCACCGTCTTCCGCGCTCTCCTGCTCTTGTACTACTTCAGCGAGGTGTGTGACACTCGTCGTGCGGCATAGGAACGAGGCTGGAATCCTGCGAGACGAACTCTGATCGTGTAGGACTGGACCAGACGCCAAGAGGTGATTGAGGCTTTACCACCATTTTTGTGTATTATTTCCCCTTAAGCGCTTGTTTATGCTTACTCCTTGTCGGGTCTCCTCAGGGATACACAAGGATTGACTAATGAATAAGTAATATTTGGTGCATTTTCATTTTTTTTTATTGTTAGTAATGGGTGTTTACCCCTGCGAAAGCCGGCTGACAATTTAACGAAACAAGCTCTAGACTGGAACCCACTGGGGAAGCGCAGGGTTGGAAGACCCAGACAGGCCTGGGAGAGATCGGTCTACGGCGAGGTGAAAGCATCCGGGGTGACATGGACCCAACTGAAGAAGGACGCCAACAACCGGATCCGCTAGCGTGGTGTGATTGCGGCCCTTGGCTTTACTGGTAGTAAACAGGACAAAGAAAAATGGGTGTTTACATTACTTGGAAGGCCTCTCCTTTGTCTGTAAAGTGCGAGTGCAAAAATTGATCGCAGTCAGGATGCAGTTTGCCCCACCTCCAAAAGCAAAACATGTTCCTATGCCATTGTACTGGCATGATTGAGCACACTGGGTGACCGGTCTTGTGTCGTATTGCTTTTGCGTGGGCATGTGAACATTTTTCTTTCTTTTGCCTCGTCTTTTGTTAAATAAATCTGTACTTGCGTTGTCAACACCTAGATATCCTGTTTTCTTTGAGGGTGGGCTGGCATTGTTCACCGCAGGCGATGGATCCGCTTAATGTGTTGAAAGCGAGCGTCATTGTGCGTATCTGCGAAAACCGAAAAAAGTGGCATAGGAAACTGATTATGATCTTTAGCTTAACTTCTACTCTGAAAATAGCCGCTATATACTGTGCATTATAAACCAAGTTCATCTGATTTCTTAGTACCTTCTCTTCACTTTTCCTGATGGGTGTGTTAATTAGAATATTTTAATGGCAGTGCCAAGTGATTAGTACTGCATTTTTAGTTTTTACAACATACAAATTTTCATAACAAGATTCACATCTCTACAATATTCAGGAATATAAAAATAAGGATGTTACAGAATAACACAGGAAATAATATTGTTAATATTATTCTCACCTTGGTTTTTATAACATGAAGACTCTCAATTTTAACATTGACTTTGAATATCTTGGAAAAATGCATATGCCTTCAAGGACTTATAATGTTTCATCTTCTCCTTAGTACACCAGGATAATCTGTAAATGGTCATGCTATATAACAACAAAAATATTATATAGATGTAAGCAACAACAAGCAAAACACTAGCCACGTACACGTAGCTATTTCACACGCCCTTACCAAATTTATCTCACGGCAAATCAAAGCACATTTTACATTTTCTGTAGATAAAATATCATGCATTTAAATACATATAAAGCGTTTAATTTAATAGTTGTCGTTTTTTATTTATTTATTTATTTATTTTAGTATGGCAGAGAAAAATTACTTGTCTCGTATTTAAAGGACAAAAAAGCTTACCTCACAACTAGGATGCTGACGATTTCGATAAATGTTAAATCCGGCTCCTTCATTCGATCTTAGCTCAATGTTTCGGTTTGGATTGTCCGAATGAAATACGCCGATCTCGGAAGTTTTTTTTTTAATTTTATACCGTTAACACCATTATTTTTCAAAATCAGTCCTCACTCGCGCTCCAAAGTTCTAGTAGTTATCGCAGTTTTTGTCTGTTTGCTACGCAAAATTCCGGCCGACAATGTATCACGCAATTTGCTCGTCTTAAAAACAATCGATAGAAATATTGTATAAAGACTACTTAACATTTACAAGAATAATTCTGTAAAGAATTCACGTACTGTGGAGAGCTGCTAAAGCCAGCACGAAGGTTGGAAGGAACCATTTCGCTGTGTCTGCACACCCCATGTTAGGAAGAAGAATCAATGTGCGTGTAAGTATTTATATTGGACCAGCAACAAGGGACTAACTTATCGGCTGTTGACGCGCAAGAATACACCCTTAAGTCAGTATGCGGATCTACATTATGTTAATCCAAGGGTCGGTGTGTGCAAGATTGTATTGTAACGATTGTAATGTATACAAAGCCCCCCGCTGGCCAATCTGTCAGATAGAACTTTTTATGCTGAAAGCTGTCTTTCCGACAATTTGGTATGCAGGGACACTTTGATGGGTCTCCGATAGCTAACGGCGAGAAAAAAGGGAAGTTCTAAAAATAGCTTTTGGGGAGCCCCCAGATCCTCATGCGTTACCACGCATGTGTTTGCCTACCATTTACTTCCTTGTTCTTGTTAGCATGGCAACGAGACGCTAGGAAAGCAAACTTTTCCGATTTAGAGATTAAGATTTTAGGAGGAGTAGTTGTTGAGAAAAAGCTACTTCATCCAGTTTAATAAACTAAATAATCAATCAAACAAAGCAGATGGCTAGAAATTGCAAAGAAAGGTTTAGCTCGTGAAGCTGAAGTTCGAAAGATAAATGGGGACTGTTGAAGCGGGCAGCACTGAAAAAAGACAGATATGAAAAGGACAATGCAGTGCCACCCCATGAGTATGAGGATTCTGTGGCGGTCATCCTAAGTGAAGGAACCACTCTATAAGATAAGACTTTATTTTTCCCAGAGGGTAATTAGAGGCAGCTCAAAACAATACGACAACATAATCATATCCGCCAAACAAATTCATACATTCTGTTTCAGGCAACTTCATTTATTCGCACACAGTAACATTTAAAAGTCGCACTGCCGTAACAACACCTCAATCCGTTTGTCCTGTTTGTATGTAATCAATGTTCTTAGAAGTAATACACCGATTCCCAATTTAGTTCAACATTTGTACAGTCCATGTTTTTATAAATTTATAATGAACATTTTGTTGCAGGGAAAATATGGTAAATCTTGTAACAATTTTTTATGGGTATTGGATTGGCAAGCTGATGTACTGATATGCAGTTCTGATGAGGTGTGACAGTTCTGAACCACCCCATTGCTACTACATTTTTAGTATAGGCCTAAAGCCTATTAATGAAGGTTATAGTATTTATTAAAATGTATTCCAAATAAACAGTCATATGCAAAAAAAAGGTATCTGAAGGAAGGCAGTCTAAGAATTTTGTTGTAATTCTTTGCATATAACAAAATTAAAATAATGAAATAAATCAGTATGCACCACATAATGGAGACGCTAATTTAGTGATAACAGTTGTCAAGGTGTGATCAACGAGCATCCTCTCTGGTGTGATGTTGACCTTTCAATCCTTTAAATTCAACGTGGCTTTGTGTTATGAAGACGCGCATATGTACTGAATATGTTTGTGACTGTCAGTTGTGGTTATAGCAGAAATGGCTGTGATAAGGAATTCTTTATTTAGAATTCATTTTTCTTTGGTGTGAAAAACATCATAGAAATAAAATAAATTTCTTCTCATGAACATTCCAAGAGCATGCAAAACAGTCAAACTGCTTTGATCCCAAACAAACGCACCGATCACAGCCGTTCCAGGCCCTGTGATGCGGGTGGGAAAAAACTCGTTTATTTACCCAAACGTCTTTGTGATGGCTCTTTCGGTTAGACGCTTGTCAAACAGCGGCACCAGCCCCAGGACTACGGTCTTGTGGCAGGGACTGGAACCAATTGCCAGCGTCCACAACCATCTGATGCTTTAATCTTGTAGTTTTGCATCAAAAGAAACAGGCGCACGAGGATAGAAGGGGAAACGGACAGCGAACAGCCCCAAACGTACACGAGAAACAGCAGTGAGCAGACGACACGTGACGTAAGACAAACAAGGCTGATGTTTATCGGCCTACCCCTCTAGTGCAAGATAAAAATAGCCTTGAACACTGTCGCTTAGCGTCGTCTGCTACGTACGCGTCCATCGAAAAGTGCCGGGACTAAATTTCGCGGGAAACTACTTTTAAAAAATCAAATAAATGTCTGACACGTGACAATACGAAGAATTAAAGCATGTATTGAGACCAGCTTACAGTTAAAACGAGAGTGATGTCCATTGGCCTTACTGGTTTGAGGGGACTGCTCTCTCTATCTCTGTCTGTCTCTGGCTCTGTTCTTCGATGTCAGTCTCCTCTTGTTCTGTGTGTGTTTGTTATGCATTTACCACTCACCTGGATTGTTCTTTCTTTATCTGCACCATACCTTCTCCACCTACACACCATGCACTTCCTGACTTCCTATTGACTCCCTCCCTTTTTTTTATCTCGCCATAAAAATTTCTTCGTGCAGTTCGCCGGTGAGGTCACACAGTCGATGTAGTTTGTTTTATTCTATACATACTAGCAATCCACGGATTACCTGATTTATGGACAAAAATTATTTCCGAGAATAACTTGATCCGTTTCATCACACATTATCAATGACCACTTGTTAGATCTAAACTACTGTCGAACATATAGATATGTATTGGTCATTTGTTTTTATTGTTACTGTCAATAGGTAAAGTCTACGGGGTTGGGCGATGAGCCATGAAATCGAGGGCCGGGAGATGGGCCGTTAAGTCTACGGGGCCTGTCAAATGCCATGGAATATTTGAAGTTTTGTTGTTATTGGTGTTTTGTGAGTTAGTTGGAGCTGTTTGATTTTGTCCTGAAGTATGTTGCTGTCGCTCGTCCTCAGAGGCAGCGCCATTTTGTCTAGGACGTCTGACCCCAAGAGGCTGCGCGGAGTTGTGTGCATAACGTCGTCCCAGAGTGGATGCGCCTATGGTTTGCGTTAATTTTTTCGTTAATTTTTCCGTGTGTGTGTGTGTGTGTGTGTGTGTGTGTGTGTGTGTGTGTGTGTGAAGGTATATGATTTTGGAGCTCCTGAATCATTAGTCTCTGTTGTCTAATTTCTTAGAGTATAGTGTCTCTGGTCAATCATCAGTTCCCAGTAACTGGAATTAAGAATATCATTAGTGTAAGCAAGGATAAAAGTGATTTTGTGCTGGATTTTAAACATTTTAGTATTGTGTGTGTGTGTGTGTGTGTGTATGTGTGTGTGTGTGTTGTAATGTGTTAACTTCCCCATAGGTCCAGGATATGGCTCTATATGTTTATTATTTAAATCACTTAATAGAATTCTGTTCACATTTTGCTCCTGCAAAGCAGCCGAGTCCTCTTGGTAGAACATGTGATGGTATCCTAGTCAAGGTGAAGAGACACTAAAGTACATTTGTTGAACATATAAATATTGCCTACAATAGCTATGTATGTTTAGGATTCATCTTCAACACAGCGAGCAATTAAAGGGAAGAAAGCTGGATGATAGTGGAAAACCAGGTTATTTAAAAGAGTCTGACCAAATAGCCGGTCTGTATTCTGTAAAAGCCCTTGCAGATTGAAAAAGTTGTGTTGAAACGTACTGACCACATTAGGAAATCCAGTTCTCCATGTAAAATGGATTTTTAAAACCTAAGGGCTATCGCATTAAAGTGTCACAGCAAAAGTTAACAGTCATTAGCATATGAGGTCACGTGTTCTGTGTTCTGATATCTTGTGTTGAGAATGAGTATGGACAACCATAATTAATATTTATTATAGTTCCAAAACCTGAACTACTCTGTATCACACTAAATCCTTAACGAAGCTGGCTTCTCACGATTAGTTTAGTTGACTTGTACAGTGAACTTTTACCATTAAACATTTTAAGGCTCTGTTTGTGCCGACTCAAAATAAAAATAGGATAATATTCACCCTTCCTCTGTATAAAAGTTGGTTTTATCCGTGTTTTCATCAAGTTTATTGTAATCGATTGGTAGTAGATTCGTGATATGCTACACACAACAACTATATTCCTACTTTATCTTCCGGCTTCTGGCAATACCCAGCTGTATCTAGATTTACACGACGAATATCTGTATGTATGGTTATATGGTTTGTCTTCTCTGCATGATTGTCTCTGTTAATGAAATATAATCATTTTCCATTTTTCAAAGAGCGCTGTGCTAAACAAGAGAAAAGAGTGGTCGAGACATGAAATTGAAACCATGAGTCTTTTATTCCTCCTTTTCCTGTCCTTGTTTACTGTCACTCTTTGTGTGTACCTGCTCCCCAGTCTTTTTGTTTTGCCGCTACCTTATTTCCTTTAATCTTTTGTTTTCTTTTACCCCCTGTACACGTGCATTTATCTCGTGTCTTCGCTCAAGCATACCCTCACGTATGATACTACTAACTGAATGCTTAAAAATACATTTTTTTATTTTCTGTGCAGACATACAGATGTTTATAATACACCAAACAATAAGGTATATATCTATTATATATATTAGCTAGTTTGCTCTTTTGAACTAAGAACTAATTAAAGGAATTGTTTCCCTTTTCGTGCTAACGTTGTCATGCTGAAGACATTCTGTATGTCTAACCTTTCTAGCATTCTCCCACTGCACTGGTAGACTACAATTTTATCGAACCTCCATAATGTTTTACAGTAAAATCTCGAGGATCCTGATAAGGACCTTACCTTTTACGACGACATTCACTACATCAACCTGATTTACAATTTTTTGCACAAGTCGCGTGATGAAAATAAATTACATGTAATTACATCACCATAACACACCCCTCAAATGTTAAAATTGTATAGTGGTGCTTAAGCATCATTTTCTTTTAAAATAAGTTACATACAAAAAACTTTTTTCATTTTTTTCGGTTTGGATGTTGTATATTGTCACGGATCGACCCGTGAAATTAATGAATGACAGAAATGGAGTTAGCTCCCTTGTTTGTTATGTACAGCAGAGTTAGTGGCCCTTGGGGGATACGTTTGCAATGGTTCAAAAGCGTGACGTAAAAGAGGATATGACGTGGAGTGTCGTCTGCAAGAGCGCGGAAGTTTCGAGAGAGAGAACAAAAGATGGTTTGAGTGGAATGTACCGGTGTGTGTGTGTGTGTGATTTTTCGAGAAAATTAAAGGAGGTCGGCATTTGAAGTATTGCTTGCAGTATATAGGCTTAGTGTTTCGCCACTTGTTGTTTCTACTGGTTTATTCAGAAAATTGGAGTATTGCTGTGTGTTTGAAAAGATTCGTCAGTTGCTGTGTTTCTGCCAGTGGATTCTATGTTGGGAGTAATTGCTGTGCTTTTGGAGATTCATAGTGGTGTGTATTTCTATATAGTTTCAAGGAAAATTACAGGCAAGTGTACATCTGTGGGTGCGTGAGTTGTGATCAGACGTTGACAGTGTGATTTGGTGATGTACGTTTTGAGAAACTGTTGAAGAACATTGGAAGAAAATTAAGCTGATATAGAGAAGAGACGGTGAGCGACGTTTGAGTGGAAGGTTGAAAGAAGACATTTACGTTGTTGAAAGGATATTTAGAATATTAGTAGGGTTTATGTAATCATTAATTTAGCTGCGATATATGTGGATGTAACTTTTATTTGAAATTCGTTGAGTGTGGGAAAATATTTGGATTTTTTTGAATTATCGAGATATAGGAACCCACGTGCAGGTCTTTGTACTTGGTTGTGTGAAAGAACACGTGAAGAACGCTGTGAGGTCAGTGTGTGTTGTATGTGACACGTCCACACGTCCCGTGCGTTTTTGACATATATGTAGGCCTTTGGTGAATATCAAACAGGTGTTACTGCTCGGGCATCTAACACGGAGCGATTCGTCTTTTTGTGTTCGGATGTAGTCTTACCACGGAATGGTGTGTTCACGGCTGGGTCAATTTGACTCAGGTAGGAGATTGATACAGCCTGGGCGATATGGATTTTCGTTGAAATGACCTGCCCCCGTTTATTGTTTTTTCTTTACAAATGTGCATCAACTGATTATACGTCATTAACGATCTTTTGCGGAAGTCATGTGTTTATTAAAATGAAATTTTGTCAGACCGTTTGTGATTTGTTGCGACGTTTTGCAGAAGACATGGGATTTAAAAACTAAAATTCTTACGAGCGACTGTTTGTGCTGTTGCGATGTTTTGTTGAAATCACATTAAAAAAATATAAAAAGTGCATTTTAAGAACTTCTTTTTCGACCACGGTATATGAATAACGATTGATTGCTCTTACCTAGCGAGTTATGTTTCCTATAAATCTTCAGTCAAACACACTGGCGGAATAAGTATGACCAAGAAAAGAAAACAAAGATAACAATAATTTGGATATGATTTTTTAAACTTTTAGTTCAAAATGTTAAAAGATGAACTGGGATCTATGTGTTTGAAGCGATAGTACAGTGTATATCCGACTTGCGATGGAACTTCGCGCTATATCAAGGTGATACTATTACAGTATGCCTTTTCTTCCGGTATTTTGTCTCCAGAGATAAATTTTTATCCATCTTTATCCGCAAGCAGGTCCTTCTCACCTTAAAACAGAGTCTTTTTCAAAAACAAAATCAATGAAAAGATATCAAGGATTTTTAGGTCAATACAGTCATATAAGAAGATCAATCATTTTCACTTAAGTCCATGACAAAACTCAATCTTACTGTAGTTTATAAAATAACACTTTTTCCAGTCAGTGCTCTATATTTCTAATGGTTTATTTACAAGTGATTAAGGTAATGGTTTGTCAGTGCTTCTATACAGACCACGCCTGATAAGCCCAGTGCAGTGAGGAAGGTGAGTGTCAGGTGAAGTGTGTCGGGTGTCCTACTCCACGACACAGTCGATGACATTGGCACCTGTCTCGGTTAAATTGTAATGAAATAAAGAGGGATAAAAACAGATATAATTTACTTTACATAAAAACATACGGTGTGTGTGTGTGTGTGTGTGTGTGTGTGTGTGTGTGTGTGTGTGTGTGTGTGTGTGTGTGTGTGTGTGTGTGTGTGGGCACGTAACTGAGCGAATATGATAGTGAAGCTTGTGTGTGTGTGTGTGTGTGTGTGTGTGTGTGTGTGTGTGTGTGTGTGTGTGTGTGCGTGTGTGCGTTTCTCAGGAATGAAGATCAGTACGCATAGACCTCCCAAAAATGGACATTTATTTTTATTGCTTACTTCACTGGTATTGTCGTTTTAATCTGTTCATCTTTCTCTTCCTGTGCAAGGAAAAGACATTTTTCATCAAGACTTCGGTAACGTTATACTTTATCAGGTTTGTTTCTGTTTTAGATGCCCTGATGAAACCCATAAAGGAACAGAGAGTTACATGGCCTGACTTGATCTATGGTAGCTGTCTTACAATGTCAGTTTAAAACTGAATGTTAGCATAATACAGACTACAAACACGCGCGCGCACAGACATGAGACAAGCACACAGACAGGTATAACAACATACGTGCACGCACATACACAAATGTAATTAAAAATACAATTGTAATGACGCCAAGCTCACCACCATGGAGAAAGGATTGCTGTAGATGTGTGGACTGAAGACATCACTGTCAGTGAACATGGAACGCGCACGACATGTCCTCTGTTGATTTAGCATGTGTTATGTGACATGTCAAATGTGTGACACTCTCAATAATAATAATAATAATAATAAAATAAAAACAGTGCATTATTAGACCGCATTTCCTTACCGTATGGCGAACTAAATGCAGAACACAGAATCACACATGATAAAGTCACACACAATGGGGTTCACTACCAGACTGTCATGTTCGTGACTCTTTACATTCACGCAGGACCGACAGAGACCACCACTTGACGTGCGTTGCAGCGACCAACCTCCTCTGTAAATCAGATAAAAGAGGTAGTGTGTACACAAACGGACGGTACTAAGAAGTCTCGTATATGAAACAAAAAATCATTTCTGCAGCTTACAAAATGCACGATGTGCGTATAACGTACTCTGGTTCATTGGACCAAACATGAATACTGTTACAATTGGTACACAGCTAATGTTTATCCCATTCATCTATAGTAGCATTTGGCTCAACGCCCTTGCCAAAGGAAAATCTTCTGAGAACCAAGGGCCAGTTACATAATGCATTACTCATTTTAAACTATTAGACATTAAATCTACTTAAATATTTAGTTGTATAAAAGCACATAGCTCCATCATTAAAACCGTTAATATCAAACTGATTGAATGAGCCGACCAGTCTACAAATACACTCAGTAACACTTAACATCACTAACTCACTCATTTATTGGAATACATTATATCGTAGCCTATACATGCATATAAATTATTCAAATATACGATTTATCTTCACTTTGATTACGCTTTTGCCATTCCATACAAACACGACGGAGCTGTACTATTCATGCAGTCAAAAGACGGGAAAAGTGGAAAACGGCATAAAAACACATAGGTACAGTAAGGCTCATGGACAGAAAAACAAAGAAGGAAGAATAAACATAAATCAGACACACAAGCAAACAAACATACAGCATCTATAACTGACCTGACGAGCGTGACTAACATCAACATACTAATGACAGCAATCAGATGTCTACTACGGATGATCGACTCTTGAAGCCAGTCGTCGTCGATGCCCCAGGATGTCCGGAAGCTGACTGTGGTCTGAGGAATCAGCGTTGACCACTCATCTTAGCTGTTATCCTCTGACCTGCTCACGTTGATTGACATGATGAATGGATAATCCGCTGAAAATAGCATCAGGCAAGATCTGTCTCAAGCAAGTTTCTTTTATCTGAAACACCTTACTGAAAACATTTTGTTCTCTGAAATTACTCTTGGTGACTACCTTTGGCTTGTTTGGGTGCTTCATTGTATATACATGTGTAAAGAACTTTAAGGTAACCTTCAGTGGTTGTGGATAAGATACTATACAGTTCAATGAGTAAGTAAGTACTGCCAGTTGCTTCAGATTTCCCTATGCCATTCATTTAGCATGATTGAAAGGAATTGAAATAATTCTGTTCATGAAATATGAAATTTGCAACACAAATGCAAAACAATTTATAATACCTCTTTTTCTTTTTACTTGATTGGTTCTGAACAAAGAACTCTTCTACATCAGTCTCCAGACTTGACGTGAACTGAGCATCCTCAGCATGTTGTCTTGCAATAAGATAAGAATCTGAAACGCAAGCTGAAATGCTCAGTGATAATTATGAATACGAACAGTGGATAATTCATTTTATTGTTACAAAAACGTATTGCAAGCTCATTTATACAATGGAATTATTATATTTCTTTATTGTAAACTTTACTCTCTCACACACGCATGAACCATTACACTTACTTGTGCTATACATCAGCCTGACATCAAACATCTGCCATGTTGACAGGTTTGGAGCTGTACCTTTCTTTGCATACTGTTATGCATTCATACACGGCCAGAATGACTTGGCACAGGTGATCTGGTAATGCACACGAAAGTGAAGTACAACTATAGCACTGCACACTCAGGTTCTATGCCAAAACTGGCAATTTTTTTTAATATGACAATCAAGTATAAAACTACAGATTAGCAAAACAAAATACAAAAAAAAACTGAACAAACTTTAGAAACAACTTACCCCATTTTCATCCACCTCTTCCACCAATCATGAACGATGTACCACATCAACTGCAGCTTCTGACTTATATTCGACGTTCTTCTGGTGATATGCGATGTTACAGTATTCCTAAATTCTTAGCCAGAACGCGAATACTGACCCCGGGGAACGCGACACGTGGGCAATAGTTAGGTTCAACCACGGACCTTCATTCACTGGATAAGTGTCTCTCAATCGTTACCACTTCGCTCTATCATGGGAGTGACCAATCGTAACAAACCCTATAAACGAAGGGCTTTCGCTTCCGTTTTCTGTCAAAATGGCGGATCTTCCTAACGTAGAAGAAATTTTCGAAGTGAGTAATTAAGCTTTTATGTCATCAAAACCTTATTAAAGAAGAATAATTACAAAATAAACAGCATTTTCTGTAAAATGTATTATGTTTGTTTATAGAAAACGCATTTAGATTTTTCGACAGTTTTATAATATAAAAACATCGTCACAACAAATGCTATTGACTTGTTTTACTACTAACAATTGAAAAAACATTGTTTTTGATTTTTTGGAAACACTTGTATAAGTGTATAGATTGTTCTGTTATGAAAACAAAACATCTACTTTAAGAATTTATTTAAGGTATGTATACAAAGAACCGGAAACACGAGGCCTGTCTAAAGGAAAGCCGAGACTTACACCGAACATGAACCGGAGTCGCTTATCCAGTAATGAAGGGCCGTGATCTAACCAATATATGGACACTGATCTGCTTGCGACATGTATAAAAGTACTATATTATTATTATTAATCTTTAACTTTTCGGTACCTGTTGTCTGCAGCCACACGAATTCACAATCGTCTCTTAAAACTGGCACCAAAAGCACTGGGTTGAGTTATTTCCCTTGATCGTTTAAACACAAAAGGTCTTAGCTGACCGCAAGTCTCGGACCATTTGTTTTCCTAAATAACATTGTATGTTTTTATTTTTCTTTTAAGGTTGTGTACCATACTACAAATATATTTCTTCATTTTTCATATGCTTCGGAAGTTTTCGGGTATCCCACAATCCAACTGTGCATGTCGTCCGGATATAACCAAATGTCGACCGAGACTCAGTGAAATAAATAACTCATTTTATTAGTTATGTTAAAGTTATATCTAAAAGCATTTTTTGAACGTCCATTCAAGGGCAAACTAGTTGATATTAAAAAAAATTAGCGATATCGTGTAACACGTAATTTTTTTTCGGGTCGTGTCGGGCCTTAAAGTCTTAGTCCGATGCGGACCAAATTTATCCGTTGTACTAACGTTGCAGGATAACCGCTAACCATTCAAAACCAAAAAAACAAAAAATAATCCGTTATTTTAACGTTCGCATGTTATCTCTGTTAGGAGCAGTTTGAATATTGTAATATTCTGCTCTTCCAGTAATGTCCGTATTTTTTACGGCCATTAACTCGATAGAATAGTATTGTCAACGAACGCATTAAATAAAACGTACGAAATAATCGAAATATCATTCTCACATCGAACTGTAGGCACGGGAGACCACTCTGTCGTGTTAGCAGAAACATTGCAGACCTGCGAGTGGTCATTCGGATTGAGTTGTCCATCTTGGAAACACAGCTTGTTGATCAGACACGTGTCTGGCTGAAGACACAAACCGCCAGAAGCGATCGATTAGAATTGACAACAGTCAGAAAACCTTAATTATAATAAAAACGTGAGTTGGAGGCATAGTTTCCTTTTTTAAATGTGAATGCGACGGAAAAACTTGATTTACTAGGAAATAGTTGTTCGGAAAGAGTGTATCTGCATAGGAGCTGAAGGGATATAATTAGAAGCTTAAAATGTGCTGCATCTACATATTAAGAAGAACAGAAAACGGAAGAAAAACTACCAGTTGCCGGCATCCCTCCTGTGAGCAGCTTTGACAGGACGAGTCGTAGACAGTCATGTTCACTGCGTTGCTATAGCGAGAGCCATCAATAGTAGCCGTGATATAAAACCGTTTAATGGACTTCTCTGAAAATAAAAACAGTATCGGTAACACTCTCGGTAACAGTCTCTTCATCTCACCATGTCATCTTTTATTTTCATCGATGTCAACTCATGTCAGATCGTCTAATCAAAACGGACACATCTTCACTTTCTGGCTGTCAACATTTTCCATAGGAGACAATAAAGGCGGTTTTTAAAAAGGCAGCCGTTTTGTTTCTTCGTTCCCGTTATTGCCTACAGAAGCAGGACGGTCCATAGGCAGGTGCAAGTCTGTGGGACATGAATACGTGTTACATGACAACAAAGTACGGGGATCATACATTCAGAAGCGACTTAAAAGCTCGTTACGGGTTACTTGCCTGTTCTGATGCCAGCATCAGGTAAAAAGCAGCCGAGTTTGTTAAAGGTCAGGAAAACAGCTTCCTCCATAGAATCCCTTTCGGAAACTGACATATCATCCTAGAAACATGACAAAACCACATCTGGGTTGTTACTGAACTAATATCTTCATATTTTTGAAACGTCGAGTAAATTTTAAAATTATCAAAGGAAGGTCTAATTTTCTTTAAACATCTGCAAATCCTTACCAGAATTTCATGAATTTTGCATGCCATTGTCGCCGTATTCTGAATATTTTCAGCGTCAATGAAGAGTTGTTTGCATGGCCGTTCGTTAAAATCACACAAGCTGGACCTTGTACAGAACAAGATAAACGCCTGTTGTAGCAATGAATGTTACGGCTTCATTTGCTAAGTTTTCCTTTCATAACCCAATAAGAACCTCAATGCATAAGAAGTGTTGTGATGCAGTCCTTTTTTGTATGTTTTCTATTTACCACGTCTGTTCTGTGTTATTTGCAGTTAGAAACACCTCTATTTTGTCATCATCATCATCATCATCATCATCATCATCATCAACAACAACAACAACAACAACTAGTCATTCTTCTCACCCTCGGATGCCTAACAGTTTAGGTGGTTCATCTTTTATCTGGCAGTTATCGCCGATAAAGCCTCTGTTGCAGACACAGCGCCCTCTGTCGCATCGTCCGTTGATGTAGCACACAGGACTGCAGACGTCGTCAGAGATCTCTGGCTTCACGACACTCTCTCCGCTGGGTGTGGTGATATAGTTATCCGGGTTCTTGGCCAGGTCCACCTTGCAAATTGTCAGGAAAGTTTCCACGATGGCCTCCGTTCCTATGTAATCATCAGCTACCTGGAGGTCAAAATGAGGGTAAACTCCAGAACAAATTTTCGTAAAATGACAATTAGTAACGTAACAGATAGAGACATGTGTCATCGGACTAACTAAATTTCTTCAGACCTTTTAATATAAATTAATAATTCAAAAGAGTCGTAAATTAGACTGCTAAACGTTAAGCAGTTCTTTGTGCATTTTAAGTTTTGAAAACTCACCAAAATATCGATCTTGCAGTTTTCGATCAGCCCCTGAATCTCTTGGCTTTTGTCCTGACAGTAGGACCAGAGCTGTGACTGTCTCAAGGCGGTAGAGCAGTAGTTCTCTGCCTCACTTTTGTGGATGCCAGTCGATGTCGGCCAGGACAGTTTTGGCGGTCGGAAATCTAAAACATCAGAGCTAATCACTTTGATCCACCTCCATCTTGCCTTCTCCATAATCAAATTGTTTCTCTTCCCCCTCCCCCCATCCACGTTTTTATTACAACAGCCATCGTCATTATCAAAACCATCATACACAAACACAACCAAGATAATCGTGATTTAATTACAGTAAACAAAACACACTTTTACCTGCATAATCGTTAGGGTCGTAAACTTGCTGTATTTCATCGGAGTCGACGTATGCATTGCCACTTACAGATCTCTTTCTTTTTAAGCGATTCCATCCACCTCCAGTAAAAGTACTTTTTCTTGTGGTATCTTGGCAGTTAGGACACTTCACATGAAAATATTAAAAAGAACATGTCACTGACAGTATAGACATTGGCACAGTCACCTAAATGATGACACCAGAAGGGATTGAGTTTATGACGTCAACCAGTCCCTCTTCAACATCCTCAGCGCTTAAACATGAGGTTTTGCTCATGGTGATGTTTCATTGCGTACTCGTGTAATTAGAACATCTCACTTAAGCAAGCAATTTTAATTAAAAATAAAAGTAATAAAAAATGTTTGTAATGAGTTAGGGGTAGGTCTTGTATTGTTTCGTGAGTGAATGGTGTCTTGTGTTTGACGTCTTGTGTGCGTCATTTGTTTGTCGTCGTTTTGGGAAGAAATGACGTGAGAAGAAGAAAGGGGACGGTTTGACAGACAGACAGACGGAAGAGAGTGAGTCCTTCATTTTTCAAAACAACGAGAAATCTCTTCACCTTCATTCCATCAACGGGGGCTCGTCGAGCGGGGTGCATGTTTGTAATATACGTCGTGCGCGTGCAAGGTAAGTGTATGTGCGTACGTCTTATTACATATTGGGTAGCTCGTCCGGGATCTGAACAGATAGTGTGTGTGTAGCTGGCCTAGCTATTCGTTGGGAGGTTGGTCAAGTAACGCGAAGGGGAAGTACCGTTCTGGTCAACGGCGATAGTGTTAGCGCAGCTACTTTACCATGTCTGGATTAGAAGCAGAGTTCGCTGTGTCCGAGAGGGACAAGCGAAAAGAGCTTAGAGAGATTGCATTAGATGAGGGGTTGGTAGGAAAAGAGATTAATGAGTTTGTTGAAAAAGAATTAATCCTCTGGAGACAGGGTAAAAAGGAAAGGGAGGAAAAAGAAAGACAGGAGCGGATTGAGAGAGAGAAAGAAGAGAGGGAGAGAGAGGAACGGAAAGAGAAAGAAGAGAGGGAGAGACAGGAACGGAGAGAAGAAAAGGAGAAAGAGCGGGAACTGCAGCTTAAATTAGCTGAGCTAAAATTTAAGAGCAGAAGCGCTAGTGGCAGCAGTAGATGCAGCAGTATAAGCAGCAATAGCGACGCCAGCGATGACGAGGGCAGGGTACGCATGTCACACTACGGTAGGACAGGCCCCGTCAAGATGGCCACGTTCGATGACAAGAACGACCACATCGAACGGTATCTCGCGCAATTTGAACGGTTAGCACAGTCGTGTCGTGTGCCACATGATAGTTGGGCTATCCAGTTGTCCGGACTTCTTCGCGATAGTGCAAAGGAAGTGTTCAACCGAATGGCTGAAGGTTCGTGGAACGATTATGACGCCTTAAAACCCGAGTTGCTGAAACGATTTGAAATCACCGCAGAGACGTACCGTCTGCGATTTCGGAACGCGTCCAAAAAACCTGACGAGACACATGACCAATACCACCAACGAGTACGCCACGACCTTGACCAGTGGATGGTGATGGCTAATGTCGACCGATCTAATCACGACAGAGTATGGGAAGAATTGGTAAAAGAAGTAGTAATGGGAAGTTATCACCCTGAATTGACTTGTCACTTAGAAACAATGGGAGCGATAAAGTTGGCAGACATTGCGTCGATAGCCGAGAGGTTTGATAAGGCACACAGCAAACTAGCAAAAGCTAAGAGAGAAAAAGAATACCCTCACTGGGAACGAACCACCACCTCCAAAATCCATGACGAGAAATACCGTCAAATCGATCGATCAACTGGAAAAGCGTATAACAGCTCAAATAAAGGTAGACAACGCACCGAGGGAGCGAATAGACCGGTTACCTGCTTTAATTGCAGAAAAGAAGGACACTACTCCCGTAACTGTCCACAGAATGGGAAAACTCAAAGCAAAAGCATAACCGCAAATGTCATACTGGGCCCAGTAACGGATGATCGAAACGTGACCACCGGCAAGGTGAATGGTAGATGTTGTTCCATTTACCTGGACACTGGCTGCAACTATTCGGCGATAGTGCAGAGATGTTTGGTTAGTGACAAAGATCTTCTGGATGAACAGATCACAGTACAATTCGCGAACATGACGTCTGCAAGTGTACCCACAGCCATGATAGACGTGGACTGCGAGTATGTCACAGGGCGGATTAAGGCGGCATGTCTAGACAATTTAACACACCCACTCATTCTTGGTGTACGTTACATTTTTTTAAGTCCGTTTCCCAAAACGGATAAAGTCGACGTTTGCGCTGTTACACGTGCGCAGGCTAGGGTAGGCCGGGGTACCGAACCACTTGTGGTATCGGATTCTGTCCCGAGCACCACAGCACTGGAGTTTGGGAAGCTTCAGGCGGAAGACACTAGCCTACAGAGAGTGCGCGCACTGGCAGTTGAGGGCTCTACGTGCGTCAGGAAAACCGCTGAGACTAGATACATGGAGAAGCGGGGTCTCCTGTACCGACAAGTGAAACAGAATGGGGAGGAGTTCAAACAACTTATTGTTCCTATAGGGAAACGCATGGATGTAATAAAACTTGCTCATGAAGGGTTGTTTAGTGCTCATATGGGAACCTCTAAAACTCTTGATCGGGTACTGACCAAGTTTTATTGGCCAGGAGTGACCGGCGATGTGAAACGCTATGTAAAGTCGTGTGACACGTGCCAACGCACGTCGACCAGAGCTCACCAACACCCAGCACCCCTTGGTGAAGTCCCAATCATCGATGAGCCGTTCAAGAGAGTCGCGATGGATATTATCGGGCCAATCAAGCCAGCATCAGAGCGGGGACATAGGTATGTCCTAACTGTGGTGGACTACGCCACCCGGTTTGCAGAAGCGACGGCCTTGAAAAATATAGACACTGAAACAGTAGCCGAGGCGCTCCTAGGAATTTGGTCCAGAGTGGGAATACCAGAGGAAATACTCACAGACCAAGGGACGCAGTTCGTCAGCAAGATCATGTCTGAGGTAAACCGGTTATTGTCGATACGGCATTACACCACCACTCCCTACCACCCTCAGTGCAATGGGCTGGTAGAAAAGTTTAATGGAACTCTGAAAACTGCGCTGCGTAAGTTGTCTGAAGAACGACCACGAGACTGGGACAGGTACATACCAGCACTTCTCTTTGCCTACAGGGAAGCCCCACAGAGTTCGCTAGGATTCTCGCCTTTCGAGCTAGTGTATGGGCGAACCGTTCGAGGACCTATGGCAGTTCTCAGGTCTCTGTGGACCAATGAACAAACCCAAGAGGAGGTAAAGACCTCTTACGAATATGTCACGGACCTGTGTAATAGATTAGAGTTCGTTCGTAAGTTAGCACAGGACAACCTTCGTGATGCTCGCCGCAAGCAAGCAAGTCATTATGACAAGAGGGCAAAATTGCGTGAATTTGAAGTAGGGGAGAAAGTCTTAATATTACTCCCTACAGCGCACAACAAGCTCCAGGTACACTGGAAAGGACCGTATGTGATCACCCAAAAAATGAGCGGTCTAAATTACCGCGTACAAATTGGGCAACGTGAGAAAACGTTCCACGTAAACCTCTTGAAAAGGTATGTGGAGAGAGAAGTGGAGGATAACACCTTGGTGGTAGCAACGCTTGTAGTGGAGGAGATGGATGAGACTCCAGCTTCTGATGTAAGGTTCCACAGCTGCCCTACGATGAATGAAGAAACTTACAAGAATGTAAAGATCAGCGAAAATCTCTCGGATGGGCAGAAGGAAGAAGTCCAGCAGTTGCTGGCGTCATTTGACGGAACGTTAACAGATAAACCTGGTCTGACATCACTCACGGAGTTCTCTGTTACGCTCATAAGTGATGTTCCTGTTAAGCTAAGGCCGTACAGGCTACCGCATGCAAAACTTGAAGCTGTGGAAAGAGATTTGCAAGAAATGGCCAAGCTGGGGGTCATCGAACCAGCGGAGGGTGCGTACAGCTCTCCCATAGTCCTGGTCAAGAAAAGGGATGGGAGTTTTCGGTTTTGCGTCGATTATCGGCGGCTAAACCAAATTACTGAGTATCTAGCAGAACCCCTTCCTGATCCAGACACAATTTTTACCAAGCTCTCAAAAGCTAAATACTTTTCACGGATAGACCTCACAAAGGGGTATTGGCAGATACCTGTGAGAAAAGAAGACCGACATAAATTAGCATTTACTACACCTTTCGGAAACTACCAGTGGAAGGTGATGCCATTTGGTGTACAAAATGCACCAAGCGTTTTCACGCGTATGATGCGCACACTGTTAGAACCACTCAAAGGAACAGGTGTAGAAAACTTTATGGATGACTTGCTCCTCGCCACGGAAACGTGGGAAGAACACCTTGTGCTACTTAAAGCAATATTGACGAGGTTACGCGAGGTGAACCTCACAGCACGGCCTACCAAATGCGAAATCGGTTGTGCTAGTTTGGATTTTTTGGGTCACAGAGTTGGTCGTGGGGAAGTAGCTCCAGCCAACGCCAAGGTTCAACAACTGAGCGAAACGAGGCGGCCAGAGACCCAGACCGAAGTTCGTAGCTTCATAGGGTTAGCGAGTTTTTATCGCAAATATGTCCCCAACTTTAGCGCAATTGCAGCACCACTTACGGATTTAATCGGAGCACGGAAACCGAATAGAGTGGAATGGACTGAAGCATGCCAACGAGCATTTGATACACTTAAGGCACACCTCACCTCCGATCCTATCATCAAACTACCCGACCCTTTAAAACAGTTCCACCTACGGACAGACGCCAGCGAGCGTGGTCTGGGGGCTGTGCTGCTGCAGGAATGTGAAGGTACCTTACATCCAGTAGCGTATGCTAGTCGAAAGCTGAGTAAAACTGA
Source organism: Marisa cornuarietis (assembly GCA_004794655.1). NCBI lineage: Eukaryota > Metazoa > Mollusca > Gastropoda > Architaenioglossa > Ampullariidae > Marisa > Marisa cornuarietis. The sequence continues at coordinate 5,638,088 of SMMW01000627.1, forward strand.
GAGAACGTATGCTACGTGTGAGAAGGAGTGTCTGGCTGTGATTTTTGGGATTCAGAAATTTAACCAGTATCTCTATGGACGAGACTTTGTGCTAGAAAGTGACCATAAGCCCCTGGTATTCTTAGCCCAGGCCAAACACTCTAACCAGAGGTTAATGAGATGGTCACTTTTCCTGCAGGAATACCATCCCTACATTAAATACATAAAGGGGGCGGAAAATGTTGAGGCTGACTACCTAAGCCGTAGTGACTGCCCCGGCCCGATTTTAGAGTAGGGTGGCGTAATGAACATGTAAATATAATGTAAGCTGACTGCCGTTAATATTATTTGTTAGAAATGTTTTACTCCATTGTTTCATGAGTAAAGAGTAGCGTTATAAATTAGCCAGGAAAGATTTTTGTTAGGTGCAGTTCAGTTGCTAAGTTATTTTGAGTTGGGGGTTTACCGAAACAATATAGCGACCTAGTTGGTGGAAATCTGGGAGATTTCAGTTTTAGCAAGGGGGAGTGTAATGAGTTAGGGGTAGGTCTTGTATTGTTTCGTGAGTGAATGGTGTCTTGTGTTTGACGTCTTGTGTGCGTCATTTGTTTGTCGTCGTTTTGGGAAGAAATGACGTGAGAAGAAGAAAGGGGACGGTTTGACAGACAGACAGACAGACGGAAGAGAGTGAGTCCTTCATTTTTCAAAACAACGAGAAATCTCTTCACCTTCATTCCATCAACGGGGGCTCGTCGAGCGGGGTGCATGTTTGTAATATACGTCGTGCGCGTGCAAGGTAAGTGTATGTGCGTACGTCTTATTACAATGTTATTGACTTTTCACGTATAGTTCGTTGGGTTAGAAACGAACAGCACACTGCATAAAATATAGTTTTGATAAAAAAAAATGTGTCTCAAGTTAAAAGTCACCTGCACGGTGCTGGGTGAAAAATATAATTCACTGGGGCGAGTGTTTTGCACTGGTCTCAGTAAATCTCAAAATCATAAACAACATGGCTGCGGAAGTTCCCTAAGCGTAACTCAAAAATTAGTACCTTATTCAAACTTCGTCTAACAGTATTGGGGTTTTAAACTATCTTTTAGAACCACAACTTAGGCTGGTCTCGATGTCTTGAAAATAGGTGTCTGGTCTCAAGTGGCAAGTTGACATCGCTAAGTGTAGTCCGATTGTCAACTTAATACTTATCAACAAGATATCAAATGTAAATCAGTCAGCCTGTGATTTTTGGAAGTTGACCGAAAAACGTAACTTCAAGTCCGTCTTAAAATCTCCCACAAAAATAATCCCATCGTCAATAAGACATACCCGTGGACTTTTGCCACGTCACAAGTTTGACTTCTTTCTCTGCTGTGTATAAAGTTTTTAGGTGCGTGTCTTGGAAACCTGGGACGGAGGGGTGCTTTTCGTTCAATATTTAAGAAATAGTATTTAATACCCAGCTCAAACCAATAATTTAACAACATTGCATTACGTTAGACCTTAGACCAGCCTGAACGGTTTGCGTGTTTTGCAGATATCGATAGATATAGACGATATAAAACTAAACTGCTAATTTCAGCCTCTAAAACCCATCCGTTAATTAATTATCCAGCAGCAAAGTACGCGATTCGCACCTGCGATCAACGAGCACTGCGAACAATCACGCTAGTACACAATCACAATAGGTTAGTTTGATATCGCCTTTATCTATCTATATCTGTAAAAAAGAACGCAGACCATTCGAGTTTGTTTTTATTAGTACACCACTGCAACCACTGGCTCCATCTACATCCGCTTTCTTCCGACCTGTGAACAACTTACTTTTACATGATTCTGTCATCATTTTCATTATATCAGCAATATACCCTTACTTTTTATATTTTCTCCGTTCTTTTAGTTATACTGACGACATTGTTAGATAACAAATGTAATTGTTAAATGAGTTTTTTTATTTAAGGGCATTATAAGGTGTAATTCGATTATATCACAAGGTAGGAGTTATTTCCGTCATAAGAATAAAAGAATTATATTTCTAATAAGATGAATATTCCTTATTCCAAATATTTTCCGGAACAAAGATCATTTTGCTGACTAACGATATTGGCTAACCTTTAGTTCGTGCTCTATGATGTCTCCCTGGTACGCACAGTTCACAGTTCCATTCCGATCGTTATTGCACGTGCAGAATTGAGGCACGTACGACTCTCCAGTTTCTGAAGGTAAAATCCTGAATAAGCTTCTACTGTCATTGTTTCTGAAACATTGAATGTTGTTCCGATGTTAAAGCATAAATTCACTAAAGTTGTGGGTGTTTTAACGTAAGAATATTGTTCAAAATTTTGCTGCAAACAAAGGTTACCTAAACGTAGAAAAAAAACAACAGTAATTACTTCCAAGACTCTGTGAAACTCTCCGGTACATCGTCTGCAGGCATTGTGTCCACAAAGCCAGAGCGGTGGGTCAGGTCGTTGTTGGGGTCGTTGTCAAACGTCCCACACAAACCTCTTCCACTGGGGTAGTCGGTGCCAGGAACCGAGATGTCGAGGTTAAGATGTCCACCGAACCATGCTGATGCAGTAATTTTAATCTCAGAACTCGACGGAAAATACAGCTACCGACAAAAAAAACAAGCTGTATCAAACGTTACATTCCAGAAGATTAAGCGTTTACAGCACATAAGAATAGGCAATAGAACGTAGACAGACGTATTAAACGTGCTTAAAAGCATAAAAATGCTTTATAATTTTAGAGTTATTAAAATATACTTCATCGCCCAGATTTTTTGTTTAATTAAGTTTATTTTATTTTATTTTTTTTTGGTATTGTCTAATTTAGTTTTTTATTAGAGTTTATTTTTTTTTGTTGTTTACTGCTGTCTCTGTGCTGATTTGTATTCTTTGGTCATATGTAAAGTAATGAGAAATGAAGCCACAGATTGGGTGTTCTGTTCTTAAAACTGTAACCAAAGAAAAAACAGATAAAAAAGTAGGTATTTGAAATATAAAAAAACACAAAAAAACGTTTCCGTGAGAGTAGAAGTAGTCATGCGTGTAACGGTCGTTCACTCATGCACGCAAACATAACCATAAGTATCTCTGTCTAAACGAATAGTGAAATAATTTGAAGAAAGACCCAAGACAACTCTATGCGGAGTTCGTTTGTAAATAAAATTAAACTAAAGTGACGCTAGTGAAACCACAAGAGGCGGAGACCCCCCCTGTCCCTTACTAAATCAAGAAACAAATCTGGAAACAACTACACAAAAAGGTAGAAGCAAGAAGCAGACAGGAAGTGGTGGTTGTGCGGAGACTTACCAGTGCACGCACGATTGAACAGGTTCAAGTAGTTAAACGAGTGTATCAGGGAATTGTCAGACGCTGTCTTTAATATGGCTCAACAGTCTTATCTACATCAGCTAGAGACATCCGTAATCTCTCGACAGGGCCTAAACTATAAAGTCTTTTAATCGTCATAACAATGAAAGCAGTGACCAAGAAGAAGAGGGGGATAAAAGAGAATGATAAGTGACGATGAATTACTGTTATCATCGATCCATCCGTAGCTTGAAGAATTGTCGTGCCTTCTCTCAAGGGCCTGGGCACGGTGATTTCCGGTGACCCAACACTTTCTCCGTAGAAGCTATTATTGCAACCATTGACTCTGATCAGATCGTCCTTCTCACGAACTGCAACTCCACAGATGCAGGTTACCGCCCTGTGCCGAAGCTCTTTGAAGCAAGGCCACGTCCGGATCTGAACCTAAAACAGGGAGGCCAAAACACAAACTTTTCATGTGATTTCTTTTAGTATGTAATTTATAGATAGAATGTCAGTGTCTTTGATATGATGGAGGCTGTTGCTGTAATGTCGCTGTGGTTTTACTTGACGTGTTAACTTAGATCGCAGTTCTCAGCTTCGATTTCAGAGAACCAACAGTAAACCTCGTGTTATGTGGCTGCTCCTTGCCCCATAAAAGCAAAAATAACCTGACCTCTCCTAAAAGGTAAAGGTAAAGGTCATCCCATAACCTTTTTCAGGTCGTTGGGGAGTGAGGTGTTAGAGACTCCCCTTTTCTCCGGGCCAGCTTTTACATGAGGGTGGTGCCGATCTCCTCTCCCTCGCTCCTTACCTTCCCCAACCCTCTAAGAAGTCAGGTACCCATTCCCGTCAGCTGGGTCGACTGGGGGAAGTTTGCTGGGCTCATCGGGTATTGAACCAGCGCGCTCTCGGTTCGGAAGCCAGCGCTCTAACCACTCGGCCATCCGCTTCCCTGAAACTGCATGAAAAAACGATTCACGAAAAAATGTAGAGGTATTCAGTTGCACTTTACCTCAAAATCTCTCTGGACATTTTCGTAAGCAGTGTAGTCACCCACTCTAAACAGATGGAATACTCTGCAAAAAAACAAAACTGTTTTTAGAGTTCGCTACCTCACTTTTTATGCTCAGTTAAAAACTACATTAGAGAAGCAAACTAAATTAACACCAAAACATACAGTACAGATGTTACTTTATTTACAAATGTATTGCCTTTAACCTCTTGTTCTCCAGTCCTATGATGTGTGGATCTGTTACAATCTGGCAGAGCTTTGAATCCCTTTGCTCAAGATCAACCTGTGTAATAAGTATCAGGTAAAAAAATAAGCATAAATAAATTACGTTTTAAATTCCATATTTCGCAGCATGTAATACGAAGATCTGGATAAATCTCTTTATTGCAGGACTTTCATACTCATTTGTTATGTTAGTCTTTATTTCGTACTGACTTATATTAGCATTGCTGCACTACATTTTCATGTGTGTAAAAGGGCAAGCTTGAAAGACCCAACAGATTGTTTCCGAATTTAAATTTGCTTAGATGCTATTTAATGTAGTGCATTTTATTTACCTGTACCGAGGGGATCTTAAAACCTTGGAATAATTGCTGATACGGTGAAGCGTCTGCGACGGTGATATTCGCAAAGGAGACCAGCAAGTCCTTGGTGCCGTACTTCATTGGGGTCTTTCTTGCAACGACTGAAACTGTCCTTGACACTTCTTGTCGCGTGTTGTTCCAGTGTGACTTACACAGTGAGTACCTACAATCGCTTGTTACCACAGCGTATGCTTTATAAAAAAAAGAAGCATCAGAAAAACACCCAGTGTCAAAATATTTAAAAGACAGATTTGAAGACCAAAGAAATAGAAGAGTGACTTTTGATGATGGCAGTTTTATTAGAGTGAGAAAGCAAATTCAGCCTGATGTCTCAACTGACCTTGATCCTCTGCAGACCCGCTGACTGACAGCCAAATGTAAAGACAACATGCATCATCTGCCACAGACGAGTTGCATAAGACAGGAAGTGTTGACCTTATGACCACGTCGTGCTTGTCTTCATCAGTATGTATGTAGATGTGAGTGGGATCTGTCTGAGAAAAAAGAAATAAGGTTCAAGCTGATGTAGCATCAAAGAAGACATTATATGCTTTAGTTATACGATATACTGTGTTTTAGTCACATGTTTTATAACGCAAATATACTGTTCTAATGCGTCTCAGCTGCTGACGGAAAGTTGCTGTATGCTGGCGATTAGTGTGCTCGAGGTAGGAGGCGAAAGGCTTAAGATTCTCCCCTCCTACCTAGCAGGAATGACTCCTCAGCGAATGTAAAATCTATAGACACGAAGAACCATTAAAGTTCGCAGCCCTTACAGGTGTAAAACTATAGCATATAGAGACCGTATTCATGGAGGAAGTGAGACCAAACTGGGAAAATCAAGGGCAAACGTTTTGCCTCCGACGCACTGTACAGCCTGTGTGGTCAGTGTTTTATGTTACTTTACTCCAGGGAATTGTTTTTACCGATTTGAAACTAAGGTTTCAGGGGTAAAGAAGCACCGCATTGTAACTACCGAAACAAGACGCTTGCCCTAGTTTTCCCAGGGAGGGCAACTTACTCTTTCTTGATTTATGCGGCACTCGTCTTTGGTGATCTTTTACCCTGCTTATCATTCCTTCGATTTTTCTTTTTTTTATTTGGGTGTATTTAGCAAACAGTCTGCATGTAATTACAGTCAGTCAAAACCTGTTATCGATACTTACTTGTATTCCAGCCCAGTACGTCCTAGCGCTCTCCAGCCAGGGTCCTTTTTTGATGATATTTTGCTTGTAAAATGCACGAACTTTACAACCAACCTGTCAAGGATTCGAAGAAGAATTTAAAATAAACCCGATCTCAAAAAGGCTAATTAATCTCTCTTTTTCTATCAATATTACTTTCTCAGAATGGGTGGGAGGATATAAGTCATATTGTGGGGAGGGTCCTAGATGTGGGCGTGGGAGTGTAACTTTGTAAAGATAAACATTGTTTTAGTGTGTTCATGCTTCGCAAAGGTAAACATGGCTCTGATGTGTTGATAATGTAAGCGAGGGGTTAGGGAGTGATGTTGGTGAGGTGTAAACTTCCTCTCACGCACTCAGTCATACGCAGGACCAGCGGCAGCAAAATGTCGCGGCCTTTACTCTCGACAGCTTGACTTGTAATGGACCACGACTGCGTCTCTCGCCTCGTCAAACTAATTTTTAACGTCATTACAACAATGACGTCTCTCGCCTCGTCAAACTTATTTTTGACGTAATTACAACTATGGCGTCTGTCGTCTCGTCTTAGCTCCTCACATTGCCGTGATCTCTAACCTACTGAACGCCCCTCTACAGTACTTAGCGAAGATAAACAGGGTTCTAGTGTGTTAATAGTTTTACAAAGATAAAGAAGGTTCTGATGTGTTGACACTGCATAGAGAAACCGAGATCTGGTTTTCTCACACTCTGCTTGTAAAATCCACTCACCTTACAACCAACCTGTCGAGCATTTAGACATTTCAGTATGAAGACCAATTTAAGAGGACTGTAATAAGATGTTCACCAGCTCACAATCTCTAGTTATCTTGTTTATTCTTCTTTGTTCTTTCTCTTTCTATGGCCTTCTCTCTTTCTTTCTCTCCCTCACCACCTCTTCTCGAGTACTTTGTTGATGCGGTGTTAAAAGTCAGCACAGCCCGGTCAGCACAGTATATGTTAGATTACTTCCCCTACATTGTCGTGTCTCCCAATATTATGACTACAGTAATAGAATCTCAATACTAATAAGACCTTGAATTATATCTCACAGAAGAAAAGCAACTAAAAAAACAATAAAGGCATTGTTACTATGGAAACATAGCCAAGAAATATAACAGTAGTCATTATGTTACGGCCTACATCACTGTTTTGTTTGCAGTTAACACATGTGCTTGGAACCTCACGTTCTTGTTGAGGAGACCCGCCAGTTTAGCCCCGTCCAGTCTCGCAGATCGCCCTGGGTCACTGACGATTTCTGGCGGCACTTTGGGGTCCTCCACGCCGTTAAACAACCAGGCGAACTCAAAGGCCTGATCCGGGTCGTTGCCGCTGAAGGTCAGGTCACAGGTGAAGTAGAAGATGTTCTGCTCTATCACAGGTCCCCGGAAACTCGGGGGGTCAGTCAGCTGTGGGTAGTGCTCTGCCGACAGAAGAGAGAGCAGAACAACTGGTGGACTCTTCTGGTGAGGAAACACCTTAGCGAAATGGCAGATAGTGCAAGTTGACGTAGCTCAGGACAATTAGATTTCCCACACCAAACTTGTCGTTCCTTGCTTATGGCTGTCAGAAGGACATTCACATATTTGTAGTTCATGTTAAACTGTGTCTTACCGAGATTTGTTTCATTATACATGTTAGAAACATGTGTTACCACCCCTGATTGATTGTTGTGACGAGGTTGTCGCCCTTGTGTATTTTTGGTATTATTAGGGATTGTCACCCCTGGATTTAATGTTGATATAGGGGGCGTTGTTTAGAAATAGGAAGAGAGAAGCAGACGTGAGAGTCTGGTACAAGGAAGAATTTGTGAAAGAGGTCAGAATAGATATTAACTGTATGGAGAAATATTAACTGTGTGGAGAAATATTAACTGTATGGAGAGATTTTAACTGTATGAAGAAATATTAACTGTGTAGAGAAATATTAACTATGTGGAGAAGTATTAACTGTGTTGATTGTCATTGATAAGCGACTGTGTGGTTCATCGCTTTACTAATTTTCTCAGCTGCTGTGTGATCTACTGGGAAGATATTATAACTGTGTGGATTACGTTGACCGACTATGGGAATTATTATTGAGTTGATCATTTGTCTGCCATTAGGCTGTCGGAGTTTTTTCGTCGTTGTATGCCGTCCGTATGATCAACGCCAGTGAACAAGACTGTTAGAGTGGAACTTTTTGCCGTGCCAGCCCCCCCCCAACAACAGAAGAAGAGAGAACTTGAAGAAAAAACAGACTTTAATATAAACTGTTTGTATACATTTGTTTTTTTGAGTAGACTCAGTGTAGGATATTTTGGATGAGCTTTTCTTTTGTTGGGGAAGCGGATGGCCGAGTGGTTAGAGCGCTGGCGTCCGAACGGAGAGCGCGCTGGTTCAATTCCCGATAAGCGCAGCAAACTTCCCCCAGTCGACCCAGCTGACGGGAATGGGTACCTGACTCCATAGAGGGTTGGGGAAGGTAAGGCAGCGAGGGAGAGGAGATTGGCACCACCCTCATGTAAAAGCTGGCCCCGAGAAAAGTGGGGTCTCTAACACCTCACTCCCCAACGACCTGAACAGGTTATGGGATGACCTTTACCTTTTTACTTTCTTTTGTTATTTAGTAAAGAATATATTGTACGTTCATCCGAATATTAGAAACGTTCGAGCCCACGTACAGGTGTTAGTGATTTGTTGTCTGAAAGAATACGTGTTTGCAGGCGTGCTCTTTGGAGTCTGTTTGTGTCCGAGTGTGTTCCCAACAATACAGACGATCTTACGTCCACATATTGCAGTCACGTCTTCGCATCCAAGAAAACATAAAAACCCACCTTTACAGTCTGGTGGAAAACCTGTGGGAGACCACTTTCCAGCGGGACATGGTACGTCTTTTCCTGAAAAGTCCAACAAGCGATCTTAATAAGAGCTAACTTTTTTTGTTTTATAGATATATGTTAATTATAATACCCCATTTTGAATTCTTTCCTATGTTTCCCTTTCCTTCTCCCTGTTTTCTCTCTCACTCTCGCTGTATATATATATATATACACACAGACCGATATGTAAATTATAGATTATATAGTAGACTACGGCTATGCATGTGACGTAACTCAACTATACGCTTTGTTCGATCCTCACCAAATCTGTTGGCGATTTCTGGTTCGGTGACGGACTTTGATTGTACGTTGCGCTGGACCATGTAAAATATTACCGTTGGTTCCTTGTTGAAAAAATACTACTCACACTGAGTGACACAAAAAGAGAGGGCGTGAAATAGGGACAAAGGTGGGAGCGAGCCGCCTCTTTTATTCAAAACCTAGTGCTTCCATTGCCGATAACGAGCTGTCAACCTGTCACATTGGAGAAGGGACATCAAGAGTATGTTTCCCTATTTTTCTTCACTCACACCTCTAAAAAGTCAGACAAACTTTATTGAAGAAGTGCATCAAAAGTGGACTATAACATTGCAAATGGAAGAGTTAGCGGCAGAAATCAACCAGGACGGGTACCCGGCTTTATCTCTCCTTCGCTCTCACACACCCACGCACAGAAAGGTACGAATGTGCAAAGGCTTTTTAAACGAGGCTTACCTTGTCACAATGAATTAACAAATACAATATAAACCTGGGATCAATACGCTCTACGTCTCCTTGATGCAAAGAAAAATCAAATCATTAGATTTGAGGTACGAATGAAATTTAGAAAACGGTCGGATAAACGTGTAGACAAATGCGAAGGATGTAAACAACGATAAAACATTTGAGTTATTTTCGTGTACAAAAAAGGGAATGATGGAAACAACAATAAAAAGAGTTGGGTTATTTTCGAATTACCTGCACAATACGCCATCGGGCAGGCTGGTGTTGGATGTAGATAATAAATGAAAAAACTGCCACAATTCTTGACCCCGATGTTGATCCACTGTCCACAGCATGTGACGTAAAAGAAGCCACCAGTCTGGACGTTCGCGCAAGCCTGCTTCGTTTGGATCCCGTCACTTACGGAGGGGTGAGTACCATTCAGCCATATTGGAACAGTCGTCCCGCACTGCACACGTAATGAATGATGGAATTGAATGCGTCTGTTTCAGGGCTTACTTCAAGTTTCTTCTTCAAAATTATTCTAACAAAGAGTTGTGCAAGATCGCTATACACATTGCAATACGATATTTTCTTTTCTTCTGGAACATAGTTTCATTTTTCGTTTTGTAAAGAAAGGTATCGTGTCAGTGAGTTCATATAGAGTCAGTTTTTTTTATGAATGAATAGTATTTTCTCTTTGTCTCTGATTAATTGACAGATTTATAGATGGATTATGAAATTTTTTTGTACCTTTAAACGATCAACGCATGTTTCAGGCATTTTACTTTCAGCATCTACCACAAACCGGTACCAGCCCGCGACTAGGTCAATGTCGCACAGTGGAGGCTCTGGGTAGGCCGTCTCATAAGAGACACTGCGGTGTACATCCGTCAGGTTCTTGTAGTTTTCGTGGAGACAAGGGTCAGGCATTGCCAGAGCAGCGACATCTAGGCATGTACAAATAGACAACTGATAAAGATCATCATCATCATCATCATCATCATCATCATCATCATCGCCGTCGCATTTTTCGTCATCATCATCATCATTCCTCTTCATTTAAATATGTACAGTAAAACCTCCGTATTAATTAAGACTTTCTAAAACCGCTACTTTTCACAACCATGACTTTAAATACCTATAACTTAAAGTTCGTTAAAAAGTAAAAGTAATGCTTTTCTATTTCGTTGTCTCATTTGCTGGATCATGCTTACTTATCACCTCATTACCACTGACTGAAGATTTATAGGGGAAGTAACTCCAGGTATGAGCGGTTCATACGTGTGTACCATGATTGTTGGTGGTCCAGTGGCGTAACGGTTAGTGGTTGTCAGGAGTTTTGTGAAGGTTGGATGTCCTGAGTTCTGCTCTCGTTTCGGGGACACTGTTCTTTCTCTGCATGTGGCATCTGTTTACATGGCTGGCTGCCTTGCCGTGATATAGCCTTAGTTGCTGGCTCGGCGTAAAACACCAATTTCCCTCAGACTTCTCTTAGGCGCCTGTTTATGCATAACATTTGTCGGGCCTCTTTAGAGACACATTTTCTTTAGTACTCGCTGCTCAGTGGTCCGTAACCCGGTCAGCGGTTGGTTAGTTAGCGGTCAAGGGCTCGGAGGGATGGGGAGAGCCAAGGTGAGCTAAGAGGGAGGGTCCAGTGGGGGCTGTCATATGTTTTCGTTGTTGTCTATGCTTACGTTGCAATGGGGTACGAACCTGGGGGGTGGGGGGCAAGGGGGTCGAACCCTTAAAAAAACGAAGGGGGCAAGAATAAATTTTTGCCCCATCCCCCTTCCCGGCTCAATGCTTGAGAAGTGATTCTTCACAAAGTGTGAAAAAGGTAGAAAAGCCGAGAGAGAGCGGGAAACGCGAAATTTTTATTTACGAAGATAACAGAAAAAGCAAAAATTATGCTTTCTTGCAAGTAGCACTCAATCTTAAGAAAAGAAACTGAAACACCACTTTACTTCAAATAGAAGGCCTTAAAAACGAGAAAAGAGGAAAGAGAGCTATATGCCAAAGATGGGGTTGGTATTTAATTTGCCGTGGATTTTTTACTAACGCATTAGTAATATTTGGTGCATGATCGTGTTGGTGATGGGTGTTTACGTTAGGTGGAAGGACTATAGAATATTTTTCTCTCTCTGGCTTTTATAACATAAAGACTTGATTTCAACATGGACTATAATAGATATATATATATATCTTGGAAAAAATGTATACGCCTTTAAGGATTTAGAATGTTTTAACTACTTCTTAGTATACCAGGAACAGCTATAAATCGTCATGAGATATAAAAAATTGTATATAACAACAAGCAAAACACTAAACACATTCAGTTCGCTATTTCACACACACACACACACACACACACACACACACACACACACACACACACATACACACACGCGCGCGCGCTCTTACCAAGTTTATCTCAAGGCAACTCAAAGCACATTTAACATTTTCTATAGATAAAAAGATTAACTATTAAAACATTATTAAATTATTAATTCAATAACTCTTTTTTTGGCAAAGAAATATTACTAGTCTCGTGTCTGAAGGACAAAAATAAAGCTAACCCCACAACTAAGAAAATATCGTATTGCAATGTGTATAACGATCTTGCACAACTCTTTGTCAGAATAATTTTGAAGAAGAAACGTGAAGTATATGTCAACTCTTGCACCATTCGATCTTAGATCAATATTTCGGCGGATTGCTATAAAGACACACACTCATCTCGGAAGTTTTTAAAAATAATTTTTTAACGTTCTTTAACGGCACTAACTTTCAAAATCGATTGCCCCTCACGCTCCGAAGTTCTAGCAGTTATCACAATTTTTGTACGCTTGCTGCGCAAAACGCCGACTGACAATGTATCACGCAAATTATTCATCTTGAAAACAATCGACAGAAATATTGTCTTAAAAAATACTCACAATTTACAAGATAAATTCTTTAAAAGAATTCACGTACTGTGAAAAGCTGCTAAAGCCAGCAAGAAAGACGGAAGGAGCCATTTCCTTGTGCGTGCACACCCCATGTCAGCATCTAGAATGAATGTGCGTTCTAGAAGTTCTTGCAGGATGCTGTTGACGCGGAGTAATACACCATTAGGTTGTAATGCGGATCTAGATGATGCTATGCCAAGAGTCGGACTGTGAAGATGGCATTGTAACAGATATAATGTATACAAGCCCCCACCCCCTGTTAGCCAATCGGTCCGATCGAACCTTTCGTGCCGAAAGCTGTCTTCCCGATAAGTTGGTATACAGGGACACTTTGATAGGTCTCCGATAGCTATCGGCGTAAAAAAAAAGGAAGTTCTAAAATAGCTCCTGGGAAGCCCCCCGATCATGCTTTATTGCGCATCTATTTGCCTACCATTTACTTCCTTGTTCTTGTAAGCATCACAGCCTGCAATAAAGGCAGTGAGAGCTAGACTTTTGCAAGGGAAGAGAGGTGAACATGCGGAGTAGTTGTTATGCGATCCTAAAATGATGGACTGTGATGACATGCGTGCGCTGTTTATGACCCATATGTGTGGCTTTTATTCCGCAATCCTAATTTGTTGGCCAGTTAAAGCGAGTCTTGTTGCACACTCTCACCACCCCCCACTGTTTACCCCCGTGTAACTGCTACACGTCAGGGTACAGGGTCAGACCGGTTCTTGTCACTTTGACTTTCGTACATACTTAAAAGAATACTTCGTACTGTAGGTCGCTCTCGATAAAGTTAAGAGTAAGATGAAATAAAATAGCTGCTATAACAGTAGCTAGTCATAAATACTGACTGTATATAAATATTGTACTGCTTTTGTGTCATATTTAACTTCTTGTAACCGGCCGGTCTTAGTTGTAGCTGTCCTTTGCCCTTCCGCTTGCAACATACATGTTTAACAATCTACTTAACCATTTAACCATATACTTTGTTTTAAATAAGTAAATTGTTCAATTATGTCTCTTGTCTATTCATTGTACGTATTTTACCAGGATCTAGTGTAAGAGCATGCATGAAACTGAAGGTGTGGAAACGATGAGACTTTGAAAAGCTGTTGAATGTTTTCTACATGGTGGGCCAGCCTGTGTACTAGTGGTGGTAATGTAGTGTAAGATTGGGAGAGACATGCAAGCGAAAAATTGAACGTTTAGATGTGGCCAAAAAACGGGCTTTGACGGGAACTGACGGTGGCAAGCGGGTAAAACCGCCTGGGCCCCTAGACGATACCGCTTTCAAATCCCGCTGGGTTCCGACTCTGGTTTGCCACAAGGGACCCAGATCTCTTCCCGGATGTGCCCCGTAAGGGAGCCATGATTTCTTGCAGGCGGGGATGGCAAAAAACTGTACAAAATCGTACTGAAACGATTGTAGTGTATACAGGTCACCCCGTCAGCCAGTCGGTCCGATTGATTTAGTGCCAAAAGCTGTCTTCCTGCTAAGTTGGTATGCACAGACTCTTTGCCAGGTCTCGGATAGCTATCGGCGACAAAAAGGCGGTTCTAAAAATAACTTCTGGAGCGTCCCATCGTCATGTGTTACCGCGCATGTGTTTGCCTATTATTTACTTCCTTTTTCTTGTATGCATGGCAACGAGACGCTAAGGAAGCAAACTTTGCCGACTGGATATTTAAATTTTATGAGAAGAAAGTGTGTTTAAGAACGAGTTACTTTCAGCCAGTTTAATAAACAAAATACCCTATCGAAGAAAGCAGCTTCCAAAAACGTTTTAAATCTGAAGGGCTCCATCCCAAAATTAGCCGTTTAAATTATTTTGGCAAAAAATTGTTTCTTGAACATGAAAACTTCAGTAATGCTGTTTCTTTTCACTCTTTTTACCAATGTGCTGGATAAGAATACTTGCCGTGATATAGCCCTAGCTGCTGGCACGGCGTTAAACACAAACAAACAAACAAGGGATAAGAATAGACTGGTGATGAAATTGTGACTGTGCTATGATGTAGAAAGCGTCGATGTTGCATATTTTGGTGCTTGATCTTTGTTTAAGCTTTTTGCCAGCAGTCGTAGTTGGTTTTAACAGATCTTGCTTTTTTATAGTCAAAATAAGACATGCAGAGATTTCCTGCTTTACCTTCCGGCTTCTGGCAGTACCCAGCTGTTCAACATTTACACAACGACTAATAACTACGTTTCTTTAAGGCTGACGTTTCCTCGTTTTTCTTCCCTGTGTGGTATTCGTGCATAATTATCTCTGTTAATGAAATATAGCCATTTCCCATGTTTCAAAGAGCGCTGTGCTGAACGAGACAAAACAGTGGTCGAGACATGAGCTGGAAACCATGAGGACGTCAAAGTCTTTAGTCTTCTATTCCTTATTTTCCCGTCCTTGCTACTGTCCTTGTTTGTGTGTACCTTCCCCACTCCGCATTTTTTCTGTTTTCTGCTTTGTTGTTTCCTATTTTCTCCTTTAATCATTTCTTTTCTTCTACCTCCTTTAAATGTGCATTTATTTTGTGTCTTTCCCCAGTAATGCCTTCACGTATGCTATTACTAAATAAAAGCTCAATTTCTTTTATATATATATATATATCCACGCATCCATACATTTATAAACTCCCAAGGAACACACGGTAAATGTATAGACATTTACATCAACGTCTAGTTTGCTCTAGTGTGCTATACAAAGGAACAAAAAGATTCACTTTTTATTGCTAAAGTTAAATATAAGTAAATGTCAAAATGTCAAATGTTAAAATTGTACAGTGGCGTTTAAACGTAGTTTTCTCTTAAAGCAAGTTCCAAAAACAACCTTTTCGTTATTTTTTTTTAAATAGTAGAGGTTGTATATTATTCAGACGTTTGCTTAATGCTCAGGCGTTTATTTACCCTGAGCTAGTTGGACTTATGCAGTCCGGACAATATAGTCTTATGTTAAACGGTATATATCGTCTTTGGTCAAAATGACCTACCCTCATTTATTTGTTTCTCATTACCAGCATACACCAGTCGATTATACGTCATTAACGACCTTTTGCTGAAGTCATGTGTTTATAAAAAAAAATTAACTGACTTAGCTCCCTTATATATCTTCAGTCGAACATACAATAACAGAATAACCATAACCAAGCGATAGCAAAAACGACAATCATTATGAAATGTTTCTGAAGCCTTCATTTCAAAAGTATATGAACTTATATTTATATGTGTTTGAAGCCATAGTTCTTAAAATGAAAGCAGACTGGTCGATTTCCCTACTATGAGCCCTCGTAGTTTCGACCTGACAGTATGGTTTCATTGTATTTCATTCCGCACTGATGTTATGCTAACAGATACATTAGTAAAATTCTAGGACATTTGATGCAATAAATGAACTCTTTAGTCATTAGTGCGACGAAGCCTCCCGCTATATCAAGGTGATGCCATTACAATGTACTTTTCTTCCGGTTTGATGTTTCCAGAGGCAAATTCTGCCTATTGCAGAATTTTTTTTTACTATAACACAAATAATAAGAAGGTATCAAAGTTTTTCACGTCAATACAGCCATATAAAAAGAGAATATCACACATTCTTCACTTAAATATTAAAAAAATCAAAGGTTAGTATTGTTTTTAAAGTTACACAGTTTCCTGGGTATTTCTAATGTTTTATTTACAAGAAACCAAGGTAGTGGTTTGCCAGTATTCCTATACAGATCAAAGCGTGTCTGATAAGCCCAGTGCTGTGAGGAAGGTGAAGTGTGCCGGCTGTCCTACTCCACGACACAGTCTGTCTCAAAATAAAATAAAATAGACGGACAAAAACAGAAATAAAATGTAGTGTTAAGATTTTTCTAATTTACTTGATACAAAGCATACTTTGTTTTTTGTGTTTCTGTGAGTGTATGGGCGAGCACGGGTTTGTTTGTGCGTGTGTTTACGTATCTGAACGAATATGAACGTGAAGCATGTGTGTGTGTGTGTGCGCGCGCGCAGGCACGCGCTTTCTCAGAATTTAAGAACCCTACACATCAACCAAAACAAAAAAACATAAGACAAACTACAAACACGCGCCCACAAAGACATGAGACACGACGCACGCATGGCCAAATGCAAACATACCTGCACACATATAAACAACTGCAATAAAAATAACAAAATTGTAAAGAATTCAGCTCACCCCTAGTGAGAAAGGATTGCTGTAGGTGTAAGGACTGAAGATGCCTTTGTCAGTGAACATAGAACGTGCACGACATGTCACCTGTAGATATTAAGCATATTATGTATTATGTTATATATCAAATTGTGTTACTACTTGTAATAATAATATAATACGAACACTGCATTTATAGAACCCATTTCCCTGCCATAAAGCGGTCTAAATGCATTTACACAGAATTACATATGGTTGGGGGGGTTAGGTGTTTTACGCCGAGCCAGCAACTAAGTCGGACGGTACAAGAAAGCCTCGGGGGGGAAACAGAAAATCGTTTCAGCAGCTTACAAAATGCGGGATATCTATTGGTTACGAAATATAAGTATGACTTTTTTTGGTTCATTGGACTAGCCCTGGATGCCACGATAACAGAAGTACTGTTACACAATCTACACAGCTGATACTTATTCCATCTATAGTAGCATTCGACACAGCGCCCATCCCAACAGAAAACCCTCTTAGAACCAATGGCCTGTTACACAATACATTACTCATTTTAAACAGTTTTAGGCATCAAATCTATTGAGATAATCAGTTTTTTTTAGAAACACTTAGCTTCTCTATTTAAGCCGTATCACATTGATTCAATCAGCCGATAGGTATATGTCGGTACAAACAGTCACATTCACTTACTCACTCTATATACTGTAATGCACTATATCGTAGCTTATAAATGCAAAGAATTAAGTGAAATATGTGAGTAATCCTGTCTTTGATTACGCTTTTTCCATTCCATACAAACACCACGTAACTGTACTATTCATGTAGTCAACAGACAGGCAAAGTAGAAAACAGCATTTACAAAGTAGACGTACAGTCAGGAGACAGAAAAATGAAGAAGAAAAAATAAACTAAAAACAGACAGACAAGAAGACAAATATGGAGCAATTTTTACTGACCTGATGAGCATTCTTAACCTCCGACATGCTGATGATAGTCTCCAGACGTCCACTGGGAAGGACCAACTCTCGAAGCCAGTAGCCGTCGATAGCCCAGGCTATCCGGAAGTTGGCTGTGGACTTTGAGACATCAGCGTTTACTACGCATCTCAGCTGGGTGTTATCATCTGACCTCCTCACGATGACTGACATAATGACTGGATACTCCGCTGAAAATAGCATCAGACCAGATCTTGGTCTCAAGCAAGTTTGTTTTATCTGACTTTCACCATGCTGAAAACAGTTTGTTCTCTGAAATTCTTCACGATGTATAATTAATTAGAGCAGCAGCAATTATTCTTATTTATCTCTCTTTCAGAAATGTCAGTATCTTTCATGGCCACTTAATTGGAACACCTTACGGACCTCATGATTGCGGCTCAAGCGAAGTCTCAAGCTGGTGGAGACTCAGGTAGCGCTATTAATTGCACAAAATCCCGCTACAAATGTCCTGGCAAATCGTTTTTTAGATTTCAGCTGGATGAAGCAAGGTTAGCACATGTTTATTTTCACAATAGTTTCTTTATAAACATATCATTACTGTAGGAAATGTCGTCTGCTACACTTCATTTTCACGATTGTGTACATACATGCGTTGTAAACAAATTTTAATAGCTTTGATAATTTTGGTAGCTTGATCAATTTTATGACAGATAATAATAATAGTGAAGATGTGAATTCATTTTGTCGTTTGTGTGATGTTAATGATTTGTTGATGACATTTGTTATGGTAATTAAACGAACGAACGAAAAGGTCAAGTGCACGTGCAGCCTGCATCAATGTTATTGATGGTGGGGTTATAAATATATAAATAAAAACAAAGCTATAGTTCTGGTTACCATATCATTCCCAGTGTGTGCATGCCTGTTCATAGTGTATTTTTATTTTTCAGAGAAACCTAACCAGTCTGAGATGCCAAAATCCTCACCTGCACAAGACATCACTGACAGCCCTACTCATCTTTCATTAATTCCCCAGTGTCATCAAGTAAACAAAAGTTGTAAACTAAAAAAAAACCTTTATCAGAAAAGATTCTATCGCCTAAAAAAACTTTGAAGGCAGCTTCATATGCATATCATCCCAAAGGCATATCACATGGTTTAAAAAAAATCGCCCTCCCAACTATTTCAACACTATGATATGCAACCGCAAAAGTTCATGTTTATCCAGGAATTGATGACAATATTAATGCACTGAAGAAAAAAGTTGCAGGGATGTCGGCTGGGTCACAGTTCTGTGCACTTATCTTTGATGAAATTGCTATAAAGGAGAGCGTCATGTACAACCCAGAAAGAGATGAAATAGAGAGGTTGGAAGACTACAGACGGGGAAGAGCCATTTTGTTGCTAACTATGCAATAATCTTTATGCTTTAACGCCTGCTGAGCAAATGGAAGCAACCTATTGGTTACTTCTTGTCCAGGGGGCCAGCTGACAATGGTATATGTTACACACTGCAAAAAACTGAACTTGATGTAAAAGTAGTTGTAGCAGATCAGGGTTTCAACAATAGGAGTATATTTAAGAAATATTGACCATTGAAAAGCCATTCCTTGTCTATGATGGATCCCAGGTCTTTGTGATGTATTATCCTCCTCGTCTTTTTAAGGATAAAAGTAACAACTTGAAAAAGTCTGCCTTCATTATTAAGAACACAGTGATTGTAAAGAAAAACTCACTGGCTAGCTTTCTGGTGCAGAACGTGAACAATTTGAGTAATGTTTTCATAAGTTGGCCACTTTTATGTATTTCAAAGTACAAAAATATTTTCTGTGTCATTTTATTTTCCTATTTACAATTGACTTTTGCTCTTTTGTATCTTTTATGACACCTTTCTTTAAATACTGACTGTTTATAAATTATATTTCTATTAATTTTTTTAACCCCTGTAGACCCAGTGGATTATAGGAACTCAAGAGCAATGCTGGCTGGACTTACTGTAGAGTGTAAATAAATTTTAAATGTGAGCTTGATGCAAACCGTGCCTTTGAGTACATTAGTACACTAATTTTCATAACATCATGACCATTAATTTACCTGACTGCATTTTCTTAATTATGATGTGTGTGTGTGTGTGTGTGTGTGTGTGTGTGTGTGTGTGTGTGTGTGTGTGTGTGTGTGTGTGTGTGTGTGTGTGTGTGTGTGTGTGTGAAAGAAAGAAAGTTGGTCTTTTTACATTTTGAATGCCTACAGGTAGGACAGACAAAACAAACAAAAAAACAGTAAAAAAAAAGCAAAGTATCAAGTGCAAGATTGTTTTTAGAAAAATTCAAACAATAATAATATAAAAAGATAGATCAGTGTAAACATTCTATTAACGCCTACTGATGTAGTCCTATTGTTTGTTGCTGCTTAATGTTTAGGAAAAATTATGCAAAGAAACCTACAATGATAATGCATACACAATGAAAAATATCATCATGATCGTACGCTCGTTATTTGACTGAGATTTACTACACAACAAAACAAAACTTCTTCATCGCTTGTACGTAATTAGCTCCCCTGAATTTATGTTTCTTGGAGACCGACCGCCAGGGTCGCTGCGCGCAACATTGTCATCGTGTTCACATAGTGGATTTCCCGCTAGGACCTATCCTCTAGTATTCAGTATCTTTGCTTGGAGCTTGATAGGAGGAGAATATTGTACACGAAATCACTCCACCAATTAGTAAAAAAAAAAATAATAATAATTCGTAAACGCCAAAACTTCATCCTCACATCGAGACCACTCCGTCGTTTTAGCAAAAACATTGCAGACCTGCGAGTTGTCCTTCGGGTTGTGTTCTCCATCTTGGAAACACAGGTTGTTGATCAGACACGTGCCTGGCTGAAAACACAAACCCCCAGCAGCGATCGAAAAATCTTGATTATAATAAAAAAATAATGCGGCTAAGATTTATTTTTTTAAACTATGTAACCGATGGATATAAACATAATTTTAATTCATTTTGTTTTTAAACATAAAATAAACAAGCGACGTGCAGTAGTTGTAAGAGTGAAAAAGTGTATAGGAACTGAAGGTGTATAATCAGAAGCTGAGAATGTGTTAAAGCTAAGGGCAAATGCAGACAAACGCATCCAAAATTCTGCACGTCCATATAAAAAGAACAGAAAACGGGAGGAAAAGTACCAGTTGCCGGCATCCCTCCTGTGTGCAACTCTGACAGGACGAGTCGTAAACAGTCAAGTTTACTGCGTTGCTATAGCGATGGCCATCGATGGTTGCCGTGATGTAAAACCGCTTGATGGAGTTCTCTGAGAATAAAATCAGTATCAGTAACAGTACCTTCGTCTCACCAAGACATCTTTTATTATAATTGAAACATAGACTTTCTGACTGTCAACATTTTCATAGGGAAACTACAGAAGCGGTTTTTAAAAAGCCAGGAATTTACTTACCTGTTTTGATGCCAGAATCAGGCAAAAAACAGCCGAGTTTGTTAAGAGTTAGGAAAACAGCTTCTTCCATAAAGGCTCTTTCGGAAACTGACCTATCGTCCTAGAAATAGAACAAAACCATATCTAATTTGTTATTAAACTAATAGCATACTCATGCTTTTTAAATGCCAAGTAAATTATAAAATCATTAGAGGAAGGTCTAATTTTCTTTAAGACATTTACAACGACTTACCAGAATTTCTTGAATTTTGCATGCCATTGTCCCCGTATTCTGAATATTTTCGGCATTGATGAAGAGTTGTTTGCATGGCCGTTCATTAAAGTCACACAAACTGGACCTTGTACAAAACACGATGAACACCTGCTTTAGCAATGCATGTTACTGCTTATGTTTATGTTTTATTTTAATAACCAAACAAGAAGCTCAATACATGATGAGCACGGTGACGCAATACTTTTTAATATGATTCTATCAATAACGTCTGTTTTGGGCTGTTTGTATTTACCTACACCTCTATTTCGTTTGCAATAACATTTTCTACAAGATTTGTGATTAGAATTGGTCTTTGAAATATCCTAATCATGTATCTAACTTTATTTTCTTTACAACCATTTCTGAAATAGTACGCTCCATGGTTCTTGAAAAATGTATCATCATCAGCAGCAGCAGCAGCATCAACAACAACAACAACAACAACAGCAGCAGCAGCAGCAGCAATATTTAGTTGTGTTCCTCACCCTCGAATGCCAACCAACTTAGGTGGTTCATCTTTTATCTGACAGTTATCGCCGATAAAACCATTGTTGCAGACACAGCGCCCTCTGTTGCATCGTCCGTTGATGTAGCACACAGGGTTGCAGACGTCGTCAGAGATCTCGGGCTTAACGACAATCTCTCCGCTGAGTGTGGTGATGTAGTTATCCGGGTTCTTGGCCAGTTTCACCATGCAAATTGTCAGGAAAGTGTCCACGATAGCCTCCGTTCCTAAGTAATCATCAGCTACCTGGAGGTTAGAATGAAAGTAAAATCCAGAACAAATGCTATTAAAAGGACCACTATTAATACAACAGGTAAAAATGTGTCATCGGACTAACTAAATTTCTTTAGACAATATTTAATACAGATTAACACTGCAAACACAGTCGCAAAATAGACTGCTAAAAGTGAATGAGTCTTTTGTGAATTTTAAGTTTTGAAAACTCGCCAAAATATCAATCTTGCAGCTTTCAATCAGCCCTCGAATCTCTTGGGTTTTGTCCTGACAGTAGGACCAGAGCTGGGACTGTCTCAAGGCGGTGGAGCAGTAGTTCTCTGCTTGACTCTCGCTGATGCCAGTCGACGTGGGCCATGACAGTTTTGGCGGTCGGAAATCTGAAACATCAGAGCTAACCACCTTGATTTACCCCCATTTTACCTTCTCCCTAGTCAACTTGTTTCTCTCCCCCTAACCCACTTTCTTAGTTCAATCACCATTATCTACATCATCATCACCACCACAGACAAACACAACCATCGTAATCGTTATTTAATTACAAAAAGCACACTTTTACCTGCATAATCGTTAGGGTCGTAAACTTGTTGTATTTCATCGGAGTCGACGTATGCATTGCCACTTACAGATCGTTTTCTTCTTGTAAACGTCCATCCACCTCCCAAGAAACCACCTTTGTCTGTGATATCTTGGCAAATAGGACACTTTAATACAAATACAAAAAGGTCATGTAACTGACAGAATAGTCATTCCAACATCAGTTTTATTTTAAGAAGAGGAAGATGAATACGATGACGATGAGGAGGAGGAGAGTTTTGATATTCATCACAGGGAAACATCCGGTTACAAAAATGCGTCTATACACATTTTATTTCAAAGAAATAATACCATACACCTCTGTCCAGCTGGTCAGCTACGAAAGCATGTCTCTTACATTAATGTTCAAATTTTAACAGGAATTAGTAAAGAAAGAACAATTAGTCATGGCCGTCGTTTTCAACTGCAGGGTCAAACTAGGACAAAAAGATGCAGCTAACGAATTCACGATAGAAGAGGAAATGGCGACAACACTCAACTCGATGATGACACCGGAAAGAACGGAGAGCTATTCCCCATCCTCAGCGTTCAAATGCAGGGGTTTGCTGATGGTGATGTTTCACTGCGTAATCTTGTAATTAGTAAATTTCATTGAAACATACAAAAGTAGAATAACAAAAAACGATGTTATTGACTTCACAGGATTTGTATGTTGGGTTAGCAATGATAGATGTAAAGTTCACTGCACAAAATATAGTTTTGAGGAAACTGGTTTCTTTTTTAGTTTTTGATTCAAGCATAACGTGTCGTGAGCAAACAGACACCTGCACGCTTCATAGTGAAACATGTGACTCACTGGAGTGAGTGTCCTTCGCCATTAGCGACATGGTTGCGGAAGTTCCCTAAGCATAACTTAAAAACTAGTACCGTATTCAAACTTCTGCTAAAGAGAGTACAAAATCCTGGGCTGGTTTTCATGTGATGTCTTGAAAATAAGTGTCTTGTCTTCAGTGTCAAGCTGACGTCGCTAAGTGTGGTCTTAATAGTCTACTTCAGAATGTTGACTTAATACTTATCAACAAGATATCAAATCCAAACCAACCACCCTGCCTAAGGTCAACAGCTGTATCTACTGTTCCTGGGAGTGCGTGCGTGCGTGCGTGCGTGCGTGCGTGCGTGCGCGCGCGCGTGTGTGTGTGTGTGTGTGTGTGTGAGAGAGATAGAGAAAAAAAAATTTCAACATGTGTATGTATTATCTCTATATTTAGTTAGTACGAGCACTATCTGGGATTTCTCCTTGTATTGTATTAATTTAAAACCATGTCATATATCAGTAAAACCTAACCATGGACTTTTGTAACCTTTGACTTCTTTCTCCGCTTGGTGGTCTGTAGGACTTTATCTTGGAAACCTTGGGTGAAGGGGTGCTATTCGTTCAGAATTAGAGAAATAGTGTTTATTACCCAGCTCAAGCCAGCTATTCAACATTACATCAAGTTAGACCTTTAAAGACCAACTCAAATGGCTCGTTTTTTTTAAGATTTTGATGGAAATAGGCGATATAAACTAATCTTTAAATAAACTTCTAACACCCATCCGTTAATTATCCGGTAACAAAGCACGCGATTCGCACCTGCGATCAAAGAGTGCCGCGTGCAATGTATTAAGTACGAGTTCTTGTCCTCTCGTGCTAGCACGGTTGTCTTAACACTGCCATCGCTTCCAGTCTGCTTCTTACTTCTACTTAGTTTATTAGTTATTTCCATATTTGTTTCTTCTTCTACGTCTCTTGTGGTTCCACTAGCGTCACTTTAATTTTATTTACAAACGAACTCCTCTTTGAGTAGTCTTGGGTCTTTCTCCAAATTAATTCATTATTCGTTAAGACAGAGATACCTATGCTTATGTTTGTGTCCATGAGTGTGACCGCTACAAGAAATGACTGAAGATATTGGCTAACCGTTAGATCGCGTGCCATTATGTCCCCCTGGTAAGTACAGTTCACAGTTCCACTGCTAGCGTTATTGCACTTGCAGTATTGAGGCACGTACGACTCCCCCGTTTTTGTAGGTACAATCCTGAACAAGCTTGTACTGTCATTGTTCCTGAAACATTAAATACATTACAGTGATGTTCGGAGGTTAAAGTACAAATTTACGTAATCATAATGAACGCATTATTAAGCAAGTACCTATAAACACAAGTGACCCTAACGTAGAAAATAACAAAACAACAGTGATTACTTCCAGGACTCTGTGAACCTCTCCGGTACACCATCTGCAGGCATTGTGTCCACAAAGCCAGAGTGGCGATGGGTCAGGTCGTTGTTTGTGTTGTTGTCAAATGTCCCACACAAGCCTCTTCCATTAAGATAGTCGGTGCCAGGAACCGAGATATACAGGTTAAGATGTCCACCAATAATTGCCGATGCGGTAATTTTAATCTCAGAACTGGACGGAAAATACAGCTGCAGACAAAAACAATATCAGCTGTATCAAACGTTCCATTCCAGCATGGTGAAGTGTTTGTAGCATATGACAACTGGCAATAGAATGTAGACAAACACATAGATATGCTTAAATGTCGAAACTTTCTTTAGAACTTTTGACTTATTAAAATATATTTCATCGCCTAGATTTTTGTTCGTTTAACTAGTTCAATTTTATTTTCATTTTTTTGTTTTTATTATTTATTTTAGGTATTTTCTTTGTTAACTGCAGTATTTTTGCTGATTATTAATCTTTGTTCATATTTAAAGAAATAAGATAAATCTTGAATACTGTTTTCAATCTATAACCCAAACAATATAACCCAATCTATAACCCAAACAATAGAAGAAAAACTAGATATTTTAAAAATAACCAGACGGTTTGCGGTAAAGTTGGAGAAGTAGTCATGTGTGCAGGTGTGGGTCGACGAGAAAGAGTTGGCTGTCCTTTCAACCATTCATAGGCCTCAGATGATCACTGTGAAGACTCGCACTAGTGTAAAGAAGAAGCCCACAGCTATTGTGGAGTATAACAAGTACATGGGCGGAGTGGACCACAGTGATCAAATGGTTTCCTACAATCCTTTTCAGAGGAAGACCATGAAATGGTGGGAAAGCTTGACTTCCATCTGCAAATTTTCACCATGGTGCAGGCCCACTGTACCAAAAGGTCAGAAAAATGAGAAAAAAGACAGGTATGTTTTGAAGATTTTAGCATTTCTGTAG
Organism: Marisa cornuarietis; assembly: GCA_004794655.1. Classification (NCBI taxonomy): domain Eukaryota; kingdom Metazoa; phylum Mollusca; class Gastropoda; order Architaenioglossa; family Ampullariidae; genus Marisa; species Marisa cornuarietis. The sequence continues at coordinate 5,663,953 of SMMW01000627.1, forward strand.
GTGAAGATTTGTTGACAATGCCAGAAAGGGATGAGGAACAACCAACAGGAGCTGCAGTATCTCAGGAATCTCAACAACTTTGCTTACAAGGCAGGCATTTTCTTGTTCCTCTTAAAAGTAAAAAGTATTTTCATGTTTGTTTCGAGAGGCTAAAGGCAGAAGGTAAAGATCCCAAATACCAGAAGGATCCGACCCAACGCACTAACTGGGAGTGCCAACAGTGTAAGAAGAACCACTGTGTAGATCCCTGTATGCACCCCTTCCATACTATCCAGGACTACACTCGACCCCTACAAAACCCAGCGTAAAGAATTTTTCATGCTTAGTGTAAACAGGAACAGTAATTCTATAGCAAGTTATTTTTTATCCAGTGTTGTTTCAGTTATGTTTGCCAAGTGTTGCAGGTGCATCTTCTTGATAGTAGAGACGATGCAGAGGTCAAATGGTTGTCCTCCCCTATGGCATTGCCTATGGCTATTCAGTGTGCAGTTGCAGAATGTATCTGGCAGCCTATGTGATGTTAAGGAGTATATCTGAGACATGTGGTTTACGTCAAGTGCTGTTGCAAAGTTGTCAAAGGTGCTGGGTAAATAATCTGACCAAGTGCTTATGTATTCACATCACATCTTAACAGTAATAGTTTCTTCATATAATAATAATAAATATATTAAATCATTTGCTTTTATATTTTTGATCTTTACACAATCTTGTTTTATGTTTTTGTAATTACAATAATTTTTCAGGGCCTAATAATGTTAACATCCACATTATGACTGTGACTAGAATTTTACAGCCATGGATTTTAAAACTTCTGACGTCTTTTTAATGCATCGTTTGTGAATCTATGGACAAGAACAATGTGTGGTCGTTTCTTCTTGATTTGTAAACATCGAAGTCTGCTTCCTGGGGTTAACTTGTTCTTGGAGGATATAACATGTGTTAATATGTGCGTGAAAAGCTTTTTCAAAACCCCACTTCATATACCCCATTCTGTTTAGAATACCATAAAGTGAGTTCTCAAGCAAGTCTCAGATAAGGTTTGTCATTTTTCTACACATTTGATCTATCATTATCAATTTGAATTGTTCTTCTACCTCTTTTAGTTATTTTTTTATATTTTTAAAAGGAAAGATTATGCATCCCATGGGGTCTAACAGCCTCTTAGCCTTCCGTATAGAATGAGTTCAACGAGTGCATCAGGAAATATGGCTCAACAGTATTATCTACATCAGCTACAGCCATCCTTAGACCCTCCATAGGCCCTAGAAAATAAACTCTTTGAATCAACACTGGGCATATGCCAACCACTTTATCCAACGCCATGGAAGATAAAACTGCTACTTAATGCAATAACCCCGGATAAAGACGTGGATGGAGAACCTAACAAGGAATCTTCTAGAGCAAGAGACAGAAGGACTTGCCAGAGTGTCATTTACGTTAACAATGTGAGTTATAATAATGAAAGCCAGGGCATAGAAGAAGAGAAAGAAGAGATAATCATAAGTAAAGATTAATTACTGTTATCGTCGATCCATCTGTAGCTTGAAGAATGGTCGTGCCTTCTCTCAAAGGCCTGGGCACGGTGATTTCCGGTGACCCAACACTTTGTCCGTAGAAGCCATGATTGCAACCGTTGATTCTGATTAGATCGTCCTTCTCACGAACCGCAACTCCACAGATGCAGGTTACCGCCCTGTCCCGGCGCTCTTTGTAGCAAGGCCAAGTCCTAATCTGAACCTGAATAGGGGAGAAAAACAGATAGGCCAACATGCAAACCTTTCATAGGATTTCTTGATGTATGTAAGGTTAGAGTTTAAATGTAAATGTCGTTGATAGGGAGGAGGCTGTTGTAATGTCGCTGTGGTTTAACCTGATGTGTTAACTTAGATAGTATTTCTCAGCTTCGATTTCAGAGAACCAGCAAAGTAAACCTTGTGTTGTGTGGCTGCTCCTTGCACCCATACAAAAACGGAAATAGCAGGACCTCTCCTGAAACGACAAGAAAAATGATACACGAAAAACAATACAGGCATGCTGTTGCACTTTACCTCAAAATCCCTTTGGACATTTTCGTAGGCGGTGTAGTCACCCACTTTATACAGATGGAACATTCTGGAACAAACAGAACTGTTACTTTATTTTTTTTTGTCAGCTACATCATTTAATTTTATTCTCAGTTAAATACTACGTTAGAAAACAAGATCAACAACACGAGATTAAAGGAGCATCACAATGTACAATACTTATGTTACTTTTTTTTTACAAATGAATTGCCTTTAACCTCGTGTCCTCTAGTCCTGTGATGTGCGGATCTGTTATAATGCTGCAGAGCTTTGAACTCCTTTGCTCAAGTTTAACCTGTGTGATGAGTATCAGGCAAAAAAAAAACAGACAAAAATCAGCATAAATAAATTTGCTTACATTTTCCATATTTCGCGGCATTTTTTCGTGAGCCTAGATTCAAGTACAGGCAAAGAAGAACAAAAAGCAGACAAACAGAAAAGCAAATGAAGACAGGAAAAAGTGTAAATAAAGTAAGATGAGAAAGATAAATCGAATTACAATGGTGAGCACGAATAATTAGCATTTGTGCTAAATAATCCAATAAACTTCGATACGTTATGATTCTTTATTGGCGGCCCTAGTCTTTAATCAAAGCCCCTAAATTGATATATTGGACTCTAAACTTCTAACCCTTCAAAAATCGCAATGGATTTTTCGAGCAGCTGATCTAAAAATGAAATATATACCGCAAAGAAAATACCCAAAGCACCTCTCTTTATTCTCAGGATTATGATACTCATTTCTCATGTTTGTATTTATTTCGTACTGTTTTGTGTTAACCTTGCTGTACTTTATTTTCATGTGTGTAATAAAAATGAATGCTAGAAAAGGAGAGGAGAGTTTTTTTTTTCTAATTTAAATGTAAGGTGCTCATTGATGTAGTGCACTTTATTTACCTGTACCGAGGGGATCTTAAAACCTTGGAATATTTGCTGATACGTAGAATTGTCTGCGACGACGATATTCTTGAAAGAGACCAGCAAGTCCTTGGTGCCAAACTGCATCTGAGTCTTGCTGGCAACGACTGAGACTGTCCTTGATGCTTCTTGACTCGTGCTGTTCCAGTGAGACTTGCACAGTGAGTACCTACAAGTGCTTGGCGCCACTAGGAAGCCTTTGCAAAAGAATGAACAAGCATAAAAGAAAACACCCTTTCTCAAAATATTTAGTAGTCAGATTTAAATATTTCGGCTAAGTTTTAAGGACAAAGAAAAAGTATAAAGACTTCTGATGCTGGCAGCGTAATAAGAGAGAGAGAGACAGAAAATTCAGCTGAAGGTCTCCACTGACCTGGATTCCCTACAGACCCGTCGACCGACAGGTAAATCTGAAGACAACAATTATAATCTGTTCGAGAGTCTTTGCAGAACAGAAGTGTTGACCTTATGACCACTTCGTGCTTGTCTTGATCCGTACGTATGGAGATGTGGGAGGGATCCGTCTGAGAGAAAGGAAATTCGGCTTAGACTGTTTTGACGTGTGAGAATAATCTCATATAAGACATTATATGCTTTAGTTATATGTTATTCAGTGCACTAGTCATATGTGCTGGAACGAAAATATACTGTTCTGAGGACGTGGCACTTGCTGGAAGGAAAGTTGCTGTATGCTGGCAATTAGTGTGCTTGAGCTAAAAAGTAAAATGCTTAAGATTCTCCCCTTCTACGTAGCAGGAATGTTACCTAGCTCCCCATGGAATGTGAAATCTCTAGACACGGTGAACCATTTAAGTTCGCGGCCCTGCGAGGTGTAAGGGATAAATATCGTTTAAAGTTTTTGCAAGCAATACCATGAAATACCAAGCTACACCAACAGTTATCACAAAGATCCTAAGAAATGTCGTATTCATGGAGGCATGATGGCTAAAATGGAAAAATCAAGGACAAACTTCTTCCCTACTTAGTTACATCGCAGTGTACAGATTCCGCAGACAGTGCTTTATGTTACTTCACTCTATGGAATCGTTTTCACCAAATTATGACTACGGTCCCAGGGTAAGAAAACATTCACTTTATAACCATGGGAACAAGATGCTTGCCCTAGATTTCCCTGGGAGGACAAGTTACCCTTTCTTTTCATTAATGCGGCCCTTGTCTATAGTGACATTTTTACCCTGCTGAAGATTGCTTCTAATTTCTCGTTCTTTGATCTGTATGTATTTAGCGAGGGATTAGGCAGTCTGTATGTCATTTACAGTCAGATGAACCGGTTATCGATACTCACTTGTATTCCAGACCAGTACGTCCTAGCGCTCTCCAGCCACGGTCCTTTTTGGTTGACATTTCGCTTGTAAAAAGTACGTACCTTACAACCAACCTGTCAAAGATTTGAAGGATAATTTTAAAAGAACCGGACTTTAAAATCACTAATGAATCTCTTATTTCTCTATGACAATTGCTTTCTAGTAATGTATGAGAGAAATAAGGTAGGTGTTTTTGGGGGGAGGGAGAATACTATGTAAGGAGAATGTGTGCGGGGGGGGCGCATCTTTGCTAAGATAGACATGTTTCTGATGTGTTGACATATTGCAAAGATAAACAGGGTTCTGATTTGTTGATACTTTGAAGACATAAACAGAGTTCTGGTCTGTTAACAATCTGCAAAGATAAAGAGGGTTCTGGTGTGTTAATACTTTGCGAAGATAAAGGGGTTGTGATTTGTCTTCAGTAAACACATGTTTTTGAAGCTCACATTCTTGTTAAGGAGACCCGCCAGATTAGCCCCGTCCAGTCTCGCAGATCGTCCTGGCTCACTGACGTTTTCTGACGCCACTTTGGGGTCCTCAACGCCGTTAAACAGCCAGACGAACTCAAAGGCCTGATCCGAGTTGTTACCGCTAAAGGTCAGGTCACAGGTGAAGTAGAAGATGTTCTGCTCTATCACAGGTCCGCGGAAACTCGGCGGGTCAGTCAGCTGTGGGTAGGCTTCTGCCGATAGAAGAGATAGCAGATAACTGATGGATTCTCCTGGTGAGGAAACACGTTTGCGAAAATGGCAGACATTACAAGGTGACCTACCACGTGTTAATTACATTCAGCGAAACTCAAAGTTCCTTTGCCTTTCCCACACTAAACGAGACGTTCCTTGTCTATAAAGGACATTCACATACCTGTAGTCCGTCTGAAACTGTCTTACCGAGGTTTGCTTCATTATACCGACGTTCTGACGTCCATATATTACACTCACGTCTTTGAATACAAGGAAACGTGTCCACCCACCTTCACAGCCAGGTTGAAAACCTGTGGGAGACCATTCTCCAGAGGGGCAAGGTGTGTCCTTTCCTGCAAAGGGCAGCAAGTGGAGATCTTAAGAGCTTACACTTGCTTACCTTACAGATGCATCTTAACTATCATACCACTTCATGAATTCTTTCTTCTCTATTCCTTACCTTCTCCCTTCTTTCTCTCTCTCTCTTGATATATATATACACACCGATATTTGTATCTATAGATTATAAAGTTGACTATGATTATGCATGGGACGACATTTGTGTCGTATCTCCACTTTGTTCGATCCTCACAAAATCTTCTCGACGTTTACGGTTTGGTGATAGACTTGTTTAGTGTACGTTGCCCTAGACCAGGTAAGAGGATATCAGTGGTACGCAGAACCAACTTTGACACGCGTGGACTATGCGGAGCAAAATCTGTTTAGCGTCATAATTAGAGAGGGAAAAACAGAGACTGACAGACACAAGCAGAGGGCGTGAAAGAGGTAGAAAGGAGGAAGCAAATTTTCTCCTTTCTTCAAAACATAATGCTCCCGTTGTTGATAATGAGCTGTCAACCTGTCGTATTAAGAAAAGACATCAAGAGTATGTTTCCTTATTATGCTACACTAGAGCTTACATTAGCGTGACTTTATTGAAGCGGTACATCCAATTGAAACATTACAGATGAAAGAGTTAGCAGCAGAAATCAACCTGTGCGGGTACCCGGCTTAATCTCTCTTTCTCTCTCACACACGCACGCACTCATACAGGTACAAATGTGCAAAGGTTTTTAAACGAGACTCACCTTTTCACTATGACATAACAAATTTAATACAACCTGGGTTCAATACCCTCTCTCTGTCTCCAATGATTCACGCGAATTCATTAAATTAGATTTGAATTCCAAATGAAGCATTCATAAACAGTCAGAGAAACGTGTACAAAAAATGGAATGATGGAAACAACAATAAAAAGAGTTGGGTTATTTTCGAATTACCTGCACAATATGCCATCGGGCAGGCTGGTGTTGGATGTAAATAATAAACAAAAAAACCGTCACAGTTCTTGACCCCGATGTTGACGGTCTGTCCACAGCACGGAACGTAGGAGACGCCACCAGTTTGGATATTCGCGCAAGCCTGCCTCGTTTGGATCCCGTCACTTACGGAGGGGTGAGTACCATTCAGCCATATTGGAACAGTCGTCCCGCACTGCACACGCACGCATTGCAGGACAGCATGAAATGAGCCTGTCTGAGGGCTTATTCTAACAAATAATTGTGCAAGATCGCTAAAGACAGGGAAAACGGTATTTCCTTTTCTTCTGTCAGAAGCATAGTTTTTATTTTTCATTTTGCAACGAAAATTATCGTCTTAGTGCTTTAAAATATAATTAGTTGTGTTTATGAATGAAAAACATTTCCTCTTTCTCTCTGATTGATTATTTGACAGATTTATGGATGGAATATGATGATCTTCATTTTCGTACCTTGAAACGATCAATGCATGTTTCGGGCATTTTACTCTCAGCATCTACCACAAACCGGTACCAGCCCGAGACTAGGTCAAGGTCGCACACTGGAGGCTCTGGGTAGGTCGTCACATAGGAGATGCTGCGGTGAACGTCCGTCAGGTTCTGGTAGTTTCCATGGAGACAAGGGTCAGGCATTGTCTGGGCAGCGACATCTAGGCATGTACAATTAGGCGACTTATGATCATCATTATCAGCAGCAGCAACAACAACAACGAGTAAGTAAACAGTAAATTATATGCAGCTAACAATTATAGATGAGAAAAAACAACTTTTATAACAAATAAAGTGTGTAAAAGTTATAATTTCCTACTACATTTTAATAACAAAATATCATTTTTGTCGGTTGCGACTGTTGTTGTTGTTGTTGTTGTTGTTGTTGTTTGAACAGCTTAGTGGATTAAGAGAATATTTTAAAATTTTGACAACATTAATTTATGTCTTCTTGTTTAGACAGGAAATGAAGCTCTTAAATTTGAATGGAGTAAAAGTAAAGCCGAAGTAATGGACACAGCTGACAACAGTGAGGTGACTCTGCTTCAGAAGTCATTAGAAGAAGCTGTCGAGCCATCAGTTAACAATATATGCAAGCATACCCTTGAATTATAAGAACAATAATAGGCTCCAATTTTACTTTTTATGAAGAAATTGAGAATACAGAATAAATGAGTATGAATCTGAACTGTGCATTATCAGGGATCTTTTTAAAGTTGTTAGAGTTATGATGATGGACAAAATCCTAAATCACATTACCTACTCCTGTACCCATTCAGTTTCCTAAGCAGTTACAGCCCCCAGGCTTCCTCATTTCCACCCACCGAAACCAAGAAAGACATGCCAGCAGTTGAAAAAATGTTCTAGTTCCTCTCTTGCCCTGTTAGCACTTCTTTTTAATTTTGGTGTTTGTTTTGCCCTAGAAATATATTTGTCTGCAAATGATATAGTATAACATCTCTCCTTTATAAAGGATATATATATATATATACACACACACACGTTCAAACATTTGCTAGGTATTCAAGCTTAAAAATAAAGAAAACATGCGAAGTGTTGCCCGCATTTATGACAGCAAAGTAGTTGTTTGCATTTTGTTTTTCTAAAAGTGCTCTAACTGCACTAATTTTAGCAACACACCAGGGAACTCAGTGCCACTTGTAATTCCTTTGAAAATTTATTACAACATACATTTCATGAAATATACATTAAATAATGGCAATTTACAATCCATAAATAACTCAAATGCGGCTAGTGAAATTTTTTTTAATAAAAAGGCAGAGCTGGGAATACACTGTCTACAAAATAAAAAATTACAGGAGTTTATCTTAGACATTTAAAATGTGTTAATAATACTTAAAGAAAATTATCAAATGCGCCTGTCATATGCGAGTGATCTAATTAGGAAGACAGTTTTTCGGGCTTAGGTATTTGACTCTATTGTATTCTCGACAACAGTGACTCAGAATGTGATGATAGTACCCTAGAGGCGGACAAAAGATTGTGTTAAAGAGCCTGTATTATCTGCTAAATAAACGTTTTGAACCAAACACTGTTGTTTGGCGATGTCATAGCATGAAAATTATGGTTCAGCAGTTTACAACTACTGTCAAGTTTAATTTGTGTTTCTGTTTTGTTTTGGTTTTTTGACTTTTTGGAGACTGTGCGCCCCACTTTTGTAGTCTATGTTTTATGCCGAAATAGACATTGCTATTAATCTTAATTACTGCTTGGCTACATAAGAGTGCAAGAATTATGTGACTTCTAGTTGCGATATCTGACTGAAAATGTTTTCTAATCTCGTTTCTGTGCTTATGTGCAAAGAACAACCTGCACAGTCTGTTTGAAAGACTGATTGGAACTGGTGCCAGATAAAACATCTATTCCCCTTCTGTCAACATCGGAACTCTGGTACAACATAAGCCATTGTTGGTAAATGATAAGGACATTTTTGGCATTATTATTTTCGCCAATGGGTGTCCCGGTCAGCTTGCAGGTGCAAATAGTGAGCGAAATAATTTCCGTTTGGTCAAATTTTAGGATAGATTGCACATTTAAATTGTGTTATATCTTGCTTCTCTTTCACTGTGAAAAGGGGGAACTTCAAAAGGTATTTTAGTCGGTAGCAGACGACGTATGGTCGGTTGAACTGAGAAACTGTAGAAGAGGAACTGAAAGGGGCAGCAAAACAGGGAGTGGAGAAATTATGACAAGACTGTCAAATGGACTTTGCAAGTCCTTTACGATGTATTCTGCTTTTTTCTTTGCGGGCTTTTCTTTTTCTTGCTCTATGATTTTGGCGGGTGTCGTTACGTTGTTTCTCTGAACTTCTCATCCCTTACTCTCCGTCCAGACAACTACGCTCATCGTCTGACGACCGTATCCTAGCTGTTCCTGTCACCAGAACAACAACATACGATCACAGGACTTTTGACTACTGTGCTGCAAAACCATGGAACTCTCTCCCTTTCCATATCCGCCACCTTCCTACAATTGAATCTTTCAAATCTGCACTGAAAACGCACCTCTTCCTTGAGCATTACTCCTAACACAGTCCACACAATGCTAGTCCTTCTTGCCCTCCCCCCTTCCCTCTTGCTACTTTACCTATCTTTCTCGGCAGAATCACTATATTTCTCTGTTCCTGTCACTTGATGCCTTTTGTTTTCTGTTTCGTCGTCAGTACTGTCGTTTTCTTTAGTCCCCTCTGTTTTGTATCTACTTAGTCCACGTCTCTTCCTCGTTTTTAAGCGCTAAGAGCATGCTCTCTATGAGTGTGAATATGCGCTATACAAATCTTCACTATTATTATTATTATTATTGTATGTGGGACGGCTTTCGACCGCTGGACACGTCGGAGGTTTCTCACCGTCTTCCGCGCTGTCCTGCACTTGTGTTACCTCATCGTCATGCGAGACAAACTCTGATCGTGCAGGACTAGACAAGACGCCAGCAGGTGATTCAGGCTGAGCCCCAACTTTATGCATTATTTCCTCTTTGGCGCCTGTTCATTTCTCAGGTCTTTTTCTTTTGTACGCGTTGCTTAGTGGTACTGCTTTTGCGTGTGCCTGTGTATAGTTTTCTTGTTTCCTTTGCTTAAAAAATCTGTGTTAGTGTTCTCATGTATATTCATGTCCTGTCTCCTCTGAGGGTGGGCTATTATTTACCGAGCTCGATCGAGTGCCGCTCAGTGAGTTGAAAGCGAGAGTGCTTGTGTTTATCGGCGAGAACCCAGAAGAGGCGGCACGGGACACTTGTTACGGTCTTTAGCTTCACTTTTACTGTGACAAGAATCACTGACTGTAATCAGTTGACTGTATATTATAAACTCCGTTTACCTCATTTCTTGGTATTTTTTCTTCACTTTCCCTGTTGGGGGTGCTCATTAGTATTTTTATTTTTACAGTGTACAAAATTATATAGCAGCTGCAACAAGATTTAAATAATAATAATAATAATAATAATAAATCATGAAGATTTGTATAGCGCATATTCACACTCATAAAGAGCATGCAGGAAATAATATTGTTTAAATAAAATAATAATAATAATGTTAATATTTTTCTCACCTTGATCTCAACATTGACTATGTTCATCATGAAAAAATATAAATGAACAGAAGGATTTATAATGTTTCACCTGCTCCTTAGTCGACCAGGAACATCTGTAAATGGTCATGAGATATCACAACAAAAACAGTATGTAGATGTAAACAGCAACAAGCAAAACGCTTCGTTATTTCACACACCCTTACAAAGTTTATCTCAAGGCTAATCAGTTCACATGTAATATTTTCTAATGATAAAAATATTAATTATTGAAGCTCTTTAAAGCGTTTACTTCAATAGCTTTTATGGAGAGAGAAATATTAGTATTCTCGTGTTTAATGGACGAAAAAAAGCTTACCTCACAACAAGGAAGTTGACGATGTCGAGATCTGTTAACTCGGACACTATCATTCAATCATAGCTAATGTTTCGGTCAAATTGTCATAAAGACACACGCCGATCTTGGAAGTTTCTGTTTTATAAAGTTCTTAACATTATTATCCTTCAAAAACGATCCTCGCTCGCGCTCCAAAGTTTTTTCACTTATCGCAATTTTCATCTACTTGCTGCTGCGCAAAGTACTGATCGACAGTGTATCACGCAAATTGCTCGTCCTGCAAACAATCAATAGAAAAATGACTTACAAACTACTTAAAATAAACTATTAAGATTAATTCTTTAAGTATTTAACGTACTGTGAAGCGTTGCTAAAGCCGACAAGAGAGGCCAAAGGAACTGTTTTGTCCTGTGTGAACACCCCATGTTAGCTTCTAGAATCAGTCAGCGTGGTACAATTTATTGGTTGCCACGAACGAACTTATATGCTATTGACCAGGAAGAGTAACCTTTAGGTCAGTATCCGAAACTAGATTATGTTATGCCTGGAGTTGGACAGCACAAGACCAGGCTGTAACGATTGTAATCAGAGTCGGTTCGACCATAAAGAGAACTGGGTAGTCGCCTAGGGCGCAGTCATGAAAGGGTGCGCACGTATGGCCTGCTTATTTTAAGCGATGACTAATGTTAGGGAGAAATATAACTTTCATAAAAGATCATTTGAAGGACATCTTTACTCTGCTTGAAGGCTGACTTCAACACGCGAGTTTCTAATGTAATTATAAAGTTTATCTTACTCTAAAAACAGTGAAACGTTGGTTTGAATTGACTTCGATTTCGTCGATTTTTTTCCCGCGATCTCGGATTTCGTCGCCGTAGCCACGTGACCTCGTTGCTGATTTTGCGAAAACAAAGGGAGACTCATGCGTCCTCTTGCTCAGTGTGGCCTTGTTTTTCCTTGTGTGAGCATCACCCCGCGCGTCTAGCCAAACATTTCCATTGCTTTCCATTTTGTTTGTTTTTTTTAGCTTTTTTATTGATTGCGAGTGCTAATGATGCAATTTACTGTACTGTCTCTCTAAAGCCGCGACCAGTAACTAAACAAAATCTTAAATTTTTTCAAATAATCCACATTGGTTTATAAGCCTCAAACATATACAACTTCAGATCTACATCGTAGGCATTTCGTCTTGTTTTCGGCCTGATGAAGGTGTGTGGTTTAGCAACTGCTCTGAATGCTTCATTGGTATGCGGCTTTGATTTATAAGTGCGAACATTTAAAACTGTAGCCACTTTAACATGGAGCTCACCGAAAAATTAATCGTAATCGGAAAAATCTAGAAAAATCTGCAAACAAGCCATATCGCTGTTTAAGCCACAGGGTTGAAAGCTGGGGAAGCAAGTCTCGGCTCATAGTCCGAGCTTTACGGTAAGTGATTACTGCGTATTCAACATTCGGTGTAATGTGTTTATTTTGCGTTTTTCAACGTAACACACGTAACATAAAATTAAATACCCTCAAATCTCAGTCTCTGTTAAGTGTTTCCTTTGCTTTTAAGTTAACCCTTTCCTTTCAGCTCCATCATAGGACCAAAGAAAGTTTCCAGTCTTTTATATTCATTTTATATAAATTTCTTATTGTTTCTCGTATTAAAATCTATATTTCATTCTCTATAAAATCTGCTTTTGGTATATATTTTTGGAGTGTCTAGAACGAATCAATTGGATTTACATTGATTCATATCGGAATAGTTTCCTCTGTTTTCGTCGGTTTCGGAGATCGCCGATTGTCTTGGAATGGATTATCGATGAAAACCAAGGGTTGACTGAATTACCTGATGTCTTGTAATTACGATAAACAGGAGAGTCATTTTACTATTCAGTTTCTCGTTATGTATCTTTGTCATTTAACACTGAACAAAACATATGCTGTGGGGCTGAACGTCGTTCACTGTCAGCATGGAGTTTGTGACACCCCCTACTCTCAAAGCCAAGCATCTTCCAACGCCACGTGTATAAAAACTAATATGCTTCTCAAGTTTAAAAAAACTCTATTGGAATATTTTTCACCAGCACATTGACACCGGGGATTAACAACTTTACAATGTTTTGAACTGCTCTCGTCTCGGAGAACCTTCGTAGTACCACCAGGCCAAAATGTCTCCATCTTCAGCTGTCTGACGCGTGCTGTTAGTCGGTCCATCTCCTCCTCCTCGTCGTCGTAGCCCTCCTCCTCTCTCTCCACACGTCGTGCCGTCTGGAGGAGGTCACCAAAAGCGAGGGTGTTATCTGTCGCCTGGTGCCTTGATGTCTCCCGGCGAACATGACGATTTCTCAACCCTTTGATGAACTGAGCTGCCAGGTGCTTGACATAGAGTCGCGGTGCAGACTGTTCGCTTTCGCCTGTCGCCGTGGCGTATTCAACAACAGCTTCCTCCCGCCGCTGTCGCCGGTTGTAGAAACGCACAATAACGTCTATGGCATCTTGCCGCTCGCCGTATACCTCGCCATGACATCCAGAATCTTTTTCGGCGCATTAATCATGTCATGAGTAAACATCAGAACTTGACGTCTGGCAGGTCCTTCAAGCGCGCTCAGAATATATCCACAGGCCGCATTCTCAGGCATCGGGTTTATGGTAAGAGCAAACTTGACTTCCCTTTCAAACTCGTCGACACACTGAGTTGGTCCTCCGGCAAACTTTTCCAGGCAGAATGGCTGGTATGTTCGTAGAGCCTCTGTTGTGTAGTCCCCCTCTGTAGCCATTTTTGCACTTCACGGCTGACACTGTATCCTGCTCGCAGCGCCAATTGATGTAACTGAGTGGCGAGGTATTTGGTGTATCTCAGCAACAATCCAACACCCACTCCAACAAAGGCAGGAACAGTCAAGCAACCCTTTATTCCACGGGCTTATACATTGCAATGACCACGGCTGGATCACGCTGTCAGAGGCGCTAAAAGTCAGGGCTGTCTCTTCTCGTCTTCTCCTATCCGCCGTCTGTTCTCTCCTCTGCTGTCTCACTTCTGGCCTTATCTCCCCCTCGCATGGCTTAACTTTCGCGATGCCCCTGTAGGGCCGCAGCGTTTTGGAGCCTTAACCCCAGCCAATCAACGCCGAGCCCCTTTTTCAACTGCACCGTTGTACTTCGAGTGAAGTCCTGCCAAATCTAACTACTAGCGTTGGCCTACCGGCTCTATACATCGGCAGTCATGTGTTTACAAAAAATAAAATTTTGACAGACCGTTCCTGCTTTTTTGCCATGTTTTGCAGATGTCACGTGTTTATAAAACAAATTCTTATGGGCGACTGTTTGTGCTGTTGCGACCTTTAGTCGAAATCGCGTTTAAAAATGTAAATAGTGCATTTTAAGAGCGGATCTTTGTCGACCACGGTACATGTATAGTGATTGATTGCTCTTACCAAGCGAGTTGTTTTCCCTATCAATGTTCAAACACACAATAGCAGAATAAGCATGACCAAGCGATAGGAAAAACGACAATAGTGTGAATATGATTTTAAAATTTTTATTTCAAAATGTAAAAATATGAATTTGGATTTATAAGTGTCTGAAGCAATAGTACAACAGTGTCTATGTCCGACTTGCGATGGAACTTCCTGCTATATCAAAGTGATACCATTACATTTTTCCTTTCCTCCAGTTTTTTCTTGCCAGAGATAAATTTCTAACCATTCTTAAGCCCGAAGCAGGCCGTTCTTACCTTAAAATAGAATCTTTTTCCAAAACAAAATTAATGAAAAGATATCAAGGCTTTTTATGTCAATACAGTCATATAGGAAGAAAACATAACAATCATTTCCACTTAAGAACATAAAAAATCAATCTTACTGTAGTTTAAAAAAATTACACAGTTTCCAGTCAGTGCTGGATATTTCTAATAGTTTATTCACAAGAGATTAAGGTAATGGTTTGTCAGTGCTTCTATACAGACCACAGCGTGTCTGATAAGCCCAGTGCTGTGAGGAAGGTGAGTGTCAGGTGTAGTGTGCCGGGTGTCCTACTCCACGACACAGTGGATGACATTGGCACCTGTCTCGGGTAAAATGAAATAAAGAGGGATCAAAACATATACACTTATACTTTACTTGATACAAAATTATAGTTTGTGTGTGGGTTTGTGTGAATGTGTGTGCGCGTGCACGCGTTTGTTTGTGCGTCTGTGCCCGTAACTGATTGAATAATAAATGTAAAGTGTGTGTCTGTGTGTGTGCGTGCGTGCGTGCGTGCGTGCGTGCGTTTATCAAGAATTAAGATCAGTACACATAAACTAAAAAATGAACATCCATCTTTATTGCTAACTTAACTGGTACTATCGTTTTAATCTGTTCATCTTTCTCTTCCTGCCCAAGGAAAAGACGTTTTCATCAGACTTCGGTAACGATATACTCTATCAGATTTTCTTGTTTTCTAATGCCCCGGCAAAACGCACACACAGAGAACACTGAAGTTACCTAGTCTAACTTGATCTATGGAAACTGTCTTACGATGTAAGTTTTAAGCGAAATTTTAGCAGAATACAGACAACAAACACGCGCGCACACAGACATGAGACACGCACAGACACACACACACAAGCTCACCTCCATGGAGAAAGGATTGCTGTAGGTGTAAGGACTGAAGACATCACTGTCAGTGAACATCGAACGTGCACGACATGTCACCTGTTGATTTAGCACGTGTTACTTTACATGCCAAATGTGTGTTATAAGTGATAATAATAAAATAATAATACAGTGAATTTACAGAGCGCATTTCCCTACCGTATACAGAGCTCAATGCGCTTACGTAGACACAGAATTACACATGGTAAAGTCACACACAAAGGGGTTCTTTGCCAGACTGTCACGTTCGTGACCCTTTTCATTCACACAGGACCGGCAGGCACCACCACTTGCAGTACGATGCAGCGACCAGCATCCCATGTAAATCGGAAAAAAGATGTATGTAAACAGACGGAAGGTACCAGGAAGTCTTGGAGGTGAAACAAATACTTTTCCCATTAATCTATAGTAGCATTTGGCACAACGCCCATTCCAAAGGAAAATCATCAAAGATAAGTGCCAGTTACACAACACACTATTCATTTTAAAAGTATTAGACATTAAATCTACT
The DNA here is from genome assembly GCA_004794655.1 of Marisa cornuarietis. Lineage (NCBI taxonomy): Eukaryota > Metazoa > Mollusca > Gastropoda > Architaenioglossa > Ampullariidae > Marisa > Marisa cornuarietis. The sequence continues at coordinate 5,679,770 of SMMW01000627.1, forward strand.
TAAATATTCATAGCTCCATCATTAAAACCGTAAATATCAAATTGAATTCATGAGCCGGTCAGTCTCCAAGTACACTCAGTAACATTCAATTCATTACTCATTCCATTTATTGGACTACATTATATCAAAGCCTACACCTGCATATAATTTGTTGAAATACAGTGGTACCTCGAGTTACCAGGTGCCCCATAGACTAGCATTTCGAGCTACGAGCAGGGGTTCCAGCAAAATTTCTGCTCGAGTTACGAACGGTGTTCTGATTTACGAACAGCTGAGCTTCGGGATCATTCAAAGTAAAGAAAGTGCAATTGTAGTTTTGTTTAAAGTGTAAGAAAGTGCTATTGTAATTTTGTTTAAAGTGTAAGAAAGTACTGTATATACGGTTCATTCCGTGCCAGTATCCTTTCCTCCCTCTCTCCTCAGCCGCTCTCCGTTATTCGCGCTCATTTGTCGCCAAAGTAAGACTACAGTACCGTATTTTATACATTTTTTTTACTGTATTTTGTACATTTTTCTTTACTTTCTTGATTATTTGTGTAATTTGAAGTTTTACGTGTGTGTTTCCTAATTAAAAACATTGTCAGAGGGATGGAACGGATTAATCCGAATTCCATTATTTTATATGGGAAAATTCGTTCGAGTTACGAGCATTTCTAGTTACGAGCACGACTTTGGAATGAATTAAATTCGTAACTCCAGGTACCACTGTATGTGACTAATCCTCACTTTCATTACGATTTTGCCATTCCATACAAAAACGACGGAAATTACTATTCATGTAGTCAATATGCGGGCAAAGTGGAAAACAGCATGAAAAACACAGACGCACAGTAAAGCGGATGAACAGAAAAACAAAGAAAATAGAATAAACTAAACTCAGACACAAGCAAACAAACATGCGGCATCTATAACTGACCTGACGAGCGTGACTAATGTCTGACACACTGATGGCAGCCTCCAGATGTCCGCTGGGGATGACCGACTCTTGAAGCCAGTCGCCGTCGATACCCCAGGCTACCCGGAAGCTGGCTGTGGGCTTTGAAGCATCAGCGTTGACCACACATCTTAACTGGGTGTTATCCTCTGACCTCCTCACGTTGACCGACATGATGACTGGGTAAGCCGCTGAAAATAGCATCAGGTCAGATCTAGGTCTCAAGCAAGTTTCTTTTATCTGAAACACCTTGCTTAAAACATTTTTTCTTTGAAATTCAATGCGTTGTAAATTAATTAGAAGCACTTTGAATATTGTCATATTCCGCTCTTTCACAAATGTCAAAAGTTTTCACAGCCAGTAAATTGAAACACGATAGGATAAAAATAGGAGTATAGCATTGTAAACAAACTCCCTCCACCCATTAAAAAAAACGTACAAAATAATCGAAATTTCATTCTCACATCGAACTGTGGGTACAGTAGACCACTCTGTCGTGCTAGCAGAAACATTGCAGACCTGCGAGTTGTCATTCGGATTGAGTTCTCCATCTTGAAAACACAGGTTGTTGATCAGACACGTGCCTGGCTGAAGACATAAATCGCAAGAAAAGAGATCGCTTAGAACTGACTACAGTAAAAAAAAATGGGGGCATGATTTTATTTTTTCAAATGTGAAAGCGATTGGAAAACTTCATTTACTAGGAAATAGTTGTTAAGAAATAATGTATATACTTAAGAGCTGAAGGTAATCAAAAACTAACAAGTAAGAGTGAAGGGCCAATGCAGACAAAAATATCCAAAATGCTGCGAGTACATATTAGGAAGAAAAGAAAACGGGAGTAAGCCTACCAGATGCCGGCATCCCTCCTGTGTACAACTCTGACAGGACGAGTCATAAACAGTCATGTTCACTGCGTTGCTATAGCGAGAGCCATCGATAGTAGCCGTGATATAAAACCGTTTAATGGACTTCTCTGAAAATAAAAACAGTATAAGTAACAGTCTCTTTCATCTCACCATAGTCATCTTTTATTATAATCATTGATGTCAACTCATGTCAGATCGTCCAATCAAAACAGAGAAATCTTAACTTTCTGGCGCTGGTTGCACAACATGTTTCTAAACCTTAAAACTGTTCAAAAGAAGCAAAATCTCTTCTCTGCCATTTAGATGCATTGCACAAGAACATACAAAAAACTGTACTGACAGGACGGAAAGACAGACTTAAACATTTTTATCTTACTTAAAGCAGTTTTAGTTGTTAACATTCTATAATTGTGGTGCGCACTTTAAACTTATTATCTAAATAGATTTAAAGCCTAAAAGTGTTTAAAATTGGAAAAGTGCTGTGAAAGTGGCCCATACGACTGTCAATATTTTCCTTGGGAGACCATACAGGCACTGTTTGAAAAGGCAGGCGTTTTCTTTTTTCATTAGAGAGTTTGAGATTCAGCGCTCGCATGACGTGTGCGGGAGCGGCAACCTGTAGCGTCACGGGAATTTGCGCCCTACATCATCACATCCACAAAATCCAACCAATCGCTTTCTCACAACGGGTAGGCTTAGAGGCTCGCCGTTCTCGTTGCCGCACACGTCTTCCTACGCGTCGTGGATCTCAAACTCTCTATTCCCGTTATAGGACGATTCATAGGCAGGTGCAAGTCTGTGAGACCTGAGTATTTGTTACATGACATTAAAGTACAGAATTGAATTAAAAGCTCGTTACGGGTTGCTTACCTGTTCTGATGCCAGCGTCAGGTAAAAAGCAGCCGAGTTTGTTAAGAGTCAGGAAAACAGCTTCCTCCATAGAAGCCCTTTCGGAAACTGACCCATCATTCTAGAAACATGACAAAACCACAAATGAATTAATAATGTCTTCATTATTTTTAATGCCAAGTAAAATTTAAAATTATCAGGGGTAAGATCTAATTTCCTTTAAACATCCGCAAAGCCTTACCAGGATTTCTTGAATTTTGCATGCCATTGTCGCCGTATTTTGAATATTTTCAGCGTCAATAAAGAGTTGTTTGCATGGCCGTTCATTAAAGTCACACAAGCTGGACCTTGTACAAAACAAGATTGATTATTGCAGCGATGCATGTCACTGTTTCATTTGCTAAGTTTTTCCTTTTATAACCCAATAAGAGGCTCAATGCATGATAAGCCTTGTGATTCAGTACTTTTTTGTATACTTTTAATTAATCACATCTGTTTTGTGTTATTTGCAGTTACATACTCCTCTATTTCGTCTTCATCATCATCATCATCATCATCATCATCATCGTCGTCGTCGTCGTCGTCGTCAACAATAACAACAATAATAATAATAACAACTAGTAATTTTCCTCACCCTCGGATGCCTAGCAGTTTAGGTGGTTCATCTTTTATCTGACAGTTATCTCCGATAAAGCCTCTGTTGCAGACACAGCTCCCCCTGTCGCATCGTCCGTTGATGTAGCACACAGGGCTGCAGACGTCGTCAGAGATCTCTGGCTTGACGACATTTTCTCCGCTGGGTGTGGTGATGTAGTTATCCGGGTTCTTGGCCAGGTCCACCTTGCAAATTGTCAGGAAACTTTCCACGATTGCCTCTGTTCCTGTGTAATTATCAGCTACCTGGAAGTCAAAATAAGGGTAAAATTCAGAACAAATATTCGTAAAAATGACAACTATTAATGAAACAGGTAGATATATGCGTCACCTGAATTAAACAGGTAAAGACATGTGTCATCGGACTAAATGAATTTCATCAGACCTTATAATACAAATTAATATTATAAAAGAGTCTTCGAATCGACTGCAAAACGTTAAGCAGTCTTTTGTGCATTTTAAGTTTTGAAAACTCACCAAAATATCTATCTTGCAGTTTTCGATCAGCCCTCGAATCTCTTGGCTTTTGTTCTGACAGTAGGACCAGAGCTGTGACTGTCTCAAGGCGGTGGAGCAGTAGTTCTCTGCCTCACTTTCGTTGATGCCAGTCGAAGTCGGCCATGACAGTATTGGCGGTCGAAAATCTGAAACATCAGAGCTAATCACCTTGATCTACCTCCATCTTGCATTCTCCCTAATCAACTTGTTTTTCTCCCCCATCTGCCATCATCATTTTCTATATTATTATAGACAATCACAATCATGGTAATCGTGATTTAATTACATAAAACAACACACACTTTTACCTGCATAATCGTTAGGGTCGTAAGCTTGCTTTATTTCATCGGAGTCGACGTATGCATTGCCACTTACAGATCTCTTTCTTTTTGAGCGACTCCATCCACCTCCAGTAAAATTACTGTTTCTTGTGGTATCTTGGCAGTTAGGACACTTCACATGCAAATATTAAAAAAAGAATGAAACTGACAGAATGGTACAATTCCCTAAATGATGACACCGGAAGAGATTGAGAGTTTATGACCTTACACCAGTCCCTTTCTCCCACCCTCAGCGTTAAAATCCGGGGTTTTTCTGATGGTGATGTTTCATTGCGTACTCGTGTAATTAGAAAATCTCATTGAAACAAGCACTTTTAAAATAAAAGTAAAAGAAAAAACAATAAAAAACGATGTTAACTTTTCATGTTTCGTTCGTTGGGTTAGAAAACGTCACAAATGTCCAATGATAGGTCTTATTGACAATAGGATTGTTTGTGTGGGAGGTTTTAAGTCGGACTTGAAGCTAAATTTTTCGGTCAACTTCCAAAAATCACAGGCTGGCTGGTTTGCATGTGAAATCTGTTAAGTATTAAGTCGACTTCTGAAGTGGACTATTAAGACTACACTTTGCGACGTCAATTTGCCACTTGAGAACAGATTTCACATGCAAACCAGCCAGCCTGTGATTTTTGAAAGTTGACCGAAAAATTTAACTTCAAGTCCGACTTAAAACCTCCCACACAAACAATCCTATTGTCAATAAGACCTATCATTGGACATTTGTGACTTTGTACGTTTGATTTACTTTCATTTCGTGGTAAGTTTTTGGGCGTGTATCTTGGAAACCTGCGGTGGAAGGGTGCTATGCGTTCAGAATTTAAGATATAGTATTTAATACCCAGCTCAAACCAGTCATTTAACAATATTGCATCACATTAGACCTTTAAAAATCAGCCCAATGATTCGGTGTTTTGCAGATGTCGATAAATAAGTTACAGCCTCTAAAACCCATCCGTTTACCGGTAGCAAAATACGCGATTCGCACCTGCGATCAACGAGCGCCGAGAGCAGTTTACTACGTAATACTAGTAGACAATCACAACAGGTTAGCTTTATATCGCCTTTATCTATAGATATCTGCAAAAGAACCGGAAACCATTCGAGTTTATCTTCAAGAGTACACGACTGCAAAAACTGCCTCCATCCACATCCGCTTTCTTCCGAGATGTGAACAACTTACTTTTTCGTGATTCTGTCATCATTTCCATTATATCAGCAATATACAACTTACTTTTTATATTTTTCCGTTCATTTTGTTATAGTGACGACATTGTTAGATAAAAAGTGTAGTTGCTGTAATGGGTCTATGTTTAATCTAAGGACATTATGTGGTGTTATTGGATTATTTCACAACAAGGTAAGCATTATTTCTATAATAAGAATAATAGAAACTAAATCTAATAAGCTGAATATTTGTGGTCCCCAATATTTTTCGGAACAAGGATCATTTTGTTCACTAACGATATTGGCTAACCGTTAGTGTGTGTCTCAGTATGTCCCCCTGGTAAGTGCAGTTCACAGTTCCGTTGTCATCGTTATTGCACGTGCAGTATTGAGGCACGTACGACTCTCCAGTTTCTGGTGGTACAATCCTGAACAAGCTTGTACGGTCACTGTTCCTGAAACATTAAATAATGTTCTGATGCAAGGCATAAATTCACTAAAAACGCAAGAATATTATTCAAAATTTCGCTGCAAACAAAGGTTACCTGAACGTCTAAAAAACAAAACAACAGTAATTACTTCCAGGACTCTGTGAAACTCTCCGGTACATTGTCTGCAGGCATTGTGTCCACAAAGCCAGAGCGGTGAGTCAGGTCGTTGTTGGGGTTGTTGTCAAACGTCCCACACAAACCTCTTCCACTGAGGTAGTCGGTGCCAGGAACCAAGATGTCCAGGTTAAGATGTCCGCCAAACCATGCCAATGCAGTAATTTTAATCTCAGAACTCGACGGAAAATACAGCTATCGACAAAAAACAATATCAACTTTATCATCGTTCCATTCCCGCATGATTGTTTACAGCACATGAAAATAGGCAATAGAATGTAGACAAACACATGAAATGTGCCTAAAATCATAAAAAAAATTCTTTATAATTTTAGAGTTATTAAAATATATTCATCGCCCAGATTTTTTAAAATTTGGCTTATTTTATTTTCGTTTTTCTTTGTATTATCTACTTTATTCATTGTAGTTTTTCTTGTTTAGTGCTGTATTTGTGCTGATTTGTATTCTTTTGTCATATTTCAAGAAATGAGAAATGCAGTCATATACAATGTGTTTGGTTCTCAAACTGTCACCCAAAGAATAGATGAAAAAGTATATACTTGAAAAATAAACAAAACTTTTGTGTGAGAGTACTAGTAGTCATGGGTGTTACGGTCACTCACTCATGCACGCAAACATAAGCATAGGTATTGCTGTATAAACGAATAGTGAACTAATCTAAAGAAAGTCTGAAGATTACTCTAAGAGGAGTTTGTTTGTAAATAAAATTAAACTAAAGTGACGCTAGTGGGACCACAACAGGCGGAGATCCCCTGCACACAAAAAACACCAAGAAACAAATCTGGTAACAACTACTCGAAAAGGTAGAAGCAAGAAGCAGACAGAAAGTGGTGGTTGTGTGGAGACGGACGTACACGTACGTAAGTGAGGGTATCAGGGAATTGTCAGACGCCATCTTGAATATGGCTCAACAGTCTTAGCTACTTCAGTTAGAGCCATCCGTAGTCTCTCAAAAGGGCCTAGAATATAAACTCCTTGAATCTTCATAACAAAGAAAACAGTGACCAAGAAGAAAAGGGGAGAACAGAGAATGATAAGTGACGGTGAATTACTGTTATGGTCGATCCATCTGTAGATTGAAGAATAGTCGTGCCTTCTCTCAAAGGCCTGGGCACGGTGATTTCTGGTGAACCAACGCTTTCTTCGTAAAACCCATGATCGCAGCCATTGACCCTGATCAGATCGTCCTTCTCACGAACCGCAACTCCACAGATGCAAGATACCCCCATGCAAGGCCAAGTCCGAATCTGAACCTAAGTAGGGGAGGAAAACAGGAACACCAATATGCAAACTTGTCATACGATTTCTCTAAGTATGTAATTTATAGATAGAATGTGAGTGTCTTTGATATGGTGGAGGCTGTTGTTGTAATGTAGCTGTGGCTTTACTTGACGTGTTAACTTAGGTCTTTGTTTTCAGTTTGATTTCAGAGAACCAACAATAAACCTTGTGTTGGGTGGCTGCTACTTGCTCCATAAAAGCAGAAATAGCATGACCTCTCCAGAAACGGCAAGAAAAGTGATTCACGAAAAATATAGTTATCTAGGTGCATTTTACCTCAAAATCCCTTTGGACATTTTCGTAGGCAGTGTAGTCACCCACTCTGTACAGATGGAATACTCTAAAACAAACAGAATGTTATTTAGAGTTCGCCACATTATTTATTGTTATACTGAATTGCACACTACACTAAAAAAGCAGATTGAACTAACAATAAAAGTAGTACTAATGTTACTTTATTTACAAATGTATTGCCTTTAACCTCTTGTCCTCCAATCCTGTGATGTGTGGATCTGTTACAATGCTGCAGAGCTTTGAATCCCTTTGTTCAAGATCAACCTGAGGGATGAATATTAGGTAAAATAAAAAACAAAAATTAGCATCAATCATTTTCTTTACAATCTCTTTATTTCGCTGCATGTTTAGTTAGACTAGAAACAAGGACAGGTACAGAGGAACAAGAAGCAAACAAACAGAGAAGACATGAAGACATAAATGTGTAAATGAAGTAAATTGATAAAGATGAACTACAAAGGGGAGCATGAATAAGTTACAGTAAATCATGTCACCTTTTATCAAGACCTATTAGAAGTGCTTTTTACGTTTGAGAGTGAACATTATTAGTCGCATATTCATGAAACTGCGCAGTAAAACGTCGCGCGCGCGCACTCGCACACATACTGATCTGAAAATGAAATCTTAAGTTCCGTAAAATACACAAAGCACATCCCTTTATTGCCGGTAATATAAGACTCATTTCTCATTCTTATTTTTGTTTTGTTCTATCCTGTGTTAGCCTTGCTGTTTTGTTTTTTTTCATGTGTATGAAAGTACATGCTAGAATGAGAGAAGACAGTTTTTTTCTAATTTAAATTTGTTAAGATGCTCTTTAATGTAGTACACTTTATTTACCTGTACTGATGGGATCTTAAAACCTTGGAATATTTGCTGATACGGCGAATCGTCTGCAACGAAGATATTCGCGAAGGAGACCAGCAAGTCCTTGGTGCCGTACTGCATCTGAGTCTTGCTGGCCACGACTGACACTGTCCTTGATGCTTCTTGAAGAGTGTTGTTCCAATCTGACTTACACAGTGAGTACCTACAATCCTTTGACACCACCAGGAATGCTATCAACAGAATGAACAAGCATAAGAAAAAACACCCTTTCTCAAAATATTTTTAAAAAACGGATCTAGAGACCAATGCATATTTTGGATAGTTTTTGAGGAAAAAGACAAACATACTTTTAATGATGATAGTGTTATCAGAGTGAGAAACAGCAAATTAAGCTATAAGTCGCAACTGACCTCGATCCCCTTCAGACCCGTTGACTGAGAGGTAAATCTGAAGACAACAATTATCATCTGTCACAGACGAGTTGCATAGGACAGGAAGAGTTGACCTGATCACCACTTCGTGTTTGTCTTGATCCGTACGTATGGAGATTTGGGAGGGATCTGTCTGAGAAAACAGAAATTTGGTTAAGACTTCTGTGACGTATGAAACTAACCTCATATCAAACAGCATATGCTTTAGTTAAATGTTATATAATTTATTAGTCATATGTGTTATCACGTAAATATTCTGTTCTAATGACGTGGCACTTGCTGGGAGGAAAGAAGCTGTATGCTAGCGATTAGTGTGCTCGAGGTATGAGGTAAAAGGTGCGGGCACAAGAGAAACGCAAAATACGAAACCTTTCCAAAACAGCCCTGGTTTTCCTATTTATCGTGTGACCTACCTTTGCAAAATATCACCAAGCGGTTTGGCAAAGCTGTCTGGCTTTTCTTTGTGGCCTGCTTGCTGTTTTAGAAACGTTTCTAAACATTTCAAAACGCTCGCCGTCTTAACTGAACATTAAACCATTTACGTAAGTAAATTGTTTATAAATTGATCATGAATATTGGTCCTGTGAAGTGTTTTTTCTTGCATACACTTGTCAGTATTTAGTTAAAGCTTAGTAGTAAGTGCTGAAACTGGACACAAATGGTTGAAGCCTATGTGGTGAAGGCGATAAGTACGTCGGCTAAAATTTCAAAGCAGGTGGTCCATATTTTTCAGTTGGTGTGTGTGTTCGTGTTTTTTGTAACTTCGCTCAGCCAATAATACTTTCTTCACCATAATTTGCCAGTAAATATTTTTTTTAATTCGTTTAGTCGACAGTCTAATTAGGTACAACTGCTGAAATGACGGGTATTACTTGTCTTTCAATAGCTAGTTTTATCGCTAGAAAAGTGCGGTCAATACTAGAAATACGCTATAAATTAATCACTCCCTAGTTCATGAATGCAACCAAAGAAGGTAAATCGAAAATTCGCACTTTGGAGGAATATTTGCTTTATTTCATTCCTTTGAGACACACACACACACACACACACACACACACACACACACACACATTAACATGAGCAAATCAGCGTCTATAAACGGTGTCATCAGGTACTGTAGCGCACAAAGTTTTCGAAATGGTGTTATTGGACGCTTGCTGACTAGTAGACCCAAAAACTTTTTTGTTAAACAGTTGGCAAACGGGTTTGGCAAGCCGCTCTTTTCGAAGAAAAAAACAAAACCGTTGTTGGTTTGTCGTGTGTCCGTACCTTTAAGTTCTGCCCTTCTACCTAGCAGGAATGGTATCTCAGTCACCAGGGCGTACGAAATCTCTAGACACGGTGGACCATTTAAGTTCGCAGCCCTTATATGTAATGGCTTTAGCATGTTTTAACGCCTGGGGCCGTATCATGGAGGGAGGGTGGCCAAAATGGGAAAATCAAGAATAAACGTGCCTCAAAACTCCACGGACAAGCTTTTTATTACTTTAATCCAGGGAATAGTTTTCACCTACTTATGACTACGGTCTCAGGGGTAAATAAACACCCGCTTTATAACTACGGGAAAAGGACGCTTGCCCTAGATTTTATAAATGCAGCCGTTGTTTATTGTTATGTTTTAAACCTGTTTAACATTCGAAGTACTTTTTGTTTTATCTCGATGTAAGTAGTGAGAAGTGTGGCAGTCTGCATGTAATTTACAGTCAGTCAAAACCTATTTTCGATACTCACTTGTATTCCAGCCCAGTACGTCCTAGCGCTCTCCAGCCACGGTCCTTTTTTGATGACATTTTGCTTGTAAAATGCACGAACCTTACAACCAACCTGCAGGAAATCGAAGAAGAATTTAAAATGAACCGGACTTCAAAAAGACTAACGAATCTCTCTTTCTCTATTACCATTGCTCTCTAAGAGTCGGTGGGAAGATATAGGGTAGGTGGTATTGTGGGGAGAGTGCTAGGTAAGTTGAGGATATGGGTGGAGGAGCGCAACTTCGCAAGGATAAACGGGCTTCAGCTGTATTGACAGTTTGCAAAGATAAACAGGGTTCTGGTTTGTTAACACTCTGATTGTAAAAATACAACTTTCAACCAATCTGTCAAGCATTTGAAGATTTCAGAATGAACACCACGTTTAAAGAACTGTAATAAAATGTCCACCCACTATCTCTCTCTTTCTCTTGTTTTTTTTCCTCCTCTGTTTCTATTGCCTCCACTCTCGCTTTTTTGATCCACTTCCTCTTTTGTTAATCGTCAAACGCTAAACGTCAACACAACCCAGTCAGCACAGTACATGTTAGATTACTTCCCCTACATTGTCGTGTCTCATACTATTAAGACGACGGTAATAGCATGACAATAATAATAAGTGCAATAATTATATCTCATAGAAGACAAGTAATCACAAAACAAAAAGCAATCATTACTATGGCAATCGTTACATAGCCAAGAAATATAACAGTAGTCATTGTTAGGCCTACAATCACTGTTTTGTTTGCAGTTAACACATGTGCTTGGAACCTCACGTTCTTGTTGAGGAGACCCGTCAGTTTAGCCCCGTCCAGTCTCGCAGATCGCTCTGGGTCACTGACGATTTCTGGCGGCACTTTAGGGTCCTCCACGCCGTTAAACAGCCAGACGAACTCAAAGGCTTGATCCGGGTCGTTACCGCTAAAGGTCAGGTCACAGGTGAAGTAGAAGATGTTCTGCTCTATCACAGGTCCGCGGAAACTCGGGGGGTCAGTCAGCTGTGGGTAAGCCTCTGCCGATAGAAGAGACAGCAGAACAACTGATGGACTCTTGGTGAGTAAACACGTGTGTTAAAATGGCAGACATTACAAGGGGACGTAGTACCTGGCAATTGCATTCAGCGAAACTCAAAGTGCTTTTGCCTTTCAAACGCTAAGCGAGTCTTTCCTTGCCTATGGCTGTCACAATGACATTCACATGCTTATAGTCTGTTAAACTGTGTCTCATCGCGATTTGTTTTATTACACAGACGTTCTTATTTCCATATATTACAGTAACGTCTTCGCATACAAGAAAATGTGTCCACCCACCTTTACAGCCGGGTGGAAAACCTGTAGGAGACCACTTTCCAGTAGGACACGGTGCGTCATTTCCTGCAAAGTTCAACAAGCGGAGATTTTAAAAGCTTGCCTTACAGATGCATCACAACTATCGTACCACTTTATGTATTCTTTCTCTTCTATCAATTTCCTTCTCCCTTCTCTCTGTCTTCTCTCTTTCTTTAACTTTACATATATATACTGATATGTATATCTATAGATCATAAATAAGTCGACTATGGTTATGCATGTGACGACATTTGTTACATAACCCAACTGTACACTTTGTTCGATCCTCACCAGATCTGTTAGGGATATTCTTGACGTTTATGGTTCGGTGGCGGACTTGTTTAGTGTCCGTTGCCCTGGACCGTGGAAGATGTTACAGGGGGTTCCATAAAAAAACTAAGAAATACTAAGTAGACTGCGAGCGAGCTGCCCCGTTTATTCAAAACTTAATGTTTCTATAGCTGATAACGAAATGTCAATGTCATATTAGGGAAGGAACATCAAGAGCATTTTCCTTATTTTTCTACACTGACGCCCGCATAAATTAGCGTGACTTTATTGAAAAGGTACATCAGAAGTGGATTATAACATTACAGATGGAAGAGTTAGCTGAAGAAATCAATCCGGGTGGATACCCGGCTTAATCTGTCTTTCGCTCTCACACACACACGCGCACAGAAAGGTACGAACGTGCAAACGTTTTTTAACGAGGCTTACCTTGTCACAATAACATAACAAATACAATATAAACCTGGATTCAATACTTTTTCCGTCTTCTTGGTACACGCAAAATCATTAAATTAGATTTGAGGTCCAAATGAAACATGCATGAACGTTCGGATAAAAAAAACAGTTATTTCCGAATTACCTGCACAATACGCCATCGGGCAGGCTGGTGTTGGATGTAGATAATAAATGTAAAACCCGCCACAGTTCTTGACCCCGATGTTGACGGACTGTCCACAGCACGAGGCACCACTAGTCTGGACGTTCGCACAAGCCTGCTTTGTTTGGACTCCGTCGCTTACAGAGGGGTGAGTACCATTCAGCCATATTGGAACAGTCGTCCCGCACTGTACACGTATGCATTGCATGAGGGCATAAAATGAATCTGTTTGAAGGCTTACATCAATTTTTTTCAAGTCTATTCTACCAAATAATTGTGCAGGTTCGTTAACAAGTTTGAAATGCGATATTTTCTTTTCTTTTGGAACATAGTTTCATTTTTCGCTTTCTAACGAACAGTATCATGTCAGTGAATCAGTTGTTGTTGTTTTTTTGAATGAATAATGTTTTCTCTTTCTCTCTGATTAATTGACAGATGGACTGATGGGTTATGAAAATCTTCATTTTTGTACCTTTAAACGATCGACGCATGCTTCGGGCATCTTACTTTCAGCATCTACCACAAACCGGTACCAGCCTGAGTCTAGGTCAAGGTCGCACAGTGGAGGCTCTGGGTAGGTCGTCACATAAGAGACACTGCGGTGAACGTTCGTTAGGTTCTTGTAGTTTCCAGGGAGACAAGGGTCAGGCATTGTCTGGGCAGCAACATCTAGGCATGTACAAATAAGCAAATCATCATCATCATCATCATCATCATCATCATCATCATCATCATCATCATCATCATCATCATCATCATCCTGTTGATTGTTAGTATAGCTAGGGGTTAAATTGCTGCCGCTGTAATCATGTGGGAGTCAGATTAGTTTTCTGTACTTATTTTAGATTTTCCTGGCTTTTGAATATATATTAAAACAAGCACAGTAAAACCTCGGTAGTCAGACTTTCTAAAATCCACAAACCAGGTCTCGTGTGCAGGAAGCCTCCCACTGGACTATCGTCTGATAGGTTTGTATGGGAATTAGCTTCAGGTATGAACATGTGTACCGTGATTGTAAAAAAGAAAATGTTTCAGCTTGATTTCTACAAAACTTTGCAGTAAACTACAAACAGTTGGTCACAAGATTTTTTTATAAACACGTAAAAAAGAGAATAAAGAAGATTTCCCTGCTGTAAATAAAGACCAAACTTCTGCGATTGAAATTACTCATTTGAAAAGAAAGTATGAAGAATGGAGGAATAGCCTAGAAGCAGTGAGGCAACAGCTGAACAATACGAAAAAGAGCAAAGGTGGCTTTAAAAAGCATTCTTGATGAACTAAAAGAAAGCAGACAGCTTTCTGAACAGGTTTGACCTTTGCTTGACAGCTATTGAGATACTTTCTATTATCATTTTATAGGACCATTATTTGTGGATCACATATTTATTCATTCATAAGAAAAAATGGCTAAGTTTTTTTCAAGTTAAGAAATCATTGTTATGGTTTACATTTTGCTATCAATGAATTTGAATATTATGTGGACATAATGGGGACAGGTGTGTGAGTTTGAGAAAGAGTGCATTGCTGTCTTGATGCTATTTTCTTTTAAAATATTTATTTATGCCAACATATTTTGCAGACATACCTGTAGAACATTTTAAGATAGCAGGCGATGAATAACCTGATGAACAAAAGCAATTTCCAGCAAAGTTTTATGAAGCAAAAGCACACCGTCGCTAGGGAAGATATCTTTTTGTTTTAAATAAAGACACTGTACCTATGTGCTACACAAAGAATGTGTTTTCTAACCAAATGAGTAGAGAAACAAGCGAAACATTTAAATCGATTTTTGAAGATTAATGGATTGAACTAAAGAACCTAAATGCACAAATGTTAATTTAATTTTTTTTATCTGCCAAAGAATTACTTAAAAGTTGTCGATTAAAGAAATAATTACTTCAGCAGCATCGATATAAGAAAACAAAAATATCCATTGTTTCCTCTTTATTATATAATTTTTTTTAACTTGCAGATAGCTCAGTAGTATTTCTTTAAGGCCTGGGATAGCAAAGCAGCCTTTAAACATGCTAGTAAAAAAGTCCAGAAGAAGCCTACCATTTACTTCTACTCTGACATTATAATTGATGGTGCTGTCATTACTGACACTTTATAGAATTGTAAACATCAGATTCCTATGTAAACAATAAGCTATTTAGAAACTTCTCCAAAACCTTAAGTTATTATTAGATGAAGAAAACATTTTTAAAAATGTAGTTACATGCTTTGAACTGTGATTTAATATTTTATCAATGGCAACGTAATGAAAAGACTGCAAACACTGCATGCCATATAACAGATTTAAAGATACTTTTGGTTCATTTTCTTGCGACATCTGGTATTACAGTTTATCTTTTGAGAACCAGTGCACTTGATTGCATGAATATATTTCTGAGTATTCAGCTAATGGTCATTGTTCTAATCACCAAAAACCAACAAAATTAGCCTTATGGTACTCCTTCTAATCAGCAGAATCAGCCACAAAGCAACCAGCAACATAACATGAATGAGTTGTAGCAACAAACAGGATCAGAGATGCATCCGATCAATCAGATCTGTTGTGTATCATTCACCCATTGACCTCGGCTTCTAGAAGCCTGTAGTGTCTATTTCTCACACGATTGTCCCCACTTTTCAAAAAATCATAAAAAAGTAACTAAAAGAGGTAGAAAAACAATTTAAATTGATAATGATAGATCAAAATGTGTAAAAAAAAAGAAACATTTTTACCTTGTGTTTGCATAAAAACACACTTTTATGGTATTCCCAACAGAAAATGCCATGATAATGCGCAATCAGAAAAAATTTAGACATGTCCCAAAGGCAAAAAAAAAAGTAAAATAAGGGAGGAAACTACTACAACCATTGGGAAATCATCCACCATGATAACCTCCCTTGAAATAACAGGAAGTCAAGAGGTTTCGTAGCCGAACAAAGAAGAAAAAGACAGCCATTTCGGACCACGTTGTTGTTACTCACTTTCACATGGATTTTTACTTCAACAACCGCAAAGGAGAAGAAAATAGTGAGTAATCTTAACATTCTAATATATATTCTAATAAATTATATGTATTTTTGGTACTTTATGTCTGTATATATTGTGTAAATAATTTTTTTGTTAATTTCCGACCGGGGCAATTCAAATGTTCTAAAACGCGTACAGTCGTAATCTTTCATTTGATTGTAATACTTGAAGACAAAACCTATGTATCTTAAAATTTACACCAAGTGAATGTTTTAAAAATGCTCTTTTAAACGGTGTATTACTGATGGTTGTCTTTACTGTGGGTTAATAAATATAAATTTTCATAGCTGCCGGTCAAACTTTCTTACCCCGGGTATTTGGTAGCCATTTTCTAAACAGAAAGACAGGTATCGTGGAAAAACGTAAAAAATATCTGTCAAACGTGCAACACTTCGTCATGAAAAGAAGATCAATCGATAGAAAAATGAATGAACTATCGTCTGCATTAAGTTTTTATCCGAAACAACGCACTTTATGCGTGCATAAAATTAACAAAAAAGTGACTGAAAGCCCTTCCCACCACGGGTCAGCGTGTGGCGGCTTGACTGAAAGCCCGTTCAGTCACCGGGAACTAAGTGTTCAAATATGTATTATGAAAATGTAAGTTTTTCTAGCAGCATATGATTCAACCTGTTTGTATCTATATGATTTCATGAAATGAATGCTTTTGTATGCAATCATGTAAAAGTACAGTTGCAAACTCGATTGTGTTAATAAGAAGTCATGATTTAATCTTCAATGGAAGACGACGCAGATTTAGGTTATGTAATGATTATGTATTTGTTCATTTGTGTGATATGCAAATATACATTATAAAAACACACAAGTTCTTAAAATAGAATGGGATTTATTATCTTTGTAATTAGATGAAATGGATATTCGTTAGTATGCAATTGTGTGAAAGTAAATGTGTAAACCCTGATGTGCTATACAATCTCCATCAAAATAGCATATCATAAAGCTGATAACACTAACAGAAAAATATAAGAATTCATGATTTTTATTTTCTAATGACACTGACTTAAGGGAGATTTATGCAAGTTTTCTTTAAAATTGAAAACGATATTCTACATGCAGCACATGTACATAAAACCCTAAAGCTAACCAGATTCATACATTCTGTTTCAGGCAACTACATTCATTCGCACACAGTAACATTTAGAAGTCGCACGGCCGAAACAATGCAGGACACCTCAGTCTGTTGGTGCTGCTTACAGGTGGTTAATATGAGAAATGAAACACTACTTCCCAATTTCCTTCAACATTTGTACACGTTTTACTTTTTTATAAATTTATAATGAACATGTTTTTGTATAGTTGTTGTAATGTATTTTTATGTGTGTTGAACGGGACAAGGTGGTGTATTGATATGCAGTAACAGTACTCAATTCTGAACCACATTGCTACTACATTTATATTATCGGCCTAAAGCCTATTGATGAAAGTTATAGTTTTTAATACAATGTATCTTAAATAAACATTCATTTACAAGGTATCTAAAGGCAGGCGATCTAAACATTTTGTTGTAATTATATGCACACACATATTAAAATAATGAAACAAATCAGTATGCACATGCACTCATATCTGCACCATATAATAGAGAAGTTTAGTGATATCGATTGTGAAGGTCACAACAGACACGCAAGATTCCTCCAGGATCGGGCCATATCCTTACTTAGTGAAGACATATGTAAATTAAAAACTAGGACAAAACTATAATTTGCTCAAACGTGTGGAATGTTCTCGAACGGTCCTGAACGCTATAGTTTTTTATTACCAAGTTCAAAATTACAGAGCGTGGGTGCCGTTGATACAATTTAGCAAAAAGGTCATCTTTTTCATTTTTTATTTTTTTGGAGCGTTCACAATGGCAACTTTATAAGGAGGCTGTTGCAAACAACTTTCACTTTTCTTTCCTTTGGCTTTCACAGACAATAAGTCCATTGCTTTAACTTTTGAAAAGTTCAGTTAGAATTTCCTCTCTTTGATTACTTGGGTGAAGGATTTCATTTAAAAAATGGTCCCTAATGGCTGCAGGCCTAAGCAAGTCCTGCCATGCACGTGCAATGAGCAGAACGGATAGCTCCATCAGGTGCAACTATAAGCCATGATTCCAGAGGTTGCTCTGAAATGTGCAAAGAGTTATTTTTTTAAATCACAAGTTCTTCATAGATCATTTACTAGGTTTATTGGTGTCGCGTGTTACTTTAGTGAGGTGTGTAACGTTCGTCCTCGTGCGGCGGAGAAGTAACGATGGAAACCTGCGAGACAAACTCTGATCATATAGGACTGGACAAGACGCCGACAGGGAATCAGACTGTGCCACCATTGCTGTGTTTTATTTCCCCTTATGCGCTTGTTTACGCTTAATCCTTGTCGAGTCTCTTTAGGGATACACATTTCTTTTGTACGCGCTCCTAAGTGGTTCTTGATCCGGGCACCGGTTGCCTAGTTAGCTGGTAGGGGCTGGGAGAAAGGGTGAGATAGAGGGTAAGCAAAGAGGTAGCGTCCAGTTGAGTTTGAGTAACGAGACCCGCTTTCCATCCGGACCAGTCGCCTTTTGGTAACAGGTGCAAGAATGAATGTTTTACTGTTTTTTTTTTTTTTAGTAGGAAAGTACCTATATCTTGCGGTAATTTCGCACTATGGGGGTAAAGGAGGGGGGAAACTGGAGTACCCGGAGAAAAACCCCGCCGCCCAGACCTGTGCACAGGTGTCACATACAGAGAGTGTCCCGAGACGAGATCTGAAACCTGAGCCACTCACAGCAGTGGTGACAAGCGAGTGTTTTAACCACTACACTACTGGTACCCCTGCAGGTGCATGAACTGAATTTTGCCTGCTATTTATACTGGAAAATCACCCGCTGTGTTGTCGTTTCGAGATGCGCCGCTCGCGTGACCGAGTATGGAGGTGGAAAGAGGTGCAGGGTGGATGGAACAAAGCGCTGTCAGAGGTACACGCTACCTTAAGTGCTCCCACTACAATGCAGTAGCTCAGTTTCTCGGAAAGTTCACGGAAGTTCACCACTTGATTTCTTTTAGTGAACGAATTAGTGTATTTATAACGAGAATCCATAGATGTTGGAGAGCCCGAGTGCTTTCCCTTTCCTTCGGACCCACCCAGGGGTTCTTACCGTCGTTAGGGTGCTGAAGTGGGTATGACTGGCGTCGTTGGCTGGGAAGACCTTCATGCTTTCCCCGGGCGGCTGTACAACGAGTTACTTTTTGACGTTTGGTACTAAGGGTATACAAGACAGAGTGGAAGAGAACGAGTATACCTTAATTATAATGTTTACTCCTCGCCTGGATAAGCAAGAGAATTCCCATTATATGTGTATTGTGACCAGTGTTTTTACACCTTGTGATCTGCGGGGAGGGAAGGATAGTTCTGGAAAAAGAAACAACTCAGAAACACATAGGTATAATTAGTAATTGAAGGACGCCCAGAACCGGATCCGCTAGCGGGGTGTGGTTGCGGCCTTGTGCTTCACTTGGGGTGTTTACCTTAAGTAGGACGCTTCTTCCTCGTCTGTAAAGTGCGAATTTGCCTCACTCAAAGTTAAAAACATGTTTTTACGCCACTTCGTTGGGTGGTAGGTCTTATGTCGAATTGCTTTTGCGTGGGCTTATATGCTTTTTTTTATTCGTCTTTTTATTAAATAAACCTCTTCGTGTGTTGTCAACACGTAGATGCTCTGCTTCTTCTGAGGCTAGGCTGACATTCTTCGCTGCGAGCGATGGAGTGCTGCAGAATGTGTTGAATGCGAGCGGGCTTGTGCAGATCGACGAGAACCCAAAAGAGGCGACACGGTACACTGGTTACGGTCTATGAAAACAGTCAATACATACACTTGGCTGTGCATTATAAACTCCGTTTATATGATTTCTTAATCTCTTTTCTTCACTTTTTTTAACGGGTGTGTTTATTAGAATATTTAAATGCTAGGGATGAGTAATTAGCACTGTATTTGTAACATTTATTTACAACATACAAATTTACATAAGATTCAAATGCCTATAACATTCAGTAAATAATATAGAAAATAATATTGTTAATATGTTTCTCACCTTGGGTTCTATATCATGAAGACTTTTTGGATTTTGTTCATCGTGGAAAAATGTATATGGCTTTGATGAATGTTTCATCTCCTCCTTAGTACATCAGCAACATCTGTAAATGGTCATGAGACATAACAACAAAAATTGTACATAGATGTAAGCAACAACAAGCAAAACACTAAACACTTACACTTCGTTATTTCACACACGCTTATCAACGCAAATCAAATATGTCTTATTCTCTATAGATAAAAAGATTATTATTAAAACACCTTTAAAGCGTACAATAGGTTATTTGTGCAGAGAAATTACTAGTCTCATGTTTGAGAGACAAAAATAAAACTTACCCCACAACTAGGATGTTGACGAAGTTTCGATACTTGTTAACTCTGGTATCTTCATTCAATCGGAGCTGAATGTTTCGGCGGATTGTCATTAAGAAACACGCTGATCTCGGACGTTTATTATTTCACAACGTTCCTTAACATCACTATTTTTCACGCTCCGAAGTTCTAGCATAATCGCAAATTTTTTTTTTATTTATTATTTTTTATTTTTATTTTTTTTAGCTGCGCAAAGTTCCGACCGACAGTGTATCACGCAAATAGCTGGTCCTGAAAACAAACGGTAGAAATATTGTCTAAAACTACTAAAATTTTGCGATATTTATTCTAGAATTAACTTACTGCGAGGAGCTGCTAAAGCCAGCAAGAAGGACGAAAGGAGCCATTTCGCTGTGTGCACACACCCCATCTTAGAATCTAGAATCAAACTGCGTGTTTGTATTTATATAGGATTGTGCAACCAGGAACTAGATTATCGGCTGTTGACGCGGAAGAATAACCCGTGGGTCAGTATGCGGATCTAGATTATGTTATGCCAAGAATCAGATGCAAAATCGTATTGTAACGATTGTAATGTATCCAAAGAGACCGGTTAGCCAATCGGTCCGATAGAGCTTTTCATACAAATCGCCGAGAAAAAAAGCCATTTCTAGAAATAACTTCTAGGAAGCCCTCCGATCTCCAAAAATTACCGCGCATGTGTTTACCTGCCATTTACTTCTTGTTCTTTTAATCATGTCGACGAGACACTAGGAAAGCAAACTTTTCCAATTTAGAGATTAAAGTTTTATGAGAAGAAACTGTTCTTGAGAAAGAGCTACTTTCATCCAGTTTAATAAACTAAATAATCAATCAAAGAAAGCAGCATGTTTGGGCAGAAATTGCAAGGAAAGATTTAGTATGTACAGAAAAGACAAATGGGTCTGTGGAAGCGGGCAGCACTGAAAAAAAAAAAGAAAGATGTGAAAAAGACAAGGCGGTGCCACCACATGAGTATGAAGATTCCGTGGTGGTCATCCTGTGCGGCGAAACCACTCTATAAGATAGGACTTTATTTATTCCAGAAGGCAATTAGAGGCAGCTCAAAACAATACCACAACATAATCATATCCACTAACCAGATTCATACATTCTGTTTCAGGCAACTACATTCATTCGCACACAGTAACATTTAGAAGTCGCACGGCCGAAACAATGCAGGACACCTCAGTCTGTTGGTGCTGCTTACAGGTGGTTAATATGATAAATGAAACACTACTTCCCAATTTCCTTCAACACTTGTACACGTTTTACTTTTTTATAAATTTATAATGAACATGTTTTTGTATAGTTGTTGTAATGTATTTTTATGTGTGTTGAACGGGACAAGGTGGTGTATTGATATGCAGTAACAGTACTCAATTCATTGCTACTACATTTATATTATCGGCCTATAGCCTATTGATGAAAGTTATAGTTTTTAATACAATGTATCTTAAATAAACATTCATTTACAAGGTATCTAAAGGCAGGCGATCTAAACGTTTTGTTGCAATTATATGCACACACATATTAAAATAATAAAACAAATCAGTATGCACATGCACTCATATCTGCACCATATAATAGAGAAGTTTAGTGATATCGATTGTGAAGGTCACAACAGACACGCAAGATTCCTCCACGATCGGGCCAATCTTGGGCAAAGCTCAAAATAGGCAAGAGTGGTGGACCCTATCAGCTGCCGCGTCTATCCATGTGCTCCCCCCAACGCCAGGTGCCAGGCATGGGACTGACTGACTGACTGACTGGACTGGACTGGACTGGACTGGACTGGACTGACTGTGACTGACTGACTGACTGACTGACTGACCTAGGAAGCCAGGCCCTATATGTTTATTCCTATCAAAGGATTATCAAAAGCACAGGTAAATAATTGTTTGGTTTATGTATGTGCTTATATGATTGCTCTCTCTGTGTTGAAAAGTAAGTTTAGAATTTCATTTAATGCCTTAAGCCATACAAACTACTTTTTCGGATTTCGTCATTCTGATTCTATTACCAGCTTCAAGTCTAAACTCAAGACATGCTTTTTAAGACAGTGACACCCCAGTGTGACCTGTCCGGATAGTGAGCATAACGCATGTATCTGTATGAATGTGCATAATGCATCTCTGTGTCTGTATCTCCTGTGTACATGTGTCTATTATATGAGTGCGAGTGTGTTAGTATGAGAGTATAGTTGTTAATGAGTCAGTTTAATAGGGACTGTCCTGTTTGTTGCTCTGTAAAGGACTCTGAGCAAATTATTGGAAAAGCGATGTATAAATGTCCATTTGTGTTATTATTATATATTAAATACAGTAAACAATACATTGTTTTAGCATTTGGTTCTTAGTTTATGCTGAATATAGTGCAATGATATGTCTCTATGCATTCTATTTTATGATAGCATCATACCAGAGAAGTGTATGCCTCCTCCAAACGGCAAAAGACACAAGTGAATTGAGTAGCAGCTTTCTGTCAGATGCTTCTGACAGTGCCTTTAGAAAACTAAAGTCAGTCCTAAGAACTATTTGGTTAGTGCTTCTGTTCTTTTATTTGTCATTTGCTTCACCTTGTTTTTGAATAAACAGCTTAAAAGAAATTATGATCATGACACGAGCATCCAGTGTTTTGTGATTTGATACGTAATTTTTCTCTTAAAACAAGTTCCAGAAAAAAGCTTTATCTTTATTTTTTTTTTTTTTTTTAGTTTGGAAGTTGTATATGCAGACGTTTGGTTTATATCAAACAGATGCTACTGCACGGGCCTTCATCTAGCCCGGGTCAACTCGTCTTTTGGTGTTCGGATAAGTTAGTCTTACGTGGAACGGTGAGTCAATTTCCCTCAGGTAGGAGGTTGACAAAGCCTGAGCTAATATGGTTTTTGGTTGAAATGACCTCCCCCCGTATATTGTTGTTCACTTTATCAATGTACACCAATCGATTATGCTTCAATTACGATCTTTTGCGGAAGTCATGTGTTTATAAAAATAAAATTTTGACAGACCCTTTCTACTTTTGCGACATTTGCCGAAATCGTGTTCAAAAATATAAATAGTTCATTTGAAGAAAACGTCCTTGTCGACTACAGTAGACGTCTAATAATCGATTGCTCTTACCAAGCGAGTTATTTTCCCTATCAATCAATCAAACACACAATGGCAGAATAAGCATGACCAAGCGATAGGAAAAACGACAATCATTATATGATTTTTAAAACCTTTATTTCAAAATGTAAAATATGAACTTGGATTTATAAGTGTTTGAAGCCATAGTCCTTGGAATGAAAGCAGACTGATCTCCATACTACGACCCCTCTCAGTTACGACCTGACAGAATAGTTTGACTGTATCTCATTCTGTACTGATGTTATTCTGACTATACATCAGTAAAAGAAAATCTACATTTTGCAAATAAATCTCTGTGGTACCCAGCTACGTACAACAGTGTCTATGTCCGACTTACGATGGAACCGTCTACCATAGGAAGATGATACCATTACAGTACGCCTCACTTCCGGTTTTTTTTCCTCGTTTCCATCGTTAAATTTCTAACCAGACAGGTCCTTCTCACCTTAAAACAGAATTTTTTTCCAAAACAAAATTAATGAAAACATATCAAGGTATTTTAGGTCAATACAGCCATATAAGAAGGAAACATAACAATCATTCCATCCACTTAAGTACATGAAAATAAATCAATCTTATTGTAGTTTATAAAATAACACTTTTTCCAGTCAGTGCTAGATCTCTGTAATGGTTTATTTACAAGCGATTAAGGTAATGGTTTGTCAGTGCTTCTATACAGACCACGCCTGATAAGCCCAGTGCTGTGAGGAAGGTGAGTGTCAGGTGCAGTGTGCCGGGTGTCCTACTCCACGACACAGTGGATGACATTGGCACCTGTCTCGGGTAAAATGAAATGGAACAAACAGTGATAAAACAGATATAATTTCCCGGATACAAAAGCATACTTTGTGCGTGCGTGCGTGCGTGCGCGTGATGGTGTAGGTGCATACATGATTATTCTTGATGTACGTTTTATATATACGCATGATATGATTGTTATTGCCCACTTCTTTTTTCATTCTTTTTTTTCACTGTTTTCTAGAGCACATTCCCATATTCAAATTGCCCACTGGGACAAATAAAGTTGGTAATTGTCATTGTCAACTACTAACTGTCGAACTGTATCTCCTAAACATGTTAATCTGTGACTAGATGCTACACTACTCCATTTGACATTTTTTTACTATTGTTGAACTGATGTGGGCTCTTCATAAATGTGGTAGAAATCTTCCGTTATATCACTTTCTGCAGCAGATTAAAGCAATGTTTCGACAATTTATGGAGCACCAGACTAAGACCATCTACGAAAACAGTTAGATTTGTGCCTCATGAATGATGACGACCAGCTTAACGTCTTGAAAGTATGATATCATTTGATTTGCATTGCTTCCCTTCCAACGGCTTGTGAACTTATTGCGGTTTATATGAGCACTATGAGCAAAAACAAAGAAAAGACCTACCTTTTCGATGCGTTCTGTTACTGGAACTTTGGTAGGGAAAAATAATTTTCAGCCTGGATTACTGCTTTTCAAATGAATGGTGCAAGCTGGGAGTAGCTTCTGGCTACATAACTTTCATCCCGTATGGCGTTCTATACACACAAATTTAGAATATGTTGCGTGCGTGCGTGCGTGCGCGCGCGCGCGTGCGTGCGTGCGTGTGTGTGTGTGTGTGTGTGTGTGTGTGTGTGTGTGTGTGTGTGTGTGTGCTCTAATTGCCCTTGTGGATTGATAAGTTCCTTCGCCTAGCTGACTGGAGTGTACAGAGCTCTAGTATTTTTGTCATATCTGACATTTTCCTTGTGGAGGACTTGTGATTTGTATGCTCTTGACGTGCCTGCAATCGTGTGTTTGGAATGTGGTGCCTCTTTCCCTTCGGTGGCATCGGTTCCTTTTCCACGTGCAGACTTTACGATCGGCGCAGTTCTGTGGGTTTATTATTATCGTAATGTACTGACTGTTACGGATGGAAATGGTGGTGTTGTCTCCGTATTTGAATTAACGGCGTAACATAGGACCCAGATGCCTATGCCGTCGTCAAATGGCTCGTTATGGGTCCACGATCCGCGGTGCCAATCTCTCTCAAGAAAACAGCCCTCACAGCCGAGCCGCTTAGCAAAACACTTTATTTACAGCAAATGTCTCCTCTCTGGCATTACACGCTGGCAACCGGTGACACACAGTCCTACTAACACAGTTACAACAGCTCTCCACAACCTCTGACCTCTCAGCGACACGTACGCTAGCTACACACGTCACGCTCGCCTGAACACGACAACCAACACTCTAACGGCAACACAGTCTCTCTACTGCTGTCGCTCGCTTCAACCTTTCTGTCTGCTGCAACCTCGTCTTCTTCTCTTCTTTTTGACACTCACTCACACCGCTTATATATACATGTACACAGTTCTCTAGAATTATCCTGCACCTACCCGTCACGCATGCGCTCTCCCACACCGAACAATCCAGGTTCTAAGTCTTGCATCAGTCTCACTCGCTCAGGCACACACTAGAACAGTCTAGATATGCTTTGTCCTCGCCGCGCTGGCCGCTGCTGGACAGGTCAGCCGGGGTCAAATACCACAACAAAGCAATGGCGGCGCCGGTTTACACCTCGCGCACACCGCTACGCTATTTAATTCGTAACAATATATATAGTCAAATCGTTTTGATGACATCACTTTTTATGTTAACTTATTTTAACATTTATCTTCAAAATATCCCCCCGATGGATCACCACCTTGTCGCGGTCGGGGGGCTTGTGTGTCTCGATGACCCTAAGAGCTATACCGACAGGAGCGTCAGCTCCTAGCAGGGTCACCCATGTCGGACAGGTCGAAGGGTAGAGACCAGACAAAGAGTGATCCATGAGTGCTGAAGTCGGAGGTGGTGGGCCACAAGGCGCACTCTGAAACAACCACTCCACCACGCAACACTGCCTATATGACACTTGGAGACAGAATTGACAGAAATGGTGCTCGCCCTGTGAAGACCCGCCAGGCAGGTGCAGTGCCGGGCTCCGTGCCTCAAAGGAGCCCACCCTCAGCTACTGGAGGTCCCTTCAACCCGTCTCGTGAAGCCAGGGGACGAGGAAGGAAAGCGACTGGCCAGCGTACCACCAAAGCCAAAGACAACCCCAACATTAATATCATGCATTGGAATGCAGAAGGGGTTACCAATAAGAAGACAGAACTAGAACAGTTCTTGCACCAGAACAGCATTAACATCTGCTGTATACAAGAAACTCACCTACAAAAAGAAAAGCCCTTCAAGATCAGAGGATACCAGACCTTCAGGAGTGATCGCCAGGGGAGAAAGAAAGGTGGAGTGTTGACCCTAGTCAGAAACAACATGAATGCTAGCGAGACCAAAAGATACATGGATGAGGCAGAATACATAGAAGTTAAGGTCTCCACCACAAACAACGTCCTCCATGTTATCAACTATTACTGCCCCAGTGACAAGATGCTATCCCTTGACACTATCCAGGTTCTAGACAGCGGCTTCCTCATCGCTGGAGACTTTAAAAGCCAGTCCCAAAGTTGGGGATACAACACCCTTGATAAGCGAGGAGAAGATATTGAAGCTTGGCAAGAC
This sequence comes from Marisa cornuarietis, assembly GCA_004794655.1. Lineage (NCBI taxonomy): Eukaryota > Metazoa > Mollusca > Gastropoda > Architaenioglossa > Ampullariidae > Marisa > Marisa cornuarietis. The sequence goes on from SMMW01000627.1 coordinate 5,706,616, forward strand.
GAGAACCATCTAATCCTTGTCAACGACCCCACAGATCCACCAACCTTCTTTTCGCGCCGCTGGCATACAACAACAAAACCAGACCTGGCGCTCTGCACAGACGACATCCACAAAAATTTGAGCAGAAAAGTCTTAGACCAGCTGGGAGGAAGTGACCGTCGCCCAGTACTCCTCACCATCAAAGGAAGTACGACACCTGAACCCCCGCAGCATGCCAGATGGAATCATAAGAAGGCACAGTGGGGGCTGTTCAGAATACGAACAAATGAGCTTACAGAAGATATCAAGGTGGAAGGACCAAACATCAACAAGGTCGTCAAAGATTTCAACGCCAGTATCATCAAGGCAGCTAAAGAAACTATCCCAAGAGGGGTGCGAAAGGACTACACTCCGTACTGGACAGCAGAACTACAGAGAGCCCATGACGACCTGACAAAAGCCAGAGAAGAAGCAGAAACCAGCCCCAGTCAAGAAAATAACATCAAGCTGCAAGAAACAAAAGCCAAACTGCTAAGAATAAAAATAGAGTGCAAGAGAAGAAGCTGGAGAGAAAAGACAGCAGGGCTGAATATGGAGAGAGATACCATCAAACTGACTAAGGCACTAAATGACGAGGGCAACAAGGGACAGAAGATCACCCTTGAAGAAGATGGACAGATATTGACAGATAAGACAGCAGCAAATATATTTGCGCAAGCATATGCAAAGGAGAGCAGCATCACCATCCCACTGCATCTGAAAAAAGAAGCCAGAAAAGAAGAGAAAGAAAGAACAACAAAAGGGGATGTTCATGAATCGATGCAGCAAGATATTACCATTCAAGAACTGAAGAACGCCATCAAACAGTTGAAGAAGAAAAAATCTCCAGGTCCAGACAACATAACGAATGAGATGCTGCAACACCTTGGCAGCACAGCCCTCACCAAATTACTGGACATTTTCAACCTTAGCTGGAGAGAAGGCCAGGTACCTCAATGCTGGAAGGAAGCCAGGATGATCCCTGTTCTGAAAAAAGGGAAGAACAAGTCGCGAATCTTGAGCTACCGCCCCATCAGCCTGACAAGCTGCGTCTGCAAGACCATAGAGCGCATCATCAATCAGCGCCTGCAGTGGTACCTGGAATCTCAAAGTATCATCATCCCAGAGCAAGCAGGCTTCAGAAGATACAGAAGCACAGAAGATCAAACAACGCACCTAGCGCAAGCCATTGAAGATGCCTTCCAAGCCCAGAAGGTCACCCTAGCGGTCTTTATTGATATGCAGAAGGCTTTCGACAAGGTATGGAAGGATGGACTCCTGGTCAAGCTCCAGCGAAGCAGCATCAGCGGCAACATGTACCGGTGGATTAAGTCCTACCTACACAACCGAAAAGCCAGGGTGCTTGTAGATGGACACTGTGGCCGTAAGGTGCTGCTACGGTATGGAGTACCACAGGGGGGAGTACTCTCGCCGACCTTGTTTATACTCTTCATCAACGACCTGGTACCAGAGCTCCCAAAGGGAGTCCAGGCAGCACTGTATGCAGACGACCTGGTCATATGGTGCTCAGAAGAGTATGCAACAACAGCAACCCACAGGATGCAGCTTGCACTAGACAAAGTGGCAGCCTGGGCAGACAACTGGTGTGTCACCATCAACCGAGACAAGACAACAGCCACACTTTTCTCTCTCTCCACCAAAGCACAAGCTGGCAGACTAAAGTTGGGAGACGCTACGCTGACACTTGAAGACCAGCAGACGTACCTGGGAGTCACTTTTGACAAAAGATTGACATGGAAGCAACACATCCTGGACGCAGAAACAAAAGCTAGAAGAAAGCTGAACATCATGAGAAAGCTGGCAGGAACACACTGGGGCGCTAACGAACAGATCCTGAAGACCGTGTACCAAGGTACTGTAAGACCACATCTAGAATACGGATCAAGCACGTGGATGACAGCAGCCAAGTCACACCATCAGACTTTGGACAAGGTACAGATCCAAGCACTGAGAATCATAACAGGCGCCATGAGATCTACACCAATAGATATGATGGAGCAGATAACAGGCATTTCCCCACTAAACAAGAGAAGAGAATGCAAAGCACTCGTGTAGGCCACCAAGTACAGGCACAGTGAAGACCACCTGATGAGTGCCAGACAGAAACTACTGTCCTCGGGAAGACTGAAAAGATCTAATTTTGTACGAGTGACACAGGCATTACACAGAAAACACCAAACAAAGCTTCCCGCGCAGGTCCTGGTACCGACTCCCTCCCTCGATCCTCCGTTCTGGAAAGACAGAACAGGGAACATCACCATCTGCACCACAGTTCCTCACCTCGCAACAAAGGATGAGCATAACAACGTGAGCAAGAGAGCCCTGACACTAGCCATGCTAGAAGAAAGGTACCCCCAGGAATCATGGATAAGGGCCTACACGGATGGGTCAGCCACAGATGCTACCCAAAGAGGAGGGGCTGGTGTCTACATCCAGTTCCCAAATGGACAGCGGCAGGCAGCAGCAATACCAACTGGCCTCCACTGTACAAACTATAGAGCAGAAATAGAAGACCCTGGTCCATGCAGCAAATACCATCAGCAGCAAAGCAGACCACGACAGCCAGCTTGTCTTCCTGACCGATGCTCTGTCTGTGCTGCAGGCAATCAACAACAACAAACTGCCAGACCTGGAGGATGCACTGCTAAACACCAAGTGCCTCAGAACAGCCCTACAATGGATCCCATCACACTGCGGAATAGATGGGAATGAGGAGGCTGACAGGATGGCTAAGTTGGGTGCAGAGGACGAGCAAGAAGACAATGCAGTCAACATGTCAGAGATGAAAACCATCATCAAATCTATGTACAGGCCACAACAACCACGAAACAGTTACCATCAGCTGTCCAGACCGGACCAGGTCGTTATTTTCCGCCTCAGGACCGGGCACAACAGACTGCTTCAACATCTACACAAGAAGCTACACCTCGTACCGTCCCCGAGATGCCCATGTGGAGAAGCAGACCAGACTGCAGAACATATCCTACAGGACTGTGGGAACCTCCGTCCCCTAAGGGAAGAGATTTGGCCACAGTCGGAGACTCTGCTTAACAAACTGTACGGGCCAGCGGAGACTCTACGAAAAACCACCAGTTTCATCTCAAGAGCTGGCCTCCAGGTGTAACCAGGCGAACGACAAAAAAAAAATCTTCAAAATATTATTCAAAGATGTTTTGAAAATGTCCTTTGTATTTATTCTTTGCATAATACAAATGATGCAGATAGAAGTGAGGCAGTCAAGTCATAAACTTCTTCATTGTCAGTGTTATCTCCTTTCAAAAACTTTTGTCACCCGCAAGTTTGTTATTTTCATTAATTTTACATTTCATTTTTATTTCGTCTGTACAGCTTTCCTTCTTGTATCCTTAGATTTTTTTCTTGTCTTTTGTTGGGACGTTTGCCGAAACCACGTTCAAAAATATTGGGAATCGTGCATTTTAAGAAAGCGTCCTTTGTCTACCATGTTACATGTGTGGCGATCGATTGCTCTTACTTGGAGAGTTGGTTCTCCTATAAATGTTGGCAGAATAAGCATGACCAAACTAAAGCAAAAACGACTCTCATTTTGATATGATTTTAAAAATCTTTATTTCCTCTCAGTTACGACCTCACTTTGGTGGATGTAAACCTTATTTAAAAATGTCTGCCAGAACTGATGCAAATTTGATGGACACATCTGTAAAAACCTTCGCCTTTTCTGCTAGCCTTCCCAAAATTCCAAACAGGTCTTTCTCTTCTTAAAACCATCTCTCACCATAGAACAAAAAGTAATAATAATAATAAAAATAATAATAATCTTATAACTTGTTACTCAGATCGATAAATACTTATAGAAAGCAAAATAACAATTATTTTCTACTGACATAAATGAAAAATGAAAGGTATGTAGTAGTTCAAAAAGTTATACAAGTTTTCGTGGTCGGCGCTGGGTATTTGTAATGTTTTATTTACAGGAGATTAAGGTAACGGTTTGTCAGCGTTCCTATACAGACCACAGCGAGTCTGACAAGCTCAGTGCTGTGAGGAAGGTGAGAATAAAGTGAACTGTACCAGTTGTCCTGCTCCACGACACAGTGGATGACATTGGCGCCTGTAAACGTAAAGTGAAGTAAAATGGAGAGGGACAAAAACAGATATAAAGTGTGTTGGAAAGATTTTTCTAATTTACTTGATACAAAATTAGGTTGTGTGTGTGTGCGTGCGTGCGTGCGTGCGTGTGGGCAGTTCCCCAGGTGAACAAATGTACGTGTGAAGCGTGCGTATGCATGCGTGCACGAGTGCATTTCTCTGAAATTATGAACCATACACACAAGAAAAATAATGTTCATCCATTTTCATTGCTAACGTTGCAGGTACTCTCGTTCTAATCCTTTTATCAGTCGGTCCCTGCGCAAGAAAATACGTTTTTTCCAGACTTTAGTAACGTTATACTCTGTCAGATTTTCTTCTGTTTGTAGGGGCCCTGACGAAACGCAAAAAAGAGTACCGAGATCGAATTACCTCACCCGACTAGACATTAGTTTATAGTAACCTTCGTACGATAATAGACTACATACATGCGCGCAGACGACATGCGACTCGCACGCATAACCACATGTATACGCACATGCAGTCATACATACACACACGTACACACGCAAGCGTAAGCGCAGAGGTGGAAAAATGCACAGAAAATAAAGAAAATTGTAAAGATTGGAAGCTCACCACCATGGACAAACGATTGCTGTAGGTGTAAGGACTGAAGATGCCACTGTCAGTGAACACTGAACGTGCACGACATTCCACCTGTAGATATTACCATACGTATTATGTGACATGTCTTATTTATATTACTACTAGTGATAATAACATAATAAAAACAGTGCATTTACAGAATTCAGTTTCCTACCACATAGCGGGCTCAATAATTTTGTCGGTCATAGTTCTAAAGATCCATTAGTAAGGCCGTAAGTATCAAACTGATTCAATCAGCCGATCAGTCTGCCAGTCCACTCACTCACTCACTCACTCACTCACTCACTCACTCACTCACTCACTCACTCACTCACTCACTCACTCTCACTTATTTTTGTAAAATAATACAGCTTCATATTTATCTTGACAGGCTTGAATGCCAGCGAGACCGTTTGAGACCGTATGTGGACTTTAAAAGGCTCTTAAATTTTGCATGCTGTCTTAGAATATTCTTGTAAAGTCGTCGTTTCACATTTTTCTAACTAGATCTGCACCGAAAAACTTCACTTCTTCATAAGTATTGAAGGTATTCGTCAAAATTAATGATTCTTTTGAGATCTTTCCACCTTGTCCCTTTTTTGAGGTAACGCGTCCGATTGCATAACTGTTAATGAAGTCAAAGACATGCCTCCAGCATACAAAGAACCGCTCTGTGCGTGCGTGTCTGTGTGTGCCATGTCGCAAGGTTTTCTCGTAACATATCCAGGTAACAGAAAAACTGCATGAAAAACACAGACGCACAGTAAGGAAGACGAACAGAAAACAAAGTAGGAAGAACAAACTAAAATCAGACACACAAGCAGACTAACATCCACCATCTATAACTGACCTGACGAGCGGGACTAACATCAGACATACTGATGACAGCCTCCAGATGTCCACTAGGGATGACCGACTCTTGAAGCCAGTCGCCGTCGATTCCCCAGGATATCTGAAAGCTGGCTGTGTGCTTTGAAGCATCAGCAATGACCACGCATCTCAGCTGGGTGTTATCCTCTGACCTGCTCACTTTGACTGACATGATGACTGGATAATCCGCTGAAAACAGCATCAGACCAGATCTAGGCTCAAGCAAGTTTCTTTTATCTGAAACACCTTGCTTAAAACATTTTGTTCTCTGAAATTTATCTGGGTGTACAATTAAATAGAGAAGCAGCTTCAATGTTGTAATCATCCGCTTTTTCAGAAATGGCAGTATTTTTCACTGCCAGTAAATTGGACTTGATAGGACAGAGATAGTAGGATAGTGTTGCAAACCAACTCACTCCGCCCTTTAAAAAAATCATACAAAATAGTCAAAATGACATCCTCACATTGAGCTGTAGGTACGGGAGACCACTCCGTCATGCTAGCAGAAACATTGCAGACCTGCGAGTTGTCCTTCGGATTGAGTTGTCCATCTTGGAAACACAGGTGGTTGATCAGACACGTGTCAGGCTGAAGACATAAATTGCCAGCAGCGATCGTTTAGAACCGACTTCAGTCGAGAAACCTGGTTAGTGTAAAAACGTGAGTTGCTGCTAGGTTCTCTATTTTTTTAACTATGAAAGCGATCGATATGATGATAGTTTTAATCCATTTTTTTCTAAACATAAAAATAAATGAACATGAGTCACGCAGTAGTTGTGAGTGAAAACTTGATTTATTAGGAAATAATTGTTAAGAACAAGTATATTTGCTTAGGAGCTGAACGTGTATAACCACGAGCTGAGAATGTGTTTAAACAAAGGGCAAATGCAGACGAACGCATCCAAATTTCTGCGTGTACTTATTAAGAAGAACAGAAAACTAGAGAAAGCTACCAGTTTCCGGCATCCCTCCTGTGAGCAGCTTTGACAGGACGAGTCATAAACAGTGATGTTTACTGCGTTGCTATAGCGAGAGCCATCGATAGTAGCCGTGATATAAAACCGCTTGATGGACTTCTCTGAAAACAAAAACAGTTTTAGTAACAATAATTTCATCCCACCATAGACATTTATATTAATTATCGATGCAAACTCGTGTCAGATCGCTCAATCAAAACAGTGACGTCTGCTCTCTCTGACTGTCAACATGTTCCTAGGGAGACCATAGAAGCGTTTTTTGAAAAGGCAGGCGTTTTGTATCTTCATTCCTATTATTGCCTATAGAAGCAGGACGGTCCACAGGCAGGTGCAACTCTGTGGGACCGGCATACGTGTTACATGACATTTAATGACAGGGACCATACTCCATGCATGAAGAGGGACTAAACGTTTGCTACGGGTTACTTACCTGTTCTGATGCCAGCATCAGGCAAAAAGCAGCCTAGTTTGTTAAGAGTCAGGAAAACAGCTTCTTCCATAAAAGCCCTTTCAGAAACTGACCCATCATCCTAAAATTATAAGCACACCGTGCATGTTGTGTTATATGCTTATTATACTAGTAATAGCTTCTTATTTTAGTGAAACTCTCAAGTAAATTTTCAGATGATTAAAAGAAGGTCTAATTTCCTTTAAACATAAGCCTTACCAAAATTTCTTGAATTTTGCATCCCATAGTTGCCGTATTCTGAATATTTAAAATTATTAGAGACAGGCCTAATTTGCTTTAAACATTAGCAAAGACTTACCAGAATTTCTTGAATTTTGCATCCCATAGTTGCCGTATTCTGAATATTTTCAGCATTGATGAAAAGTTGTTTGCATGGCCGTTCATTAAAGTCACAAAAGCTGGACCTTGTACAAAACACGTTACACACATTTTGTAGCAATAGGTTTTTGTTCAATACGCCAACAAGACTCATATTAGGATGGGCGTTGTGAGGGACTACTTTTTAGTATGTTTTGTATTAATCATTTTTTGTGTTTGTTCGCTTGTTTGACAAAAAGATCTTGCATAGTGCTCGTGATAGGAATAGGTCTTCAAAATATCTCAGTCAATTATCTAACTTCTTTTTTTACAGCCACTTCTGAAGAGACACGACTCACAGCAATTGAAAAATTCATCATGAACATCATTATAACAACATCAACAACAAGTTCTGTTTCACACCCTCGGATGCCGAGCAGTTTAGGCGATTCATCTTTTATCTGACAGTTATCGCCGATAAAACCATTGTTGCAGACACAGCGCCCCCTGTCGCACCGTCCGTTGATGTAGCACACAGGGTTGCAGACGTCGTCAGAGATCTCTGGCTTCACGACGCTCTCTCCGCTGGGTGTGGTGATGTAGTTATCAGGGTTCTTGGCCAGTTCAACTTTGCACATTGTCAGGAAAGTGTCCACGATGGCCTCCGTTCTTATGTAGTCACCAGCTACCTGGCGGTCAGCATTAGGGTAAAATACAGAATAAATATTCTTAAAATGACGACTGTTAAAGTAACAGGTCATAAGAGTATTTCAATTTTTCAGACTAAAAAATATTTATTAAAATTCAAGGAAAGCTGTAAAATGTAATAAAAATATAACGTGCAGCAACTAAACCTAGATAGATAGCACTCTTTGCGCAGACAGGCAATGATAAATGAAAGATAACAAACAGTGGACAGTAAGATACGTATAGGCACTGAACAACATAAAGATGATGTACAAGAGTAGAACGTAAAGCAATGGATGAAGGTATGAAGGGATATAGGTATTGTAAACAGTATGAGATGGAGTAATTACATGATGGTTAGCATGACAGACAGCATTGTAAGGAAGTTAAGAATAGTAATTCAGGGACAGTACTTTGTGAAAAGATACGTTTTCAGACAGCATTTCAATGTAGCCTTGGAATCTGACTAGTGAATGTGATGTGGAAGAGAGTTCAACTGCTTAGCAGCACAGAGGGAGGACGTCCGTGACTGTCTTTGTGGAAGGTTGGGGGGGGGATAGAATGCAGGATCCTGTTGAGGAGCGAAGGTTTCGGAAGGAGTGTGGACAGACATGATTTCAGTAAAGTATTAAAGGAATGAGCCTTCAAAGAATCCATTGCATAGTGTTGAGAGCTTGTAATCTATTCTAGCTTTAATTGGTAGTCAATGAAGAGAGTGAAGAAGTGGTGTGACATGGTCAGATTTGCGAGTCCGAAAAACGAGATGAGCAGCTGAGTTCTGGACTTTCTGAAGCTTACGACCGAGTGGAAACCCAGCAAGAAGAGAGTTGCAGTAGTCTAGTTTAGACGGAACAAATGAGCAGATGAGAGTTTTGGTGGTTGAGATGGACAGTATGGCGAATGGAGCTGGTCATCCAGAGCTCATAGTATGCAGAACGACAGATGTGAGAAACATGCTTATCAAGAGACATGTCAGCAGACATTATGTAACCTAAGTTACGTGTTGAAGTAACAAAATGAACATCGGCATCGCCTACCCGAACAGAGACAGGCAGTGAAGGGCAAACTCTGGCTCTTCTCATCTTTGAAAAAGTAAAAGCTTTTGATTTTTCGTCATTAAGTTTTAACTTATTGTCGGTCATCTATAGTCTAATATCCGAAATACAATCTTGGATGCTCTGAATAGCAGTGTGTGCTTGAGAAGGAGAACAACTGGCATACAGCTGAGTGTCATCAGCAAAGGATTGATCAGATAGAGAGTGAGATTGAATTAGAGTAGTAAGTAGCCTAGTGTACATGATAAAGAGAATGGGATCAAGTACAGAACCTTGGGGGACTCCTGAGCAAATAGAGACTGGTGGAGACACGCGGCCATGCACTATAACCGACTGATTCCTATCTGAGAGATACGACTGAAACCAGCTGCGTGTGGAGTTTGAGATGCCATAGAGAGGACTGAGTTTATGAATGAGAGTAGTGTGATCTATACTATCAAAGGCCGTAGACAGGTCTAATATAGTGAGAAATGAGATGTCACCTTTATCCAGAGCAGACAAATGTTGTTTGTCACCTTAAGCAGGGCTGTCTCAGTGTTATGAAAAGGGTGATAAGCAGACTGAGGTGGAGAAATCAAATTTTCAATGTTAAGATAGGATAAAAGTTTTTTAAGAACTACTTTCTCGGGGATTTTGGAAAGAAATGGCAGATTTGAGACTGAGTGGTAATTGTATAATACGCTGATGTCGATGGTAATGATTTTTAACAGTGGTTTCACTAAGGTTGTTTTGAACGTAGATGGGAAAATGCCTGAGGACAAGCTATAATTTACTATTTCTGTGAGGGCAGGGAGTAGGATGTTGATACAGTCTTCTAGTAGTTGGGTAGTAACTGGTTCTAGTGGACAAGCTTTGGGGTTTTGACGGGAGTATGATGGTCCTAAGCTCACTTTCCGAGATTTGCTGAAAGGAACACTTCGGCCTTGCCAGATCATCGACGTGGTAAGCAAGAGCTCAAGGGAGCACAGGCAGTTGATCAAGTATAGCCGGGATATCAAAAACCTTATTGACAAAAATTTTATGGCATGCTAAATCTGAAGAAGTATTTTGTGCATTTTAAGTTTTGAAAACTCACCAAAATATCGATCTTGCAATTTTCGACCATCCCTTTAATCTCTTGGGTTTTGTCCTGACAGTAGGACCAGAGCTGAGACTGTCTCAAGGCGGTAGAGCAGTAGTTCTCTGCTTGACTCTCGCTGATGCCACTCGATGTTGGCCATGACAGTACTGGCGGTCGAAAATCTGGAACATCAGAGCTAATCCTCTTGATTTAGCTCCATCTTGCCTTCTTGCAAATAAACTTGTTTCTCTTCCCCTCACTCACTCTCTTGATTCAATCACCATTATCTATATCATCACAGACAAACACAGTCATGGTAATTGTGATTTATTTACAGAAAAATAAAGCACATTTTTACCTTTATAATCGTTAGGGTCGTAAACTTCCTCTACTTCATCAGAGTCGACGTATTCATTGCCACTTGCAGATCTCTTTCTTTTTGAGGGATTCCATCCGCCTCCAAAAACCCCAATTTTGTCTGTGGTGACTAGGCAGTCAGGACACTTTACATGCAAATATTAAAAGGGCATGTCACTGGCATAATAGTCATTGCAACACTAGTTTTATTTAAAGAAGAGGAAAATCAATATGATGACGATAAGGAGAAAATTTATTACAAACATTCATCATCTCGATAGGGGGACTTCATAGAGTTTTTAAACATATCTCTTGATTTCAACCAAATAATACCATTCCCCTTTCCAGCTGGTCAGCTCCGCAAGCATCTGCCTTACATTCATATTCAAATTTAAACCGCAAACAGTAAAAAAAAAAAATGCTACTCAGGACTATTGTTCCGAACTACAGGCCCAAGATAGAACAAAGAGCGGTAAATGAAAGTGCAGCTAACGATAATAAAATAGAAGAGCAAATGCTTGACGACAACAATCAGCTAGATGATGACACCGGAAATGATTAATAGTTCATTATGTCACACAAGTCCTCCATTCTCAGCGTTCAAATGCATGTTTTTGCTGATGGTGGTGTTTCATTGCGTACTCGTGTAATTCGCAAATTTCATTTAAACGGACACTTTTAAAATAGAAAAAATCACAAAAACGAATTTTATTAACCTTTATCAGGTTTCGTTCGTTGGATAAGCAATGACCTACGAACAGCTCTTTACACAAAATAGAGTTTTGATAAAACAGGATTTTTTCACTTCAAGCAAAACGTGTCCTGACCAAACAGGCACCTGCACGCTTCTGGGTGAAAAATGCGTCTCACTGGGGGCGAGTGTCCTTCAAAACCATAAACAACATGACTGCAGAAGTTTTTTAAGCGTACCTCAAAATGTAGCGTATTTAAACTTCTGCTAAAAAAGAGTAACAGATTTTTAAATATTTGTTAAAACCGCGACCTGGACTGGTTGACATGTCATGTCCTCAAAATAAGTGACTGGTCTCAAGTGGCAAGTTGACATCGCTAAGCTTGGTGTTAAAACTCCACTTCAGATCGTCGACTTAATATCAAATGCAAACCAGCCGACTTGTGGTTTTTGGAAGCTGGGCGAAAAACTTAACTTCAAGTCCGACCTACAAACTCCCACACAAACAATCCCATTGTCAATAAGATATATCTGAGTAATTTTTGTGACGTCACAAGTTTGTCTTCTTTCTGTGCTTGGTGAAGTCTGTAGGAGTGTATCTTGGAAACCTGGGGTGGAGGGATGCTATTCGTTCAGAATTTAAGAAATTGTATTTAATACCCTGCTCAAACCAGTCATTTAACAACATTGCATCACGTTAGACTTTAAGGACAACCGAATGGTTCGAATTTAACAGATATCAATAGATATAGGCGATGTAAAACTAACCTGCCTCTAAAATCCATTTGCTAATTATTTATCCGGTAACAAAGTACGCAACTGCTACCTGTGATCAAGGAGCGCCGCGAACAGTGTACTACGTCCTGCTAGTACACAATCACAACAGGTTACTTTCACATCGCATATGTCTATCAATATCTGCAAAATGCGAAAAACTCGGGTTGGTCTCTAAGAGTACACGACTGCAAACACTGCCTCCATGCACTTCCGGTTTCTTCCGAGCTGTGAACAACTTACTTTTTCATGATACTGTCATCATTTTCATCATATCAGCACTATATGACTTACTTTTAATATTTTCTTCGTTCGTTTTTTATACTGACGACATCAATCAATAACAAATGTAGTTGTTATTATGAGTCTATGTTTTTAAGGACATTATATAGTGTTATTCGATAGTTTACTAACGAGGTAATAATTACTTCCGTAATTATAATAATAGATACATCATTCTCATAAGCTGAATATTCGTTCTACCAAATAATTTCCGGAACGAGGATGATTAGTTTGTAGATTATGTTAGACTGAAAAAATAGATGTAAATGACTAACGATATTGGCTAACCGTTAGTTGGTGTCTCATTATGTCACCCTGGTAAGCACAGTTCACAGTTCCATTGCCATCGTTATTGCATGTGCAGTATTGAGGCACGTACGACTCCCCCGTTTCTAGAGGAGCTTTCCTGAACAAGCTTGTAAGATCATTATTCCTGAAACATTAATTACATTACAATGATGTTCTGATTACAATGAAGTATAAATTCACGTCATCCTATTGTTTTAACATGAATTCATTATTTAAATAATTAGTTTTAATCAAAAGTTACCTGAACTTAGAAAATAAGAAAATAAAAGTGATTACCTCCAGGACTCTGTGAAACCCTCCGGTACATGGTCTGCAGGCATTTTGTCCACAAAGCCAGAGAAGCGGTGGGTCAGGTCATTGTTGGTGTCGTTGTCAAACGTCCCGCACAAACCTCTTCCATTGAGATAGTCGGTGCCAGGAACCGAAATATCCAGGTAAAGATGACCACCAAGGCATGCCGATGCGGTAATTTTAATCTCAGAACTGGACGGAAAATACAGCTGCAGACAAAAACAATATCAGCTGTATCATACTTTCCATTCCAGCATGAGGAAGTGTTGTTAACACATGACAATAGTCAATGGAGAAATAGTTCTAATGAATCAGGAGTTGGCTGGATTCCATGTCGGCCCTTATGACAAGTTTCAACAGTTAGTTCATTTATAAATAATGTGAATAAGGCTGGTGAACATATTTCACTTTGCTTTAACCACGAAGGTATTCAAAAACATCTGTAAAGTCAGCTCAATTTCGCTTTCTTGCTTTAACTACTGCGTGCATACCTTTGATTGATGCAAGTAATTTGCCTGATATATTGTTCTTACTTAATGCATCCCAAATTTTGTCTTTTGCGACAGAATCAAAAGCTGTTGGGAAATCTAGGAAAGCTGCAGAGTTTCTTCTGTTGTATTAACTGTCTTTGTATTATAGCAATCAGGGTAAGTATATGATCAGTGGTACTCCGTTCTTTCCTAAACACAACTTGTTCTTCACGCAAAGGTCATTTTGTTAATTCCATAAAATAACTCTTCAATTTAAAATGTGGGTGTATATCTTGCTAGATATATTTAATAGTCATTTGCCGCTATAGTGTCTCTCCACTTGCCGTGTCTCTTTTGGAAGTGAAGCGCTGGCTGGCAACAGTTAACTAAATACTCTTTCCCCTTTCTTTTCTCACTGTGTAAAAAACAAAAACTATTACTCACGCGGCAGGTGCGACTCGGCCACTGACTATTAGTCTCCATGTCACCCCTCTGTGACAGTATACGTTTAGACTCGGGTTTGGATATGACACTGAGAGACCTGCATCTATTTATAAGACTTGTTGACACTAGGAAATAGTCAATAACACTACAACCTGTTTTTGAGACATATGTAGAACCACGACCAACGTTGCCATAAGTAAGGCCATTTAACATCATAAAATCAAACTCATTGCACTTTGTGGTCAATGCGCTTTTTCACTGGAATTCCTTCTTTATCTGAATTGACCCGCGTCGACCTTTACTAAAGAGATGTATTACTGAAACCAGATCTAGCGCTATACTTCACTCAGATAACGCCTGTTTTCCCGTTCCACAGTGACAACAGTTCACCCTCCTTATTTTAGAAATGAGAAATGTAGTCATAGATCGGGAAATCTATTATCAATTGTAACCCAAAGAATAGATGAACAATTAAGTATTTGAGCAATAAACAAAAGGTTTGCAGGAGAGTGGGAGAAGTAGTCGTGTATGTAACGGTCACTCACTGATACAGGCAAACATAAGCATAGCTATCGCTGTCTGCACAAAAAGTGAACTAATCTGAGGAAAGACCCAAGACTACTGTAAGTGACCCTAGTGGAACCACAAGAGGCAGAGACAACACCCCCATAACAACAACAATAAACAAATCTGGAAACAACTACTCAAAAAGTTAGAAGCAAGAAGCAGAAAGGAAGTGGTGGTTGTGTAAATACTGGCCAGTACACGCACGAGAGGACAGGTAGTGTATCAGGAAATTGTAAGACGTAATCTTGAACTTAACAGTCTTATCTACATCCGTGTCTCTCGACAGGGACTAGAATATAAACTCTTTGAATCATCACGGGGCCCATGCGAACCACATTATGCAAGGCAATGGAACATAAAACTGCTACTCATTGCACTAATCGCAGAAAGAGTAGTGGATGGAAAACCCGACAAGGAACCTTTTCAAGTAAGAGTCAAAAGGACTGGAAGACACAGCATCGTCCACGTTAAACATTTGCCTTAAAATAAAGAAACCAGTGACCAAGATGAGGGAGAGTGAAGAGAGAGATAGAGACGAAGGAATTATAAGGGAAGATGAATTACTGTTATCGTCGATCCATCCGTAGATTGAAGAATGGTCGTGCCTTCTCTCAAAGGCCTGGGCACGGTGATTTCCGGTGACCCAACGCTTTGTCCATAGAAGCCATGATTGCAGCCATTGACTCTGATCAGATCGTCCTTCTCACGAACCGCAACTCCACAGATGCAGGTTACCGCCCTGTCCGGACGCTCTTTGTAGCAAGGCCACGTCCTAATCTGAACCTGAGTAGGGGAAGAAAACAGGAAGACCAAAAAACAAACTTATCATGTGATTTTTCTAGGTATATAATTTAAAGGTAGAATGTTAGTGTCGTTGATATGGAGGAGGCTGTTGCTGTAATGTCGTTGTGGTTTTACATGACATGTTAACTTAGCTCGCATTTCTCAGCCGCGACTTCAGAAAACCAACAAAATAAACCTTGTGTAGTGCGGCTGCTCCATGCTCCATAAGAAACGAAAATAGCATGAGATCTCCTGACACGGCAAGAAAAGTGATACACTAAAACCACGGACCTTCATCTACTGGATGCGTGTCTCTCATTCGTTGCCTCTTTGCGCTATCATAGGAGTGACCAATTGTAACAAACCCTACAATGTTAGGTTTTCACTTCCGTTTCCGATTTCAAAATGGCGGGTTTTCCTAACGTCGAAGAAATTTTAGAAGTAATTAAGCTTTTCTGTCATAAGAACCTTGTTAAAGAAGACTGATTGCAAAATCAACAGTATTTTCTGTAAAATGTATTTTGGTTGTTTATAGAAAACGCATGTTGGTTTATCGTCAATTTTATCATATAAAAACATCGTCACAACAGATGCTATTGACTTGCTCTACCACTAACAATTTTTTTAAAAAGCATTGTTTTTGAGTTTTCGGACACAATTATATAGATTATTCTGTTACAAAAAGCCTATACTTTAAGAATTAATTTAATAAATGCCACAGATGAAGGTCCGTGGTAGCACTGAGTTCACGACAATGCCATTTACTAGCAGACGACAATAGGGAAGTCCCCCGTTGCTAAGGTCGGTTGGTATTGTAAGCTATGATAGCGATGAGGATAGATGCTTACTTTTTGTTGAGGATAACGACATCTCGCTTTATTGGTATGACATCGAACAATGCAACAATTTGCACCTGTCCATTTCTTTCAAATCCATTTACGTCTGCAAATCACTGACCTTTATTAAAATTAAATGAAGGTCCGTGTCTCTTCGCAACAGCAAACCGGAACCGGAAACACGGGCGGGCTGATAAGGAAAGCCGAGACTTACACTGGATATAAACCTGAGACACTTATCCAGTAGATGAAGGTCCGTGCTAAAACCAATACAGGTGTTCAGTTGTGCTTTACCTCAAAATGCCTTTCGACATTTTCATAGGCAGTGTAGTCACCCACTCTATACAGATGGACTTCACTGGAACAAATAGAAATATTTTTTCGATATGGTTACAATATTTTTTATTCTCAGTGAAAACAAAAGTTTTGAACACTACATTAGAAAACAAGTTTAACCACACAAGATTAAATGATCACCACAATATACATTACTAATGTTACTTTATTTACAAATTACAAAGCCTCTCTGACCTCTTGTTCTCTAGTCCTATGATGTGTGGATCTCCAGAAATCTGGCAGAGCTTTGAACCCCTTTGCTCAAGATGAACCTGTGTGACGAATATCAGGTAACAAAATAAGCATGAATAGATTTCTTTACAATTTTGATATTTCGCAGCATGCTTTGTGAACCCAGAAACAAGGCCAGGCGCAGAAGAACAAGAAGTAGACAAACAGAGAAGCAAATGTAGTAATATGTTTTAATAAATGAAGATGAGAAAGATAAACTGAGCTACAAAGGAAAACACGAATAAATGACTATAAACCTTGACTCATCTTTTACAAAGACCTGCTTGAAGTGCTTTCCACATTAGAGAGTAAACATTATTAGTAGCATTTTGATGAAAACCATGCACGCACGCACACACACGAGCACATATCTACAGTCTTTGATTGAAGTCTTTGAATTCATAGATTGAAGTCTGTGTTACGGAAAAGGATAGTGGTGACCATATTAAATTGAGCGACGAAGCATAAGTCCCATGTGCCTATGTCGTGGGTACTAAATCTACAGTGCCAACCTCTCCAAGAAATTGGGTCTTTGCAGTCGAAGATTTTCAAACGAAGCACTTTATTTACACTTACATACACGCTGGCAACACAATCAGACACACGCGCTGAGTACAAGCTAGCGACGACACGTGCCCGCAATAGCTTCCGTAACTCTCTCTCTCTCTCTACTACCTTTACTCTGACTGCTTTCACAGCTAGTCTTGCTTCCTTTCTCACACTCTCCACCACATGTTACTCTATTTGTCCGCTCTCTTCTCCA
The DNA here is from genome assembly GCA_004794655.1 of Marisa cornuarietis. NCBI lineage: Eukaryota > Metazoa > Mollusca > Gastropoda > Architaenioglossa > Ampullariidae > Marisa > Marisa cornuarietis. The sequence continues at coordinate 5,723,917 of SMMW01000627.1, forward strand.
CTCACACCCAGGGTTTATATAAAATGTACATAGAATCTGGAAACATCCAACATCTGCTAGTCACGCAAGCGCTCTCTCGCAATGAACGTTCCAGGTACCAAGGGTTGTGTCAGTCACACTCGCTCACGCACTTGCTAAAAAGGTCTAGGGGGGGCCAGGTCACAGCCGTGCGGCCGACAGGCAGGTCAGGCGGGGTCAGATACTTCATATAGCACTGGCAGCGCCAGGAGACACCTTGGACAGACGGCTATAACATTTAATTCGTAACAGTCTGTTCTTCTAACCTTCCAAAAATCACAATGGATTTTAACAACTGCTGATCTGAAACTGAAATATGAACTGATGGAAAAAAAATTCGCAAAGCCATTTGAATTGCCAGGACTTTAATATTCCTGTTTCGTGTTTATCTTTATTTCGTACTGATTTGTGTTATCCTTGCTGTACAATGTGCTTATGTGTGTAATTAACGTGCAAGCTAGAAAGAGAGAAGAGAGCTTTTTTCGCATAGTCTAATTTAAAACTGTTAAAATGCTTTTTGTTGTTGTGCAATTTATTTACCTGTACCGAGGGGATCTCAAAACCATCGAATATTTGGTTTGCGTAGAAGGCGATCGCGAAGGAGACCAGCAAGTCCTTGGTGCCGAACTGCATCAGCGTCTTGCTGGCCACAACTGAGACCGTCGTTGACGCTTCTTGACTTGTGTTGTTCCAGTGAGACTTACACAGTGAGTACCTACAGTCTTTTGACACCAGGTAGTCTTCGCAAAAGAATGAACAAGCATAAGGACAAAAACACCCTTTATCAAAGTATTTAATTTTAGAGACCGTTGCATATTTTTGGATAGTTTTTGAGGACAAAGACAAAGTGGACTGACCTTTGATGATGGCGGTGTTATCAGAGTGAGAGGAAGTAAATTCAGTTAAAAGTCTCAACTGACCTGAAGAGCCGTTGACCGACAGGTAAATCTGAAGACAACACTGATCATCTGGGATTACCAGCGAGTTGCAAAGGACAGGAATTGTTGACGTTATGACAATGTCTTGCTTGTCTTTATCCGTTCGAATAAAGATGTTGGAGGGATCTGTCTGTGAAAAAAGAAATGCGGTTAAGACAGATGTGACGTATGAAAATACCCTCATAGAGGACATAATATGCTTCAGTTATATGTTACATGGTGTATTAGTCATAGGTGTTATAACGTGAATATACTGTTCTAATGATGTGGCACTTATTGGAAATAAAGCTGCTGTACGCTGGCTATTAGTTTGCTCGAGTAAAGTTCTCTCCTCCTACTTAGAAGAAATTGTATATGACTCAACAGGGAATTTAGAATCTAGCACACGGTGAACCATATAAGTTTGTGGCCCTTAGGTGTGAGAAGGCTAGATGTCGTTTTACCTTTTTTCAAGCACTACCAAGAAATACAAAGCCATACCCACTGTTATCACCAATTTACGACTGAGGTCTTAGGGGTAAAGAAACATCCGCTTTATAACTACGGGAAACTAGACGCTTCCCGATGATTTTCCCAAAGCAAACCTTTCCCCTGCTTCATTAATGTGGCCACTGTCTTTGGTGATATTTTTCCCTGCTTAGCAGTCCTTCTTAATTTTATTTATCTGGATGTATTTATCGAGAGATTTGGCAGTTTGTAATTTACAATCAGTCAAAACCTGTTATCGAGACTTACTTGTATTCCAGCCCAGTACGTCCTAGCGCTCTCCAGCCAGGGTCCTTTCTTCATGTCATTTTGCTTGTAAAATGCACGCACTTTACAACCAACCTGTCAAATATCCAAAGAAGAATTTAAAATGAACCCGACGTCAGAAAAGAATAATGAATCTCTCTTTCTCTGTCCCTTCGTTCGTTCTCACAATGGGTGGGAGGATATAGGGTAGATGTTATTGTAGGGAGGGAGAGTGCTAAGTAAAATGAGGAAGTGGGTGGGGGCGCAACTTTCCAAAGATAAACGTAGATCTGGTGTGTTAATACTTTGCAAACGTACACAGAGTTTCTTGTTAAGATAAAGAGAGTTCTGGTGTTTTCATACTTTGGGAAGATAAACAGGGTTCTAGTTTGCTTATAAAATCCACCACTTTACAATCAAACTGTCAAGCATTCCAAGATTTTAGAATTACGACCACGTTTAGAGAACTGTAATAAAATAGGCGACCATCCTCTCTCTCTTTCTTGTTTATTCTTCTTTTTTCTCTCTTTCTCACTTTCTATTGCCTACTTTCTCGCTTTCTCTCTCTCTCTCTCGCCTCGCCTTCTCGAATATTTTGTTGATCCTTTATAATACGTCAGCACTGTTTATGCTCGATTACTTCCCCTACCACGTCGCGTCTCACAATATTATGACGACAGTAATAGAATAATAATAATAATAATAATAATGTGCTGCAATTATATCTCATAGAAGAAAAGCAGCCTCACGACAACAAAGCCATCGTTACTATGACAACATTGCTAATCAATATAACATCACGTCATTGTTTTTACGGCCTACAATCACTGCTTTGTTTGCAGTTAACACATGTGCTTGGAACCTCACGTTCTTGTTGAGGAGACCCGCCAGTTTAGCCCCGTCCAGTCTCGCAGATCGCCCTGGGTCACTGACGATTTCTGGCGGCACTTTAGGGTCCTCCACACCGTTAAACAACCAGACGAACTCAAAGGCTTGATCCGGGTCGTTGCCGCTAAAGGTCAGGTCACAGGTGAAGTAGAAGATGTTCTGCTCTATCACAGGTCCCCGAAAAACTGGCGAGTCAGTTAGCTTTGGGTAGGGATCTGAAGATAGAAGAGAGAGAGAGAGCAGAAAGACTGATGGACTCTTGGTGAGGAAACACTTTGTCGAAAATGGCAGACAGAGCAAATGTAACGTACCACGTGACAATTTCATTCCGCAAAACACAAAGTGCCTTTGTCTTTCCCACACCAAGCGAGTCGTTCCTTGCCTATGGCTGTCAAAAGGAGATTCACATTCTTGCAGTCCGTCTTAAACTGTGTCTTATCGAGATTTGTTTCATTACACAGACGTTCTTACTTTCATATATTACAGAGACATCTTCGCAAGCAAGAAAACGTGTCCACCAACCGTGACAGCCGGGTGGAAAACCTGTGGGAGACCACTTTCCAGCGGGACATGGTGCAGCCTTCCCTGCAAAGTTCAACAAGCGAAGATTTTAAGAGCTAGCGTTTGACTGCCTTACAGACACATTTGAACTATCATACCACTGCTTAAAAGTCAGACAGGGCTCGAGAAATGTGGCTGTCAGAAAACAAACCCCTGCCTGCCTGATGACTTCATTTTCTTCCATATGTATTCTTTCTTCTCTATCCTTCTCCTTCTTCCTTCTCTGTCTCTCTCTCTCTGTATATATATATATAGATTATTAATAAGTAGACTATCGTTATACATGTGACGACATTTATGACACAATTCAACTAAATCCCTTGTTCAATCCTCGCCAAATCTTTTAGTGATTTTCTCACGTTTAAATTTCGTCGACGGACTTGGTTAGGGTACGTTGCGCTGGACCATGTAAAATGTTACCAGGGGCTCCATGTTAAAGAAATACTACGCAGATTGACAGACACAGGCAGAGAGGGAGTGAAATAGGGAGAAATGAGAGAGCGAGTCGTCCCGTTATTCAGAACCGAATGCTTCCATTGCTGATAACAAGCTGTCAAACTGTCACATTAGGAAAAGGAAATCAAGAGTTTGTTTCCCTATTTTTCTTCACTGACGCCCCGCATGACTTTATTGAGATACATCAAAAGCGGTCTATAACACTACAAATGAAATTGTTAGCGGCAGAAATCAAATCGCTCTTTCGCTCTCACACACTCACACAGGTAAGAACGTGCAAAGGTTTTTTTAACGGGGCTTACCTTGTCACAATGACATAGCAAATACATTACAACCTGGGTTTAATACGCTCTCCGTCTCCTTGATGCACGAAAAATCATCAAATTAGGTTTGAGGTTCAAACGAAACCTGCATAAAACGTCGGAGAAATGTGTAGACAAAAAGGGAATGATGTATAAACGATAAAACAGTTTTCGAATTACCTGCACAATACGCCATCGGGCAGGCTGGTGTTGGATGTAGGTAATAAACAAAAAATCCGCTACAGTTCTTGACTTTGATGTTGAAGGTGTGTCCGCAGCACGGGACGTAGGAGGCGCCACTAGTCTGGACGTTCACACATGCCTGCCTCGTTTGGATCCCGTCACTTACGGAGGGGTGAGTACCTCTCAGCCATATTGGAAAAGTCGTCCCGCACTGCACACACACGTATTGCAGGGGAGAATGGCATGAGTCTGTTTCAGAGCATACGTCAAGTTGTTTCTTCAAGCTTATTCTAACAAGTAATTGTGCAAGATCATTGGAATACCATATTTTCTTTTCTTCTGGTAGTTTTATTTTTCGTTTTGTGACGAAAAGTATCGTGTCAGTGAGTTCAAATAGAATCCGTTTTATGTATGAATAACATTTCCTCTTTCTCTCTAATTGATTAATTAACAGATGTATGGATGAATTATGAAAATTTTCAATATTTGTACCTTTAAAAGATTGACACATGTTTCGGGCATCTTACTCTCAGCATCTACCACAAACCGGTACCAGCCCGAGTCTAGGTCAAGGTCGCACAGTGGAGCGTCTGGGGAGGCCGTCTCATAGGAGACACTGCGGTGAACATCCGTCAGGTTCTTATACATTCCATGGAGACAGGGGTCAGCTGTTGCCTGAGCAGCGACATCTAGGCGTGTACAAATAGGCAACTGATGAACGTCGTCGTCATCAACATCATTGTCATCGTAGTTATCATCATCATTCTGTTTATTGCTAGTATCAATAGTGGTTAAATTAATGCCACTGTAATAATTAATTTAGATTTGCCTGGCTTGTGAACATGTATTAAAACCAGTGCAGCAAAACCTCCGTCATGTTGTAGCCTTACTTGGGAAGTAACAATCGCCCCAAGTAGGGACTAAGGGTGGCTTGTTGACAAGCCTGAGACCCCTTTGCAAGAAAGGGAGAGCGTACAGGTGTTGTGTGGGGTAGAATCGTAGAAGTGTTACATGGGGTAGACAGCCCTCAGTGGGTACAGTACGCCAAGCGTGACCAGCCGGCTGGAAGAGGCATCAATGACGTCTGGGAAGACACCTCAGGGGCTCGCACACCTGTCTGCCAGGTTGACGGAGAGGAGGGGTGTTAGTCACCTGTCCACCACGCCACTTGATTGCGGGGGCAAAGGGTCAATAGAAGTGGTCTCTCTCTCGTCGGGGGAGGCTACTTAATGATTGGATGATGAGTGAGTGACCAATGACATTCTTTGTTGAATGTGTCTGTGCGATTGTTCAAAGTTTAATCCGAAAACGAAAACAGTACAAGACACTTCTGGGCAAGACGTCAGTGTGAACGAAGCAACTGGTCAGAAGTCCAAGCGACTTCAGCTTCTAACGCCAACTTCACTTTTACTTCAAGATCAAGTCTTCAGCCAAGAGAGCAAGACTCGGTAGGAAGGACGCTGGGCTAGAGAACCTTGACGCAAGGGGGCGAGTCGGTGACGAGGGACTGTCGGGACTGCCTGCTGTCGCCGTGGAAATCAAAGGGCTTCGTGACCAGGACTTCCACTACCTGCCAAAGCCTTCAGAAGTCGTCGTTCTCAAAGAGGAGAACGTCTGCTGGGTTCACCCGCACTCCAAAGGACTGGAGAAGTTCTCATTACGATAGTAGAGAGTTTGAGATCCACGACGCGTAGGGAGACGTGTCAGCCGGAATATTGGTCTCCACCTAACCGCCAGTGTGGACTCAGAAATACAAGAACAGCTGTCACGACAGAGCTAAGTTGATGCGCACATGAGGTAACAGCACTGTAATAGTGGAAGTACGTTTAGCACGGATAGTACTGGGACCTCCTCCCCAGACGAGTCTCTTTATTGCATGTATGTATTTTTATGTCTTTTTCATGTTAAATAAATCTTTTATTTTCATTAGTTATATCACACATCGTTGAGTCTTGTGTTCGGGAAACAGCAGGAGTGGGAGCTCGTGAGCCACGTAGTGAAAACTGAGTGATCGACGTGTGATTATAGTGTGCATGGTTTCCTCTGCAACTTATGTTGACGTGGGTAGGAGGATTTAAACCTAACTATTGCCCACGTGCCCGGTTCCCCGAGGCTAGTGTTCAACTTTTGGTGTAAAACTCAGGAATGCTGCAACCACCTCCGATTCAGACATTCTAAAATTCACAAAACCAGGTCTCCTGTGCAGGAAGCCTCCCACTGAACTATCGTCATGATAGCCCGTGAAAATTTGGATGCTTGGCTCGGTCATTCTCACTTATCACCCGATTACGCTTGACTGAAAATGTATAGGGAAACTAACTCAAGTATGAGCAGTCCTTACATGTGTAACGTGATTGTAAAAAAATGTTACAGCTTGATTTCTACAAAACGTTTCACTAGACCACAAACAGTCGGTCACAAAAACTTCTTTTCATAAACACTTTAAAAAAAAGAGAATAAAGATAGAGTACTTTTAATAGTAGATTTGAGACAATACGGCAAATAAGAATACAGAAAACTCGACTGTGATCCCAGTCTTTACATCACTAAGATAAGAATAGAATAAGAATAGTGAAGATTTTTATAGCGCATATTCACACTCATAGAGAGCATGCTCTTAGCGCTTAAAGCGAGTAAGAGACGTGGACTAAGTAGACACAGAACAAAGGGACGAAAGAAAACGACAGTACTGACGAAACAAAAAATAAAAGGCATCAAGTAACAGGAACAGAAAAATATAGTGATTCGGCGAGAAAGATGGGTAAAGTAGCAAGAGGGAAGGGGGCGGGGTTAAGAAGGACGAGCATTGTGTGGACTGTGTTAGGAGAAATGCTCAAGGAAGAGGTGCGTTTTCAGTGCAGATTTGAAAGATTCAGTTGTAAGAAGGTGGCGGATATGGAAAGGAAGAGAGTTCCATTGTTTTGCAGCACAGTAGCCAAAAGTCCTGTGACCATATGTTGTTGTTCTGGTGACAGGAACAGTTAGAATACGGTCGTCAGACGAAGAGCGTAGTTGTCTGGACGGAGAGTAAGGGATGAGAAGTTCAGAGAAATAGTCAGGACAGGAGCCAGCAAAGAAATTAAAACACAGCACAGACAGTTTGTACTGAATGCGAGAACGGATGGGTAGCCAGTGTAGAAAACGAAGGAGAGGAGTGACATGGTCCCGTTTCCTTGCTCTAAGCACCAGACGCGCAGCAGAGTTCTGTACTCTCTGGAGTCTCTGAATGAGGTAGTCAGGGCAGCCTGCCAGCAAGGAGTTGCAGTAGTCAAGTCGAGAAAGAACAAACGCACAGACAAGAGTGTTGGTAGCGCGTGTAGAGAGAAAGTGACGGATAGCACTGATCTTACGGAGCTCATAATAGGCAGACCGACAGACAGATGCTACATGTCTATCGAGTGTCATGTCATCAGTGACAATAAATCCCAGATTCCTAACAGATGACGTGAAGGTGATGTTGCTGTCGCCCACCTTGATGTGATTGGGCAGACTGACGAGTGAAGGTTGATGTCTTCTTCTATGGCACAAGAGGGCTTCCGTTTTATCATCATTTAGTTTAAGCTTGTTTTTTACCATCCAGCCCTTGACATCGCTGATACAAGCTTCTAGAGAGCTAATAGCAGAGTGAGACTCAGCCGGCGGAGTGGAACAGTAAAGCTGCGTGTCATCAGCATAGGATTGATGAGAAACCTGGTGAGACTGGATGCATGATGAAAGGGGCTTAGTATACAGGATGAACAGAACTGGGCCAAGTACTGAGCCTTGGGGAACACCACAGAAAAGTGAAGCAGGGCGAGATGTCTGACCATCAACTAACACAGTCTGGGTCCTATCAGTGAGATAGGAGTTGAACCATGAGAGGACAGGTCCAGAAATCCCGTAGAGGGTGTGGAGTCTGTGAAGAAGCAGAGAGTGGTCTATAGTGTCAAATGCAGCAGACAGGTCCAGTAGGGTTAATGGAGAGACATCACCACTGTCAAGAGCAGATAATATGTCTGTTGTTACTTTAATAAGAGTGGTCTCAGTGCTGTGGAAAGGTCTATACGCCGACTGAGCTTGTGGGATAAGATGGTGCTCTTGTAAGTAGGCCCAGAGCTGTGTCAGAACTATTTTCTCTATGATCTTAGAGAGAAAAGACAAGTTGGAAACTGGACGGTAGTTGTTCAGCACATTGACGTCAAGCGTGGATTTCTTTAGAAGTGGCCTCACCACCGCATTCTTGAACAGAGATGGGAAAACACCTGACGACAGGCTGACATTTACAATATTTGTGATGGCAGGAAGTAGAGTATCGAGGCACTCGAGCAGAAGGCTTGTGGGCATCGGATCTAACTCGCAAGTTGTTGGTTTAGCTTTTAGAATAACCGCTTTCACATCAGTCTCAGAGACTGGTAGGAACTTGGTCATGGAGCATCCTGGGAGGACATCACAGGAGATGCTGTCAAGCACCGACACAGAGTCCAAAGATGATCGAATGTCCGATATCTTGCTGGTGAAATAATCACTAAAAACTTGCGGCAGCAGTGAAGCAGGGTAGGCAGTAGGCAGTGGTGTTGCTGTCTTAGATCCAGTCATTTGAGAGCAGATGGCAAAGAGCTTTTTGGAGGAGGTGCAGTTAATTATTTGGCCCTGAAGATATGATGCTTTAGCCGCATAAATGCATTTTGCAACGCTTCGCTTTGCGGCATTATAAATTTCTTTGTGGATGGCGAGTCCAGTCTTCCGCCAAACACGTTCAGCTCGCCGGCGCGTGCGCTTCAGGTCACGGAGTTCGACACGGATCAGTGAATACCAAGGCGCACATTTAGACTGGCGCATCAGACGTCGAGACACTGGGTCACGTGGTCATCAACTACTCTACGTAAAACACAGTCAAGCTGCTCGGCAGAGGGTGGTTGGAGGAGCGCCATCTGCAGCTGTGCTTTGAATGCTAGTCTATCCACATTTTGTAATGACCGAGTGGGTCTGAAAACTGGCGCCGATGATGGGCATTTGCGATCCAGTTCGATTAGTACAGAGTAGTGGTAGTAAGTAAGATAGCAGTAAGGCTGCGCTTACTCCTGTACCGGAAGCTAATAGCGATTTTCCATGGCAGCTATAGGCTGAATGCAAGGTCTGTATAAATCTGTGGTACAATTTTAATTTTTCGCGGCTTAAACTCCTTTCTACTTTGCTAATTGTTCAAATCATACGTAGATCAGCGGCACGTTCTTGGGAGGCCACGTGACCGTGTGACGCAGACCTGCATATTACATCCCACCATGACGCAATAAAGAATGTGAGACTTCTTAGTTACAAAAGATTAATTTTTGGAGTAAGTCGACATGGTGTGGTATAGCTGTACCCGACACAGTCTAATTCAGGTGAGAATCTACGCCGACTACACCACAAAGTAAATTAATGTATTTGATCGGCGTGGATCCCACGTAGCTATAGCTAGTGTCGCTACGCGATCACCTTAGTGACCCAGCAGTTTAGGTCAAAACCTGTAGACGGGGAATGATGTTAGCAGCTTAACGTTTCCACGGGTTTTCAGCGGAGATCTTGCAGTCAAGACTGACCTGTACACCACCAGCAGACGTTTATAACGGACGCTGACATTTCTCTACCGAAGGGTAGAAACTGGAAGCCTGCTTACACTGGGGAGTAAGCACTGCCAATCTGAGTTCCAGATTCCGCTGAAATCTTTCAGGCGAGACAAACCTACACGAGGCCAGTGAAAGTCTTGTAACGGGCGAGCCGTTGAAAAGAGATTGGAGTGACACGGAGATGGCATTTGTTGACTACAATCCGCCTGGGACTCTACTACTGTGAAGCCATTCTGCAGCAACCTTCCAGCATAAACCGAGTGACACGGAGACGGCAGTTGTCCACTTCACTTCGCCAGGGACTCTTCTTCCGAGTGGGATTCGTCGGAGATCTCTGAGGTTATGCGGTCTTCCACAGCGGTATCTACAAACGCTATGAACATTCCTGCCGACTGAGGATACCTACAGCAAGGCTGGTCTTCAAGCCGGGATCTACTCTTGTCTTCCGCGGGGATCTTTATATTGTGATTCATGAATTTGGATGGACTTTTCCGTGCAATGTTACACTTGTTTTGGATAAAGTTCACCGGTCAGCAACCCAGGTGAACCTGTATGCGAGCTGTCCACCTACCTTGGATATACTTGACCGGTGAAACGACAAAGCAGACAGGTGACATTTGCCGGGGAAAAGGGGACCCTAACCTTCAGTATTAGTCAGTTTATTAGTTCTAGACAGTTCTCTTTTTTACCATCTCATTTCTACTTTTCTTTTGGAACATTAAAAGTTGGAATTGTTGGCCGGCCCTTCTTGTGTGAAAAAGGAAGAAGAGTGCCGCGAGCATAGCTACATATGTAGATGTACACTCACGCTTGCATCCATTTATAAGTGCACTATTTACCCAAAACATTACACAATTTATGTGGCTAATTTTAATTGTGATTGAGGAAACAGACTTATCTGTATAGCGAAAACGATCAGTATATTCAGAAGCAATTAAAACGACAGAAACTTACCTGCAGCCTCAATCACCACCAAGACTTAGTGGATCTATTCAGCCCCACGTGCTATTTCCAATCTGGCCTGCTATCTCTCCAAAGCCACCCATACTAGGGCCCTTTACTTCAGCAACTTTTACCGACTGGAAGTTTCTTTTTCGACTTCTAGTTAATGCTTTGTTTGTCATAGGCATAAGAGTGATATTTAATCTGATTGTACATATACTTAATCATTATCAGCATTAAGAGAATCTTAAAAAGGAAAACTGTATACTGGCCATAATCCTGCAGTGGAAGGTGGACTGCTTTGAAGATAGACAGGGTAAAGAAATGTGGATGTCAGTCAACAAACGCCTGACCTGCCTGATGACTCCATTTTCTCCCAAAACAGAAAGTTGTTCGGGTGGAGGAGAATGCTTTAGCAGAGAAAGGCACAATGCATAGTATGGCAAGAAATCAAACCAAGAAGAAAATATTGTCATTAGGTGCAAGTCCAGCAATAGAAAGTATGGCCGAGTATAAAGCGACTTCCACTATTGATAAACTGCTTTCCGGATAATTTAATGACGATGTGTTTTCAACAGGAGACAACAGACGTTGATTTGATTAAAGCCGCTACCAGAAACGTGTCCAAAGGAACTGCAATGGTGGAAGTCACAGACATTATAGAGAGCCTGAAGCTGGTCGTAAGCTCTGGCATGAACGTTCTGGGTCTGGTGGTCTTCTCTATCGCCCTGATATATCTCTGTACCATTGTTTGTGGATATGTTTCACTTTGTCGGTTGTGTGAATTTGTGTCTTTGAATTTCTTTGTAAAGCGCATTGAGCCTTATGTAAAGAAGGGAAATGCGCTATGTAAATTTCCGTTATTATTATTATTATTAAACTTTGTCTTCGGGTATTAGCTCAGATCTCATTCTGTGGGTTTGGACAGATTCACAGACGTAATCAATTAGTTTATAAGATTCCTATGTGCATGAGACTTTCGCTGATTTAAACATTGTTGGTTTAAGGCTTTTAACCAGTTCCCTGTATTGTCTGATGAAGCAATTGTTTGACTCAAACATTGCTATTTAGCGATATTGTCATCAACAATAAATACACTTCAACAGATTTAAACATTTTTAAAAGACAACATATGGCGAACGGCTTTAACAACTGTTATCAAGTTCAGTTTGTTTTTCAGCTTTGTTCTGTTGAGCTTTTTAAGACTGAAGCCAACCCACCAAGGCCATTAACAATTAAAGCATAAGATTGCAGCTGTCTTGAATAAAATGAGAAATCAAGAGATTTAGCACTACAAAAAGTAGTGGGCCAATTTTTACTTTCAATCTTGGGCCAATACTGCAACCAAGAAAACGCTAATATTAGGACAAGCCCGGTATGTTTGCTTAAAATAATCATTTATTCATAAATTGTGACAGTTTCAAACTAGCATAATATAAGATTATTATAAGCTATTAATTACTATTATACGTTATTGGGACCAAGGCCATTAATAATAATAATAATGTGAGCTTTTATAGCGCAGTTCCCCAGCAAAAACCAGGCTCACCGCGCTTTACAAAGAAAAATCTGTCAACAAGAAAAGAGAGAAAAGTGCCCTTGAAGCAACCAGCAAAAAATTAAAATCATAATGGTAATTTCAACACACACGTGGACAAATAGACACACGGACACGTCAACATGAATAGAAACATACATAGGTTTCTCTACATCGTTGCACATGTACAGATAACTTTTCTCACACATGCACATGCTTGTTGTTGAACATGTTAGTATTACTAGAGGAAAAAATAACCTTTAAATTGATACCAAAAACATGGGGACTAAAGCATAGTGCTCTAAAATCAACTGTGAAAAAATAGATAGCGATTTTTATGGACACGAAATACACACTGATTAATATTGGCATCAGAAGATGTCAAATTCCATAAACTACAAAACAAGCAGGTCTTTTGCTCAGAAAACAGCTCTCTAATGTGCCGAGATCTGCTGTAAAGGTAAAGCCGCATTGCGCTCCAAACGTCAATCGCCGCCATGGCCGACAAGGTAACCTTGGAATCAATGCAGAGGTTTATGCAGGATGTTTCTTCCTCCATTATTCGCATCGTTCTGTTTGAGAAGGATTGTCGGTGAGCTCACACATTTATTTCATGATTTTGCAGTTCATTTAGTACGGAAAGCTCAATGACATGGATGTGCTATTGCATGTGGTAGTTTTAGAACAGCCGAATTCTTGTAGTACGATCATCAGGTTAGTTTTAAAACCACCAGAAAAGCCAGATTCTGTTCAAGAATTTCTGGATTGAGCCACAGGAGGCAATCAACAGCATGTTGGGGTAGTCATAGTCTGTTCACTGGCGCCAGTCGTAACGATTGTGGAGAGAGAGTTGTGGATGCCAGTGAGACACGCCCCTGTGTATAACACCTCCGCTATGCAAGTATTTCAGAGCATGTAGTATAATCCACAGGATCTGTGTGACCGCTAGCTCTATACACAATATATGTGACCACTAGCTCTATACACAGGATCTGTGTGACCGCTAGTTCTGGCAGTCCTCTTATGAAAAAGGCAGGCAGCAGGTCACGGCGAGAACCAGAGCCGACAGCAGGTATGACTGTCTACAATTCATGGCGATAGACGAAACTACAGTAATGTGAGAGAATAATCTCATGTTGTAACTGCTTAGTTAATACAAATAGTTCTTGTCCATAGATAATCGTAGATAAGCTGGGGACGCAGCAAACGCAGTCTGTAGGTATAGATCAAACTGTAGATCCAAACAAAATCATGCGACGAATGGCGTAATAAACCGTCACCTGGCTTTCGATTGGAATGCAGAAGGCCGTTGTTGGAACTAAATCGCCGCAGACAAGAAAATCATTGAAACAGAAAGACAAAGAAGCATGTGTCAAATAATAGGGACAAAACTCACCACAGGTCATAGAAGACAACAACAAAAATACTGAGAGCTAGTCCCCTCCAGCCGGTTAAGCGAAGGGACATTACTCTCATAAACAACTAAAGCAGCTGATTTCTTTTGTCTTGTTCGAGGGTTGTTCAAAAAGTTATAAGCCTCACCCAGAAAGAAGAGGTGACGATTTCTGTTGTGGCAACACACTACCACTTCTTATAAAACTAGAAAAACTAATATGAATTTCTGTTTTAATTTGTGTGCACGTGAGGCCCATACAAAGGTGAAGAGTAGTGCGACAAATGTAAAAATGGACAAAACAGAGGCCCGAGCAGTCATACAGTATTTGCGAAAGAAAGGTATGACACCAAAAGAAATCTTTGAAGACATATGGTACAGACACTTCCTCAGGACTCTCCTTCTATGCAACTGTAGAGAAGTGGGCTGCTGAATTCAAGGGGGGAAGGTTCAGCACAGAAGATGACCCTCGGTTAGGTCGTCCAAAAGCCTCAATCACTGATGATCAAATTGATGCGATTCACCGTATGGTTTTGGATGACAGACGTCCTACAGTCCACCAGATACGTACGTCCATAAGCATTAGTTCTGGTTTAGTTCACATTGTTTTAACTGAGATCTTGGGGATGAGCAAGCGGTCTGAAAAATGAGTCATAAGAACGTTAAAGCCAGAGAAGAAGCTGAAAGGGGTTGAAGTTTCCACGACACTTCTAACTTGGTTCCAGGCTGATCCCCAGAATTTCCACCAGTAACTTAAGATAAAATTGGGTTAATCACTTCAAACCTGAATTAAAGATTCAAAGCAAACAGTAGAAAGAAACACTGTGGTTCTCCACCCCCTAATAAGTTCAAGCAGGCAGCGTCTGTTGGCAAGATAATGGTTCTGGTTTTGTTTTGGTTTTTTTGGAGGGAGGTTTTGTTTGGTGAAGGGTTTCTAAAGGCGTAATTATGATAGACTACATGGAAAAGGGAAAAATTATTAATGGACAATACTATGCATCAGAATTAATACAGCTGAAGGAAGCAATCAAGTCAAACGCAGAGAAAAGCAGAGGGCAGGTGTGCTCTTGCTCCAGGATAACGCGCCTGTTTACTCTGCTCCGGTTGCAGTAGATGAAACAGCCAATTGTCGCTTGGAATTGATACCCAATCCCCCTTACCAGACTTAGCTCCATCTGACCTTTACCTGTTTAGGAACTCGTCCCACCTACATGGTCACCATTTTGGAAACAATGATGAGGTATCGTGCTGTGAAGTAGTTTTGGAGTACCAGGATACCACCTTCTTCCGTGATGGGATTGCAATGCTTGAGCGTCGTTGGACCAAGTGCATTGATGTCAAGGGGGACTATAGAAAATTTTTGAAAAACTGTGTTGTTTCTGCAACTCCTGGGTGAGGCTTAGAACGTTTTAAAAGACATTTGTATAAAATGATAGCTCAAAAGATTTAGCGCTATAAAGAGTAATTCTTTCGAGAAGGGGGGAGATGAAAGGGGAGAGCTAATATGGATGGGCCCTAGTTACAGGTCAGACCCAATAGACGGCTAGAGTGGATGACCTGAAAGTATGAGTAGTGAAAGCGTCCTTTCTTTTCAGTTTGTAAGCCGACATACAGACTTGGGCTTTCTATAGGGTGTACGGTATAGCGAGGTGTGCAAATGTCATGTGGATGAAGCGCGTAAAAACTTGCCCCACGACAAATAATACCGATTCTCACGATACCTGTGCTATAACAGGTGGAATATTCTCGTTCCTTCTGTAAACATCTTTATAGAAAAAAATTCGCGTGTCGGGGTCTCGCCGATACAAACAAGCACGCGCTCACACTCAACACATTTAGCGGCACTCCATCACTCACGGCACAGAATGCCAGACGATCCTCAAAGGAAGTAGGACATCTACGTGTTGACAATTTAAGCACATGTTTATTTAACAGAAGATGAATCAAAAGTAAGAAAAGGAAAGTACACACGCACACGCAAAAGCAATACGACACAAGACCTGACTCCACTTACTCACCCAGTCTGCTTAATCGTTTAGCTTTTGGGTGGGGCAGAGTCCATGCTGACAGTGAACGACGTTCACACTCGCAGCACACGCACTTTTCAGATGAAGTCGAGGCGTTCTAACTAAATTTACATTATCATTTCATTTTGTCTACTCATTATATGCATGCAAGCACGCACACAGTGTGGAAGCTACTGATTATATCATAAAAACTTTGTATAATAAATGCTCTTCTCCTGTGTTAGTTACTAGTTGGACACATATCAATATATTTAATATATTGTTCTATAAAAAGGTATGACTGTGTGGCTTTGGGACAGTGTGTAATGTTGAGAGCCTGAATTTTTTTTTCGGTCTGCACATATAAACACTTCATATAACATATACACACACAGTTTTTTTATTTTATAGTAACACATAACAGTCCTTTTAACAAACTATCAATAATCCTTAACTCCACTTGATGTAACTGTAAATTTAGAGTATATTTATGAACACTTTGCTAAAGGCATATATCATCAGATTAAAATCATTTTCTATTTCTCTTTGTTCTGATCATGAAAATTAAAATCTTGTCAATTGAATTTTTTTTTTTGGTCTGATTTCAGTTTCTTTTATAGTTTATTTTATGTTTTAACTTTGCTTAGTTTGCTTAAAATCTCAAATCTTACTGTCATTTTCTCTCTCATCAACACATGCATGCATGCACACACACACACACACACACACACACACACACACACACACACACACACACACACATACATACATACACCTACTTCTCCTCCTCATGAAAATTATTGAAAATTTCTCCAGTGGTCCTTATACATATTATAAACAAACACAGCCGTTCTTAACCACACTTTTTTTTTTACTTTAAGGAAACAGTTATAAGCACTATAAAAAAAATTTAAGACTAGATTTCATTGTGACATGGCTTAAATTGGATTTTGCCATTGAATAAATAATCACGCAAATTAATGATCAAGCAAATGATCAACGTGTAATTAAACAGGCGTAAATGACAATTTTACTTGACTTGCTGTGACTAGCATTCAAGCTGTGTAGTAGTAAAATGATGATAAAGGCTTTCATAAAATTCATTGCTGTAACCAATTGAATCCAATCTGTTGCGGCTTGCATGTTAAAGTTAAGACTGAAAACAGTTCACACAGCTTTGCTATTGGGTTGTCGGAGAAGTTATGACTCATTTTTTTAAAATATGGCACCAGTTCATTTCTGGAAGTGCTAGATATAATCGTATTTACGCTATTGTAAGTATTTTGACAAGTGACAGATCTAACCATTCTAAATAAAAAAATGAGTGATTTGGTTGAGTTTTAGAGATTTTACAACAAGTGAAAGATGTGCATTTTCGCCATATTTTACTGTTTTACTTCTGTAAATGAAAGAACGGGCGTCATGCTTGTCAAACGATGCATAAAGTTTAGAGTCACAATGTTCTACAGAACGTCAGTACCATTGGATAGTTCACCAAATTCCGTGCTAGTGATTACAATATCAAGGACGCCCCTCGGTCATTGAGGCTCACCGAGATTAATGACATCATAATAACCGCGTTGGTCCAGTCAACGCCACGTTACACAATACGAAAGATTGTAGAAATATTGAACATTCATCATTCAATCGTCTACGACCACCTGAATAAGCTGGGATACGTAAGCAGGCTCGATAACTGGGTCCCTTATGAACTCTAAGACGTTCATTTGACTACGCGTATAAACATCTGCGATATACTCATTTATAGCAAGGAAAACGGTCCTTTTTTGAAGCGACTGGTAACTGGTGATCAGGAGTGGATGGTTTACAACAATATAATTTGCAAACGGTCTTGTCCCGACGTGATGATTCACCTCAAACGATACTGAAAGCAGACATTCCTTAGAGGAAGGTTATCCTCTCACTGTGGGAGGCTTTTAATGGTGGCTTTTTTCGAACTGCGAAGGAACCATACAATCAATTCGAATGTGTACTGTCGTCAGTTGAAAAGTTCGAACCATTCCATCAAAACGTTCAGCGCTCGATAATTGTAACACACAAGTTTGATCACCCGTCAAAAGTTATTGGAGCTTTGACGGGATGTGTTGACACCCCTACCATATTCGCCTATTCTTGCGACGTGAGACTTCGACTTGTTTCGCTCTCTTCAAAGCTCCTTGTGTGGTATAACGCTCAATTAATATGAGGCTGTAAATCAACATCTTACTCAGTTTTTCGCGATAGAGACAAGTCCCTTTATGAAAGAGGAATTATGAACTTTATTGAAAGATGGCAAAAGGTTGTTAAACAAAACGGGCAATATATCATTGATTGATATTTGTTCTTCATATAAATACATTCCCTTAAAAAACATAGAGAAATACGTCATGACTTTTCCAACAACCTAATAAAATGTAAGTAAAGGTTTTCCTGAAGTTAATCGCTGTAAAGACTTGAAGCGACATGTTTATTTTTGAATCCCAACTGTTGGCATGCAAAAGTGGGACGAATACTGCGCTCGGAATCCGCCCAAAAGTACCCGACGGGCCAGAAGCTCAATCTTTCTGCAAACGCTTTTGCAGAATAAAATTTTGCAGGCGACAGGCGACACTTGGTACGGACATGAACTTAAGTTTTACTCTGTCAGAATCACTATGTACAGGTGACTGTGCATAAACATTATAAACTCATTTTATCTGATTTCTTAATAACAGATGCAACAAGATTTAAATGCCTATAATATTCAGTAGATAATAATGGAAATAGTATTAATATTTTTTCTCTCCTTGGCTTTTATAACATGAAGACTCTTGATTTCAACATGGACACTAAATGTTCATCTTCGAAAAATATGTATACCTGAAAGGATTTATAGTTCTCCATCTGCTCCTTAGTATACCAAGAACATCTGTAAATGGTCATGAGATATAACTATAAAAATTATAGATGTAGATGTAAGCAGCAACAAGTAAAACATTAACCACGTACACTTCTTTATTTCACATACGCTTACCTAGTTTTTTCTCAAGACAAATCAATGTAACATGTTTATACATTAAAAGTTTAAGTATTAAAACATTTTTTCAATTTAATAGCACTTTTTTGGCAGAGATATATTACTAGTCTCGTGTTTGAGGAACAAAAATAAAGCTTACCTCACAACTAGGAAGTTGACGATGTGAATATTTGTTAACTCCGGCACCATTCGATCTTAGCTCAATGTTTCGGTCGAATTGTCGTAAAGACACGCTAAATCTCGGAAGTTTTTGTTATTTTAAAATGTTCTTGAACATCACAATCTTTCAAAACCGTTCCTCTCTCGCACTCCGAAGTTTTAGCAATTATCGCAATTTTCGTCTGATTGCTGCGCAAAGTGCCGGCCGACAATGTGTCACACAAATTTTTCGTCTTAAAAAACAATCGGAAGAAAAATTGTTGAAAAAACTAATTAAAATTTACAAGATTAATTTTTTCAAGAGGTAACGTACTGTGAAGAGCTGCTAAAGCCAGCAAGAACGACGGCAGGAACCACTTCGTTTTGTGTGCACACCCCATGATAGGATGTAGAATCAATCTGCGTTCTAGTATTTATATTCGAGCAGCAGCCAGGGACTAATTTATCGGTTATTGACGCGGAAGAATACACCCTTCAGGGCTACTCTAACGTTGCAATGCACCGCACTTTGAGGGGCTTGCAAGCCTTGGGCAAGGCCCTCCGAGTTTTGCGCACGGCTCACAAGGGACCTTGAAGCAAGTTTTGCAAGGACAGGACGTGGTCTTATTTTTCGCAAGGCGTGACCTACATTGCATGGCTGTAGCCAATCGGAATGCTCGAAGACAGCAGGCTCCCTTTTACCTCCAAACAGTAAAGTGAAAATGCGGAAGAGGTCTAAGGCAAAATGTTTCATGTTAAAATCACTGTGGGAGAATACTATTCTCATGTATATGTATTTAATATATACCCGTGTATACTTAACCAAGCTCTCACTCCCTCGCCTACATCTGTTTCTTTTTTTTTCTCTCTCTCTCTGCTTCCTCGAGTAATATGACTGAAGTAGCCGCAGTGGTTACCGAAAATATTTATTTGTTAATGTTGTCTGCTATATTGCTAACCTAAACTCCTCTTAGGGATGATGTCACCTTGCAAGCCATTTGCGGTATCTATGCTGCCTGAGAGGAGAATGGTTTGTAAAGCTACACTTGAGGCGAAATCTTGCGCGTAAACCTTGAAAACATTGCTACGTGAGAAATGACCTTTAGGTCAGTATGTGGAACTAGATTATGTTATGCCAAGAGTCGGACTGTGCAGGATCGTATTGTAATGATTGTAATGTACACAAGGCGCCCCGTTAGCCAATCAGTCCTATCGAACTTTTCATGCCGAAAGTTGTCTTCCTGTTAAGACGGTATGCAGGGACACTCTGATAGGTCGCTGATAGCTAGCGGCGAGAAAAAAAAGTAGTTTTAAAAATAACTTCTGAAGCTCCCCCGGAGATTTATGCTTTACCGCGCATGTGTTTGCCTACCATTTCTTCCTTGTTTTTTGTAAGCATGACAACCAGACGCAAGAAAAGCAAACTTTTCCGATTAAGAGATTTAAATTTTATGAGAAGAAAATGTTATTGAGAAAGAGCTACTCTTATCAAGTTTATTAAACAAAATAGCCAATCAAAGAAAGCAGCGTGTTCGGGCAGAAATTGCAAAAAAAGTTTCGGCATGTTGAGCTGCAGTTCGAAAGATAAATGGGGAGCATGAAAGCAGATTCGAAAAAGACGGACCAGCGTCACCACATGAGTATTTGCATTGCGTGAATTTGTTTGAGAAAACCACCACAACAAATAAGAAAAAAGACAATCAAATTTACATAATAAAATTTGTTTTTCTCACAAATAATCACGTACACTTGAATGCAGAAATATATGCTCTTCGGGATGACAGTGAGATAATGGACAGATGACAGGACAATGACCCTAACACGAACGGCACAACAGGCAGAGTCATTTATACCCAACATTTAGAGAAAATGCCTCTACAAAAAAGTGAACATGAAATTCTTAAATGTGTAGTTGACATAAGATAAATCAAAATATAAGAGGGATTATCATAACTGATGTGTGCCTTTGGTTATCTGCAAACCCTGTTGTGGGGGATGCTGTCAATTGTAATAAGTTATACACCCCTACTGCTTACAGATGACTGAGCAAGAAGCTAAATTTCGAGGTTAGCAACAAAATTTGGCAGGGGCTGAAATCAATAGCCAGCTCCCACACCATCCGACCGACTCTTTAATCTGGAAGTTTTCCGCCAAAAGAAACAGGAGGCGCACGAGGATAGAAGGGGGGACGGACGTTACGTTAAAACGTTAAAACGCTTCTCCAAACAACGTTGAGCAGACGACGCGTGATGTAAGACAAGAATGTCATCTTCAAGCACGAGAGAGAACAAACACGCGCTTCAGCAAGCAAAGCTGATCTCTTATCCGCCCTACCTGCAAAATTACACGGGACCACGCATTCAGCTTAAAGATTTATAGCCGCCATGGCAAATCACTCCTGACTTTCGGTACAAGCAAACAGCACCGCATTACTGCTGTACAGTAATGTAAACACTGGGGTCACGGGTCTAGTTTTCTGTATTCCTACGTGCCGTATTGTATACAATCTCTTCTCAACCAGGAAAATGTCTAATGTTTGGCATTGTTGTGTGTGAAAGTCACAGGAAAGCGATGATTTGGAGACGAACGTGGAAACATTGAAACTTATATCACGAGCTGCAAATTGTCTGTAGCAAAAAAGAAAACAAAGATGGATGCCGGAATGATAGTGGGGAACCAGGTTCGTTTGCATGTAGATCGGAGAAGGGGTTTAAATTAGTTTAGCGCTTATCCGGGTGGATAACAGCAACAGATTCGTAAGCAGGGCGACTGGATAAGCTATCTTGCCTGGCCGTCCGCGGTTAACGTTATCGGAGCTCTCTGTGCTGAATAAGTCGCTACCGGCGAAGAGATATGGCAGCCCTCATTGTGTGGCGACAACGTCGATTATTGAGACGAAATCAGGTGTTTCGTGACAGATCGCATCCGTTTGAAGTGTTCGACGACTTAGAGTTATATAGCGTTTCGTTCTAGACGAGAAAACATGCTGGCACTGACAAATGAAGTGCTATGCGAGATCACAGTCACTAGTCGGAAAGGTGCTATAAAGACCAACCTGAATGGTTTGCGTTTTTTGCAGATTTCGATAGATATAGGTGATATAAAACTAACCTGTAAATTGTAGCCTCCAAAACCCATCTATTAATTAATAATCCACTGTGATTCGAAACTACGATCAACAAGCGCCGCCAAATGTGTATACGTCACACTAGTGCATCATTCACAACACTGGCAGCCGTCAACACCAAACAGAGAGAGAATGGGCGACAGTTGGGATTATTCAGACGTTGAAAGTCTGCATTTCTCGTGGTTCTGAGAAACTGCTACTTAAGCACGAGAAATTGCCCGGGGCCATTGTTGCGACGTTTTTCAGAAAAGGCCTGTTTATAAAAAATAAAATTCTTATGGGAGGCTGTTTGTGCCGTTGCGACATTTTGCTGAAATCGCTCTCAAAAATATAAATAGTGCAGTTTAAGAACGTCTTAGCCCACCACGGTACATGTGTAATGATCGATTGTTCCCACCTAGCGAGTTACTTCCTTAGACATCTTCAGTCAAGCACACAATGGCAGAATACGCATGACCAAGAACGACAATCATTATATCATATTTAAAATCTTTATTTTCAAATTAATATACTTGAACTTGTATTTATGCGTTTGAAGTAATTGTTCTTGAAATGGAAGCAGACTGGTCGATCATCTTAATACGACCCCTCTCAGGTACGACCTGACTTTTACTGTATTTCATTCCACACTAGTGTTCGTCTGACAAATACATCAGTAGAAACCTACGAAATTTCTGCAGTAAGAGACAGCAGTCTCTTTGTTAACCAGCTAAGTACAAAAGTGTCGTTGTCCGACTTGCGATGGAACCTCCGGCTACATCAGTTGGACGCCATTACAGTATACCTTTCTTTCGGTTTTTCTGTTTCCAGCGATAAATTTCTAACCATCCTTAAACTCCAAGCAAGTACTTCGCACCTTAAACAGAATCTTTTATCATAACACAAATAATAAGAAGCTATCAAGGTTTTTCAGGTCACTATAGCCATATAAAAAGAGAACATTACAATCATTTCCACATAAAAACAAATCAAAGCTTCTTGTAGTTTATAGAATTACACAGTTTCAAGTCAGTCCTTGATATTTGTAATGGTTTATTCACAAGAGATTGAGGTATCGGTTTGTCAGTGTTCCTACACAGACCACAGCGTGCCTGATAAGCCCAGTGCTGTGAGGAAGGTGAGTGTCAGGTGTAGTATACCGGGTGTCCTACTCCACGACACAGCGGATGCCTTTGGCGTCTGTCTCGGGTACAAACAAAATTAAATGAAATAAAGAGAGATAAAAACAGATATAATTTACTTGATACAAAGCATTGTTTTGTGTGTGGAGGGATGGATGGTTGAGTGTGTGGGTGTGTGTGAGTCTGTGCGCGCGCACGCGTTCGTTTTGTGCGTGTGTGTACGTATCTGAACGAATATGAATGTGGTGTGTGTGTGTGTGTGTGTGTGTGTGTGTGTGTGTGTGTGTGTGTGTGTGTGTGTGTGTGTGTGTGTGTGTGTGTGTGTGTGTCTCAGAAATTAAGAACCGTAAACATAAACCAGAAGAAAAGGACATCCATTTCTATTGCTAACTTAACTGGTGCTATCGTTTTAATTCATCATTCTCTTCCTGTACAAGAAAAAGACGTTTTTCATCAGACTTCGTAAACGTTATACTTTATTAGATTTTCTGTTTTCAGGGGCAATGACAAAACGCATAGAGAAAGAAAACTGAGAGCTACCTCGCCTGACTTGATCTATGGTAACTGTCGTACAATGTTAGTTTAAAATGGAATGTTAGCTGAAGACAGACTATAAACACGCGCGCACACAGACATGAGACACGCACGCATACACATACGTACATACGAAGATACCTGCACACACACACAAATGTAATAAACATAACAAAAGTTATAATGACTCAAAGCTCATCACCGTGGAGAAAGGATCGCTGTTGATGTAAGGACTGGAGCGTGCACGACATGTCACCTGTTGATATTAGCATACGCGTTATGCGACATTTCAAATGTGTATTAATACTAGTGATAATAATCTAATAATAATCAGTGCTTTTGTAGAATTCACTTCCCTGCTACATACCGGTCTCACTGCGCTTACGTAGACACAATGACATATAGTGATCACACAGAATCACACATGGCAAAGTCACACAAAAGAGTTACCAGTCAGACTGGCCAGAAGCAATTGCTTAGAAGTGGCTACAGTCGATAAACCCTCCTTATAATAAAAACATAAATAGGGGCTTAATTTTATTTTTTCAAGTGTGAAAGCGATCGACAAACGTTTTTTACTAGGAAATGTTAAGATGAACTATATATGGTTAGCAGCTGAAGGGGTGTAGTAATTAGAAGCTGAGAATGTGTGAAAGCGAAGGGCAAATGGCAAACACACACAATGTGGTGCAAGTACATATTAAGAAGAACAGAAAACGGGAGAAAAACTACCAGCTTCCGGCATCCCTCCTGTGTGCAGTTCTGACAGGACGAGTCGTAGACAGTCATGTTCACTGCGTTGCTGTACTGATAGCCATCGATGGTAGCCGTGATATAAAACCGTTTGATGGAGCTCTCTAAAAAATAAAAGCAGTAACAGTCCCTTTATCTCACCATAGACATCTTTTATTATGATCATCGATGTCAACTCATGTCCGATCGTTCAATCAAAACAGAGAAATCTGCACTTCCTTACTGTCAACATTTTCCTAGGAAGACCATAGAAGCGGTTTTTGAAAAGCCAGGCATCGTGTTTCTTTATTCCCGTTATTGCCTATACAAGGCAGGTGTAAGTATGTGGGACCTGCGAACGTGTTCCATGACAACCAAGGACAGGAAACATACATTCAGAAACTGATTAAAAGCTCGTTACGAGTTATTTACCTGTTGTGATGCCAGCATCAGGCAAGACGCAGCCGAGTTTGTTAAGAGTCAGGAAAACAGCTTCTTCCATAGAAGCCCTTTCGGAAACTGACATATCATCCTAGAAATATAACAGAACCATATCTGATTTGCTATTAAACGAATAATATCTTCATATTTTTAAATGCCAAGTAAATTTTAAAATTATTAGAGACAGGCCTAATTTGCTTTAAACATTAGCAAAGACTTACCAGAATTTCTTGAATTTTGCAAGCCATTGTCGCCGTATTCTGAATATTTTCAGCGTTGATGAAGATTTGTTTGCATGGCCGTTCGTTAAAGTCACACAAGCTGGACCTTGTACAGAACAGAGATCAACACCTGCTGTAGTAATGCATGCTAGTGTTTCATTTGCTAAGTTTTCTCATCCAACAAGAAGCATAATCCATGATGAGCGTTGTGATGCAGTACTTTTTATGTTTTCTATTAATCACGACTGTTTGTGTTATTTGCAGTTAGATACTCCTCTACCTTTTGCAAAAAGAGCTTGTAGAATGTTCGTGATAGGAATTGGTCTTTAAGATGGCTGTAATGTTTTGGGTGAAGAATGCACTTATCAACGGATGCGAGCGTGAGTGTACATCTACATGTAGCTACGCTCGCGACACTCTTCTTCCTTTTTCAGACAAAAAAAGGGTTTCGTGATTCTTACACTCGTTGTGTTTGCTGACCTCCACACCACCACCAGATGTTTCATAACGGGCGCAGGGGTCTCTCTACCAAAGGGTAGAAATTCGGAACCTGCTTAAACTGGTGTGTAAGCACCGCTCAGCTATTCCATATTCAGCTTTCAGCGAGAACTGGATGACGCAGAGTCGACAGTTATCCACTTCACTCCGCCGGCATCTACTCTTGTGTTCCGTGGGAATCTTCATATTGTGATTCTTTAATTTGGATAAACTTTTCTTTGCAAACTTACATACGTCTTGGATACAGTTTGCCGGTCAGCAAACCAAGTGTAACCTTTCTGCGAGGTGTCCACCTACCTTGGATATACTTGACCAGCGAAACAACAAAGTAACAGGTGACATTTGCCTGGGAAAAAGGGACCCTAACCTTCAGTGTTAGTCTTTTATATTAGTTCCAGAGTGTTCTCGATTTCTTTTTATCATCTCATTTCTACTTTTATTTTGGAACATTAAATGTTGAATCGTTGGCCGGCCTTTTTTGTCTGAAAAGGAAAAAGAGTGCCGCGAGCGTAGCTACATGTAGATGTACACTCACGCTCGCATCCGTTGATAAGTGCACTCTTCACCCAAAACGTTACAATGGCTTAGTCTATATTTAACTTTTCCTTAAAAGCATTTTTTAAAAATAAAAAATAATAATTATCATCGTCGTCGTCGTCGTCATCATCATCATCGTCGTCGTCGTCGACGTCATCATCAAGTTCTTTTCCTCACCCTTGGATGTCAAGCAGTTTAGGTGGTTCATCTTTTATCTGACAGTTATCTCCGATAAAGCCTCTGTTGCAGACACAGCGCCCCCTGTCGCATCGTCCGTTGATGTAGCACACAGGGTTGCAGACGTCGTCAGAGATCTCTGGCTTCACGACACTCTCTCCGCTGGGTGTGGTGATGTAGTTATCCGGATTCTTGGCCAACTCCACCTTGCAAATTGTCTGGAAAGTTTCCACGATGGCCTCCGTTCCTGTGTAATTATCAGCTACCTGGAGGTCAAAATGAAGGTAAAATCCAGAACAAACAGTCTTAAAGTAACAACTGTTAATGAAACAGGTAAAGATATGCGTCACTTCAGTTACTGAATTTCTGTATAATACAGATTCAAACATCAAAGACAGTCGTAAAATAGACTGCTGAAAGTTAAACAATCTTTTATGCATTTTGTGAAAACTCACCAGAATATCAATCTTGCAGTTTTCGATCAGCCCCTGAATCTCTTGGGTTTTGTTCTGACAGTAGGACCAGAGCTGAGACTGTCTAAAGGCGGTGGAGCAGTAATTCTCTGCTTCACTTTCGTTGACCCCAGTCGATGTCGGCCATGACAGTTTTGGCGGTCGAAAATCTGGAACATCAGCGCTCATCACCTTGATCTATCCCTATGTTGCCTTCTCTCTAATTAACCTGTTTTTCTTCCACTAATCCAATGTCTTGTTTCAATCACCACTATCTATATCATCCTCACAGACAAACACAATCATGGTAATCATGATTTAATTACATAAAGTAAAGCACACTTTTACCTGCATAATCGTTAGGGTCATAAACTTGCTGTGTTTCATCGGAGTCGACGTATGCATTGCCCCTTACAGATCTCTTTCTCTTTAAGGATGGCTGTCTACGTCCAACGAAACCAATTTTGCTGGTGGTATCTATGCAGCTTGGGCACTTCACATGCAAAGATTAAAAAATTCATCTCACTGACAAAAAAGTCATTGCAACATGAGTTTTATTTAGAGAATAGGAAGATTAATATGATGATGAGAAGCAGATAAACATTCATCCGTATAGCGAAGCTCATAAAGTTTTTAAAAATGAGTCTATACACATGTATCTTCATTTCAACCAAATAATACCATACACATCTGTCCCCCTGGTAAACTCTGAAAGCATATTTCTTACATTCATGTTCAAATTTTAATAGCAATTGGTTTTAACAAAATATTCAGGGTTGTTGTTCCGAACTACGGTGCTAGGATAGAACACAGGGGTGAATGAAAGCGCAGCTAACGAATATGGGATTAAAGATAAAATATTTGGCGACAACGGAAGGGATTGAGAATTTATTACTGCAGATATTGATAGATATTGGCGATATAGAACTAACCTGCAAATTTCAGCCTCTAATATCAATCCGTTAATTATCTGGTTACAAAGTACGCGAATCCCACGTGCGATCAATGAACGCCGCGATCATTGCACTACGTCATACTAACGTCATACTACGTCACAATAACGTCATAGTACGTCATACTAACGTCATACTACGTCATAATAACAGGTTTGTTTTATGTCCCCTTTATCTATCGACCATTCGGGTTGGTTTTTATGGGTACACGACTGCAACCTTTTACACGATTCTGTCACCTTTTCTCATTATATAAGCACTATACAACTAACATTTTATATTTTCTTCGTTCATTTTATCATACTGACGACATCAATCGATAGCAAATGTATTTGTTCTAATGAGTTTATGTTTTATTTCAGGACATTATGTAGATTCGATTATTATCCAGCGAGGTTCTAATTATTTCCGTACTAAGGTTGATGAAAACTTTATTTTCATCAGCTGACTATTCGTTCTCCCAAATGTTTTCCGGCACGTGGATGATTTCAATAGCAATGTTAGATGGTAAAAAAATGACTAACGATATTTGCTAACCGTTAGTATGTGTCTCATTATGTCCCCCTGATAAGTACAGTTCACAGTTCCATTGCGATCGTTATTGCATGTGCAATACCGCGGCACGTACGACTCCGCCGTTCTTGGAGGTACAATCCTGAACAAGCTTGTAGTGTCATTGTTCCTGAAACAGTAATTAGATTACAATGAAGTTCTGAAGTTAAAGTATAAATTCACACATTCCGCGTGTTTTAACATGAATGCATTATTAAAATACTAGCTGTAAACGAAAGTGACCTGACCGTAGAAAATAACCAAACAACAATGATTACTTCCAAGACTCTGTGAACCTCTCCGGTATATTGTCTGCAGGCATTGTGTCCACAAAGCCAGAGCGATGAGTCAGGTCGTTGTTTGGGTTGTTGTCAAATGTCCCACACAAACCTCTTCCATTAAGATAGTCGGTGCCAGGAACAGAGATGTCCAGGTTAAGATGTCCACCAAACCATGCCGATGCGGTAATTTTAATCTCAGAACTGGATGGAAAATACAGCTATCGACAAAAAACAATATCCGCTGTATCAAACGTTACATTCCAGCATGATGAAGTATTTTTCCACATGACAATAGGCAATATAATGCAGACAATTACATTAAAATGTGCTTTAAAATTTTCTTTATAAGTAAATAATGTCTTTTAAATTAAGAGTTATCAAAATATATTTCATCGCCCAGAATCTTTCTTTGCTTAAATAGTTTTATTTTTTCATTTTTGTTTTTGTTTATTCTTGTATTTTTGCTGAATTTTTATTTTTCGGTCTTATTTAAAAGAAATTGAAGTGCAGTCATTGATCTGGACAACTGTTCTCAGACTACAAACCCAAACTATAGATGAAAAGTAGGTACTTGAAAATAAACAAAAGAGAAGCAGTCATGCGTGCAACGGTCACTCACTCATGCATAGGCATCTCCGTCTAAGTGAATATTGAACTACTTTAAAGAAAGACCCAAGAGTATTCTAAGAGGAGTTCGTTTGTAAAAAAAAATCACGCTAAAGTGGCGCTAGTGGAACCACACGAGGCAGAGACTGCCCCCCCACTATCACCACCACTACAACAAGAAACAAATCTGGAAACAACTACTCAAAAAAGGTAGAAACAAGAAGCAGACAGGAAGTGGCAGTTCTGTGGCGACTGACCAGTACATTCACGAGAGGACAGGAACATGTACTTAAACGAGTGTACCAGGAAATTATTAGACGCCATCTTGAATGTGGCTCAACAGTCTTATCTACATCAGCTATAGCTATCCGTAGTCTCTCGATAAGGTCAAGATTAGGAGCTCTTTGAATCATCAGTAGGTCCATGCAAACCACAGTATCCAAGGCCATGGAAGATAAAACTGCTACTTAATGCGCTAAATCCGAAAAGATACGTGGATGGAGAACCTAACAAGTAATTTTCTCAAGTAAGAGCCAGAAAGACTTGAAAGCCATAGTGTCATTCAAATTAAATATTTGCTGTATAATAAAGAAAGCAGTGACCAAGAAGAAGAGGCAGGGAAGAAAGAATTATAAGTGAAGATGAATTACTATTAACGTCGATCCATCCGTAGATTGAAGAATGGTCGTGCCTTCTCTCAAAGGCCTGGGCGCGGTGATTTCCGGTGACCCAACGCTTTGTCCATAGAAGCCATGATTGCAGCCGTTGACTCTGATTAGATCGTCCTTCTCACGAACCGCAACTCCACAGATGCAGGTTACCGCCCTGTCCCGGCGCTCTTTGAAGCAAGGCCACGTCCGAATCTGAACCTGAGTAGGTGAGGAAAACAAGAAGGCCAAATGCAAACGTATTAATTAACTTTTCTAGGTATGTTATGTTTAAAGGTAAATATCGTTGTATATGATATAGGTTGTTGTTGTTGTAACGTCGCTGTACTTTTACCTGACGTTAATTTAGATCGTAACTCTCAGGTTCAATTTCAGAGAACCAAAAAAATAAACAATGTGTTGTGTGGCTGTGCCATGCTCCGTAAAAAACGGAAATACCATGACCTCTCCTTAAACGGCAAGAAAACCGAAACACTAAAACAATACATGTATTCAGCTGCACGTATTTACCTCAAAATCCCTTGCGACATTTTCGTAGGCAGTGTAGTCACCCACTTTAAACAGATGGAATACTCTGGAACAAATAGAACTGTTTTTCAGAGTTCGCTACATTATTTAGTTTTATTCTCAATTAAACACTACATTAGAAAATATGATTAACAATACAACACTAAATGAGCACTACAATTTACAGTACTAATAATACTTTATTTTCAAATGTACTGCCTTTAACCTCTTGTTCTCCAGTCCTGTGATGTGTGGATCTGTTACAATCTGGCAGAGCCTTGAACCCCTTTGCTGAAGATCAACCTGTGTAATGAGAATCAAGTAAAAGAATAAAAAGCGTAAATAAATTACTTTACAATTTCCATATTTCGCGGAATTCACGCCTAGATACAAGGACAGGCACAGAACAAGCAAACACGCAGAGAAGCAAATTTAGACATAAGGTATCATGAATAAGTTTAATTGAAATACAAAGGCGAGCATGAATAAGTAAAGTAAATCATGACTCATCTTTTACAAAGACCTACTTGAAGTGCTTTCCACGTTTGAGAGTGAACATTATTAGTCGCATGTCTGATTTCGGATGTTTCTCTGTAGTTCGTACTGTTAGCCTTGCAGTACTATATTTTTATACTTGAAAGCAAGCTAGAAATAGACGAGTTTTTTCTAGTTTATGTTTGTAAACATGCTCTTTAATGTGGTGTACATTATTTACCTGTACCGAGGGGATTTTAAAATCTTGGAATATTTGCTGATACGGCGAAGCGTCTGCAACGAAGATATTCGCGAAAGAGACCAGCAAGTCCTTGTTGCCAAATTGCATCTGAGTCTTGCTGGCCACGACTGAGACTGTCCTTGATGCTTCTTGACTCGTGTTGTTCCAGTGAGACTTACACAGTGAGTACCTACAATTCTTTGATACCACCAGGAAGGCTTTGCAAAAGAATGAACAAGCATAAGAAAAAAACACTCTTTCTCAAAATATTTAAAATAAAGATTTAGCAACGTATTTTAGATAGTTTACGAGGACAAAGTATATTGACTTTTAATGATGGCAATGATATTAGACTGAGACAACAAATTCACCTTGATGTCTCAATTGAGCTTGATTCCCTGCAGACCCACTGACCGACAGGTAAATCCAGAGACAACAACGATCATCTGTCACAGGCGAGTTGCATAAGACAGGAAGTGTTGACCTTATGACAACGTCGTGCTTGTCTTCATCCGTACGAATGGAGATGTGGGAGGGTTGTGTCTGAGAAAAAAGAAATTCGGTTAAGACTTCTGTGACGTATGAAAAAACCTCATAGAAGACATTATATGCTTTAGTTATATGTTATACTGTATATTATCCATATGTGTTATAACGCGATTATACTGAAGGAAAGTTGTTGTGTGCTGGCAATTAGTGTTCTTGACGTATGGGGTAAAAAGTCTTCAGGTTCTCCCCTGCTACTTAGCCGGAATGATATCTGACGCCCCAGGAAATGTGAAATCTCTAGACACGGTCAATCATTTACAGATGTAAAAGCTTTAGCATGTTTTAACGCTCGGGGCCGTATTCCTGGATGGAGGGTGGCCAAAATGGGAAAATTAAGGACAAACTTTTTGCCTCCTTATTTACGATGCACTGTCCAGACTCTGCGGACAAACTTTGTGTTACTTTACTTCAAGGAATCGTTTTCACCAATTTATAACTACGGTCCCAGAAGTAAAGAAACAACCCCTTTATAACTACGGGAACACGACGCTTGTCCTAGATTTGACCGTTGCCCTTCCTTCATTAATGTGGCCCTTGTTTATGGTGATATTTTTACCTTGTTAAACATTTCGTCTAATTTATCTTTCTTTGATCTGGATGTATTTAGTGAGAGGTTTGGCTGTCTGTGTGTAATTTACAGTCTCAACCTGTTATCGAGACTTACTTGTATTCCAGCCCAGTATGTCCTAGTGCTCTCCAGCCAGGGTCCTTTCTTGATGACATTTTGCTTGTAAAATGCACGCACTTTACAACCGACCTGTCAAAGATTCGATAAAGAATTCGAAATGAACCCGACCTCAAAAAGGCTAATGAATCTCTTTTTCTCTATCATTATTGCTTTCTTAGAACGGATGGTAGGATCTATGGCATATATTATTGTGAGTGCTAGGTAAGATGAGAATGTGGGCGAGGAAGCAAACATATCATAGATAAACAGGGTTCTGGCTGGTTAACAATCTGTAATAATAAAAGAGAGTTCTGGTGTGTTGATACTTTGCAAAGATAAAGAGGGTTTTGGTGTTTTTATTTCTCTGCCAATATAAATAGGATTCTGGTTTGCTGATACTATGCTTGTAAAATCCACTCACTTTACAACCTACCTGTCAAGCATTCGGAGATTTCAGAATGAAGACCACGTTAAGATAATTGTAATAAGACGTCTACCCACTCTCTCTCTCTTTCTTGCTTTCTCTCTCTCTCTCACACACACACACACACCTCCTGTTTATCAAGTATTTTTGATACTACGTTAAATGTCGATGACAGAAGAGGCAGAACAAGCAGCTGGACAAAATAACATGAACAGACTATATGAAATTACAAGAACTCTGTCAGGAAGGAAAAACATCAATGCATGCAGGCCAGTAAAGAATAAGAATGGTAGCGTCATTACTGGGGACGCAAAACAAAGATCTCGCTGGGCAGCACTTTATTTTAAAGAAATACTGAACCGGCCACCACAAGCAACAATTTTGGACATTGCCCCAGACACCGAGAAAGTCCTGGTGAACACGAACCCACCAACCCTGGCAGAAATCATCAAAGCCATCAAGTCTCTGAAAACTGGTAAGGCGGCAGGCCCAGATGGCATTCCTGCAAAGGCACTAAAAGCAGACCCAAAAGCCGCAGCAGAGATGCTACACCCCCCCTGCTGCAGAAAATTTGGAAGCAGGAGCGAGTTCCAGCAGACTGGAAACTTGGCTATCTGGTAAAGCTACCCAAGAAAGGTGACCTGACCCAGTGCAGCAACTTGCGTGGGATTACGCTACTGTCCATTCCCAGCAAGGTGCTGACCAGAATCATACTGGACAGACTGAAGAATGCCCTACACAATAGACTCTGGCAAGAACAGGCAGGCTTTCAGCAGGGTAGATCATGCACAGACCATATCTCTACACTGCGAATCATTATTGAACAGTCCATTGAATGGCAGTCCCCACTCTACATGACATTTGTGGATTTTGAGAAGGTATTTGACTCCGTAGACAGAGAGACCATCTGGAAGTTGATGCAGCACTACGGATTTCCACCAAAGTTCATTGCCCTCATCCAGCAGCTGTATAAGACTCGACATGCCAGGTGATTCACAATGGGAAGCTGAAGGACCCCTTTGTAGTAAGGACTGGACTAAGGCAAGGCTGGATCATAAGAAGAATAACCTCTAACAGCAACACAGGCATTCAATGGACCTTTGCCATGCAACTTGAGGATCTCGACTATGCAGATGAAATCAGCCTGTTGTCCCACAAGCAACAACATGCGAAGACAAACCTCACTCGTCTCTCAGAAGAAGCAGCAACGACTGGCCTGACAATCAACATGAAGAAGACAGAGGTAATGCGGGTCAACAACAAGCAAAGAGTCCCACTTCAACTTCACGGGGAATGTATTACAGAGACTGACCGCTTCACCTACCTAGGCAGCATAGTCACCAAGGATGGAGGTGCAGATGAAGATGTAAGAAGCCGAATAAATAAAGCCAGGCATGCATTCCACATCCTGCGACCCATCTGGAATTCCAAGGCATTATCTCAGCACACCAAGATCCGCATCTTTCATACGAACGTAAAATCTGTCCTTCTATATGGGTCTGAGACATGGCGTGTGACAAACACCATCACCAGGAAGATTCAAACATTCATCAACAGATGTCTGCGCCACATCCTCAGCATCAGATGGCCCGAGAAGATCTCCAATGCATATCTGTGGGAGAGAGCCAACCAAAAATCTGCAAGCCAAGACATCAAGAAGCGAAAGTGGGGCTGGATCGGTCACACCCTGCGGAAGCCAGCCGAAAATCTAACACGACAAGCTCTGGACTGGAACCCACAGGGGAGGCGCAGGGTTGGGAGACCCAGACAGACGTGGAGAAGATCGTCCACGGCGAGGCGGAGGCAGCTGGAATGACATGGGCCCAACTGGGGAGGGAGGCCCAGAACCAGGCTCGCTGGCATGGTGTAGTTGCGGCCCTATCCTCCACTGGGTGCAAAAAGGAATAAGAAGAAGAAGACGTTAAATGTCAGTACAGTACGTAAGATTACGTCCCCTGCATTGTCGCGTCTCACAATATTATGACGACAGCAATCGCATTACAATGATAATATAAGTGCTGTAATTATATCTAAATAGAAGAAAGGCAGCCACAAAACAACAAAGCCATCGTTACTATGGCAATATAGCCAATAAATATAACGGTCGGTCATTGTTTTATGGCCTATAATCACTGCTTTGTCTTCAGTCAACACGTGTGCTTGGAACCTCACGTTCTTGTTGAGGAGACCCGCCAGTTTAGCCCCGTCTAGTCTCGCAGATCGCCCTGGGTCACTGACGATTTCTAGCGGCACTTTGGGGTCCTCCACACCGTTAAACAACCAGACGAACTCAAAGGCTTGATCCGGGTCGTTGCCGCTAAAGGTCAGGTCACAGGTGAAGTAGAAGATGCTCTGCTCTATCACAGGTCCGCGGAAACTCGGCGGGTCAGTCAGCTGTGGGTAAGCCTCTGCCGATAGAAGAGAGAACAGAACAGCTGATGGACTCTCTTGGTAAAGAAATACGTTTGCGAAAATGGCAGTGTAAGGTGACGTAGCACTTAACAGTTATATTGAGAGAAACTTAAAGTCCCTTTGTCTTTCCAAGCGAGTCGTTATTTGCCTATGGCTGTCAAAAGCACATTCCCATACAGCAAGACCTCTAAATACGAGTGAACCAATATACGAGTAAATCGACATACGAGCCAAAAAATTGTTGACATTTTGTTCTTACTTGCGAGCGGAACTTCGATATACGAGCTCGAGTCATTTATACGTCGTAGTGTAAAGAGATAAAAACATAATGAGTCTTAGTGAGAATCTTTATTTTTTTAAGTTAAAAACAGTGTAAACAGTGTTGTCCCATCAGCTGATTCATTCAGCACCCGTCTGCTCTCCGGCTCCCTCCCTCCTCCACCGCCATCTGCCTACCTCAGTTATCGACAGTCTTCATCTCCTCCGAGGTAAGATTGATAAATATAACATATTCTTTATTATTTTATTTCCTATATTATTTATATTATTGTGCCATTAA
Organism: Marisa cornuarietis; assembly: GCA_004794655.1. Classification (NCBI taxonomy): domain Eukaryota; kingdom Metazoa; phylum Mollusca; class Gastropoda; order Architaenioglossa; family Ampullariidae; genus Marisa; species Marisa cornuarietis. The sequence goes on from SMMW01000627.1 coordinate 5,759,348, forward strand.
CATTTAGTATATAGTACTGTATATTATATCGTATTTAATAATAATAATAGTGAAGATTTTTATAGCGCATATTCACACTCGTAGAGAGCATGCTCTTAGCGCTTAAAACGGGGAAGAGACGTGGACTAAGTAGATACAGAACACAGGGGACGAAAGAAAACGACAGTACTGACAAAAACAGATAACAAAAGGCATCAAGTAACAGGAACAGAGAAAAATAGTGATGGGTAAAGTAGCAAGAGGGAAGGGGGGGTAAGGACTAGCATTGTGGACTAGGAGTAGTGCTCAAGGAAGAGGTGCGTTTTCAGTGCAGATTTGAAGGATTCAATTGTAGGAAGGTGGCGGATATGGAAAGGAAGAGAGTTCCATTGTTTTGCAGCACAGTAGCCAAAAGTCCTGTGACCATATGTTGTTGCTCTGGTGACAGGAACAGTCAGAGTACGGTTGTCAGAGGAAGAGCGGAGTTGTCTGGCCGGAGAGTAAGGGATGAGAAGTTCAGAGAAATAGTCAGGACAGGAGCCTGCAAAGAAATTAAAACACAGCACAGACAGTTTGTACTGGATGCGAGAACGGACGGGTAGCCAGTGTAGGAAACGAAGGAGAGGAGTGACATGGTCCCGTTTCCTTGCTCTAAGTACCAGACGTGCAGCGGAGTTCTGTACTCTCTGGAGTTTCTGAATGAGGGATGAGGGGCAGCCTGCCAGCAAGGAGTTGCAGTAGTCAAGTCGTGAAAGAACAAACGCACAGACAAGAGTGTTGGTGGCACGTGTAGAGAGAAAGTGACGGATGGCACTGATCTTACGGAGCTCATAGTAGGCAGACTGACAGACAGCTGTAACATGTTTATCAAGGGTCATGTCTGCGGTGACAATAAATCCCAGATTCCTAACAGATGACGTGAAGGTGATGTTGCTGTCGCCCACCTTGATGTGATTGGGCAGACTGACGAGTGAAGGTTGATGTCTTCTTCTATGGCACAAGAGGGCTTCCGTTTTATCATCATTTAGTTTAAGCTTGTTTTTCACCATCCAGCCCTTGACATCCCTAATACAAGCTTCTAGAGAGCTAATAGCAGAGTGAGACTCAGCCAGTGGAATAGAACAGTAAAGCTGCGTGTCATCTGCATAGGACTGATGAGACACCTGGTGAGACCGGATGCAAGATGAAAGTGGTTTAGTATACAGGATGAACAGGACTGGGCCAAGTACTGAGCCTTGGGGAACGCCACAGAAAAGTGAAGCAGGGCGAGATGTCTGACCATCGACTACCACAGTCAGTGAGATAGGAGTTGAACCATGAGAGGGCAGGTCCAGAAATCCCGTAGAGGGTGTGGAGTCTGTGAAGAAGCAGAGAGTGGTCTATAGTGTCAAATGCAGCAGACAGGTCCAGTAGGGTTAATGGAGAAACATCACCACTGTCAAGAGCAGATAATATGTCTGTTGTTACTTTAATAAGAGTGGTCTCAGTGCTGTGGAAAGGTCTATATGCCGACTGAGCTTGTGGAAGAAGATGGTGGTCTTTTAAATAGGCCCAGAGCTGTGTCAAAACAATTTTCTCTATGATCTTAGAGAGAAAAGACAAGTTGGAGACTGGGCGGTAGTTGTTTAGCACATTGACATCAAGCGTGGATTTCTTTAGAAGTGGCCTCACCACCGCATTCTTGAACAGAGATGGGAAAAAACGTATTTACATATAAATTGTGTTGTTGTGGGTGGGAACGCATTTATCTTATTTCCTTTATTTTTAATGGGAAAATAGTTTTAATTTACGAGGAGTTTCTGACATGCGAGCTCGTTTGTGAAACGGATTAAACTCGTATGTAGAGGTACTAGTGTACTTGTAGTCCGTCTTAAAATGTGTCTTACCAAGATTTGTTTCATTACGCAGACGTTATTACGTCCATATGTTCGCATACAAGAAAACATGTCCACCCACCGTTACAGCCGGGTTGAAAACCTGTGGGAGACCACATTCCAGCTGGACATGGTGCACCCTTTCCTGCAAAGTTCAACAAGCGAAGATCTTAAGAGCTAATGATTGCTTGCCTTACAGATACATCTTAACTACCACCATACCACTTCATTTGTTCCTCTCTTTCTCCTTCCTTCTCCATTCTCTCTCTGTCGCTATATATATCTATATATAAACACACACACCGATATTTATTTCTATAGGTTATAAATTAGTAGACTTTGGTTTTGCATCTGACGACAATTGATACGTAACTCCAATACACCCTTTGTTCGATCCTCACCAAATCTGTTTGCGATATTCTTGACGTTTATCATTCGGTGATTTTTTGTTAGTGAACGTTGCACTGGACCATGTAAGATGCTACCGGTGGTTTCATTTTAAAGAAATACTGACAAACACAGGGAGAAAAGGGCGTGAAATAGGGAGGAAAAGGGAGTGAGCCGTCCCCTTTATTCGAAACCCGATGCTCCCATTGCTGATAAAGAGCAGTCAAACTGTCTTATTGGGTAAGGGACATCAAGAGTAGGTTTTTCTTTTTTTCTTCACTGACGCCTCGCATAAGTCAGCACAGCTTTATTGAAGAGATACATCAAAAAGCGTTACAGATGAAAGAGTTAGCAGCAGAAATCAACCCGAGCGGATACCTGGCTTAATCTCTGTTGCTTTCTCACACGCACGCACACACACACACACACTCACGCAGGTACGAACAAGCAAGGGTTTTCTTGAGCTTTTTCAACGAGGCTTACCTTGTCACAATGACATAACAATACAACCAATACAATACAACCTGGGTTCACCACGCTCTAGTCTCCCTGATGCACGCAAAATAATAGAATAATAATATATTGAATTTGTACAGTGCCATATCCCGGTCCTATGAACAGGCTCATGGCGTTTTACACCCCCACCCTCCAAAAAAATCAAATGCGAAGGATGTAAACAACGGTAAAACATTTGAGTTATTTTCGAATTACCTGCACAATACGCCATCGGGCAGGCTGGTGTTGGATGTAGATAATAAACGAAAAAACGGCCACAGTTCTTGACCCATATGTTGACGGCCTGTCCACAGCATGTGACGTTGGAGGCGCCACCAGTCTGGACGTTCGCACATACTTGTCTCGTTTGGATCCCGTCACTTACGGAGGGGTGAGTACCATTCAGCCATATTGGAACAGTCGTCCCGCACTGCACATGCACGCATTTCAGGAGGCCATGAAATGAGTCTCTTTGAGTGCTTAAGTAAAGCTTCTTCTTCATGCTTATTCTAACAAATAATTGTGCAAGATCGTTAAAGACATTGCAATATGATATTTTCGTTTCTTCTGGAACATAGTTTCATTATTCGTCTTGTAACGATCAGTATCGTGTCAGTTCAAACAGAATCATTTCTATGTATGAATAATAATTTCTCTTTTTCTCTGACTGACGGATGGGTAGATTAGAAAATCTTTATTTGGGTACCTTTAAAGGATCGACACATGTTTCGGGTATTTGACTCTCAGCATCTACCACAAACCGGTACCAGCCCGAGTCTAGGTCAAGGTCGCACAGTGGAGGTTCTGGGAAGGTCGTCACATAGGAGACACTGCGGCGAATGTCAGTCAGGTTCTGATAGTTTCCATGGAGACAAGGGTCAGGCATTGCCTGGGCAGCGACATCTAAGCATATACAAATAGGCAACTGATGAACATCACCATCCTCATCATCGTCGTCGTCATGATCATCATTCTGTTGATTGTTAGTATCGTTAGTGGTTAAATTAATCATGTTGGAGTCAGATTGGTTTTCTGTACTTATTTTAGATTTTCCTGCTTTTTGAACATGTATTAAAGGAAGTACAATAAAACCTACTTGTTAAGACTTTCTAAAATCCACAACACCAGGTCTCGTGTGCAGGAAGCCCCGACTGGACTGAAAATTTATATTGGAACTATTTCCAAGTATGACCAATCCTTACATGTGTACCGTGATTGTTAAAAATAAACAAAACCTTACCGTAGACCACAAACAGTCGATCACAATAATCTTTATAAACACCTTAAATAAAAGATAATAAAGAAGATGTCTGGACCAGTTTTTTTAAATTGTGAAATTAGAAATTATTGTTGTGGTTTACATTTTGCGATCAATAAATAATAAGTAATAGTTCCCGGGGACAGCTGTGTGGGCTTGAGAAAGAGAGTGAGTTGCTGTCTTGCTAGTACTTTCATTTACAATATTGATTCATGCCAACATATTTGATTGTTGGAAAAGTCATGACGCATTTTTTGCACTATATGGCTCTAGTTCATTTTTTGAAGTATTAGAGTGGTTAGCATCTCTGTAATTGTATGTCATTTGATAGCGGACAGTTCTAGCTTCGTTCTAAAACATTGAGCGATTAGGTTGAATTTTGGAGATTTTACAAGTTTAAAATGGAAGATCAGGCTGTGGATTTTCGTCATTTTTTCCGTAAAAGGAAGAACGCACGTGAAGCTTGTGAAAAGTTGCATAAAGTTTAAGGTCATGATGCTTCCCAAAAACGTCAGTGCCAACGATGGTTCACGAAGTTCCGTGGGGGTGATTTCGATTTCAAGAACGCTCTAGGCTATGAGGATTAACGAGGTTAACGACATCAAAATGAAAGTATAGATCGAGTCAAATCCACAAGGCAGGGCACGACAGATTGCAGTCATTGAACATTCATCATTCAAACTTTTACGACTACCTGAATAAGCTGTGATACGTAAGCGTGCTCGATATTTGGGTTCCTCACGAACTGAAACACGTTCATTTGACGATATACTCATTAAACGTGAGAAAAAGATCCTTTTTTTAAAGCCTAATAACTGTTGATGAGCAGTAGATTGTTTACAACAATGTGGCACGCAAACGGTGTAGGTCCCGACCTGATGATTCGCTTCAAACGGTATGGAAAGCAGACATTCCTCAGAGGAAGGTTATCCTCTCGGTGTAGTGTTTTTTCGAACTCTTATCAAGGAACCAAACAATAAATTCAAATTTGTACTATCGTCAGTTAAACAGTTTAAACCACTCCATCATCCAGAAACGTTCAGCATAAACGATTCGTGTTCTGTGACGACAATGTGAGACGACACATAAGTTTGATCGCTTGTCAACAGTTATTGGAGCTTGGAAGGGATGTGTTGCCACACCCACCATACTCGTCCAACCTTGCGCCGTTCGACTTGTTTCACTCTAAAAAAAACTCCTTTTGGGGTATAAAGTTCAATTAATATAAGGCTGTAAATCAACGCCTTGTTCAGTTTTTTAAAGACAAGTCCCTTTACGAATGAGGAATTCTAGTTTACCGAAAGATGGGTAAAGGTTGTCGAACAAAACGAGCAAGATGTCATTTATTTATAAGTAAATGCCTTTAGAATAACATCATGAATTTTCCGACAACCCAATAATGTAAATAAATAAAAGCGTTCATGAAGTTAATCGCTGTAAAGACTTAAAGGGACATGTAGCATTTCTTAGTGCCAACTGTTGGCATGCGGACGTGGGACAAATACTGCGCTCGCTCGGAATCCACCGAAAAGTACCGGACGGGCCCGAAGCTCGTTCCTTCTGTAAACGCCGTTGCACAAAAAAAAATTTCGCAGGCGGTAGGGGACACTTGATACGGACTTGAGCTAACTTTTACTCTGTCAGAATCACTAGGTATACGTGACTGTGCATAAACATTATAGAGTCATTTTATCTGCTTTCTCATTAGCGTACACAACAAGTTTCAAATGCCTATAATATTCAATAAATAATAATGGAAATAATATTAATATTTTTCTTTCCTTGGTTTTCGTTTCATGAAAACTCTTGATTTCAACATGGACTAGATGTGTTCGTCTTGAAAAAAACACATACGCCTTTGAGGATTTGTAATTTTCTGTCTGCTTCGCAGTATATCACGAACATCTCTTCATGGTCATGAGACATAACAAAATTATATACATACAGATGTAAACAACAACAACAAGCGAAACATTATGCACGTACACTTTGCACGCTTAGCAAGTTTAACTCAAGGCAAATAAAATCATATATAACATTTTCTATCGATATAAAGATTAAGTTTTAAAACATTATTAAAGCTTTCAGCAGAGGGTTCTCTTGTTTGAGGGGCAAAAATAAAGTTTACCTCACAACTAGGATGTTGACGATGTCAATATAACTCCGGCACATTTATTTCATTTTAGCTCAATGTTTCGGTCGGACTGTCATAAAGACACACACCAATCTCGGAAGATTTTTTTTTTTAATTTGTAACGTTCTTTAACATAACTATCTTTCAAAAACGATCTTCGCTCGCGCTCCGAAGTTCTAGCAGTTAAAGCAATTTTCTTGAAAACAATCGGTAGAAATATTGTCTAAAATCTACTCGAAGTGTACAAGATCAATTCTTTAAAGAAATAACCTACTGTGAAGAGCTGGTAAGGCCAGCAAGAACGACCAAAGGAACCATTTCGTCGTGTGTGCACACCCCATGTTAGGATGTAGAATCAATCTGCGTGCTAGTATTTATATTGGTCCAACAGCCAGGGACTAACTTATCGGCTAGTGACGCGTAAGAATACATCCTAAAGGGCTATTCTCAAGTTGCAATGTACCGCACTTTGCGGCGTTTGCAAGCCTTGTGCAAGGCCCTAAAAGCTTTGCGCACGGCTCACAAGTGCCCTTGAAGCAAGGTTTGCATGGACAGGACGTGGTCCTATTTTTCGCAAGGCGTGACCTACAATGCATGGCTGTAGCCAATAGGAATGCTCCTTTTTATCTCCAGATTATAACGTGAAAAATGCGGAAGAGGTATGAGGAGAAATATTTCATATTAAAATCACTGTGGGAGAATAATATACCCGTGTATGTGTATTTAATATATACCCGTGAATACTTAACCAAGCCTTCACTCCCTCACCTAAATCTGTTCCTTCTTCTCTTCTCTTTCTCTCTCTCTCTCTTTCTCTCTGCTTATTCGAGTAATATCACTAATGTAGCTGAAGCCGAAAGTTGCTTTCCGCCGATGTTATCTACCATATTGCTAACTACCCATACTCCTCTTTCGGACGGCATCACTTTGCAAGCCATTTGCGGTATCTTTGTTGCGTGAGAGGAGAACGAAAGACGTATTGGAAGACAAAAGTAAAGCAAGGGGTGAAACTATACTTAATAAGCGTATAGTATTGCGCTTCTCAGGGTTTGATTGCCGAAAATTTTGTGTCATGTCACCTTGGCCAGCATTGTTTGTTTCACAAAACTAAAAGCATTGTACTTTGTTCGCATGCGGCCCATTCTTGAATAACACTTTTCTCTATTTACTAGTGAAATTGACGCCGATCTAGTTGTATTCTGCAAAGTACTTTACGGGGACTGCAAACATGGAATCCCAATTCAATGTGGTCCTGAAATCAAAACTTAGGGTATATTAAACTTTTTATCATGTATACGTGTTACAAATATTGTGATCATAGAAAAGTAGCAAAAGTAAGATCATTGGCCATGAGGGTAATTTATAAACATACCAATATGAGAATACAAACCTCCCCACTTCTATTATGCTGAGGAGTGTGGCTACGAGGACATATGAATCTCCAGACGACAAAGTAATATAAGCGGAGTGTCAGGGATAATATAAAGAAACCGACGTTTGGCTGCAGAATTTTAACTTCGCACAGGTAAATAAGTTCGAAGACATAGATTTATTTACATTATTTACTCATGTAACTGCTATTTCTATTCTAACCCACATTCCTAGCCTGCTGAAACCTAGCATCTAACTCCCTGGCGGGGGAAGAAGATGGGGGGGCGTTGAGTGGTGTGAAACGCTTACGAGCGTGACCAAAACACCTTGCGGCAAAATAGTACTTCTCCTGTACTCAGGGTGGTCAGAACTAAAGTCATTTCACGGCAACCAAACCCTTTGAAAGCGGATGAGAGAGGGAGAAACAAGGAAGTAAGTCACCTTGCGGCAACCGAGGCTTAGTCGGCTTGCGGTAAAAAAGCACATACATATTCACACACATTCCTATCTTTATATACACTACAGTGTATTTCTCTCTCTCTCTCTCTCTCTCTCTCACACACACACACACACACACACACTGGTAGGTTTATGACAGCCAATAAAATTTTTAAAAAACTAAATTTCTGTATCACTCACTCATTCTTTCCTTTAAACTGGTTTATATGGGCATTAGACAAGTGGACTTTAGACTGCTTCATTAACTTGCACAAGGTACCTCTGACCTCTTTAAAGTTATGATATATGCATGTTTGTCTTGTTTTGACATTTTAACTTTTTCATCCACACGTTTGACTGTACACTTCACCTGAACCCTGATACTATAAGACATTTATGTTTACTGTACACTCTTTCAATTGATTCTGTAGTGAAAAACAGTCAACAAGTCAATGAAGTCTCTACAGTGTACATATTAATCAGTCACGTGCGATGCTTTATTGCTACAATGCAATGTGATGATCCAGAAGCTGTGTTTTGTTGTCAAATATGCCTTTCAACAGAATGGCAGAAACTAGTATAAATGAGCACATGTAAGCTGCGCCTTGTCTTGCCTTCAAGACAAGACCGACCTGTCATGAGATAACTAAAGCTAAGTTGGTGCGCTTGCGAGTGTGTATGGTATTTGTAAAGAGAGGCAAAAGCACTGTAACATCAGAAGTACGCTCTAGCACGGATAGTATTGGGACACCCCTAGACGAGTCCATTTGATTGTGTTTTGTTTGAAATGCTTTTGTAATTAATAAATCTTTTCTTTATTGTTCCATTGAAATCACACGTCGTTGAGTATTGTGTTCGGGGAAGAGCAGGGGTGGGGGCTCGTGAGCCAAGTTGTGTAATTGAATGACCGACGTGTGGTTTTCGTGTGTTTTCCCCTGCAGTTAATGTTGACGTGGGCGGCAAGTGTTGAGTAACTAGTGCCCACGTGCCCATTCCCCGGGGCCAGTATTCACGTTCTGGTTGAAAGACCAGGGATACTGTCACACGACCTTCATTTCAAAATACTCATTTCTGTGACAAAAAATTTGGAATTTGAAGAATCAAATATCTACATTACACCAAAAACAACATTCCTAACAAAACAGGAAGGGACTAAACATTTGAACCCTTGCCACTCACAAAACACTCAACACTAAGCCGGTATCGCCCAAAGTCTTTTTCATGTTTAACAGTCAACATTTCTGGCTGCCAGTTACTTGGTAGAAAACGAGACCACCAACAACTCATGAGCAAATGTCTGGTTTGCTAAATATTCACTTTAGGTAAAAAATCCGTTACCGAAAATCTTTACATCAGCATGTGGCCTGTGAGCTCCAAGTGAGACTTCTTTTTGGGGGGATTCCTTGGTTAAGTTGACAGAGCTGAATATATGATGAGGAAGTGCTGGTACATGTGCAAAGATGTCTCGATTAGGGATGGGGATAGGTTTTTATTTTGCTTTTGTTATGTCAAGTATATGAAACATATGATGAAATGAAAATGTTATGTAAAGTCTAGGCAGGAAATGAATGTGTTATCAAAATGCAGCAGCATGTTCATTATTATTAGGCTTAGATGTGCAACTGCAAAAGCATGATAAAAATATAATGCATGCTTTAAGAAACTGGATACGCACAAGATGTGGGTATATTCCGGTTGAAAGGAGGAAGGGTTGGTAATAGGTGGCCGTACAATGTTTCAGACCAGCTTTTACGTTGCTTGCACCTGTTGGTTTGAACACATCAACAGAAGGGTAGAGCAATAATAGGCTGACTTCGCAGTGATTATACAAGATACTCATGTCAGAACGTAGCCATATAGTTTCTATTACCAGCCCTAGACGACTATGCCAATGAACTCTTGTGCATGTTTGTTTCCCAAGCTGCAGATATTTATGAAAAAGACTTCCTTGTCTATAATGCTCATGACCTTGTTCGTAGTGCCCAAGATGTCAAAGTATTCGGGCCCTAGATGCTTTCTCAGCATTCCCTTTTGAAAACGTTTTAAGCAGTCTAGAAAGATTTGTATCAAATCCACGCTATTCCCTTCATCATGTTATAAAGAAAGAAAGATAAGTTACTTCTTAGAAAAGTCTAAGTCCCCCACTGCCAAATAAAATTCAAATCACACATCGCAGCTAGTACCTGATAAACCCGTCCGGCCTTTCAGCCTCCCTTGTAATCATGAAGCCACCTCCATGACCCAACCGAAACAATTGTCCCTAGTTCCACGCCATTCCCTTAATTGCCCTCATTGTACCACAATGCAGATCCGTCATCTGCCAGGAAAGATGTGTGACTCGTGGGCCTATCGTTCTCGCTGTCATAGTTGTTCCACCTCTAAATTACTACTAACTTGAGAGTCAGGCCACGGTGAATGTCTCAAGTTATGTTTTGTGACATTGCCACATTAAAAATGCGTTCTAGTTTGGAGCGAAACACTGACAACTGGTTAAACTGTAAATAAGTTTTGCTTGATGTTGTGACAACAATACTTTAATCGTTATTAAAAATAGCAGGCATTATTAGTGTAAACGTTGAAGCAAATAGAAAAGTCCGTATAACTTCTCTTTCTTTTATAATTGACAATTTACAACAAAACATTTGTTGAATTGTTTTCCGTCACAAAAAAAAGATTATGAAGGGATAGATGGTGGTGATCGACACCTAATCAGCTGGTCAAAAGGTCCTTGGTTCCGTCGCTGGAAAGAAAAAACAATTTATTAGCTGTGAGTAAAACAAAAACAAAACCTGAACGACATCTAATGTGTCAATGTTAAAGCGAGGCAAGACAGTAAGATGTTCGTGTCAATGTCTTAAGAGTATGCTGTTTTGGTGTAGATTTGAATGATTCAATTGTAGGAAGGTGGCGGATATGGAAAGGGAGAGAGTTCCATTATTTTGCTGCACAGTATTAAAGGTCCTGTGCACGGGGAGCTCTAATATTGTGTGACATTTCGTCAAGAACAAAATGCACGTGATCATTATGGCCGAAGTGCATAATAACGATTAGAGGACACGCAGAGTTTTTAAGCTTTCTCTTTCACACACACACACACACACACTACATACCACCGGTAGGGTGGGGAGAGAGACACACAACAAAGCTTTCAGTATACTTCTCTCACCAATAGGACAAACTGAGACATCTGCATGTGATGGCGTCGTCTGTCTTTCCTCAAGTGGGCCTTTCATGTTTGTCATACCGTCCTAACCTAAACGGTTGTGTATAAACACGGGTTTTTCTGGACCTATTGTTTGGGGAACGTCACCATCTCCCCTTTTCCCCGCGGCAGTGACCTTCCTGGTCTCGCTAGGTGTGATGGCAAACCCGTCCGCCCTCTCAGCGTCCCCTACCCATTACTCGGCTACTGAGATGATGATTATGATGATGATCACGTTCATGACACAGTGGCGGTGGATAATGACGACTACAGTTACAGTTCGTTCTGCATACTGGCATCGGTGTTTCTGCGGTCAGACTCCATAATCAGGAATAGAACCTGAGGGAGCAGGTTTCCAGTTTTTCTATCAACATGAAAAAGAAGAGCAGTAAATGCAATGTTCTTTCATGTTTAGGATTGTATAGCACAGTACCTGTCATCACGACAGGGAAGTTTAGACGTTGTTGGTTTGCATGTTGGTTAATAATAAAAGCTGGTCTCTCCATGCGTTAAGGTAAAAGGTAAAGGTCATCCCCTAACCTTTTAAAATCGTTGGCGAACGGGGGAAGGTGTTAGAGACCTCACTTTTCTCGGGTCCAGTTTTACGTGAGTGTGGGGCCCAACTCCTCTCCCTCGCTGCCTTACTTTCCCCAATCCTCTATGGAGTCAGGTACCTTTTCCCGCCAGATGCGTCAGATTGTGAAAGTTTGCTGCACTAATCGGGCATTGAACCAGCGTGCTCTAAGTTCAATCGCTAGCGCTCTAACCACTCGGCTAGTCCTAGCGAAAGCAGCAAAGAAACCTGTTAGTAGCAGCCATCACAAAAGATTATGTGACATCATCTGATTTCACGCTCTCTTTCGTGCATCTTTCCAACGAACCATTGAGGAGGACTCAATTTCAGTCCAATATGATTCCAACGAATTTTCACTTGAGTATAAAGTTGAATCATTGTTATCATCGCTCTGAGTCTGACATCATAATCAAGCAAATCTGGAAAAGTAAACTGAAGGGAAATGTTCCCTCTTCAAAAATATGGAAAATGAATCAGTAAATTGAAATAGTTTTGTGACCTGAATGTCGCAAGTTAGTTTCTTTTTTGAAATATCATTTGTTTATCATAATACGCGGACAGACAGCTCTAACATGTCTATCACAATAGGCAGACTGTCAGACATCTGTAACTTGTTTCTCGTAATAGACTGACAGACAGCTGTAACATGTTTATCAAGGGTCATGTCACCAGTGACAATAAATCCCAGATTCCTGACGGATGACGTGAAGGTGATGATGGTTTCGCCCACCTTGATGTGATTTGGCGGAGAAACGAGTGAAGACTGATTTCTTCCCGAGCATAGGAGGGCTTCCGTTTTATCATGGTTGAGTTTAACTTTGTTTGTTTGTTTATTTATTTACGCAGTACGGGATGTGTTTTGGGAACACCTCCGAGACCAAAAAAGTGGACAAGGCACACATGGTTATCTTCAGTTTGTGAAAGTTTATACACACAGATATTAACTGAAATGACAAGGAAGTGTGATGAATAGCTACCCTGGTGTCCACCCCTGCTAAGATCACTCCCTGGTGTCCACCCCTGCTAAGATCACTCCCTGGTGTCCACCCCTGCTAAGATCACTCCCTGGTGTCCACCCTTGCTAAGATCACTCCCTGGTGTCCACCCTTGCTAAGGTCACTCCCTGGTGTCCACCCTTGCTAAGATCACTCCCTGGTGTCCACCCTTGCTAAGATCACTCCCTGGTGTCCACCCTTGCTAAGGTCACACTCGGGGTCAATGCTTGATGCGCACGCCAGCCCACGCTCTCCGCTGCGTTCAGCGCCACTCACCCAGTGCTACTGCTCATCTAGCCGCTACCAAAAACCAAAATTCTAATAAGTCTCGTACAGGTTTTTCCTTATTCTTCGACTACGATTACCTTCTGATTCTCGTACTACAATCCCATACTGTGTGTTCTCTATCATAATACTTTTGTATTAAGGAATTGATATTTATAGATGATGAAATACTGTGTATGCCACACTTGACACAACCAGTTAGAAACATGCATGACAAAACTGAGTCAGTGTTGTTACCTATCAGTGCTGCTGCCTAAAGCCTTTAGTTTCTTCTGACCTCGGGAAAGGTGCGAAAGAGGTGGCATGTGGTGCCCTCTACCCTAGGGGTCAGCTTTAAAGTCTGACCTGAATTGCGCTCTATTTTCCTCCATTTCCTGCGAGTTGGTGGTGGTGGACGCTCGACACTTGAAATGTGGCGCCACGCGGTGGTGCTGGGCGGTGTCCAGACTCACTAAGAACTCGCAGGGGAGGTCACCGTAAAGCTGTCCTGTAATACTGTGAAAATGGTATTTTCCCCTAACGCCGCTTTACAAAAAAAATTACAGCAGACCATCCCTGCACCCCATTAATTGTTTTTGTCCTAGTCAACTGCCTAGTTTGCCTCATGATAGACCCGGGTGTGCTTCCCGCTGTCATCACTCGATCTCAAGCGCTTTGCCCCACCGCGTGTGTATAGAGGATGAACTCATAGGTACCCGTACCCGTCTTGTCTACTCATGGCGGATGTAAAACTTTATTACTTTGGACAGCGTCCAGTTTTACTTGATAATAATGGCGGATGGCTACGTAAATCACTTGACTGATTTGCATTGATTACCAGTATCTTTGTTTACATACAACGAGTAACGAATGTGTTGTTACACTGAACAGTAATTTCTGCACTCGTTAATCAAATGGACACAGGGCTATAGTCCAATCGACTCGGGGCTTTGACCAATCGAGTAATGGTCAAAAGATAGATGGGGAACCTATTGGCTCCATACCCAGTACCAGTGTCAAAAGAACCCAATAATGAGTCAACCAGGGATTCCATGATATCCATATCATATAAACACGTGACAACACAGAGGAATGCGCGTGCTCGAGCTCAGATGTCAACAAATCCCGTGCAGTCCGCAGGTTGCGATGCTCACCATGGCCAGAGCTCGTATTCAGTCGTTTAACTTGTGTGCAGGATACGAACAGACTTTGTCAACATGTCCACTGTGTGCCTCACTGGCAGAGCTGCACGACTGTTGTTGTTCCTCGCTACGTTTTCTAGCAAAAGGTACGATCTTCATCCATGACAGTGTTGTTAGAGGGCGAGGAATAACTGTAATGTCTTCACAAATACACAACTCAGGTTGGAACAGCTTTCTTATTGGGGGTAAAACATGGCGGCCTTAACAGAAATGTCTCGTAGCATTATCGTCTGCTCGCTCCACTCCATTGCCCAAATGTACCTAATAAACTAAACCTAACCCTAACCCTACCCAAAACCCTACCCCAAACCCTACCCCAAAACCTCTGAAAAAATAACATAGACCAGCCTATGACGTCACATTACCCCCTATAAGAAAGTTCTGCCCTCCGGTTTTAACCTATATACATATAACCTTTATTCCGACACAAACTCAATGGACTGCTTTACAGGTCGTCTGCTCTCTAACTGGTCACTTGTCTCCAAGCTTCCCGCCTTCACAGCCCCTCTAGTACCAAACAGGGTCGGAGATCACTACTGTCGAGACTGTCTCAATATAGTTTTACTCTAGGACACGACATCCCTCCTTTTCTCTATAATAAGTTTAAATTACTAACAAAACTGATTACTGACAAAATCGTACAGCTATCTTACCTGCATTCAGTTATTTACATGCACATATTATTCCCGCAACGTTATTCTCGTCTGCTGATTCTACAACAATCCCGCCTAATACAAAACAAGAATTAGTCGATTAATATGTGACAATATCTCTAGAGTCTACGAAATAAAATGTTACTGGGTTTTCTTTCCACTTCATCTCAAAGATTGAAGTGTAGTGTATGAACAACAAAAAGAAGTCTTGTACCCACATGGTATCTTCTCATGGGTGTAAAGGGAAATGATTACTCACTGGTCCTTACGAATTAAACATGTAATCTACAGCATAATGCACAACACATTTAAGTTATCCATGGAAATCAACTGGAATTCTTTTCACGGTTTAATTATTTCAACACATAATTCTCAAGTCTTTTGGGAAGTCTTTTTGTTCTTGATGATCTTTTAGTTTCCGGAATGGATGTATTTTTGTCCTTTGTCTCGCCTGGTCTCTGGCCTTTCATGTTCTGCACTGCAATCTGTGTTAGCCTCCTCTTTCCTATGTGGGATGAAATTTCTTTACGAACGAAGCTTTTCTTGTATATGTTGCTCCCTGTGGTGCTTTCACAGTCACTTTACTTCCAGTCTTTTCAATTAGTGAGTACGATTTAGGAAAGTAGGGTGTATAAAGTTTCTCACTCTGTCTCTTCTTAGACAGTGCTTTCTTTCCTGCATCTCCATTTCTGAACTTCTTCATCGATGGCTTGTAGAGTAGGATCGGCACTACCAGGGATTTGTACAGCCTGTACTTGGTAGTGAATCTTATCTTATGGCTATGCAAGGTCCTATCTCGCCTAACCATTGCCGCTGCTGCTGTTGCGATCCTGATGCGGATATCTAGCGTGGAGCTGCCGTCCTTGGAGAGGGTGGCTCTCTGAAATTTGGATGTACTTCTAATTAATGATAACCCATCTTAAGATCGAGCTTAGAAAACATTTTACTCCTTACCATATCTTGCATGAGCTCGTCGACTGTCGGAATGGGGTATTTTTCTCTGAGTACCTCCTTATTCACAGGAAGCATGTCTACACACTCTTAACTTCCTTGATGTTTAAGTTGTCATTGATTTTTTTTAAGAGGTTCATGAACCACTCGCCTTCCAAGGACACATTTCTTCTTTGCCACTATACAGTTACTATTAATCTATACATGTCAGTAAACAGCGAGGCAGAGAATTAGTATGCCTTACGCATGCATGTGTGTGCGTGTGTGTGTGTGTGTGTGTGTGTGTGTGTGTGTGTGTGTGTGTGTGTGTGTGTGTGTGTGTGTGTGTGTGAAGGCATGCATGCGTTTGGTTATGTCAGTGTATGTGTATATGTGTTTATGTTTTTGTGTGTCTTGATATCCAGTTTAGTTCACATGTAAGGGGAGAGGTTTTGGGGCCTTTGCAATAAAGTTTTAGGATTTAGTTCCTTTCATTCATTGATGTAACCATGGAAACCAGGAATGACAATTATTAACCTGTACTTCTAGCTTACTCTTTCCACACACACACACACACACACACACACACACACACACACACACACACAGTCACACACAAATAGTCAGGGACAATGTGAGATGGGGAATTTCGATGCACTGTGACGGCAAAGAAGAATAAGAGAAAACTGTTCATGAGTGAGGCTTCCTCTTTTAATGAATAATACACTATAATTAACAATGCCATATAGTTAACATCACTTGAAGTGTCTATTATTCAACATCACGAGTTGCTGTTTCTCTAATCTTACTCTAATCTGAATTGTAATAGTTGTTAGTTTCTCAGCTGAGTTAGTTTCTCCACAACACATCATCTCTTAGCTCCCTTGATGCATGCTTTGTGGACGCAAGTACACTGTGTGTTTGTGTGTATTGGTTTGTGACTATGGGTGTGTGTGTTTGTTTCTGTGTGTATCCATTTAAGTTTACATGTAAGAGATGGGTGTTTGAGCTTCTGCGATTAAGATTGAGAATTTAGATTGTTCCTTTCATTTGATGCATTTAGATTTCCTTGAATGATAATTGTTACCTGCACTCCTAGTATGCACTTTCCAGCACACACTCGCATGCACCCATGCACACGTTCACACATGTCCATAACAAAGAGAGATGGGGGAATTTAGATGCCTGGTTAGGACAAAGAAGAATGTAAGAAATCTGTCGATCAGTCAGGTATTTGCACTTTTTAATGAATAATACAAGACAGTGTACAATAAAGCCAACTCTTAACTCCCTTTATATCTAAGTTGTCATGTGTTTTCTTTAATGTTTCTCATGAACCATTCATTCTAATCATTATAATACTCTCTTTTTTAATTCTGCACTGCTGTACAAATACTATGTAATCAATTGTATGTGTCTTGAAAGGAAATTGTAGTCTAGAATTGAAGGAATTCAGTCAGAATGTCTGTTGTCTATGAGATTATGGTTACTTCAAATTATCATTTACAGATATTATGCTTTATAAATATTATAACAAATGATGTTCTTTATTAATATGTGTTTCTCGTCATTCCATTTTTATGTTCTCATTTATTTACAGATCACATGTTTGGTAGACGACCATCTTTTAAAACCAGCAGCCCAGGTGGTGGTCAGGTCACACCATAAGGTAAGGGGCACCAAACCTGGTTTAGGCATCTGTGATTAAGACTGAGAGTTCCTTTCTTTTGATGCCATTTAAATTTTCTTGAATGATAATTGTTACCTACACTCCACAACACATCTCATTACTCCCTTGATACCTAAGTAGTTGGTAATTTCACTCATGAACCATTCACCTTGCAAGGATTATAATAATGCAGACTAGCTGCATTTGCAGTTAAGAATTATATTTGTGTGTTTAGATTTTTGAATATAATAAAGTCTGTTTATTCAAGGACATAGTTGAGTTCCCTTGAATGACAATTGTTATCTGTACTTCTTGCATACACTTCCCACCACACCACACACACCACATCATTGACACACCACACCACTCCACACAAATACATAGGCACTCAACTACTTCACCGTTCCACGCCGTCCTTACCCGTTCCTCACCGTTCCCCACCGTCCTTTCCCCTAACGCCACTAACAAGCTAACCCTACTAACCCCACCACCAATTGGTGCAACTTACCTTGTCGTGGTGTGGTGGCTTGCGTGCCTTGTTGACCCACAGAGCTATGTCGGCTGGAGCCTTGTGCTCCTGGTAGGTCCAACCATGCCGAACAGGTCTGTGATGGTAGAGGCCTAACTAAAGTGTTGCACCCTGGTCCTCCCCCACTAACCCTCCTACTACTCCAACACTAACCCACTAACTCTCTGTTCTTCACCTTCCTCACCGTTCCACGCAGTCCGTACCCGTTCCTCACCGTTTCTCGCGTTTTCCGCCGTCCTTACCCCTTTCTCACCGTTCCACGCCGTCCGTACCCGTTCCTCACCGTTTCTCGCGTTTTCCGCCCTTCTTACCCCTTCCTCACCGTTCCACGCCGTCCGTACCCCTTCCTCACCGTTCCTCGCGTTTTCCCCCACTCACCCTCCTACTACTCCCACACTAACACACTAACTCTCTGTTCTTCACCTTCCTCACCGTTCCTCGCCGTTTTCCGCCGTCCTTACCCGTTCCTCGCCGTTCAATCCCGTCCGTACCCGTTCCCCACCTTTTCTTGCTTTTTCCGCCGTCCTTACCCCTTCCTCACCGTTCCTCGCGGTTTATCGCCGTTTTCCGCCGTCCTTACCCGTTCCTCACCGTTCCATGCCGTCCTTACCCCTTCCTCACCGTTCCTCGCCGTTTTCCGCCGTCCGTACCCCTTCCTCACCAATCCGCGCGTTTTCCCCCACTCACCCTCCTACTACTCCCACACTAACACACTAACTCTGTTCTTTCCCTTCCTCACAGTTCCACGCCGTCCGAGTAATTAAGCACACACACAGACACACACACAGAGACACACACACACACAGACATACATACACAGACACACACAGACAGACACACACAGACACACAGACACACACACACACACAGATACACACACACAATTTTATAATATGCACAGTTATTTTAGAAATAATATCATGTGGGCATTCAAGTTCATGATTTTTTTAAAATGACTATTGTATCTTACAGCAATCTTAATAATGTAGAAGGGTGATGTCAAGCTGCATGCAGCGCAGTCCTATCCTTATTTAGTTTCTTCAGGAAGTGTAGTAACATTTTGCAGGTGACTTATGGCACAAATGTTTTTCCATTCTAGATGTGTTAGGAGATTATGGTGAATACAAATTATTACATTCATGTAAATTTAATATTTGTAGTTATTTAGCTAAACTGAACTAGGTAATCATTCAAATTTTCTTGATTAGTATGGACTCAGTCATCCAACATTGGCTCGTTACCAGCATCGTAATGCAGAGCTTGAGCAGGAACGACAACTTACAAGACAGGAGCGACACCTGGCAGCCAGAGAACACAGCTGGTGCCAGAAGTGTCTCACTCTTCTCCGACCTTTTGAGAGTGTTCTTGGAGTGGTGTGTTTCCTTCTGGCACTACTTGTCTTCATCTCTCTACTTCTAACCAAGTGAGATGATTGTATTTGTTTCTTGAAAATGTTTCCATCTTGCATTTTCTTTGTGCTAGATGTAGAGGATTGTGAGGATTCAAATAGAAGGAAATGAGTTTGGATTTGCTGCCAAAAAGTGTTGGCTGTTCAGCTGAAAGAAGATAGGAATGTTGGGAAACAAGAATATTTGTGGTGTTTTAAACCAAGTCACAGATAAAGCTATATCATAGCAAACTAGGTCAGATCTGGATTCAGCTGCCACACCCATAGATAAGATTTGAACCTATGACCTGCAATCCTTACTGTCCACTGATAAATATTATCGCTATGCCAACACGCCACCCCATATAAACAAAAAGATCTGATACCTAGATGTGTACATTTTCCACAATTTTGTCTTCACATGTCAAGATCATGACTACAGTTTTGCCAAATTCCAAAAATATGTCCAGTACTGTGTGTGTAATCATCTTTCGTAGAAGCAGCTACTGTTGGCTGACTTTTGTCAGACAGTTTAGGATTAGAAGCTGTTAACGTTTCTGTTTGTATAAAGAGACTGTGAACTGTCTGGAAAGCTATAGCAGTAATGTTTTTTCAATTCAACGGTACAGTCCCCATGGAATAAAATATTTCATTATTGTTCATGATACTGTGGCCTTTTCCAAGGATAGTGAGGGATGAGGAAATCATTTGAAGAATGCTTAATGACTATGAGACACTTGCTGCCTAGTTTTATCAATGTTTACTGCTTCATAATTATTTGTGATGTGCAGTATCGATAAAGCAATGAACAGCCTAGGTTATAAGTTTGGATTTGCCCTGCCTCATCGTCACTTGCCCAACCCAATCGACATTGTCCTTGTCTTTTGTCAGAAGGTTAGTTGTCTCCCATTCTTCCATAGCATCTAAAAGCAAAACTGCTTTGAGATAGATGTGTTCTACAAATAATCATGCGACAGATGCGTTAAAATTCTTGTAATATATCTCAATTAAGTATTTGGGTAGTGGTCAAATATTGTAACTTCTTTCTTGATCATTTTGTCATATTCTCTTTCATTTCTTTTTTGTCAATTCCATTTTTGGTTTAGGTGCCAGTGAGCTTTAATAACAGATGATATAATCTTATATACAGTTATGAATATGATTAAAGTTTTTTTTTTGATAGTTGTTCCCACTGGACTACGTCCCCATGACTGGTGTTGTTGTATATTTTGTCCTCTGCTCCATGACAGGCGTGTGCCGGATAGGCATTTGGTTCTTCTGGATTCGTATAAAGCTTTAAGTTTTAAGAGATTTTCACGTGGAAAAATAATGTATTTTAGCACATAGCTGTGGAACCATAGTGCCTTTAGCATATAGTCATGTTATTTGCTTATATAACATCTCATAGTTATTTTGGACATCATTATTTGAGATTGTTTCATGCTTGCTTAATCTTTTTCTCTTCTTGGCAGAAATGTGTAGTTACTTTAAAGTGAGTGAAAAGATGCAACAAAATGATTGAAGCTGCTCATTAGAGGAGAATATTTTCAGACTTTATGTTACATTAAATAAACAATGGAACAAATACTCAGTAGTGATGACTGCTTTCCTGACAGATGTTTAAAGTTCGACCTCGCCGCACCATGCCTCAGGGACTGCAGATGTTCTGCATGATTTTGATGTTTCTTGTGCTGGCCATCAATGTTGTCATCTATGAACTCACCCCCCAGTGTTCATCTTTTGGCTCCCAGCATTACTTGGTAAACAGAGGTTTTACATACATATGCATCATTATATTATTAACATTGGTCCAAAAGTATATTGTGTAATAATCATTTAAAAATTATTTGCAGCTCCAGCTTACATAGCAGAGAACTGCATGTGAATATTTTGGGGGATGCTTACTTAATAGATTATAATTAATAAAGAGATGCCTAAAATATTTTGAGGTCTAATTTTTTTCATTTTGGTACATGAAATATGTGAAAATAGACATTCTCACCAATGCCTCAGTTTCTGGCATGTCTAGTACTTGCTATTAGAGGCTGATTTCTTGAGCAAATCTGGTCATTTCACTGCTAAAGAAAATAAGTTAAAACTTTATACCAGGAGTTGTCTTTTTATTTGATGGACACAGTTGAATGTTTGGTTAGGTCAACACAACAGGGCTGGGCAACTCAACATTGACATCTTTGGAGCCTTGCAGTACTGATATGCTTCCTCAGGTGAGTACTCTAAGGTCGATTAGGTCGACGAGGTGCTTATTGAGGTGAGGACAATGAAGTGAAAACAAGACATTGGAACTAAAACATCGATTACAACCATTCTTCAATCACAGTAATTTGGCTTCATTCTGTATACCAAGATTTACTTATATATATGAATGTTCCAGTTTTGGTCACATTTGCTCATTGAGAATGTTTCAGTTTTGGTCACATTTGCTCATTGAGAATGTTTAATTTTTGCTCCCTGATCGTCAGACAAGGGTTAGGGTTGTGGTTATGGTTCTTAAACCTACATGTAAATATGAATAAGAAAGACAAGAACCATGCTAATTTAAAATTACGTTTTGAACTATATAAATATTTAAAATACAACATTTACTTTATCTTCTTGAAAGTCTGTGGTAAAGAGAGCCTGCAAATTGGTAAGGACAGATTGCATCAAGGCAATTAGAGTTTTTTAAAACACAAAATAAAAAAAATTCCAACAGTTAATGAGCTCAGTTGCTCTTACTGACTTCAATCTGTGTTTGTGTTAATCAGTTCGACTGTGGTTGTATTCTGCTGTACAGTTCATAGATATAGTTCATTATATATTGTTCAATGGGATAGTAAAGGGATCCAGCATGGCTTGTTTTGATACACATAAAACCGGCAGGAAAGTGTGTGTGGAGGTGGGGAGGGAAAGATGCTTTCGAGGGGAGTGCACTGTAAATAGATTACCAAGAGTAAAAGGATCTCTAACCTTTGTACCTTGGCTGCAACTTTTTTTTAGCAGTTTTTAATACCACCCTGTCTTTCAGGGTGTTCGATACAGCTTGAATGCATGTCAGAAAAGATGAAGCATAACACCATTTTTATTTCCAGAAAATTGCACCATTACTCAAATGGCTCTGTTGCTGACACGATTTTTCTACAAAATGTGGTTCTTTGGTGCTGCCTATTATGTGTGCACCTGGGGCTTTCTAGGGGTAAGTACTGGTAATTTTATACTTGTTTCCCTGTGGAAGGGTTGTGAAGGTCCTTTTAGACTGCCCTGTTGGTCTAAAGTTTGCCCTGGTTTAGTGCAAGGTTAATGGCTTTCAAATATGCTAAAGTATGTAATGCTAAGCTGTTTGGTTGAGAAAAATAAGTATAAACACTGAAACACTACCTGCACTAGCAATTATCTTTCAGATTTCAAAAAACAACCACTTTAGTAAACTCAGAAAAAGCAAATTGTAGGTTGGAGAACAGTCACCACTCACCCATGCAGCTGTTGATTTAGACACACATATTTATCACTTGTAATTAGGATGAGAAAGTGGAATTAGATATTCATATTTATCACTTGTAATTTTTTTTTTGTTGCCTTCACCATCTGAAGCATACTTTAATGATATTCATTGGTCCTCTGTTACAGACCTTGCTCGGATTTATTATTGTCTTGTGCCGTGGTCATCGATCTGCCATCCACGGCGAAGTGGACTCTGATGACTTTGATGAAAGTGATGATGAGCTCTTACATGCTTAGTGTGACTTTTTTCTTCTCTTCTGCCTGATTTTATGCTGTGTAATTTAGTGCTTTGTGTTGTATAAAAAAATACACACCTAAGGATTTTAAGAACAAGAATAGTGCACACCCACAATTGATATCATAAGCTGGTGTGCTACAAAAACTCATGGACAGAGATTTTGTTTTGACATTTTTTTCCATGACACTTTTTTCTCAGCTTAGTTTTCTGCTGCATAGAAAGAATTTATAAACTCTTTTAGTTTACAGTGGATAACACACATTTGTACATACCTCATGGTCAGGGTGTGCACATAGAAGCTTTCTCCAACCATTTTATGCGAAGTGATTATACTCCAGGACTTTTGAGATTATGGAGAGGTGGACAAACCAGTTTTCTGCAATCAGAACATGGACATTTTAGAATCAGATTGGCAATACTTAGAGGAATGCAAAGCTTGTGCAAAAGGAAATTGGATGATGGTTGTTAAAAAAGTATATTTGCTGAATGTTATGATCTCCAAAGTGGTGGAGTTGTAAATGATCTTTGATCTGATTCTTCAAATTCTTTATCCTCACATTCCTTTTTTTCTGTTCCCTTTTTCTCAGTTTCAGATTAAAAAAAAGTCTGTTGCTTTTTTGGTGATATTTCAAATGTTCACATATTTATTTGTACTATTCTTCCCCCTGCAAACATTGGATTTGTTGGATCACTTGAGAGATAACCAGTAATTGTAACCCTTTTATTACCTTGTAAATACAATTTCAAGTTTTTGCAGATTGATCATAAGCCTGCTTGATGGATTTAGTCTAAGATTTTTATATTTTAGCTTTCATTTTTGAAACATTTGTGATATTGTCTTTGTGATTACCTCTTTTCTGCATTGAAATACATTCTTTAGGCCTTGTTCTTCCAGCTTTAAATGTCATGTGCTTGTTCCCAGTTCTTTATAAGCTACTGTGTTAGTTAAGTTCATGTGTAATGTTTACTAAAATGAAGGATTTTTTACAATTGAGAAAGTATTGACTGTAACAATACTGATATCTAAGATTATCAGAAGTTCAGGTATGCTTAGAGTCTGGGTAACAAGAGGAGGTAACCATAGCCTGAGGAGGAAGAGATGGATGTTTTATGACAAGCCAGCAACTAAGGCTATATCATGGCCACGCAGCTGGCTCTATAAACAGTTGCCACACAGAGAAAAAGAGCGGTGAGCCTGAGATGAGATCTGAATCCAGGACAGCTGATAATTGCTGTATTGGAAACAAGTCCTGCACCGTTGGCCACTGAACTGCACAAAGTAACCTGAAAAAGAAATATTCATAAAGGTATTCGTAAAAGCAGAAAAAGAAATATTTGGAGCAGAAAAGGCAGAATAAAAAATAAAACTAATGATGATGACTGTTTTTGTTTTATTCATCATTTTTTTGTTGAAAGAAAAATTTTTGTACATAAAAAAAAATTTTTGCTTGTGGAGTTGTTGGTGCTACTGATAATTTGATGAATGTTCATATTCACAATAATGGTGTATAATTTTAAGTCTTTATTATGAATTGATCCCAGTAAAGCCTGCAGTAGTTACTGTGCACATTTTTATTGCCTTTTTTGTGTGCGTGCATTTTCAGAGGTTTGGTGTGCATGTCTTGTAGGTGTGGACGTTGTTACCAAGATACTCCAGTCCTGAATTAAGCTGGGCACGTCACATAGGTATGGACACATGTAGGCCTATTTGTCTTGATATTCCAGACTATCATATCGACCATGCTGGGTGCTCTGCGTTGAGGATTGACGGGCTCAGTTGTGTGATGATGATCTTCTGGTTGCAGTGATCAACTTTCCTAACTTGGAGGTGTGCATTCCACTGGACACAGTTGTACAGTGCTCGGACATGATCGATGTGCATTATGCCTGCAGTTGTTTGCAACCTGAAAGGACTGCGTCTATATTTTGGGTGTCACTTTGTCCACATGACTACTCCCTTATGGCTGTCAATATAAATGTTAACTATGGCCATTATGATTATAAAGTGAGAGCACAATCAGGTGATGATATCACTAGTATTCTGGTACTTGTGGTTGAGGGTAGCACAGGGCCCTCCGTTCCAGCATATTTTGGGTGGTAGTACGCAGGTCCTGCACAGGACGGTCAGGCCAGTCTTTGACGTTCGTAAGCCAGTTCTTCCTCCGAGGACCGCCGCACTGACTACTCTCCAAAATACCTTGAAGGATAGTCTTCGACAAGGTGTCGTGCCGGGTCACAAGGCCATAAAAGACAAGATTACGTAGCTTTACTGTTGCAAGTAGAGGTTCCTACGAGTGTGTCAACACAAAAAAGTCGTCGATATTAAGTTCTCTGAATGAGATTCGAAGCAGCTTTCTCTAACACATGCTCTCTAATGCCTGGATTATTCCGTGTCGGCTAGCAGAGTCCATTATTCACATCCGTAGAGCAGGATCAGTACTGCAAGTTATTTGTCCAGATTGTACTTTGTAGAAAATCTGATCTTCCCAGTGTAGGCATCGCCGCTTTTGCTTTTGGGAACCTGATGGGGCTATCTGTCGTGGAACTGCTGTCTTTGGAGAGGATGGCTCCCAAGTACTTAAAGCTACTTATCTCTTCGAGGTGTACCCCGTTCGTGTAAATCTCTGTTTTGCCGTTGCCAATGACCAAACTTTGTTCTTGTAAATGCTGGTCTTCAATTCTATGCGTTCAAACTGTCTGTCAGTCTGCTGGTAAGATCGTGGAGCTCTTATTAGTACCTATGTCGTCTGCCAAGCGTTTGTTGCAAATCGGCCTTCACAAACACCACATAAAATAAGATGGTTTATTACAAAACTGAAAATTTTTATGCTTGTACTGTACTTGTATGTTATTTTTCTTTGATTTTCCTTTTTGGCTCACTTTTAAATCTGTGTTCAATAAGCCTTTAATGCCTCCCTAATAAAACTCAGCTGAAAATGTGTGACTATGAACCTCAATAACATGTTAAGTCAATGTGAGAAGCAAAGTCCAGTATAATAAATGCCCGCAAAAACACGGATATATGATGGCTGTGTATATATGAGAGTGTCAGCTTTGGGTGTAGAATTACATTAAAAAATTCCTGTCGAAACAACTCGAGGTCTAAGCACGAGTTCGGAACGGCCATACTATAACGTGTTGGAAAGCCTTTCACATTTCATGATTGCTGAAAGTGCTTCCTGGAGCTCATAAACAACTCATGAATGCTATAACTCTTCCTTCACACGAACCATGTTTAACAAAGAGTGTTCCTTGAAAGGTTCAGCAAAAACCTCTCGGGCACCGCTCAGCAGACATTGAAGGGACTATTTTTGTAGTCCGTCAGTCGCACTACAGGGTTAATATGAGCCATATGAGAAAGAAAGAAGGAATAGATGAATGAATGAAAAGAAAAAAATATAAAAGAAAGGAAAAACAAAAACATCAACATGATATTTATCGAAAGATCAGGGATCAGCGACTGAATTGATTGTTCTAAAAATAAAACATATAGAATCGGGATGTTTATTCTCGTTTTGGGTCTGTGGTGATTCATCTTGCTGATGTCGGTGGTGGAGATAGAGATGCTGACGAAGGTAAGTCTCATCTGCAGGACGCCTCAGCGTTGCGGCAGCGAGGGCTGCAAGTGGGCGGCAGCCACTACACCGTGACGCGTCTCAGCAACCGCGGCAGCATCATCGTCACCAGGGATGCGGCCTCCG
The DNA here is from genome assembly GCA_004794655.1 of Marisa cornuarietis. Taxonomy (NCBI): domain Eukaryota; kingdom Metazoa; phylum Mollusca; class Gastropoda; order Architaenioglossa; family Ampullariidae; genus Marisa; species Marisa cornuarietis. The sequence continues at coordinate 5,786,126 of SMMW01000627.1, forward strand.
GACACGGCTGCGTCATCTGCTGCTGCAGCCGCTGCGTCATTGTCGCTGCATATGAAGAGGGCGCGCAGCTGGGTGCGTGCTACAACGCGGTGGAGAGACTCAGTGATTTTCTCCTGGGGGGGGGGCAGCTGCAGGGGTGAAATCTGTGCATGCGCTTAACAACATGGCGGGATATATATATATACACACACACACACACACACCTATCAACATTCCTTTCACTTTTAATTTATTTTTTTTTAATCCTTGTCTACAATAATAAGCCGGCAATCCAAAATGGATATAAACACTGAATTTGAAGACATACATATGTTGTCATTATCAACACTCCTTTCACTTTTAATGAATCTACAATGATAAGCTGTAAATCCGAAGTTATCTATGCAAGTATTATTCATCCATTCATAAACTGATCCATCTATTGATTTTTTCATTTATCCATCTCGATGAATGGACTCGTAAATTGAGTTTGAATACACGTGTGTTTCGTCAGTAGCACTGTCTTGTCGAGCAAAGAAATACAATTTGCAAACAAAGCTGCGCGTTCAGATTGAAGGTTATCTCCCTTGGCGATTCAGACTATTTTTGAAGTTCCATGTTTTTGACCAGGATAATAGACCTCGTATGATCCTCATCAAAAATGTGGAAATGTGAAGTTTTCAGTTTCGCATGTCCAGTGCTTACGAGAGTCAGTTATGTGGCAGTAAAAAGTTGCGTGTGTATGATGATGATGATGATGTATGATCCTGGTCATGGATTTTTGGTGGATTGAGTTCCATGTCAGGCTGTTTGTCAGCATCAGTTTCGTGGCAATAATGAGTTCACGGTTTTGGATGTCGTACGATCGTATTCAAAAGTGTGGAGTTTTCAGTTTTCATGTCCAGCTGTTTCTCAACTCCTGAGATAGGTCGCCATTCACACGTCAATGCATATAAATAAAAGTCTTTTAGGCTTTAGTTGAACATTGTATTATTTTACTTTAATGCTTAGAAAAAGTAAACAAAACAAACATTGCATATCTGTATGTCCAACCCACTCTTCAACGTTCTGGCTTCAAAAAGGTGATTGAAATAAAAGTTGATTTCCTTACAGATAAAAGGCACATTACTGCGTCATAGTATTTTAGACAATATTTTTAAAAACTTCTTCTCAAGAATGGTCACAAGAATGGTCACAAGAAGAATAAAGCTAACTGAAAAAATCTAGTATTCCATGTTCCTCTAATTAGGTAGCAAAGGTGATCAGAGTAGTTTTCCAGGCGAGCATTGAACCGGCGAAGTTCTGACTGAAATATGAGTGCATTAACCACCAGGCTACGACGGCTCCTCACTTGGTGAAAGCTTTTTCAACTTTTGAAAGCCTTTATTAGACACGTCTAGCATCCATTTTTAAATACTCAGCCACTCTAGTATTCGCAAGGTTACTGACAAAGAAGTCTGCTATGTGGCTAGCCTACCTGTGGAAGCAATTTTTCACTGTACTGATAAACAATCTCTTCCAAAACCTGCGGAGAAGAGAGAAGATTGAAGCCGATAACTTCACACGCACACACAAACACATACTTTACACTTAATATATGAACACTTCTCGTGAATTTTCTAAGCTACCTTTGTATGCCAGCTTAGCAGAAAATGAGCCACATTGCAAGCTCTTTGAAATTTGCAAAAAACTATCAGCACATGAACGCCTGGGCTATGGTAAATGCATTACATATTAACATCTAAATTAAAGAAAAGTACTAACTCTTAGTTTTAAAAACTCAGTTAAACATCCACCCAGATTCTCCCATATGCCTTGGATATGTTACGAAGAGAATTAAGACTAATACACAACACTCTGGTATCCGATGAAATCCCCACACAGTTGCTTTACAGCGAGTCAAATAAAAGTCAAGCAAAAATAAAATCCACACCGTCGCATTTTTACCTCCGTTTTTATTGTTAATGTTGACGTACTTTAGGCACTGTTCACGTTCCAACATTTTTATTGTCTGATCACTGCGTCCAACTTTCATCAAACTTCCATAACATGTCATATTGTGACAATTTTCCTCCTGCTTTCAGGGACCCTAAAATAACAGAGAAAGGTTACGGGAATTATAAATGTTACGGAATTAGATATCATAAACAGTAACTATTTTGTAGTGTCAGTTTGAAGCAGGATCCAGGTACATGTGTATAGGATACAGACTACAGACGTGGGGCACACCCGCGCACAGAGAGAAAGAGAACGTTGTGGTACCAAAAAAAAAAGTTAAAGACTCCAAACTTACCGCCATTGAGATAATATTGCTGACCGTGTAGTGACTGAAAATAGCACGGTCGGTGAACACTGAACGTGCACGACAAGCCACCTGTTCATGTGAACAAACAGACTAGGTGACATCTTACATGTTAAAAGACACTGCTATGCCTTATTCGAGACATGTCTGCTTACCATTGCAGACAAGCCAGCTCATAGAGAGTTTTACATGTCTGCCGACAATGGCAGACTAACTTTGTTAATTTTTTACACGCATAAAATGCGTTGTTTTGGATAAAAAAAATTAATGAATTCGATAGTTGATTCATTTTTCTATCTAGTGATCTTTTCATTTCGTAGTTTTTACGTTTGAAAGTAATTTTCTGCGTTTTACCCACGGTACCTGTCTTTCTGTTTGGAAAATATTCAGCAAATACCCGGGGGTAGAAAGTTCGACCGGCAGCTTTGAAAATTTGTATTTATTAACCTACAGTAAAGACAACCATCAGTAATACACAGTTTTAAAGAGCATTTTAAAACATTCACTTGGTGTAAATTTTAAGATACATAGCTTTAGTCTTCGAGTACTAAAACCAAAGAAAGATCACGACTGTACGCGTTTTCGAAATCTTAAAAGTCACCGATCGGAAATTAACAAAAAAAAAATTATTTACACAATATATACAGACATAAAGTACCAAACAAACAAATTTTTTAATAGAATATACATTAGAATTTTAAAATTACTTACTATTTTCTTCTATTTTGCGGATGTTGAAGTACAAATCCATGTCAAAGTGAGACACAACAACGTGCTTCGATTCTTTACCAATTCTTATTTTTTACCTTACATATACACGTGATTCACTGTCATTTCAAGGGAGAGAATCATGGTGGACGATTTCCCTACTGTTTCAGTTGTTTTCTCCCTTATGTTATTTTCAATTATGCTCGTGAAAACTTCGAATCTTTTCCCCACGAAAATTTTGGGATGCACTCATTACCATGGCATTTTCTGTTGGGAATACTATAAAAGTGTCTTTTTAAGCAAACACAAGGTAAACTGTTTCTTTTCTACACATTTTGATCTATCATTATCAATTTAAATTGTTCTTCTACCTCATTTACTTATTTTTTATGATTTTTTGAAAAGGGGGCAAATTCTTCTGTCATAGGGGGATGAACCCGCCTCTCAGCTTCGGTCAAGAATGCATAGGGACAAAACAAGAGTGTGAATGGTAGCACACAGAGCAAGCGAAGTACTGCTTTGTAAATGTCAACAGAACTAAGGCCAGTCTAAGTGTCTGTGTGATTAGACAAAGTAACGTGCCATCTTGAAGTGTTAAAAACCTGATGCTTCTCTGTGCTAGGAAACAGAACAAGTGCTTATCACTGCTATTCTAACCTGACTAATATCGTCTATTGATAGACTAGGAAACGTGTGGTAATATTTGCAACGAAAATGAGATCGAATTTTTTCCAGATTCAAGATTTTTTCACCCTCTCAGGGATATTGAGATATTTAGAACACACACACACACACACACACACACACACACACACACACACACACACACATTCCTATCGATCTTTATATGCAATCTCTATCCCTCTCTCTCTCTCTCTTTCCCTCTTTCTCTCTCACTTACACACACGCACACACACATACACATTCACTGATCAGTTTGTAACAGCTAATACATTAAAATCTAGTCTTCCAGCTCACTTACTTGTTTTACCCTTATTCTAGACTTTTAAAGCGTATCCCTTGTCACTGCGTATGTAATAAAAACAGTCAGGTAGACAGTATCTGTCACAGACCTGATGAGCATAACTAACGTCCGACATGCTGATGACAGCCTCCAGATGTCCACTGGGAAAGACCAACTCGCGAAGCCAGTCGCCATCGATACCCCAGGCTAACCGAAAGCTGGCTGCGGGCTTCGAGGCATCAGCGTTGACCACGCATCTTAACTGGGTGTTATCCTCTGATATCCTCACATTCACTGACGTAATGAAGGGATATTCCCCTGAAATAAAAAAAAATAGTATCACAGGTCAATAGACGTTTGTATGTTCCATTCCGTTCATCTCAACCCTTTCTGCTTTGCTGAATACATTTTATTCTCAAAAGCTCAGCACAAAGTAATTTAAAATATGATTAAAATTGACTGAAGCTATTTTGAGAAATATTGACGTTTCCTGAGCTTAATACATGTAAGACGATAGTAATTGACATTGTAGCACTACTCCCTTTCCCTTCCTCCTATCAAAAAAAAAATTAACGTTAATATATCAAAGACATTCTCACATTGAACTGTGGGAACGGGAGACCACTCTGTCGTGCTAAGGGAGACGGTGCAGATCTGCGAGTTATCCTTCGGATTCAATTCTCGATCTTGAAAACACAGGTTGTTGATCAAGCATGTGTTTGGCTGAGGACAAATCGCCAGCATTTATCACTTTGCACCGACTTCATTCGAGAAAGGTCGAAGATCAAAACCGTCTGGGGGCTTATATTTAACTCACTTAAATTATAAAAGTTCTGGAAAGGCAGGGGGGGAGCAAAGTATAAAAAGATGATTTTGATTATTTGAATATTTGTAAATAAAGAATTTTGATTTACTAGATTTAATTTATGTACGAAAAACTACGTTTGGATGCTGAAAACGAATGATTATAGCATGTAGAGAGAGAAGGGACGGTAAAATACAGGTGCTCAAAGAAATAGATTAAAGAAATCTTAAGAAAATGTAGTTTCGTAACAGATAAAGGGAGATAGAACTACCAGTTTCCGGCATCCCTCCTGTGTGCAGTTCTGACAGGACGAGTCGTAAACAGTCATGTTCACTGCGTTGCTATAGCGATGGCCATCGATGGTAGCTGTGATAGGAAATCGCTTGATAGAGTTCTCTGAAAATTTTTTTAAAAAATCTACACATGGTATTATAGTTCTTTTTTCATTATCGTCATCGTTAGTCATTAAATTTTATTTGTTCACCCTTTTAAAGGTATGGAGAAATTGACATTATACACAAATAGCAATTACCCGTACATTTTTTCCTATAGAGCTTGAATAAATGTACATGGAGTTTAAATAAAAAAAAATAAGACAATATTAAATCAAAAAGAAAACATAATAATAAGAAAGCTAAACTGAAACTTTTTCAGCACTGCGGATCATGTAATTTTTCTATTTTCTGCTCTACGAACGATGCACTTTTTCACTGCATGTTATACGTGCTGGATTTTGAATCTGTGTGCCTATATGATGTCGTCTGATGATGAGTGTTTTTGTGTCATCCTGCATCTTGCTCCAAGTTTATTTCTAGACTATTTTCGTCGTCGATTCCTCATTGCCAGAACTGTGCTCTATTCTCAACTGTGCTGCCTTAAAATTTCAAAGGAAGTATTTAGACCAGTCTTTCTTCACCTCCCCTTGATTCTGAGAGTCACGAAATGTTGTTCTGTGTAATCTTGTGTGTTTTACCTGTTTAATTTCTGTACGACGTCTTGTGCCTATCAACAGGGAGACTGTACTGTAATGCCTACTAATCTACACAGATATTTTTAGTCGAATGCTTATGTCAACGCGCATTGAGCTTGCTGCCAGCAAGGAAATGTGCTATAGAAATGGCATCATCATCATCATCATCATCATCATCATCATCATCATCATCATCATCAGCATCATTTCAATTGAGTGGTTTTGACAAACAATGCGTTGTTTCTTCGTTTCCATTGTTGTCGTCAGAAAGAAACTGATTAAATAAATGACTTCGAAGCAGCGGACACAAACAGGTTTACGACATCAGTCTAAATATTATTATTCACAACAGCTTCACCTGTTTTGATGCCAGCATCAGGTAAGGTGCAGCCCAGTTTATTGAGAGTTAGGAAAACAGCTTCCTCCATGGAGAAACTTTCGGAAACTGATCCATCATCCTAGAAGCATAAAAGATGTCCGTGTTATATGTCACTAACTAGACATAAAGAATTAATACACATTCATAACTTTGTTGTCATAGTTTTGTTTTCTTTGAAAAGATAAAATGAAGTATTTTGGTAACGACATAGAATGCTTCTTTCATTAAATTGATACATAACCTTACCAGAATATCTTTAATTTTGCATGCCATTGTCTCCGTATTTTGAATATTGGTAGCATCAATGAAGAGTTTTCTGCATGGTTTTTCATTATAGTCACACAAACTGGACCTTGTATAAAAGAAAAAGATGAATCCGAAAACTGTATTTTTATGTTGGTGAGTTTTCTTTTTCAAAGACCATACCAAACGGTTCACAGATTTTTTGGATACCGATACATATTGGAAAAATGGAAATCTGTGAATGTAAAGCACAGTCTTACGTGTAACCGCCTATGAAACAGCCCGTTGCCTTGTAGACGTTTTGCACAAGAAGGAGTTTCTGGCGAATAATAATAATAATAAACGCAAGATTTGCATAGCGCCTACTTACATTCGTAAGAAGCATGCTCGTAGCGATTAAGAACAAAAACGAGATATGGACAACATACCAGGGACAGAAGAAAAAACAAACAACATATGAAGGACGGAAGGGTAAACATCATACTGATGTCGAATAAATGACAAATACAGAAAACGCTGAGTAACCTAGTAACAAGAAATGAGAGTATCGCGATTTGGCAAAGGAAGACAGGTAGGGAAGTAGCAATGAGCGGAAAAGGAGGGGGTAAAGGTGTGACAAAGGACTAGCATTGTGTGGATTCCCTCTCGGGTGTGAGAAATCTGTAGTTACTGTTAGCTAGCGATGTGATGTGAATTCATCGGTCAAAATTTCCTTTTCAGGCTTCAAAATACATTCAGTAAAAGTTTTTAAAAGAAAAGAAAAAAATCCTGTATAGTCTTGTAACCATAAAGCTAAGCATATCAATATTTTCATTAATTTACTTTGAGAAGCTGAAACACTCCAAAATAAAATACCAAGAAATAGACTCATCTACTGCCGAGTAGCAGTCGAATGTTATAAGACTGATTAGAAACTATCCCAAAGAAAACTGTTCACCTGACAAACGTCAGTCTCTTTCTTTTAACAACAATGGCGGGTCTTTAGGGACAAACCGACTGCATGAGTATATCGCTCTCTAAAGACCCAGTGAGCAGCATTAACACTTCGAACTTAAAACAGCGAAAAGAAAGTAAAGATAGTTCTACTAAAATTATTTTCATTATCCTCGTCGTCGTTATTATAGTATTTTACTTTTGTCTCACCCTCGGATGTTAATCAACTGAGGCGGTTCATCTTTTATCTGACAGTTATCGCCGATGAAACCTTTGTTGCATACACAGCGGCCCCCGTCGCAGTATCCGTTGATGTGGCACACCGGGTTGCAGACGTCATCAGAGAGCTCTGGCTTCACGAAGCTTTCGCCGCTTGCTGTGGTGAAATAGTTATCCGGGTCCTTGGACAGATCTACCTTGCATATTGTTTGGAAGGCGTCCACGATGGGTTCTATTCCTATGTCATTATCAGCTACCTGAAAGGCAAAAGGTAAGTGATCAATAATGTCCATACGAGCGAGGCGGTGTGCTAAAGTGGTTCATTGTTTCTAGGTCTGCGCACTTACAGCAAACAATCATATTGTGCTCCGCCGTCGAGTCCACTAACCATTCAGCTATGAAAAAAAAGAAGAAATGAAATCTCACTTCAAACAGCCAATAATATTTGCTAAACCAGAAGATTCGTGAAATGTCTACTATTAGTGGTACTACTTTAAATGCCAAAAGTTTTTACATGTTTTACGTCCAATGTTAAAACTATTTCTGGCGAATGCTAAACATATCTTTGCACTACTGAAGTCTGAAAACTCACCTGAATATCTGCCTTACAGTTGTTAATCAGCCCTCGTATCTCCTGATATTTGTCCTGACAGTGGAGCCAGAGCAAAGTCCGTTTAAGAGCAACGGCGCAGTAGATCTCTGCTTCACTCTCACTGATGCCAGTCGATGTCGGCCATGACAGTTTTGGTGGTCGGAAATCTGGAACGTCAAATTAAGTCCCCTTGCTCTCTTCACAACCGTCTTTTCTCCTCCCTTATATCTTTTTTTCTATCGCCACTATCATTGCCTATATTGTTTTCAATATTATCATATATCAAAGCGATTATAATTAATTTTTAATAAATATATTATAAATAGTATTTATGTATAATAAAAATATATAAATTATATGATATAATAAATTATAACCGCTTTGGTTTATTATTCCCCCCAATAGTGAAACATGCTTTTTAGAAGACTATCCAGTGGATATACAGAAGTATACTACTACCTTGCACAGGCTAATCTAACAACGTTTATTTTTACACTGTACAATCTCCTGCAACATTTAAGTGTTAACTAAAAGTGCATGGCTTTTACAAATCGTTTCTGCACATATTTGTCTAGTATCTCATGTCATTTAATTATTATTTTAAAAATTTATAAGTTTCTGCTCTTCACCTAACTCATTTTAAACGCATTTTAGTCTTGGTTAGCATTCAAATTTCTCCACAGTATTCGATTTATTTTGTGTCCTTGCATGCCAAATGCGCTATAATAGTAGTAGTAGTAGTATAGTAGTTTTGCAGCTCGGTATTGGATTTTTTTTTCGTTTACTTACACATGATGGTGCATATTTCTTTACCTTCATTATTGTAAGGGTCGTATTGATGTTGCACCTCATCACTGTCAATGTATAAATTGCCACTTGCTGATCTCTTACGTCCTGTGCGAGTCCAAGCACTATTTTCAAATAATCTGGGTTGTACACAGCCACCGCAGACCGCACCGTGAAGAGGAAACCTCCTCGTTGGGGAGCGGGGGGGAGAAACAAGGACTAGTCCACAGGAACTCCTACCTCGACTGCACAGGCGACCGACGCCACCTGTGCACCCGCCTTTCGTGAGCAAGGGCATAGCTAGGTGGAGCTCATCCCTCTCCTAGCGCCCTAGTCTTCAGCGAGACTACGTTCATCGTCTAGCTAAAGGGCGTCTTCGTAGGCAAAGATGGAACTGCCGTACGGAATTGGAATTGGGTTGGTCCCTGGGGGGTATCAAGGGGACGAGTGGGGTTGTCCGGGGGGGCACTATCGGGGATGGTTGGGCACAATCCCCATCCCCTCTGGGATGGTGAGGGTGGAAAAATGTCCGTCGGCCTACGATTTCCAAGAGACATTAGTCCACCCCTTCGAACGGGCTTACCTCAAGAAACGTCCGAATTCCCTACACGCTTGCCTGTATGCGTGTACTTCCTTAGGCCCCGTCCGCCGCCTACACCGGTCGGACTGCTAGTTTGAACCTCTATGCAGTCTATGGGCTCGGCACAACGCCACATCACAACCCAACGCTCTCACCACACCGTTCCTCGGATGTAGCGACGGGCGGTGTGTACAAAGGGCAGGGACGTATTCAACGCGAGTTAGTGACTCGCGCTTACGGGGAATTCCACGCTCACGGGGGCAGTTTCAGACCCCGATCCCTACCGTGAAGGATATTCCCAGGCTTTCCCACTCTTTTCAGAGAGGGAACATATTGACTCCTTCATTGTAGCCCGCGTGCGGCCCCGGACATCTAAGGGCATCACAGACCTGTTTTTGCTCAATCTCGTGTGGTTTCACCTTCACCACTTGTCCCTCTAAGAAGTTAGCACCGACGCGTGAAGAATCGGTGAACTATTTAGCAGGCTAGAGTCTCGTTCGTTATCGGAATTAACCAGACAAATCGCTCCACCAACTAAGAACGGCCATGCACCACCACCCACCGAATCAAGAAAGAGCTATCAATCTGTCAATCCTTACACTTAACATGTAAATATAAAAAACGCATGTGAGTGGCACGATAGCATTGCAACATTGGTTTTATTTGTGAGGTAAATAACTCAATAGTAGCTAACCACATCAGTTACAATGAGGCCCGTTGGGTTGTAAGGTTACGTGACTAAATGTGTAGCCCCACCCAGTTAGAGGACGGGACGTAGATTGAATGGAGTCTACTACTGGCCTTGTCTGATATGAAGTTTGTTTCTAACCCTACGCCATCGTGGCTTTGTTGTTCAATCTATGACAACTGAAAGAAAAACACCCTATCTGATTAACCACGGTATGATAGTGTTTTGGCCATATAATTGTGGTGTTCCCAGCATATTCAACGCCGAAGACACATCCTGGAAAATCTTTAGAAAACAAAGGTTAGGGAGATCAGTAGAATATTGATCATTTGCACCTGTTCTACTGCCTCGTTGTCAATAACCAAGGATGTATAGACAGGTTGATGTTTCTTCCTATCAAATACCAATATTTCAGATAATATCCGCGTCTTTTTTCTTTTTTTTTTTGTCTCAAGCGCTGAGAGCACGTTGGCGTGCGAGTCTGATTCTACGTTTTATATATATATATATATATAATTGTTATTTCTTATTTTTCATTTTTTTTTAAATCCTTCTTCTTCATAAACTGCATTTACAAATACATCAAAAAGAGAACTCTTTTCATGCTCTGACCTAGTTTACTGTATTTCAACTTAGTAGCATTGTGTCTGCAGATTAAGCCTTTTTATAAAAAATACTTTTCACTTACACTATCTACTTACTCTTGCGTTCGAAAAAAAGCAAAAGAACTGCCACCAAGGTACTGACAGTTGCTATGTTAAGTTAGTTAATTGTTGTTTTATGCCAAGTCAGCAACTAAGGCTATCTCATGGCAATGACAGTTGCTACGAAAGTGGTCAGCTTAAGACTCTTAAGGACTTAACTGGACAAATAACGTCGAATGATTGACCAAGTTTGGTAAAGTTTCTGAGGATGGTCACAGCAAACAAATAGTTTTATGGGAGAACTTTTGGAACATTGGACTTCGGTCAACATGTTCAGTTCAGATGTGTGTGACTATATTGCCTACACATAAACCAATACAACGACACTATATGGCACTTCGAAGTTTTGAGATTTTTGGACCTGTGTCCGGTTAAGAAAGGACTTTGCAGTGTTTGAACGTAAGAAATATTGATAGTCTGACCACTTTGCCCAGCAACAACTGTGACAAGAGTCAAATACATGAGCGTGTGTGCATGTGCGTAATTATTCATATTTAAAAGCTGCTCACGTCAGCGTGTGCACGTTTGCACGTGTGCTGTGAGATAGTCTTCGTCTCCGTTACATAATTAGCCGCCTATCGCCCCCGGTCTGTGTTCTTGTTGATTGAAACCTGAAATTCCTCACGATCTGTGTGCTCGCAGAGCGTCTCTAACGACCCTGGCTTGGCTAACGACATGGTCGATGCGTTGCTGCTGCACCAGAGACTAAATGTCAGTCAAGTGCCTGGCACTCGTGTCTTTATGCACTGTAAAGTACTGAGAACAGAGTTATAATCTGAGGCAATCTAAGACAGTCTTAGACTGAAACGGTCTAAGAGAAAGACAGAGACAATCTAAGGTCAACACTGAAACAATCTAAGCAACCGTAGGTCAAATTAAAAAAAGTAAGGTTGAGACAGAAACAATATAAGAACAGAACCGATACCATCTCGAGAAAACATAAGATAATAATAATAATAATAATAGTGAAGATTTGTATAGCGCATATTCACACTCGTAGAGAGCATGCTCTTAGCGCTTAAAACGCGGAAGAGACGTGGACTAAGTAGATACAGAACACATGGGACGAAAGAAAGCGACAGTACTGACGAAACAGAAAACAAAAGGCATCAAGTAACAGGAACAGAAAAAAATAGTGATGGGTAAAGTAGCAAGAGGGAAGGGGGGGTAAGGACTAGCATTGTGGACTAGGAGTAGTGCTCAAGGAAGAGGTGCGTTTTCAGTGCAGATTTGAAGGATTCAATTGTAGGAGGGTGGCGGATATGGAGAGGAAGAGAGTTCCATTGTTTTGCAGCACAGTAGCCAAAAGTCCTGTGACCATATGTTGTTGTTCTGGTGACAGGAACAGTCAGAGTACCGTTGTCAGAGTAAGAGCGGAGTTGTCTGGCCGGAGAGTAAGGGATGAGAAGTTCAGAGAAATAGTCAGGACAGGAGCCTGCAAAGAAATTAAAACACAGCAAAGACAGTTTGTACTGGATGCGAGAACGGACGGGTAGCCAGTGTAGGAAACGAAGGAGAGGAGTGACATGGTCCCGTTTCCTTGCTCTAAGTACCAGACGTGCAGCGGAGTTCTGTACTCTCTGGAGTTTCTGAATGAGGGATGAGGGGCAGCCTGCCAGCAAGGAGTTGCAGTAGTCAAGTCGTGAAAGAACAAACGCACAGACAAGAGTGTTGGTAGCGCGTGTAGAGAGAAAGTGACGGATGGCACTGATCTTACGGAGCTCATAGTAGGCAGACTGACAGACAGCTGTAACATGTTTATCAAGGGTCATGTCTGCGGTGACAATAAATCCCAGATTCCTAACAGATGACGTGAAGGTGATGTTGCTGTCGCCCACCTTGATGTGATTGGGCAGACTGACTAGTGAAGGTTGATGTCTTCTTCTATGGCACAAGAGGGCTTCCGTTTTATCATCATTTAGTTTAAGCTTGTTTTTTTACCATCCAGCCCTTGACATCGCTGATACAAGCTTCTATAGAGCTAATAGCAGAGTGAGACTCAGCCAGTGGAATAGAACAGTAAAGCTGCGTGTCATCTGCATAGGACTGATGAGACACCTGGTGAGACCGGATGCAAGATGAAAGTGGTTTAGTATACAGGATGAACAGAACTGGGCCAAGTACTGAGCCTTGGGGAACGCCACAGAAAAGTGAAGCAGGGCGAGAAGTCTGACCATGAAGATGATGAGAATCAAGGCAATGATGGTTGAAGACCGAAATAATTAAGTTACTGAGAGAGTTGTAGACTTGAGGACTGACACATTTGAAAGACCTCAGTGATGGCAGACTTTCAAAATGGACAGGAAATTCATAGAGACGACGATCCAATAGTTCTGAATTAGAGATGCAAACAAATGTCACTTGACTAAATACACTTTGCAATGGTGTTTCTAAGAGAGTATCTTTTTATTTGAAACTGATGACCAAGTGCAAAATAAGACGTATTTTCTGTTAAGGGAAGTAGAAAGAACATAAAACACTAATATTTATGCATATTTGGATGCTCTATGTATGGGAGGGGTCCAGTCTTTTAGTTCTCGGAAAACATTTGAGAAAAAAAATGGAGAAAAAATTCAAATTGTACCGTCCTTGTATGCTGACATGACCATATTCATCGTTGTCACAGAAACGCAAAGAGCAAATTTCATGCGTTACTCCAGAAGGCAAATGTTCTGCGTGACACGATATTAATATGGCTCTCAGAGACTGCTTAATGAGGTCCTCGATTCTTAAAAAAGTAAACTTCCTGCCGAGAAAAAGCGACGCCCTGTTTGCTGAAAAGCTAGCGTTTCAACGCACGAATAAACGTGTTTCTGAATGTGAAGGGACATTACTCAGTGGCCCAGTCTTTGACATCAGGTGACGTGGCAAGAATATGAATACAGTTGAAACACACACACACACACACACACACACACACACACACACACATTCTCTCTCAATCTGTTGTTGTTGTTTTTTTTGTATCGTCCACACGAAGCCATCAATTTAACGAGAAATCAGAAAAACAGTGTGTACCTTGAGATGAGAACAAGCAAGAAATGACCTACCAAAAAGTGTAAGAACATAAATGGCAGACAAAGTACATACATGGGGAAGAGAGAGCACGCGTGCGAGCGTGCGTGCGAGCAAGCACTTCCTTATAATACGGGCGTCCAATGAATGATCTAACTTTTATAATCGTGTCTTTTCTCTACGTCTTTGGGACCTCCTCTAAGGGGTGAAATACAAGGATTCTTCCCATTTTACTTCTTCATCCGCGAAGACACAGAGGGCGCTGCGTTTAGCAGAAGGAGAAGCGAGGTGGAGACCTAGGCCCGAAAAGTTTTCTTCATTTGTTCCATCAGACAAGAATCAAGTCGAATCTGTTTATTACAACGGGTAGTAGTCTTGTATTAAAAAAAAGCGATGAATGAAGGACATTCTCTCTAACCTACAAATTCTAACTGTTCTCAATAGCGGGCGAAAATAAAAACGTTAGAGCCTGCCTTCTCAATTTTTGTTGAAATATATTTTAATTGCTGAAATATTTAGAAAATTATTTACAGTTTAGTGCGATTGGTTGAAAATTTAAAATATTTGTACAAAAGTTCACTTGATGTTAGATAGATTCGTGTAACATGGCTGCGGTTGTAGTCTTCCGCTTGTCGGCTTTGGTAATCCTCTGTGCTCTGCTTTTCTTTTGGAAGAAAACGGTCTTAGTAGCAAGTCTTTCGGCTACCTCAGTTTCTTCCGAAAACGATTCGCTTACAGTGTCCGAACTCAATCCAAAGAACCTCGCCATTCAGACCACTCAAGCCAGCGACAACGGCGAAGTTAAGTCAGTGAAACGGAACTCGACAAGTTATTTGTTCCTGTCTACGGAGAACCTGACAGTATGTCAGGACGCTCAGAGTGGTCTCGATTTCACGACAGACGGCATCGTTATCCACGTCGACTACAAGGTGGCACCAGGCAACGCCTCCTTGAGCAAGGAGGAGCGTCAGTGCCCGATAAGAGTGTCCGTTCCTGCGGGTCAGGTTGTTTATTTTCTGTCGGTGGAGATGAGCATGCCGTGCGAAACTAGTTCCCTGCGCGTGGTGGACCAAGGGAACAGCGCCGTGCTGGTGTCCTCGTGCGGAGTCCGTAAGACGCTGCGTGACATCTTCAGCTTTAGCCACCACGTGACAATGGAGCTGAAGTACGTTGTGGTGACGTCCTTCTCTCTGCGCTGTGACGTCACGGCGGCGCCACCATCTGCGAGGCCGCAGCTGGTAGTGCACTTCACGTCGCCGACTAAAGGTAAGCGAAGCGAAGCATCTAGTGGGAGAGATCAAATACGCCCTGCCTAGTCCCTTGTCCGGGATCGTAGGAGGTGGGGACGCAGATAAAATGAAGGCAAGACATACTTCGTGACGAAGAGTTACACATTTACATTTTTACCTTTAGCACTTTTAGCTTTTGGCATGTTTAAGCTATTAGTATTTTAGCTTTCCGTGTGTTAGTTAGCTTTAGGAATTTTCGCCTTAGTAGCGCTGGCATTTTTAGGCTGTAAATTTTTTGAGTTTTGGGAATTTAAAATTTAAGTTCTTAAGTTTCTAGCACTTTGGCTTTTTAAACGTTGTTTAGACTGTGACAATTTTAGTTTTATTTTGTTTTGGCATTTTTAGTTTTTTAAGCAATAACCTTCGATTGTTTTGGGTACCTATATTAACTTTCAGTCTATATTTGAAGATTCCATCCTTGCGAGGTAGTGTCTGTGTGTGTGAGAACTCGAACTCGAACATTTTATTGACTTGGGGCCATTTCAGCCATTGTCACTCAAGGTGAGCATATAGGGTTCATCCTCTCATACATACAGTCACCTATCCATTCATACCCATCCCGTCGTACACTTTAAAGACATGCACTGTACAGTAGTCCTATCACACACCCACTCATCCTAACACCTCTTCATTTATACCCCTCTCATCCCTACCCTACATAGACACATAGTATGTACACATACATTCTGGCCATTTTCAGATGTCAATATTATGAAACGAAAAAGGCATTTTTCAAGCAGAGAGCATCCATATACAGAGGGTATCAATCAGACTTCACATAATATCAACTTCGCTTATCTCCCTTCTTCTCCTTAAACATTTATGAATATACCATGCCAATTGTCGTATTCTTCCTGCGTTCTCGGATGATAGTATCTGCACAAGATATTGTTTTTGATTGTGTTGTGAGACTTGCTGGAGATATTTGGGTCAAAGGTCTACATATCTGGGACATTGAAAAAGGACATGGGTTTCATCCTCAATATAATTTGTACAGAAAGGGCATTTGTTTGTGTTTTCTGTCCTTTGTTGTATAAAATGACTTTTATGGGTATTTATCTCGCTCACACCTAGCCGAAAGCGTACTAAAACATCCCTGAAAATTTTAATGTTTACATAGTCAAAGTACAGCTCTGGCACAAGAGTGGATTTGTGCGATCTGTATAACTGGTACCGTTCACTATTCCTCATGTTTGCTACCCACGTTTGCTGGGTGACATCTATCACTCTACGTTTGAAAGTAGCGAGAAACATTTTATCGTCTCCTACTCCTTGGTTTACCCATACCAGATTAAAACCCATAGATCCTAGGGCTACTCTCACTTTTGTTACCCAGTTTGTTTTGCCTTGTGCATCTAGATTAAATAGTAAGTGGTATGCTTGTTTGGGTATGTTGTTGTTGTTGTTGTCGGTCACTCAAATGGATACGCCTGCCTCTTGTACAAATGATGCTGTGCGCCGCAGGTCCTCCAGACTGCCGTGTAGCTTCCTTGATATCGGCTTCTCATCAGTCCAGATGCGGTGTCTGAGGTCTTCGTGTATGGGGCATTCTTGCAGTAGATGTTTTGTTGTCTGGCTGTCTGTCTGGCACGGGCATCTGTCCGTCTGGCCGATCCGGAGTTTGGTGTATAGGTGGTGATTGAGACGGTTGTGGCCTGTCCTCAGTCTGAAAATAATGACCTGTTCGGCCCTTGTGAGCAGGTAGTATGGGTCGTTCTGGTTGAAACGTGGGTGCTGCTGTAGCCATTTGTTATGCTGTTTGGCCTTGATGATGGTTTTGACTTCATTGAAGGTGGTGGACTTGTCTTGCTGCTCTTTTGTGGATCCTTCCTTGGCAAGAGTGTCTGCGGCTTCGTTGCCAAATACACCGCAGTGGGAGGGAATCCACTGTAAGACGACTGTGTGGTTTCTGCATAAGGAGGAGAGAGCAGTGGTCAGGGCGTTCAATTCCTTGTCTCTGGCAGTCTGTAAGGCCTGTAGAACAGATAGTGCATCTGTAAAGAAGACGATGTTGTTGGAGGTGTCTGGGCTGTTCTCAATGTGGGTGGCACCGGTCTGAATGGCCACTACTTCCGCTTTGAAGTTGGTGGAATAGAGGCCGGTTGTGAGGGAGAGGCGGTCTTCTTTTCCTCCTGGATACCGAATGAAGATTCCGGCACCACCCTTCTTCACGGCTTGTTCCGCTGATCCGTCAGTGTACACATGAGTCCACTGGTCTTGTGGGAAGTTGCTGTGGATATACTCCAGAGTACAGGACTTTTTCGCAGTGTCGTCTTGGGAATCTTTCTTGCCGACGCCATGGATGTTGCAGTGGATCAGGGGGAAAGCAGATTCATTCCATGCTGGGTTTGTCCGGTATAGGGGGATCTCTCTGGGGTCTTGTTCCAAGATATCTTGGTGTTTTCGTTCAAGGATCCTCGTCTGATGGATGAAACTTCCCCTTTTCAGCCTTCCCTTCGTCGGCTGAGCCAGCCTGATTCTCATGGGGTGATTTGGAAGTCTCTTGAACTTGGCGGCTTGGACGAGTATCTTTGTATCACGTCGGTCCTCGAGTGGTTCCAACCCTGTGATTGTTTCCAGTTCCTGTATGGGCGTAGATTTCATGGCTCCAGTGATGAGTCTGGTTGCTTGGTTCTGAACCTTGCTGATCTTTTCAAAGTTGGATTTTGCTGCCGTGCCCCATGCTGTCATGCCATACTCTAGGACTGGTCTAACCCTTCCGGTGTACAGCTTCTTGAGGATTTTGTCATCCGCGCCCCAGTTCGTGCCAGCCAACTTCTTCATAAGTCCAAGTCGCTCCTTGGCTCTGGCTTCAACCTTCTTGGTCTGAGGTTTCCACGTAAGTCTCTTGTCGAAGGTCACCCCAAGGTAAGTAGGGTTGTCCTCCAGTGGGAGGATCTGTCCATCGAACTTCAGAGTGGCCTTCTGTTCCCTAGTGGACAGACTAAAGATAGTGTAGGTGGTCTTTTTGGGGTTGATTTTGACAAGCCATCTCTTCGTCCAATCCTGTAGGACATTTAGTGTCTCTTGGAGTCGGTAGTTGGCAGTTGTCAGGTGTTCTTCTGTGCACCAGAGGACCAGGTCGTCTGCGTATATGGCTCCTTGGACATTTCGGGGGAGGTCCTTGATGATGTCGTTTATGAAGACAAGGAACAAGGTAGGGCTGAGTACTCCTCCTTGAGGAACTCCTTCTCTCAGCGTCTTCTTTCGGCTGTATGTTCCGCCGACATGGACTCTGGCCTTCCTATTTGTCAGGTATTGAGAGATCCATTGGTACATGCAGCCGGATATGCCACACTTCTGGAGTTTCAGCCTCAATCCATCTTTCCAGACCTTGTCAAAGGCCTTTTCCATGTCTATCCACACCGTCAGCGTGTGCTTCTTGTCCTGGAAGCCATCTTCAATCTTCTGGGCGATGTATGTAACCTGGTCTTCAGTTGAGCGATGTTGTCTGAAGCCTGCTTGTTCTGGTATAAAGATGTTGTTCTTTTCCAAGTGCCATGATAATCTGGAGTTAATGAGGCGCTCCATTAACTTGCCCACACAACTGGTGAGGCTTATGGGTCTGTAACTGTCCACCTTCGCTCGATCTTTGCCTTTCTTGTGGACGGGTACCATGTCTGCTTCTCGCCAGATTTGTGGGACGTGGCCGCTGTTCCAGCTGTTGTTGAAGAGGTCGAGGAGTTTGGTCTTGGCTCGTGGGCCCAGGTGTTGCAGCATTTCATTGGTGACCTTGTCTGGACCAGGGGATTTCTTCTGACTTAGGGTCCTGACTGTTCTTCAAATTCTTTCATGTTGAATAGTTTGTTCATGTAGTCTTCCTGGTGTTTTCTCTGTCTAAATTCTCTTCTTTCTTCATGGACTTGCTGCTTCTTTTCTTCTGGTACTGTGATGCTGCTGACCTCTTCATAGTTGTCAATGAATGCGTTTGCTGCTTTTCTACCTGTTAGTATATCTTAAGCTTGTTGTATGACAATCGGTGCACTTCTAGTATCTTCATCATTCATAGCCCTTACCAGCTTCCATAACTTGTTTCCTTCTCTGTCTAGGTTCAGTTTCTCTGTCTTTTCTCTCCAGCTCTTTCTTGTAGCTTCGTTGTAGGCTTTTCTGTATTTGGCGCTTGATTCTTTCAGTGCTATGTTGTTTTCTATGGTGGGGTCATTCTCAACCTTTTTCCTGGTCTTGGAGACTTCATCTTCTAATTCTTGGAGTTCCTCTGTCCAATACGGCCTGTAATTCTGTCGTGCGCCTCGAGGTATTGTTTCTGAAGCAGCTTTGATGATCGCCTTGTTGAATGCATCAATGGCACGGTTGATGTTCTGATCCGCCGCACGTATTCCTTTGGTATACTTGTCTGACAACGAAACGAAAGTATCCCAGTTGGCTTTCTTGTAATTCCACCTGGGGAATGTCTTTGAATCTTGGGGCCTGTACTGCAAGTTGATGGCCAGTTTAACTGGTCTGTGGTCGCTGCCGCCTAACTGGTTCAGTACCCCTCTGGTTGTTTTCTTGGAGAGGTCGTCAGTGGCGAAAGCAAGGTCAGGGGTCGTTGAGGAGATCCATCTGCGCGAGAAGAAAGTCGGTGGGTCTTCTGGATCATTCAGCAGGATCATCTTGCTATCGATCTGCCAGTCCTCCACTTCCTCTCCTCTGTGATCCGTCTCGTCGTAGCCCCAACATGTTGAGTGGCTGTTGAAGTCGCCGACAGCCAAGCAGTTTTCAGCAGGGATATCAAGTGTCTGTAGAGAAAGTTCTTTGTTGGGTGGGCAGTACAGGTTGAAAATGGTGAGCACAGTGCTGTTTACTGTAATCTTGACTCCGTTTATTTCAGCTTGCTGATTCGTGTCCACTTGAAGATCTCTTGTTGGGATGTTGTTTTTTACAAGAATCAGCACACCTCCCTTGTGTCTTCCTTCTCTGTCCATCCTGAAGGTTTGATAACCTCTGATGGTAAATCTGTGGTTGGGATTCAGGTGTGTTTCTTGAATACAGGCCACATCTATTTTTTCAGCATGGAGTCTTTCGGTGAGGGCTAATTTTTTGTTGTAAACGCCCTCAGCGTTCTCCTGTAGGATGTTGATAGGCCTCAGGGTCTCTTCTGTGGTTGTCGTTCCTTTTCGGCCAGTAGCTTTTAACCTCCGCCTCCAAAACCTGACTCCTCGCATCGGGGCGTGGTGACCACCAGTATCATGGGGTGGGCCCTGTTGAGGCGCAGGGCCCGGCACTTCGCCTGCCTGGCGGGACCTCACAGGCAAAGCACCATATCGTTTAGAGTAAGCGTTGTCCATTCATGTGAGTGTCAGTGCGTTGTGCTGCCGTTAAGCGCCCGATGGCCCAGCACATCCGTCTTCGGCGTCAGTTTTCTTGTCCGAGTGTCTTTCTCGTAGAGAGACTTGCCGATCAAGGCTAACGACCATCCTCTGGCCGGGTGTTTTATGGAGTTTTCCTTCTCCAAGGGTTGTTTTACAGGGTAGGGTTGCTAACCCCACGCCCAACCCTCCTCCTTCATCCGGGCTTGGGACCGGCAGGTTACCCGGGGGGTTTCCAGGCGGAGTTGTTTGGGTATGCGGTTCATGGGCATTTTTGTCACTCGGAGCCAGAATTTAATAGTTCTCAGATAGCAACTGACGATGAGCGGATACCTTCCAAGTTCGCCATATATCATCTCTGATGGAGTAAGTATGGGGACATTCAAAAACTTCTTACATGCGTAAAGGTGTACCTTTTCCACAGGACTGTTGTCATGGAGAAGTCCCCATACTTCGGATGCATATAGAAGGATTGGTTGTACTACTGCGTCGAAGAGTTTAAAAAAAGTCTGTCTACTCATGTTGTCAATGATTTTTAAGGCTCTAACTATGTCAAACGTAGCATTTTTCCCTTTTACCGCTAACTGCTTAGCCCCTTGGAACGAGCTCATGGTTGTTGTAAAAGTAAAGCCTAAGTACACGTAGCTGTTAACTACTTCTAGGGCTGTTTCTCCTATGGACCACTTTTCCCGTCTTCCCAAGAAACCCCCTTTCCTAAAGACCATTACCTTAGTTTTGCTACTGTTAATTTCTAGTCCTAGCTTCTGGCATGACTTAGCGAGGCAGTTTAGCTGGTTTTGAAGACCAGCTGGTGTGCTTGATAAGAGTACCAGGTCGTCTGCAAACATCAGAATGAACAGTTCAACTAGACCGGGGCAAAGATGAATACCGTGTTTACCTTCGGTAGACAACGCATCGGCTATTTCATTCATAATAATAATAATATGATGATGATGTCCATTTGTATTGCGCAGGTATCCATTCGGAAGAATGCTCATTGCGCAGCAAATACACAAAAAAAGTAAATAAATAGATAAACACCAGGAAAGTAAAAAATAAAGACACAAGTGTTGCTTGGTTGTTTAAATTTAAGTCCGTCTTAAGTAAACAGATGGGTCTTCAGTCTTTTTCGAAACGTGGTTGGTGAGATGATGGTGGACAATGACGATGGCAGAGCATTCCACAGTTTAGGTGCCGCATTTTTTGAAGGCCCTGGCTCCAGTGCGCTTCTTGTTTGTGTCTTCCACTGCAGGGAGACAGAAGCGTGACTGGGAGCCAGAGCGCAGACCACGTGACGGCCGATAGGGAGGAACTACCTCTTGTAAATATTCAGGAGCAGTTTTAAACATGCAGGACTGTGCAATCGAAAGCACTTTGTGATCAATGCGCTTTTTTACTGGGAGCCAGTGAAGGCTCTGTAGGATAGGCGTGATGTGCTCAGTGGACGACTTTGCAGGGGTGACAATCCTGGCGGCTGTGTTTTGAACTCTTTGGAGTCGATCCAACTGCGTAGCAGGTATACCCCACAATGCACTATTACAGTAGTCTAATCTTGATATGATGGTAGCCACAGCAAGTGAGTTGGCAACAGCTTGAGTCAGCATGGGCCGTAGTCTACCTAAAGTCCTCAAAAAGTAGTAGGATTTTGCCACAACAGAACTAACATGGTTACACATGGAGAGCTCTGCATCAATAAAGAGCCCTAGGTCCCGTACACAGTCAGCAAAGGCTATGGAGGCGTCACCGACCTGTACGGCACTAATGGCGATCTGCTCCCTTCTGGCCCTGGGGCCGCACAGTAACGCTTCTGTCTTGTCGTCGTTGAGTCTAAGACGATTTCTGGTCATCCACGCCTTCACCACAACACAACAAGATTCAAGTCGTTGAAGCGCATTCCTAGCCACTGCTGGGTCGGGGGGAAAACTGTTCAGAATCTGTGTATCGTCCGCAAAGAACTGTCGTTCCATCTGAAAGCGTTCAATTACCTGTCCAAGCTGTGAAGTATATACAGAAAATAATAATGGACCCAGAACGGATCCCTGTGGTACGCCACACACCAGAGGAACTGCCTCAGAGCTTGCACTGCCGACAATCACTCTCTGAGATCTATCGGCAAGATAGGAGTCAATCCACTGCAGCGCAGCGCCCTGGATACCAGCCTCTGACGACAGTCTCTGGAGCAGCAGGCGGTGGTTGATGGTGTCAAATGCACTACTCAGATCGAGTAATACTAACAGCACCAAGTTGCCAGAGTTGACACTACAAAGAATGTCATTGGTCACACGAAGAAGAGCAGTTTCTGTGCTGAAGCCAGGACGATATGCTGACTGAAATTTATCTAGGCAGCCATGAGTAGTAAAATGGGTCATAAGCTGTTCTGCGACCACCCTCTCAAGTAGCTTGGAAATATATGATAAATTTGACACTGGACGATAGTTTTTACAGTCAGAGGGATCCAGGTTTGCCTTTTTCAACAAGGGCTTGACAACAGCCTGCTTAAAACACCGTGGAACACAACCTGCTCTCAAACTGGCATTAATAATGTCCAAAATGACAGGAAATAGAATGTCCAGAAGTTGAATAACAAATTTAGTTGGTACAGGATCCACAGCACATGAAGTTTTTGTTGATCTTGCTACAAGTTTCCTCAAGTAGCTCTCATCAATAGACGTGAAACAAGTCAGCGGAACACCAGCAAATGGCACAGAATAGTCTTCCTCACACTCTGGCAACTCACAAGCTGCACTCTCAAGTCCAGCACTAATTTCCTTTATCTTATTAACAAAGAAGGAAGACAGCTGATCAGCAGCTGACTTGACATCCACCTCAGGAAGAACCGGACTAGTTCCGTTCTTACCCAGCAGGCTGTTCACAATGTCAAAAGTCTTTCTGGGATTTTTACTCGCAGCCTCTAGCTGCTCCTGCACGAATAACGATTTAGCCTTTTTTACAGCACACACACATTTATTTCTGGCTAACTTATACAGCTGTCTGTCAATCTCAAGTTTGGTCTTCCTCCACGTTTTCTCTGCCAGCTGTCTCTGTTTCTTGGCTTCACTCACCCCCTCACAAAACCACGCACAATCTGGTCTATCTACAACAATTTTGCTAACTGCAGGAGCATGCTTATCAAGCAGCCCTGATAGAGTCTGATTATATAACTCTGCTAACTGATCAACATCTGTGGGAGGATCTAATAACAACTTTGACTGAAGCAGGTCTTCTCTGAAAGCGTTCAGGTCAATTTTCTTCAAATTTCTACACAAAACAGATATCTTTTTACGCCTTGGTCGAGAGAGATCAGTCACCAAGGACTGCACAAAATGGTCTGAAATCAAAAAATCCTCGACAACAACTGACTTGACCAGTGACTCTGATGGCGCACGAGTGATAACCCAGTCCAGAATGTGTCCAAGTCTATGAGTTGGTTTTTCAATCAGCTGACAAAGACCACGGCTAGCTAAAGCTTCAATCAAACGCTTCACATCACTATCTTGAGGTCTATCAAAATGAAAATTTACATCCCCCAAAATAAGAAACTTCTCCTTTGTGAGTAAACTGTCCAGCAGCATGGCAAACTCCTCATGAAACAGAGAATCTGAAAGCTGATTCTTTTTAGATGGAGGAGGTCTATATAAACAAATGATCTCTAATGTCTGCTTGGCTAATGTCAGTCTTGCTGTTATGTACTCAAATGACCTGTACTGTGTTTGTCTCTTCAGCACTGTAAACTTCAGATGTAGTTTAAATAAGGCACCAACTCCACCTCCACTCCTGGGATTATGTGCAAACGTATAGCCCTGTGGTGTAAGGTCTTTGATTACTGGTTCATCGCCTATCTCTTTTAACCATGTCTCTGACAAGAAAAATGCATTAAAAAATTTTTCCAGCACTAAATCATGAATGTCCACAGCCTTGTTGCAGACTGACTGCACATTTAAGCGACCAACACATATACTAGTCACACTTTTCTTTTCTGTTGAAAGTCCCCCACTCTTTGACAAAGAAAAATTCTCATTAAAATTTCGGTCACATTTCTTTTTCCCACCATTTGTACCTCGTATGGTGCTTAGGTGTAGTGGTGGTGGAAATTTACGTTTGTCGTTAAGACCGTATTTCCTCAGCCGGCGCTGAACTCCTCCTCTCCTACCTCTCTTTCGCTTTTTTTCTGATGGACGGCCGAGTATTTAGGTAGAATATCAGTTGGAAAGGTGGAAGTATCAGGGTGGAGGGTCGCCGAAGTCGAAGAGAGTGCGAAAAGGTACTCACGGCTGTACGACATAGTGGAGGACCGCCATCTTGTTAGTCAGTTTCACTCGAAGTCCAGGAAAATATACAAAACACAGCACAACCAAGCACACTGCATAACGTTCACAAGTCCACTACCGTAGAAGTGAACCCTAACAATTCGATAAACTAAACTAACTAAGCAATTAATATGAAGAAAAACAGTAATAAAGCTAAAATGCTAGCGAGCCACAGCAAGTCGCCCTCGTGCTGAGCGTCCTTGACCTTGACCTTGAAGGTCAATGATAGATAATAGATAAAAGGGTTGGGCTAGCTACACACCCCTGTCGGAGGCCGCGGGGACAATGAAAGGACTCAGTAAGTTCCGTTTTTGTCCGTATGCGTGCCTTCAGGGAGTCATACATCGCCATTACTGCTCTAGTGAAAAGTCCGGATACTCCGCATTTAATTAATGCTCTCAATAGGGTTTCGTGTTGGACTGAGTCGTAGGCCATCTTTAAATCCACAAAGCATGTGTAAAGTTTAGCTGGTTTACTAAGGTATTTCTGGACAATAGCATATAACGAGAATATGTGGTCAGTTGTAGAGTACCCCTTTCTAAATCCTGCTTGTGATTCTGGGATAATCTTGTTTTCTTCCAGCCATTCATACAGCCTAGTGTTCAGGATTGAAGTATAACATTTACCAATCACACTCAGTAGCGAGATTCTTCTATAGTTACTGGGGGACTCTCGGTCTCCTTTTTTGAAGACTGGTACAATGATAGCTTCTTTCCATAGGTCGGGACATTTCCCGTTTACAAACATATTATTGAAGTATTTAGTCAGAAAGCCCAGTACGTGTTCTTCTGCAACTTTTAACATTTCTGCCAAAATGTTATCTACACCACATGCCTTCCCAGAGTTCAGGCCCCTGATTGCCGAGCGTACCTCGTCTTCGCTTACAGTTTCATCTAATGCGTCTACTCCGGACAATTGGTCAGTATCAGAGAGGTTTAATCTGGGAGAGCTCACAGTATTCGATTTAAAAACTTCAGTAAAGTGGTTCATCCACTCATTTGCAGAAATTTTTTCGCTAGCTGATTTCCTGACTTTTTTGTTAAGACATGAGTTAACTTCTGCCCAGAAGAGCTTTGGATTATTTATTTGTTGTGACAATCGCTCTGCTTTCGTCTTTTTGAAATTTTTCTTTTTCTCCCTGATTATTCTCTGATACTGACGTCTTGCTTCCACGTACTGTGTTCGATACTGGTCCGATATATTTCGCCTCAACTTGCGTAGGTAACACTTAGCGAGTTTCTTAGCTTTTACACACTCGTGGTCAAACCATTCTGCATCTTGTTTACGGTCTCCTACAAAGATTCTTTTCTTCATGCATGTCGCAGCCGACTGAAGGCAGTTCACAAAAATCCCTATGGCATTGTTCGGGTCCTGTTCTATTTCACAACTTGCACGTGTTAGCTTCTCTTGGGCTTCCCCTGTACTCAGTGCAGCTAAAAATAGATCTGTCTTTTCCTTGTCCCACACTACTTTCTCTATGTACCTCCCCTCTGCACGTGCATCAGCTCGGTCTGTCCGCGTCACGCTTACCGTCAACACGACTGGCAGGTGGTCTGACTCTACTCTATTTTCAACTTTCAGCGACAAAAATATGCCTTCCTCGCACAGATCGTTTGATGCACAAAAGTAATCTAGCAAACTGGACCCAGCCTGTGAGATAAAGGTCATGCTACTATCTGCATCGAAAAAGCTACAGCCATTAAGAACAGAGCATTCATACAACTGGCACAGGTCAAGTAATTTCCTGCCAAAGGTGTTGATTACTGGGTCATCTGAAGTCCTCTCAAAAATTATTTCTTCCTCGTCTTTCGAGAATATATATCTTGGGGATATACAATCATTGGACATACCAGTTCGTGCGTTCATGTCCCCACACAAAAGGATAAAGAAATCTTCTTCCATTTCCCTTAAGTCTGAGAGGCACATTTCTAAAGCATCAATACCGTTTATGTCGTTCGTGGCGTTATAATATGGTGAATCGTACGGTGGTATATAAGTACAAATGCAAATTATATCTTTGTCTAAGTTCAGTAGTTTTCTTTTCATATTAAGTACCACTATTTGGTCGTAGGCAATACTTATTTGTTCTATGGAATCGTTTAAGTGTTTCCTCACCATGACCACAACCCCACCAGACGGTCTGCCATGATAACTAAGTTTTTTCGCAGGGGCAAAGTACCACTGGAAATCAGAGAGAGTGTCTAACTGCATAATGTTTTCGATATATGATTCTGTTATGCATACAACATCAAATGATGTCAAATATTCTACCAGATCCTTATCACTAAGTTTAGGTAAAAGCCCTCCCACACTCCAGTTCAATATTCTAAGACTACCTTGCATTGTAGAGTCTGTATTGTTCCATACTGGGTCCTGCTTGGCAGCTGAGTCACAGTTCACAGTTGATGTGTTCCTGCAATGTGTGTCAGCGACATGGCTGAGGCCGATTTCCTATTTAAAAGGAATTTTGCCGTTATTAGTTCGTCCGTTTGTTGACAGTCGTCGAACATTGGCCATACTGTCTGGCGTCACAGCCTGGTTTTTCTTGGGTAGTGGTGCTGTTTGGAGTTGTAGTTGTCGTAGTCGGGTTGCAGGTCGGTTGGGTTCCCCAGCGCTGTTCGGCGGTCGGTCGTTGCAGTTCGAGTTATCGTTCTTGTTCTTGGTTTTGTTTCCTGCACCAGGCCTTGTTCTATTTATAGCTGGGCCCCTCCCGTCTGTAGGTATATGGCCGCTGGTCACATTCAGCAATGTTCTCTCCTGCTTCCTTATTTATTGGAAGATTATAGTTGCTGGAAGGGGTGTTATGGAGTGGCCAAGGGGAACTCCTGTCTGTGATTATCGGGTAGTTTGAAGTGTCTCCTGACCGTGTTGCGTTGACGGGGCTCTGCGTGGTTACTATTTTGGTGGGCGGTTCCCTTATGATGTTACTGTTGCGCCCACCCTCGACTGGGGGATAAGGGTCAGCTTCCTCTATAAAGAGAGAGGCGTTCTCACGTGCTGTATTTGTTGTGGTCATGATGGTGGCGTTGCCCAAACTATAGTAGACTGGGGTGGTGGGGCTAGAGGCAGGTGGTGGACTGACTGACAGTAAGGGCTGAGAAGTACAGGGAGAGGGGGAGAGGAGGGAATGATTATTGTCACACTCATCTGCCTTTCCACGACTATCGCCGATCTGCCACTTGATGGGGTCAATGCGGTCGTTGTTGTGTAGCTGCTGTGGGTGGTTTTCCTTGACATGATCATCACGGCCAGAGTGACTGTTGACTCGCGGAATATCGCTGATGTGGAGCTTGCCGTTCCGGAAGTAGCCTGTCTTGCCTTCTTGTTTAAGGTGGCGAAGTTGTGACATCTGTTGCTTGGTTAGAACTGCTGCCAGGCGGACTCCATCCTTGCGCATTGTCCCTCTAGTCTCGTGGTCTCGTAATAATCCCATTTTATCAGACCATCTGCAGAATTTTACAATCATTGGTCTTGGTTTAGAGGCCTCGAACTTTCCAATACGGTGAGCTATTTCAATATCAGATTCACTCCATGTTTTGTACTGAGCATATTTGTTCAGAAAACGTAGCACTTGCATTTCACAACTGTGCTGGTTTCCGTTTCCTTCCGGTAATCCGAATATCTTGAGGTTGTTGCGTTTCGAGTACATCTCTAAACTCTCAAGTTCGTTCGTTAACCGTGACAGGTCTAGCTGAATGTCTTGCTGTTCTTTTTGCAGGTGTAGAATGTCCGTGCTGTTTTTATCTACTTTTGCACAAATATTCATGACAGCAGTATCCAGATGTGTAAGCCGCTCGCACAACGATTCATGGTTATATGTAATAATAGCATGGAGTTTGGTACCTTGTTCAAGGATTGTTTGCCTGAGGTTGTCAATAAGATCTTGTAGTGCAGTCGTTGTTGTAGCATTTTCCACTTCCTCCTGAACATTTGCACTGTTGTTTGCACTGTTATTTGGTGATACCGGTCCTGGGTTTTTCTCCACGTCCCCAGAACTCCATAAGAGAGTAGCGATGACTACCGTCAGCAGCAGGGACATGCTACATGAACTCACTCTGAGTGTGTTTACAAACATGGCTGCCTTCACCACTGAGCGTCTTCTCATGACGGCATGAAAAAGACCACAAATTTCCCTAAAAGAAAATCCACACGATGGCATTTTCGAAGGATAATATTGTCATCGATGTATTAAGCTTGTGGTCACTGTTGGGTTATTAAAATATTACAAAATATTTGACTTTTGATGGGAGCATACCAACATGCGACCAGCCTGGTGAAGAGCGCTGTGTGTGTGTGTGTGAGAGAGAGAGAGAGAACGTTTGCTTGCGTGGGTGCTTATCAGTAAGTAGTAAATGCATGCACCTATGTGTTTCTGTGCTTGTGTACGTGCGCGCGCGTGTGTGTGTGTGTGTGTGTGTGCACAGGTTTGTGTACTACCGGGTGGATGTGCGTGTACGTGCGTGCGTGTTTGTGAGCCGCAAACACCGGCACTTCAATAAACCTTCACCTTCTGTCAGGTTACATCCAAACGCCAGGCTGGAACGGCACGGCTTTTTATCCCGTACTTATGGACAGCTGGCTTGACCTCGAGGTACCCAAAAGTCACATGATCATGCTTAGTGTCCCTCACCTTGACATTGACGCCAAGTCCATTAAGTGCGACACTGACAAGCTGACCGTCTTTACGTCGCCTGCGAGAACCCCGCTTTGGACTCTGTGCAGCGTCTTCAGCCAAGACCCCGTCACGACCCAAACCTCCAAACTGCACGTGCGCTTCGTCAGCGACTTTCAGACCTCAGGCACTGGCTTCAGGCTCGTCTTCTCCTTTCACCAGCCGCTCACCTTGCCCAGTAAGATATCGTGGAACAAATGGAACTGCTCAGGTACGCACTGGTCGGACTTTCAGCAGCACTTCCCGTGCGACCTTGAGTCGCAGTGTCTAGGGGGCGAGGACGAGCTGGATTGCCCGTACACCGCGAGGGGTTGCGGCCTGGGAGCTGTCTCTACGAGAGGCAAGTGCTACTTCTACGTCATCGCCAACCACACGGTAAGCTGGTACGACGCGTCCACCGACTGCCTGACACGTGGCGCCACCTTGGTCAGCCTCAACACCCCGGAGGAGTGGCGTGACGTCATGAGTTTCCTTCAGCTGAGGCGAGGTATGCGAGCGTATATCGGCCTGCAGTCTTCGACCTTCACGGAATCCCATTTGTAAGTAGGAAAGTCTTATCTGTCTGACCGGCTTAACACGCACATAATGTTTAATGTGTTCGGTTATCAGCAAAGCCACTTGTATGCACGCGAGCATGTGTTATAGCACCAGCAGAGTCCTCAGTTTCTAAATGCAAGGCATTTTGGGTAAAAAAAAAGATGATATTATGGAAGTTTAAGTTTACACTGTTGTTTTCAGTTTGTGTTGTGCTTTTGTTTTGTTTTAAATTGTTGAAAATTATCATCTGGTCTCAAAACTGCCCTGTTTCAACAACTCGTGGACAAGTCTGTGATGTAAACAGAAAACCTCACTCCTCAATTACTCACCTTCATTCTCTCAATGTCGTTAGCCCTTATGCAGCTGCAGCTGTGTGGTTCGTTATCCGTAAAACTGGCGGTTCGTTTGTAGTACTCTTTATGGGGAAGCGTTTTATCAATTTCTGAGGCATAAAATAAAAAAAAATCAGCATAACTTAACACTCCTTTCCCATTTTAAATGTATAATCAAATCGTTCTTCTAAGTTCTTGTTCACACTCTGACTTAAGCCTTACCCATTTTTCAGTCTTGGTGACAGGTTAGTCTGTGTTTCTTTTTGTGGTTAAATAAATCGATATTCATTTATTGCACTCATATCTCACATACCTGTACCACTATTTTACCAGCCCTCCAATTCCTGCTTCCATCTGTTTGACAGTTACAAGAGAAGCTGGCAGTGGGCGGACGGCACTATGGCCTACTTCGTCAAAATCTTTGGGATGACCAGAAGGCCTGCGTGTGCGACCCTCCGTCGCTTCGAAAATGACCCTGTCGTGGACCTCCCAACCCTCCGGCTGGGCGCCTGCGACGAGCAGGGATTCGTCCACTACATGTGCGAGGCGCAGGAGGAGGCTGCTCTTCCGGTGCCTCTCAAGGACAAGTCATTTATGGTCTCCGGAAGTCGGTTAGCAGTAAGGCGTGTTCCGAACGTAACTCTTCAGCAGTGTCCCGAGGGTCACGTCACGCGAGATTTCCTTTCATGTGACCTGCACACCGCCTGCTGGGGTAAGGGCTATGCGTCTGCTTACGCGTGCGCGGCGCCGATGACGCCACTTCCGCCAATGTATGAGTGCGGCAACGAACTGGAGCGCGTGCCATTTGCCCTGGCATGTGATCATCGGCGAGACTGCAGCGACGGAACCGATGAAGATTTTTGTGTTTTTCTATCATGTACCCTGGATAAACCAAGGAACTGTGGCAACCAGCAGGTAAGGGATGTCTTGCACCTTATCCATACCAAGGAATATAGCAACTGGCAGACAAATAATGTCTTTTTCTTTAAGCAGGCCTAGACCCTGTGGTCGTATCAGCAGTTAGGTATATCAATATATCAGGTAAGCCAAATTCCTTAACACCCCCGGGATTAAAGCAGTCAGCGGCAAGTAATGTGCCACAAAAAGGCCGTGACACTATGGTAGCCAGTAATACTTGTACCTTTCACATACCGATTCGATGAACTGTGGTAAAAAGCGGGTAGCGTCTTGCACTTTACACTTACCAAAGACCTGGAGTAACAAGAACAAAAGTAACGACTTTGTAACGTTAGACATGGCCAGGAACTGATGTAGTAAATAGGTAAGTAATGCCTTGTACTACACACAAGTCTACACGAGACAGACCAGAAAACTGTTATTCACGAGAGGCCTATAGCGCAACAAGACCCTAAGAGTAAGCCGCATGGTTAATGCGAGTTGTTATTGCAAATTTGATAAATATAAATAGTTCAATTTAATTAGCCAAAGAATAATAATGTAAGAGTATATAATGCAAGAGTAGTGTAAGTGTAATTAATGTAAACGTGCCTTTTACGGGCAGCATTATCTCGTATCCTTGCAGTGTATCTCTCTCTACGAGTGGTGCGACGGCCAAGAACAGTGTGTGAACCAAGCAGACGAACAACTCTGCTATGGAGAGAAGATGGAAGACACCGCCAGCCTTCCCCCACCTGCCGTCTTGGACTTTGTTAGCAACGGTACCTTTGTAGTTCGGCCAGTTAGCGTCACCCAAAGCGCAAGCGGGAACGAAACTCAGTGTCCAGGGACACACTTCCGGTGTCCGGGAGAGGTCGACTACTACTGCCTCCCCGTTTACCTCCGCTGTAACAAGGCGTTCGACTGTCCCGGCAGAGAAGACGAAGTGGCCTGCGACACGTACGCGTGTCCAGGTCTTTACCGCTGCCGTGACTCCAACGTCTGTTTGCAGGTGAGCGACGTGTGCGACGGCGTGTACCACTGTCCACAGCGCGATGACGAACTCGCGTGCGCAGTCAGCTGTCCCGAGAACTGCACATGCTACGGACTCGCTTTCTTCTGCTCTGACGCAGCCCTGCTGGAGCCTTTTGCGGACTTGCGCTTTTTAAGGATACGTGGCGTTGGAGTCTCTCTCGGTAACTTGCGAAACAACTTGATGCTGGTTTATCTTGACCTTGCGCAGTGCAATCTGACTCACTTGGAAGCTGTTCGTCTTCCCAATCTACAGATCCTGGACTTGAGCCGAAACCGGCTGACGTCAGTAAGCGGAGAGTTTTTGACGAGTCTGCAGAATCTTCGACAGCTCTTCCTCAGCAACAACCCCCTGACCTACCCCTTCTTTTCCGGCATCTTTTCTCACAGCCTTCATATCCTTGACCTCTCCGGCGTACAGGTCACTAAACTTGACTCCAACACGTTGGCCGGCTTTCCTCATCTGCGTCACCTGAACTTCTCCAACAGCGGGGTGGAATTCGTGCTAGGGGAAGGTTTCAAGCCGTTCAAAGAGCTTCGTTTTCTGGACATGCGCGGATGTCGAGCCATCGCTTTTCCGTCCGACGTGTTCTCAGGGCTGGTCAGGCTGCAGACCGTCTATGCCGACAACTTTAAGCTATGTTGCCCGGCTACTCTACCCGCAGATTTTAACGTCCAGAACTGCCAGGCTCCCTCCGATCATCTCTCCTCCTGCGACGCCCTCCTTCGCTCGCCCCTCTACCGAGTGTCCCTGGCATCCTTCGCCACGCTGGCCATCGTAGGCAATATGTTTGCCCTCGCCTACCGCCTGCTTCTTCACAAGAAGAACGATCTTGGTTACGATGTCTTCGTCACCAACCTGTGTGTGTCTGACTTCCTCATGGGCCTGTACCTGGCGGTGGTGGGGGTGGCCGACCGCGTCTACATGGGAGCGTACTTCCGTCACGAGTCGGACTGGAAGGCGAGTGTCGTCTGCAAGTTCGCCGGCTTTGCCTCGTTCCTGTCAAGCGAGGTGTCGGCTCTGCTTGTCTGCCTTATCACCGTCGACCGTGTCCTAGTGCTCCGTTTCCCGTTCAGCACTCTGCGCTTCCGGAAGTGGTCTGCGCAGGTCGCTTGCGCCGTGACCTGGGTGGCGGGTGCGCTGCTGGCTCTCGTCCCCCTACTTCCGGTGACGTCGCACTGGCAGTTCTACGCCCGGACGGGCATGTGCGTTCCGCTGCTCGTCACGAGAGATAACTCCGCTGTATACGACTACACCTTCAGTATCCTGATCGTCCTCAACTTCTTTCTCTTTTTCGCCATTGCTGCCGGACAAGCCGCTATCTTCTGGTCCGTTCGGGTCAACAGCATGTCCGCTGCAGACAGTACCAAGAAGGGAACTGATTTGACTCTAGCACGCAGGCTCATAACGATTGCCATGTTCGATTTCGCGTGTTGGTTTCCGATTGGTTTGACAGGGTTCATGACTTCCAATGGCGTATCTGTCTCCAGCGATGTTCATGTGACGTTGGCTATTTTCGTTCTTCCCCTCAAGCCTGCCCTGAACCCCTTTATTTACACGATAAATGTTGTCATGGAAAAGAGGCGGCAGGAAAAGGAAGATCGGAGAAGAAAGAATTTACTGGCTCAAGCCAAGGTCAGAGATGCTAGCGCCAGGCCTGTGCAACGTTAAAACAAAGATCGTAGAGATACTGCAACCTGCGACTATTCTGATTATCACCAAAGATGCCGAACATAACATACAAATATTTTATTTTTGACGAACAGACACCGTTTTCATTTATACGAATTTTGACGATGAACATAAATCTGGTAAAAGGATGGCATACAGTCTCTCAGATTCTCTCAATTCTCGCTGAAGCATTAAAGTTTAAAAAAGTATTTTTAAGCCAATTGATGTTTATTCCAGAAGTACAAAAAATGATAGAACAAGTACTGAGCCAAATGTTTAGCGACGTTTTGACTACAATATCTTTTCTGGCTTTAATGTTTACTCTAAAAATGTCTCTAACATATGAGCAACTTGTAGAAAATCATGGTCTGTACTCTACCAATAGATAAATCTCAGAAAATTTTGTATTCGGTTTAGGTATTATTTGTAGTCTTATCTACTTTTCATAAAGTCTAATTGAAATTACAGTCTGTCCACGTTTTTGCTAGAAATAATCCGCTATGCATTTTGAGGATCATTTAAGAATCCATTCAGTAACTGTTTTTAGAATTTCAACAAATAAAAGTTTAGATGGGGCTGGTCAAATTATCTCGCTAAGTACTAAAGTTAAAATATTACAACGACTGATTACAAACTGACTACCCATGAACCTAAGGAAGTTATTTTTATAGAAATTTGACTTCCATAGAAATTTGACATCCATTTTGCTGAAACACACTCTTAGCAGGTGTTCTTTACGTATATTGGTAGATCCGATAGTTGCACAAGACAGTTCTTTGCTCTTTGTGAAGAAATTAAATATACGTGTTTATGAGGTGTCAATGGCTGCTACAGGAAGTTTCAATAAATGGGTTTTCCCCCCCGGCCCCTAAGGTTACAAAAAAGTAGTCCAAAGACTAAATGAGATGACAAGGTTATTTGTGAATACAAATGTTGGCGTACTCATAGACACTTTTATTCTGCATGCTGATCTGACAACGTTTGCAAAAACATATCAGCAAAGAGATAAGTAACACACTCACAATCATAGAAAAAAAATCCACAAAACCATCCATATCACATAGGTGCAAACCAAACTTCGATTGAAGCTTAGCGTTGGCAGTGATAGATGACTAAACTTTTGGCACATGCTGGGAAACAACGCAGAATGCACGTTGAAAATCAACTGTATTCTTAGTATATTCATCATGATACACAAGGTCCGTGAGCACAAAAATTTTGAATGACGCCTAAAAGACGGAATCAGGTACAAAAAATAGTATTAATAGTAATAATAATAATAACCCATTACATAAAAGAAACACGTAGCACCAGCTGAAATAACGCAGGAAGCCAAAAACAGACCGTCCGAAAAAAAAATCCAGTGTTAACCGTACTGACTTGAACGACATGGTAGCTAATTAAAGGGTGCATCATACGTCTCATACTAAACAAATACATACTTCCGCGGTATAGAAACAAGCAGTTATCTCCTATACATATATACACACGATTCCCTCCCCACCCCCCACAACTTAGCGCCCTTCCCGAGACCCTGAAAGAAGTTATTGCTGCTTCTCATGTGTAGAATTAGTGTTAGTGACAAGTGGTGGTGGAAATTTGAAGCGCTCTTCGTGTAGATAATAGCTGCTGCATCACGGATTACCCCTCTTGCCCGCGCGGACTGTGTGATGTTGGCCCTGACATGGCAACTGGCGTTCACTTCACCATCCTAAAGAACGCCGGCCCTGTTCCGAAGTCTTTGATGCACACCTGACACCTGCTGATACGTCTCCTCAAATCGCCTGCTTTGAGAGTTTCCGACAGAGGTCGTCTGAATTGGTCGGCTCTTTCAATGGTTGTCATCCAGAAGCTGTTATGGAAATAAAAGACAAAAACATGAAGATTTCGGAGCTAAGAAATCAGCAACACACACTGACACGATAGGGAGGAAAAGTGGTTGGGGCTTATTGTCTACACCTCAGCAAACAGCGTTGGTCACACTTAGTGACACAAGCTGTAAAACAACAAAATTGTACTGCAAGTTTACAGTCTACAGTATTCCCGTTTGTGATGTTACTGGTATAAATGTTTCTGTACTCGTTTTACTTCAATATTCAAATCTTCAAAGTAGTAATAAATTAGTATAATATTTACTTCGCATATGTAGCTGTTGTGATGTTTAAAAAACTAAAAATAAAAAGAATTTCGGAACAAATCAGACCTGTAAGCAAAGGAAGCCTTTTCGTGTGGGTCTAATTTTATACACGCGTGAATTAAGCCGATGAAGATTGAGCTGTTTAGTGGTACATACAGTATATCATGATATGGTTACCTTGTTGACGTGGCATAGTAGTTGCACGTGCCTTTCCCATGACACTCAATGAACGGAGATGTTCTGAAGTCTTCCAGACAGGAGCCTGGGGATTGCAAACCTTGTCCTGTGCCGCTGGTGCCAGCGCCGGTGCTCTGTAGAAAGAAGTGCGCGCGCGCGCGCACACACACACACACATTATAGATATTAAATTACATATTTGAATCTGTAAAGAAAGTGAGCTGAAAGAAGCAAATGAAAAAGATTTCGTGCGCTGACGTCGTCATTGTTGACGAATGCAAACAGTAAACACGGTAAAGTCTCGGTTCTAATGAGGAAACCTGTATGCTCACCAGCACGAAGCTCCAGCCTATCCACACACCACTCCATCCCTCAGGACAGTCTGGAATCACCATCGTCTGGCTGTGCACTGCGATGATCTGAAAGACAATGTCAAGTTGAAACGTTCCATACATGTCTTGCTCATTTCCAAGACATCACTTGAGAATATAGACTGGAAACAGTAAGCAATGAACGCGTTAGCTATACTGGCCTATTCCTTATCAAGTGTACTGCGCCTGCCACGGAGATTAAAGCTGCTTTCGACGGTGACTTTATTAATAGCGTTGCTCCTTCGAGTCACACTTTCTCATATCACAGTAGCAATAGCAATAATAATCAACATCAACAACCAATTATAACAATACACCTTCCATCATCTCAGAGCTAAAGATCTATGTGAAGTATAATAGCACTGAATTATGAACTGTGAGACAATTTGAGCCGATAAAATGAAAAAGCTAACGCAAGGGGGAGGAGTAAGGAAAAGAAACATTCAGCAGTTCACCCCTTGTTTTCCTGTATATTTAGTAAATTACTATATTTGAGTGATAAGTGCTATTTCTGGTTTGGTTTTCTAGGATGGTGCCCTATGATGCAGAGGCTGGGGCTGATTGCTATTAGGTAAAGACTGCGTTCACGAGTCTAGCCACTTGCAGAGCCCTCAATACCTCTATACCCCAGATGTCACAAAAATCCCTCATCCCCATGGTCGTCCAGCTTTAGATTTAATTTAAATCCACTGCTGCAGAGGCTGTATTACAGTCGGGTTAAAAGAGACTGGGAAGGTGCAACACAAATAGGTTGCAACCCACTTTGCGAAGGTGAATCACGGACTGCTGAGAACGTAAAAGACTGGTAAGTATTTATCAAAAACTGACTGTAACATCATGTGAGGTGTGTAACACCCGAGAGCGCGTATCACAAACTGGCTGTAACACTGATGGTGTACAACAGACCAGTGAGCATGTAAAGACTGGTTAGGTGTAACGTCAGCGAGGGTTTATTACAGAGACGCATGGCATATCACAGCATGTTACATCGTATACTCACCGGTGAGGGTGTATCACAGACAGTGCAACGGCTGATGTACGGGCGAATCCTATCACTGGAAACCGGGTCCATCATGGGAGTCATTGGCTCTGGCGTGGACAGCCAGTAACTGTAATCGGAGCGCGAAGCGAAGTTGCACACGTTGTTGATGTTGCAGAACATAAACGGCATCGTATGGAAGCGGCGAAGACAGCTACCTGCATCACCTGTAACAAACAACAAAAATTATGGTATCTTCCTCGACCTTCACGAATTCGCTGGAGTTATTGGGTGGCATGGGACTATTCAACCACAGACATGAAATCGGAGAATACTTGAATGTTACTGTAATTAAGGCCCGGTATTCATATTTGATCCGCAGCTTACAACCCTGTAAAACGCTAGAGAGGTCTACAAAGATGCAGATGACTCTAAGTCAAGTTCGACCTTACCGGCGTTCTTATAACTGTTATTAGGCCATTGATGTCAGAGCAGTTGATAGATCCTTTGATGATATTTTAACTGTAGCTTCATACATGTATAACACATATTTCTTTCTGTGTCTGTATGATGTAACAAAATGTCAACAAGTTAAAACTATTACGGGGATGTTTAAAAATTATTTCTAATCAAACTGTGTGATATATATCTATATATACACAAACATGTATTATATATGATTTACACACACACACACACGCACGCGCGCGCGCGCACGCACAGTCCCTGATTCTGCGAAGCTAATGGCACCGAACAGAAAGAAGCGCTTACACTTTCAGCAACACAAGAGAAAAGAGCAGACAATCCACTAAGCTATATAGTGAACTCTTACCCAGATCTTGACCGTGAGCCCGCCCGTTGCCAACGACGTAGAGAAGGGAGTACCCGTCCCACATCTTGGTGGTGCCGATGGGGCAGTCGGGTGGGGAAGTAGTCTGACTGTGTCTGTGACAAAAAAGTATCGCTCGAATTTAAAGATTCTGCCGGCTGCATCAAACGCTCTTCATCAACATAAACTCTTTTTTTTTTAACTGAGCGTTTGCACTCACTCTTTAATCTATGCATTTAATGTGTATTCACTGGAGCTGCACTTGACGATGGCATATTCAGTGCCATGATACTGCCGATGCAGTGTTAAGCAGATTGCGGACTTCGTAAAATGCAGCTTCGCAGTATCTTCACACGCTCGTCCTCTTCCCCCCTCCCATATCTGCAATCCAGCCCCTACCCTTCCACAATAATCTCACACACATAGAGACACAAACACACCTTGTGAAGAATATACCAGGCCCAGTGCCAGGTGCACCAGGGATACCTGGTGTGCCCACTCGACCAGGTTCCCCAGGAAAACCAGGTGTGCCGCTTATCCCTCGTGCGCCGGCAAGTCCCGGCCTGCCCGACTCTCCTACAAGGCCATGGAAACCGGGCTCACCGGCTTCTCCTTTGCGTCCAAACAAGCCAGGAAGGCCATCAAGACCTGAAGATGGGAAAAACATTGAAAACAATGTAATTTTTTGTTGACAGAGGAACAGAGAATCATCAACAACTATTTAGTCATTTGTTGCTAGTAATTTGATAATAATGATCACTTTTGTAGGTTTCACTCAAAAATGAGACTTTCTCTGAAGATTTCGGATAAGTTTCACATTGGTTACTTTCAACGTTCTGATGACGGAGGACGAAGAAGATTTGTAAACTGCTGTTTTGCTGCTGCTGTTTGGTGTCCTCAGCCTTTTGATTTTTGTCGCGGGTTTTTTTGAGGGGGAGTGGGGGTAGGGGGTGCATTTCGTTGTTTCCTTTTGGACTCGGGGAGAAATTCCTCTCCAAATAAATACTTAAACACATAAATATAAACTGACATTATTTTGCTCGAATAAGCAAATTTGATAAACCTCTGTCGTAAACAGTCGCACGACCCAATGTATTTGAACGTCTAAGTAAACCTCTTGGGTCACCCCCCCTCCCGATTACACGCATCTCTTACCTTGTCGTCCAGGTTCACCAGGTAATCCTTTAGGTCCTCGAAAACCTTTGTCACCAGTATCGCCTTTAAGAAGCTCGAATTTGTTGAAAGGCGAGACGTCTCCTCTCACACCTGCGCAATAATGTGTTAAATCTTCAGAGCATTCTATTTTCACCTATGCAAAACGGGTTCAGTCTGTAATGGGTTCTAATCTCCATGTAGTTAATGTCAATGTATTATAACTCTACGTGTTTTTGTATTTATGTATTCCTTCATATTGGGTACCTCGAAAATGCATTCTTGCTGTTCTTTTCTCATCGTATTCTACATCTTACGCAGATTCTATTTCTCTTTGCACTCCATCTGTTTCAGATTTTCTTTGATAAAAGCTTTGTCTTTAATGTAGTCTGCAGTTGTATGCATTCTCATTCCCATTTTCTCATATTCTTACTCTTAACCTTTCTATATCTGCAATGCAACTTTCAGTCGAGCCGGACACGAGAACCAACACTTTCTTAATGCGAGCTAAAGGATGCACATCTCGTTGTCAGATCTCTGTTTTACCTAATTAAAATGCAGCTAATCCTCGGCTTGAAAAAAAATGTAAAACAGAATATAAACCAACAGCCTTGACTTCCAGGTCCGGTTGCACTGCACGTCAGACACGACAGTAGTTCACGCTGGTTCAAAAGTTTACGCAAACAATAAAGAAAATTTACCCTTTGTACCCTTCGGACCCGTCACCCCTGCGAAACCAGGCTGCCCAGCTTCTCCTTTCAGACCGCGTAGTCCTTGAAATCCTGGTGGACCTTCTGTACCTGGTAAACCTTGCCTTCCCGGAAGTCCAGAAAATCCTGGGTCTCCCTACACAACGATTATCGGTTGCAGTTTATTTATTTTACAGCGCTAAGAATTACTGGTGTGTCTGTATGAGAGAGTGTTTACGATTCGCAGCTCCTCACATCTCACACATATATCTGACACATATGTAGGGCGAATAAAACATACATATCATCGGCCTCAACTGAAAAAATCTGGCGCTTACATCTTGCCCTGGCAAGCCATCCACACCATCGAGTCCAGGTAGTCCAGGTGTTCCAGGGAGACCACCAACACCTTTCATGCCAGGAAGACCAGGCAAGCCAGGCATTCCGTCAATTCCCTTAGCTCCGCGGCGGCCTTTGAAAGACAAGAAGAAATAAGATAAAGAAATCTATTTTCCCTTATTCATTCAAAATAAAATTAAGGAGAGGCACTTAAAACACTAAAGATATACAAACTTTTGTTTCATAAAAAAAGTAAAGTAAGAATTTCATTGCAGGCTGTTTCTAGAAGAAAGAGAGTTGAATCTTTCGTGCAAAAACTGCGTAAGGCAACAATTTGGATGGTGGTTATACCATGTTTATATGATTATCTAAGCAAAGTGCATCAAAAGAAACCTTTTTTAATTGGGATGTGTATTTTTCAGGTAAGCTGATCTTTTTATGGTTCTTTGTATGTGAAATTCATAAAATTCATTTATTTATTTTGCAAGGCGCTAATCTTAAATACAAGATGTTTTGGATAGCGCCATTTTGCCTCTCATCGTCATCATGTGCACACGGCACCATCAAGTTTCATCTGCCAAGTTGGGTTTGACATGTAACATCCTGCATATTGCAACAGTTAATGACGTAATGGTCACGCTTGCTCATGACACAGATTTTAAGACGTCAAAACGTGTAAAGCACGCACCTAAAACTCCAGGCAGGCCAGGCTCTCCAGGAAAGCCCTTCAGTCCCCGGACAAGCAGGTTGGGTTCTCCTTTAGCTCCCTTCATGCCGGGTAAACCGGGTAGTCCATCTTCTCCCATTGATCCCCGTTCTCCAGGTATTCCAGGCAAGCCGGAAATGCCATCCTCTCCAGGGGGACCAGGGCGCCCTACATGGGAGACAAGTCTGTTACGTCGCTGCTTATCGCCTCCTACCTACGCCGAGCAGGACACGGCAAACTACAGTCAACAAACACGCACAGTAACTGTACACATTATTTAACCACCGTGATCCTAGCAGGAAGATGCATTAAGGAGGAAAAGCATCAAGCAAAGCTCAAGTATAGTCTCTACAATTCTCGACACTAGGTACTTAAAGACTACATAAAGCTAGATACGTATTGAAGGCTAAACCAGGGTCCATTCAAATATGTCAGCTTTTAATATGACGTGCTTCTTGAGGAAGGCTGGATAGGGGAAGAGGTTATGAGTTTACAAGCTGTTCTGCAAACAGTCCATTTACAACTCTTTGTATCTAGTAGTCGCATGTCTAATTAACGCAAACACGGCTATCCCAGGTTTAAAAATACACTACGTGTGTTTTTATCGGTTGATCCGATAGTCTCTCCCCCCCCCCCGTTCTTACTTCACGAAAGAAAATGTGTGTTCGCGTGTGTCTGTGTGTGTACGAAATGTTTGTGTGGGTGTCTTTGTGTGTATGTGTGCGCGCGCGCACGCTCGAGATTTTACCAGGAGGTGCCGGTGCTCCATCTGGTCCTGGAAGTCCCACAGGGCCTCGTGGTCCTGAAAAATGAAAAATAACCAGTGTGCGACCCTTCAACATCTTTAAACACCTATCCTTTAAGAAACAGAATGTGCATGATGCCTTACTTCACTTTTATAACACTTAACGACCTACATTTTACATTCTTTAGGAATTAAAGGATAATTTGTCAGTAAGTTTTTGTTTTTAAATCATTGAAACAGGTCGATCGATTGGTTAGTCGTATGAGTTTTTCATATGAACAACTCACCAGTGCGCCCAAACTCTCCAGGGAAACCATCTCTGCCCGGTCTACCCGGGTCTCCAGATGGGCCCCGTTCTCCAGGTATTCCTGGTAGACCGTCTTCACCCCTTCTACCGGGCTCGCCAGGGATTCCTGGAGTTCCTTCGGGACCCACGTCTCCACGACGACCGGGCAATCCAGGTAGTGCCGGCCTACCATCTCGGCCCCTGTCTCCATCAGGACCAGGGGCGCCTTGTTCACCTGGTCGACCCGAGAGTCCCGGCTCACCTGGAGCTCCAGGAGGCCCGGTTCGACCGTTACGACCATCCTGACCCTGACTCGCAGAAAACAAGATTTGTGCAGACGGAGTTCATTTAGAAACATTATTTATAATTTGCCTTTATTTAGCGCCGCCATTTCTAGTAACTTTCTCTTTTATCTCTCTCCCTCTCTCCTTCCTCTCTCACGTAAAACAAAAAAAGAAAAGACTCACGACAGCTCCTCTTTCGCCAGAAATGCCGGGAGGTCCATCATCTCCTCTCATTCCCTTGAGACCCGGCTGCCCAATCCGGCCGTCCTCACCTGCGGTGCCGTTGCGACCACGGAGTCCTGGCAAGCCAGGAAGTCCTGCACACGGAAATCTCATTTTTAATTGCACTGACATTTCAGATTACTTGACTTACGTTACAATTCAGCAAGTAAAATTTTAACACTTATTAGGTGCAGCTTGTTGCTAGTCGCCAGCTGAAGTAGCCAACGAAAAGGAATTAGCTTAACAGAACATAAAATGAAAGCAACTTGGCTGACTGCTAAGTATTAGACATCCAGCTGGGCTAACTATTAATACATGGTGGAAACATTGGGGGCTTTATAGTTAGTGAATGTTCTTGAAATCTATACAGATTTTTCAAATAATCACTGTATATAACATCGAAATATTAGTGACATACACTTTACTGCCCGCTCAATGAACTTTAACAGGTTTAATAGGAACTTACAAAAACAGCAACAACTTAAGAGTAACCATTAAAACAGTAACGCGAGTAGATAATTACAAATAATACAGATTACAAACACAAAACATGTGGAATAATTAGAATAATACAGATTACAAACAAAAAACATGCGGAAGGAGTAGAGGCAATGAGGGTAAGAACAGGGAGAGGCCACCCAAACAAACAAAAGAAAACAAATGGCAGCAACAACTAGCATTCTCCATAGTAATCGTTGCAAACAGTCAGGAGGAAGCGGGATATAGAAAACACAAGAAACGAAACACAGGAACTCTCACCTGGTATTCCCATGATGCCGGTCTGCCCCTTTGGTCCCGGCAATCCATCCAACCCTCGCAGTCCAGGCAGTCCAGGCTGGCCGGGACGCCCTGTGACATAAAACCGGTCTCCTTCATTTGGCAGTGTTTCAGAAGCATGCAACTAATGTAGACTCTTTATTCTCTCAGAACTATCAAAAAAATACTGTTTTTAAAGGACCTAAAACAAATTTTTAAAAATATCCAGAAAGCAAACACTTTTTTTTTGATGACTGGTGTGTACCTGGTTCACCAGGTATGGATATTCCACGGTTGCCCTTTTCTCCAGGTAGACCTGGAAGTCCGTCTTCTCCTGGAAAGCCAACAAGGCCAGGACGTCCTAAAATAACAGACACATACGTATTTTACAACCAGGTGACTGAACACTTATCTGCCTCAGATAGGTGGAACAAACAGGAGTAAGTAAACACAGGGTCGTACAAGCCCCCAACTCTTCCCACTTCTCTCCTGTGCGCGCACACACACACACACACGCAGCGTCTGCGCCCTCCTGTTTCCCTGTGACAGTCATCTGTAACACATGTTTTCTCATACTTCTAAAGGAAAAAATTATCTTGATGATAGTTGGTAGAACTTACCATCATCCCCAGGTAATCCAGGAAGACCAGTAAGACCTGGGAGGCCCGCTCTTCCTTTATCACCTGGCAATCCTGAGAGACCTGGTTCTCCAGGTAAACCGGGCAGTCCTGATTCTCCAGGTATCCCTGGAATACCTGAATCGCCTGGGCTTCCTACTTCACCTGTTGTTCCATACACAAAAGACCACAGTTTGCCTCAATGAGACTTCAAAAGATTTTTTTTTAAGAAAAGCATGGTAACTGTCAGAATACACAAATTACCTGCAAAAGTAATTAAGTGAAATAGCATTCTGAAATAAAAGATAATAATCACTCTTACTTCAGCTAAAATTCTTACCTGCTCCACCAGGTAGCCCTTCAAGCCCATCAAGCCCAGGAGAACCACGAGGACCAGTGCGGCCAATACCCCCACGCTCTCCTTTAGGACCTAGAAAAAAGGTAATGAAATACCTGTGC
Source organism: Marisa cornuarietis (assembly GCA_004794655.1). Lineage (NCBI taxonomy): Eukaryota > Metazoa > Mollusca > Gastropoda > Architaenioglossa > Ampullariidae > Marisa > Marisa cornuarietis. Next base: position 5,830,788 of record SMMW01000627.1, read on the forward strand.
CGTAAGTAAATAAGAAAGGAAGGAAGATCTGTGCTGTTAAAAGTTTGGTGACATAACACCTTCTTAGGACAAAGGTACTTCCTACAATCCCCCAAAACCCAAACTAATAATGAAATGTTGAGACCACTAACATTTATGCTTACTGTTAGCTTCATTAACAATAAGAAATCTAATGGAATCCCAGCATCAGTAAAAATTCTCAATCATATCACGTGTGTTTACCTGGTACACCAGGTAAACCATCCAATCCTTTTCTTCCTATGGCACCATCCCGTCCATTTTCCCCTGAGGCACCTGGTAAACCTGGTCTTCCTGAGTCACCTGGGCGTCCTGGTTCTCCAGGTAAGCCAGGCAGTCCACCATCACCACGAATGCCACGAAGACCCGGCTGTCCTGAGAAATTCAGATAAACTTACCTTTATGTAAAAGTCTTTAGAATTGTTGGTCATAAATTGATGTCACACCCATAATAGAAGATCCCCAATAACAACCTGTATGATAATATCTTTACTGAAAGATGCTCTGATGATGACATGCCTGTTAAATGACTGTAGATATGGTTAGAAGATATGCCTATAAAAAAGTAAAGGTCAAAGCTTTTGCTAAACAGTCTTGATTATTTTTAGCTCTGTTTGAAGGTCAGGCGCCTCTTTATAAGCAATAATCTTTCCTTAGGTAGAGGTACATCATAAAGTTAAAAAGTGTAAACATGCACGCTATTGCAAAAAAAAAATACAACCCATAGTTATTACTTCTATTCCAGACGTAGAATTAATTAGTAATAACATACCTGGCCTTCCTTGTTCTCCTGGAAAACCTGCTAGGCCAGGTAGACCTGGCTGACCTACTTCTCCTGGGCGACCTGGTTCACCAGGCAGGCCAGGCACACCTTCATAGCCAGGTTCTCCTAAATAATGTTATCAAAACTTAGTTCCACTCAGGAAAATGATTGTACAAGATCGGTGTTCTAATAATAAAAAATAAAATTCTGCGAAAAAGCAAAAGAAATTAGATTTTCTTACACTTTCAACATCTAATATTTTTACATAGAGTTTTATACATTTTAGTACAGATACTTGTCTTCTGCATGTCTTAGACATGAAACCATATAATTTTTCAAAAATACAATTTTGTTAAAGCCTTGGGACATCTGATTTACTGATACTTAAAGAAGTTTCTCTCTTACATACCCTTCCTCCCTGGAAAACCAGGCAATCCTGGTTGACCGTTTTCTCCAGGTATGCCAGGTGTGCCAGGGAATCCATACTCTCCAGAGGGACCAGGCTCTCCAGGCACACCAGCAGGTGCAGTGCGAGGTGTTTCACCTTTGCGTCCAGGCAACCCCTGGAATTAACAGCAACAGTGAATGTCCTGCAACTCTACGCTCACATGCATGTGAACAGCAGTTCCTGTGTGCGTAATGCCAATGGCCTTGGATTATGCCTTGCAACCAAACAAACTGGAACAGCAGTTAGGCAGTGAAACTACTACATCCCTTTCAGTTTTCAGTGAGTTACTCATGTTAGGCAATAAAATCCAATGCAGCCATTACAGTGAGTTAATAAGAACAAGAGCTGGATGGCTAGAATATGAATAGCTTTTCAGGCAATGAAACCATTATGGTGGTTACAGTGAGCTGATTATGGCAAAAGTTTTGTTTCTTATCAACCTCTCTAAATGTCAGAACACAGTTCATCAACAAATGACTGTCTTGTCAGCAACTGTCACTGTTATTAACCTTTAATTTTTTCACTATTTATTCTCCACACCTATATTTCTTTCAAAGAGCTGCATCCACAGTCCTTAGTGAGCAGTCATTTTTGTTTGCTGGCCTTTATTCACAACATCTATCTGTTTCATCTTTCAAAGGTCACTTAAAACATTCTTGTTCCCCAAGTATTTCCTAAAATAAAACTGCCATTTTTATAACCAAAAATAAATTTAAAAAATAAATAAATAAAATGAAAAGCTGCATATGGAGAATAAGGACACAGCTAGTCCATTTTCTTCCTATGTGTCATCTTCTGTAAATCCATTCAAAACTCAGATAATGTGCCTCAACATCAACTAAAGTGGTGCACTGTTCCTATTTTAAAGATTATGTGTTACTATGAGAGGATATTAGTCAAGAAATGTCTAGATTATGCGTTATTATGAGAAAATACTTGTCAATAAATGTCTATAGACAGCTAGCCTTACTGGTCTTCCAGGTGCCCCAGGTGGGCCATCTTCTCCTGGTTCTCCTTTAAGGCCATCAACTCCAGGAAACCCTGGGTCTCCAACAGGACCAGGGTAGCCCTTGGGCCCTGGAACGCCCTGGGCTCCAGGTAATCCAGGTAACCCTGGTTCTCCTGCCATTCCTTTTTCACCTGGGAGACCAGGTAGTCCATCCTCTCCTCGCAAACCACGAGTACCTTCATAAAAAAAAACTTGATTCTTACCAACACAATTAGAATGCACTTAAACAGGAGGAACAAAATAATTTGCTTTTATATTTTGATATTAAAGAAACATACTATAACTTGGCTGACATTCCTATTTATTTCTCTTACACCCACAAAACATAAAGACATGCATAAGGTGCATGGAGATACATTTAGACACAAGCCAATGCACATTCCAATAAACTGCACACTAATTAATGCATGCCGATCAGTTCTTCCACTCACCTTTCTAATAAACTTCCTCACTCATTTATTCTTACCTGGAACACCATCTTTGCCAGGTAAACCATCAATGCCAGGTAGGCCAGACTCTCCCTGGTCACCTTTATCAAGTTGTATGAGGAATGCCTCTCCTGGTTGACCTACATGCAAGAAAATGAGTAAGGTTATGATTTTTAGTGCATCTAAGTATCCATCAGACTCTCCAGTACTTTGACACTACTGTCCTTTTACAAATCTCTTTATACTAATTAATAATATTTTAAATACAGAAGGTAAAAATGATAGTAAAGAAGACAGGCCATTACTCTTTTCAAATAAAATTCTTCAAAAATGAAAGTGACGAATACCTTCAAGACTGATCATATTGTGAGCAGTGAGTACCCAAATGATAATCATGTCAAAAATTAATGATTCTGGCCATCACAAACTAACTATGCAAAAAACAAAAAAAGCCCTGAGATCTTACAAGATCTGCTAAACTTTCTTTTTGATGTCAACATCAATCTTTTTTTTTAAATAATCCCTCCTCCTGTTCTTTCTTTAAATCGGCAAATTATGCAGAACAGAACAGCCACAGTGCAAGACCATGGAAAAATACAAAGAAAATCTGAAATAGCCAAATTGCCTGAAAGGAGGAGTGCATGGAGGAAAGAAATAACGACTTAAGAGGATAAAATGATCAAAAGAAAGATGAAAGGAATGAGGAAAGATAGAAATAGGAAGTGGAAGTAGGTAGCGATATGCACTCAATGAGTAAACCAACCAATCCGAGCTGCAGCAAGATGGAGAGCCAATAAGAACTGCAGAAAGCAGGTTGTCTTCTTATCGATGTCTTTATTTTACCATCTAAAGTTACACCTTTCTAGCAATGTTGCTACAGTTTGTGGATTGTTTTAAAATGATCACTGTTAATAAATCTCCAAGGCTGTTGTGATAGAATTTCCTACAACTAATGCAGAATTTTGTAAGATGCTATTGTTTTCTTTTTTCTGCTGTTGTTTTATTTTTATTTTCTTTTTCCATTTATTAATACTCACAGAGAAATCTTTATCAGTAGCTGCAGTCAAACATCTGGCATTACTATCTGAGCCTCTTTCACTTTTACTGTTTAGAAAATTAAAGTTCACATAGCAGTCTATTCTTTTAATACCAGTTTCCTTTATCTTTTAATGGATACCTTTCTGTCCTTTTGGTCCTGGAAAGCCCTCCAGGCCAGGTACGCCTGCCTGACCATTGCGACCTAAGGCACCTATGGTAGACAGTCCTGCTAAACCTTTGCGACCAGGTTCACCTGGAAGACCAGGTAGTCCATCCAGTCCATCATCACCTGGTTGTCCTAAATCTCCCTGAAAGAAGCACATCACATTTCTGAGTACAGCTTATGCCCGATAATGTATAAGTAAATCAAGTTTGGATTAAAGATAATCTCTAATTTTTTTCTTGACTTTCGAGCTTGTCCTTAAAAGGATTTTTTTATTTTTCCTCATCTAGAAGGTTCAAGCCTATTTCTAATGTGTGTGTATGTATCACTTAAGTTTTACACCTACTATAGCCACTTACTAAATTCAAATCAAAGAAGTTGGCAATTACATTTGCGTTTAAATCCTTCAAACATTTAAATCAAAGTCTCATTGATATTAAGATAAATACCTCCCCAACCTGAAAAGCTGGTGGGCTTTGCAGGCTGGGTCATTATCAAAATTATCTCATCTAATGAACTAGTAGACTCCTCACCTTTAATCCTGGAAGCCCATACAAGCCTGGCATACCACGGGTTCCGGTGTCACCCTGTGAACCATCTATACCTGGTATACCTGGAAATCCAGCGGTACCCTTCGCTCCTTTGGGTCCCCTGAATAACTCAAGACTGGGTGGTGGAAGAACAGCCCCTGGGTAGCCCTTAGGACCAGGTAGGCCATCAGGTCCTGGTCGACCTGCAAAGCCCTAAGACAAAATGATGAATGAAATTTATTATCTGTTGGTAAAATTCTTACTAAAAATTATACGTTTTATTACATGCCTGCTTGTATTATGTTCCTGCATATTTAACCATGCTTTTATTGCATAATAGAAGCAGTTCATCTTTAGATATATATATTTCAAAGAAAACAACTTTTAACAAAACAGAAAGTTTTACCCTTCCCCCCCCCCCAAAAAAAAAGTCATGGATAAAGATATATCAAGTAGCTTGTATACCAAAGATATAACTTCTGTCATGAGAAGTTAAACTTTATATTTACTGGTGGTCCAACACGGCCTTCCTCTCCTGGTCTGCCAGGTTCACCAGGCTCCCCTTTGGGTCCAGGAAAGCCACCAACTCCAGGAAACCCAGTCTGCCCTACAGAAAAGTTATTTCAAGATGTTCAGTGTACCTGACATATCTATTGTCGGGTTTTGTTTTGTTGGAAGTTTTTGTTATTGACCTACTCTTTAGGTCTTAAGAACAGTTAGTGTGCATAAACAAGTGTACCTGGTACATGTACAAGACAGGGAAAAGAGAAAGTGGTGGATGGAGGATGGGGCATGGAGGGAGAAAGGGAGGGAGGGAATGACATGTGGGGGCAGGGCAGTTTGGTGTGGACAGAGAGAATGTGTAGATCGAGTGTGTAGAGCATGTGTAGAATGTGTCGAGAATGTGTTACATGTGTGTATAGGGGACCAAGAAGCTATGGTCTTTTTCACAACCATTCTCATCTGTTATAATAATAAATGTGTGATTTATATAACGCATAATCATGCTCATGAAGGAGCATGTTCTCAGTGCTTATGTAGGAGACATGGACAGAATACAAAGGACAGAAGAAAAAACAACTACACAGACAAGTAATAAAAAGACAAACATAGAAGACACAAAGAGGAATCAGGGAACAAACAATAAGGATGGAGACTGTCAGAGAAAGATGAGCAGGCTTACTAGTCAGTTGACTCTAATAAGAATGATACAAATAAATAATAATAAATAAATAAATATGACATGACCGACAGAGTACAAACAACAGTACCTGGAAGTCCAGGGTCTCCAGCATTACCACGTGCTCCAGGGATTCCATCAGGGCAGATACCACAGTCTTCACCAGCTAAACCTAATTTAGAAATATGAGAATAACTAACACGTTTTAACTCAAAAGCAGCAAACTGACTTGCTACAGTCAACGGCATGCCATGATGCAGCTAGTGCAATGGAAACATTTGTCAAATGGTTCTACAACTAACTACTGCACAACAAAATTGAAGCATTTCTTAAGAAGTTACATTCTTGATACAAATTTAACACCAAGATTTGCATTTTTTTCTCATTAAATATCACTGCATTATGATAGAGCAAGAAAAGCATCTCCATGTGGGGTAATTTTCAATGTGTTTCTCGAAACACATAGTCCATCTGAGTTATTACTTGTGATTTCCCTTATTTGTGATTGTCTTCACTCTAGGATGCTTTGAGTCTACTTAAGTGAGTTAATAACTGGATTTTTTTGTTTAAAGACACACCAAGTTTTCGCTATAACTCGACCGCAGAAACATATTTTTCAAAAGCAGCTTTGAGAAATGTTTTATGTTTGGAATTTTTTAAAATACCAGTTTTGATGGTAAAATTCCTTTCTTAGAGTACTTACCAGATGATATGATTATATGAAGTTTTTCTGACTAGCTACCTCAACTTCAGCTATTCACTCCAGATTGGTCAGCTCCCTATTTATTGGTCAGGTCTGACTAATCGGTAGTGAATAGCTGGAATTGAGGTAGCTAGTCGGGATAACTCCATATAGTCATGTCTTCTGAGACACTACGAAAAAGAAAGAACAAAACACACAATTGCTTAAAGGTAAAAGCAATTAATTTCTGCTTAATTTGATAGTGAAAACTTATTTTAAAATTGTACTTCAGTGATGTTATGCTTTTAGTTTTCTACAATAAAAATTTAGCCAGAAAGAAAAGTGACTGCTTTGAGTTGATGTCTTTTTGTAAAATAAGTGGTGAATAATAATAATAATAATGTATATTTATATAGTGCTTTACCCCACCATCAAAGGCAGGCTCAAAGCACTTAAAAAAAAGGTAAAACACATAAACATAAAATAATGGGCATAGCCATCATCCCTAAACATTTTATGTGCACAAACTGTGGAAGCTAAGCAGTGTATTTACCTTTGATTCCAGGCAGACCAGGTAGTCCATGTTCACCAGCCTGTCCTGTGTCTCCTCTGTCACCTGGCAAACCAGCTGCACCAATAGGACCAGGAAATCTAACAGGTGTGCCAGGAAAACCTTTCTCACCAATGCTACCAACATCACCAGGTGAACCAGGTAAGCCAGGTAGCCCATCTCCTCCACGTAAACCAGATGCACCAGGTGGACCTCTAACAGTTTCTCCTTGCAACCCTTTTTCTCCAGAATCACCAGGCAACCCAGGAAATCCAGATAAGCCATCAACCCCATCAACACCAGGAAGACCTGCAAGATACACAGATGTTTTATTCTTGCTGCATTATATTAGGCAGTGACAGTCACAGAAGCACACAAAAGTCTGAAAGTGTTTTCAAACTGCTTTTTGTTACATTGGGACTGTACTGTGAATCTTACTTATTGATGTGAGTGCTGAAGAAAAAATAAGTATCCTAGACACTTGATTACTTGATTACACCAGAGGCCAATTTTGTCAAAAAAAAAAGCAGAATCCTTGGAAAATTGAATGCTGCACATCAAATATACAGATCAGGACTTGCAAAATACAAGCATATCCTTATCCTTGGTAACAAGTTGATCTTGCATGCTGATCAGTATAAAATTTTATTACAAAGTTTGTAATAACTATGGAAAAGTAAACATCAGAAGACCAGATGAGGTATTATGACAAGGTCAGCACAGCCTTGTTATCTATACCAAACAAATTATTTTTTAAGGAATAATTTTAGTGTTTAGTCTAGCTACAAATTACTTCAAGAATGGGGAGTCCACTCCTAAAATAGTTAGCCCACTTTATACATCACTTCATATATTATGTCCAAACAGTCCCTAAAGTGTACGCATTTTGTTGCCTATTAGGAATGTATGAGCATATTTGTATGCATACAGGTATGACTGCCTTTGACTGATGTTCACCTACGTGTTGTGCCTTGTTGCTTTTCTTTCTGCATTTGAGTATAATTTTTCTGTTTTGTTTTTGTAGTTCATGCAACCTACAGCTTTCTGCCAATTCCAAGTCTTTCACAAATGATAATTGTTGTCAGTCAGCATACCTGGTTCACCTCTGTCACCTTTCTGGGAATCACCAGGAATACCAACATCCCCAGGCCGACCAGGTGGACCAGGTAGTCCAGGAAAACCTACTGGGCCTTCCCGACCTATCTCTCCATCAATACCTGTACACCACAAGTTATTTAATGAGAAAGCATTGCAAGAAAGGCATACTAGCATTACTACATATTAGTATTAACTTTTGTACACTGTGTCCACTCTGTCACAAATTTATACTCAAAAATAATCTTTTTCAAACTTTCTTTAACGTTGCAGTAGAAATATATTCACAAAGATCACTGTTTTCTCTTTAGAAAAAAAAACAGCTGAAAATTTTAAGATAAATTAAAACAATTCAAAACTACTAAAGCATAAAACCAATGACACTTTGTAAGTCAGTAAAATCAAACATTCAAAATTGCTGATGCTGGAAGGCATTTCCCAATAATTGTCCACCACTAAATTTTCATATGCAGAGTAAGAAATTTTGTGATAATCTTCACCCTACTAGACATATAAAGCCTCCATAAAAAGCAGTAAAACCACAAGATTTTAAAATTACAGATGGATTTGAACAAGATCCAATCAATCGATCAATCGATCCTCTTCGTGCTAGTTGCAAGTAAGACCTCAACCAGAGCCCGCCACTGATGTCAATCGGCTGAAACTCGCTCCAGGCGACCCCATGTCCAGCCCTTTCCTTTCATCTCCCTTTCCACTGTTCTTCTCCAGGTTTCCTTTGGGCGGCCTCGTTTTCTTCGGCCGTCTGGAGTCCATCGTAGGGCGATTCTGGAGAGGTCTGCTGTCTGCTGGCGAAGCACATGTCCAATCCATCGCCAACGCCTTCGTTGAGCCAGCGTGGTGATGGACTCGGTTTCAGTTCTTTGGTGGAGTTCTTCATTGGTGATGGTGTTTGGCCAAAAGATGTTAAGTATGCGCCTGAGGCATCTGTTTTGGAAGACGTCAAGCCAGTTACCGATGTTTTTGGTCATATTCCATGATTCTGATCCATAAAGGAGGGTGCTGATCACATTTGACTTGAAGATTCTCAGCTTGGTCTTCTGGCTGATGTTTTTGGCCTTACATGTTCTCATGAGTGAGGCAAAGGCCTGGCTGGCTTTCGCCAGTCGGGCTCGAATCTCCACCTCCGCATCCCTGGTGTTTGAAATCTTGGAACCAAGATGGGTAAAACTGTCAACTTCCTCAATCTCTTCTCCATTTAGTTTGATGTTTTCTTGGACTCTGGCGTTCACTCCCACAATTTTCATTTTCTTTGCGCTGACCTTCAAGCCAAGGTTTCCAGCTGTTTCTGAGAAGGCATTTGTTTTCTCCTGCATGTCTTGGTGGCGGTGTGACAACAGCGCAATGTCATCAGCAAAGTCCAAGTCTTCCAGCATTATTGTTGCTGTCATGGTCATGGTCCATTTGATCCCTCTCCTCTCTCTGTTGGTGGAATTCTTCATGATCCAGTCTATGGCCAGGATGAAGAGGAACGGCGACAGAATGCAGCCCTGCTTCACCCCAGTTCTGACGTTAAAGGGGGCTGTGAGCTCCATGTCACAGACCACCTGAGATTTGAAGTTGCTGTACAGCATCGCAACAACCTGGACAAGTTTCGCAGGGACTCCATAATGCCTCAGGATCTTCCATAAGGACTCGTGGTGGATGCTGTCAAAAGCCTTCTCCAGGTCGATGAAGATGATGTACAGCAGTGCGTTCCACTCATTGCTCTGCTCCAGAATCTGACGCAGAGTGAAAATGAGTTCAGAGCAGGATCGCCCAGGGCAAAATCCTGCTTGCTGGGGCCGGAGGTCTTTCTCAACGGTTGCCGTCAGTCTTGACAAAACAAACTTGCTGAAGACCTTGCTGGTGAGGGAAAGAAGTGTTATACCCCTCCAGTTATTGCAGTCTCCAAGATCTTTCTTGGGTAACTTGAAGATGAGCCCTGTCTTCCACGCATGGGGGATCTGTCCTGCTTCCCAAACTTGCCTGAAGATTTCAGTCAACATGGGAGCTGTCACATTCACATCTGCTTTCAACATCTCTGCTGTTATTCCATCTGCCCCTGGTGCTTTGCCGCTTTTCAGTGCCTTGATTGCTGCTGTCACTTCTTCCAGGCTTGGCGGGTCTGTGCAGATGTCAAGGTCTGTATCTGCTGGCTGGATGTCTGCAAGCTGAGGGGGGTCTGGTCTGTTTAGAACTGATTCAAAATGCTCCCTCCAGCGCTGTAGTTTTTCTGCCTCTCCCTCGACATTTCCGTTCATGTCTTTCACTGGTACTTCACTGTTTTTGAACCTGTTGTTCAGCTGTTTATTGATTTTATACAGTGTCTTCAGGTCATTTTTTATGCTGCTTCTTCTGCTTCATCTGCCAGTTTCTCTATGTAGTCCCTTTTGTCAGTTTTGGTCATCCTCTTTACCTCTTTGTTTATTTCTGTATATCTTTGTCTGTGTTGTTCCTTCAGACGTTCAGATCTGGTGTTGTTGATTTTCTGCTTGGTTGACTTTCTCTCTTCTATCCTTTTCCATGTCTCTTCTCTGATCCACTGTTCTTTCTTTTTTCATTGGAAGCCCAGTATTTTCTCACCTGTTTCCTGTAAGACTCGATCGAAGTCCTCTAAGGTCATCTCCTGTTGGTCCCCTAGTGCCTGGAACCTGTTCTTAACTTCCACTACAAAGGCCCGTTTGGTGGCTGGGTCCTTCAGTCTGCCGGAGTCCACTCTCTGCTGACGTGCCTGTTTTCCTCGCGATCGACGTAGCTTCAGAGAAACTGCGGTTATCACAAGAGTGTGGTCACTGGCAACCTCTGCTCCTCTGTAGGCTCTGACATCTTGAAGTGAGCTCCTCCATCTTCGGTTGATGATGACATGGTCTATCTGGTTTTTTGTAATCCCATCTGGTGATGTCTACGTTGACTTGTGGATGTCTTTGTGTTGGAAGAGTGTGGCTCCAATCAGTAGATTGTTTTCTTTACAACAGTCTGCCAGTCTCTCTCCGTTGTCATTGATTGTTCCAATTCCATGCTTGCCCATGATATGCTCCCTGCAGGTGTTGTCACTTCCCACCTCGGCATTGAGATCGCCGGCGATGAGCAACATATCATGGGCTTGGACGCTATCCGTGGCTGCCTGGAGCTGATCGTAAAAAGCATCCTTGTCTTCTGCCTCGAAGTCTTCTGTTGGTGCATAGCAAACTAGCACTGTCAGCTTGGTGTACTTTGAATGGAATCTTGCTCTCAGAAGCCTGGGTCCATAAGGCTTCCATTCCACCAGTGTTTTTTCAGTTTTCCTATTGAGAAGTAGTGCTACTCCTTCAGAGTGTTGGTCGTCTGATCTTCCTGAGAACAAGATAGTATGTCCTGATGCTAGTCTCCTCTTTCCTGTGCCGGTCCATCTGACCTCGCTGACTCCCAGGATGTCCAAGTTGTAATTGTCAAACTCCTTGACTAGTTGGGGCAACCTGCCAGTCTGATACAAGGTCTGGACGTTCCAGCTTCCCACCCTCAACTTCTGCTTCGGCTTCAGTAAATCCACCATCGGGGCGCCAGCTTCCTCTCAGGTTTGACTGTCATCCGTCATGTCCAGTTCCCTGGTATGTTTTATTACCTTCGCCATCCGTAACGAGTGCTCTAGTGTTGGTTTCTGTAACGTGCTTTTTTTATATGGTGGGGTTGTTAGCCCTACCACAACCTAATTTACCTCTAGGTAAGGTGTCCACCTTAGTCGCCTCTTACAACATGCCTGGCTGGACAGCAGGGACCCTATTCTTACAATGCTCGCTAGGCAATCATACCCCGGGGTCCCACGGGGGGATGAACAAGATCCAGGCATACACTTAACATGATGTCCTACATTTAAAAGATACATTTGTCACAATCTGGAACTAAAATCTACACCAGTTCAATCCACCTCGTACATGGTACTTACCTGGGGAACCACGTTCCCCTTTAGGACCAGGAGGCCCAGTCCTGCCTGGTGGTCCCTCTGTACCTTCATCCAGTTCTGGAATAAACTCTCCTGGTGGGCCCTACATAAAAAGCCTTTGTTAACACTTTGTTCCTTTGCAATTAGTTACTTATGTTATTATTGCTAATGACATTTGGACTTCAAATTGAAAAAAACAATAATAATAATGATGATTTGTACAGCCCCTTCCAAAAATTTGCTCAGAATGCTTTACATAAATCATACATATACTAAATCATCAACAACCACGCACCCACATTCGCATATAACAGACTCGCACACCTCTACAACATACACTCATACACAAGTAAATTACGGACACACATTATGCACACTCATGGTCAGGATAGGGTCACAGTGAAGTCATCGTTCTGAAAAGATGCATCTTAAGTTTGGATTTAAAGCTGGTAAAAGAATCAGTGCCAAAGTTTGATGGGTAATCCGTTCCATGTTGATGGGTCTGGTAGGAGAAAGACCTCTGTCCATAGATCTTTTGTCTTAGTGGGATTTGCAGAAGCTTGGTGTTAGAAGATGAGCGAAGAAGTTCTGTGGGCATATAGATGGGAGTGACTTTGGCGTGGTACAGATGACCAGTGCCAGAAATGACAGAGTAAGTCAAAGTGGAAAGTTTGTAGGCTATACAGTCCACGACTGGCAGCCAGTGAAGAGAGTGAATGATAGGTGAAATATGTTTATATCTAGATGGTTTGTAGATGAGGCACGCAGCACTATTCTGGATTCTTTGAAGTCTCTGGAGAAGATACTTGGGAATTCCAGCTAAAAGAGAATTACAATAGTCCATTTTTGATAGCACAAAGGCATAGATATCAGTGGTGGGATAATGACAAATGGTACTGATCCTACGAAGTTCAAGGTAAGCAATTCTGCAGACATGAGAAATATGTTGATGAAAAGTCAAACTCTGATCAAGAATGACACCCAAGCTGCAGACAGAGGTGAAGAAAGGAATAGTGAGTTGTTTATAGATAGAGACTGAAAGAGAGAAGGATGACTCAAAAATTTCTTTTGACAAGTAAGTAGCAGTTCAGTCTTGTCATCATTCAGTTGCAGTCTGTTCTGGAGCATCCAGGACTTTTCGTCAGCTATGCATTCCTGTGTCCATGTCAGTAGTCCAGAAAGTTCAGTAAGTGGAGCTGACTGATAAAGCTTTGTATCATCAGCATAACTCACATGTGACATGGCATGCCATGAAATAACATCAGACAGAGAGGAGATATATAATACAAAAAGTATTGGACCCAATTCAGAACCCTACGAGACACCATATCTCAAGACAGAAGAATCTGTATAAACACCATTCACACACACAGTCTGGGTTCGGTCCATGAGATAGGATCAAAACCAGAACAAAGCAACTTGATTAATACCAAAAGACTGCTGAAGTCTGGGTAGAAGTATAGTAGTATGGGGTAGGACACACACTCTCAGGGATAAAGAGGTAGGTGACATACACCGGCGGGTCGGCGACCTTGTGACCGAAAGAGTGGGAGGGGGGGCGCAGGGGAAAACCACTGGCCGAAGGGCGACCCGACCGAAGGAGAGCGGGAGGGGGGGTGCCTAGTAACAAGACAGGCTTCTGGAAAAGTCGGAAGTGAGGGCGATATGAGGGGGAGAAAGGGAGAAGACAGGGCAGTTGGAAGGAGAGTGCATAGGTGGGAGCATCACCCCGCCAAGCAGTTGGGAGAATGTGTATCTGATGTGTATGCTTTCGCCTTAGCCAGACCTATCCTCTTCGCCTTAGCCAGACCTATCCTCTTCGCCTTAGCCAGACCTATCCTCTGGCGTATGAATAAAACCTGAACCCACGACAGCATTGTGTCAATTATTGTGGTGAGACTGGGCACTAGTCCCACCCTGTTGCAGAAGTATAATATAAACCACTGCCACAGAGGTAGAAAATAGTGAAGTATACTTTTATCATTGCTTGCTCTATTTTTGTGTAGGAACATGCATGTGTTCAGATGAATATTCGCATAAGAAAGTGTTCTTACAGGAGGTCCTTGAGGACCTGCACGTCCAGTGTAACCAGTATCCCCAGCCATACCCTGTGGAAAAGACAGAATTATTTTACAATCCAGCAATGTTTTTCCTCAAAAATAAATATATTGAAAGGACTCCATATATTGTTATCTTTGGCTGAATTTTTCATATTGTGCATATTTCATTTTTTATGAAGTTCAAAGACTTTTACAACCACAAGTACCCAGAATTTAAGCTACCAGTCACTACTCACCATTTAAATGCAAAAATCAAAACTGCTTACAGCCACATCAATTACGTATACACTGCTGGTTAATACATCAACAGCAAACATACACACCATTACACACCACACATACCAATGCAAATGAGCTGACAACAACTGAGAACTGACAGAACAACTTATGTTGGCTATTGGTACTGTTACTCACTTAAAGGCACTGATAAAAAAAATTCATTATATTAAGCATTAATTAACATGTTATACCTTAATCCCATCAAGACCTGGCTGACCAGCAAATCCTTTCTCTCCCACCATTCCTTTCTGTCCGTATGGTCCAGGTGGACCTTCTTTTCCTCGTTTGCCCTATGTTACAAGCAATAATGTACAGTAATGTATTTAACTTTACAAAGGCATATCAAAAAATTGTATTATGTTCTCTATATGGCTTATGCATTGTGTCTATATAAAGCATCACATAATTTTTCATACTACTCTTTAAAACAGGATAACTAAATAGTGGTGCCACAATGATAAAATGTGCTCTTCTTTGGGAACTGACTATCCCTGAAGCACCAATACCAAAACATGCTGATGAGTAGTCAACTATATAGTTAACTATTTACCATTTTGAGTTTCTTGCCCAACCACCACATAAAGGTTTTGTGAGGATAAATATTCAAGTGAGCTGTAACAAGTTCAACAAGTTTATAAGCATGTCCAGAGGAAACTATAACTCACTCTGCGACCTGGTGGGCCATCCATTCCTTTAGGTCCCTTGACACCAACTGGACCTACATCTCCCTGAAAATAATAAGCAGTACTGAAGAAAAAAATAGACAAAAAATTATGTCTGTCACTTAAAATCTCTGGTATGTGTTAACCTTTATTATGAAAACCATACGTGTCCTAAATATAAATTTAGGTGAACTGCCATGGAGCATAATGTGACGAAAGCCATGTCTTAAGTGGGTGATCCTTCTTTATCTGACCTTGAAAAGTATCGCAAAACCTGGTCCAAACTTAGGTTGTGAACTAGGTTCAGGGTGGAAAATTGTTCCCACTTGTTTTTGTACATTTGCAATGTCTACTGGCTACTCACTGGTTGAGCTCTCATGCAAAAAAAGATGAATAAAGTATGTTAAAGAGTAGTGCTGGAGCTTGCACTAGTACTATGCGAGATTGCAAAAAAGATGTCAGCTGCTTATGTATGTAGGAAACAAAATATGTATGTTAAAATATCAGTCTAAATTAAGTAACATAAATATTGCTCAAGCATCTGTCAGCTTATTTCCAGGTGCTGATATGAAACAGCTACAGTACAAGAATGTGAACAAGCACAAGGAAAGGTCCATCCTCATGTCTAGGGAGAACTTGTTGCAGGGATGCTTTTTACTGCAACTTCCTTGTCTTTTATCACTGAAGTAACAAAAAATGATGAGTGCATAGTCATCTGCAATATCATTCACATGCATGACAGCAGCCTTCTTCAATAAATCGGTTATAGATTTGTATAAATTAAGAAATGGAGCCTAGACCACAATTCAAAATCACTTGGTGGGTGATTGGATTTTAGTTAAGCATGAAACTTTGACTGCCTAAGCAAGGTTTAGAAAAAAAATGATTGTTCAGTTAAAACACCACTTCAGTCATACAAGATCCCGAACCACATTGTAGTCAGGTTAAAACCACTTTCTATCTTATTCCTGGACTATTCACTGGTTGGGCATCAGCTTTGGAAATGGCAGTGTCATGCATATTTGTCTCTTCTTTGAGTGGATTCTGACACAGAATGCATTCTGACATGGAATATTTGTGCGTGTGTACTGATGGGACATGAGTACTGACATCACTCAAAAGCTGGTCTACTTCTCAGTGAGAATTTGACAGATATTAACACACTCTGCACACCTGTACACTTACTAGGTGATACCAGCAACAAAGAAGACAAACAGCAACCATACATGTGTACAGTAACAAGTATAATCAGCTTTGTTGTAAGACTTAATGCACCACCCATAGTGTTTTTTTAACATGGAATGTTGGGTTTAACCCTCTATATAACCCTTAGGTCCATCTACTTCTGTGTGTGCATTTGGCAAATGTTAACACACTGGACAAAATCATTTCTATACTGAGGTTGCTTTGATGTACATTCTAAGTGATTACTAACCATATAAAAGAAATATACTATAGCCGTACAGCTACAAGGTGGTAAGTATGTTTGTTGTGAGACTAAACTTACCACTTGTCCTTCGGTGCCTTTCGGACCCTCATCACCTGGTTCCCCCTTCATTCCTTTATCCCCTGGTTCACCTTTTTCTCCTACATGTGTAAAGTTTTCTGGACCTCCACCCTGATGAGCTGTACCAGGAGG
Organism: Marisa cornuarietis; assembly: GCA_004794655.1. Classification (NCBI taxonomy): domain Eukaryota; kingdom Metazoa; phylum Mollusca; class Gastropoda; order Architaenioglossa; family Ampullariidae; genus Marisa; species Marisa cornuarietis. The sequence continues at coordinate 5,847,251 of SMMW01000627.1, forward strand.
ACCCACATCACCTTTCATCCCCTAAGAAGATACAAAAACACTCATGCAATACTATATACCACAAATTTTGGACTACAAGCCGCGACTTTTTTCTTCAGCTTTAAACCCTGTGGCTTAAACAGCAATTCCAGATTTGTCAGATTCCGATTAATTTTTCAACGAGCTTCATGTTAAAGTGTTAACTGTTCACATTGTTACAGTGTTAACTTTTCATACTTTTAAATCAGTGCCACATACAATTGAAGCATTCAGATCAGTTGCTGAAGCACATACCATAATCATGCTGAAAACGAGATAAAATGATTACAATGCAGCTTTCAAGTTGTATATATTTGCGGCTTATAAACCAGTGTGGCTTATTTGTGAAAAAAGTATAGAGATTTTTTTAAAATTTAGTGGATGCAGCTTATATACAGGTACGCTCATAAACCGAAATTTACGGTAGTTATTGAGCATTGTCTTTAAAATGAACACGATGCATGCTGAAACTGTTTTTGTTGACTTGAAGATAAAGCAGAAAATAAGTTCCAACCCCTCTAGCAGTTACCATATCATTTGAGTAGCACACCTTCCTGGACAAGAAGACAAATTGTTATATTATTATGCATATATTTTCACAGTTTCTTTTCAAGTATTTTTACCAAAGAATTGGTTGCCCAGTAGTCTAGTCTCACAATTACACATTTTTTTAACCCAAGTTTATTCCTGATGTACCTTGTTGTATAACCATTAAGTTTAACCCTGAGGTAGCACATGTTTGGATATAGTCAAGAAAAACATATTTGTTTACCTTTTCACCACGGATCCCTTCACCTGGATCACCACCGTCACCTTGCATACCCTTCAACCCTGGGACTCCATCCAGACCCTTTATTAAAGAGTAACATTTTGTAAACAGAAAGCATGCATACTGGCCATCCTTTGGAAGAAAAAGACAAAACTTTCACAATACATTTTTTAAAAAAAGAAACCAGATCAAAGCAATTCAAGTTGTTTAAGTTATCACAGAAAAAATCTAAATGTTAAATAATTGTAAGCCCTTCAAGTCTTCTTATTGATAAATGAGAAATTTACTTCTTGAGGTACTACTTCCAGTACTACTGTATAAATAAGGTTACAATCTCAATAACAGTTGACTGTTTCTCAGCAAATATTCACATAATAATTAGAAAGGGGATTTATATAGTATTTTTACCTAGTTAACAGAAGGCTCAATGCACTTTACAAAACAAAGTCAAATACGCAAAGTAATACAGACACTATTTTCATATAACACATATAAGGACATGGACCAAAATATATCAGCAAACATCGTCCATTGACAAAGACATATCAACAGACATAAACACGAGAGAGAAAAACTTGCACATGAAGTATGCTCATTTTGCTCAGAAAAAAAGGACTGGCAGATAATACAAGTGAAAAAAAAGCTAAGTTTGAGGCAGGGTATGGCAGAAAAATACAGAGCAGTAATAGTGCGCACGAACTCGAAATGTGGTAACACATGTTCCAACCATGACAAAACACTTGAGACCTCAGACCTTGTCCAGCCCAGAGTAAATTCATGAAGAAATCACAGAGAAGAGACCACTGAGTTAAATACATGCTGCTCGTACACAGATCCAAAAAGCAAAGCAGAAGCAAGATGATGGGGATATTGCTAATCAAGGATGTGGTCTATAAAAAGCAGCAGCCTGGTGCAGCCACAGAAGAACTATCCAGAACATAGCTAGTGATGTAACAGAATCACAGATCAACAGTAGACACAAAGCACATGATGCATATCTACAGGCAAAGCCAAAAAGAGATGGAGAGAGAGCAGTCAATCGCCCTCTAGACAGACAAAGAGATGTCCATCATTCATCATGTGCAAGCTCAAACAGAATAAATAAATAAATGAAGATGATTACAGTTGTACACACACACACACAGATTCCATATGTTACCAACCGGGATACCGTCCTCTCCTGTAGGTCCTTTATCTCCCCTTTGTCCAGGAATTCCTCCAAGACCCTGGAGAGGAAAAGTGGGAGGGAAGGTCACGCAAAAAAACAAGTTTACAAGCAGTGACTGATTCTGACATGCACAATATGGTTTAAGACATGTTAATTCTCACCTTCTTTAGTTCAAGTTTTAGTTTTCATTTTTTTATGCTAGATTGGGAAACAGCAATGATATTTTTCTTTTCTTGAGTGTGTTGTGACGAGAAATGAGTTTGTTCTTTGCATCGACTTTAGTTCATCCAGAAGCTGGACATATGTGCATCATAGTTCCAACGACATTATCTTGCATCTTCAGCTTTATAGATTCTGATAGTTAAACAGTAGGGATAACTGTGACACAAGCTGTGCAGATGAAAATGATAAAAGTGCACTGCTAAAATATAGATACCGACCTGAGTGACAATATTTGAAATACTTGGTATCAGTTAATCTTTGTTTTAACATCGTACATCGCAGTTCCACCTATAACATTATCTTACATGTTAAGTATTATGCATTCTTTGTCTATGTGAATAGATCAAAATATTAAAAAAATTCTATGCAAAACATTAGAGTCACCCCTTCCACATAACCTTTGATAACTTACATCAATTCCTGGCATCCCATAATCACCTGGCTCTCCCTTTTGTCCTATAGCAACATCTGTAAGTTCACCGGGTTCACCCTGCCAGAGGTATAAATGATGAAAATAGTAAGTGCAGAAAAAAAGCGGCAGATATAAATAAGAGGAAGAAGAAAGGCAAACTAGAAAAGAGAACCTTGGAGCAAGGCTGCAGCAGAATGAATTATTATATTAACATTTACTAGGATAGATAAGTAATGGGCATAAGCATAACAAATATCTCTCAATAATTTGCCAATAAGAAAAATACCAGTGTCCACATGCACACATATGTGTATAATAAATGGGTGTGTGTGCACAGACACACACACTGCCTTTCCAGAAACAGAAAAATGTAAAACATGTAAAAGATAAAAAGATGAGAGAAAAAACATAAAATACTTAAATGACCTCCTACCATCTTATAAGCACTATCTTTAAGTGATAGAAATTATTCACTAAAACTCACCTTGGGACCAGGTAAGCCATCTCTGCCTGGTCGGCCTGCCTCACCTGGCAGTCCTGGTAATCCACCCACTCCAGACAAACCCTATGTAAAGATTATTATATCTGTCATTTTTAAAATGTCTCTTAAGTAATGTCTTTAAAACACTCACTTCATACTAGACTATCACTCAAGTTATTATTTTATTAAAAATACCATTAATTAAAAATTTGAAATTTTATATTGTAATAATTGTAATAGTTTGGAATCTGGCAATATGCAATTATCAAAATGGTAATCAGGGAAAAAAAACTACAATTAATTGCTTCTACAATTATGCTTCACTGCACGATGGGGAGTGACCAAAGGTCAGCAGTTTTTTTTTAGGGGCGAAAGAGGTAGGGTACATCAAAATGATAAAATACTCCAAAACTCATAACTTTCATGACATCAAAACTGAATTTAAAAGAACAGAAACAACTCGTGCAATCTGATTCCTTTATAGGGGTTTCTCAAAATTCTTGATCATAGTACAAAACAGTGTATAATTGATTGTCATTTTAAGATTACATTTGAGATTACATAATGTTTGTTTTTCATAGAATGTGTCGGGAATCTTCTATCAATCATATCTGTATACATTGATAACTTGGTGACTATAGTGGTCCCACCTTTGTACCATTGCATCCTGGGTAACCAGCTTCTCCAACTGGTCCTTCAAGTCCTGGTTGACCCTGGAATTTTATTTTTTTTAAATTAAGCATTAGAGCACAAAATGTACTAATGATCCTCTTTCAAAGCGATGTGTTCATGTGTGTACCTGCTGATGCATGTACAAACTAAAATAAGCTGGTGAACATCTAATATTTAAAATTCTATACACTTTTACAAATAAATATGTAGAGAATACATAAAGAAGCTAAATAAAAGCTTTGAAAATTTCAATTTCTGGAGAGGGAGAATGGAATGTAAAGCAAAAGGAAGGATGGCTATGAGAAAGATGACAACTGTAATGAAGACAAGGATGATGATGATGATGATGTTTCTATAAATTTACACATTGCCAACTGGAAATTCATAACTTAGGAATAAACTAGCTATTTTTCTCAAGGGTTAAGGTTAAAACAAAGCAGTAAGCCAGATTTAAGTAAATGGTAGAACTCGCGAACTTTTGTCATTTGCAGAAACATTCAAAGAAGTATAACTTACAGGAGTTCCGGCAACACCTGTAAACCCAGGTAAGCCAGTGTCTCCCTGAAAAAAGGAATATAGTTTAAAAGAAGCATATCTGTGACTATAACAAGTTCTAGTTTCTGGCTTTAGTCATTTAGTATTGTGTAGTAGTGTGATATGTATAAGTGTTATTTTGTAATAGTGTAACGCGTGAATATTTCAAATTTCAAATTTCACATGTTATTTTTTAAAATTCATACATGCTCAATTTATTTTTTAAATAAAAAGTTCTGAATATGCTAGCAATGACAAAACTAAAACCCTTTTTACAGTAAGAAATTCATCAAATATTTTTCTCTTTCATCTGTTGCAGTCTCTCACACAAACAGGTCTTTATGCAAGAAAGGTGATATTGTATTAAAGATTCTAACTTACTCTGTATCCTTTGGGCCCAAAGGCCCCTGGCTCTCCCTGATCACCTTTCAGTCCAAATGGACCAACAGGACCTTCGGGTCCCAGGAAACCTGGGAGACCTTGAGGGCCTTGGAGACCGGGCAGACCAGGAGCACCCTTTAAAAAACAATTTTAAATTAAATTATTTCACATAAATTTAACAATTCAAAAGGTATTTTTTATCTCTGCATATAATCTGTGTTTCTTTATTCCTTTTCCTTGTGCACGTGCAGCTGGTACAAAGGAAGCAAAGTCTTTACATGGTATGATCCTTATGTGGCTCGATTGGCTTTGCTAATTTTCAAGAACTTACGTGGGGTTTTTTCCCTAGTTACTGCTGAATAAAGTAATTCAAGTCAGTGGTCTAATACAAAGCATTTGTTTTTTTACTACTTTAGAGTTTTAAACCCCATGCATGATCATGCAGTTGTTTCATATTTCTAAATCTTATCAGGACGTTGTTCAGAATCTCAACGGTCTTTAGTTTACATACGGTCAAGATGAGGGAAAAAACAAATAAAAGCACGCTTACCTGTTCCCCCTTTTCACCTGCGCATATGCATATATTTGATGTGCATCCTTCGCATGCCTGCACAGAAAGGAAGTCATTTATGTAGGAAATAGACTCACAACATCCATAAAATAGATTTCACACGGCAGAAATCAAAGATCTTTATCAACATCATGCCCTCAACGTACACGGCATTTTTCTGGAGATTGCTAAACGCAACTATGTCATTTCCGGTTTATGTGACTATGCATAACGCAGATTACATTTGTAGACCTTCACTACAACCGTCGGTTTGACCTATTACGGTTTTGATGTTGGTTCATAGCTATACGTGCAGTATCTGTACCTATGAAAAATAAATATTGTCGTCGGAACATCAACAAACCACATTCAGTTTCGGTTAGGTTCATATCCCTAGCCTTGTTTTTTTTTTTTTTTTTTTTAGCGAAGGCTAATTCTGTAACTAATGCGAAGTAAAAATTCGCAGCAGTTGATGGGCACCTATCTGTAGTTTAAGCAATTGTCTTTGACTTTCAGATATCTTTATTCTACAAAATGTTCAGATGAGAACAAATAAAGCGCAGCTTTGGTACAATGAATTATTCAGAAGTACTGTTTTGGATGAAGATTAATTGATTAATCGATGAAGATTAATTGATTAATCTTAAATATTGTCAGTCAGGTCGGTATGTGTATATATCTAATAAGCAATGCACCCTTTTCTTTTCATATGTAGAGCTTGTTTCACAGTTATCCCTACTGTTAAATATTTGCGTCATCCTCGGTAATTAATTACCCTCTACGATTCTAACCTACGATCAACGAGCGCCGCTATAGCAGTGTACTACGTCACGCAAGTACACCAGTCACAACATTGGCAACCATCAACACCAAACAGAAAGAGAGAAAAAAAGCGACCGACAGTTCGGGTAATTATTCGGACGCTGAAAGTCTGCATTACTTTTGGTACAGAAAACTGCTAGTTTAGCAGGCGAAATGCACACTTTTATCGTCCGAATAATCTGAACTGTCGCTCGTTTTTTCTCTCTCTCTCTGTTTGGTGTTGACGGCTGCCAATGTTGTAAATGGTGCACTAGTGTGACGTAATACACTGTTAATGGCGCTTGTTGATCGCAGGTGCGAATCGCGTACTTTGCTAGCGGATAATTAATTAACAGATGGGTTTTGGAGGCTGAAATTTACAGGTTATGTTTGCCCTATATCTATGGATATCTGCAAAAAACGCAAAACCATTCAGGTTAGTCTGTAGAGCCGAGAACGAAAAATAAATTGCATTGCAAAAATGGGTGAGCCAGCGCGGGATAGGCGATCCTGCTGAATGTGACACCAAGTGAGCTCTCTCGATACGAGCCTCATTTTCGTATCACACCCAGCCAATGGTAGGTTTGCGACTAGCAAGTTCTCGAAGCTGCCCCTTTCTTTTTACTCCTCCTCTCCAACATCCCGCTTCGCAGATGGAAAGTGTGCGTGTGTGTGTGTGCCTGCGTGTGTGTGCCTATGTGTGTTATTTCGTCAGTGACTTTCTTACTTTAAAGTACTGCCTTATCATATCATGTGTTATTATCAATGACTTATTTCATCATCCTTACGTTCAGCCTGTCTTTTTCTAGAACGAAGTTCTCTGCAAACACACAGCAGTTATGACATAGCGTACATTTAATTACGCCGATGTAAGTGAAGTTGACTGGGGCTTCTTGAGAATAAATCACTACATAGTTTCACCGTTACAGGGCTATCAAGAAATTTCTACTTCGTTCCAGTGATTTCTTCAGCAGAACCCTGTTTTTCGAGTAGGGTGTGTTTGTGGTAATGTGCACTCTTCCATGGTCGGTAGGACACCATAAATCACATAAATTGGCATATCCAGAGAGCAGTTGTGTTTGACTGTAGTAATAGTTAACGTGTGACTAGGTTCTCTTGATATGTTCTTTGAATCAACTAACGCCGTGCTGCAAATAACCTTCTATCCTTGATAAAAGTATTTAAATTTGCAATGAGTTCTTTGCGCACTCTTTTCCTTGTGCAAAGAAACGCGTGTAGCTCATATCCATAATTATCTCAATTCTGCGATTTATTTCCATGTGCAATCTACAGGACGATTGTCATCTACCATTGCACACAATATAGGACTACAAGTTTCCTAGCACATGAGAATATCAAGACATATCTTGTGCGTTCTGAGTGCCTTACTAACGATACTCAAAGCTTTTGGTTCAATTGTTGAAAATGCCAAGTACAAGTACAGAAGTAAGCATCCTAGAAATTTGAAGTAATATACGTAAATAGATGAAGTTTTACTTGCGTGACTATCAAGGAGGTTCTTTTTAGCTATAGTATTTATATGTACGGAGAGTGTTGTGGATGAAAAGTATGGCTAATATTGGTAAGATTGTTCACCTTACACAAAAGATGAATAAAGAGAGCTAAACGCAACATGTGGCGGAAGGACAGAGGACAGATGAGGGGGAAAGTGAATGAATCGCCATTTTCAGAAACTTGCGACAATTAAGCGTAATTTTCAAACAACTCAGGACGGTGGAACTAGACTAAGAAAACGCAGCTACATATTAAGATGCGAAAAAAAAATATTCCTCGTCTGGTCGCTATGCGACATTCCGTCCCTACCATCCACAATCGCCACTTATTCTCTACCACACACAGCAGTTTGGACCTACTGCTCACGCTTTTGGCCTATCTTCCTTGAAGTTCCTTGACAAGAAAATCGCGTAATGGAAATTATTTTAACATGAATGAATCGTCCCGCATAAGATTTACTTTTGGAGATACTTTGCAGTCCGGTTCAACAGAACATCGAGGGATTAATTGTATCTATTCCTGTGTCATCAGTTTTTCTCACCCAGTGAAATACGAAATAACACGAAAAGCTGTAGCGTGTGCATTTCTGCATAAATAAGAATATGCGGCCTAGCACTTAACACTGGCCCCACCTTTAACCACCAAACCACATTTAACCGAGCCCTCCCGCAGACCGTGTAGCTGGGGCCCTGTTAAGGATGTAGCCAAAGTATGTAAAGACCTCCTGTTTCACTTTTTCCTCCATTTAAATACATCAAACATATTAACAAACAAAAAGACTCTTATTATAATGCTTAAACAGTACACTTCCTGAATAATATTTTCCAGCATTTAAATAAAAACTGTTCAGTGTGAATTAGTAACGCGTGTAAAGTTTGAGAATATTATTACTATTCAGTTATACAAGATATACATTGCTATATTGCTATTCGCTAAGTATGTAACTGCTACAGACTATTTGGATACTAGCAGACTATTTGGATACTCGTCTTTGAAATGGAATTTAAAAAAAAAATTAGCCTGGTCACTGCTTACTCACCGCTGACGAGACAGAATCGACGAACACAGAGAGAGCAACAGCAAGTAGTGTTGCTAGCGATGTTACTTCTCTCGGCTTCATCGCCGAAGACTCGTGCAGCGTTCCCAGACGTCGACCAAAGATGCAATCCTACCTTCTCGATTGATTATCGACTAAAAATAAAAACGACTATTCTATACTACCAAAACTAAGTAGACCCAACCAGAAATGGCTGGATGGAAAAGCTGTCTTGCCCGTGGCTGCTTCTAGTAGTCCTTCATCTTCGGCATCGAGGTAGGGTGAAGAGGAGTAAAAGAAAAGCAGCCCCACTGCAGACGACATACAAAGCCGGGACTATATTCTATGAGATGTGAAGAGTTCTCACGCTGATGTCGTCTGCAGCAGAAAGTAGTCAATAGATTCTTTCAATGCTGCTGATTTGAAATAAATAGAATGCCTGTTCATATAGTCATTTCCTTGCCGACTTTTCAATGCACAATTATCGCGCTCTATTTAGCAGCGGAAATGGTTTTCCTCCAGAAAGGTTGTGAAGCGGCGCTGGAATTTGGGACGGTAGCTTTGCGGTAGCGAGTACATGTCAGTCTATGCAAATTTACCGCCAAGATTACCGGAGTCATCAAAAGTTGTCGATGTCGGTTTCAAAGAGATGCTTGCGCCGTAGAAAATAGATCAGCATGTATATGTAAATATTTTACAGACTTCGGAACTCTTAAAGTGTTAAAGGGTCGATAAACGAAGGAAAAATGTTGATCGAAATTGTCCAAAGACATCCATCCCAAAAACTGTCCGCGTTTAAGAAAAACTTTTTATAATGTTCAAGCGAAATGGCAGGCGAAAAAATTGGATAGAACTTTCAGTTAGTGAGAATGAGGGTGTTAGGGAAAGGAAAAAAGATTAATAACACAGAGAAAAATGACATTGGCTTAACGTAAGAAAAATGTTGTACAGCTTTCTCTTTATTGAAGATTTTGAGGACTTTCAAAATATTACATGCTTTGATCAGTCTCGGGTCACTGTGCTCCGCGGAAAAGAGGCAGGGTTGAGAAGTGTTTTGATTGGCTACGACGAGGAAGCAGTAGTGGAGGCTCCGCCCTACTTCCCATTGTAATCCTACTCGCCTCGGCATTCCCTCTGGCACAGTCTTCCCGAAGTTTGGAGAGTTTCTGGGGAGACTGCCCAGCCGAAAACTGGATGACAAAAAGGTCCAGTTTAGCTCATTATTTTTTTGTTAGGTTAGGATACAGACGTTACTGCTGAGGGTTTCCTCAGCAGCCACAAACCTATAGTTAGACGGGTTTGCCGTTCAAAAACTACTCATCTCTGTTCCTTCATGACGGACTGTTTGTCGGGTGCCAGTCTCAGGGCTGGCCCCGGTTCTCTGTTCAAGTGTACCCATAGACACCCTTTGCCTGTGAGATTCCGAACCATGTCTACCGGGTAAGTAAATCTTTTTTTTATCTTCTTTTTGCTGTTAAAAACCCCAATATTTTTTATTGTATACTTTTTGGTTAGGCCAGGGTTTGTCCATTTCATTCTGCAGTCTAAGCACTCTCAATTTGTTGATGTAGCTAGCTGCCATGTTAGGTATGTAACAGGAGGTAAGACAACTGCAGAAAGATATTTTTCATATGTTTTTTATGCTTGTTTTCAGATTTCTTCTCTCCCTTCTTCTCTTTATTCTGGCTTCACTTGTTCAAAGTTCTACAGCGGTATGTATGCTTTACTCTTGTGCATGGAACCAGTTCCTGCAGTCAAATTGGTCTTCGTGCTCAGATGCGCCAGAAAAAAAATTATTTTGCTCTTCAAAAACTCGTGGAAATGTAAAGTACAAATTCCGTTTTAATCACATATAACGCAATTATATCAAAGCTGCTAACTAAATCATCTTTCAAAAGAAATTAGTGTAAGACAGAACGGTAAACGCTTTATGACAAGTGTGGCACCCAAACTGGGCAATAAGACCGGTTTCGAAAAAAAAAAACGTTTGATATCCCTGGCAGGGCCTCATAAGGTCCCCCATGCGCAACCGGCTGCTAGGGACCAGTCATTATTTTAGAGCTTCCCACAAGCCCTCGGGCGTATTCGTTTCCTGAGCCAGAACGAGGGCGGGAAATAGGCTGCGGACATTTTATCTTTGCTCAAATTAATACTTTTTTTTTTTTTTTTACTGCAATGTTCCAAGAAAAGCTCTTCTTTCTTAAAGACAAATATGTTGTAGTATAGTAGATCAATACATGTAAATATAGGTATTTCCAAAAATATATAAAACAAAAAGATCGAAGGTCCTGGGTTCTTCAACATTATCTTTTAATACGTGTAACTTAACAAAACAAAATGGCAAATAATATCAGGAATGTAGTACTTAACGGCCATCATGAGGACACTCTTTAGCTACGCATATATCGACATGAAATAAATCACAAAGAACAAACAGTTTGCTCCACAGTTTGGAACAAGGTTTGCGTAAGCGTTCATATCTCTTTTTTTACACATTAACGCGCCCGTGCGGCATATCTACGCTCTGAACTATTGGGACACTTTTATGTACGGAAAAAAGAGAACCAATTTTTTTTTATTAAATCTCCGTGCGTGCTGGAGTGGGGTGCGTGCTTCTGTGTATATGTGTACTCGTACCATCGAGAGTTGCATATTTGTAGATTTGAAATTATGAGAAAAGCCTTAGTGAAATGAAATCCGGGTTTCCTCCTTCCTGAAAAGCGCTATGCATGCCACTTTGTAATTGACTGACCCAGCTATCAGTCCTCCATTCCTCAGTCAGCCGAGTGATGTCGAGGCTTTGGCGATATCGTCTGCCTTTCATTTCTCGCCGTCGTGCGTGAGCTGCGTCCGCAGACGACTTTCATTCTGAAAATAAACATGAGAGATTACAGATTTCCTGGAAGAGATACCTCGCTCGTGTGGAAAAGCCACCAGCTGGGCATGCTGGGAACGTGAAAGGAAGGTACAGCTGGGGGGTGGGGGAAATGACGAAGGTTCTAGCCCTTCCTCTTTATGTGATCTTAGCGCGCTTCAGTTTCACTAGAGATCTCCTCTGGTTTCACCGCCTCCCGGGTGAGATATCACACACAGTGTCACGTCTCTACCCTGCTTAGTCTTGTGAAGAAACCTAACCATTTGGTCACCGGCAGACTACAAGCTACCGACACTCAACATGCGTTTTTCTAGTTTTTCGGGTCATTTAGCTCCTTATTAAATCTTTCCCTTTAAAATAACAAACTATAAGACAAGACTAACAAATTTAACTCGATTATCCTTATTTATTGATGACTAGTTCTTTATAGATACTACTGTTATAAATTATTTATGCTAGCACTTTACATGCACTTTTTATACACTGTACCCCAGTCCCGGGCTGTCCTTTGTCTCTTACCCCTGGGCCTTTCAGCAAATAGAATTAGTTGCAATTTGTTTTAAATCATTTCGCAAACTCTTTGATTAAAGTTCACAAAATGAATGTTACGAATGTTCCTCGAGTCCCTCCTCTCGTCATGGACGCTATAGTAATTATACAGTTATAATTTAAGTCATTACACGGCTATGGAGCACGAGTGAAACGCATGATCTCATCTCCTGTAGCAGTCAAAAAATAAAAAAATCTTCTTGAGAAATGTAACACGATTTGTATTGCCTGCGGCGGTGTGTCAGACATGCTCTTTCTTTCCTTCTCTTTTTTTTTCTTTCTCTGTCTCGCTGTTTCTGTTTCTCAGCAAGTAGGTGGGTGTGGGTGAGTGAGTGAGTGAGTGAGTGAGTGAGTGAGTGAGTGAGTGAGTGAAGAAAATACCAACAATTATCAATCACTCGCCCTTCCAGGTACAGTCTCTGTTATTAGATGTTTATTACAATCTGGTTTGTACGAAAGCGTGTAGGTTAATTTCTCTAAACAGTTTATCTTGCGAACACGGACTGTCTTTCTTTTTTCTTTTTTTTGGGAGGGGGGATTCCACCCGGTTTTAATCTCACGTGTAATAATCATTCGCTTGCTTACTAATAAACGAAATTGAAACCAAGGCCAAAGGTTAATGAAAAGAGGAATGTTGGATCTAGATTTCCCGCCAAGGCCTACAAGGATATCATTTAGAACAAAAAAAAAAAAAGATTCCAAAGTTGTAAGGTAAAGGAACTAAACTTCGTACACATTTCTGAAATGTCAACTAATGCTACACCAGTGTTTATGTTGAGTGAATGTATTGAATTGAGACTGCGCCAATAACAGTAACAGCAACTACAAAGTACGTGTGCATGCCATTCAAAGGTTGCGTGTTTCTTCGCAAACATCAAAAGAAGAATGCCGAAGAGAATTTATTGTCAGCAGCTATGGCAGAATTATTGCAATTTATGGATTTATATTTGACTGGGATTCCAGCTTGCTCGTATAAAGTTATGGGCATGCCTCGGGATCCCGTCTCTAGGAAGTAGGCTAGCTATCAGAGGAAAACTGCAGTTATCAACATTTCTGCTTTCTGCTGATGATCTGTCTTTGTGTGTGTGAGAGAGAGCGTGCGTGCGTGTGTCAATGAGAGAGAAAGAGAGTTATGCCCCCGAGATCCCAAGTTTTTTGAAATGGTTGCTATGAAGAAGCGCGATAACTGAAGCCAAGCACAGAGAGAGAAGAATTCAGCGTTTGACTCGTGCTGCGTGGCTCACGAAGGGTCTCACGTCTGCTCCACCCATTAGAAAAAGTTGTAAAAGTATAAATCTACTCGGAGATAAGTACAGATCGCTGTCTGCAGGAGCCGGTGTGGATGAACAACACATGCATGACTCATTCCCCGGCTGGAAAGAAAGGGAAGTCAGTGGGGTCGGTCGTAGGATTTCAACCACCACAAGGTGCCTACACAGACACTTGTGTTTCGGCAACGACCTAGGACTGGGTAAAAAAAAAAAAATTACAATGCAAGAGGCAAAGGAAATTATGCGCTTATGGTTTATGTTGCGTGTTGGGGACTGAAGAATGATGGACGAGAAACAAATGAGAGGGCCTGGGATTTTGTTTCCTCGCAGTGACAGGCGTGCACAGCTAGGGAGGAAACTTGTGTGTGCGTGCGGGCATGTGTGCAAACGTGAAAGCAACCATTTTGTTGAAGAGCTTAAAAGGGCGTGGGTGGTGGCAGGGGTGGAAGGAGTGTTGCAAAAAGTAATTTCAAACCGTTGATATTAGACGCGTCATACCGTAACAAAATGTTACCTCTTTTGAGAAGACTTGCTTCTTCTTTCTCAGATTTCGTTGAACACGAAATACATTCTGCATTATTAGCTCTCACATCATACTTCTTTGAAAGATCCTCCATTCGCTGCGACTTTCTCCCCTAGACAGCCTGTGAGGTAAAATCGTATTGGTTAAAGCATATCTTGGAACTTCCCCAGTGAAATACGCAAAAAAACAATATCTTTGATTGGTCCCAAAGATCACGTGATTGTGTGCGGCCTGGGAATGAAGCATGGTGGCTATAGCGAGTGTCTTGACTGCTGCTAGAACTGATGCTGATGAATAAACTCAGAATTTCGTCTTAGTGATTTTTTTTTCTCAGCCTACTTTCCTGCAAAGAAAACAAACTCTTTCAACGGCAGCCACGAAGAATTCAGCGTTCAGAACCTCAAAGTCGACACGTTCAAGGTTCACGATGATTGTTTCGATTGATCTAGAGGGCTCTTAGGAGTGGAATTGGTGGGACCATCCGAGGTCAGACGGAGTTCATAGGAGGTGAATCGCCCCCAAAACCCTCTCCCCACGCCCGCCACCAGCTTCTCTGCCCTCTACAGTTTTACTCCAGTCCTGTATTCGAAGTGTCAGTAACAAATCCCCATTTACAAACGAATCATGCCTTCTAAATAACAAGAGAGAGAGAGACTATAGAATCTCTGCTCTCTCTGTCAAACTGTTACTGCTAATCAAAGTAACGATATCAAATCTGTAATTCCCAGTCCAGGCTAATGTTTCGCTCCACGAGCATGACGTGTACCAATGCACAGACTCTATTTTTAGCGGGACTAGGGCGGCAGCAGCGGTAGCAGGTGTGAGAAAGCCGGTATGCCTTCAGTAGACGAAGCGAGAGCCGCTCCCCATAGCTGTAGGAATTGCAAGCTTGCAGGATCTACGCCGGCCTGTCTTGTCTGGCTTTCCGCCATCTTTACTCCTTCCTTCCGCTTCCCGCTTAGCTTAGCTGGGGGCACCAGTGGCACCGCTGGCTGGCTGGCTTCTGTTGAGGCGATGAGCACCTGTTTGCGCGGCTTGACCTCTTCCCCACCCAGCTCTGCTTGCCGCCCACACCTGATCAGGTCATGCTTCCAGCGTGACGCATCGCGAAACGAAAGACTGAGAAGTCGGATACACATAAAACTGTTATTAATATGGTGATGTAATTATTGGAAATCTTTATTCTAACTGTGGGCTTACTGCAGGTTTGCGTCAGTGGGATTTTACATGAGGCGAAGCATTAAATCTTGAACTAGTGTTGCTAGGAAAAAGTTGTCTCTCTTTGACGCAAAAATTATTACACTCGTGAACGAGCGGGCGACCATTTTTGTATAGACCGACTTAGGGCGTCTTTGACCAGCATTCGAAGAAAACTTTGCAAGAGTTATTTTTTGCTTGATTTTTAAACAAATTATTTATGCTATCCGTTAGCCCGTTTTGTGTACAAACAATTCTATAAGTTTATACCTAGAACTAGAGAGAAGAGGTACGCAATCTGAAGTGCCAGAGTGTAGGTGTCCAGCCAGCCCAGTTCCTGGAGCTGGAGGAACCCCCGCCCGACCGACCGAAAGCGTGGGAAGGCGAGTCAGGTCTGTAAAATGGGTAACTGCCACAGAGGCGAGCGGCCAAACAGCCCAGCCGGCGCCCCCATCTGGGCTGCACCGCTGGTAGAGCTAGGGAAGGGAGGTAGGCTGACTCTCATCTTGCTGTGCCGTGCAGATTAGACTCTCGACGTTTTGCTGAAAGCACGCTCGGTGCATTTTTTTGCGTTTTGTTTTTCGTATTCCAGATAAACAAGAAAAGTGAATATGCATGCAAGGGTGCGGAAAAGGTTTTCTTAATGTTGTTTCTCATGTCAGCCTGAACAAATCCTGCTTCGAGGAAACTGTTGGCACAATGTAAATGCATACCTAGCAACTACAAGACTAGCTATGCCTATTATTTGCGACTAGGCTACTCTGTAGCATAAGGTTGGCATAGGCAATACCGAAGTACAAACAGGTAGCCCCCAGAAAACCTCCAGTAATCCCTAGTCGACAACCCATGTAGCATTCCTGTGAAATGATAGTGCCTTTCCCTGACCAGCGTAGATCCTGTTTGTGAGAAGACAGCATGTTTTCTAAGCTGCTAGTGCACTCGACGTCCTGTCTCGTTCCTGTCAGAAAAGGAACGGCTTACATCCTGTATGAATACAGCTCTGATCGCAAAGACATCAGTCGGA
Organism: Marisa cornuarietis; assembly: GCA_004794655.1. Classification (NCBI taxonomy): domain Eukaryota; kingdom Metazoa; phylum Mollusca; class Gastropoda; order Architaenioglossa; family Ampullariidae; genus Marisa; species Marisa cornuarietis. Next base: position 5,863,249 of record SMMW01000627.1, read on the forward strand.
CACACACACACACACAGAGGCAACTCCTACACTTGCTGCCTTCTTGTTTTCCAGAGTTCCCTGCGTTTAGTGTTTTTTCCAGGGAACTCAGTTTCTTCTGATGTTTCAGATGTATTCGAATCCTTGTTTAAAGAGGGGAGAGAAGTCAGGGTTGTTTTGTTTTGTTTCTTTGTTGTTGTGATAGATTGTTTTGTTTATTTTATTTTTTGCAGTCAGACCTTATACAGCAATTGTCTATTCAAACATCTCTCATTAGAATATAGTCAAAAGATTGAGAGATTGACATATCTCTCACGCTCTCTTGCACGCTCTGAGTGTGCGATAATTTTGAGTTTGTGTGCGTGTTTAGTGGCGTACTAGAGTTCTACAAGTTGTTTATCGAATAAGAACCGGTAAATCAGTAACCTGAAAACTTCAAGCACCCCCTGGTTGCAGAACTTGTAACATTGCATTTCTCACAGCCGGGTTCCGTATCTCCTGTCCATTAATCTGTAGGATAGCCTAGTGGGTGTAACACTGGCGTTCAAACCTGGACCGGGGTGGTTCAATACCCATGCAGCGCAAGCGAATGTCCTTTCCACACACTCCTTCTCAACCAAGCAGTCGGGAAAGGGTACCTGACTCCATAGAGTGGTGGAGAAGGTAAGACAGCGAAACAGAGGAAAAAAACCTGGTCTCACGAAAAGTGAGGTCTCACGCCTAACTCTCCAATGACCGAAAGGTTAGGGAACGATATTACCTGTTTGTGTGTATATATATATATATCTCAGTAACCTAACAGACAACTATGCGTGTTAGTTACCCGATATTTGTATCGCTTTTCTCGCATTTCAACACAAAAATAATAAAATTTATGCGGATACGAAAGTACACGGAGAAATAGGCTGATAAATGATCCGTAACTTTCGACGGGTGCAATGGCTATATGGGCACTTTCATGTATGAAACAAAAGAGATAGAACACTTACGCAATGCACCTTTGACCGACAGGTGTTGAAAGGTGTCGCTTTGTAAACAGCGGGTTAGTAAATTACTGGTAGTCATGACTTGGTGAACACCTGACGAACTTTAAATGGTTGGAATACTTTTTGTTTGTATAGTGAGGGTGAGAATTTCGAATTGACACACACACACACACACACACACACACACACACACACACACACACACACACACACACACACACTATAAGATTTTACGAACTTCACTGTAAAACCAGTGCATCGGAAGTACTCTGTGCAGTCAGTGTCATACCCTACAACCTTATTATTTCCTTCCACGATCGCAGAATAATCTAAGTCGCAGCCTTACATTGCACATAGCGCATTATGAGGCTGCTCGCTGAGCAAGAAAAAAAATAAAGAAAGTACAGTGGAAGGGAGAAGTTTGGTGCAGGACGCATAACAATGCAAAGAGTAAGCCCGATGTGAGTTTGGAACTGGGTGTAGGCGTGAGGAAGAAGGGAGGGACCATGCACTGGCTCCCTGTGACTGGATCATACCCTGCAAAACCTCAGCACTCTTTGATGCTAATAGGGTACGTCACTTTAGGTATTTCCGGGTGAGTCAACGAGCCTATGGTCAGACAACCCATGCCAGCGCTCTTCCCCTGGAAGGGGGAGCAAAGCAGGAAAAAAGGCAGAGTAAACTCTTCTCACTCTGGCTATGGGAGTCCGCCTACGCGGCTATGCGCGTGGGAGGTTGAATGGACACCGGTGTTCTGCGTGTGGAGGACTGCCCTCTTGCTCTGTGAGCTTTGTGTCATTTCTTACGGCCGCCTTTTGATGAAGTTTATTTTGGGAAGCGATTTAAAGTCGCTGAGCTGTCGCTGGACATTAAGCAAATAATTTCAACCACGAAATGACATAAAATTTGAACATTTCCATTATTTAGCTGTCTGAAATATTCGTGATAATGGTAGAGGACGCTGGTAAAAATTAGTGTATTTTGTGACGGTTATTTTTAAACTGAAATTAAATTTTGAAAAGAAAAAAGTAAGAAAGGTAGTGGTTAAGGTAGCCTCGTAAACTCACAGTCGTAGAAGAATGAGGTATATATGACCCCGTATACATGTTTATACTAATGCAGGGGTGTTCGAAGGACAACACAGGTCTATAAAGCAGAAGGATAAGATCACAATATTGAGTATGATACACGAACTAACCAAACGTTTCAAAGGCACTGGCCCTGCAGGAGGGGGAAAACCCACGCGTTTCGTTCACAAAGGGCCGTAAAAGAGAAATGTTTAGATTGAAAGAAAGAGTATACCCGGCATCGGTGAGCCACACACTCCAGTGCAGTAAGGCGACAACCCCCTCCCCCATTCCTACGGGTACACACACCGAGAGTATACGCCGGTACTCCCCTTTACCCCATGAGCGCACCCGACAGAAAGTTGCAGGGGTCTGAATGACGGCGGAGGAGAAGGGAAACGGTGGAGTTGGGGGTCTGGCGTGAGCAGGATAGATGGTGGTAGGGTACAGAAGGTGGGTTTAGTTTTCCGAGACAGGGGACGGTATCGCTTGAAGCCATCACTCACGGTTTCGAGACAATGCAGTTGATGTAACCGTTTGTTCTGGACCCGCCCTTTTCTCCCTCCCGAGACCCATATACCCTTCGACTGCGGGCACACACACACACACACTTAGTCGTGTCCCCTATTTGCCGTTTTTACTGGTAGGCTAGCCCTATTGCAACATAAACGTTTTCGCTTGGTGTTGAGTTTTTGTGTGTGTATTTTTCTGGGATTTTTTTTTTTTTTTTTTTTTTTTACGAAGGGAGGGGAAACCTTATTCTCGCCAGATCTTGGAAAACAACAGGGCGTGAGGGTTAACCTGGAACATCCGCGCTTGCAAAATAAGTGTGTTTCTGTGTGTTACGATATGCTTTTCGCGTAGGCTTTTCTTTTTTTCTCTTTCTCTCTTTCTGCAGCTTGACGGCTCAGCACGAGTGCTGTGCTGGCGGGGGCACTCGCAACTGCATTTTCGTTTTGCAGAGATTTCTTATGTCCAGGTTATTTTTCCTGCGTACTCTTCCAACTGTGGTTTAATTGTCAATCTTAGATCTGCCACTTCTGAGTCAAGCTTAAGGAGTATAAGTGTAGTACAGTGGAACCTCGGATAACGACCACAATCCGTTCTGGAAAGTTGCTCGGTACCCGAAATGTTCGGTATCCGAAACAATTTTCACCATAGGAAATAAAGGAAATAGATTTAATTGGTTCCCGAAGCCGCTGTTGACGCGCTAGTATATGAAAGTTACAGGCTATATAGGTATGTTTTTTAATGAGAACAGTTATAATACAATATAAATGGAGTTAAATAAACATAAAAGCATTAAAGAAAGCATTTGAACATAAAAAAATTTAGTAACGAAAGAAAACTTTCCGTTTTAAATGCGATGTGATGGCGTGGGTGGATGGAGGTGTGGGGAGGAAGGGGTGGAATAAGACACAAAAATCACTAAATAAGAAGGATGCGTACAGATAAAGATAAGGAACGACCAATCGTAACTGTGTCTCGAGCGCGAATGATGCTTGGTCTGAGCTGCTGGTCGGTCACGTGTGGGTGATGTGACTGTTCGGTATCCGAATTTTGTTCGGTATCCGGTGCAAATTTTTAACGAAATTTTTGGTTGTAGTAGCGGAACTGCTTTGGGGTTGGGGGATGAAAGGAACGGTGAAAAAGACGCCGCCGGGCACTTAAAGAGGGTGGGAGAGGTTCGCTACCTTACCCCCCTCTATTACTCGGTCTTTTGCTCTCTCTCTCTCTCTCTCTTAGAATGTTCTCTCAAATGACTTTTTCATGATTTCATTTCATAGTCGGCGTATATCGTAGTTTCTTGTGCGCAGTATTTTTCTTTTCTTTTCGAGCGACTGGTAACATCTTAGAACGCAGAAAATAAACATGCCCGGAGTCAAGCATAACCAACGATCTTTCTGCAGACGAAAGAAATACTTTTGCCAAATTTGGGGAAGATCTGATAAACGGTGGACTTTTGCCTAAGCCTTAGCCAGAACGCACGCGCGCGCGCACACACACACACACACACACACACACACACACACACACACACACACACACACATCGCCACACTCGGTTTTATTTGAAAGTTTGAAAGATGCCTGGGAAGGAGGAAAGAAGAGAGTGACATTGTGAGTGAAGTGAGTGGAGGGGGACAGTGCGAGACTTCACTTAACAATCACCATTTCAAATATCTGACGTTGCAAGTGCTGAGCAGTGGACCTCTTTGACTGTACCCAGTAGCCCTAAGGTTTTATTTCATTTTCGTGTGTTATGTTTTTTATTATTGAACAATTTGATGTCTTTATTGAACATTATTTTCCGTAAGCTTCTCAATCAGTTGAAGCGTAACTAGTCCTCTGGTATGGATTTTGTTTAGACTTTATCCATGATTGAAAGAGAAGTATATCAATTTAGTTTGGTGTTTTTTTTTTTGGGGGGGAAGGCATGTGAGTGCGTGTGTGAGTGCGCGCGTACGTGATTACGGATAAAAAAGTATTTTTAAAAATATTATTATCATGTTTCAGCAAGACGAATTAGTCCCTCCAAGATGCGGTGGTTGCACGGTCGTAGGAAACTGTAAATGTATAGGAGAGAAAGGATCGCGGGTAAGCTTCTCTTTATTCTCTTTCTCACAAACACACAGTCACACACATTATCTCCCCTTTCACTCTCTCTCTCTCTCAAACACACACACGCACACAATATCTCCCTTCCACGCTCTCTCTCACTCACACACATTATATCCCCTTCCATTTCTTCTCTGCTCTCTATCTTCTGTGTGTGTGTGTGTGTGTGTGTGTGTGTGTGTGTGTGTGTGTGTGTGTGTGTGTGTGTGTGTGTGTGCACGCGCTGAAAACTGTAAAGTATACACGTATCTATCAACAGATCTTTTGCGACAATCTTTGGTCTCATTTTCATTTGAAAAGAAAAAATTCTTCTGTATGATTTTTATCTTAAGTTCATAGACCATTAATTTTATGCTAGACGCAGTCACACATAAAACTTATCTGCTACCCCTTTTGAATTGTTATTATTATTATTATTATTATTATTATTATGCTATAATCATCGTCAAAGAATTGACCTATAGAGGAGTTATATCTCCTTTCCTAATCTGAAGTCCTCATGTCACAGCCGCAAAAGCCAGACCTGAAAAAAATAGCATATTGATTTGGTTCAACGTATAGTCTGCAAAAAAATATGGACATGTGGCAGGGTCCCCCAGGTCTCATTGGACCAGAAGGCCCACAAGGCAATCAAGGATTTCAGGGCCCAGAGGGCCTGCCTGGTCCTAAGGGCACCAAAGGTGAACCCGGTCTTCCTGGCCCACTTGGCGAAAAAGGCAACAGGGTGAGCTGGCTTGTTTATTTTATTATTTATCTTTTTTTATCATTTTACGAGTACGCGATTAAGGTTAGACCTCCGTCTGCCTCTGTGTCTATTTCTATTTATCTGTGTCTCTATGGCTTGTCTTTCTTCCCTCTCGCCCCTTCCCACATGCTCACGTCTCCACAACTTCAGCATCATAACAAACATATTTGTCTGGGAATTGCTAAAAACTAACGGACACACACCCACGCCGGGAAAACTGTTTTTGCGTCCATATTCGTGTTTTCCGTATTGGACAAACATCATCCTTATCAAGGATCTTGCAATGGCTGTCATGCTAGAGAACGTGAGCTTTCGTTTTCGCTGTTTGTGGCCTGGAATTTCCTAGTCCCAGATTGCACTTAGTCACCCCTACCACAGTCCACACGTGTGGAAACGTTTCGCCAGTCCTACCCCGCCTCTTCCTTGCTGCATTCTCTTGGGCTTCGTGAGAAAAATGAGAGAGGTGTGGGAGGGCCTTCAAAGCGGATACAAGACGTCCGAAGGGTGTGAACTGAAAATGACCGTGTGAGTTTGGGTTTTGACAATGTGTGTGTGTGTGTGTGTGTGTGTGTGTGTGTGTGTGTGTGTGTGTGTGTGTGTGTGTGTGTGTGAGGGTATTTGTGTGTGTGTTTGAACTTTTGTCCAGACTTTTTCTATGTTGATCGGGCTTCCCAGGGGACTTTCCTAAAGAGTTGAAGACAGGTCTGCTTAATTTTAAGTGGCTATGCACGCGTACTCCCACCCCATTATGTCAGCAAGTTAGAACAGCTGTCAATACATAAACGTAGAGAGAACACGAAAAATAAAGACTTGCATACTAAACAAAGTACGAAGAACAGGACTCTTATAAGGAGAAACCAAGAACCAGGCAGAGGTTTGCACAAAAGGAAATGGGCAATCGACAGAAGGATATAGGAAGGAAGCAGGAAATTGTCAGACTTTTGTAGAAAGGATATGCAAATGTAAAAGTGAAAAAGGTTTTGTTGGAAAAGAAGAGGAGGGTCAATGGTTCTTGGAGAGTCGACATACAATATTTCTTAAAGGAGGGGACAACGGCTGAGAGAATGCTTATCTCTCAGCGATCTCTACCTCTAAAAAAATATGCTATTCACCTGTCTCGCGTGAGAAGAGAACCCTAGAACTTGCAACGAAACAAAGGATAGTTCAGAAATAAAACCATTAGACTGTTTACGTAGTATTATTTTATTATGTGGAGTTATTTGCTACACGATAAAGCCAGACGTAAATAAATGTACAATTTTTACATTATCAGCAACACCACAGGGCGTCGGTTTTCAAAAGGACAAGCATTAACTTCACTATACTTCGATGCCGCTGTTTTCAAAGAAACAAAACGCAAAAATGAGAACAGAATTCTCAGAACAAAAAAAAAAAAAAAAAAAGAACGAAAGAAAGAAAGAAAGGAAGGCGGCGCGTTGAAGGGACGTGGGTGGGGGAAAGGAGTGAATAGCATTCACTATTTTCACGATGCAAGGCACCGTATCATTTCTCCGCCTTGCTAGACGCATTCCACCGGGATGCAATCTAGGCGACAGCTGTTGTGAAACGGCATCCCACACCAAGTCTATGCTTGCCTTCACATGTTCTTGACTAGGGAGGGGTGGGAAAGTCTTAAAAGTGCAGACAGAGGAAGGGGGTAAGGGTGGGAAGAAGCAGGAAGTGGGAGGGTGCGGGGTATACCGGGGGGAGGGGTTGACGAAAGAAATGAGCAGATGCAGTTTTGCGTTTGAGTGTCGGTGTGACAAAGTTATCCCCCCCCCCCCATCCAAACCTTTCCGAGAGGGAGCCACACGTCAGATAGCATCAATTTGTTTTAAAGTATTCGTAAACAACACAGCAAGGGCTTGATGTGGCATCGTAAAGGAATGTTCGTCTGGGATATTTCAATACCCAGAGCTCACGCACACGCCACATACATTCTGTTTTCCCCCCGTAATTGGCTGAAGCAATGTCCTGGGGCCGGGTATACACAGTCGCTCTAGCTAGATGCTAACGCGTTTAGCAGTCAGCTAAAATCATTATCAAATATTAGCAGGTTAGTTGATTAACAGGCAATAATATCCACCGAGCGTGTCTCCGTCCCCGCGCCGTAAGTTGAACTCTAGCTGGGCTTTCCGTGCGCAGAAATCCGCAATCAAATCAACAATGGCAAAAAACATGGAGAAGTTTAAACTTGTAGCAAACACCACTCAGAATAAATAAAAATTAGCGTGCGATTGAATGAGTGAACTGAATGAGCGGTCTTTCAGACGACTACCAATGCAGAAGGCGGAGCTATGGGTTTTTTGTGTAGAAAGTTTTATGTGATTCCATCTTACTCAGGATTCCAGATGCTCAGTAGAAGCTCGAATCCTTCTCATTTCGTATGGATGTAACAGACCCACTGCGCTAGACTGTGATTTGTAGATTAATTTTTGTACGAAGCTTAAACCACGCCATAGGAAAAAAAGATGGATGGTATACAGATGATTCAGGGGCTTATGATGGTTGAAAGGCATGTCAGATAGGTGATGCAATTTAAACCCTCGAGAGCCCTATGAAGAACTGAAGGTCCAGTGTGGTATTTGCAAACTTATGCCAGACGTCATGTGGTCAAAACTGTCAAGTCAGCAAGTCAACCAATTTTCGTAATAACATTTGCAGAAGTGCAGACAAAGTATCCTTTACCAGAGCTCCTCGTCTGTATAGCACATAAAGAAGGAGCTGTCATGGTGCCGATCTACATTTCTTGCTGGATAAGGGAAGGGGTAGGTCGAATCACGTGACTTCAACCCATGACGAAAGACCCACTTACCTACTTCCTTCCATCTAGGTCCCGCAGCTAGAATTCGCCTGCCAGTAAGAAGTGTAACTAGGAAACGGGGTTATTGGGTGAATACGATAAAAGATATAACCGATGTAGAGCGAGCAAAGGCAGGGCAAGCCGTATTTCCCAGCAGTCTGGTCCGCGGGTATCGTCGCATGTCTGGGAAGTGGCAACACACCGTGCAGGTTGCAGCTCTTTAGCTCTCGGAGGGGGAAAAAGCCAGGAAGCGACACAGCAAAGGCGAAATGAGTTTTTTTTTAAAATAAAATAACAGGGAGCGCGCGCGAGAGAGAAGCGTTTTCCTCTCAGTTCGCTGGATGACTGAGTTGCAATTCGATGGAATTTTAACTGCTTCCTTTTCCTTCTTCATTCCAAACATTACGACGTTTACCCATAAGGACCGCAGTGACTATATTATATGCGTTAGTGATGTCAACTTATAACGGCTGGTGATGCCACTCGATTCGCAACATGTCTGTCATCAAAAGGTGAAGAGATGAAAGCAAACAATTGCAATGTAAAATGTTAGTCAAGAATAATGAACTACACGATGTATGGAAAACTTGTTCCACTCATACGCGAAACCTGAGGCTGTTTCTCTTTTCTTTTTCTTCCTATTGCTGCTCCATGCAGGTTACAGGTGCAGGCTTGGAGCTCCACTAAGCAATTTACCCGCACACGCGGAGGTGCACACACATCGGAATGATCGGAGACCTTTGCGAAAGGTCAAATGTACACTTCTCAGCTCCGCTTCTCTTTCCTGTTGTCGATTGCTAGCCGAGAGCAAACGTTTAAAGTTGTTTTTTCCGAGACCGCTCAGTCGAAGGCAATGGAAAGAAAGGACAATACCTACCCAATACACACATGCATCAATGCATACATATTTCATACAAACATACACGTGATAATAACAAATGCACACCAATGAATTGTCAAAAGACAGAAAGTCATTAGTGAGGTTTATAGCGCCTTCGAACAACCAAGTTCTATATTATTTTAAATGGAAACATATCCCCAATCTTTTCTGACAGCGAAAGCACATTCCTGATTGGTAGAAAAATTGCTTTCTTTTATAATCTTGTACACTTTTTTCTTCAATTTATTTTTAACCAGAAGTGTGCGGATGCGTCCCACCAACCACCCCGATTAAATAAGCAACCAATGTGCCTCATAGATGAGCTCACCGTGAAAAGTGCTTCGTGAGCCCCGTTATACAGTATCGCCTGGTGTTCCGTCATTAAAGCTCGTTGTGTCAAACCAAACACGCCGGTGCATGCCGGGTAAACGTGCTCCGTAACTCACGTGCTCAACGCTGCACGTGGTTCTCATTATCTCAGGGTCCAGTCGGTGCAGACGTCTGGTATTCGATGTTGGCTGGACTTTTTCCCGCCTGCCTTCAGTTTCCAATAAAAGGAGATTTTAAAAAAATCTACACACACAAAAAAACCAAGTCGAGGAAGAGCAAATGTCATGACACAGCTCGATCTAGTCGGTTTCTTGTTTTTCACGGTGCCCATGTTGTGCAGAGTTGCCTGCGCTTGCCGATGGTTCTTTACCCTCCGCTGCAGTGACCTGTGCTCCCTCCAGCTTAGTAACCTTTGCCCTCGACGTGGCTCGGAAGATGCCAGATAAGACAAAAGCGGCCCCCTCTTGTCAGCGTCGCGTTGTTTTAGCAGCACTCACTCGCTCTCGGTGGTATTTCGATAGTTTGAGATCTAGAACGGGGCGGTCGCTGGCAGCTTTCACTGCCTTCTCATGCGAAGGGAGCTTGGACTGCTGTCACAATAATTGTCTGTAACTGTCCAATATTATAATTATATTATGCATCCTATAGCTATTGAATTGTATGTATAAGCCAACCTCTCAGCATAATATAAACGAAATACGTGGGTTTATCGCTCTTTTCTGTAGCTCTAACTATAGAATGAATTTTGTAGCTTTAGAAAGCGTTCTATAAATACAAAATTAGTTTCATAGCTATAGAACGCATTTTATGATTATAAAATGAATTGTATGGCTCGAGAAAGAAAATTGTAATAAAAAAAAAAACCTCTCCTTTTGGCCCCTCATACCCTGCAGGTCTCGAACGACATGCTTGTAAGTAAAATTAAAGGTCTATGGAGTCTCATTTTTGTCGAATGACTGGGTAAAGTTCACTTCAAGGTACTACAGGTGTATTTTGTACACAGAAATTAGATTAATAACTGAATAAAACTCCCCGCAAAATATTATTTCCCAAAACGTGGAAGAATAACCTCCTTACGTTTCCGAAATACATGGCTACAAACATCGAAATAAACAGAAAGAGTTCAAAATCGTGATCGACAGATCCGTCCAAAGAACTTGTGGCCCTAGCTCTCCCGCTGCCCGAGGCCTTCACAGATTAAAGTATACATGTACTGTGATCGTGATCTCTTCTTGTGCATGGCGATGTTTGCAAGCACCTAGATTTGGGTAAAAAGTATCTTGCACTAAAACTTTACCCACTCACCCTCAAGATCCTTAATTAAAATTTCGATGGATTTGGAAAGAAACCAAGTCAGATGAGGAAAAGTTAAGTAGCCGAGCCACTTCCATCCTCGCATACAACGATAAATAAAGAATGAGAAAGATTTATAAAAACATCACTTTAAAAAAGCGACAAATTTTGTAAATAAAAAAACATTTTTTGCGAAAGTGCCATCGAAAAAAACAACTTTGTAAACACGCTGGCTTGGGAAATTTTTTAAGTGTTTTGTACACGAGTTTAGATAGCTAAAGAACGCAATACAGGGAAATTCCAACGGATCCTTTAGCAGTCAGCACCACCTATTTTGCGGCGAATACAAACATTTCTGTCTTCTTTCCTTTTCTGTGTGTGTCACGTATTCTATGTAAATTGTTTACTTTAAAATTTGTTTGTTTTGTCGATTTTTGGGGCTTATTTTGTTTACTTGTTTGGTTTCTTTAAATTTATGTGTGTCCGTGCTTTGAGTTTTTTCTCTACAAATGTGTTTGATTTTTTTTTTTTGACTGAGCTGATGTAACCGATTAAAAGTTTATAAATTATCATTCATTATCATTTAGACTTTTATGAAGATCGAAGTGTTACTCGCTCTCTCACTGGTCAGAAATAGTGTTCAGCATCTCCATTTACAGGTTCAGATAAGGTCGATAGACACCTGAATCACTTGTGAGACCAGATACTGACATTAGAGATTTTATCCCAAACCTTAAATGTACGCTGGTCCTTTGCATTGCTATAGATGTTGGGGTCTTTGCACCACAGAATTCGCACGAAAACATCTCTTAACACGCATTTCTTAATATTTCCCAAGCAAAAATGCGCAACTTATAGAAATGTTACAGTTTTCTAACATTAGCATATCGTTGTCTTGTAAAATAATCATTCGGTTATCTTTAGATCGCCCCATGAACTTATTGTCTTCTCCTTCCTTTTATCCACAGGGCAAGATGGGCGTACCCGGATTTCCTGGCATAAACGGTATTCCTGTAAGTATTATACCTGCATTCACGGGCACAAATGCTCGTTTGAGTCACAATTGTGGCGCTGATTTTTCATGTTTCCTGTGATGACCGTTACATAAGTTGGGAGGTTAAATACTGTACACGACTCACCGGCCTGTAGCTATGCCCAGCTGTCATGAACTTATCCATGACAACAGTGATGGAAAAAGCAGCTTTTGACAAGTGACATCGGAGATATTCGTTCTTGCAGTTAGTCAGTGAGCACTGACGCCCCACATCTGGTGTTGATTTTCCCCTCAGGCAGTTTGTCCCACCCACGCCTTCTCTGGCATTCCCTGCATGGCTATCTCCTTCGTCCACTCGAGCCACATCAGCATGTGTGTTCTCCTCCCTACAGTACCGCCTGCCTCGGCTCAGTCTTGTTCACCAGGCCTTCAGGCAGGGGAAACCAGACACCCCGAATTTTCATGTCTGATACTCTTCCGACAGCAACAAGACGCGGAAGCTCTAGCATTGCCACTGCTGCAGTTGTTTATGTTTGTGTTGTTGTTGCTCTGTCTGCTGGTCTAGTTGTTATTCATGCCAACAGGGGGCGCACGATTCATTCCGGGGCTATGGGGGTTAAAGAATAGTGAAAGACGTTTGCTTGACCCTGGACGGTGGCCTGTTTTCAGGAGAGGGTTGTCTCCTCCTTCCAGCATCGGTTGCTGCTAAAAAGTAAGCGTCCAAGAAAGGGAACTCACGTCTACGCAGTAACTACCCTTGTTCCCCATAGTTGCCTTCACTGAAGCAGAATGTTTAACAAGACTTTTTGGACATGACGTACGTTTTGGGTGTTCTCCTGGTCTGAATGATAGTGCTTCCTAGCAGTGAACTAGAGCAATAAAACACTACTTATTACTGGGTAGCTGTACTAGCGTTACAAGTGGAGAAGTATGTTTGTTTCTTACTCGTCCCCAGAGTGCTAGGCTCGGTTATCGAATGCGCTAAGAATGCTAATAAATAACCCTGCGGACAGGGGCACAACTGACAGGAAAACATTTCTGATAAGAGATAAGCCAGGAAACATACAGTGGTTGCTGTGGGTTTCTGTTAGTGGCGGTGCCTGTAGATTCCAAAAGACGAGCTCGCAATGTTGGGAAACATCTCGACCTGCTGGGTTAGGCAACAGTTTATAAACAGTCGGGGAGGTAAGACGGGTTGTTTATATGAAGCACATGTTACTGAAGCTCGTTTTCCCTTCCTTTTCTTTCCGAAAATGTCAACTAAATTTGAATTATCGTCTTACCGTTGCTGCCTCCTTTATAGGAGACGCCAAACAAAACTAATACGAATATTTTCCATAGTAATGTTGCCAAAACAGCTGATACTTAGATGCTATGCCTATGTAGGCAGACGACAATTAGCTAAAATGGGACACCATCACAAACACGATTGCTACTGGGGCTAAGCTACGTCGATCTGTATCCACTACTAAAATTCGGGCATTTCACTTTAATCTTTTATTCGGCTCTGGCTGTCGGTTCTTTATTGCGAGCCTCATCACTTTTTCACCCTTATGTGCCACGACCTTCTCCGCAGCAAATATAAACAATCTGGTCGCCCTTTGGGATTTAGGTACTGCCTGTGATCAGCAGATCCCCAGAAAGTCCTCGCTCATCTTCCTGTGCATGTGTTGGCATGAATTTGGCCAGTGCCAGTCTGCACGGGCGCCCGCCACCGACATTCATTCATTCCTTGTCCCATCCACTCGATCAGCTACGCTGGCTGGCTGTGTTTATAGTGCTGGCAGTTGGCCCAATGTTGTTATACACTGTTTTCACTGCTGTTATTATTGTTCAGTACTGGTAAGCTTCCTCCCCTCTTGGTTAATTATCGTTATGCCTACACTTCGTTCACCCTATAGTAAGCGAGACACTCGCTGTGAGTGGGACCCCGGTCAAAGCCAAATGCCCAGTCACTCACTGTAGCTGGATCTTAGCCCTCGTCTAGCACCCTTCCCTAGGAGGACAAATACTATTGAGGTGTATGCGTTGTTGTTGTTGTTGTTGTAGTTGTTAACTGTTTCAGTCTTAGCCTCCTATCACTTTCTGGCAAAATAGATTGGGGGATGGGGGTGTATGATGGTCACGTGACACGAAAAAGCGCTGATGAAGTCGAATGTTGAGGCTTATTTTTGTATGGTTGTTAACTTGTCTGCATATTTAACGCTACCATAATGTTCATCCATAGGGTATCCCTGGTCAGCGAGGCCCTAGAGGCCCACCCGGCTTGGACGGATGCAATGGAACACAAGTAAGTTTAAAATTCCACAGATTCCTTACACGACCCTACCCGAAAACAGCAGTTTAAGTGAAGGCAATTTTCAGCCAAGACTGTGTGTGTGTGCTCCCATTCCTCCTCCTTCTCCTTTTATTAATTTTTTTAAATGACAATGTGCAATAACACATGTGAACCTTGACCATTCCTTGCTTGTCTAATATGCATGGTTACTCCAATCTTTTTCTTAACCCTCCTCACTCTCTCTTATACACACGTGCGCGCGCGCGCACACACACACACACACACACACACACACACACAGACGCACGCACATACGAGTTAAATTAAGTTAAATTCTTTAGTTTACTTGGCAATCAAGTCTTAGACACATGTTTTCGGGGTCATCTTTTGATTGATTTGCAAATAAATCGTACCAAATATACATTAAAAGATATGCTGTCGCATTCTGTTACTTGCGATAAACTTCGTCTTGCAAATCATTCATTTTTTTTAAAAGTTGAAATAGAGAAAATGTTACAGTTAGCAACACTTTTAAAAACTAAAATGCTGTGTCAGCATATGTAAAGCAGGCCGCTCCCGAATGCTTGCTGTCTGAGAGAAAGGAATTTCCTGAAAGCGGGGCAGCAAGGCAAATCAAGGTGCGCCGCGTGCGCTCACCCACCAAGGGAGAGCAGCCGTGTTAATGATCTCGGACAAGCTGGCTTTAAATCAAATTACCGCCGTTCCTCGTTAGAGCATGTGAATGACGTTTTTAAGAGCAGCAGTTAGTTAAGGTTATTTACCAACAAAAGGTATATTTTCTAGTACAGTTTTAAACAAAAGTGTTAAATATTATCGTAGAAGAATCGCCGCGAAGCTTCGCTTTCTGCTGATGCTGCTCTATTAGACTACACAAACAATTAAATCTACGAAGTCTATTAATTTTTACATGCTAAAACTTCAAATAAGCAACATTTATTTATAGGAGTCACAATTTCTATGCCACATTAACAGTCTGGAATCTGTTGAGATGACTTCTGGATAGAAATATCAGTTATAGATATGCAAGACCCAAAAAGCGTTTGAAATGAGCGATTTTTTGTGTGCACAACTATCTGAGTGATCAATTCTTTTCAGTGTATTCGCAAAGATCTTTCCTCAGCTAAGTTTTGTAGACTTTTTCTGTTATTAAATCTGATCTTTTGTATTATATTTTTCAGTCAGTATCTGTAGTGATTTTTTGATTGTAGTCTGCAGAAACCACAAAGAAAAATTTGTTTCCCTTTGCTACACTACATGCCACCTATTGGGTCATATAATGGAGAGAAAAATTCACCTCTAAAAACTATTCAAATGTGACCTAACGTACATGTCATTAAAAGGAATGAATATAGTTTGATGTACAAAGACGTCTTTGGTGAAGGTGCGGATCATGTATATAGCAGTTTGGCAAAGTTTCTCGTGATTTCAAGAATGTCAGTATATCATGCCTCATCTTACACAAATGCCTGTAAACAAACATACATTTACATTTAATATTAATCGGTGTTAATTCATATTTGGTTACTTTAACACCTTCAGGAGCCACTCACTATATACACTGTCCCATACTCCCATTTCTTTTCCTACCTTTTGAGTTGGTCATGACCATGAACTTGGCTAACATGTCATCATCATTACTAGTACTCAGACTTAATTTATTGTTTTTTTTCTCCCCCACCCTAGGGAGATCCTGGTCTGTCTGGTCTGCCTGGCCTGCCTGGCTTAGATGGTGGTCCAGGTATTCCTGGTCTAAAAGGTCAAAAAGGTGAAGCAGCTGAAGGTGGTCCTAGGATCAAGGGTCAAAAGGTAAGAATATTGACATATATGTTTAAAGGTTTTTCTGTTTTCTTGGTATACTGGTATGCCTTCTTTCCGTGCACTATTTTTGTTTTCTTTTGCCTGTCTACACAAAAATTTTTTTTTTTTGCCTCTCATTCAGGGTGAATCTGGCCCACCTGGGTTTCCTGGACAACCTGTAAGTAAAACAATGAAGTGCATAAATTTATTGCTATCTCCTTCACTATTGATGAATATTACAGATCAGTGTGCAAAATAATGACTGATAGAATGTAGATTCCAAGAGGAAAATCTTAGGTTTATTGTTATTATAGTTGGGTTTTATTTGGGTATTTTTCTGTTCTTTTGTTCTTTCCCCTAGTTTCTTACATTTTAGCAACAACAACAAAGGCTAGATGGTAAATATTCTGTAAAAATATGGGAAACATTTATCATTGAAATATAGATCTTACAAAAATAACAGATTGGGAGAAAAGAAGTTGAGTTTTTTTCTTAAAATTATAAGGGCTTTCCGGGACAAGATGGGCCCATTGGACCTAAAGGTGATGCTGGTCTACCTGGTCTTCCGGTAAGTGATATTTTCAGTAAGTAATGAATATTGGCCAGCTTGCTTGAAGTGGGGTTTTTATTTTATTATTTTTGCAGGGGGGGGACCTGCATGTGTGTGTGTGAGAGAGAGAGAGAGAGTGGTGGGATTTGCATGCAGACTTGCGTGAGAAAGAAATAGAATAAATTTTAATGCACATAAATGTTCTCTTTAGCTAATTTTCCATAATGCTTTTATGTGGCAATAGATATGTTAACAGAAAGAAAATTACCACTAAAATTTAGTGCTAAATAAAACATTAATGCTGGTTTTGGTTTTTGGGTTAAGGTAATCATTTGAGTCCATGCTTGCAACAATTACAGTTTATGTCAACAGTTCCAGGTTAATGCTACAGAAGGTTTTTAAAATAAAATGGTAGCAGTCTTATTCCTAACATCTTGGCTTCTAAAGATTCTACCTTGTACAAAAATTTCTTAATTTAGGGTTTGCCGGGAGATCCAGGCATGAAGGGTGAAAAGGGAGCAATGGGCATTAAACTGATTGGTCCTCAAGGTGAAAAAGGAGAGCCAGGACCCCAAGGCCCTCCTGGTCCACCAGCAGTAGCTGGGGCTGAAGGGGCTCAACCAATTCAGGTTGGTCCACAAGGCCCACCGGGAATAAGAGGCGACCCAGGAATGAAGGTAAGATTCTTTACTTCTTTTTAGCATGACCGATTCTTCAAAGCTTATACATTTTCATTCCTTTCTACTCACTGAAGAAGAAAGTTTTGAATATTATCATTTTTTTTATTAAGTGCATTTCCAATATAGGCTCGGTGAATTTAACTTAATTATAACAAGTAATGTTAGGTTATATAGCACAATATCTTGGCCAATAGACAAGCTCGTTGTACTGAACAGAATCCATGAAATAATTATAAAGATGTAGAATGAGGAGCAATGCAAAAATTTGCTGTGTCTCAGCAGTAAAGGACGATCACTGCAGATTTAAGGCTGACAGTTCCAGAAAACAAGGGTTAGTGACATCAGGAGAATATTGAGAATATGTTGAGAGATCTTGAGAATATGAAGAAATGTTATTATACTAAACAGCAAAAGGAATATCGTCAATTCAGTTTATTCCCTGCAACTCAAAATCACTGCTGAAGTGAGTGAAGCGTGCCAGAGTGGAAATTTGGCCAGTAGTTGCAATCACTTCTTACTTCAAAAGAACATTATATACAATGAAGAAGAAGGGAGCAAACACAGCAGAAGCACCTGTAAGCATGAATGTCCAACACTTTTATCCAAATTGAAATTTGACCACAATGATGAAGCAAAATCAAGGAGAGCTGATCTCCTCAGCCTGCTAGGCTAAGGAACATAATCTCATCATTAAAAAAAAATTGTTAGTATAATCAATATGCAGAAAAAGAAAGTACAGAAAAAGCAAAGTACAGCATTAAAAATAAGTGGTATAGCTTTCAGACCATAAGCGGCAGGCTCAATCTCACATTGCCAAATCATGCTTCTGTCATCTTCATGGCATTACCTGTCAGAGCTACTGACACCTGTTACCCCAGGTGGTCTCTTTGATCAGCCAGTGCTCCCCATTCCATCTGTGCCACAAATATACCAAGAGAAATTGACCCAACACTACTTCTCTTTCTCCACTTCCAGCATTTGGTAGCATTATTGATCTTTGACTAACCCATTTTGCAAGTACTTTATGTAACTGGCAGACACCTTATATAACTAGCAGACTCTTTTGCTGTCCTTATGTTCACCATCTTTAACCTTGCTCTGTTATTTTTTACCGCTGTGTAATCTGTTTGCTGTTACATAGGTTTTTAATTGTGTATATCATTGTGTGTGAAACTTCTGGTTCATTTTTAGTCTCCTGAGTACAGCATTTTTATAAATTCTGTTATTATTAATATCGTTGTTGTTATGGTGCCATCCAAAAATGTGAGCGAACCTTTTTTGGTAGGGGGCAACAATGGGCTTAATGGATATGTCTAGGCATTAATGGAGAATGAAAACCAAAGCAAAACACTGTTGTCTCAATATCTGTTGGTGAATTTATGACACAGAGGGGAGGTTAGCTGACACTTCTTGCTGTCCTGCTAGTGTATACCAAGGCATTGTGCTCCTGGTCACTGGAAGAAACCAGTCCTCCCCTGACAATTCTGCCTGTACAACTACAGGAGCACAAGCTACAAAACAAAGGGAGGGAGATAAAGGAGAGGGAAAGGTAGTGGGAACAGGGGGAGACAACCAGATGCTCAAGATATCCACAGGAGAGGTAGATTTTAATACCGGTCTTGAAAGCTTCGAAGGTGGTCATTGTCTTAAGTGACAGGGACAGTGCATTTTGGACACTGAAGCCAGAGAAAGGAAAGGTGCACCTCTCAGATGCTTCTCATCTGATACAAAACAGATTTGAGCAGACCATAGTGAGGACTTGGTTAGTAGGGTTTCAGCACCTTCAAAACACTTCCCGGGACCAGACCATGAAGGCAACAATAGCACATGACCACTCTGTAGTCAAGGCTAACCAGTGCAGTTAATGGGAGGAAGGGATGTACACTACAAACTTAGCAGAAGCACAGCATCCAAACTCTAGCCAGGATATGTTAGCAAATCTTGCTTTTGATCTAACTTGCCTGCCTTTAAGACACATCCATATTACGTACAAAAAACATGGGGAATAACTAAAGGAAATGTGAATATGGATAAATATTTTTTCTAGCCTTTGCCTTTACTATAGATGGTATGATGCTACAAAGAAAAGATGGTGTTAAATTGAGGCTTCCCTTGATAACAGCGTAGACTGTTTTTGCTGATTTATTGTTTATATGCATATTTATTTTCATGTGCACAGGCTTTTTTCCATTTTTATCTCTAGGGAGAAAAGGGGGAAGTAGGACCTCTAGGATATCCTGGTGAACAAGGTAGACAGGTGGGAAACATTTTCTAGTCACACTAATCTCATACTTAAGTAAATATAGAAAAATACCTCACTGTGAATGAGAGAGAGAAAAAAAATGTAGATGTTTGTACATACATGTGTGCATGCTGTTGTCAGAAATGTAAATCATTTAAAAATCTAACTTTATTATTGACAGATTTTTAATTTCAATTTTGCATTAAATGTCAATTTTCAAAATTTAATTTAGGGACCTCAAGGACCGCAGGGTATGATTGGAGAAAAGGGTGTTCCTGGTATTGCTGGTCCAAGGGTAAGCTTTCCACTTATTACAGAATATTTTAATCTTCTGAAGTTTTAGTTATGTGCAGTATTGGCTTCAGAAGCATTAAATACTCTAAACCTTGTTAAAATCATATGACTCATAGTCATAGACACTAGTTTATTTGTCAGGCTGGTGCAGCATCATACCACAACAGATCTTTTGAATGTTGCCTAGAAAAAAACAGTTTGAAATTTTTTAAGGTTATGTCATGGCAAGGCAGCCATCCCTGTAAAAAGGTGCCACACAGAGAAAGAACAGCGTGCCTGAGACAAGAGCTGAACCCAGCCCAGCCGACCTTCACTGTATTGGTGACAGGCACTAACTGTTGCCCCACAGAACCACCCTTGATTTTAAAAAGAGGATCCTGACTGTCACATATAGTGCATGTATATAACAACGGCATCCCAGCCTTGCAAAGCTTTTGTTTCATAAAATGGTCCTCAAAGAAATACATTGTTATTGAATTTATTTGTTTTTGCAGGGTAAACAAGGCTTCCCAGGAAATCCTGGTCTGCCAGGACAAAAGGTGAAGTGAAAGTTTTAATAATAACACCTTCTTAATGATAGCACTTTCTTAATAATAACATTCTCTTAATAATAACACTGAATAAGAGATCTAACTAGATATAACTACAAACGTGGTCTTAAATCACCATTTTCTCTCCCAACCAACACACACACTCTCTCTCTCTCCTTCCCCCCCAACTGGATTTTCTGTTTTGTGTTTTCATTTTTATATTGAAGTTGAAAAAAACTTTTTTTGTTATTTTCCTGTGTTTAGAGCTTCCATTGTGATGAATGGGTGTGTTTTTAAACAGTTACTATTATTCTTTTGCTTTAGGCATTTCAGATGCATTGCTGATTAGCTCTTCAGCGATGCCTTATGTGCACATGCAAATGTGCATTTATTATTTGTGACCCTGAGATCACACCTAAGTGGCTTCTGAAACTTTTGTAGCAAATTGAGTGTGGTGCTCATTTAGAACTAGTCATTTATTGCTAATGCACGTGAAGTTACTCGATCCATACACCACCATAAATAGCAACATGGGTGATCAATTTATGCTTGACACTTGCTGATCTTGAATGATTATTTAGTGTTACTGATTTCTGCTGGCAGGGAGACCGTGGTATGGAAGGTTTACCTGGCCTGCCAGGTATGATTGGAATGAAAGGTGAACGAGGTTTTCCTGGTTCCGATGGACCATCTGGTCCGGTTGGTCCTCAAGGTGCACCTGGTGTAAGTTTACATGACAGAGTCCACAGAGATTATTCTAGGATGCAGTCATGTGAGAGTTAGCATGCTTTGCACCCACCAAAATACCATAACATGCATGTATTGAACCTTGCAGTACAGCACTTTAAAATAACTTTTGGGCGTTCTTTGCACCAGCTTGAAACATAACATCCAGAATCTATGACAACTACTGGATAGCTTTCAAACTGTCCTACTGCTACCCAGATACCATCTTTAAATTTTGCGGCAGGTATCTGTTTAACAGTTGGCATCCATTAAGGGTGCCCCATCGCCTGTGCTGTTCAACATCTTTTTGGAGAACATCATGTGAGTAACCCTTCCTAAATGTGCATCTCCATTTCCATTGGTGGGAGGCTCATATGTGACCTGTGCTTCACAGATAACATTGATCTGATACCAGGTACCAATAGTGAAACCTGACCAACAAACTGAGAGACTAAATAGAATGGGGACCAGCACTGACAAGAGCAAATTCATCATTAACTGTAAAGGCAAACCAGAGATCTGCATGAATAAAGTGCATCATAAGGATGTATACAGCTTTAAATACTTGGGAGCCACCCTTTCCAAAGATGGCATCTCTATGGCAAACTTTACTCAACAAACGATAGACGATGCAAATGTGTATGGAATGGGGCCCAGCAATAATGATTGAATTCATGGTTAGTGGTCACAGCACAGCTGGGATCTACATGAATGGAATGGAACTCAAGGAGGTAAACAGCTTGAAGAACTTGGGTGCCACCCATTCCAAAGATGACAAATATCTGCAACAGAATTGCAACAGCAACAGTGGTCAGACTGAACAGGGTATGGTGCAGCAATGCAATCAGATTTACTGCCAAGTACAGACTATACACCTCTCAGAGTTCCAATCCTGGTGTACAAATGTGAGATGTGGACTCTGGTTGCCAATATGAAGAGGAGAATGCAGGCATTTGAGACCAAATGGCTGAGGATGCTACTACGAATCTCTAATACAGAGAAAAATTCAGTGTCTTTGTAGGGACACCAGGATTTGTGGGACATCAGGAATGCATTTTTGCAAAAGTGAAGCAGCTGGACTGATTAAACTACGTGACCCAGCATGCATGATGTTAAGGTTGTTTTTCACGGTACCTTGGAGGGGGCAGTTGACACCAAGGTTGAAAGAGGAAGAACTGGCTTGCAAACATAAAGGAGTGGACTGGTCATTCCATACAAGACCTACTTACCACCAGTTAAGGCAGACCAATATGGCAAGTTTTGTTACATCTGCCCCTTAACCAGCACCAGTAGACCAGCATAACCATCAGTCAGCTGTACCAGTCAATGGATTAATGAAGTGAATGAATGATCTGATTAATTTATCTATATGTTTTTTTCTTAAATAATTTAAGTAATTAACAGTGTATTCTGTTATACATCAAAGAACTTAGTGAGAAAAAAGTGAAATGGGCAAAAATGGTTTTGCTTTGATATGGCCTCTTTTTTCTATTGAGGGGGTCCCTGGACCTTATGTTTCAAATCCTAGAATAATCTCTGGAGTCCATTAAATGTGTATGTTTGAGGAATGGTGAAGACATTGAACACTCTCAAGCAAAGATAGTCCTGAGATCTTTCAGTCATTTGGAAGTGAGGTGTTCTAGACTAGCAATCCAGATTTTTGTGTGGATTGTGCCTATTTCCAGTCCCTGATTTTCGTTTCCTAATGTTTACAAAAGCATCATCTTATCCCACAAGCTCAGTCGGCATATAGACCTCTTCACTGCAGCGAGACTACTCATTAAAGTATCAACAGACATATTATCTGCCCTTGACAGTGGTAATGTTTCTTCCTTAACTTTACTAGCCTGTCTGCTACATTCGACACTATCAAGCACTATCTGCTCCTTCA
This sequence comes from Marisa cornuarietis, assembly GCA_004794655.1. NCBI lineage: Eukaryota > Metazoa > Mollusca > Gastropoda > Architaenioglossa > Ampullariidae > Marisa > Marisa cornuarietis. Next base: position 5,885,953 of record SMMW01000627.1, read on the forward strand.
TAGACTCCCCACCCTCTACGGAATTTTTGGACCTGCCCTCTCATGGTTCAACTCCTATTTCACTGATAGCACCCAGACTGTGTTCCTTGATGGTCAAATATCTCACCCTGCTCCAGTTTTCTGTGGGGTTCCTCAAGGCTCAGTACTCGGCCCAGTTCTGTTTATTCTGTACACTAAACCACTTTCATCATGCATCCAGTCTCACCAGGTTTCTCATCAATTATACGCTAATGACATGCAGCTTTAATGTTCCACTCCATCGGCTGAGTCTCACTCTGCTATTAGCTCTCTAGAAGCTTGCATCAGCGATGTTAGGGGCTAGATGGTAAAAAACAATCTCAAAATAAACGATGATAAAACGGAAGCCCTCCTATGCTATAGAAAAAGACATCAACCTTCACTCGTCAGTCTGCCCAGTCACATCAAGGTGGGCGAAACCAAGATCACCTTAACGTCATCCGTTAGGAATCTGAGATTTATTGTCACTGCTGACATGACTCTTGATAAACAGGTCATAGCTGTCTGTCAGTCTGCCTATTATGATAGACAAGTTACAGCTGTCTGTCAGTCTGCCTATTATGAGCTACGTAAGATCAGTGCCATCTGTCACATTCTCTCTACACGTGCTACCAACACTCTTGTCTGTGCGTTTGTTCTGTCTTGGCTTGACTACTGCAACTCCTTGCTTGCAGGCTGCACCTCGTACCTCATCCACAAACTCCAGAAAGTACAGAACTTCGCTACACGTCTGATGCTTAGAGCTAGGGAACGGGACCACGTCACTCCTCTCCTTCATTTTCTGCACTGGCTACCCATCCGTTCTCGCATCCAGTACAAACTGTCTGTGCTGTGTTTTAATTGTTTTGCAGGTTCCTGCCCTGATTACTTCTCTGAACTTCTCTTCCCGTACGTCCCGGCCAGACAACTATGCTCTTCATCTGATGACCGTCTCCTAGCTATTCCTGTCACCAGAACAACAACATATGGTCACAAAAGTTTTGGCTACTGTGCAGCAAAACAATGGAACTCTCTCCCTTTCCATATCCGCCACCTTCCTACAACTGAATCCTTCAAATCTGCACTGAAAACGCACCTCCTCCTTGAGCATTATTCCTAACACAGTCCTTTTTCACCTTCCCCCCCCCCCACCTTCCGCTTTTGCTACTTTCTACCCATCTTCCTCTGCAGAATCACTATATTCTCAATTCTTCTTACTTGGTGCCTCTTTGCGTTTTCTATCGCTGTTTTCTATCTGTCGTAAGTACTGTTGTTTATTCTTCCCTCCCTTGTATGCTATTCATGTAGTCCATGTCTCATTCCTGTTTTAAGCGCTAAGAGCATACTTTTTATGAGTGTGATTATGCGCTATATAAATCTTCATTTATTATTATTATTTTTGAAGGGGTCACGGTCACGTACTAATTCAACAAATGGACCAGCTGGGATAACTGCGCTGTCATCTGGGTCTGTGTACCCAATACCTCAAATGCCAGTGTTGTAACCACTGGGCTGTCTGCTACCTGAGGCAATCTTTGAGCAGAATCTCAACATTTGTCCACTCCCATAGCCTTCTAAATTGTACATTATACAAATTTTTGGTAATAATTCAATGCAGATCAACCAATGCAGCTGACTGCATTACAAAATAGGTTAATTCAAACATGCTTTCTTCACCTCAGAACAGAATTTTTTTGGTTTTTCTTAGATCCTGTCAAAATTGTTTTCAGGGAAAAGGCGAGACTGGCAGGCCAGGGTTACCTGGTCCTATTGGACCTGCTGGGTTTCCAGGAGAACCTGGTCTTCCTGGTCTGCCTGGTAATGATGGACCACGTGGACTGCTTGGTCCAGTAGGTGGGCCTGGACTTCCAGGCCAGCCTGGTCCACAAGGGCGAGATGGACCTAAAGGAGACAAAGGTGACACAGGTCCTGCAGGTAGGAATGATGGACTCCATGTACTTGATTAGAGCATGACACTAATGTTGTGGTACAAAATATAATATACTTTATTAATTTAATCTTAAAAACATCTTTATGTTGTAGCGACCAGTTCTTTTTGCTCTGCTGTACGTTGATGTTTGATGTCACCACATGGCTTTCTGCTTAACTCTAAAGCTTTTTGATGTATCCTGGAAACAGGGTTTGCAGGTCTGGATGGACGACCAGGCTTACCTGGGCGACCAGGCCCCAAAGGAGACCCAGGTTTGAAGGGTGATCCTGGACTGACCATTCCTGGATCTTCAGGTCTTCCTGGTCTTCCAGGCTTGGATGGAGTTACAGGTGTGAAAGGAGAAAAAGGTGCCAAGGGTCTGCCTGGTCCATCTGGCAATGCCACCCAGGGTTTGCCCGGTCTTCCTGGTCCCAAGGGTGATAAGGGTCAGCAAGGGTTCCCTGGTCTGCCTGGACGGGATGGCATTAGTGGTATCCCCGGAGAGAAAGGTCAGTGTCATTTTGGGTCAAAATGAACTTTCAAGGGGTGCATTAATTTTATATATTTGAATATACTTTTAATATTTTTGTATTCAATGAGAGGGATCTTTCAAAAATCCAAAATTGAATTAAATCGAGTTGCAGTAATCCAGGTAGGAGAAGATGAAAGAAACAACCAGCTTAATGGTGGCATCATGAGTCAGGTAGCATCGGAAAGTGAAAATGAGTCAAAAATGGAAGAAACAAGATTTGACCAAGGAGGCAGTGTGGGGCTGCATGGAAAGAATGGAACCCAGTATGATGCCAAGATTCTAGACATGAGATGAGAAGTCGCCCATGGGATGGTGCCAATGAAAAAATACCATTTCTGGATGTAAGACTAGGAGCAGGGGGGTGGGAATGGGGACAACTATTTTGTTGTTGTGTCACCCACAAAGGTGAGACAGTGGACGTTATGCTGTCAAGTGACTAGTGACAGGGTCTGCCTGTAGAGTTTATAAAGGACAGGCCCCAGGACAGAACACTGGGGGAGGCCATAGAGAACTAGGGATTGCTAGTAGGAGCAGGAGTCAGACCAGTCTTGAAGGTAAACATAAGGCAGAAAATAAGCTAGGATTATTTTTATGGTCTTTGCCATGCTATCACAGTGGAAATGATGAGCATCTTGATATCTTTCTCATCTCATCTGAGTGATTCTTTTTGCAGGTAATGATGGAGGCCCATGCGAGGCTTGCTTGCCAGGCTTTAAAGGAGAGAAGGGTTCACCTGGGCTTGATGGTCTACCCGGTTTACCAGGAGAGAGGGGTGTGCCTGGTTTGCTTGGGTTTAAAGGTGAACCAGGTGAAGATGGGCCTCCTGGCATTCCTGGCCTCGCTGGAGTGCCCGTGAGTGAAAATATTTTTCTTTCATCAGGAAATAGGTCTTTTCCTGCATAGTTTTTGTCTGCTGACTGTCACATAGGCAAGACATTTCTTATGATTTTATACAGTAGAACCTCCCTATTAAGACTTACTAAAATCTTCCAAAATCAGGTCATAACAGAGAGAGGTCCCAGTAGAGAAATCAACCAATCTGCTTTCATTCCACAAACCATGACACCAGCAAATTCAAGATCATATGATCATTTATTTAAATGTTGAAAAATAAAGCTCTTAAAAAACTGTATCATAGTGCTTTTCTTTGTTGCTTTTGCTTTTAGTCAGTCATGCTTGCTGATTACACCATTGTGCACTTGATTGAAGATTTATAAAGCTAAGACTTATAAGGGCACTGACTCTCCAAGTAAGAACAGTTGATCAATACACATGTACCATAGTAGACAATTATGCTCTGTTAAAATGCACTTAGTATTTTGTTAAACATGACTTCTCCAATAGGTCGCAATAAAGCACAATCAATCAAACAAATTACTTTTCATAAACACATGACTTCTCCAAAAGATCATTAATGAAGCACAATCAACTGATGTGCTCTGGTAAACAAAAGTGATAACAATGAATGGGTCTGGTCATTTCAACCCCAAATCATAACATCCCAGCAATATTGACCTTCTACCCAAGTCTAATCAACATCGCTCTAATCATTTAATGCCACATAAAGCCACATAATCCTAACACTGAATACATTGATGCAGGCCCAGGCTTAATGAGGGCCTGAGCTGCCTCACCTGTTTGATGTTAGCCAAACATTTCCATATACATTTAATTTGAACATCCAAACTAAAGAGTAAATGATGACAAAGGCTTTCCTTAAAAAGTTTATGTCCTGTTGAGATTTGTTCTCTAAATGTAGATTGCCAAAAGGCGATTTTTGTTTAGTAAGATGGTGGCTGAACAATGCATGGTTCTGTTGGTTTGGGGGCAAAATGATTAGTGGCTCAAAGAACAAACATTATCCTTCAGAATGTACTTACTTCACATTATGGAATAAAATTGTAATATAGATCAAATGGTCATCTGGATATTCTATTTTAAAAACTACTTTTTTTTCAATACCCAACTTCTGCCCCAAATAAGTCATAACAGAGCACAAAATTTTGGTCATAAGTCATGATGGGGAGGTAGTTGTTATAGATATAGCTTTTACATAGGAAAATACATCCAGGAAAATTGTCTGGCTTATAGCTAAGAGTGGGCTGCAATATGGAAGATCTTAATGAAGAACCTTTACTGTAGTGTGGGCTGTACAAATGCTCATACTAAAAGGGGAAAACAGACTGGTTTGCACAAATAAAACAATTCTATTTCTATTTTCATTTTTTTTAATGTAATGACTGTTTATTCAGGGTGAAGAAGGATTGCCTGGATTGCCTGGAGAGAGGGGTCCAAAGGGAGAAGATGCTCGCCCTGAAGTTATTCCTGGCCCTGAAGGTAATGAAGGCTTTTCCTTGGGGTCTCTTTTAATGGTGTTCAAAGCTGAGTAGATCATTACCATCAGCTTTATCAAATAATGCACTCCTCATCAGCTCTCCTACATAGTACATACTTCAAGAGCATTGTGACGAACACAGTATTAAATAATGAAATCTGTGATGCCAAGTACAGTAGGGCATTGATGCTGACTTAAAGCTAAATTTGCAGTTATTTTGAAAATGTTCTATTCACACTTTCTGCTGAAATAGGGAAGAACTGATATATTGTCAAACAGAATAAATTCTGTGTAGTCACATACCTTGAAATGTGTGTCCTACATGTCACCACTTACGTGACAAATACAAATAGAAAACAAATTCAAAATGTTTATATTAATTATTTTCAAATAGTTGCTGTGTCTCCCAGATGTAGCTTTGAAATGTGACATAAAACATCAACTCAGGTTTAAAAAAAGAACATAGCATGTCTACATCCAAGTCTACAGCCAACAGTCTGCAGAATTTGGCTGTAAAAGAGAAGTCAAACATCATGTTCTCAAGGAATGTCCATGTTGCAGCTTATTAGAATATTTTTCAATTTTCCAGGTCTTAAAGGAGACCCTGGTGCTCCTGGTATACCTGGCGAGCCTGGACGACCTGGGCGTCCTGGACCTTCAGGACCACCTGGTGCACCTGGCCTGTTGGGACCCAAAGGAGATAGAGTGAGCAAATGTCATGCTGATATCTCACAAGTATACAAACAACAACCAATCCTCACAATGTCGGCATTTATTTTTGTTTTAGTTTAACAACGGAAAGATCTGTTATATATATTTTAACAGCTGTTTTCTCTTCTGTAAGTCTGATGAAGGATTACTCCTTTCACTGGCAGGGTGACAAAGGATTCCAAGGATTAGATGGTAGGCCAGGTCCATCTGGCCTACCTGGCATCCCAGGTGATGTTGGCGATCCAGGCATAGGTATCCCAGGCCCACCTGGTGAAAGAGGTGATCCTGGCATGAACGGCTTGCCAGGCCTGCCTGGTCTTCCAGGACAAAAGGGAGAACCTGGTAATTTCTCTTTGATTTCTTTGTCCTGGAGAGAGAGAGAAATGGATGCCTAAAGAATACTGGATTATTATCAAAGCAATGGTATTTTCATTTGTGCTTCATAATCTCTCCAATCCTGCTATCTCCAACCCCTTGAGTTTCCAAATGTCAGCAGGTAGCTCAGATAACTTGTGCGGCAGGCTTTGCTAATATAAACACTGTACTGAGTGCTTTGTTTGTGTCATGCACTGTAGGAAAACCAGAATCATGAGCATCCTGATTTGTTTTATACGTCATATTGGTAACACTTTTGTGCAGGTCGAATTGATGGTGTCAACCTCAAGGGTGAAAAAGGAGAGCGAGGCTTTGATGGCGTGCCAGGAAAGGAGGGTCTTCCCGGCTTACCAGGACTTCCAGGACCCAAAGGTATGCTGACATGATGTTAGGCATTGGTCGAGTTAGGGAATAGTCATTCTGCCTAGATCCAAATAAGATAACAGTGAACATGATGTTTGTCCATTTGTTACACAGGTGAGTCTGGTCTGCCAGGGCTGTCTGGATTACCAGGAATGAAGGGCATACAAGGAGAACCCGGTCTGACAGGTGTCTCAGGACTTAGAGGTTAGTTTTTACTGTAAGAGATAGCACAAATGCTATGTTGCAATTGATTATATTTGCTGGCCTCTGTATTAATGACATCAATACATTACTAAAAGCAGCATGTTTATGATTTTGATTGCTACACAGTGGGGAGACAGTGTAGCTTAGAAGTTAGAACACTCAACTGCAGAGCAGAAGGTTGCAGGTTTGAGGGTCACTCCTCCTGCTCACTCAGCAGTTGTTTTGCAGAAATGGATACTTAATTAATCTGGGGTAGTAAAGACAGCAAAAAGATAGGCTTGGATTTTATCTTTTACATGCCATGCCCTCAACATGGTGGACCATGTTTACTGCCTGCACATCTTGGACATAAAGCCCTTTGCCTTTAGACAGTGGGAAATCTCTACTGTAGACAATAGGAAATCCATGTCTGCTATAGACAGTTAGATATTCAGGTCTAGTTTTGCAGCAGTTTTATGTCTTTGAAGGATCTGGTGTTGGTGTAGAGGAGAGAGTGTAAGGTCTGTTAAAGAAAGTCTTCTTTTTCCCCAGGTTTACCTGGACCTCGAGGTGATAAAGGACAGCCTGGCCTATTAGGTTCCCCAGGTTTTCCTGGATCCAAGGGAGATGCAGGTCTTCCAGGGCTTCCTGGCATAGAAGGTGAGCCTTCTTCATGAGAACTTAACTCTGTGTGTTTGTGTGTGTGTGTGTTGACACATATAAATGTTTTCTCCATGATTATATTCCTTAAATATTTTGCTTCTCACTAGCCCCTTGTGATTGATTATTCTCTTTGTTCTAGGTGAATCTGGGTTACCTGGGCTTCCTGGTGATGCCCTAGAAGGCCCACCTGGTCTTCGTGGAAACCCTGGGCCTCCTGGTCCACCTGGAGAAAAGGGTCGTGAATGCTTACCAGGTGAGCTTATATACCTATTTTTGGATGAAAGTTCATTAGTGTGAATTGATCTAGAATATAGTCAGCTGCTGTATTATTCAAGTATCTGGAATTTTAAACAGTGCCTACTATCAGCAAAGAACGTGTCATCAAGCTTACAGGCATGGGAGCTGATGCTACTCTTTTTTTTACTGTGTAGGTGAACCAGGTATTCCTGGGTTACCTGGTATCAAAGGAGCTCGTGGTGAGGATGGCTTGCCTGGACTCCCAGGTCGAGATGGTCCCAAAGGTGAGGGTGGACCTGCTGGATTGCCTGGAATCCGAGGTGAAGATGGTCTCCCTGGTCTGCCAGGCACACCTGGTAAGAACTTGCTTGTTAGCAAATAAAATGTTTTTCTTTGGCTTCTTTTTCCTTACTTTTTTGTTGTACAAACATCCAGCAGGGATGGAAAAGGAAAATGGTTGTAGCTGTACACATCACAACATAAAGCACCACACCATCAGACCACCATACCACCACAACACTATATATCCACTTGTAGTCAAATAAGCTAAAACTAGGGTGATAACAGTGTTTTACATCGAGCTGGCAAATAAAGACCCATTGTAGCCATGCAGCTGACCTGCCATGCAGAGAAAGAACAGCATGTCCAAAATGAGATCTGCACCCAGGACAGCAAATCATCTCTGTATGTGTAACAAGCATTCAGCCGTTGCACCCCTGGACCATGTGAGCTGGTTTTGGCACTGTGAGTGTGGGGAGGTGGGTGGAAGGTGATAGTTTGCTAAGGGAGGTAGCCCCTGATACCTAAAACATCCTGTTTTGTCTACCTCTGACCAAACATCACTGCATTATTGCTGCCCCCATGAGGTATTGAACACAGACAAATGTCTGTCATCCAATGGTATTATTAACAGGTCTGTGACATTCAAAATTTTACAAAGTCTGGCCCTCTTTCTTGCAGGTGATGTTGGTCCAAAAGGTGAAGCCGGACTTCCAGGTTTGCCTGGCTTATCTGGACCTAAAGGTGAGAGAGGTGCAGATGGCCTTCCAGGTGAACCAGGATTGTCAGGACTTGATGGCTTGCAAGGACCTCCTGGTCCAGCCGGTGAAGATGGTCTTCCAGGTTTACCTGGTGAGATCTCTTTTTTTTTATCAGAACACCATTACTATTGATGACTTTGTTGTGCAGGCAACTATTTGAGCTTTGAAATAAGACAGATTATGATTCTTTTCTTGTCAGTGAATATATGCCTCAGAAGACTATTTCTGTTCTATTCTTTAGGTCTGAAGGGTGATATGGGAGAAGTCGGATTCCCAGGAGAACCTGGTTCTGAGGGACAACCTGGTTTGCCAGGTTTGCCAGGTGCAAAGGGATTGAAGGGTCAACGTGGACTTCCAGGAGAACCAGGTCTACCTGGATTGAGAGGTCAGCCTCACTGCATTAAGGATCTGCTGTAGATTATTTATAACAATTTTTAATAAACAAAACAGTTTTATTGTGCATATTGTGAAATGTTATGTTTTACTTCCAAAATTTAGCTGTTGCATGAACTGAATGAGCTGCAGACATTCATTGTGAATTTTTTGCCCTTTCTTTAGATTTGTCAGCTACACAGCATTCTGAGAGTATATTTAATCAATAAAAGATTTTCACATTTGACAGTAACAAATGTTTGAAGGTGAGATACCAGTGTTATGATGATGTTGGGAAAATAAGAGTTTTGCTGAGTTATTCTCAGGCAGCTCTTAATCCAAGATTTTACTTAAGTGTAGCCACTGCTGCTTGTGAGTTATTGACTCAGTTCATTAAGACAAGTGATCCTGTAGTAAAATCTGAGAGAGACGCACATTGTTTGACTCCCTGAGCAAATGGAAACAGGCAGCATCAACAAGAGGTTTGCACAGTTTTCTTGGCATCAGGAAAGTAATATTGACTGATTTCCACACAGGTCCTAAAGGAGATGCAGGCTTGCCAGGCTTGCCTGGTCAGCCTGGAGAAAGTGGAGAACCTGGTCTGCCTGGACTTACAGGTTCTAAAGGAGATCAAGGACTACCTGGCATACCTGGAGAAAGTGGAGCCCCAGGTATGTAAAAATGCTGGCTGTGACATGCCTAGATAAAAGCTCTAAGCACGAAGGGTTTAGTATTATAATTTGTGCTCTGTGTAAGGTAGGTTTTCTGGAAATGTATTAATGTTTAGTGTCTTTACCTTGCAGTCAGAGTTTCATTTGCATCCACATCCCACAACTTTTGTATGTTAACATAGATATGTAATAATAGTTTTCCTTTCTCACCCCCGTCCACAACATTAACTCTTTACCATTCAGTCTTTCCTCACTTAGACACCAAGAAGATATATATGGTTTATTGACTACCTGTATCCCAGTAAACTGTAAAGAGTTAAAATCTTATTCTCCCCATTCTTCTATTCAGGGCGTCCAGGATTACCAGGCTTCAAAGGAGAGACAGGTGAGCCAGGTATAGGTGAGTCAGGGTTGCCTGGACTACCAGGAGAACCCGGCAGAGATGGTGAGCCTGGTAGACCTGGCTTGCCAGGACTGCCTGGTGACAAGGGTTTACCTGGATTCCCAGGAGAAAGAGGATTTCCGGTAAGGCTTTCTTGATTTAATGTAAAGAAGTAACAAAGATATCCACTCTGATAGGACATCATGCACAAAAAATTTGAAAACTAATCCTTTTAAACAATCATTTTTGTATCTTATCTGTTCTTACTTCATACACAAATAATTTCATGTCACAAAAAACTGTACATAAATTACTTAAGCTGCTTAAAGATGTAAGTCCAAACTGCATTTTGGAGTTTGAAGTGTTTATCATCCAAGTATTACAACCAGCAATTGCTTTGTGCAGTTGCATATTTTTTTACATTATTTTCATTTAGAACTCAGCAAAGCATCTCATTTCATGACCATGACTTTCTAACAGCCATCAGACATGTCAGCATAAGCTGGTGTTGCATGCACTTTGCCATGCACACTGTTTGTTTGTTTGTTTGTAGGAATGTCATGTCCACTGCTTGTAGGAATGCAATGGCTGTTATGTCTTCTCTCAATACCAATGCCTGACTTAGGTTCAACATATATACATATATTTATTCAGACATAGTTTCATTAACTGCTCTATGGCTCATCTCATCTCATCTCTCTTCCTCTCAATCTTCAACCCCTAACTCCTGTCTCTCAATTGCTGCATAACAAGACACAGACAGGGTCAAAGGCCATTTTTCTAGATTATCTATAAATAATAATTTCACTAGGATACCACAATGCCCAGTGTTTGTTTGTTTGTAGGAATGTCATGTCCACTGTTTGTAGGAATGCCATGCCCAGTGTTTGTTTGTAGGAATGTCATGTCCACAGTTTGAAGGAATGCCATACCCACTGTTTTTTTTGTTTGTTTGTTTGTTTGTTTGTTTGTTTGTAGGAATGCCATGCCCACTGTTTGTTTCTAGGAATATCATGTCCACTATTTTTTGTTTCTTGTGTGACACACTTTATTGCAACATCACAATATATGTTGTACTTCATCCCTCTTGTATATTTTCTCTCCTCATTACATTTTTGTGTTCATGATTGGATGATCTTTTAAATGCTTGGTTTATCTATTAAAAAGAACACCTTATGCTGCTTCAGAAGATAAACAGAAAATGTATGTTCTTAGGGTGAACCAGGTGAGACTGGTCGTCCAGGTCTCCCAGGACTTGACGGTCTACCTGGCATGAAAGGTATGAAAATTTTGTGCATCCTAATCTATATCAAGGTTTTTAATAAATATATGTATACATTTAAATATTAGATTAAAACAGAGTTTTCACCCCATGTTTAATACTTTCTTTGAAATAAGGATTTTCTTCTGAGCATAGTATTTGATTAATAGTTTCACATCAGTTGTACTCAACCACTAACACTGAGAAGGGGAAAACTTTCAATAAATTAAGATATATTATCTCATTTTTTAATTCTATTTTTCAGTCTACAGGCTGCTTCACTGAAATAAAATTGAAAATATAAGGCAATTTAACACTTCTAATCCTGGTTGACAATGCCGATCAAAGGACATGGGGGCTGCTTTCTGTTCACAGGAAATGCTGGACTAATTGGCATCCCAGGATTCCCTGGTGAGAAAGGAGAGCCTGGCTTGCCTGGGCTAGATGGACCACCTGGTCTCAAAGGCGAACGAGGACAACTAGGTCTTGATGGTCTACCTGGTTTGCCTGGCCTGAAGGGAGCACCTGGCCGTGATGGGCTGGATGGCGAACCATGTATGTAACACAGCAGCATGTGGACTGAAGAGTTGGGAGGAATTACAGGCAATGGGGATAGGAAACAGATGTATAGAATAGTATTAGTAACATGGAATAGTACTAGTAACAAATGAAGAAGCGGAGAAAAGGTGCTATTCCAAAATAATTTTTTCAGAGTGCTTCATAAATAAGAAAACTACTAACAGACCCATCCTAAATAAACTGACACACTAACATCCACACACACGTGTGCTCCCTCCTACAACAGACACCCACAGACTAAATACAGACATTTTTATGTCATTGCATGGTCTGGACTCGGAAGGGTGAAGTCATCAATTTTGAAAAATGTATTCTTATGTGAGTTGCTGAGCTTGAATTGGGGTTTTTTTTGGAATGAACATTATCAAAACTGTTACCATAGTAACATCCCTGACATTACATGTCAGTCCTTGAATAAATATATATAAAAATATATGTGTGTGTGGCAGACATTATCAGATAATTCAAGCTATCACATTAGGATATTCGCTTAACAAAGTCTGCTCTGTTTACTTTCAAATACTGTGGAATTACTTCTTTAGGTTTGCCAGGACCAAAGGGTGAAACAGGCCAACCTGGTCTTTCTGGCTTACCCGGTCTACCCGGAGACAAAGGGCAAGCTGGTCAACCGGGTTTGCCTGGCTTGAATGGTAATTTTTTTTTTTTAATTTAACTGCAATATGTTAAAAAAAATCGTCCCATTAATCCAAATTTACTTCAAAATATGGTTGCACATTAAAAACTTCTTTATTCAGACCTTACCAATTATGAGCCCTCTGAGCTACAACCCAAAAATTTTCCACAGATGTATTTCGCTTTATAAACATCATCTCTGTTATGACTACCTCCCCAGCACGACTTAAAACCAACAGTCTATGCTCTATTAAAACATTTGTTTTGCAAAAGTTACATGTTGAAAAAAATTAAGTGCATTTTAAAATAGACTGCTTCTGACTGGCTGCTTACAGTATATTACAATTTTACAATAAGTACATTTTGAAAGAGACTGCTTGTTTTATGGGTGTTTGAAGGCATGGTTCATGGAATGAACGCAGACTAGTTGATCTCCCTACTATGACCCCTCTTAGTTACGACCCGATTTTGGTGGGTTTTAGCAAGTCTTAATAGGGAGGTTTTACTGTATTGTCATTGAAAATTCTGTCAAATAGTTATTAAAAGTTTCTTCAGTGTGCGATCCCAGTTTCAGTAAATGCATGAAAGATAAACATATTTCAAGGGTGGGAGGAGACAATCACAGAAATCAGACATTGATTTCTCACTGTGCACTTCCATCTCAGGAGAGAAAGGTTTCCCTGGCCAAGCTGGAAAGGATGGCTTGCCTGGTTCACCCGGCCCTGATGGTGAAAGAGGCAAGTTGTACATTGATCTTTCACGCCATTCATCCCCTGCTGGCAGGTTAAAATAACGTTCCGCAAGCCAGCATTATCTCCCAACATGGAGATAACTTAAGTAATACTGATAAAACATATATGTATATATATGCTGTTGCTATGTACATTAGTAGAGCTTATAGTTAACACACTTGACCTGGCTAGTGACTCTTGTAGTCATATGATCAATTACTCTTCATTAGTGCAATAGAAGTCAGAATTACTCAACAAAGCAGCTGTATCAGGTGTGTGAATGTTGATATGCTTTACATTGATAAAGCTGAGTGCTTTATGGAGCTCATCTGTTGTAGCAAATCATTTTTATTGTAAATTCATGCCACAATTTTTGTTGTATTGTTTTTAATTCTCTTTAACCATGTTACGAATTCAAAAAGAATGTTGAATGGTGTCCAGTGGATGTACTTGAGGCATGCCAAGTTGACTGAGGAACAGAAGTGATCATGTTTTGAGCTCTGTACTTAATAAGTAGTTCAGTTAGTTTATATTTATTTTATTTATTTTATTTCTTTACAGGACCTGCTGGTCCACCAGGTCTTCCTGGTTTGCCAGGGCTGGCGTCCGTTGGGCTAAAGGGTGAGCCAGGCCGATCAGGAGCTCCTGGGCGAGATGGTCTGACAGGTCCAAAGGGAGAAGCAGGTCAGCTCATTATCCTTTCCCACTGACTTTTCTCTCTCTCTCTCCCTCCACCTTCTAACTCTTTCTTTCCACCTCTCTCTCTCTCTCTTTTGTTTATGCTCCATCTTCAGTCTTTATCTCACTTAAGGTGTCATATTGTCATGACTAGAAATCTTACTGTCATACTGCAGTGACAAGAAATTGTACTGTATTGTAGTAAGTAGAAATCTTACTGTGACATACTGCAGTGCCTATAAATCATAGTGCCATATGGTAATGACTAGAGATCTTAATGTGGGTAACCGACCACATGGCACATGCTCGTGCACACTCTGTGAAGATAGCACCTTCTCATGTCGCTGTAGGTTGTTGGTCTGTTACGGGGACCACTTTCTATCTGTTTTACCACTGCCTAACAGGGTAAACTCTCTGCCAAGTCCCCAACCTCCAGCTATCTGTGCTATCACCACCTAACAGGGCAAACTCTCCGCTGTCTTCAACCAGACTGCTGGTTGAGATGGCGATCTGGTGGCGGGGCTTCTCTTTCCAACTTCTGTGTGGCCACACGTCTCCCTCCCCTTTTATACTCACCAGCAGGGTAATGTGCCAGAGCTCCCAGCTGCATTGGAGGACAGCACTGATTGTGCTGCTGGGGTCCACCTAGTGGAAAATCAAGTGAAGCACCCTCCTTCTCCCTTCTGCCTCCTTGGTTCCCTCTGGACAACACTAACTTGCACACCAATCAACGCTACTGACCAGTGCTACTGACCAGCACTGCCAACCAACTGGCCTTCAGCTAGCTTCTAAGCCAGCCTCTACCACATTAACAGTAGGCGTTAAAAGTGCAACTTAACTCTTTACCCCTCAATTTCTTGCTCAGTCACAAAATGCAGTTTACATAATCAACTGAACAGTAGAGAGCTAGGAGGAGTGCTTCTTCCCTTTTATCAATAAATTTTATCTTGATGATGCGGGGTTTTTCATAAACTGGTCATCCACTGTTGTAGCTAAGGATTTGCTTTTTACTGTCCTCACAAACTCTGCCTTTCTTGTTAATTTATTTTTATTATTAAACAGATGGGTCCTTTGTGAATTACAGAAAGACAGTTTACAAGTGCAGAAGAAATGACCTTTCAGATTACTGTCATTTCTCAAACACTTCCACAGGACTTCATTATAGTTCTACTAAAATAATGGGAATGATCCATTGGATTCTAAATATAGCTGAAAGGAAGAGATAAAAAGGATGAGGTCTTTATGACAAACATTTATTCAGTCAGTCAGTCGTCCCTTGCCTGGCACCTGGCGTTGTGGGGAGCACAGGGATAGATGAGGCAGCTGACAGGCCCCGCCACTCTTGCTTATTGTGGGCGATAGTCAGCAGGTCCTGTACAGGACAACCAGTCCAGTCTTTGACGTTCGTAAGCCAGTTCTTTCCCTGGCCACCTCAGCGTCGGCCGCCCTCCAAGGTGAATGATAGTCTTCGACATGGTGTCGTGCCAGGTTAGATGGCCAAAGAAGACCAGCTTACGTCGCTTGACTGTTGATAGTAGAGGTTCCTGGTGTCCTACGAATGTGGCAATCTTGTTTCTTACAAAGTCGTTGGTTTTATGTTCTTTGCATGAGATCCGGAGCAGCCTCCTCAGGCACTTGTTCTCAAATGCCTGGATTCTCCTTCCTGTTTCGGCGAGCAGAGTCCACCTGTCAAATCCATAGAGCAGGATCGGCACTATCAGGGATTTGTACAGCCTGTACTTTGCAGTGAACCTTATCTTATGGCTATGCCAGATCCTATCTAGCCTAGCCATTGCTGCTGTGATCCTGATGCGGATATCTAGCGTGGAGCTGCCGTCCTTGGAGAAGGTGACTCCCAAGTACTTGAAGCTGCTTACCTCTTCGAGCTGTACCCCGTTCAAAACTGATCTCCGCTTTGCCCTTGCCATTGCTCATAACTTTGCTCTTTTCAGTGCTGGTCTCCATTCCATATGCATTTGAGGTGTATGTCAGTCTGTTGGTGAGGTCTTGCAGTTCCTTGTTCCTACCTGCTAACAGATCTATGTCATCTGCAAAGCGTAGGTTGCAGATTGGTCTTCCACCAATTGAAATGGAAGTATGATGGTCATGAAGAGCTTCGACCATGATGTTTTCCAAAAATATATTGAACAGCACAGGTGATAGGGGACATCCTTGACGTACCCCTTCTGTGGTGCGAAAGAAAGCTCCTATTTGGTTGTTCAGCAGTACTGTACTCGTTGAGCTGTTATACAGCGATTCAACATTTATTATATGGTACTGAAATTATGTTTTGTATTGCAGGATGTATTATCAATCAGTTTTGAAATGCAGGTTTACCTGGGCTGGATGGCTTACCTGGCATGAAGGGAGAACCATGCACAGAGCCTGGCATTGGACAACGAGGGCTGAAAGGTGAACCAGGCTTCCCTGGAGCACCAGGTAAGTGTAGTTTATATGTGTGCATTTGTGTGAGAGAGAGAAAATAGAAAAATGTGTGAGTACAGGACTACTTGCTGTTTCGTTTTGTTTAACTGTCTATCCACTGGTTTTTACAAGTTCTGGATTACATGTGTGTGCATGTATGTTGTAGGCTTAGATGGCCCACCAGGTGTTCGTGGCAATGATGGGTTGCCAGGCTTGCCTGGACTGAAGGGTGAGTCAGGTGAACCAGGATTACCAGGTGAACTAGGCAGAGATGGCATGCCAGGCCTACCAGGACTGAAAGGTAACAGAATACTGTTTTGTTATTTTTGTTTTTTTAATGGCTGTTCAGTTCTACATCTTCTTAAGAGATGAATGTAAATTTAAAAAATAATTCTTAAGATGTTTTTACTCTTGACACAACCACACTTAATACAAATCAAACCACACTTAATACATACAAATCATACATACTAATATCCCACTTCATGTATCATCTTTTTATTGTTTCGCTAGACATACTTCTTTTGTATCAGCACCATGTTTTTTTCTGATAGCACCCTTGAATTAAATGTTTAACATTAATTATAATTTATTTCACAATGGCTTTATAGGACTACCAGGCTTGCCTGGAGCACCTGGTCTTGATGGGCGTAAAGGTGAACCAGGGCTTATGGGACTTACTGGAGCTATAGGACTGAAAGGAGACAGGGGTGAACCTGGCCTTGAGGGCCTAATTGGTGAACCAGGTGCGCAGACCTTTGATAACAGGTTTTGGGGTGAACCAGATGTGTAGACATGTGACAGTGAGTTTTGGGGTGAACCAGGTGTGTAAAAGTTTGATAATGGGTTTTGGGGTGAACCAGGTGTGTAGACATGCCAAAGTGGAATTGAATGTATTTATGGAGTGAACTGCAAGACATTACAAACAACAGACTGCAAGTGTGAATACATATGGAATGACAAGAACAAAGTCATGGCCAACACTAGCAACAATGGCAAATCAGAGTTCTAATTGAGAGGAGTACAGCTGGAGGAGATGAACGGTTTTCAGTACTTGGCAGCCACCCTTTCCAAATATGGCAGCTGAACTTCAGGCAACTGCATCAGGATTGCAATGACAATGGTGGCAGTGGGCAGGTTGGACATGATCTGGTGCAGCACCAACATCAGGTTTACTACCAAGTACAGACTGTACAAGTCCTCTGTAGTTTCCATTCCACTGTATTTATGTGAGACGTAGTGCAGTTGCCACCCTGGTGGTTCCCGAATAACCAGAGGCAGGGCACGACGTACCTACCGAACCTCTAAGGAGCGTAGACCACAACGAAGACAAAATGAACGTTACAAATAAAAACTTTAATTACACGTAGACAAAATACGCGTGGAAAATACACAGAAACATAAACACATAAGAGAAAAAACACACACACACAGAAACGTTCACAAGTAGCAAATAAAAAAACAAACACCCGCACACACTGCGGCACAGTACTGTTAGATTTCTCACCCCTTAGGCCTCCAGGCCTAACGTTAGATCTAAACACTTAATAATCTGTTCACACAGTTTCTGCGGTTTCGCGCAACGCTCTTGCGCTGACCACCACTTCACTGTCCGTCCGGCGTACTCGGAGACCCTTTGGTTCACTGTCCGAGCTGCCCGGTTGACCGCACACCACACAAGGCAGGACAGGACGACGACGGAACGAAGAAACGAAGTCGAGACTCCGCACACAGGGGCAGAAGAAATGAGATGACGACAGGAACAAGGGCAAGTTCAACAAGAGGATTACATGAAGATAAGTCCAAAAGAAGACACAAAGAACAACGACGAACGAGGAAGAAGAACAAGGGGAGAAAAAAAACTAGCAAGCAAGCCTGTGGAGAAAACAAAAGAACATTGGTTACTAGGTGGCACTCATACCTAAAACAGTCTTATTGAGTTCTCCTTTCCAACAGTCAATCAACAAAAGGGTGGCACCAAATGCGCGACCCGGCAATACCATTCTTAAATCAACAAACATGGGATACTCTAATACAGTCCCATTCTTAGACTAGTAAACAATGTTTTGATTCTAGCACAGAGCAAACAAAGACTCGCGCGCGCGCGCACACACACACACACAACTCAGCACTCCAGCAGACGACGCGTGACGTAGCAAGGGCCTGACGTCAAACCTTGCTACACTTAGTGGGAAAAAAGGCCACGACCTTCCCCCCCATGCACCGGATAAAAATAGCTTTGAAATCGTCGTCTGCTGTAAGCTACCTCTCTAATAACGATGCGTCCCAAGCACTGCGAGAAATGCAGGCATAGAAAAATGTCTGACACGCGACAGTGATGACCAGTTGAGGGATCGATGAATGACAAATGAAATAAGTGGACGGAGTTGATAACATCGTGAACAGCCCCTGAGCAACAACAGATTCATGACAACTTCACATGGAGGATATTCAAGAGCTGCTAAAATTATGAGGTAGTTTAAGTTAGGGTTTGTTACAGCTCTGTCAGTGCATTTAAAGGAATGCAGAGCTTCTGCAGCATACATTAATGAAAAAACCACCAACAAGAGGGTACTGAAGATTTTTTTTTAAATCTTATATCTTGAGGTAGTCAAGATTAATGGTTCTCTTGGCAAGATATAACATTAAAATAATGTAAATAGGCCTGCCTGGAGAAAGAGGAGATCCAGGTCCACCCTTGGACATAACCCAGGTGCCAAAAGGTGAAAAGGGTGACAGAGGAGAACCTGGAAGCCTGGGTCCAAAAGGTTCACCTGGGCCTGAAGGTCTTTCGGGTCTACCAGGTAAGTAACATCTTAATTATACTATATGGGTAAATCTTAACTTTAAAATGGAAATGAAATGACATGAAAATGTTTTATTGCAGTAGTTTTTTAAAAATATTTTTTCTATTTAAATCCTTATGCATAAGGCAATATTGTCTGCATGTTAAAATAAGCAATAAAAAATAGATATACATATAAACACTGGCTAAGGTACCTGGCTTCAAGACAACTGTTGGTGCACATGACAATCACTTGGAGCAAATAAAATGAAGGGGACACAAAACAATATACCTGGTCACTTGCAGTAAATGTTAGATAAAGATTGTGGTGACACCAGCCACTATGCCCCTCCTTCCCCATCCTCAGGCTTTTGCTCTCATTTTCCTGTCAAATTATCATGCTGTCCAAGCTTGCACAATGCAGTAGAGGTATGTCATGGTTTGCTCTGAACAGTACTTTTCTTTCTTGAGTCTTATAACAGGCAAAAATAATATGCTCTAGAGGGATATACACCAACCATAACCTACAACCTTCACATAGAAAAAAAATGTTGCCAAAATTGATTAGGATTTGCATAGGTTTCACACACAAAAACACATGCACACATTGCCACACTCTGTTATATATAGTTAAATTTGTTTTTTTGGATGAAAGAAATAAGGTAGTATGACTTTGTGGATATAGAATATTCCAGAATTTTGGGAAACAAAAGTCACCAGCAAAGAATATTTGAATGCAGAATAGTTCTGTGATGACATTATTGTTTGCAATTTGCCTTTCAGGTCTGCCGGGTCGTGATGGGTTCAAGGGTGAGCCTGGGCTTCCTGGCTTGCCAGGACCAGAGGGTCCAGAAGGTCCCCCGGGTATTGCTGGTGTCCCAGGTATTGATGGAGGACCAGGTATGTGCATCAACAAATCAGATGTACCCTCTTTAAAAAAGGGAGGGGGGGCTGCTTGAAAAATAGTTTGTTTGAACCTAGCTGTTTAGTATATTATATTCTTAAGCTGTACATTTAAGATACATTTGAGTTCACTTTGGCAGGGTTTTTTGTGCAACAACAAAAGATTTGAAAAAGCAAACGTAGGGGTTTCTGTCAAGATCGTTGCCTGTTAACACCTGCAACATTAGAAGACTTTTCAACTGGTTTCAAGAAGGCTGCATGACTTCTATCTGGTATCGTGCAGGAGTGCCAGGTCCCAAGGGTGAACCAGGACCACAGGGCTTGACTGGTCCTACACCTCCTACTGGTTATCTCCTTGTTCGCCACAGTCAGTCAACAGAGGTTCCCAGCTGTCCCCGTGGAGAAAATCAACTGTGGGAGGGCTACAGTCTTCTGTACATTGAGGGCAACGAGCGGTCTCACCATCAAGACCTTGGTGAGTCTAAAAACCTTTTTTTTTACTTATTGTTTAGTGTGGTTGCTTATGCAACAAAGTATTTGAAACTGTGTTCAAATTTTTCTACCGTATTATTTCAGTTTATAAGCAAATTAAATATACTGTGTGCACAGGGAATGGTGTGATTTATTATTACTTTTGGTATTTTAGTATGCTTATGTGAAAATTGCTACAGATAGTTAGGACATCAAAAAAAAGAGAGAATATGATGGCTTTGTTGTCATCATTAGTAAAAGGTTTTTTTAAAGTTTTTTAAAAACCTAACCGAAAAAATACTGAAATAGATCAAGCAACTATGTCCATATTTAATATGAAAAGAGTGTGATGCAATAAAGGAATAAAGTGGAATGTAAGTAGAGTTTTGTTTTGAAAGCATGTTACAGCATGACTAAATCTCATTTGGATTTTCACAAACACAGGCTGGGCTGGTTCCTGCCTGCCTCGCTTCAGCACCATGCCCTTCCTGTTCTGTAACATCAACAACGTCTGCAATTATGCCAGCCGTAATGACCGTTCATACTGGTTATCCACTAACGCTCCCATCCCAATGATGCCAGTTGGAGAGCGAGACATCGTCCCATACATCAGTCGATGTGTAGTTTGTGAAGCGCCAGCCAACGTTATTGCAGTCCACAGTCAGACACTTCAAATCCCAGCATGTCCTAATGGATGGAACAGCTTGTGGATTGGCTACAGCTTTGCTATGGTATGCTTGCTGCTGAAGATAGTGATAGCTGAAAAAAACAAGAAGATTCTTACAAATCTAGCATAGCAGGATGCTGCAAATCAATTTTTTCCTTTTTATTTTTCCATTTAACACAACCAAAAATATTGCTGGATGTACACATCCATAAACTAAAGCAGTGACACTATGTCACACATGGTTATACTTTCAAAACACTTACATAGGATTTGCATAACTTTGCATTCGGCATACATTTTTGAGTCTTCCAGTAAAACAGAACATTGAAAAAAATTTCAAACCAGACACTTATGCCTGAAGAGACTTACTGGCATTTGCAAATCCTTAAATTTAATGAAGAGGACTGTACTTTACGTTAAAGGCCGTACTTACACCAATCCAGCAGAAAATAATGATCAACCCTAGGAAGAGAGGATTAAGGGGACTTGTGGGGATGCAGGTAGAAACAATTAGTGAAGCATGATGATGAGTATAGTCTTCACTGTATGCGCTCTCTTCCATCCCTTAAGTCAAATCATTCTTTTCTCCACTAAGGTAAAAAGTTAGGCTTTAAAAGTTTGACATAAGGAAATAGAAATAATGTGAAAAATCTAAGTGCACTAAAAAGGGTTTCATAGTTGATATATAAAGCAGTTGGAGTTGAATGTAACCTTGAAGCATACCTTCTAAAATGAATATAATTTCTGAATATACACCGCAATAAGCACCTAGTCTGTATTGGCAATATCTTCTTAAAAAATCTAGTCTTTCACGTTTCTAGTCCATAATCTGGTTATTATCATGTTATTAGTGATGCCTTTTTTTCCTCTTACCATTAAAAAAAATTCTTTTCCAGCACACTGCTGCAGGACCAGGTGGCGGTGGCCAATCCCTGTCCAGCCCAGGATCCTGCCTGGAAGACTTCCGCGCCACACCTTTCATTGAATGTAATGGTGCCCGTGGAACCTGCCACTACTTTGCCAACAAATATAGCTTCTGGCTGTCAACTATAGAAACCAATGAGCAGTTTGCTTCCCCAAGACCTCAGACGCTCAAGGCTGGCAATTTAAGAACCCGAGTCAGTCGATGCCAAGTTTGCATCAAAGATGTGTGATAAGGCGCTGAGTGGCAGAGTATCTACTGTCTCCTGTTTGTCATATTTGTTAAATCCATGATCTGCAGTCAAAGGCCACTCTTCACTCACTTCAGTACTTGTAATACTCAGCAGATGTATTCGGAATGTAATCTGTTCAGACTGTTGTATCTCACACGCTGTGTATCTTCTGAAGCTGATAGGGGTTTAACCCACTCCTTGTTTATTTGGTTGTTTTTTTAGTGCATGAAAAAAGTACACATGAGGGCTTTTCCATTGTAAGAGAACAATAAACCTGTCAACAGCGATTGTTACGGCCATTACATTTCCTTCTGCGGAACACAGTCTGTGTGTGTCATTAGTTTTCAGAATGAGGCATCAGTGTGTATCTATATGGCTATGATTTTTATAGCTTTTAAAATGTGATTGTGATGTGGCTGAGATTTCCCCCTCCCCCTAAGGTTTCATTGCTGTATGTTTTAGTTTATATAAAATGTTTGGGGTTTTTTTTTACTTACATGTACAGACGTATAATTCTTGTCGGGCAAACCTCACGTGCCTTAACAGAAAACTGATTTCAATGGTGCTAATACGTATAATTTTGAAAGAGTGTTCTGCTCAATCTCTTTTTAAACTATGGGTCCTGCATTTTATGAAAAAAAAACCTGCTGTGCCTTTTGAAAACAACCAGACACCTAGGTCTCAGGTGGATGGGTGCTGAGTTGGACTTGCTGTGATCACTCAACTCACTGCCATTTTAACTTAAATATAAGCAGCTTTATATGTATAATATGCAATGTTTGTTTTTAGATTTGTGTAACAGTTTGTTTCACTTTAGTTGTGGGCAAAGACTTTTCCAGTTGTAGCAAGTTAGTGTCACAGCTGTGTAACATCTACTTCTCTTCATTCATGTCTGTATGGTTGCCTGTATTTTTTTTATACCATGTGAAACAAGTCATAATACTACGTCAGCAATGCGAGCCTTTTTATTTTTTGGAACGGGTGCCTGAATTTGCCCACATAGTTTCTCTATATGCCTAGAGGCCAGTGTGGTGTTGTGTCTGTGCAATGCAACTGGATGTACAGTATTGCTGCCTGCAATCAGCATAAGTTTAAGGCAAGACCCATCACGACTGCGGGAGTTGCACAGACAAGGAGATATATGCATATAGGTTGGATAAAAGGAAACTAATCAGGCACTGGAAAGTGATAATTAGCAGAACTGTTCAAATAATAAATAACGATAAAGAATTTTAAAAGCTAGAGGTTCAAGGGGATGGTCTTGTTCAGTTCAGTGCGTTTGGCTTTACATCACAATGCACAGACCAATAGAATATTTTATGCGAAAAATTGTTTCTCCAAGAAGAAAGTCTTATGCTCACAAAGGGATGACAATTACAAAACTGTACAGTTTATATTAGAACAATCTAAAAGATATGAACAGAACTGAGGTTTGAGTGCCAAAATCCCTAGGATGGAATTTATATTTGCACAATTAACCACAGAATCTTTTATTAAACTAAAGCCATGCTGAGTAGGAACTTCTCATATTTTTGTTTACTTTTGTACAGTATTTCTCACCCGTCTCTTACAAGTGCTACAAACATTAGCAAATAAAAGTGCAGCAAAACATTGTCTATATATCTTGTACATACATTTTTATACACTTTTTCACAGCAAATATTTTAGACTTTGCCCTCTAATCATTTTGAAGGAGTACGAATGATCAGTCAGCTGCATTTCTCTGTTCGTGGTTTGTCAAGGTTGAGTCTCTAGTCAAGCCATTATGTGCTAACCATACCAGTGTTCCTAATTGGGTCGATCTAGTTATATCTAGCATTGTGCAGCTCCTTTTGTGCAAGACCGATACATTTATGTGGGAAATTCATCTTGCCTAACAGCAAAATAACAGCATACATTTGAAATAAAGTTCATTTTTTATATATGGCTTGTAGCTTTTCTGTATTGTTTGCTGAAGATAAAATATCAAATACAGTATCATCACTGACTGGACCATTCATATCTTGTGTGGATTCTTACTTTTCTTCAACAATAAAACTAATTTTTTTAGTATCCTTTTCATTCGCTTAAAAAAAATATATTACTTTTGCTAATTTGTAACATGGACAGAAATTACAATTCAACTGATTTTTGTTTTGTCAACTTTTTGCACTTTTGTTAAATCCGGAGCAAAGCGTCAAGTGATTCAAGCATTGGCATCAGAAACTTGGAGATGTGTGTGGTGCAGTGCACTTTCTCTGGTCAACTCATTTGTTGGCAATTGGCTGGGAGAGGTGAAAAAGCAGGGAAGAGATGAGTGACACTCACAAACAGCTGGCATCAAGAAAAGGGTGGTTTCGAACACTTCACTCCTGAATGACCAAAAGGTTATTTGGCAAACTTCACTTTTTTTATCCAAAATTTGTGCGATCTAAAAAGCACTACATATATCATCCAAGTTGACACAGCCTGTATTTCCCATTCATGTCTGTCCTGGTTCACTACCATCTCAAAGCAAGTAAATATAAAAAAATATATATATATAGATAGGAAAAAGTGAACGCCTAAATTCTTAGTTTCAGGGCAATAATGGTTCACTGATGGAAATAATAAACTCTGCCATTGTCGATCCCAAGCCCGGATAAGAAAGGAAGAGGGTTGGGCATAGGGCTAGCAACCCCATCTCATAAAAACTTTTATGTTAAGGAAACGACAGCAAAAGAAATAACTTTGTCTGGTAGGAGTAAAACAGACCAGCCAACTAACCCTATGACGGCAAGGGATCAAAGACAAAAGGAAGTCTCTGGCCCGACAGCAGAGGTCCTGACACCAAAACATCCTATGCGAGTTGGTTGCTGGAATGTACGAACTTTATTCCAGACAGGAAGGCTATCATAAACAGCTAAAGAAATAAACAGCTACAACCTCACAATACTCGCAGTGGCAGAGGCCAGATGGACAGGTATGGGAAAACAGGTACTTAACTCTGGTGACCGGACACTCAATCCCCAGACATTTAATCCCCGACACTTAATCCCCTAGACATTTAATCCCTAGCCACTTAATCCCCAGACACTTAAGCCTCAAAAATGCCCCCAAATCGCAACACAACACTCAAAACTGCTATTTTGTGAACTCGAAATATTATAACCGTAAGAGAAATGTGTCGCGTGGTAACTCTAATGAGACGTAACAATCGCCCCAATTAGGGTAGCTCCGATCATTAGCTTACCTGTCATATTGATTAACAACACTTTTCATATCATATTGTTGAAAAACATTGACTTTAATAGCTCACATGAACTTTAACTAATGTTATAGATGTTGAAGTTAAGTATTATTTTAATTGTCAAACTTATTTTGATGTTTATATGAAAATAATTATTTGAATTTGAGTTAAATTTTTCATTCACTTCATAATTTTTTTAGTTGAATTTTAATTTTGAGGATTTACTGTCTGGGGATTTACTGTCTGGGGATTAAAAGTCTAGGGGATTAAGTGTCGGGAATTAAGTGTCTGGGGATTAAGTGTCTGGGATTCCTTAAGTCTGGAGAAACCATTATCTGGTCTGCCAGGCAAGACCACCACCATGAAGGAGTCGCTCTTATTATCAGCAGGAAACATGCAAATGCCATCTTACAGTGGAAGCCCATAAATGAATACCTACTCTACGTGAGGTTAAACTCCAAGTTCACAAAACTATCTATTGTAGTAGTCTATGCCCCATTGACAACGCTGACGAAGAGGACAAAGACAAATTTTATAGCGCACTTCAAGCGGTTTTAGACGACATTCCCAAGCTTGATGTGATGCTCCTCAGAGTAGGCAAATTAAACGAGAACAGAGAAAAAGAGTTATGGGGCGGCATGGAACTGGAGAACCTACTGACAATGGTGAGAAACACATTAGTCTGTGTGAAGAGAACGATATTATTGGTGGCACTCTGTTTGCACACAAAACAATCCACAAACTCCTCCGAGATGAAGCAGCAATAACGATCGATACCTTTAACAAAACCACAATAGAAGCAGCAAAAGAAACCATTGGCTACAGGACAAGCCCCAATAATGTATGGATATCTGTGCACACATGGAACATGATAGAAGGAAAGAGATGAAGATGAAGCTCCTGAACATGAAATCCTCCAGGCTCAAAGAGAGGACTGCAGCCCAATACAGGGAGCTAGACAAACAGATCAAGTCCTCAATGAGAGACAACCGACAGTACATAAAACAGCTCGCAGCTGAAGCCAAGGCAGCAGCCGAACGGAAAGCTTGAAGGCGACCTATCAGATCATAAGGAAGCTACGAGGTGACCGAAGGCACAACCAGGACCTCCTGGTTAAAAGAGCAGATGGCACACCCACCACTGAAGAGCGAGCCAAACTGAAGAGATGGGGGGAACATTTTCAACAGATTCTTAACCAGCCAGAACCATCAGTGCTACCTGAAATCACCGAACCAGAAGAAGACCTAGATATCAACACTGGCCCCACTGCACTACAAAAAATTAAGGAAGCCATTCTCAAAACGAAGAACGGCAAGGCGCCAGGAGGGGATGGTGTATGTGCTCAAATGCTGAAAGCAGAAGAGGAAGAGACACCACATATCCTACAAACAATCTTCCTGGATATCTGGGACAGTGAAGAAATCCCTGCTGATTGGAGAAAAAGTGTTATAGTCAAGATACCAAAGAAAGGAGACCTTGGTGACTGTAATAACTGGAGAGGCATCACATTGCTATCCCTCACCAGAAAAATTGTTTGCCGTATAATCCTCCAGCACATTACAACAACAGCAGACTCCATGCTCTGACAAGAACAAGACGGGTTCCGGAAAGGACGATCATGTATCGGTCATATCTTTGTGCTGCGACAGATCCTAGAACAATCGCAGGAGTGGAACAGTCCCCTGTATATGGCCTTTATTTACTTTGAGAAGGCATTTGACAGCTTACAACATGCCTCTGTGGAAGATTCTATGTCACTACGGCATCCCAAAGAAACTGGTCAACATCATCAAGTTCTTATACTAAAATTTTGAATGCCAGGTCATCCACAACAACCAGCTGACTGAACCCTTTAGAGTGGAGACAGCCGTCAAGCAGGGGTGCATCCTGTCACCAATACTGTTCACACTGGCCATTGATTGGCAACAGGGCCTACAGTGGACTCTAACCAGAGTCTTGGAGGATGTAGACGATGCTGACGAGCTAGGACTGCTATCCCATAGGCACCAAGACCTTCAAGATAAGAACGAAAACCTTAGTAAGACTGCCAACATGATAGGACTCAGAGTCAACACTCGAAAAACACAAGTCCTAAGGAATAACATGACAAACAATAACCCTCTCAGAATCAGCGCGAGTCCACTACTGGACATAAAAGAATTTGTGTACCTAGGCAACAAGGTGACAGCAGATGGTGATTATGAACAAGAGGTCAACACCAGGATCAGCAAAGCCAACCAACCTTTTGCAATGCTTAAGCCCATCTGGAGATCCACTGGCCTCAGCAGCCATAGAAAGATCAGGATCTTCAAGAGCAACGTCTTCAGTGTCCTCCTATATTGTGTCAGATTGCTGGAAGACCACAGCCTCCATCGAGAAAAAGCTAGAAGTGTTCCAGACCAATTGTCTGCGGCGCATACAAAAGATCTTCTGGACCAACACCATCTCAAATGAAGAACTTGCAAAAGGGTGGGGATGTGCACCTTGGCAGAAGCGATCCAACTGCAGCACTTGTGATGGTTAGGTCACGTGTGCTGCATGCCTCCAGACTCAATCCCCAGAACAGATCTGCAATGGACGCCACAGGAAAAGAGGAACAGAGAGGGAGCCCCAAAGAAACGTGGGGGCGAACCATCAAAAAGGACCTCAAGAACAGAGACCTATCACTCGAGACAGCCCCCAGAACAGCAGCAGACAGAACCAGATGGAGGTCCCTTGCTGTTGCCTCACGTGCTAGACGGCACAAGGAGGACTGATGATGATAGAAATAATAAAAATGATTGAAGGTGATTTTTTTTAAAGATTTTTTTCAGTTTCTATTGCAACAAAAGATAAGTGGAGGAAGTCAAACAAGTCAGAAATATATTATGCAATGATTTCAGCAACAGCCTCTGAACACAGTTTAATGGAAGATGCAAAGGACTTTTCTCAAACTGAACATACAATTGCAGATTTGTGTAAAACATGAACACACCTCAAAACCCATCTGTTTTCTGAAAGCAGACTTCACAGGCAAAATCAAACCATTTTTACTGGCTCAAACAAAATTATTTAGCTTTTTGTTAATAAGAAATAATAATGCTTACAATGCACGTCCTTTTTAAAGCCACTGGCTGACACTCACACTCTGATCAACCATGCAATACGGTCCTTGCATGTTTCTGTCACTAAACAGCATGTGTACTAATGTTGCAAGAGCATATACCTGTAGAAATGTAACCTGGCTCCAACTATTAACTACATTTAACCATCTGATCTTTGACACTGTCCATTCACACAGTTTCACTCAGTATTACATAGCAAATACCCCCAGATACAGGGTATGAACATTTCCGTCAGTCATCACCACAAAAATAATTCTTCACATGATTAAAGCCCCTATGCAAAGAGACTCCAAGCACTTTATAATGTCTATTGCATGGCATAGTAAAAGGTAAACAATATAGTTGAAAATGAATATGATAAAATGAGAGAATGAAAACTAGTCTGTGATATATAATCTTTTCAAAATGACTGGCATAAGAAAAGTACAGAAAATAATTCCCCTGAGATAGAAATCTTGCTAGAAAAGTGTAAGCATACTCTAAGTGATATAAAAGTAGGTTACCATTATACCAATGTATAAGTAAATAAAGTTAAAAAAATACTACAGATGCTGCACTGCATCATTCAGAAATACATGTGTAGAGTATATCACTTTATCATGTAAAGTTTATAGAGCACACATTTTGTTCATCCAGCAAAACAGGAATTATACACACTTGCATTTGCAAACTGAGAACATTCATGGTTTCCAGAGATCCTCAGTTTCAAACCAAAACTTAAAAATTTCTTCAAAACATCACTTTTTCGGTCTCTCCACAAAACACCACCAAAATAGTTTAAGCCCTTAGCTAATATGGCTAACACAACCCCACAAAACTTACCTTGACCTTTACCCAAATCCAAAAGCCTTCAACAAGTATATATAATATATAATATTATATATACTCTCCTAACCCTAGAATAACCCAAACCCCACCTCTAATCTAAAAACTAAAACTGACCACCGGCCCATCTCTGCCTGAAGTTCACAGAACACACACACACACACACACACGTCTTCCAAAGAAGTCTTAGTAAACAGAGCAAACTTGACCATAACATAATCAATAGGCAAACACATCACTGGTTACACTCTGCTCTGATAACATTGCAAGGGTTATTTACACTGGTGCAGCAGCTGATTCTGGTTCTCCTAGAATTCAGGATCAGAACCATCTCCTGAGTCCCACCCTGATGTTTCCGCACTTCCAAGTTCAGTCTCAAAGTCAACCTCTACATTATACTGGAAGTCTGGGTCACCTGGTTTCTTGCGATTCTTTTCAAAAGTTGAATCCATTTGAAGCTTTTTGCGCGTCAGTGTCTCTGGATCCACTTTGTTCAGATCTTCATTGGGGTCAAGGGTGTCTATGTCATTGTTTCGGGCTATGCTGACCTCAAGGCTCATGCCACACAGCTTGTCCTTCAAGATCGTCAGCAAACGATGAAGCTGAGCTTCTGGTAAAAGCTGCACAAATCTTGCATGGCGTTTATTCTCTATCAATTCTTTGATAGTGGAGGAAATGTTAGAATGTCTAGTGAAGCTCCTAAGTGGCATAGACCTTCGCCGAAGTTTATTTGCCTTCCAGTCCTTGTATGTGATGACAAGTGTGGGTGGATCAAAACGAAGACCACATTTCAAAAGTTGCAAGGTCGTTGTTGTCATGGTAACGTCTATCACTTACACATCTGTAAAAGATGGCCTTCGTAAGTTTATTGCCTGATCTGAGTAATAACCTGTTTATTCGCTACTTTGGAAAAACACCCAAGCACAATTTTTCCTGTCCTTTACCAGAGCACAAGTTAAGAACAAAGTCTTAAGACCATACGACTTATAACAGTAGGCCTAATAAATGTTTCAGTGAGTTTTGTTTCTTGACGGATAGCTCTGTATGTGTGTGAGAGCGACAGAGAGAGAGACGTAAAATGCATGTAAACAAAAAAGTAATGCTGTTTTGTAAGAAATCGAAAGTCTGCCGGCAATCAAAAACAGAAAAACACTGTTTTCACTACTGTCCTAAAAAAAATAAATAAATAAGAAACGGCGTACAACAAAGTTGTCAAATGTCAAAAGCGTAACTGTTTCAAATTGGGCAATACTGCAAGCCACACACCAAGTATGCTTTAAACATACTTACATGAATAAAATTTTAATTTCGATTAATTCTTGTTAGCATATTTCCTCATAACGTCTTGTTGATGACAGATAAAACTGTTCAGAAACTTCTCGCGCTCTGGACTCGAACATGCTACAACCAAGCGTCTGTCAGCTTTACTTCCCTTGCGGATGTGTTTCGCAGAAATATACATATTATGTGTGGATGTCTCCCTCTGTGTACACTTTCGGAAACCTAATAACGGCAGTGGAGGTGATTATGCTGAGTGTAACTAACATACATTCATTCACTTTAATATCTTTAATGCCTTGTGCTATCAGTTTTCTAGGCGTGATCATTGGGAAGGAGCCACGGACCTATATCACCATTCGGTGAAGAAACGGAAATAAAAAAAAAACTCCTTCCCTTCTAAAGCTTTTTTTTTTTGAGTTTTAACTCCTGTGTTGAAGTTCTTTGATTCTTCTCTTCTTTTTTTGTTGTTAAGCTTTTTAAACTCACAGTTGCATCAACACCCAATAAAATCGCTAATATTGCTTCCATTATATGAAACTATAGTTTTCCGTCAATTTCACTAGTAGCGTAATCCACAAATATTGTGCAAGTTGCTTCTAGAAAATACTGTTAATATTTATTTCATGCTGTACATTAAAACGAGCACTCGCAACCACATATTCCTTTCTACACCCTTATGGTGTAGCAAACCTTTTTACAAGTACAAAATGTACAAATGTCTCGATCGTTAGTTCACAAACTCTACTGTTGATCAGAGAATACTTCAATGCTTTTTGTTTCCATTATTCCGAAAATTCAATGACAGCTCTTCGAGGTCATTGGATGACTGCTCACTCGTGCTGGATCAAACCCAAGTTGATATGAATTTGAAAGAACAGCAGACTCCCATCAGTGAGAATACTCGGTACAAGCCAGCTTGGTTGATTTAGTAGGAATGTGCTTCAACCTTGAGGTGATTTCGCACTATGGGGGGAGAGGGAGGGTGAGGAAACCGTAGTACCCGGAGAAAACCCCCGAGGCCCAGCCCTGCGGGAAGGTGTCACATCCAGAGAGTGTACCAAGACGAAATCTGAACCCTGAGTTTCTAACTGGTGAAAAGCGAGTTTTTTAACCATTACACTACTGGGTGCCTCTTCACAAGCCAACTTTTTGTTGTTGTTATTGACTTTGAAAAGAGAAAGTGCTTCCATCTCTCAGTGATTTAGCACTGTGGGGGATGGGGTCTTTGGGGAATGTGGGTTTTGGGGAGGTGGGTGAGGGTGAGGGTATGGGGGATTGGAGAGGTGCAGAGGGAGGTGCAGGTCACAAGCTGACCCTTCTGAATATGGATTAAATAGCTGACCAGTTAGCACAGTAGCAATAACTCTGCTTTGGTAATGATAAAGCCTGATAACTTCTATAAAAAAAGAACAAATGTGCTTCAAACTGACAAGGTCTGCCCAAATACACTTGTGTCAACCTTACTCTGGATATGTGCATGCATATGTTTATAGATAAGTATAAGCATGTTCATAACAATGGCATCATATGCATCTTTTATATTTCGCTTAATTTGATGTTTTGAATATTTTAAGTAGAGATTAATCTAAAAAGCTGTAAATGAATTGGTGATACTGAAGACCATCAGGACAGGGTTCAGGTACAATTCAAAAATCTGGATATAACTGTGTTCTTTTCTTTATGTAATTCCTGCTAAAGAAATTTTTTAATTTCCGGTAAATTGTTCACTTCACAATCTTTTGTGTTGTTATTCAAGAATATTATTCATGACTTTTACTAAGCAACAAAATGCCAGCGAGTAGAACTTATTACTAATACGTGCAAGTGGTTCGCTATCTCTAAGGCATGGCATGTAGAAGACTCTCCTTCCACTTTTACCTTTTCCGAAAAAATAAAATCAGATACCCACAGTGGGTGGATGGAGGGTTTCCAGTCACAGGCACCAAACCTCAGACCAGTGATCTTCTGTTCCAAAGTTGAGCAATTGTCAACCCATGGCATTTCCCTTTCCCCTTACCACCCATCCTTCATTCCTTTGCCATCTTAATGTAATATATAATGTAATATAATAAAGCAGCAGTTGTGCTCACCAGAGGTGGCCAAAGTCAACCACTCTCAAAGCAGTGCATCACCTGACACACTAAAACTTTTGAGCCAAAATAATTTTTATGGAATTTTTCTCCTTTTTCTGGTGAACAATCGGGTTTTAGTGTAAATTTCTGGTGTCACTCTAAATCTGTGGGTGAAAAAAAAAGAGTTAGCAATGAATTCTAGACTTGCCCTAGATCAGAAAGTAAATCCAGTAATGTGACAAAGTGGGTAGGGGAAGAAAACCATTGAAAAGAAAGTTCAGAATCTTTTTCCCCAAACCATAATGCAGAACTTATGTTGTGACAAAGCTGAAATGCCAGAATCCAGTGGTTAACAGTCTTATTCCCATATTTTACTGACTTGTTAAAAACAAAAATTGACACATCTTCTCCATACTCATAAACTTTTCAAAAACATTTCAACTTTTTTAATGAGATACTGTACAACATAACAATCATTACTTAGACACAAGGTTTTTTTTTTAAATTATATGGAGACAGAAACATGTTTCTGATCACTAAAATCATGACTAGATTCAACTCTTTACATTAGATAAACTTTACAAATGATTGTTGGAACTTGCAGTTTTGATAGCTATACTTAATTACAGAAAACCTGTCATCGTAATAAGTTCAGTTGTGAAAGTGGACCATGAATGAGAGATATATAGCAATAATTTGATTTTTAAGTTAAAATTATTAAAATTATGAGAATGTCTAGAACAGTGGACTGACGTTAATGCAGAAGGACTGCACCAATGCGAAAGTGTATGTGATGATGCACAAGTAACATGAATCATGAAAAATGAACAAGTGTGCTGAGTAGACAAAGATGTAAGAACATGCAACAAAATATGTGCAGCATGTGTGTGTGTGGGGGGATTTAAATGATTAACAAGGTGGAGCATAGACTGTAAACCGAACTCGACTTTCAAGAAGTGTGTTTGTTTGCCGTGATCTTCCACCTGAGGCTTGAAAGGCCTCAGCCAATGGGAGAGCTGGAACCATTAGGCAAATTTGTGTACAAATGAAAGGTCAAGATTTTCTGTGCACGGTGATGTTTGTACGCAGGCTTGTGTTTTAAGAATGGAAGGTGGGCATACACCCACACTTTGGAGAATAGCATCTTGCATTAAGCATTACCCTGCTGTTAGATAAAACATTTTGCAACCCACTAGATCTTCTGTCACATCCTGGGTTGAGCAGCAAACACAAAACAAATGCTTAAAGAGGCTGTGGAGTCTCAGATTTGGTGTCCTGACATTCCTGTGTCAAACTGCACAGAAAGTAATACCAGGCTAGGTAGGCATCTTCCTGGTTCCTATTTTGCAGTCATGGTGGATGGGTTATGTCCACTGGCTGATGTGATTTTAGTAACTGCTGTGACTGCCCAGATCAGACTAGGGAGAGAGAGAGAAACATGGTGAAATTCATAAGTTTTCTGTAACATAGCATTTTGAAGAACAGCAAGGTCTGAATTTAAAACTTACTAGAATCTGCAGCTTGATCAAAGAAATGAGACCAAAGCATAGTAAGCAGGCATACATGATTTACACAGGTAAATTTATGCATATATGCACACACATACACATGCGCACAGAGTTCTCTTATGACAAACTGGCAGTCAGTCAACTAACTGTAATTTAGTTAGCCAAATTCCAGAGCTGTTACATATTGTTTTGCTGACATCAATCTCATTCTAAATATTCAACAGACATGCTCAAAATACAACTAATTTTAAAAGTTATGAAACTGACAATCTCACTGTTGTACAGGGTTAGAAACATAGAGTTGTACTCGTTCCCTGTTAACTCACATCTAAAGCTGCTAAGACATTTAAATGTGGCGCAATGTCATAAGGAAGGGAAAGAAGCTGATAAAAATAAATGATAAAATTCAAAACAGCCAACAGTAAACCTGATCTACCATCTCTGACTTCAAAATTTACTTGGAACTGAAATCCAAATATAAACTGTGCAGTAAAATTGCAATGAAAAATGGGTAGGGGACACAATAAATAATGTTTAAAATACTGTCCTTTTCAACTGATGGCAATGTGCATGCGCTCCTTAGTAGACAAGATCTCACCATTACATATGGGGTGGAGTGGAGTAGCATCATTACTTCATGTAAGAAACTCCTTACAACAACCGAGACTATCAAAAGCTCATCGGTGAGGTGAAAAGCCTTTCAGTTTAAAAGAACCATCAGCTCCAGAAAAGGAAGCAGTATAAATGATCTACCTCGCTCTCTCACACACTCTCTCACTTGCTTATTCACATATACTTTGGATAGGTTATGTTAAGTACACAACAAACAAGCATCACTGGTGACTTCACAGCAACAAGTTACATCAGCTTTGATCTATCCTGTTTATATATTAATGACAAGGTCAGATTTAGAAAGAATCCCCTGTTTACACATTAAAAGGTGAAATTTAGAAAGGGATAGTTGTTAATAAAACAGATACAGTCAGAACAAATGAAAAATAGTTACAACTTCAATCATGCATTTTTTTAAAAAGTGAACCCCCAGCAGATTTTTTTTTTAAAGTACAGCTGAAGAAATCACATATCCACACAAAAAGTTCTGAGAACCTCTACATGCTAATCTTTTCAACAGAAAGCCAAACATTGCCATAAAGTAATAGGACAGGCAAGGGAGGGTTGTCAAATGCTGCTGACATAAACAGTAGCCTTAACTTAAAACAGCCTCAAAGATTACTGGTGTACATTAAAATAAGCCATACATCACAAAATTGTAGCTAAGTATGTCAGTCAACATGACACTAAGAATCAACTTAACCAAAAAGCATATCTCCAACCTTCATTGTAGTTTCAAGATTAATGTGTATCACCAAGTTCTATCTAAAATGTCATCGGCTAAGTATGATGCAGAATCCAAGTGAAAGGAGATATTTTGTGACAAGCTGCAAGTGACTGTACAGCGGACACACTGGTATTGCCTCTAAATGGTATTAAAGACAGCATAAATTTTCATGTCATTACCATAACCTTAGAGATTTAATCTTAAGATACAACTCATAATAGTAACAAATAATAATAGACCTGAACAGCACTCAGGATCTCCCAATCCCTGAAATATATTCCTAATATCTCATTCCTGGCTGACAAATCAGAAGGGTATTTGACAATTTCCCCAGAGTCCCTCCACCCCCCCCCTCCCATATTCAATTAATACTTGCACAAAGAATCAGTCTGCATCAGTACTTTATACATTACACCCAGCTGTCCATGACACTGAAGTATCTGGTCACTGTCCGGTCTCAAAGGTCACAGTACACACAAGCCATTTACGAGCACACAAGCTGTTCAACATCTACTGCAGGATTTTATTTTCTTGTAAACAGTGCAGGATTGTGGTTAAACAAAGTGTGTGCAGGGACCAATGAAATCTGACTACTGCACAGCACCTGGTAGCTCACAACACCAAAGCTGGACTCACGTAAGCAGGAGGTACCATGTGAGGCGGCTGCTGCTGCTGGTGCTGTCAAAGCACATCCGTGTTAGAACAAGGAATGCAGTTAGCATACGGCATACAGCATTAACTAACAGACTCCAATATCCCCGTTTTCACAACTTTCTGGTATATTACTTTAAAGACTTTTTTTTTCCTTTTCTGCTGCTCTTCTATGGGAAGTAGCAGAGTAGGAAAGAAGGACTGTAACATTATAAGGAATGTGTAACATTTTAAGAAATGTGCTAAACAATCATTCTTTGGATCCTTAAAAACAGAGAGAAAAGTTTGAAGGTCTTTCTACCTGCTGACATTTGCAGGAGGCACTTGCAGGTTTAGAAAAGGAGATAGGAATGTGCCTGCAAACTGGCCAAGGAGTCTACTGCTGTGAATCACCAAAAAAGTTAGCAATGATACCATTTGACCCCTGAGGAGATAGAACCTGGCACAAAGGAAGGGGAATGTATATTGTATGATGTTAGTGATGATATCACCTGACCTCTGAGGAAGTGGAAGTTGGCAGAGGAAAGGGAGTGTATATTATATGATGCTAGACATTGTTCTGGATTGTCTGACAGTATCACAATGTTACAGAGATATATGCTACTTGTTACAAAGACAGCGCCTGTATTTATCAGAGCACATCCTCTACTTCTCTTTCCTGCTGTCTTTTTTTTTTCTCTAGAATGTTCTCATACAGTGAAACAGCAAGACTAGCAAAAGATCATGCAAAGAATCCACCCTGCTGACAGATATCAGCTTCACCCCATATACTGAATTTGAGGATAATACCAGATAATTTCACATTATTTTAAAACTGAAAAGATGTACTCAAAACTTTTTACCAAAAAATCATTCAAAAAGCCAATTTTTCAACAATAAAACTCCCACCTTCTGATTACAAGTAATCTATTTTGACATCTACAGGCCAGAAACAGAGGTGGCTTAAACCACATAGGTGTACTCACCGATGTATCGTCGATGTACTGGGAGGAAGACCCCTCCTCAAAAATCGCCCCTCCGCTGCCCCCCCCTGCATGGTGGGGATAGTACTGGCTCTGCTGCTGTGGAGTCAAGGGCTGTTGCTGCTGCTGTTGTGGCTGGGGGGTCATGACAGCGTGGCCCTGTGAGGTCATGGCCTGGGGGTGTGGGGAGTGGCGGTAGTACTGTAAGCTGTGCTGCTGGCTGGAACTGCTGCTGCTGACGGATGATGGTGTATCATACTCACTGATGGCTGCTCCTTCTGAGGACAAACTCATCTGTGGCCTGCCACAAGAGGCAAAATCTGTGTCTGCTACGTATATACTATTTTCCCAAACATCAGCAGTTTCACACACACATACATTGGTTGTCTCCAGAACATTACTCAAGAAGGATGCTGTGTTTCCTGCCTACCAAGTCCCACACACTCAAGTCATCAAATTTCTTACTCTTCGATCTTTACGCACCTTCTGTTTTCCTACGATCAAGCACACACATTCACACCTCCCCATCCTTGAACCTCAGGGCTAATCAGGGGAAAGGCAAAAAGAATCTTGAAAACAGGGAAGTGTGCTAGAACAGTCTACTCATGTTTGAATTAAAAGGCTGTATGTGAGGTGAGTAGTTAGAATGGAGCTGTCACTTAATAGTGAAGTGTGCTAAAACAGTCTACTCACGTCTGGCTCAATGGCTGCATGTGACGTGAGTAGTTAGAATCAAGCTGTCGTTGTACGTCCTGCGGCTGGGCTTGCTGCTGCTGGTGTTTTTGATTGTTGATCCAGGCCACCTGTGCAGGTGGAGCCACTGAAGTGCCTCCAGATTGAGCTGCC
The DNA here is from genome assembly GCA_004794655.1 of Marisa cornuarietis. Classification (NCBI taxonomy): domain Eukaryota; kingdom Metazoa; phylum Mollusca; class Gastropoda; order Architaenioglossa; family Ampullariidae; genus Marisa; species Marisa cornuarietis. The sequence continues at coordinate 5,923,826 of SMMW01000627.1, forward strand.
GCACCTGTGCTTCGTGACCTGCAAATCCCAAATTCCTTTGGCCGACTGCCCGAGAGTAAAACAGGGGTAAGAAAAATTAAGTCCCTGGTTCATTGGGTCCAGTCAAAATGCCATGAACCTGTTGTTAATGTTATCTGAAAAGCTATTTATGCAGACTGCATAAAACGAAGATAAAGCAAGGTTGTCCAAAACACCATTTGACCCCCCCACCAAAAAAAGTGTCATGTACATGCATGAATATGTGCATGACAGAACTTGATAGAATGCATACACAACATACCTAGTCATCACTGGCCATACAATGTCAAGCCTTCTCAACAAATCTAAATGCCTGAGACAAAATTGATTCTTTTGGACTGTAAAGGATATTGGAAAGTCAGTGTCGTTGACACATCATGCATAGCATTCATTTATTAGGCAAAACTGAAAGTACTAAATAGAAAAATACCAACATGAATTTTGCCTGCACTTTTATTTTTAAAAAGTCAGTTTATTATTTTGCTATGAATTTTTTTTTTGACACCCTTGAAAGGCATCGTTAGGTTGCTACAACATATGTGTTATAATAAAAGTGTTTGTTATTCTCCGACATACTGCAGGACCTGACCCCAGCTGGACGTAATTATTTAGAAATTTTTCTACTTAAGATCTTCTGTTCTAGGGAAGGAGCCAGTATTCAAGTGGAATAATTTGTCCATAGACCTACATACCTTGAAACTTCTATATGATGTTTCTTGTTTTTTATTAACTGTCAAAAATTAATGGTGGCACCAGGCAGTCAGTTTGCTCCCCTATTTGCCTTATTTGTGAAACAAAATTTGAAAGTAATGTCTGCAAAAACTTCCTATCATATGTCTTGTCTCACTTTTATGACCACACTTCTAGCAGGATAAAATGTTTTTACAGAAAGAAATTAGTAGTTATATTTACAGTGTCATTGATAAGATATGCAAAAAGGCCAGGTTAAAAGAAGTATCAATGTTGATGCATACCTTTAAAATGTATTTTTTGCTCACTCACTCTAACACACACACTATTATGTTAAAGAAAAAAATTTCAATTTTATCTAAGAAATACAAACTTCAGAAGGAACATTAATCAAACTCTAAGACAATAAACATGGCCAAGCAACACCAAACCCAAACGTAAGAAAACTGAAAACAATCAAGCAAAACAACTTCATCAATTTATTATCCAGTAAAAAAGCAGCCAAAATAAAAATAATGACCAAGACTAAAGTACAAATCAATAAATGTGTTTCAGTACATGTGCAGTACTCACACAAAATGGTGGCGGCTATAAGACAAATGAATGACCATTACACATGGTATCACAACATTATGTATCAAAAGACAACGCACAAACTGTGCAATACTTACTGTAACATGTGTGCACACATTCTTTACACAAACTATAACAATGGCATTGGAGGGGACGAAGGGAAGAAGGCTGATTTGAAAGCACCCCCCCAACAAACACACACTCCCATCATAAAATGTACAGTAATCTTTATAATCAATAACAAAGCAGAATTTAGTGTTCATTTACAGCCTTAATACAATGCCCATAAATTATAAAAACTCACCCAAACAAGTTCTGAAACTTGGCAACATGCATTAGATAATGTACTAATCACTACAGATGATGCATGCTGCAATTTGGCTACAGAACAGCAAGGCAAAGTCCACCAAACAAAACCAACACAAATTTTTCCATGTGAAACCAAGGTAAAAACCACAAGGTGTTCAATTAAAGGAAAGCACCAAATGACAAACATAACAGCCTCTTGTTCTACATAATCACAAGAAGCAAGGAAAATTCCAAACATCCAACAACTGAGCCAGTATACTGTAACAGAGTAATCATTCAATACATGCATTCCAGCATTCAGGCCACTCTGCACTTTTATTTTTAAAAATGACTACTTTCTGAAGGCTTCTGCAAATGTTACAAAGTATATGCATTACAAGTATACATACATGTATTCTCTCTTTCTTTTGCATGTCCACGCCCACACACACACAGGCATGCACTCGCTCATACAAAAATTCCTTCTGCATGCAGGTAAACACCGGACAGCTGCCAAACAGAAAACTCAAAGTTGTACAAATTGCTGCAGCACACGTGTCTCTTACACATCATCGAAGTCTGCTTCAGAGCCTTGCTCAGACATATCATCCATTTCATGGTGGTGCCGTTTGGTAGCTGTTGAGGTCATCTGTGGCATCCCCATGGGTCCAGGTGTTTGCGCGTCACCAAAACTGCTGGATGAAAGTTCCCCAGATGCTGCAACATACCAACAAAAACATCTGCGATCATCTATTATCACTGCATTCTAAATGATTTACATAACAAGAAGAACTGCTGAAGACTAATGTCATTCATTATACACTATAAGAACAAAGGCCAAAAGTTAAGTCATAAATCTTTGTTACTTACAGATATGAAAACCATGTCAACATGAGACCGATCTAGACTTTACTACTTCTCACATCAGGAGATTATACCAAAATTCTTTCCCAACACAAGCTGATGACTTGTCACTTATTCTTTAAGTCTGTAAGCACGCTCCAACGAGACGGTTAAACAGAACTGATTATTAAAAAAATAAACGGAACACCTGGCACCTTTGCAAGTACCCGCATGCCTCATTTATGACAGAATACTCTGCTCCCACCGAACCAAACAACAGTCTTCTTTTCTACTGGTCTCTAGACAAATTATTTCCTCACCATCAACACGTCGCTTGCCGTAGCGCTTTGCAGATGCTTGCTTGAGGGTGATTGGGTTGATCTGTTCTTCCCCCTGCAACAGCGAGTTGCGGTAAGTCCAAAGGGGTTGCCATTCATCCCCATGATTTGCAGGGACTCCACCAGCAAGGTGTTTGTTGAGGTAGTTTAGCCTAAGAGAGAAAAAAAATTACATAAACAATTAAATTACCACAGGAAAGCAACCATGAGTATATATTGCAACAATGCTTTAAAAAAGGGTCCAGTAACTAAACCCTAAGCTGACCTCCTGACAACCATGAAAAGATGTAAAATGAACTGGTATGGGCATGTTCTCAAGATCAAAAAGACTTCCAAAAGTACCATTTTTGGTTGCAAAATTTCTTTCTTCTTCACACTCTTCCAGATGACATGACCCTACTAGGTACCTCTCAATTCCAGCTGCCCACTCCCAAATGGTTAGAAATGACCAATGAACAGGAAGAATGCAGAACTGCCCCCCTCCCCCGTTGCAAAAAAATTCCTACGGCTTAGCTAGTGAGCTCACCCCTAAGGTTTTCAACCAAGAACACGACCCACAAGGTTGGTTGGTTGTTTAATAATGATAATAGTGAAGATTTTTATAGCGCATATTCACACTCATAGAGAGCATGCTCTTAGCGCTTTAAACGGGGAAGAGATGTGGACTAAGTAGATACAGAACAAATGGGACGAAAGAAAACGACAGTACTGACGACGAAACAGAAAACAAAAGGCATCAAGTAACAGGAACAGAGAAATATAGTGATTCTGCCGAGAAAGATGGGTAAAGTAGCAAGAGGGAGGGGGGGGGGTAAGAAGGACTAGCATTGTGGACTGTGTTAGGAGTAATTTGTGTTTGTGTTTAACGCCGTGCCAGCAACTAAGGCTATATCATGGCAAGAAAAGTAATTTTGCTTTAAAATCAAACCACAAGGAGGGAGGTGGGAGGAAAGTAGCTGTCACCTGGTAAGTACTCAAAGAAAAAGATTCTTCGTACTGTGCCAGATAACATGAATGTATGGAGAACAAAAAAACAGGTGGAAAGAGCATTTTCCTAGAAGAAACCAGTCTGCTGGCTCTGTAGCAGAAAAAAAACTTTAAAACATACCTCAATTCCAGCTGGGTCGACCCAGGCTGAGATACTGAGAAACTGACCCAGGGTAGGCCAGACAAGTCATGATGCCTGCGACATGCTGAACCACTAACATGTTAACAACCGGATTCAGAGAATAGGAGCAAGCTGCAAGGTCTCTCAGGTAGAACCTGGCAAACATGGAGTCAGACCGCCAGTCTACAGCTTGAACAATGTCTTTAAAGGCTACATTTCTAGAAGGTAAGGCTAGTAGCTACAGCTCAGACCTCATAAGCTTGAGCATAGACTAGAGATTCCACAAATGGAGATAGGCTGAGTAAACTGCTTTGATAAACGCCTTATTCAGGCTGAAATAGTCTGTGCTATAATGTCAACCCTCTCTTCCCACAAAAGAAGAAACAGTGCAGAGCTCAAGGTCTTCCTGCAAACAGCATCAAGTCACCATAAAACCAGCATACAGCAAATGAGATAGCAATAAAACATAACCAATGCAGTCAAAGCTAGGCAAAATACTGGAAAAATGAACTCCCTAGCCAGATGGGCAGCGATTGGAGATGGGGGAAAGGAATAAGTTGGTTTTGTGTTTTTTATGAACACTGGACATGTCTGGCCAATCGGCAATGGACAGCTGACATTAAGAGGTAGTGGTGATCTCCCTATTGTCATATCATGTGGTAGAGTACAAAGAAGAAACAATCTATCTGAAAACAGTAAAAGGGTAAAATAAGAGAAAGACAAATGAAGAAAGAGAAAGAAAATAATCAAGACTGGATTGGATTGTCATTCAGCACATCCCAGAGAACAAGAGTACTGAGAAAGATGGTCGAATTCGGTGGTAATATTTCCAGGTGCCTCTAGCCTGAACTAAAAGATGATGGATGATGACTGATGATGGATTGATGGTGATGTGATGGATTGATGGATGATAACGAGGACTGTTTGAAGACACTTTGTAAGAAACCTTCCTCAGTCACACATTCTGTCCATGTTGCAAATCTCATTTATCTCATGTAAAACCAAAACCAAAGCACAGTAAAATAGTACAAATGGTTCTTACACTGTCTTTTTATCTTGCTTCATTAGTTTGTTGGTGAACTCGCACAACACTTCCATGAAGGAAAGGTTGGGGGGAGCACCAGTGGTAGGCTGCGAGTTCTCTGGTAGGGTAAGACTAAACACAATTCCTTCCCTGCAAACACAAAGCCATCAGCATGAACATCCCTATGTCACATGTTAACTAGAAAATCTAGTCACTACAGTAGATACAAATTTGAGTGACGACCACCCAGTTTAAGACTGCTATTCTGAAATTAAAGAAACAGAGATTATCACTCGTACAGAGAAATTTAAATTCTAATAAATCATAAAGACTGATGAGAGCAATTACAAACACTGCTGACCTGTGCATGGCTGCTACGGCCTCCCTGTTTTTCACCTGGTCCAATCCAAAGGACAAGGAGAAACGCCTTGCCAGTTCTTTGATTGACTGGAAAGCGTCAGAGGATCTGTCAATTTCTCCTTGTTCAGCCTGCAGCTCCTTGTACAACTGAGCAAGCAAACCCAATGTTCAATAAGACGATAACTTTTTTTTTCATTTGTTCCAAGAGATCTAAATCAACCCCAACTGCTCCCTCAACAATTACCTTTAAATTATTTTTTTCGATTACCTGGTCTTCTCTTACCAGCACTTAATGAAGTAAAGCAACCAAAACCAAGTCCATTTCATGACTGTGAACTCTGCCACCAGTCCCCTATCCCAAATCTACATCAGCTGTAACTTTATTTTGGTGCTTGGTGTTACTGTCATTTAAGATAAACATGTTCTTATGTAAAATAAAAACACAGCTACAATATGGAGCCAATAACAGAAAGAAACAACCTGGACAAATCTTACCTGTGTTAGACTCATGGCAAGAGTTTTGGCGGTGTTGACTTTGTTGATTTCCCTAGCTTTGCTAAGCGTAGCTTTAATAATGTCACCATAGTCATTGTAGAACTATGAGAAAATAAAATCTTCAAATAAAGAAGTTTTTAAAAACAGACTTTAAAAATATCATAAAAAATAAAATAGCTATTTACTACTAATAAAGAACAGAAAGCACAACTGTGAATTCTTTCATATGAAGCATCACACCTAGGTTAGGCCAATATTGCATACACATTATTCATCATAAGAATTTTTAAACAATTGTAAACATTTGAAATAATGTTATAAAATCTACAGGAAGGTGGAAAAATATAGGAATCTCTTTACTTTTTGCTGAGAGGCGCTGGAAGGAAACATTTGGTAATTAAAGGCGAAAAAGAGTAGGAGAAGGCAAAAATGGCAAGGGATGCAACCGACACATCACAGATCAAAAAAAAAAGAGAAGGGTTGGAAGAAGCTGAATGCCTGAAAGCTGCTGTCAAAGACAGGATATGACACAGAATTAGTTTACATATAACCTGCTCCTTCTTACTTTCATGTAATGTTTAAACATATCTGCTGCCACTTTGATACTGATGACGTTGTACACAACGAGCTTGCAGAAACAGGCAAGGAAGTTCCGCCGCTTGTGCAGTTCTTCAATTTTGACATTTTCATCTACATCATCTGTAGAAATGGTATTTAAATTACACATTATCATTCAACAGTATAAGTGAGAAAAAAGCGTTCATGTAAAATCTCTCTCATCCTCTAACTTTAGATCCAGCCTTGGTATTTACTGAACTAAGCTCACAGTGTCCAAACCTGATATTCACTGATCTATGCTCACAGTATCCAACCCTGGTATTCACTGAACTCTGCTCACAGTATCCGACCCTGGTATTCATTGATCTATGCTCATGGTATCATTTCCTTTTAAGGATAACATAAAAACAAATATGCATGACTAGGAAATCTGATAAAGAGTGAACACGAAACATATTTTTTATTTATCTGCAAGATACAGAGATAAGAGTTAAAAATAGTTTTACATGAACATATCGAGTGCTTTTAGCTTACACTCTTAAACCAGTAAACTTGTTCTCCAAAGTCTGATCTGTTAAATCATAGTTATGGACTATTTACCATCATCATCCTCCACGAAGACTTTCTCTGTAAGGAAGTTGCTTAGGTGTGACTGTAGCCTGCGGTCCACTTCAAACACAAGGGGCTTTAAGTTTGGGTTGTCTCCCAGGTGTTTGCTAAACACTATCAGCAGGTCACATATGGACACATATGCCTACAAGACAAGCAATGCCAGAAAATCTGTGAGAAGAACATTTATATTTTGCTGCTTTTTCAACACCTTTCTAAAGTAGGCATTTTTTTAATACTAGAAAAGATACTTGTATGTGTTGATTGATAATACCTGTTATTTTCTGTCAACCCACAGAAACATATGGGGGGGATGGGGAGAACTTTGATGCAGGGCCCCAGGTAGTGTAGTGGTTAAAACACTCGCTTGTCACCACTGCAGTGAGTGGCTCAGGGTTCAGATCTCGTCTCGGGACACTCTCTGTATGTGACACCTGTTCGCAGGGCTGGGCGGCGGGGGTTTTCTCCGGGTACTCCGGTTTCCTCCCCCCTCCCTTTCCCCCCATAGTGCGAAATCACCGCAAGGTGGAAGCACTTTCCAACTAAATAAACAACAACAACTTTGATGCACATAATTTTAAGGGGATGCTGCTTTCACATCCTCAGTGTGAATGCTTATTACATCACTATTTTAGTGCTTGTATTATTCCCACCCACCTCACACAAATTTTTGAAGCCAGATTTTACACTTGACTCATGGGTATTATTTAACTTTTAAGTATTGCCCTCTAAGCAATGGAGAGATATACAAAAGAGATTGCAGGTTGTAGTAACACATATTTCAGAATTTTTTTTTTTTGATCACTTTGCACCACACTGTGTAAAAAAAAAAAAAAACAACAACTTATGGCTACCTACTCTACCTTCTTTCCTAAGTGCAAGCTCTGGCCAGCTATACCATTAAAAAAAACTTCTTTTCTGTGGCCAGGTATACTTGACAACCTCCCTTGGCTTAACTGGGTGAAGGAGACAGCAATCGTTTTGTCTCATCCATGAATCCAAATTTTGGTGTCTCCTATTGAACTGTAATGTTTGTTGCATCGTTTATCTCTGTTCTGGATTGTTCTTCAATGCTTGTGCAGCTCTGCTTCTTCCAACAGACATCTTCATCCTCTAACGGCCTCTGCAATCTGCCCTTCGTTTTGACATATTAATTTGGGTTTTTGACTGTACAGGATTCAATGTGCCTCTTTCATTGAAACTTCTTAACTTTTCCAGCATTGTGAAATATGATGTCTTCCATTTTCTGACTTACGAACCATGTAGTCTGCTGCATGTTCTACAGATTACATTTTGGATCCATGCACTTCAGCAATGTCACTATGAGAGATGCATTTTGTGTCAATCTGCATCATGCTCGATGCATGTTTCTGGACTGCTGTCGCGTTCACTTCTTCAAGGCCAGGATTGGGCTTTGTTTTCATCTATACTGGCCAAGAACTTCAAATAAAGTATTCAGATGAATCCTTCTTTTGACTGTGAAAGATGTGAAATGCTGCTCCTTTTAACGGTTTGGGGAAATGATTGAAGTTGTGTGTCTCACTTGTTCAATTTCTGTACAACACATTGAGCCTAGTTAAAGGGAAACTGTGTTATAGGTTCCTACTAATCTACATAGATGTGAGCTGATTGTCAAAGTGCTATGAACCTGCTGCTAGCAAGCAGCAACTAAAAATGCTATTATTATTATATGACATGATGAGAGACTGTCTCATGGCAAACAGCCACAAGCATTTAGCTTACCTCCGCACCCACTTTTTCATGCTGGTGGAACAACAAGTCGTGGCAGTTCTTCAGGTAGTTGTCTAAGCGTTGCTTCAGAATTTTCATTTGCTCCTGCCAATCATTTAAACAGACATGCATGGAATGTAAAGGAATATGAATTGATCTTTAAATCTCTTTGATTCTTAAATACTGCCAACTCCTGAATTTTGCAGCATAGCCTCAAGAAACTTCACAAATTGATGGCATATATATCAGCATTAAATGGGTAAACAGAAAAATTTAATGGACTGAATTGGTGAGTCTGTGTGTTGCTTCTGTCAAGTTTGATACAGCAAATGAGTTCAGTAGTGGAGACAACGTGGTGAATCTGCCATTACTATTACACATCTGTTGGTACTACTCATAGGGAGAAGCTTCTTGCAAAATTCAAACAGCTGTACAAATAGAAAACTGGTACCTTGTCTGGATTGTCTTCATTAATACGGTGACGATACCACAAGATAGCCATTGAGCAGGCAGCAACAGACCGACAAATAATCTGCAGATGGTCAGAAAGAAACGATGCTTTTAAAAAAAAAAAAATTTTCCCTTTCAAACAGCAGCAAGAAGTAAATCTGTTACCTATTCTAATCTCCAAAAGTACAATTTTAAGATGATAAAGTAACACTGGGCATCTTCCAGCCTTCTAAAATTTCTTCAGTGCTTCCTTCTCTCAAAAGATATCCATCCATACAGCAGGTATTTACTTACATCTTCTGAAATGCTGGCACCTTCATTTGCTGTCTTGATGATATGAAACAGGTCCTCCCACAATTCCCAGTTGGTCAGATCATGACAACTGTTACAAAAACAAGATGGTCAAGCACAACACACTAGCATACAATTAATTGCAGTCTGCACTTGTCATCTTGCCCCCATCTGTCCTCGCCGTGATATAGCCTTAGTTGCTGGCATGGCGTTAAACACAAACAACCAACCCCATCTGTCCATCACAGATTTTGGGCAAGAGGTGAGGGTGATGACCTCCAGAAACTGGGGATAACTTTCGGACATTCAATCACAAAGTATATGCTCCACAACTGGGGATAACTTTCGGACATTCAGTCACAAAGTGCAGCAAGAGGCAGGGTTGGTGAGGCAAATGAACTGACACTATATAGAAAAGTTCTCTTTGAACCAACAGTGATCATCTTAAGCCAAACCACAGATTTAGCCATGGAGATTGAAAAGGCAAGATTGTAGTAAAATCTGCCAAATATCAACATACCAGCATCTGCAAGAATGGGGTGCGAGTTGAAGCACGCAAATATGCATGTATAGAGTTTATGTCTAAATGTACAGTTCTTCAAGACTAAAACACTGTTTTACAGTTAAGACAGAAAAATCTACAAATTACCAATAAAAGGCATAGATGCGCTTGAGACTTGCAAGAAGGGCAAAAACTTCTTCATCATCTGGCTGCTCTCCCTTTGGTCAACAAAGCAATAGCATAGATTGCTCAAAAAACAAACAAAATGTCAAATTTTATCAGCACTTTATAATTTCAATCTCAGATTAACAAGACTACACAGTGTTTTTGGATGTTTTCTCATTTATGACATACAAAACAAATCATACCCTCCTAATATATTTCTCAAACTGTATGCATAAGTACACTACACATTTGCTCAGTAGCTAGAGATATAGTGGACAATTTGCACACTAACCTCTGCAAAAAATTCTTGGACGGAGTCACGAAACTTGACAACAAGGCTATCAATAAGAGTCTTGCGAGCAACATCACACTTCCCTGCAATAGCATACTCTTCACTACACAGGCTTTCAAAGCACCGAGAGCAGGATTCCAGCACCTGTAAATGCAGTCGGACAAGGAAGACAACTGCAAATACGTTGAGACAAACAAGACATATGTAGGCACAACTTTGACAAGTTAGACAAATGCAGTAAGAAGTGATGCAATTTTAATTGTAGATATACAGAAAACAATGACAGCTTGAAAATCAGATGTAGAAAATTATAAATGACCACAAGGTCAACAATACCTCGCCATCTGTATGCTTCTCTACAATTTCATGAAGGTATCTCAGCAAAGCCTCTAAATTCTGTAAAAGAATGAGGAAAAAGAAATGACAAACAATTAGGGTCAGGTCAACAATGTTCCATATGCCGTACCAATGTTTGTGGTCTACAGTTATAAAACATGATGTATGCTTTCAGCATATCTTGCACTGTAAACAAGTTCTGAATCTTGAATTAGTACAATTTCCTCAGACAACTGGGGATGCCAAGCATCTAAGGTACTCTTACTCGTATTTTGAAGCACATTCAGTTTAGAGACAGTTTGATAAGCACTGGCCATAGAACTAAAAGTGTTCCAACTGTACTTAATAGTTTGGCAGCCCTGTACATAGTCCAATTCTGTAAAGCACAACTATTTTTAATCCCAGTCACCTTCTCTTGTCTGCTGGAAGTGTAAATGTCCAGGTCAAAATAAAGAGGAATTTGCAGGAGGTTGGCCACTTTCTCGGGATCCATGAGATACTACAAAGAAAAAAAAACATCTTACCCATGTATTTGCAGTTATCTTTTGGTTTTCATAAACAAGCTGCATAGCCTCTTTACTCAACACCTCCCCCACATAAAAAAAATACATGCATGAGTCTCAAATTCCTCCAAGTCATTCACTACTCTAAACAGCATACAATGTCAACATCTATCACTCATCCTAAGCAAAACCGCATCATTAAGCAAAATTTTGTTGAGGAATGCAAGAATGGATTCTCTTTTTTGTGTTACAGAAGTATCATTATGTTGCCGACAAATAATTCTTTTCTCATTTTGTGTGACACAAGTGGCATAGTGGAGACACAAACATTCTAACTTCTTATTTCATGTTACACAAGTGTCATCATACAGAGACAGAAACACAACATTTTCTCACCTTAAGTAACAGTTGAGGCAATGTGACTATGAAGTGCTCTGTCAGTTTAGTCTTGTCCTCTGCCACCTGCTTTGCTTCTCTGGCAGTGAGCTACAATAAATGCACATGGTGTAGTTCTTGTCAACATTCTGTGTATTTAATTGTAGCAAAATGTTATTAAACTTGTTCTAAACCTTTCTGGGGACAAAAACAAGTGTATACAATAAAAATTTGGCATATAGCTTCACTTTCTTAACAGTTTACATGGATAACTGAGTATGTGGATAAAACTGGAGAACTGCACAGACATGAGAGTAGTACAGAGGTAATTCTAGGATTTCAAAAAGAGGGGCCCTGGGGCCCTCTCAATGGAAAAAAAGGGGCCCTTCAAATGAAGCAAGGGGTCCCTCGAAACAAACACATTTTCACTGCTTTTTCCGATAAATATTTGGTATACAACAAAATACTTTATTAATCACAAGAAATTGAAGATTAATCACATAGATATCTTTTTCTTCTATATCGATAAATTATCTTTCATCATCATTAGTTTATCATACCATCCTAAATTTGCAAACCAATTAGTTTTGTGTCCATTTCATTGGGCTATGTGCTAATGTTTAGACACTTTTCATATGTCTCATTAGTGCAGGGGTTTAAATGTTTCTCCTCGAGGCAACTTCTACGAGAAGACTTTATTAGGTTTTGACGGCTGAAGCCCCCTCTCACATCCTGCATTGTGGTATAACATAAGGAGGCACAGCTTTTCAAGAACCAGCAAATTGAGAAATGAATCCCTGTAAAAATCAAATAGTTTAAACAGCTTGTGGAATCTCTCCGATATGCATTCTGCGTTACAGTTTCTTTGACCACAATCCATTCCTCTAAACATGCTTTGTCAACCAAGATTTTACTGAATCTGCTGCCCACTTGTGCTGGTTTTCCAAAGAAATCTGTTAAGATATTTAATTTTTTGTCTCCATAAGGTGTTCTGTTTCTGCAGACAGGCTGGTTCTGTCATCTGCAGACAGGAAAAAGATGGGGAGCATGGAAAGAACTCAAAATCCAGAGGCAACATCACCTGCATCTTTTGCGAACCTATCATTAATGTTCTTGCACAGATTGTCGCAAAAGCAACCCTGACAGCTTCTGTCCTGTGATGTTGTATCAAGTTCGCAACACATTATTATTTGGCTCCCAGTGAACAAGCGCATTATCACAAAGTGCTTATGATTGCACAGTCCTGCATGTTTAAAACTGCTCCTGACTATTTGCAGGAGGTAGTTCCTCCTTACCAGCCATCACGTGGTCTGCGCTCTGGCTCCTAGTTACGCTTCTGTCTCCCTGCAGTGGAAGACACAAACAAGAAGCTTTGGAGCCAGGGCCTTCAAAAACGCGGCACCTAAACTGTGGAATTCTCTGCCATCGTCACTCTCCACCATCACCTCACCAACCACATTTCGAAAAAGACTGAAGACCCATCTGTTGATTTAAGACGAACTTAAACTTAAACAACCAAGCAACACTTCTGTCTTTATTTTTTACTTTCCTGGTGTTTTATCTATTTATTTACTTTTTTATTCTATTTCTTTATTTTTTTGTTTTTGCTGCGCACTGAGCATTCTTCTGAATGGATACCTGCGCATTACAAACGGACATCATCATCATTATTTCTAAGTGTTATATAATACCGCCGGCATAAGTTCCGAAAAGGTCATGAGGACAGAAATAAATTAGACTTGAAAATAGTTTACCTGGCTGAAATCTTTCTGAAGAATTTCAGCCTCCAAAGAGTGCCTGTGGTTGGAAGTCTGAATGTCTCTGCAGCATCCTCGTTCAGTACTTAACACACCCGGGGTTGTAAACGCGTTATTCTGATTGTTTTAGGCAACTTTACATCATATGCCTTCCTCCTCGGTCATTAGCCAAGGCCATTTCTTCAGCCATTCACACTGACAGGTTCTCTGGATGCGTGTTTTTTTTTATGTGCGGTCTCTTGTCTCAATTTGTCTATTTCGTTGTCTACATTTTCAGTTCCAACAATGTGTGCCGCACACTCTGACGAGTTTCTGTTTCTTTCTGTCCTTGTCGATTTCTACTTTCTGGGGCATCTTCTTCTGTTCTGGTCGTGAACAAAAAGTCAGAGTTGACAGTCGCGTTCACTTCGTTTTCAACTCGCTTGCTTCCAATACCTTTGATCTCTCCCGCCCCAAATGTTTTCTCTGTGGGCGCGTCAACAATTTACTTCCTGGCGCGAAATTTGGAGCAGGTTGCATCAGATGGATAACTGGTCAGTTTGAAAACTGTCCAGTCATTAGCATCGATTCTAGTGGGTCAGTTTCAAACCAACAAGCAGAATGACAACAATTATTTTTGAAGTGCCGCATCGTGTGTTCAAAAGTGCGACAGCCACGGTATTTTTGCGGGCACATGGTCGCGCTGACTTTCAGACTGTGTGGCCCTCAGCGAAATTTTGCGGGAATCCCGCAAGGCCGCAGCCTAAAATTACCTCTGCATTGCATGAGTAAGATAAAAACACCACAGGCAAAAGACAAGCAAACTATACAGGTAAGTCAACAGATGTGGTTCTTAACAGTACTTCATGCAGGAGATCTTTCTCAATTATAACATCAAAGATGCTCTCAATAACATCAGTTCGTGCCCCTGCATCAGACAGGCAGATATAAATGACAATCAAGCCATTATTGAGACAAGCAGCAATACATCAACAATATAATTGCCACTTGTACAGATAAGAGGAGAAAAATAACACTATACTTTTCTGTTGGGACCACGTCCGACAGGGGATTCCCCAGTGGCAGCTTGCTTGACACAGCATACCATGATCTCAATAAGACTGGTCTCTTGCCTGTCATCAAGAGCTGTTAACGGAAAGATGACAAGTATTATTTCAAAGAAGAGGATGCAACTGTGATAAAAAATTCAAGTAATTTAGCAGTTAAAAGAAATATATCAACACATTTCAAATCTTAATCATAAGGAATTCTTCTTAGAGTATTAGAACAAAAATATTAATGTCAGTGTTTTTCTAATAATTCAGCTTGAAGGCTTAATCAGCCTGCTTTTCTTACATTATATGCTCATCTGCAGACTTTAAGCTGATTAAAAAAAAAATTTCAAACAACACTGTAGCATATATTCAAATAACATTATTACTGTAAAATCAGAAAATTCAAATCCAGAACCCTACCACTCACCTCCCCACCCAGCCACCCCAGAAAAACCAGTTAAAAATGCCTTATTAAACTCAAGGAGTAAAGGCACTCACGTTCCTCGCCTCTCCCCGGTTCTTCCAGCAGCAGGTCTGTCATGCACTCCCAGTCTTTCATCATCTCATTGATCTCCCAGAGGCTATCCACCAAGTAGGCAGCATGCTCATGGAGCTGAAGAATTGATGTTATACCATGACTCTAGTATACACCACTGCTCCGAGCAGACCAGCCCATTTCAGGATTTGGCCAAAAGTTGTTAAAAAAAACCTCTTTTTTGCTAAAACCCTCCTCTTGTTTGATACAACTAGACAAACACACCGGACTAACAAAGTCCCATGAGTTTTTCAACAGTTTAATGACCTTCATCCACACTCAGGTCAGAGTAATAATAGCACTTATTCATCTTCCAATGTTCAAGTTCAAGTTGTTTATTCATGGGGCCATTGCCCTTTTTGAAGGGGGAGCAACAACAACAGTACAATATTACATACATCTATGCATGGTTATTGAGTAAAAATTACAAGAAAACAAACATTCATATGTTGCTTATTTGTCTTCTATTGCAGTTTTTCGAAACTGGAAAGCATGGAAGAGATACAATGCCAGATTTTTAACAACTTTTTCATTTGATGAGGCTAGCAGCAAACTCATTTTAAATTTATTTGGACTAGTATACCATTTTCTTTGTATATATCTTATTCATCTTCCAATGCATTTCCAATGAAGTTTAAAACTTAGTACTCTTTACATTTGGGCAGCTTTGAATTATCTAGTTACAGTTTTTTAAAAAGGACAAGGTACATGAAGGTCGTTAATCCCCTACACCTTCAATGATTTAAGCACTTAGTTCTGATCCACCCGCCTGAGTCAAATCGACCCCGAAATTGCCCTATCATCCCAACACTGAAAGTTGAATTAATCCCTGCCCGAAAGACAAATCGATCTCTGACAGGGTAGGTATTAATGTCAAATATTACTAACAGAGCAATATGTTGTTTGAACAAGTTGTGCCACAATCTCACTAAAGAAAACAAAGTGCCACTTGCAATTTTTTCTTAAATTAGTTTTCTTTAAATAAAAAAAGCCTTTTTCGTCATTTTTCTTTAGTTAAGAGATTTCTATTAAATATATATATATATATACACACGTTAAGTTAGAATCTCACGATAGTGCATAAATCTGATTTTCTCTTAAATCAATTTTTAAAAAGTCTTTGTCGCCATTATTCTTTAGCTTGGAGGTTATTAAATGTTGACGCGTGTGTTTGGTTACTATAAAACAGGTGTCACTGCTCGGGTATTCCTTTAGCCTAGGCCTGGGTGGATTCAACTTTCAGTGTTGGAACGACGTGGTCTCACTGGTTGATCTCCCTACTATGACCCCCCACCCACCTTCTCAGTTATGACCTGATTCTGGTGAATTTTAGCGAGTCTTCATAGGAAGATTTTACTGTACTCATCTGAACTATAATGCTGAAAAGAACTACAACTCACTTCACTTTCAATAAAGAACTGCACCAAGTCTCGAATGAGAGGTGTATTCGGACTTCTTTTCTTGCCCTTGGCAGTTTTAAGGTGCTTTGTAGCCTCATCATCACGCTGAAACAGCTTTGTATTGAGGAACTCACCAGCAGCCTGTGCCACCTGCCTGTGTGAGGAGTACACAAGCTCATACACATTTTCACAATCTTTGTCCGTCAGAACATGATCGCTGTTTCTGAAAAATAAAACAAGAACTTGTGAACCATCTCAAATGCCTGCAAAATCATCATTTGGGAATTACATGTAATAAACAGCAGACAGTTTAAAAATCAACTTTGTAACAGGTATAAACTTGTTCTATTTTATGTTCTTGGCACACTTGTTTACCTTTTCGTTTAATTTTAATTTTTTTCCTTCAAGTTTCATAACTGTCATCATAATAGATTTAATTATTCCTATTGATTTATTTCTGCGACAACTGTAACCTTTATTAATTTTAAAATCCAACTTAATCATCTTTCTAAAAGGATCAAAATCACCATGACTTGAGCATGTATGGAGTCACTTTCATGAGAATATGATGAGCTATGGTTAACAGTTAGGATAAAGTTGTCTACGGTATGCTAACATGATGAACTGCTGCTATCAGCACATGGGTTCAAACCCTCCAGGGACCGCTGAGATGCTAAATCTTTTTAATGTGTGGTGTGTCAACAGGGATCAAGTAGAAATGTTTTGTTTGTTTTTTTCGCCCATTTTAAACCTTAATTATAATTTTGTGTACCTAGGTTATCATGATTTTTTTTTAATCAGTAAAATTTCATAAGCACCAGGATAACACTGATGACAAGATTTTGATCTGAAAACTGTATGGGATTTACAGTTTAGGATTCTTTCCTTAGCCGGAGTGCAAGTGCAGTTTTTGTTTTGTTTTGTTTTTTGACGACACATGTTGAACTCAGCTGTAAAGAATTTAACTGCCCATGAAAAAAATAATAAAATCCACTCACTTTAGAATGTTGATGACTAGCTTGATAGCCTGCACAGCCACATCATATTCTTTGTCTAGTGTCATCTCAACAATCCGATCCTGCAAAGTTGCACAATACGAAGCCTCAACAATCCAATCCTGCAAACTTCAATATTTAACTTCAGTAAGATAATTATCTGGAATCTGAAAGAGCCTTTTTCCTCACTAAATCCTTAGCACAAAGTTAAACAAAAATCTTTCTATATATATATATAAAGTAACTAAAAAGATCTTCCTGAAATGGGAATTCGTTGTTGTAATAGGATTATTTAATGTTGCCAGAACAGTATTTTGCACCATCTGTCTTAACATACCTTGAATCTGTTGGTGAAAAGTTCTAATTTGCTTGCTAGATCTGGAGTTTCATGAAGAGGTGCCAGAGTTTTGAGGCAACAGTTCCTGACATCACCAACCTTAACACAAAAACAAATGTGCAATTCAGAGATTTTTTATAAGAACAGAAGAGTACAGTTAAAAGTGCTCTGCACCACATCTCCTTGCAGAAATTTGAAGTTACAGTGGAACCTCGATTATCCGGTCTTCAATTAACCATGCATTCAGTTATCCAGGATCCCTTAAAAAAAAAAGGCTGCTAGATATCACAAGATCACCAAGATTTTGCCGACAAGAGTGCGGACTACAGGAATGTAGAATACGTGTGTCAAAACTTAAGTTTTTTTTGTCGATGGCTTTCTGAGAATTATTCTAAAAGAATTGAAAGTATAGTATCTGGGAAAAGCTATTAGACTGAATCCAATGTCAAGGACTTGTGTTCGGAACATTCCGATGACTCCATTTATCAATAAGGTTTGACTTCTGCTTCAACGCTTTTCTTGGAAAAGATTGTGTATAGGTCACACCATCTGTGAAAACGACACCTTTTCCGAGTTGGCATCTGCCCTTCGAGGTCAGAAAGCGGCTTCATGTAAGTTCAGGCCGAAATGTTGAGGTCCGGTGCAGGAGTGAAAAGAAAAAGAGTTGTTTCCTCAACTGCTACAAAACTCCAAATTATTGACCGTGCCAAAAAGGGGGAATCAACTGCTTAACTTGTATCAGAATTTAACATCGGAAATCATAAATGCATATTACACCTATTCTAGCATTTGCGAATTTTTAAAATTATTTTCAAGTATCCATGATTTTTTATTATCTTGATGATGGGCGCCCGTCATTACACCAGATAATCGAGGTTATACTGTATTTGGTTTTACTAAGTTTTGAAAAAAGAAATAAATCTAACTAAGAACATGCACAGAGAAATACAATCTTAGCAGAAACTATCAGCTGCTTCGGATCTTCAAAATGTAGATGACCTTGGCAAAAAACAAATGCCAACAGACCTTACCAAATTCAAACAAATAAAAACCAAAAAGATAGTAAACAGAAAGTTATTAAGAAGACTACTACTAAACCTTACTTCAATATACCTTAATTCAAAATATATAGTCAGAAATAAGTATGTTGAGAACAAAACACTACACTG
This sequence comes from Marisa cornuarietis, assembly GCA_004794655.1. Taxonomy (NCBI): domain Eukaryota; kingdom Metazoa; phylum Mollusca; class Gastropoda; order Architaenioglossa; family Ampullariidae; genus Marisa; species Marisa cornuarietis. The sequence goes on from SMMW01000627.1 coordinate 5,942,602, forward strand.
CAATAAAAAAAGAAAGGACAATGATGCCAGTAGCTTTGGGAAACAAAATGAAAAAAGATCTACCTTGTCATAAAGTGTCCAGCCCACGTATTTCAGATAGCTGTCATCGAGAAACATGTTGGGGTACTTCTTCATCCAAACTCCAATTTCCGTCATGCAAATTGACCTGATTTCTGGCTGAGTGTCTCTGAAGCAAAGTATGTGTGAAATAAAACTGTAGAATTATGACATTGTTTAAAGTACTGAAAGCAAGATTCTGGTCTGTGATAAATTGCATGTCATGTGTTTGTGTATCTGCATACGCAATGGGGCTTTATCAAAACTATGTCTTTATATGAAATTAAGCATAACAATGCCTAACAACAGAACATAAAGTCAACTTTTAAAAAGATATAGCAAACAAAAGAAATCTTACCTGTAACGATGGACAAAAACACCTTTAAAAATGTATGTCAGCATATTGCGAATTTCAGCCTGATTTTCCTCAAGCTGTGAATGAAAAATTAAAAAAAAAAACTTTATTTTCACAAATTTGTCATGATCATAGTTAGTTCTTATGCATTCCTAAATTCTTTACAGCTCAGTTGATTGTCTACAGTGGAAAAACCTCATTTATTCACAGACTCATCAAGAAATTCAGAAACCAGTTGCATATTTCTATTTTAAACACTTTTAGGCCTTAAATCTATTTAGATAATCAGTTTAAAGTGCGCACCACAATTTTAGAATTTTTAAAACTAAAACTGCTTTAAGTAAGATAAAGTTGTTTAAGTCTGACTTTCCATCCTGCAAGGGTAATTTTTTGTATGTTCTTGTTCAATGCATCTAAATGGCAGAGAAGAGATTTAGCTTCTTCAGAACAGTTTTAAGGTTTAGAAACACGTTGTGCAACCAGCGCCGGAACTGTAAAGAGTTCATGGAGTCCAATTATCAGGTGATAAAGTGGCTAATTCTAGTTATTCATCAATTTCTTTTACTTGAAAAAATTGTAATAACAGCAGATGCAACAAAAAAAACAAAACAATCCCAATGTTTAAAAACACAGTAACAATAAAAATAAACTGCATTTACTGGGTAATAATAATTTGACCAAAAGAGCAAGCAAAAACATTCAAACAAAAAAAGAAAACCCAAATGAAAGCATCCAACGCAAAACTTGAAAAATATGAAAAAGATAACATACAATTCTCAGTATTTTGGATTTAAGCACACCAACTTTAACTGAAATAGAAGCACCCATGTAACAATGTCTCTGTGGAATCTTGCCCTTACTATGCCCATTCCGGTAAATTTTCCAAAGCCCAAAATCATGCTGATTTATACATGCCTCCTGTCGCTTTGTCATTAGCAACTCCAGCCGGTCACCAGCACGCTTGTTCTGCTGCTTGGCCCGCTCTGCCTCATATTGTCTCTGTGTGTTGTCAAGATTGATGCTCAGGTTCAAGGCCACATCCACTAGAGCTGTCATCAGCTTCATGGCTAAAAGATGCCAGAAGCAAATGCATAAACTAGCAATGAATGCTTTGTACACTACCAATATGACAAGACCTTTCCTTCTAAACCAGCCACCAGGTAAAACCACTCTAATGCTTATATTACCCACGAAATATTACTCTTTTCCATCAAAAATATGGGTCTGTTAGTCAATGCAGCAAGTGTCAATGTCAAGTAGTCTCAGCTCATCATATAATAATGAACATTTATTTAGTGCTTTCCCAATGATGTGTTCAGAGCACTATACTGAAATGATGTATGAAAGTAAACAGAATAACCAACAGCCATGCCCCGATATCCACATATAACCAACATGCACACATCTACAACAGACACATCTACTCTTACATCAAGTAAATACAGACACACCTTATGAATGCTCATGGTCAGAACAGGGTCAAAATAAATTGCCGTTCTAAAAAGTTCATTATCTTCTCATCATCCACAACACTTAGCATGAGAGGTTAACCTATTAACGTCCATGATTGACATCTGTCGACTTAATTGTTTCAAGTTTTTATTTTCTTTAAAAGATAACCCTCGTTTGGTCTAAAATGCATCAACCTACTTGTACAGCTTCATATTTCAATAAGAAAAATAAAAATGAAATTTGTCACTCTGGAGCATCTGCAGAATTTTCTTTAAGATTGAAACAGAAAAAAATTAATTTGGATGTTAATGTGTTAAGGGTGGTAACGAAGAGTACATAATCTGTAATTAGAGAGGGGTAAGTGGTGTTTTACTCCGAGCCAGCAACTAAGACCATATCCCAGCAAGGAAGCCAGCCCTGTAAAAAGACGCCACATGCAGAGAAAGAACAGCATGCCCGAGACAAGAGTTGAACCCAAGCAAGCCAACCCTTACTGTATTAGTATCTGTAACTAGAGACAACACAAAAAAAAAAAACCTTTAGTTGCATACCTGCCAGTGTACTTGTGTGTCTGAATGCACGGACCTGGGAATCTGTCAAGCCCGTGAGGAGAGAGATAACATTGTCCATCATATACTGGTCATAAATGATGCTGTACTGGCACTGCCTCACCAGAACTTGCACAAATTCACAAAAACCAGAACGAAACTTCTTCCACTGAGGGCCAGTCATTATTAGAGGGTAGTCACCACTTTCCTGAGTGGAAAAAGGTGATAATCAGCCACAGGTTTATCGTTCACATTTGGGATTACACTGCAGTACCTGTTACTTCAAAACATTTTGTCAGCATCTGCCTGACCATTATTTTAAACACAGATATTACTCAAAACCTCTTCAGCATCACAACACCCATAAACATAAATATCAGAACCAGTCTCAGATATGCACTCAGATTCAAACAGATTTCTAAACATTTAGCAGAGGAGATTAGGTTTTGCACCTCGTCAAACTCTTCTGTCATTTTTCGGATGATCTCAGCGTGCTCCATGTTTGCATACATGTATGGAGTAATCTGCCCACGGCAACCAGAACACTGGATAAAGAACTGTATCAGCTCCAAAAGGGCAGCATTGCGATCAAGTTTGTATCCTTCAATCCAGTCATCCACAACAGCCTGAAATTTAAAATCAAACATGGTAACATTATGCAGACTGACACTGACACAGACTATCACAATCACAAACTTTGTTGTTCAAACCAAGATCACAATCAGCAAAGCCTTTCATAACCTCCTGTAACTATTTTTTAAAGGAAAATTTTATCTTATATTCTCATGGTCATTATACAGAAAAGTTACCAAACAACCTATAGTAAATAGGGTATGTCATGAATTGTTTTCAAAACCAGCAACGACTAAATAACTAAGTACAAGAAATAAGAGATGATAACCTATCAAAGGTGTCTTACAAACAAGTTTGTGGTGCAAATAAATAACAATTTATGGTAAAAACCCTCATGAAAGGGTTTATGGTTCAGATGATTTTCAAAAATATCAAGTAATGTGATTATTAGTTTTTGGTGTTTCAACCTCTTTGGCATTAACACTGAGCATTCTCAGCTTGGAATGTTATGTAAAAACAGTTAACCCCAAGTCATTCATGGGCTTAATGCTGCATCTAGGGTCACATCAGATTACCTCAAATGATGCTTAAGGTTAACCATTTACTCATAAAATATCTGAGCCAAGGAGATAAAGAAGAGCTGCCTACTACAGCTATAGCACAGCAATGTTTTTTAGTTGTATACACGTGGCACATCCAGAGATGAATTGCATGTGCTGATGGAAAGATCTGAACCCAAGAGTCAAAATTTTCATTAAGTCACAAGCATATAACCTGCACACCACTTTAAAAAAATGATTGAGAGACCATGCATGACTAACCAAGCTGAAAAATGGTACAGTCCGGCACGGAACAGGTTTAGCCAGCGACACAATGCTCAGAAGACATAAATAATTCACACAAAAAAGAATAAACAAAACAGCAAGTATATATATCCTGTTACCTGCAGAGAAGCTTTTCCAGTTTTTACAACCTCAAAGAGACTTCCTGCTCCTCCTTCTTCTTCCTGACTTTTCTTGCGTATAGCAGATGGAATTTCTCCTTTTTTCCGTTTAGCAGGCTTAAACATTTTTATTTTTAAAAAAAAGGAAAAGGGTAAATATATGTGGTGGGAAACAGTTTGATTTCTACAATCACTTAGTTTCACAACCATAAATCAAGGTAAAATAAGCATCAACCAAAACTGCTAAAGAATTATTCAAAATCCAGAATTAAATTCATTCATCTTTTCACAACGTGACTCTGCATGTTATCTATGCTGGACCCTTGACAACATTAGAAATAAATCGTTTGAGAGTGAACATAGTCCAAAACCTAATATGGCAGCAATGTTTTGGAACAATTTTATGCTCTCTTCTTCAGCTTCACTGTGATTAACTCAATAACTCAGAAACATTGAGAACAAACAGAATTCCTTACAAACATACAACATGCAGGCTACATTAAAGGTACATCTCCACTTACCGGTCCCTCATCTTTCCGCTTCCTTTTCCCTTTACCTACTACCTTTGACTCTTCAAAGTCACTGTCAGAGTCATTTTCTGGGCTTAGAAAAATAAATTCATAGTATGAGAATAAATTTTGGTGTATGATTCTAATAGTGATATGTTAAACTGCAGTGTTTCTCAACCTTTTACTTGTGACATCCCCCCAGGCGAAAAAAACGTACGCCCATGTGGCCCCCTTCAATAATACCGATGAGATATGAGAAACTTTTAAAAAAATGACCGCCTTCGCGACCCCCTTGTCAGCACATCGTGCCCCCCTTGAGGGGCGGGCCTCACAGGTTGAGAACTGCAGTGTTAAAGGAAAATCAAGATTTTGTTATTAACTACAATTTATTAGATAAATAGTAAGCAGGAAGATCCTTAAGTAAAAATTCCACCATTAGCCAAAGAATTCATAAGCCTCAGTAGGTATATCATTTGTTCATCATGCTTTCTTGAAAAAAAAATCATTCAAAGGACAAAGTGAAATAAAACCTACACAGACACCTCTGAAGATGGCTCTATTTCGGATGCTGGTTCAGCAGCTTGAGACTGTCCGCTAGATGCACCAGTCTCTTTGGCAGCGCGACGTCTGACAGTAGGCATCCTATGAGTACAAAAACATTAATGTTGCACACCGAAATTTGTAAGCTTGGAATCCTTAGTATTAAAGGCAAAGGGTGCATTCTCAAGTTTAAGCTGTTAGTATCGCTACTTCTGCTACTGTAGGGTAATGATCAAGTGTTGATTGCCTGAAAAATATTGCGATAAAATTAAGCAAATCCTTTTAAACTGCCATCTCTACCTTCAGTTACGCTGCGCTACGTATAGTTTAATAAACACTGATTATAGATCAATTGAATAAGCTATTGTTGACTATATGGTGTTAGCCAAAGAACCAACTAGGCCTAAGTAAAAGTTTTACTTGTCATTGTGCAGTCTACAATGATATTCTTGCTAGACCGCCACTCTGTTTATTTTTCACAATTAGTTATGGTAGTTCACAGTGTTATAATTTTGGTCTACTAAAAGCTAAATGTTTATGCCATAAAATGAGTTGGGTTGCGTTTGTTGACAGGACATAAGCCGCCATTTTATGTTTGCCGCATGATAATACGAAAATATGCAGTACACATATACTGCCATATTTTGAGTATATAAATGAACAACTATAAAAATGTATGTGTACCGATGAAGGGCTACGTGAACAAGGTTTACTGCAATCGCATTCAATAGAAAGATGTACCTTATACAGTGGCGGGAAGATTAGGCAAGATAAATTCCAGATCACGTGACAATTAAGCAGTCACCCATACTAACTATAAGCCATACTTTCGGAAAGAGTACAATACAGGTAAAAACCATAAAATTATGTACTCCAAGATAAATGTCCAAAGACTGGCCACAGAAATAAACTTGTTTTTAAGAGCACCAGAATCAAATTCAACAGTTGTTGTTTATAGCTTTTATAATTTTTATTTAACTCCTGTACTGTAAGATGGGGATGTAGCTCAGTGGTAGAGCGTTCGCTTTGCATGTGAAAGGCCCCGGGTTCGATCCCCGGCATCTCCATGGTTTTTTTCTTTTCTTTCGACCTTTCCTTCTGCACCTTCTGCTTAAGAATTTCGTGATATGTACCTGTAGCTATTGTCTTCCAGTGTAACACATCAGTGCAGATTTCGCATTCGTTTGAAACACACACTTGTCTATGGGTCTGTGCAATCATTCACTTAACTGGCATGAATTTGTTGTACATTACAAAAAACTTACGGGAACATATAAATATTGCCCGTTGAGTCCAATGGCAGTAACAATTTTCTTTCTTGAACATGCTTGTTGGAACTTAATAAGCATCAGAGACGCTCTTTATGTAAACATCAAGAATAATTAATCTTTGTTGTCTCATATAGACACATTTTAATTTGACGTGGTGTTCCATTACATATCAGCTACTATGAGCTATATATATATATATACATGTATATCATCAGGTATTTGAGTCTGCACTAGCAAGAGCAATTATCTTTAGACATGAGGTATTTGAGGTGTTTATTCCATCGTTTGCCGAGTCACGGGACAATTTTCTTTAAAATTAGCTGTTCGTTGATCTTGAGTTCGTTTTTCTTTTTTCTTTGGGGGGGGGGGGGCTCAGTCTTACAAGTTTACTTAGCCATCTGTGTTAGCAATAGCTGTGTCTCAGAGAGAGATTTGGATTGAAACATTTGTGCCGAACTCATTTTACATTGCTCCAATACCTTCTAAAAAAACCGGGACAGACAAAAGTAGTTTTATATTGTGTCAGTTACACGTTGTTAAGTTAACGAGTTGGTAGAGACAAGCAGACTCGCAGACACTAATTTAAAGAAGGAATGCGCATGAAAAGAATTGGCGAAACAGATTAGAAAAAAAAGGGAAATGATATCCGTCAGTCTTGTTTGGTCTGAACTGCTCAGTCGACCTTTGACTCAGAGGCATTCAACACAGGCACCTGATTTTTCTCAGCAGATTTATTTGCTGTAAATCAATAATAACAAGATATCATGTGTATTGCACAAATAAACTCATCTTTAATATGTACAAACGTCAGAAAACATGTTGTCTGTGGCAATACAGACATCGCGCTTATTATGTATTTCATTAAAAAGCAGTTGTTAATTACTTTCTTTATTACAGTAAATATATAACGCTATAAACAATTTATCAAGTCATCACATAAAATATTACATCCATATACAATTTATACAGTATATATTATATAAGCATATACATTCAGTATATAGAACTGGCAACAAGCAAATGCTCTGTTATGACAATGCATGTACATTTAATATATATGTCATAATATTGGCACCGGTAACAAATAATTTATAACGATGCTCAGACGAAGCAGGTCGCCGGTTAAAGCGATCCAAAGGAATACAATTGAGTCTACATTGCTAGGTGGCAATGAAAAACTGCTGTTTTTTTGTTTGTTTGTTTGTTTGTTTGTTTGTTTGTTTTTTTCATCGTGATCAAAATCTTGTGACCGAGATCAATCCAAACTTAAGCACGAGCTCTGGAAGTCGCACACGCTGTGCGGGTATGGTACTTCGGTAGTAGTGGTGTAGTCTCTGGAGTAGGAGATAGGGAGAAGAAGGTCGAGTAGATTTCTTTTTAATTAGGATACAATGGTTTTGACGTCGGCAAGAATGGTCCTCCGGCATATTGGACACGCCTGGAAGAACGAACCACACTCCTGGCAGAAGCAAAAATGTCCGCAAGGAAGCAAAGTCAGCTCCACCGGTCTTTGGCGGCATTCTCGGCAAGTCTGTCTTGCCTTCAGTTTCCGGTTTTCGGCCCTGAGCGCCCATAGTTTTTCTTTCAGCATCCGACGTCGAGCTTTCAGATCTTCTGTTCTTCCAATCGCAGCCTCCACAATGCCTTCCGCCGCTGGGGAGGTGGTATCCATTCGGTTAGCTACCGTCCTATGTAATTTTTCTCTCTTGTCTGAAGAACCTGACCCATGCTGACCCTCGCATAGACTAATAGGCGCGGTCATTGTTGCGTTTGTTAAAGTTGATGCATCATTCCGCGTGACGTCTGCAGTACTTGCCGCCGAGGTCGCTTCTCTATCACCGTCTGTCTCCATGTCAAGAAAATTATCATCGCTCTCCGAAGCTCTATAAACCTCTTCAGCGGATAACAAAGACGGCGGCTGGATGTCTGCGCTACCTGATGCGTCGAGTTCTTTTAGAAGCCGTTGCGCATCGATGACATCATCCTCGTCACCAAGCTTCCGATCTGGGTCAAAGGAAGCTCCCGACATGATGTCATAACGCAGGTTTGATGAGTCATCCGTCGCCGACGATGATGTAGCATTATGGCCGTTTTGCCGGCGTGACGTCAGCTTCATGTAAGTTTGGTAAACAAAGTCGACCGGCCGCTGGCTAAACTCAGCGACAGCAACGACGGCTGGTGGATACGAAGCCTCCTCCCAGATCTCCCGAGCACCCATGGAAACGCTGTGAGGCTGTTTTGGAAAACAAAAATCGCTGATATTTTTTTAGTGTTCACACGTATCGCGTGAAGGACTGAGATGTCTATATATATATATAGTCTGCTGGTCTCTGCTGTTGTAGATGTGCAAACATCGGCATTCGTCTCCCAAGACGTAAAACAGCTAAAGTGCTCGCACGGAATTTCCAATGGAAATTCCAGGACAAGGAAAATGAAAGAAAATACCCTTAATAATAAAAAAAACCTACACGCTGACAAAATATAAAGTTCAGATTTTAAATGTCTTTTTGCCTCATTATTTATTCACTTCCGGACGTGATTTTTCAATCACCGTGGCTGATAGGTATAGCTATACACGCCAGAGAATCAACCGACGAGTTTCGCTGTCAAGAATATTAGACGCAAAGATACAATCGATGTTTCTGGAAATGTGTTTATTGGATAGATAAGTAAAACAATGAGTTTGACAAAATAATGAAACAACAATAGTAAACAATGGAGGAAATAATAAAAATAATAAACATAAAAAGTTGTGTGGCTGTACATAAAAACTGTGGCAGACTACAGCTTTTTAAAAGTTCAATGTAAATGAAACAAGAAAAATCTTATTCCAAGATGTACATTTGTTTTCTTAAAAAACAAATTTAACTAAAGTATTTTTCACTTTACTTAGTGTAACAAATTATTTACCGCTTGTTATCCAGATTGTAGCTGACGTTTTCCTTGTACCACCCAAAACGATCGAGTCCATTAAATGGAGCTTAGTCGTCACAGTGGAACATTTATAGTGCATGGATAATCAATCGAGTCTAGACTTGAACAATCCAGAACGTGTGGGGAATTCCGTATCTTTATTTGGCACCGATAGGTATATAAATAATTACCTTTATCTAGTTTCAGTGGTACCGTATACACAAAGCTGTTTGCAACACTATGACGAAATTTTGGAGTTAACCTGTATCTTATCTGTTTTAAGATTAACACAGAAGGTTGGTCAGCTCCACACAGCATGCTTGACTAAAGATTTTCTATTGTCTATGATCGAGACTGCATTAAATGCGCCGCGGCAAGTAATGTACAGAATATCTGGAGAACCATGTATAAAATATAGAGATTAAATGAAAATAAGTAAATAAGTAATGAAATGCTCAATACGTAGACAAAAAAATTGATCATAATTCTTTATTTTTTTTATTCGCTGTGATGTTGATGATTATATAATTCTTATCAATTTTACAACGCTCGTTAAAACATCTTTCTCGCTTCATCAAATAAATATTAAAACTTGCATGCGTTTTGATTATTCCAGTAGAATTAAGGAACCAATTTACATTTTTCTGTTATTTGTTGATCTAAACCTAATAAAATAAACTTTCTAAAATATGTTAATTAGCTGTTAATGGTCGACCAATTTTTTTCAAAACCTACGACTTCTCATACATTCTAGAATTACAAAAGATATTTACTATTGTCTATTTTAGAAAGTCGCGACTATTATAGATCGTTTTTTTATTTTTCATATTTAGTCATAAAAGGCACTGTCAGGATTGAGTTAACTTGTGATACCCTCAGTGGCGTAGGAACCGGGGCAGCCGCCCACTCAAAAAAAAAAAATAATAATAAAATAAAAGATATTGAGGAGGCAAGACTATGAAGGTATAAATGCATATACAGTCAAACCTCGGTTGTCGTCGGTAATCCGTTCCAAGACAATCGGCGAAATCCGAAACCGATGAAAACCGAGACAATTATTTCTATTTGAATCAATGTAAATCCAACTAATTTGTTCTAGACACTCCACAATACATACCCAAAACACATTTTATAGAGAATAACTATAGTGTTTAATACTAAAAACATTGAGCATCTTTCTGAAGACTTCTTGGCGTATGACTACGAAATCCGAGGCAACTAACAAAAACTGAGACAAATGTTTCGCGGAAAAAAAATCGACGAAAACCGAAACCGACGATAACCAAAGACAACGAAAATTGAGGTTTGACTGTATGTTGCAATAACGTGACTAAAAACTGAGCGTTCTAAATAAATTAGAATAAAGTAAAAAAAAACAAACAAACAAGAACATGTACAACAGCTTCAGTTGTGTCCATGTTAACAGTGACTAAAGACTGATAGAGAGCGATAAAGACTGTAAACCATCAGAATTCTTTAGTAGACACAGCTTCAATTCATTTAAAAACAAAGCAAAAAGCAAAAGGGATAAATTTTCGCATTGCCTGACCCCACATAGCCAATGGAGCGTACAAATAATGGACAAATCTTGCCTTCAGGTTGTAGCTCACCCACTAGTGACAAAAGTCATAAATATTTCTAAAACATTTATTTATCGTGTGTCACAAACGCATACAGCCTGTACAAATGGAGTAGATACTTATAAAACAGTACTTAATTGATCGCTTATGTGTTGATTTCCTTTTAAGCCTTCAAGTCAAACATGAAATTAAGCTCAAAGTCGCTGCCACCGATCAATGGTTGATGGGGAGATCACGAAACATAGAACTGTCATTAGTTTCTAACAAAAAAATGTGTACTGGGTTTCTGTTATCATTTTTGTTAAGAAAATCACACATCCTAATTACTGACAGCCCTGACGGTCACATGTCTTGAGACATTGCCCAGTCGGTGAGCTCGCTTTGTGGCGTTACGGTGACGAAGGTTCCAAAATCGAGGTGAAAACTACAATGTTCGTTGGCTTGCATTTGGTTAACGCAACAGGCTTTCGGTCACATTTTTTAGGGAATTAGCACGAATAAAATCAACCTATTATTTGAAAATTATTTTGCACTCAGGTTAGTCTTTAATTTAAGGTACGAGTGTTTTGACATCAGCAAGAATCGTCTTTCCGCAGAGGGGACAGGTCTGGAAAGATGAGCCGCATCTCTCGCAGTAACAATAGTGACCACATGGCAGAAGTGTCAAGGCCGCAGGTCGCTCGCGACACCAACGACATGTTTGTCTGGCCTTCAGCCTCCGATTTTCTCTTCTCAAATTCAGCAGTTTTTCTTTCAAATCCTGAGCCTCTCTGATAATTTTCGCCCTCTTGTCGAGTGTGGCCTCTTCGTTTTGTTTGGAAGCTCGGTCGTTTTGCGGTCGCGAGGAAACGATGTTTTCTGTTAAGCGTTTTGTCTGCGTGTCAGCAGCCGACGATCGAATGAAGCTCGGAAGCGTGGCTACATCTGCCACCGCTCCTTGATTAATGTTCGCGTGATTGGCGCTGGATACATCATCGCGTTCTCTATCGCCGGAAGCTTTGGTGGACGACGTGTCTTCGTTTTCACGCCGACTGGGTTCAGCAATTTTTTTAGACGAAGGATCCCCTCCCATAGAATCCAATTTCTGCAGCAGCTCGGAGGCGTTCACCGTGCACAGGTCAAAGCCCGGTCCCGCCAACGAATCGCCAGCAGGCTGTTGCACGCGCATAGTGTCACTGTCACGGCTGGTGCCATCCGCCGTCCCTGAAACTCCAGGAGGTCTCGTATGTGGCAGTTCCGCATATCTGGTACCTCGCCGGTCTGAGTTCATACCCCGGAAAACTTTTAGGACTGTTTCGGGCGAAACGGAACTGAATTCAGTGACCGCTTCCACGGCTGGAGGATAGGAAGTTAGGTGCCCTTGTCGTTCCGCTGGACCTGATGCCATCTCTATCACCGCAGTTCGATCCTTGTTATATCTGCAACAATGCCCAGATCATTTAAGCCCGGTCTCGCGGTTTGCAGGCTGATGGAGAAATATTGATGAGAAAAAGGTAATCCTTAACATAATTAACTAAAGAAACTAATCTACAATGTCATGACATAACCTACATCTACAACGCCATAGCAGCCATCGTAACCTGTTAGTTTGAAGCTGTGTGTGTGTGTGTGTGTGTGTGTGTGTGTGTGTGTGTGTGTGTGTGTGTGTGTGTGTGTGTGTGTGTGAAAATACTGTCCATGTTTGGTCAGAGTGGTTAGTGACATTGGCACCGACGTGCTTTCCTACTTCTATGCAATCCTTACGTCTCATTACTAGTAAAAAAATATTTCCTTAAATTTAGTCATTGCACTTGAAGTAGCAAAATTCAAATCAAAGATATTGCTAAACAAGTTGTCAGGAGTTGACAGAAACCAGTTTAAAGTACCCATTGAGACTGTTTTATGAAAAGTAAAATGTCAAAATGGCAAACTGGGTTTTCGGGTAAGTGAGCGTGAGAAAAAAGTCGAGATAAATTTGTTTTCTACAAAAAATTTGCTCGGACAACACACAGAGTTTAAATTAACAGAAATGTAGTGATTATAAACTCACAGTGATAGATTAACTGGACAGGATTGTTGAAGAGACCCTTGGAAAATATTACTGCAACAAAACAGTAAAGGCGAAAAATGGAAAAAAAGAAACACTTTAAAAATGCATGAGTACAACAGTAGAATTAAGTACGTTGAAAATCATAACACTTTGCTAGAACCGTTCTTTGGCCAAGCACCCTTACTTCAGACAGTTTCATATCAGTCGCCACTGACTCTTGAAGGAATGTAAGATTCACAATCTTTAGTCGCCTCCTGACGCAGAAAACTTTAAATTAGTATTTATAGTAGAATGTAGTTGCTGCACGACTCTAATGAGGAATGCTCACCGCGGTTTTCGAGGGGATGCGTTATACGCCTGTCATGCTGGCTCGTTGTCAAACACCAAAGTCATAACGGGAATTCCCGATTTCACCTAATGCACAAGCATGACGAAAGGAGGGGACAAGGGGGATGCTGTCCCCGGACCCGGGGCTGTGAAGGGGTATTTTTTCCTTCTTCTGTTCTTTTTCTTTCAAAGAAAGGTTGACGTAGCATTCTTCACTCTGGGGATTTTTTCTCTGGAGCGGAGTACTACAAGTTATCCTTTACCGTCATTTTTCCTCATTTACTCAACCACTCACGTGTAAACAACTCTATGTTCAAGTAATGATGTAGAGCCTAGTGCACTTGGCCTAATGCTTGCAGTCTATGTTACGTTACTGAATGAAATGTAGATATTGACAATCGAATTGTAAACATATTATTAAGGAAAATAATTTACGATTACAATTACAAGGGGCCCTGAGAGGTCGTCTGCCTCAGGGCCCGTGCTGGTTCTCGGCGGCCCTGGATACAAGGGCAAGAATTATTCGCTTATATTTACGCGAATGTCATAAACTTTATTTTGTCAGGTCAGGTAATCTCATAACTTTTGTTAAAGGTCCTTTGAGATGTAAGAGACCGCGATTTAATCAAAGCCTGCTTTTTGTAAGGGCAGTGCCCATCTCCTCTTCCTCTCACTGATTTAATACCTTTCCCATAACCCTCTGTGGAGTCAGGTATCCGTTTCCGACAGCAAGCTCGACGGTGTAGGGGTGGGGGTGTCACGATCTCCAGTTTTGCCTAAGAGATCTTTTTGCCTTCTCGCAGTGCGCAGGCGTCAACAAGCTAACGAATGAATGTACATGCACGAAAATAATTATAATCCAATAGAAAACACAAAATTGATTGTAAAAGTAAGTGTTACACGAAAATATACGAACTACTACAACAGACAGAATACGACAGTTGACTATGAAATAACACCTCAAAATAAACGAAAGAAAATTCTGATTTGCTAAAACTAGATCACAGTGAACCAGAATGGTTAGCAAAGACAAAATGCTTAGATCAGTATCGCAATTCGCAAAGATCAAACCCCATTCGTTAATTTGTTGACACCTGCGCCTGCGCACTGTGAGAAGGCAAAAGGGTCTCTTAGGCAAAACTGGAGATCGTGGTGGGAACTTACTGCGCTACACGGGTATTGAACCGGCGAGATTTCAGGCTGCTCTAACCACCCGGCTGTCCACCTCCCCTGCTAGGGGCTTTTTGTCCAGTGGTGTGTTTTTTGTTTTATCTTTATGGGTTCTAATGTTTTAATGCTGGGTCCGAGTGAAACAAAACTGCACCGAAGAAATATGTCCTACATCTTTTATTCAGCATAAACAACATTGAGAACGTATCTTAAGAGTGAGAGAGAGAGAGAGACATCGTGAACTCTAACTTTCAGTCAATCTTGCATTTTTACTGGTGATAACCGTGCATTTAGCCAGATTATTCATGTCGTGAATTTTGCAGAAAGTGGATACAAGTAAACATATAAACTCACCAGAGGTCTCTGTTGCTGTAAAACATCGATGAAACTTAAACGTCGCTTTCGATCATCAGCAATGCCGATGCGGGAGTGTCTGCCTCTCGAAGAACACTGGCAAAAAAATATGTCTACTGCCGCTGACGAGATAAAATTTGAATCTCGCGCGGTAACGAAATTCCCGATTCCGTGTCACAATGCATACCGCGCGCGCGCGTGTGTGTGTAGTCGTGCGTGCGTGTGTTCATTTGTGAAAGAGAGAAAAGAGAGACAGCAACAATAATACTAGGAATAAAATAATAGGGGCGATTTCGGTACGGATAAACAGGAAGATGACCATACAATCCAAACGGACCAAATAACAACGGAGACAGCACAGCACGAAGCATCAGTGTCGTGTGCCGATATAACGGACACAAATCAATATTTTCTGTAGAAGGAAAACCCATAAATACATCGTTTATCAAAAGATCGCAAATAAAGACAGGGAAAATACAAAGATACATGGATAAATAGAAGAAAGGTGATAAATGTATAACCCGTATTATTTACTAACCCGTACCTATACTCTCTCTACCTCTTTGAAAAGAGCGAGAGAGAGAGAGAAATAGAAAGAGAAAGTGAATGTGTGAGCTATTGCTGAGTGTTTTGTCTTCGAGTATGTTCATTTTATTCCGCTCGTTTCTGTCTCCCTTGGATACCACCAAATGGGCTATATATTTATATCGCTGACGCAAGCCGGCACTCACTGAATATTGATTTTGGCGGTACATTACGTGGCTTTTTCAGAAGAAAATCCAGCTTCTTTAGAATGTCGGGAGCCAGCGAAAATGAAAATAATGCAGAAGTATATTGTATGTACGGCCAACTGCTCATTTATGAAGATGGATGCCACCATCATAACAACTTAGTGCGTCTGAATATCGTAAATTCTGGTCTGTTCAGTACACCTAAAGCGGATGGCCGAGTGGTTAGAGCGCTGGCTTCCGAACCGAGAGCGCGCTGGTTCAATTCCCAATAAGCGCAGCAAACTTCCCCCAGTCGACCCAGCTGACGGGAATGGGTACCTGACTCCATAGAGGGTTAGGGAAGGTAAGGCAGCGAGGGAGAGGAGATTGGCACCACCCTCATGTAAATGCTGGCCCCGAGAAAAGTGGGGTCTCTAACACCTCACTCCCCTACGACCTGAAAAGGTTATGGGATGACCTTTACCTTTTACCTTTTACATAAGCCGCACCCACTACATTTTAAAAAAATATCTACTTTATTCACAGATAAGTCGCACTAGTTTGTATGTGGCTTTGATTTAAAAATTTGAACAGTTAATACTGGTACAAAGTTAACAGTTAACACTTTTACTTGGAGCTCGTCGAAAAATCCACTGGAATCGGAAAATTTCGTGAACAAGCCAGAGACTTTAAGGCTGGCGGAAAAGTCGCAATTTATAATCCGAAATTCACGATACACACTGAAAACGAAAACAAGCTTTTTTTATATAAAAAAAATTACTGTTTAAAATATTGTGTTCACTGTCTTCTTTCTGTTTGCATACTACCTCATCTCCAGTGACGTGTATACGTAACGAGACAGCATTGCCAAGTCAGTATTTTGTCAGGCATTTCTTTCAGAATAAACTCATACACATTTCTTTAAAAAAAAACCGCCATGTTAATTTACCCGAACATCATGCATAGGATAGAGTTAGCGAAATGTCTGTGATTTTTTTTGGGAAGTATTTATATGTGCGAAACAATACTGCTTACAATAAAGTTTGCACGCGTGTGTGAGATGGTGGGGAAGAGAAAGGGTGGCGGAAATAAGGGGTAGAGTGTGGGGAGGGGGTGTGGGATAGAGAGTGTGAAAAGTGTGTGTACTATTTATTTGTTGAAGATAAATTTGATAATTTTACATTTCTTTTTCACCAAATAAAGTTCAGGAAAAGATCATGAAAACATAGTTTTTCCAATACGAACAGAACAATTATTATACAAAAAAATAAAAGCACTTCCTTTATTTCTGTTAATTTTAAATGCGAAATACAACAGGAAAGACTAAAAGAAACTGCACTTCCTCTTTAACATCAGAACATCAGCTCCCTCACACACACACACACACACACGAACAATGTGCAAATGTACCAGTGTTAGTCACTGTATATGGTTCAGACTGAAATACTACTTAAATGCTTAAGGAGTAACACGGATGCAATATTTTTTCTTTATAATAGGGTTAAGTTCATTTTAAAACAATAATTCCCAAAATTTGACTACGTAATTACGATTCATTTTCAAGCTAAAAGTTTTCAAACATCGGCATTCTCACCTGCTAATAGGAAGACAGAAGAAAATTACACCAAAGAGCGGACGCTCTTTTATTACACTCATACTCTGGAGAGTTCCATTGCTTATAAGTAGTATTTGTAAACAGCGAGTCCAGAAAATCTATGCATGTCTTCTAGTCAGATGAAGAAAAATCGCTCACAATATGGTGCCCAGAAAATGAAACGACTGAGTTTGGAATACACCCCTACAGATTTATTTAGAAACGTTGACTGAAGTAAAAAAATATAATGGACCACACGGAGCTTACTCGACATACTGGTAAGTAAATCTTCTCCAGATCAAAATTTCATGGGCAACAATCACGGTTATTGCAATAACGTTGTATTATTATTAGTTGTCTGTTACTAAGTTGAACATTTGAGTTAATTTTATTATTATTTGTTCAAATGTGCATTTGTCTGACATGAGCTCCAGTAATTTTTTTATTTGATAGAGGGTTAATTTCCAGCATTGCAATTTTATTTTATATTTACAATTGACTGCTGATAATGACTTTTTACCATTAAAATATAATAACATTATAAAATGTTACACATATTTAGCGATGTAAAAACATTTCTTCGTCATTTACCTGCATGCAAAATTTACTGCTTACTTACTCGCACGTGTTCCCGCTTAAGCTCCTCAGACGTTTGTCACCCTCAATTCTGTTTTAGCTGTCCGAGCACGCACATCAATGGGGCCCTTACAGTGTTTGTTGTTTATAGACGTGTGTTGGATAAGGATACGACTGATGATGTGTTTGTGACTGCATCACGATGTTACTTGTAGACCAGAGCGGTGTAGAAAGCATCGATGCTGCATATCTGGTGCTTGATCTTTGTTTAAGTTTTTTCACATCTTGATTTTTTTTGGCACTGCTGTAGGAAGACAATCTCTTCGTTTTACTAGAAGTTCAAGACTTGTTTGTGCTGTATAAGTGACTGGATGACAATCGCTTTTGAAATGTTCTGAAAATTCCTGAGTACGGTGTTGGGACATTTGCGCGGCACGTTTGAACGTGTATAATTATACAGATCTCTGAACAAAGTTAATCCACTGGCGTTTGTAGCCATTATATTAAGGAACTCACTCCGAGTGTCGAGGGAACATTCAACCAGAGTACATTGTGTCCTGGTCTGTTTTAGCTCATGCAAACGACGCTATTTTTAGAAATACTTCCCGTTCGTCACTTCCTGTTTTCTCTACTAATCCCGGCGTGATTAAGAAAAAAAAATTAATTGAATATTTCTCGTCCCTCTTCTTCATAAAATACCACCAGAATATGTTTTTTGTGATACTTTATGCTATATTTCCAACGATTTTTAGTTAAGTGCTCGTGTTGACCTTTAAGAGTCATCTCTCTTTTTTACTCTGTGTGTGTGTGTGTGTGTGTGTGTGTGTGTGTGTGTGTGTGTGTGTGTGTGTGTGTGTGTGTGTGTGTGTGTTGTACTATTGTGCGGATGGCTAGCTAAAACCTTCCGCAATATAAAATTTATAATTGTTGCCGCTTCATCATCATCATTGTCGTCGTCGTCACCACCACTATCATCATTAAAAATTACTGGTATTGAACAAAGCAGTACCACGCTTTTATCTTCCGTGTTCTCCAGCACCTGGACAGATGTTCTCAACTGATCTGTGTGTTGCATGTATAGATCTTTAGTAGTCTGCATACCAGTCTACAAAGCTGCCGTCCACCGTACGGTGTGAGGTGTCAGGACTGTCAGATTAAGGTTCCGAAACTGCACTCTCTGTTGAAGAAAAATAAAAAAATGATATTATATATATATATGTAAGAACTGCGCCTGTATGTAAACTCGGGTATAATAATGTATCGCACAGTTTACTTGTGTGTTTGCTCTTGTGTGTGTGTGTGTGTGTGCACGTGCCCGCGCGTGCTCTTCTATTATTGTGCATATGCTTATCAGAGAGCATTTGTATACTATTATGTGTATTTGACTGACTGAATAGCTGGCTAAATAAGACACGTGTGTGGGGTCTGTTGAGAGTGGTGGAACTGAACAACAGTCAGAGCTGAATTTCGCCAGATGAAAAGCTAAACATTGTTCAGAACAATGAACTCACTCCATCTATGAATACAATCTGAGAGGACCCAAGCGGGAGGCCATCGACCAGGACGCCAGTCACAGATGAACCCAATCCAATGATCTCCACGGTGTCAAATACCACAGTAGAGGGAGGACTATAGGTTGTAACGTTCGGCTGAATCATCAGTTCGCCAGCCTGCGGATCGAGGGAGATAAAAACCGAAATCAACAACCGAACTTAACTTGGCTACAACCCGTGTAACAAATACTACCGTTTCCAGGTTCTACAAGCCGTGTAATAAATATTACCGTTTTCAGGTTATGAAGATAACAATCCCCTCTCGGAAACACAATAAAAACTTTAAATATAGCAATAAACTATTTCACTGTTGTGTTAACTCTAACAAAATCTTCAACTGGTATATCGTTAAAAAAAGAAGCGTTAATTAACACTAAATGACTTAACAATAAACATAAACTAAACTTTAGTTTCGTATTTATCATAACTGAGATCAAGACAGATCCGAAGGGAAAAAACAGTAAATCATGAATTTAATGCTCAAGGCCTTCCGTACATACAAAACACAATCTCCATTGGCGATGTTTGTAAAGATGAAAATGCAAAACTAGTGTTTTGTAATTAATTACCTTCCACATGTTGAAAGAAATTAACGTGTATAGGTAAGTACTGTTCTCAACTGAAAAAAGAACAAGAATAAAAGGTCAAACAAGCAGTTGACCTCGGTTTGTGAATACCAGAAACGTACGACAATTACAAGTATTTATCTGACGTAGAACATAACAACAGGACTGCAGAGGTAACATTTACTTTCTGAGGACATCAGAAAAGTAAGATTTGCTTTATTCCCGACATTAAAACACCTCACTCATACACGAGCACACGAGTGTGAGAATAGAAAAATATTCATAACTTTATATTCACTCTCGCACGCGCACAAGCGCGCGCGCGCACACACACACACACACACACACACACACACACACACACACACACACAGAGGACTTACCATCATCAGACTCGCCATCATCCATGAATAGTTCTCCCTGTGCAAGGAAGCTATCGTCAAGAGCTACCAAAAGACCCATGGCGTTTTGTCGACTGGGTGAACAAACAAAAACATTACCAGGCATATATCATCTCTTCAAAAAGAGTGGCTCACTTCTTTCTTCGAGGTCCTTTTGCAAAGATTTTGTTTTCAAAGATTTTTAGTGTGAATTCTAATTAAATTATAGTAGTACTTTAAAGACAGGAGCTAAAATTATAGATCTGACATTTTGAATCTTGTTTGATAAAATTTCGGGTTGCAATTTCATTTAAGCCCAAATTACAATTTGAGTTGCTTTTCCCTTTAACGAAATACACTACTGTTTAAATTAAAGTAACTTGCCTTTCATAAGTAGTCAGTGAAGGGGCTTGCCAAGGGATTACATGGCCTCCTCGCACGTGCAGGTTGAAGCTCTCTAAGGGCGTATGACAAGTCTGCCACTTGCCAGACAAGAGGACTTCTCTCCCCTTTATGTAACAAAATCAAAGCACGAACTTGTATTACTGCACTGCTTGCCAACGATATTTTTCAGTTAACTACTAGAACGAGGCTTTTGACAAGAAAGCTTCCGGTTTAGTCACGTTTCAGCTTCACTATTAGAACGAGGCTTTTGACGAGAAAGTTTCCGGTTTAGTGCAGTGGCGTAGGAAGATGCTCGGCTTTGGGGGGGGGGGGGAGGGCAAGCTCCATTCTGAAAATGAATAACGTTCACATTCTTGCCTTCCCAGCATCTTTTTTTGGGGGGCGGCTGCCCCCCTTGCCCTCCCCCCCTGTTCTTACGCCACTGTAGTGATATTGACTAACAGCGGATAACTTTGCAAGAGGGTAAGAGTGAGTCTCGGCAGACATCAGTCCACCTATACACGTCGTGGTCGAAGATCACAGCTGTACGTGAAGAATGTCAGATGATAAAAGTTCGTGCACGCACTTCTCCCCCTCCCCCAACCAAACACACACTCACATTTTAACACATTGTTGGTTTGTTATTTCGAGCAATATATATATATATTATGTCTGCGTATAAACGTGCATAAAAACCAGATTAAATGTACGAGTTTTGAGTGAGCAAGCGAGTGGTCTTTCCTTGATCTTGTCTTCGAACAAGAAGAACGATATGTGACTCGACTAGTGCCAGTCGCGCTCCCATGCATGCATTTATGTCTGTCACGTTATCACATTTCTGTGCACAGAGGTGTGGCCCTGTAGCTTACCGTGAAGTAGTCGTACCAACGAGCAGAAGGGAAATAAGCCTCCACTTCCCGGGCCCCCTGCACAGAACACAGCCACAATTTTGTCAACGTCTCTCTCTCACACACACACACACACACACACACACACACACACACACACACAACGTTCTTTGCTCCTAATAACATGGGATACATTTTACGAAGCCTTGTCTTGTATAAAGTAAAAGTTTAATAAACTGGGCACATGTCAGAAAAATGAAAGCTTTTGCGATTACAAATGATTAATGTTCGATAACTCGCTTCACCGTGCCTGCACCTCTAGTCAGGGCGATGTCAGCAAAAGACGGAAATGAAACTTTAGTGAAAACGGAGTGAATAAAACTGAAAAAATCAGAAGAAACCATAAGAATATGCACTAAAACGTAAAAAAGTGCCTCAATTTAAATTATTACCAACCTCGGTCAAAACAGGGGAGACCAGCAACGCAGGACCTAGCAGGAACTGACGATCAATATCTCTGGCGTTCAGGTCTTGAGGGAACCTGTGAAAGAAAACAAAAATCTGCAACTATCTATTCAACAAAGTCTATTTATTTAATTTAATATTTACAAAAAGGGAACACTAAAAAATAAGTTCTTTTCTTACGTGACATGAAAACGTGAGCATACTCAAACACCAACATTTCTATCGACTCTCTTCTTCGCCGCCACTTGGTTGAAGGGGGCCCGGTAGTGTAGGGGCTAAAACACTGTGTGCGAAATCACCGAGAGGTGGAATTTAAGCACTTTCCATTTCGAAGTAAAAAACAACGGGGCTTAAATACTCGCTTGTCACCACTGCAATGAGCGGTTCCGGGTTCTCGTCTCGGGACACGCTCTGTATGTGACACATGTTCGCAGGGCTGGGCGCCGGAGATTTTCTCTGGATACTCCGGTTTCCTCCCCCCCTCCCTTTCCCCCATACTGTGAAATCATCCCAAGGGAGAGCACTTGCCTACTAAATAAATAAACCAACCAAACAACCAGCCAGTCGCTTGTCACTACTGCAGTGAGAACTAAAAGGTCCTATAGTCAAATCTCGTCTCGGGGCGGTCTGTAAAAGCAGCTTTTCGCATGGCTGGCCAGCGGGGTTACTTTTGTTTTTGTTTTTTGCTTTTTGTTTTTCTCTCTCCTCATGGTGCGAAGTCGCCTCAAGGTGGAGGCACTTTCTTGCTAATCGAACCAACCGACAGATAGTGCAGAAGAAATTCAACACGGGAGCTAACAACTTTTATTTAGGCTTAAAAGGGAAAGGGAAGGCTTTTTTATTCGTTTCTTAATACTGACCACTCCTTTAAAGCATATCATGGTGGTTATGAAAGTGAATGTTTAAGAATTCACAGTTTCTTAAGTATTATTTCAAATCTGTAAAGATTTTTACGGAGGTAGATAGTTATGTGTCTGTGAAAACACCAGTTCCAATCCGCTAGGAAGTATATCTGACAGAAAGGAGACAGACTTAGTACAAAGGAACTCACTCAAACAGTAGTGGCCTTAGAACAGTATCTCCGTACGTGTGGGCCCGGTACATGAGGGTGTATAGATACGGCAGGAGTTTGTATCGAACTGTCAGGGGTCGTTTGATGATGTCCACAAACCGCTGGTCAAACGAGGCTGGGTCTTGATGCTGTGAGAAAGAAAGAAAAAAAGAATAAACAAAGAAAGAAGAAAGAATTGGAGATTAAATAAATAACTAGAGATTATGCGAATAGCATTGTATTATTCGGGCACATGAATTAAAATTGTTAATTTATTATAGCTTTCCGGATTAACGTAGCTGACATTTTGTTTTGACTCAAATCTTTCTTTAACTGTTTTTGAGCTTGGTTGTCCCATATCAGTTAAGTAATTCTGCAACTCAAGTGGAACATGGCTGTAGTGTTATAATTCATGGGCTGTCAACAAAGCATCAGCTTTCACACGTACTTTAAAAACAGATTGGCGATGTTTTTTTTCATGTTTTCTGCTCACCAGACTTTGTAGTGAATGTGAGAACATGTTCGCAGATTTTTGGTGTTCTGCCAGCCCAGTGTATACGACTCGGGACCCACTTACAATCCAAAGGAGGGCAAAACAAGAAAAAAGACAAACAAAAAAACGTCGAAAGGCGAGTTCATAGAAAGTTCGCCAGCAACTTGTTTCTGTGTTTTATAGAGAACACTAACGGCACTTACCCTGAAAATGACAGGTGGATCGCCTCGGCCGTTGTGGTTGCGGGCAAAAGGGTAGAATGCACCCAACTGATGCCAGCGAATGCATAGCTCGTAGGTTGTCTCGTACCAAAATCCGCAGATGTCTGCGCCGTTCTGGACAGGTTGAGTCTGTCTTAAGCTTTGCAGTTCTACGGAATCCATTTTCTGCTGCTATTCTTACGATAAAAACTAATTCCTTCCAAACTTGAACTAAAGTAAAATTGCCCCTTCATATTACTTTATAGTACAATAAATGAAAACCTTTAACTTGCATCTTACCAGCGCAAATCCAAATAATCCAAACTCCATGATACCTGTTGATAGAAACAGTTTTTTAAGCGATCAGTAATACATTTGTAACAATAACGTTGCTGATAATTGTTACATGGTTACTACATTAGGTTTAAAAGATATATGGACACATAAACAGACAGTGACTGATTGATTCAACTGTTATTGTCTGTGATTCAGTGTTCCTACAGTCACTCCTTCCAAGACTCTTTCTTTGACGAGAAGACATCTGGGGCGGGGGACGGAGATGGTTGGGGGGGGGGGGGGGGGAAATGAGAATAAGCGTTTCTAGCTGGTGGTGAGAAAGGATAGAAGGGTTGCACACCAACATCTGATTGCTTAAGATGGGAAGGGTGACAATTCTTCACAGATGACACATGGAGGTGAAGCAAACGGTGTTTCAAAAAGTGCTTATTTGTATGTTCATGCATATCCAAGCGAAGAATATGTTTAATCCGTTTTAATGTCATCTGGGTCTGTTTATATCCTTCGCGAAGAGGCTTCAAATATTGCGAGATGGACGCACTCAAAGAGAGTTTTAGGGATTCATAGATTTTAAGAATTAAATTAAATAGCATGCAGCATGTTACTACTGATACAGAAGTGGCGTTCTTTTATTATTTATGTATTTACTTATTTGAATATGATGTTAATAGCGATTTCTTAAATTATTACTCATATTACTGATACAGAAGTCGAGGTTTTTTAATTGTTATCATGACGCTCATAGCATTTTTGTAAATTATTTAAAAATGCCATTGCGATGGATGTCTGTACAACTGCTCACCGATGATGGACCAGTGCATTTCGCGCCAGTGTGACCTGTTATCGCCCATCCACTTGGTGGCGTAACGCCCAGTCCCTGCAAATGATGACCTCGTCATTGTCCATGGCCGCTTGCCCGGAAAAATGTTTCGTAGGACGCTGGAATTTCACACCATATCTAAGTCAGCGTAAGTTAGTATGTCAAAGTCAGCACCGCACCACACAATAGCCAAACCAACCGAAGTACCGTTACTCTACAGTTGAACAATCATTATTTGAAAGGCTTAATCTACTAGTCTTAATCTATTTTGGTTTAGATGTAGTATGAAAAGTCATTGTTTATGAACATGTTTAGCAGTGTCTGCCTAAAAGCATTAAAGGCCTAGCAGGGTGCAAACGTTTTCTAACGATCGCGTAAAGCTTAGTGTAAGATACTATTTCCCCAACTCTAGGTGAATTTCACCGTTCTGTTCTCGCGATAAACGCCTACAAACCTCATTATGCACAGGTCAACAACACTGACGTCAGGATTGTACACAGACATGCTTACGTCCTCAAGTACTCGGAGCTGGGATATGTTAATTATGTATATCTAAATACAAACGGGACACCACGTTTTGACATCTTTCTGTGCGAGGTGATATTTGTAGGTGTGTATCTCGAGAACGAAGGAGGGGCGTTCACCCAGATTTGAGAAAATAGTATCTAGCTCTGAACTTTATCCAATCAGTTGTAGAAAACAGTTGCACTCTACTAGATGTTTAAAGGTAATTCAAGTGTAAAATGTAATGTCAATAGTGAATTTGACATCAAAGTAGTGAAGAGCTTTTATCCTGGCTGTTCTACCCGCCCTACCTGACGGTTCTCATTGCCATGGCGTGGGCGTACAGACTGTGCACATCGTAATGTCTGCCCCAAGAGTGCAGGGCAGTCATGCATATCGTCTTATCGAACATCTTTCCCTCCGGACTAGCACCAAGAATATCTGTCACAAAAGGAGGACTTGTTATCAAGCACTCCACGCACCTTTAACGAGCCGGGACAATATAAAAATTGCTAGAAAAGTACAAACAGAACTACTCCTTCCGTGGGATGTTAAATGAATAATAAGTTAGGTTGCTCTTTCTTCTTTCCTTTCCTTTCTTCTTTCTTTCTTTGTCTTTTTTCTTTGACTTTTTCTTTATCATCATCATCGTTGTCGTCGTCGTCCTCACTGAGTGGTTAAGTGGTTAAGTGTGAGTGTAACTGAGTGGGTGATTGAGGGTAACTGCTTTTGTTGTAGTGTGTTACTTATGGCCTTATGGGAGCTCCCAACAAAAAACTCCTCTCTGTCTCAGACAATTATTATTATTAAATAGTCGGAACAATGCATTAGGTAGTAATGACAAAAGAATGTTGGTTATCTCTCTTGCTACTTACTAGGGACATATGGCGGATAGTCCCACTGCGTTTTTTCACAGCCTTGTGTAGACCCTGGTACAAAACTTGATGGTTCATTCATATCCTATAAGACGACAAGGAAAATAACCACTACAATACTCCAGAAAAGACATTTTTTACAATTAAAAATCTAAAACGACAAGCTTTCAAAGATCTTCTTCTCTTTTAGAGGTCCGGTCATTGAGAATGGATTTAAAATAAACATTTCAAAAACAAGTGAAAGTGGTATATTGCAACGCAACCTAGTAACCTAGCAGTATTGGAAAAAGAATGAGCAGTTATTGTGTGCGCCATTGAAATCAACTAATGAAGCTATAGGTGTAGAAAAGTCATGTTTATAAGTCGTTGACTGCCATGTTGGATGCAAACTGTACTCACGATCCACAATGCATCCACTTTAACGCCTTCCTTTTCGCGAAAGAACTGGACATACTTTTCAAACCATGGTAACACAGAGATGTTTGTATAGTCTGGGTATGCCGTGACCCCTGGCCACACCTGTTGAACAACAAAATCTTCATTTCTTTTTGCCCCACTCGTAATAACCGAATAAAATACATTTTGTTGATAAACAGCTCTATAGGTCTAATCTCTGGTCCACTAAATCGGTAAAATGTCTTTTCTTCTTCCTCATTAGCCATTTTTCAAGCGTCACCAGCAAAGAGTGGGCCAGCCTGAATGCAAAAAATAAAAACCAACAAAATCCCCCAAAAAGCAAAAAACCTAGTCGACCCTCCGACCTTTTCTCAATACCATTCACCACATTTCACACACACACAAAAAATAAAAACATTAACCTCTTTTTAATATTTGAGTTGGGTTGGCCTTTAATTCTACGCTCAGCAGGTAAATTCTGGCAAACTTTTTCTTGATCGTTTTGTTAAATGATTTATCTAGTGAACTCCTTCCTGCTAAACCTTAGTAAAGCAAAACCTACCTCTCCAATCAAAGTCTTGCCACTGGAATCTTTGACAAAAATATCCGCTGCTTCGCCGTCTTCAAACATGGTGTAGCCTGGGCTGTTGTTTTTAGCCATGGCGTTGATGGTCAGGTTGGCGCCTACACCGGGGTCCTTCAAGGAACAGAGGAAAAACCCCTTTTATTGTTACCCTGCTACACTGGCGGAAAATACAGAACCTTCAGAGCATTACAGTTTTTAAGTTCCTCGATTACTGGTCCAGTTTTATTTTTCTTGTTTTTGAGTTTTCATAAACTTCTAATGAGAAATTGGGTGTTGAGTGGAAGGAGGATAAGAGTAAGAAAGATGAAGATCTAACTACCACATGTGATTTGCTAAAATCATAGTTACCCCAAAATATCATTTCTTTCACATTATTGTATTACTTTCTCTATTTCTAGTCCCATTTGACAGCACACGCTCAGTTAAGAAGACCCTTAAATACCCTTCCAAAATGGAGGAACTTAATTCGATCAAGTATTGCCGAGTGATTACATGACGAATATAATATAAAGACTTTGCCAAACTTGCTCAAATGTTTGTCTGTATTTTTCATGTTTAAAAAGTCCTTTATGCAAAGACGTTCAGAGACTTGCCACAATGATAACGAAGTGTTGGTGATGAGTGTGCAGATCATCAACTAGAGCCGGAAGACCTGTCCAGTTGGTTCTGTCGTAGGTGAAGACATACTTGTTGAACAAGCAGTCTATGTCTGCCCATTGAACGTCCTGCAACGGGACAGTGTCACACGGAGGACTGCTGAACGATGACCATTCGCTTCTAAAAACTGACCTCACGACACAACGTTCGACATCATATATCGTCATTGGCAGCACACCACACAGTCACCAGCAGACTCATTTCACACACACACACACACACACACCTCACGACTCACGAACTTAAGATTTTTTTTCTTCCTTCATAATTTCGTTTCTTTCTCTCGCCTTTTTTTTCCTTTCTTTCGTTTTGTCTTTTTTATTTCTTTATTTTCCTTCCTTGATTCTTTTCTTTCTTTCGACCCTTTTGTTTTTCGTCGTCATCGTCGCCGCTGTGATCATCGGCGTGTCGCCGCTACTCTCCCGCTACGTCCTGCAGTACAGAGACGTCACAGAAACATTCTACTCACGTAAGGAATCTGCGCAGCGCGAGTTCGATTGATGACCGTCCACATGTCGTGTATGTCGATGTACCCCCAGCGGCTCAGCTGAAAGCCCAGAGCCCAGTAAGGAGGTAGCACCGGCCTGCCAATCGCCTGAAATCAGTCACCAATCATCGATCGAATTCTTTTGTTGTTGGCTTTCATAGACAAAACAATAATCAATTGCTTATAACAATTTAAATATCGTTGCCGTTTCATCGAGGCATGAAGTACTAAGAATATTCACTTATCTCGGGACATTTTTTTTTTTTTTTTGGTGAGATCGATGATCCATTTCCTGTACCCCGCCGCCTAACGTTTCACCAGACTTCTGCGAGGTCTGGGGAAAGTACTGGAGGAAGAACAGTGGGTTACACGAGTATCGAACGGATAGTTTATGTGCCTTCGGATTCGCTGCTCAAGCCGCTAGAGGCCGTATTCATGAAACAAAAGTAAGACCTTATCCCGGGAGAATCAAGTGCAAGCGTCTTGTCTCCATAGTTATGATGTTATGATACTACAGAGACTAGACGCCTTTCCTTGATTCCCCCATTTTACCATTGGGCAACGTCTTATTCTCGCTTCATGAATACTGTACCTAAGCACGTTTAGTTTTTAGATGCGGAAAGAAAAGTACAATTTCCGGTTTATTACATTCTCTGTAGTTCTATGCTAGTCGCCGACTACACGAATAATTACGCAATAAGGAAAATGTGACATTTACTCTTGTCTCAAATAACTTGCATTTATCGACTCTTAATGATGTGAGTAGAACTTTGCGCGTGAGACCTAGTTTTGCCAGGACATTTCCCGTACTTTTTTCTGAGCTGTTAATTTATGTTCATCTTCTACAAGAAAATGATTTTTTTTTAAAGAAACATTAAAATCTGGCATCTAAGCTATTAAACACACGACAACAGCAGGAAAACAGTTTATTGTGAAACAATTACATGGCACCCGCAAACAGTCTCTAACCTCAGTGTACTGGCTCACAGCGTCACCTGGAGACGACCCGAGGAAAATGTAAAAGTCAAGGACCCCTCCGATGGTTCGGAATGTTATGGCTGGCGTCGGGTCCGGCTGTAATGTGACCTCTACAACAAAGAAATCTTGACCTCAGCAATCATATTCTTATACTTTTTTTTTAGATGGGGTGGAGAAGACATGCTAAAAAGTTATTCATTATTTTTTAACAAGTTTTAAGGAAGTCAGTTGTTCAATGTGTAAAAAGGTATGTTATTTTAAAACTTGCTCTCTCTCTCTCTTTCTGATCCCTCTTCCATCCCACTTCCCCATCATCTGTCTACTGTTTGGAAGGAAGGATCACACACTACACATTGTGAGTGAAGGATGCCTGCGTGTTATCGATATGTTGAAGGGGAGGAGGCAGGCATTAAAGAGAGGGGAGATAATTTGTGAGTGAGAGTTGAATTCCTTACCCATGGCGTTGCTGTTCTTTAAGAAAACCATGTTTGCCTTTCCGTCATCCTCTACGTTCAAGTAAACTGGGTGAGCGCCATAAATGTTCCAGTCGTTCTAGAAGGTACAGTAGAGAGGATTTCGTCCAACATGTACATCAAGAGCCTTTAATGAGTATTTTTTAGATTATTTGTCTAAGATCGTCTTTTAATTTTTGTCCAAATCTCTGTCATTATATGCCTCTTTTCTACATCTGTTTTCCTGTCTGCTTTTCTGTGCGTCTCTTTCTCTTCCCATCACACCTCACTCACCCAGTACCTACTCACTCACTCACTCACTCACTCACTCACTCACTCACTCACTCACTCACTCACTCACTCACTCACTCAGCCTGCACCAGATTCAGTTTTGACAACATCAGATAGTTGCCGCCAGCAAATGTCCAAACAAGTTGGGTCAGCGTCACGTGCTTACATCCGGGGAATTGTCGCGCGTGAAGATGGACCACGTGCGCCAGTTCATGTCGTGCCGAAAGGTCTCGTGGCGGTGTTCCCCAAAACCGTAGACGTAGCTGTTGCTCAGACGGGTGGTGATCTGCAGAAACTGGTCAGCGACGACGAAACCAGGAAGCGTCGTGTTGAACCTACAACAGAAACAGCCGCGTGTCGTCATCCTAGTCTCATCACTGAGCAAGAAAGACATAAACTACAGCCTTCTAGGGATCATAGACGTCTGTGGCATAAATACAGCTGGCGAAGACTTGATAAGGCCAGCAACTCACGGAACTTCACGCAGTTGAAAGGGACTGCGTCACGTGTAGCTGCTTTCTGGGCAAGATAATTATCTCTATTGTCTTGCGTTGTATTTTATTGCTTTTGTAAGCAAGTATGAACAAAGAAAAAGTAGCTATCCCTCTGTCTTTACTCTCTGCCCTCAAGTCTGTTGACGAACCAGGTCTGTGTAATATCCTACGCACACTTACCCATGCACACGTACGAAATAATACAAACACACAGCAGTTTGACGAACCCCCGCAGATGAAGGTGAAGGAAAGTGGAAACTATTATTATTATTATTATCGATCACCTCTTTTTTTTCCTTGAGTGACGTCGTCCAAATGACGCATGCAGAGACCTTAGACGCAGGACACCACTCATACCCCAAGAATGATGAGAAGGAGGAGAAGGACGACGATGACGACGAGGAAAATACATTTTGAAACATCACAGAGAAGGAGAGGTGTTGAGCGCCGTAGTCAAACGCACTAAGATATGCTATAATATTTGATTATTTCGATGCGGTAATTTGTGCTTAAATAATTATTAATTTATAAACTTACACAGTGGCATTTGTTGACCTTCTTTGAACTACGACTCCAAATATGGGCTCATTGATAATAGTGACCTCATACAGTCTGCTGGAGTTCTTGGGAGCATCCGCAGGAGACTCGATATTCAGCGCTTCCTTGGGAACTTCGAATCGCTCGACGTCTGGATAAATCTGAAACCGTTTTCACATCAGTGTGTTATCCAGCGCACCCAACGTTTGTTATTAGGATACAGGCAAAAGAAATTTCATCTATTCGATCAGCTGTAACGATTATCAACAAGCTGAAAGGTGCAATGATTGTCATCAATACTGATGCAAAGGCTATTGTTATCGACACAGCAACAAATATTTACCATCATACATCTTTACATTTCCAACAATTTTATCCATTTTAATGCTTTAAATATTTAAATATTTTATTGTTGTATTAATAAAATTATACAGCTGCAGTGATTATCAATACAGCTGTAAAGATCAACAAAACTGAACTCAAATCGTCGTCGAGGTTACTATATATTGTATGTCCAAAGGTTTTTTTTTTAATATTCTTTGGTCAAGCTTTCTCTTCCTTAGTAACAAAATATTGCTTTTCACTTCAATGGGCCTTGTTTATGGGAATCATTGGTAATGCATTAAAAATTCTTCATAAATAGCTTTGCCAGTAGATCCACGCAAAGCATCAATAATGGGAAATTGGCTTGCTATTCTCAACTCGTCTAAAAGATATGATTCTAAATTATTGACCACAACCATTAGAACTGTGCTGCTGTTAAACCCTAAAAACAAGCGTGTAAACAACCAGTGCTTCTCTTGAAGGCGCCATAGCTCAGTTGGTTAGAGCGTCTGCCTAGTAAGCAGAAGGTCGAGGGTCCAAATCCCTCTGGTGCCTTAGAAAGTTGTTTTTGTAATATTTTACTTGTATGAATTACTTGCAAGGGGAGAATGACAAATATATATATATATATATACTGTATACACCAGCCTGTGGTTAACGCGCAATATCGATATTTAATGTTGGATATTCCGGCGCGGTATTTTTCAAACCTTCCCATTTCAGCCTGCTATTTCAACCTTTATTTTTCACTTATTTACCTTTTGAGTAGAAATGACATAAACGATTTCCTTTTCGTTAAAAAAAAACCACTATTTAAATTCTCAAATGTTATTTCCCTACTGGACTGTCCCCTCACATTCTTCTCGAAAAACTAGAATATATATATATAATTATAGAAATAAAGGACGACGGATAACTCAATCGTGAGTGCACTTAGGGTTCCTTCCCATTTCTTACCTTTATCCTTAGCCGGTTGTCGGATTGATACTCCGCGTCCATAAATAGGGTCCTGAAAGGGGTCATCCCGAACACTGTGGCCTGATGGGAAGGGGTTAGCTTTACTCGCATCCCCGATTCGGAGATGTTGATTGCGTCCATTACTTTGTACCCGTATCCTGGGGGGTAGACGCATTTCGGTACCTTTCCACGGTGCTGTGCTCGCCAAACACAGCTGCAACGGGGGAAAAAAAATCAGTATTGTCGTTGTATTCATGCGTCGTTCCCGATCAAAACACACGCATAAGCACGCACGCACGCACGCACGCACGCACGCACGCACGTACACACACACACACACACACACACACACACACACACTCACTCATGTTATTTTCAGGTGTCAGGGATTGACAACTAAGCATATTATCGCAGTAGATCCAGAATAAGTCAAACAAACTTTTTTCAAATTTTTTGAGGAGGTTAGATTAGCATTAGAAACGTAGATTAGCACAATGGGCGTGTATCATTGATAGAAGGATCAAGATTGCAAAAGGTGAAGGTCTTCCAAAAGTGGGCACACGCGACCTTGTAAACGGGTGCACGAAAGTACCCTGTGAACGACTTTTTGCAGGCTGTCAGACGGCTGTTGATTTTCCGCTAGCTTCACTACTCACTCATTCCCTGCACCTTACTTCCCACCTCGATCCCCTCCACCCACACATGCAAAAAGACTATAAATAAAAAAGCAAATTACTGAGATCGAATAATACATGATTCAGAGCTAAATAAGGTAGACCAAGCATGCACAAAGCACTACAGCGTTTGCTCTGATTAAAAAAAAAAAAAAAAAAGAAACCTGAAGACCAAACTGTCTAAACAAACCCATGCCCGGGTGCACACCGCACCGCTAAATCTCGCAGTTATGCAAACTCCCAGTATGTTTTGCTAGCTGTAGCTGACTGCTTGAAGTTAACCATCTAGTTGGTGTCTAGCGACTTTCTGCGCACCTGGGCCCAATAGACTGTAATGCAGGCGGGTTCAGGTGTGTACGGATCTAATTTGGATGAAATGGGTCGAAGGTCAAACAATAGTGGACTGGTCGTGCAGCGAAAGCGTGTACGTCATGCAGCAGATGAGCACATGAACAGCAGCCGTGTACATGTCGTGCGGCAGACGCGGGCAACAAGCCAGCGTTCCAGGAATTCCGCTTGCTCCACTACCTACTACCTGTCGTGAACTAAGGGGGATGATACAGTGGCAGGCTTGGTAGACGTGACTTGCTCAATAAAAAAATAACCCTATTGAGTTCACGGGTGTATATCTCTGGACTGCTTGCAGACGTATTCGCCCCGCGTCAACCACGAGAACGAGACCAAAGTATAAATTGGCTTCCGGTTAAACTATCGACACCAAGAAGAGCAAAAGCACAACTTCTATGGCCTGTTGTGTTTCAGTGTATTGGCTCTAAGTCGTGGGAAGTGGAGGTCGAGGACTTTTGCCAAAAAAGAAAGAAAGAAAAAGTGACTAGGTAACACATTCTATTGTTGACTTTGAGAATGTAATCGCGGTTCCGAATATCAAACTGCTAAAAGGTTCGCCGAGCCATAACAGCCTACAACTTCGCGAGAGCTAAGTGTTGGTCCAAGCAAATAATAATAATAATAAACGCAAAATTTGTAGAGCGCATACTACCACTCCTAAGAAGCATGCTCTTACAAGACTTACAAGAACGAGACATGGACAACATACCAGGGACAGAAGAACAAGCAAACAACATATAAACTACGGAAGAATAAACAACAGTACCGATGATGAATAAAAATCAAATAGAGAAGATACAAAGAGAAACCAAGTAACAAGGTTTGAGACTATAGTGATTTTGCAAAGGGAAGACGAGCAGGGAAGTAGCAATAAGCGGGAAAGAGGGGAAGGGTGTAAAAAAGGACTAGCATTGTAAAAAAAAAACTGGTGTGACGAGTAACGCTTAAGGAAGAGGTGTGTTTTCAGTGCACATTTAAGAGATTCAATTGTGGGTAGGTGGCAGATATGGAAAGGGAGAGAGTTTTATTGCTTCGCTGCACAATAACTAAAAATCCTGTGACCTTCTGTTGTTGTTCTGGTGACAGGAATAGTCAGGCGTCAGACGAAGAGCAGAGCTATCTAGCTGGGACGTAAGGGGAAAAGTTCAGAAAGAGACGTTCAGAGAAATAGTCAGGGCAGGAGACAGCAAAGAAATTTAAAGACCCCCATCCCTGTGTAACCACAAAACGGGAAGATGTATTGTACTGCCTACAAGTAAGTCATTTATACAACACAAAAGATGACGATACTGTGATAAATAAATAAATATAAATAAATACCACATTTCTATAAGGCCTTTTTTCAACCTCAGCCAGCCTCAAGGCGCTTTACATATAGCCACGCAAGCACATCTAAATAAATAAATGATATAAATGACAACAACATCCATGACGAACTCATTCCAAAAATAATCTAATCGACAAAACATACCCACGGCGTTTGCAGATCTCTTCACTGGCATCGGGTGCGGATACTTTCTCTGGCTGGCAATCAACAAACGGGGCTTCCACCCTAAAACCAGCAAGGCATTGCAATATTCACCACCACATACAAAAATCTGCCAACCAGTATATCTCCAACACTATGATGTATTTGTTGTGATCTCAAAATAAAAGTCCGACTGCGTAAACAAGTTTAGCGTCGTTCACCTTGAACAAACCATCGAAAGCCAAAACAACGGGAAAATTAGGTAACTATATGTAAAAGGTTTTTTTTCAAAGATCAAAATTTCGTTTGGATAATCCTTATTTCACACCAGTGACGGGGATTATTTTTTACTTAAAAACATTGTGCGTACAGACACGAAGAAAACTTGCAGGAGAGACTACACAAGGGGTTCCAGCACTCACAGAATCTCCTCCGACTGTTCTCTGGGATAATAGAAGTGAAACAAAAGACCAGCCGTAAGTGAGATCGCCATCGTCGCCAAGACGAGCAGGGCACACACTAGACTCTTCTTCGCCCCCTGTCTGCTGGTCACGTGGTCATCCTCTTTAGTCAACATGCTGTTGACCTCTTTGTCCTCGTTTTGGGGGATCTTGATGCCTGTATGCACACATATACGGCCCAATGCGAGATACGTTCTGGGGAAGATAACAACAACAACAATAATAATAAATAATAATAATAATAATAATAATAATAATAAAAAGGAAGAAACCAAAGAAATAATTCCATGTGGCAATTAATCTAAAACGAAGTCAAACTGGAGATGAAAACTGAAAAATAAATTAACTAAAGTACAATCAATACTCTTGAAAATGCTTGCTTGCTTGGTTTGGTTGATTGATTGGTTGGTTGAGTGCCTCCACCTAGAGGTGATTTCAAACTGTTGCGGGAGATGGAGAAAACCGGAGTACCCTTAACCTGGTTGATTTGTTTATTTAGTAGGAAAGTGCTTCCACCTTGCGGTGATTTCGCACTATGGGGGGAAACGGAGGGGGAGGAAACCGGAGTACCATGAGAAAACTCCCGGTGCCCAGCCCTGCGAACAGGTGTCACATAATGTGTCCCTAGACGAGATCTGAACCCCAAGCCGCTCACTGCAATGGTGACAAGTGAGTGTTTTAACTACTACATCAGTGGTGCCCAACCTCTTCTCGCCGAGGGCCGCACTCGACATGACAGAAAATCTCGCGGGCCAGAACATGGCGGTTTTGCCAGAATCATGCCGCATTTGAAAATGAAATTATGTAGCGATCTACCAAAGCGTAAGACTAAGAGATAAGGTTTCAAGAAAAGTTTGGCTTCTGAAAATGTGCATGTACGGCAAGGAAAGGGCGACCATGTGGCGCCGTCAGAGTGATGTCACCCTGTGTCCGGTTAAAATGAGCGGGCCGCATGTGGCCCTCGGCCCGTAGGTTGGTTCGAGGAAGAGCGGAGGAGCGGTGGGTAGATTGGGGAACCAATGAGAGTATGATGGTGTCCCATGGCAACATCCAATCAGTTTTTAGCAGTTTTCGAAGCTCGTAAGCAAACCGGACTCATGGGTCTGTGCACGTCATAGCTGTAAGAGGAGTTTTGTTGTTGTTGTTGTTGTTGTTGTTGTTGTTGTTGTTGTTGTTGTTGTTGTTGTCGACGAACCGCTATTTCAGCTGTGTTGACACAAATCTCACTGAAGCTGTAAGTGCACGAAGTCGCTTTCACAGTTGCCGACTTCTCCCGAAGTGACAATTTTACGTCGTGGGCAGCAGAAACAAAGCAAGACGATGAAAGCACGGACCTTCATCTATGAAGGTCCCTGATGAAAGCGCGTGACGAGCTCGCTTATCGCCTGAATGAGCCCGGCACAGTCTGCCTGCTTCTGGCTCATCCACCTTTGCGGATGTTGGTGGTGATGGTGGAGAGAACACTTGTCGGGAAATACCTACTGCAACTACTTACCTCTGGCGTCACACTGCTTGGGTCTCGAACTGCAGCGTTGCCGCGTGCGGCAAGGAATCTGAAGGTCTTGACAAACACGTACATGATAAGAAGACTCGCGCATGATGTGGTCTGTTTTAAGGACAGTAAATAAAAAGCGCTCGTGTGTGTCCCTGACCCCCCTCCCCCTCCACATCATCGCTCCCCTCTACCGCCTGTTTCCTTCATCCAGTGCGTCTTCTACTTCGTCTCTCTCGTTCTCTCGCCATGACTTATTAAAGTCAGCACAAAAAAACAACCAAACAAAGAAGCAAATACAGACAGCGTGAGAGAGAAAAAAAGAAAAAGAAAATAACAAGATAGGTAGAAGAAAGAAAGACTGAAAGAAAAGTCAGAAAGAAAAGAGACAGAACGAAAGACAAGAAGACATGAAACGCTAGGAGAGGGATGAGCTCCACCTAGCTATGTCCTTGCTCATGAAAGGCGGGGCACAGGTGGCGTCGGTCGCCTGTGCAGTAGAGGTAGGATTTCCTGCGGACTAGTCCCTGTTTCCTCCCCCCGTCCCCCAACGAGGAGGTTTCCTCTTCACGGTGCGGTCTGTCTGTATAGTGCGATAAAAAAAGTTGTTAAAGACGGCTAGTAAATTATTTCGCTTAGGCGGCCTTTAGGGACGGATATATATATATCACTTTGTTTACAGGTTTTTTGTGCGCTTTCTCTCTCTCTCTCTCTTTCTATGAATTTCTATCTAAATCTCTCTCTCTTATATATATATATATATATCTCGAGCTATCAATCGATGGACAAAAGGAGATATCTCGGCAGAACTTTGATATAAGGGAGCACGTGAGGTCATAGGCCGGCCTCTGTTATTTTGTCAGAGGCTTGGGGTTAGGGTTTAGGTTAGGTTTAGGTTTAGGTTTAGTTTATTAGGTACATTTGGGCAGTTGAGTGGAGCGAGCAGACGACAAATGCCGCGAGTCATTTCTGTTATGGCCGTCGCGTCCTCCCCAATATCAAAGCTGTACCGATATCTCTCAGGTTTTGACCATTCGCGCGTTCGTCCCGTTTTGATGGAAAAACAAAGGATTTATTTCACTCACCTTGGCGCCTCCTCGTGTTCCTAACTGCTGCCTAACCGGACGTGTGGCTCAGCTCTCAGGTGTATCATC
Source organism: Marisa cornuarietis (assembly GCA_004794655.1). NCBI lineage: Eukaryota > Metazoa > Mollusca > Gastropoda > Architaenioglossa > Ampullariidae > Marisa > Marisa cornuarietis. Next base: position 5,980,295 of record SMMW01000627.1, read on the forward strand.
TGCAGCCAAGTGAATAAAAAGCCCTTCCCACTGAGCCCTCTCGATCCGGGACGCGAATTTGCTTTTCCCGCATCGTTGTTATATAGCGACCTTATCCGAGCCTTCAGATTGGCCGCTAGCTCATGTGACTTACTCTCCAACCCATACAGCTTTGCACACACACATCGCATTGTTTTGGGCTGTCGTCTGCTCGATGCCAAGACTCCATATACAGCACTTTGTGGCACGAATAAGCAGTTTTAATAAATATTACAAACAGAATCATTTAAAAAATAACCATTAGTTTATATATATTATAGGTTGTACAACATACTGCGGAAATTGACGGTGATTCGTGACATCAACGATAAAAAGGCTTTACGAAAATTTATAACAGGTACTGATCGTTCCTGTTTCTAAAGATTGCTGTGGTAAATGAGCTACAAAAACTTCATTTGCACAATATGAGCAAATCACAATAGCAAGTAAAATCGCTTTACGTAACTGTGTGAAAATGTCACTGTTAGCTAATACACCAACATCCGTTCCGTTCACTTATGCGACTGCGTCAGTTTTAATATGGAGCTTCATGCAAGCAAATATCCATCTTTATGTAACAGCGTGGGACGAGGGTAGCTTGCCCAGTCTCACCACAATGATCAACACAACACTGCCGTGGGTTCCCTCCGGGACAAATCTGCACGCGGCAAGTGACTGTGTGCGTCCCCGTGTCCCATCTACCTGGTGCGACGAGAAAGGGACACGCGACTGACCTCGTGTACTCCTATCTGTGAGGTGAGGAGACCGACGGGATGTGACCTCTTGAAGCCGGCGACTGCCTGACGTAAGAAGTGCGCATGCAGAACAGAAAAACGGGAGCAGACTGGGCTTGGTGGTGGGTGCGCTGTATTTGCTGTGTTTTGCTGCACTCGTGATGCATTGTGACTCTCTTTTCCCTTTGTGCTCCGTACTGTTGTATTGCACGCACGGTGTGCACGGTATCCCCTAGCTCTGTGTTGTTCTCGTGGTGCGTTATTCTCCTTGTGCGCTTTACCCTTGTTGAACTGTGATCTCGGTGATCTGGACTCGTACTGCACTGTACCTGTGTTGATATCATGATGCATAATACTCACGGCGTACTGTACTGCTGTACTGCACTTGCTGTGTTCCGAACTGATAAACTGGACGTGTGGGGAGGTTCTCTTATCGTACTCATACCGCACACTACTTGCAGTGTACTGTTGTAATCATGGTGTGGTGCAGTGTACTGTTGTAATCGTGCATTGTCTCCTACTGCCCATGTGGTGCACCTTGACCATATTGTTGTCGGAGTGTAGTGTATGACTATATACCCTGTACTCACCCTGTGCTGTGCCACTGTTGTATTGTACTCACCCCGTACTGTCCCTCTGTTGCGCTGTACTCATGGTGTCATATACTGTTGCTCTTGTTGTATTATATTGTTGTACTGTGCTTATGCTGTGTTCTACATCTGTTGTACTATACTCATGGTGTCATTTACTCCTAGTGATTATTGTATTGTAGTCGTACCGTGCTGTGCCTGTTGTGTTGTTCTCATGGTGTCATGTACTGCTGGTTGTATTATATTATTATACAGTACTGACACTGTGCTGTGAACCTCTTGTACTGTATTCATGATGTCATAAGCCACTAGTTTTACCTTATTGTTGTACTGTACTGGCACTGTACTGTGCGTCTGCTGTATTGTACTCATTGTGTCGAGTACCCCTAGTTGTACTGTACTGACATTGTGCTGTGCCTCGGTTGTATTCATTTTGTCATTTACTCCTAGTTAACTGCTCTGTTGCAGTGTACTTGTGCACCCGATGTACTCAGTGCACTCCTTACACTGTTTACTGTAGCTCTGGGGTATTGTCTATCTTTTGTATTGTACTCTTGGCGCACCTGTTGTACAAAACTCCTGTTGTACCACACTTCTAGTTCAAAAAGAACTCTCAAGTTTTGATACGCAAATTTATTTTCGTTCAAAACGAACTCTTAGAGTCTAATAAAGAAAGATTGTACGTTCATAAGAAAACTCTTCATGAGTTAAATAGATGTACATTATGTACTAAACGTCTTTTTTAAAACTTCAGAAAATATATAATTTATCTGTAAAGCCAAGCTGCAATGACACGTGATTTCAGAAATGAATGATCGAGCGAGTGAACGAGTGAATGAATTTAAAGTAAAATAGAAAAAAATTCATAAATATGGAGTGAAAGAGAGAAAAATGAATAAATGAAGACAATGAAACACAAAAATGAGCAAAATGTAAGAAATATTGAATCACGGGTTTCACCAAACTTATGGTTGGTAGGGGTAAATACAATAGATAGATCACATTCTCGAAATATTCATTTGAGGTCTTCATGATATCGCAGCCTCCGAATATGTAATGATGCAATAAACATCAATCAGTGAGTGCAGCATGTGATTCGCTGCTCAGACGTTCGCCCTGCGCCATGCAGCATCGGTAACTGCAGGTGCCCGGGGGGTTCGAGGATGCTCCGCGGCCGCAACTCACAGTACCCGTCGTGCTTTAACGTACACTGCAGCTATGTTGTTTTCATTTCCTGGAACGACAGGTACACGGCTTGAAAGACTCGAGCTCAAGAAACTTCTAGTTAATAACTTTGTTCGTTGGCGCGTTGGCTGGCCAGTCCGTTCGTTCGGCGTGTGCATGATTGTGTGTGTGTGTGTGTGTGTGTTGTTGTTGTTGTTGGTTGGCTGCTGGCCAGTCCGTTCGTTTGTTCGGCATGTGTGTGTGTGTTGTTTCTGTGTGCGCGTGTGTATGTATGCTTATATGCTGTCGTTTATATGTATGCTGCCGTTTCTGTGTATGTGTGTTGTATTTTCTATATTTTATATATATATATATATATGTCGTTTCTGTGCGCGTGTGAGTGCGTGTGTATATGTAGTCGTTTCTGTGAATATGTGTACTGTCGTTGCTGTGTTTGTGTGTGTGTGTGTCTGTCTGTCTTGGCTAGTCATGGTCAAGCAAATTCTTTGCACGGTCTCTGTGGTGAGTGTTAGTGCTTCCACTATCCTCCTCAATTTACCTGTGTAGAGGAATTTCTTGACGATGTCTTCGGCTTTGTCAGAAGGGAAAATGTCGAGGGGGGAGTTGTTGGTGTTGGGGTCGATCAACAAGGCATCAAACTCTCGCCCATTCTCAAAGTTTCCACAGTTGAGACCTAGGACTTGAGGACAGAGCAAGAGAAGCAAAGGATGCCTATGGTTCCACTTCATAATTGTACCATTATCGTTCGGATACATTTTATAATCTGTCATCTTTCTCTCTTTTGAAGTTTTCCTCATCGTTATCTGTCTAAAGTTTTCACACTTCTTTACATTGTTCCTATTTTTTCTGTCTGCTTACTTTTGCATTTTTGACGCGAATTTTATTATGAATACTTGAACAATCTTTTCACAGTTACAAACATATCATTTTTTTAATTTGTTACAAATTAAGAAATTATGCATTAGGAAAAAACTACAGCACACTATCGACAAATATATACAAACTTTATTTTCATCTCACTATTTGCAGAGGATACCAACTTCTACAAACGTAACGTTTCTATAAAAAGCGGCGTTTGGGAACGTCACAGAAAAATGTCTTTTTTTAGAGTCAAAAACACGACAGAAAACAAGCACCTTCGCTGCCACCCAGGGTAGCCAGGCGGAAGGCCTCAGAGATGGTGACAGGCTTGTAAGGTTTGCGGGAATGGTTATTCTGGCCTTGTTCTTGCGCGTGTTTGATGGCTAGGAAGTTGGACGCGTCGACAGCGTGCCGCATGGCGGACAAGATGGACGGTGTGTAACCGGCACCAACGTCTGCGCAGATCGGATTTTCTTTTTTAACTTGATACAATTCTTAAATCAAATTTTTGTAATTATTATTATATTTTATCATTGTGGGTTTTTCGTCCTTTTGTGAATTTTTGTGTTTGTTGTTTTTGTTTGTTTTTTGCTTTGTTTACATTGCTGCATTTTTAAAATCTCGATTCCAGTACTCATTATTCGAAATCAGCGACGGAATTTCTACCGTCAAAGGAAAGAGAACGAAAAATGAGCTCTATTGTATGTTAGACTAGGTTTTCGTTATATTAACTATCCATATAAAGGAATGTCACAGATCTAGCTGTGGTCGTAGGGCTCAGATTAAGTGGAAGAACGAAAGAGCGTGAATGACGTCAGTTTGTCTGAATGCGTATGGATGATGTCAAAAGATGTGTGACGTGAGAGAGAGAATTGTTAAGCGGGAAAATAAGAATGAGAACGTTGGGTTGAGGAGTGGAAGACATTTTGTTTTAATCTACATGGTAAACGCCGAGACGTTTACATCGTAATATTTCTGTGAATTCAAGAGCCGAGTGATTGTGCCACTATTTCTTCGTTGAGTAGAGAAGCGGGAGAGGAATGAAAGTACGTTTGATTGTGAGTAAAGGATTTTTTTCTGAAGTTTAACCGGGATGCTAACGCCAAGACGTTTACAGCGTAATATTTTTGTGAATTCAAGAGCCAATCCCGTGTCATGGTGCCAGTATTTATTTGTAGAAGAACGCTTTGCTGTCAGTAGTAATGTTAATTTGAGAGCGACGCATCAACGCCGGCTGGAGGGGACGAGCTCTTTTTGCTCTTGTTCTTTTATTTCGTGTAGTGCCTTTGGGGTTTTATCATGTTTGGTGTTTGCTGACAACTGTATCGCTGCGTTTCACCTGTCGCTGGACTATTTTCTTAGCTTGTGCCCCAGTTTTGTCTTCTTTATCGTCTAACGGTCGTGAACGCCATATCCACATCATCTGTCGATGGAACTCTCTCCCTTTCCATATCCGCCCCTGCCTACAACTGAATCCTTCAAATCTGCACTGAAAACGCACCTCTTCCTTGAGCATTACTCCTAACACAGTCCACAAAATGCTCGTCCTTTTTATTCTCCCCCCCCCCTTCCGCTCTTGCTACTTTTCTATCCATCTTTCTCTGCAGAATCGCTATATTTTCTATGTTACTGTTACTTGGTGCCTTTTTGTGTTTTCCATCTTTGTTTTCTGTTTGTCGTCAGTACTGTTGTTTATTCTTCCGTCCCTCGTGTTCTATCCATTTAGTCCGTGTCTCTCCCTTGTTTTAAGCGCTAAGAGCATGCTCTCTATGAGTGGGAATATGCGCTATAAAAATCTTCATATATTGACTCCTGGATTTTCGCTTGTTAATTTAAATCATCACTACCTTGCAGATTGCTCAACACTTTCTGCTCTACCTACGGTACATTTTCCTCGCAATATTCCTCCCGCTGCTTTAGATTGTGGATCTCCGTGAGTCTACAAGCATGGACTTGATTCTCTCATCTCTTGTCTACAACCCTGCCTCTAGCTTCATCTATTTCCTTCACTGCCATTGTGTTGATGTGACCTCCGTGACAGTTGAATGTGCGCTAACAATGAGCAACTTTATGTTTATGTTATTTGTGCCGCCACCTCTACCACTACTATTCTACTGATACTACGACTACAAATCTCAGCTGCAGCTGGTAGTTTAACTGAGCTGTTGTGACTGCATCTATGCAGACGGCATTCACTTTGAAAACAATGAACTCTTTGTTTTGAGACCATTATTATTCTCATGTCTGTGTGTTTATATTTTAAGCGCCTTGAGTCTGGCTAATGCTAGAAAAGGCGCTAAACAAATGTTCTATTTATTATTATACCGTGAGGAACATTTCAGTTGAGGATATTCTAAATCACAGTTTTGCAATCGATTATATGTGTGGGGAAGAATTGAAAGATTACTTATACGTGGACATCGTGGAAGAAAATTGAAACCTATCGAGTTCTGATTGTTGGTGGTGAACGGAGGATTGGTTATACTGGAATATCTGTATCAAGAAAGCATATAGATCGTAGGTAGGATTTTTTATATGTAACTTTGTTTTGTTTAGTAAAAGTAGGCGGATCTGCTTATGCAAGTCATGTTTTTTATTTGTGTGAAAGAACACGTATTTGTCTGGCCCCGTGAGTGTGACTGGAAGACAAAGAGTGAGTCACACGCCGCGGTGTTGGGACAAGGAGCTCCATTGAATGTTACTGTTGTTCCATGGAACTTGGAAATTTTTACTGTAATTTTCGTTCACTATTGCTCTCACTAGAGCCAGTTTCCGTCTACTTCAGTTCTAGCATATTATGAACTTGTTTATCAATAACTCATCTGCTGTGATCAAGTTTGTTGGTAGAGAATTGCTTTCTGTCATCCATTATGTTGACTGTGGAGGCGTAAGAATTTTAGAAAAAAAAATGAAAGTAACATGACCTACCAGTTCCCAATCCTAATTTCACTCCGTAGTTCAAAAATTTGCGAATGTCCATTACGCCGCTACGCAAACTGAAAATAAATCAAATTCATGCATGCTATCACTTGCGCAAATACACAGGTTTGTTCCAAGTCAATCACGATAAATTCCAGCAAATACTTAAATACTAATTTACGAGCGACTTTCTCTCGTTTGGAAAGTTCCGCATTTCAGCAGTCGTGTGAAAATCCACCAACCGTTACTCACGTGGTATTGGAGCATGTGCAGTGGCACACCCCGCAGCCACGGGTTTTGATGATGTTGATCTCTTTGTCGTTTGTGTGTATACAGTGAGCTAATATCGTCTGAAACAGTGTTCTCATTCATTACCAGGGTTATTATGTACAAGCGTGTAGCTCTTTCACTGGTCTAGACGATATGTATTTTATCGATTCATTCTCTCTCCTAGATTGTATTTCAAAATAATTTTGCACTAAACTCAATTTTAGCCTTCAACAAGAGTAAACTGGCAGGGACAACAAAAACAAATATTTTGTGATTGTCCAATCTGATATATTTGATTGGTGGGGTTGGGAGGGGGCCCAGCCTTTGCCGTTTTTCGAACTTTTTTTAATGCCATCTTACCTTCGGCCCCAAAAGGTTTGCGTTGTCGTACACCTCTGTGTAAGTGGCATTACATGGATGCAGCTCCAACACTAACTTTCTTTCGTCTGTTGTCTCATTCAGATGGGTCTGTGGAAGAGCCGCAGGCAGAAATTCATGAAACAGACGAATTTTATTTCTATGAGACGCTCCAGTTCATAGCCAAGGATGTCTACGACAAATTTGCATCGCCGAAGAAATAATTGAAATGTATGATGTAGTTTAGATCTCTCGATATACCTTTTGCTCAAGGTGAAACATATAAATATAGACTGAACTACAGAGTTACAAAAGTCATAGATAAAGCCGCGAAGCTTAAAAACAAACAACGAAACAAACAATGGGGAAAAGTTAAAAATAACTACCAAAAAAGGGTAGATGGTGGTGCTGTATGTAACGAGCACGAAGGACAGCCTACCGAAAGTCCGATCCATGTCGAGGCTTTAACTAATTTACAGGCCGGTCAAAACTCTGCCATTTGTTCTGCGTACCGAAACATAGGTGCCCGTCACGGGTGCGTGACTACGGGGCTCATGGAACCTACCGCATCTATTAAGGGCGCAAGATTTGCTGTACCCAAGACAAAAGTTATCGGCCTGTTAGTATGTAACATCCTCTACGTAAAATCCATCCCAAAACACAACCAAGGGCGCTCTTTTCTAGTAAGTAGTGTAAATTTGCTCACTTGTACAGGTAGATTGTGCTCTTTCGCCATGCGACCGAGGCCATCGAGAAGAGGCTTGCTGCAACTGGCAGCGAACCTCGGGGTGATGACGGGGGTGACGAGGGAATACTGCAAGGAGACAAAGAGTGGATGGGTGGGGGGAATACTGCAAGGAGAAAAAAAATAAATGGGAGAGGGGAGTACTGCAAGGAAACAGAGCAGAGAAAAAAACAGGAACTGTGTTACACTCTGGACATTTGGACAGAAGATAAAGAATATGAGTGAGCGGTAATGTAATGACTGTAGGAAGGAATGATCGAATGAGCAAATGGAGGAGTAGTTTGGTGGGTGAGTGAAGTGTGTGTGTTTGTGTGCGCGCGCGCGTTCGGAAAGAATGCATTTGAGGGTGACTGGTGAAATTTGGTGAGTCTGCAAATGTGTGTAGGAGTGTGTGTGTGTGTGTGTGTTTGAGTGCATTGCGTGTGTGCGGGGGGTGAGGGGTATATGTGCGTATTAGCCGTGTGTTTGTGCGTGGGTTTGGAGTAACGGTGTGTAAGTGCACACGTACAGCTGTTTGAACGGGTTTTTTTTCTCTGTTAAAGGGCTCCATTTAAAAAAAGTTCTGACACTAGTAAAATAAAACAGTCACTTATTCATTCATCTATTCGATAGTGTCTTTCATCACTCATTGTCGAATTCATTTATTCAAACATTTCAAACATTCTCTTTTTTCGATAGAGCGTTCTGACAAAGACTAAACACTTATGAGTGTAGACACGTATATACCTTACGTTCAAGCACATCCTTGATAAACCTGAAATATATTCAGAACAATAAAAGTAGAACTCTCAAAATATATTCTTCGCTCACCTTTCTCTGTTAAGATAAGATCGATACGACTTTATTTATCCCAAAGAGCAATTATAAAGAAGATCTATACAGAAGCAAGGGGTAGACTTACCCAGCACAATACCAATCAACAATACCATGACACATCTATACCCACTACACCACCCAGACCCTCAAACATTCATGACTGAGACTCGCATCGAGATTCATTTGAACTCTTCGTCCTCTAAATAATCACGACATGATCGACATCCAACATATTAACTTAAAGTTAAACATTGGGCACCACTATTGTGCTTGGAGGAGTGGTAGTAATGATCAGTAATAATAAATATAAAGCTAAAAATTGTAAATTTACTATTCATTTATTAGTGGTAATACCTGGCTGTCTCGGCTAAGGATTCCTCGGTTGTCTCCCTGTAGTTGTCAGGCGCCTTCATATCCATGTTAACCTTTCCAACCAAAGCCCTTTGTCCGAGGTTTTCTGGTCGCCATCAAGAAATAAAAAAAACTGTTCACTTAAACAAGAAATAATAATAATAATAATTAATAATCTGGAGGTATCTTGTAAAGAAACTTTTATGTCCAGTTTTACGTTTTTTACTTCATCAATGTCACATCTTAGGCATGTATATTCTGGCCATTAAAGATCATAAAAAAGTCAGGAATACTATTGATGTCGGCATGGATTATATTTCCTATTCGCAAGTAGTCCTTAAGTATACATAAATTATTTATTTCTGAAGTGTTGTCAGGACCAGTATACCGGCGAAATCACATAGCAGCATTGTTGTCTCGCGGTGAATAGTGGAGAAGTACGCTGCTGCAGTGGTACCGCAACGCAAAGTCCGCTTCTGTTCAGTGATGAGAAAGCAGCCATGAAAGAATTCTTAAATGTCAAAGATAACTTTAAAATATCATGATTTCTTCATTAAAAGTTATTGTCTTTTAAGTCGTGTTCAATTTGACATGCGGCTGAGCGTAAGCCTGTAAATTAATACGAAAGCTCGTGTGTGTTCTGCTTTTTCGCTTTGTATACTTTTTTTTTAACTGTGTGTCAAATGTGGGGTCCTTGCCTTTTTCCTACTCATCGCTTAACTGAGTGTTTTGTGAGGTCAAAGACTGATGAAGACACGTAGTGATTTTGCTTAATGTATAGGCTTCTATACTGCATAACAAAGAAATGATGGCGGCTGGCTACTAGAAGTCACATTCGATCATCTTTGTGCCTAGTATCCACAAATAACACACACACACACACACACACACACACACACACACACACACACACACACACACACACACACACAAATCCGAACGAGATAAAAGAAGCAAGGATCACAAATCAGTTATGCGAATACATGCATCAGCTCTCAGCGGAGGTGCAAAAATGCACAGCATCTTATTGTAGAACATCAGTGACAATACTGCTCCAGAGAAGATCCACTCTCACCACAGTTTTCTCGTGTGCGTTTCGCGCGAAGTCGACAGACGAGAAGCCGGCTTCTGCTGGAAAAGTGTATGTGTTTAGCCACTCTATGAGACCCAGGTCCGTGCCCAGCGCTTGTATGGGCAGCTGTGGCGAGTGAAAATGGCAGTCCACTAGACCAGGCATCAAAAATTGCCTATAAAAGAAAGTAATTAACGCTTTATGATCTGCAAGGAAGTGGGGCGAGCGCATGTGGTGTATCTGTGGTGGGACGTACGTTTCTCCGATCTTTTAATGCTCTTTCATATGTTGCTTTTTATAGTATATTTCTTTTAATTTGTTATAATTTATCAATCTATTTATACCTATCGCTGCAGCGGACACCATAAGTTGTTTCAACCATCCCTCACCCGTTTGTCAGCTGATGTACATGTTCTTGATCAATTTGGTGTTCCTGCAGCAGCTGCTGCAAACGGCTTTGATGATCGAAAAATATTATCTGCGAGGGAAACAATTTTAGAAGACAACGCTGTAAGAATGTAAAACATATAAGAGGTTTCTCTGTGAAATCAACACGCTTTCAAAGCTGTGAGAACGTGCCACAGTTAAATGCCCTGCTTGTCAAACATGTGGAAAATATGTCTTGTCACATTAACAAAAATACGGGTAAAACAGATGATATATCCATATTTTCCTCCAACTACATTTCATAGTTAAGATAAGACTTTATCCTAGCGGACAATTAGTAGCAGTTCTATACAAACGCGAGGGCTAGAACCACCCAGCAGAACAATAATAACTGGCAATAACATCATACATTCACACCCGTCAATACACACCCTCATACAATCACAATTTAGAGTCGCAAGTGATCTAAATTCGTTCACACACGGAAGCGTACAGAAGACGCATAGCCGAAGCAAAGGACAGCCTCAGTCTGTTGGTCCTACGTCCTGCGTGCTGACACACAGAATCGGCGGCCCCACGAAAGCTGACAGAACTCTCCCGATAGGACATGTCTCTCATCGCGTAGAGCTGCAGACACTTGTGAAAATGTCTTTCTGTCACACAGATTCTGGAGGTTACTCTGGGTGGATATTGTGACAACCGTTGGTATACAGGATAAACAGAAGTGGAGATAAAATATAGCCTTGAAGTGAGCCATTGTACGTTGTGGTGGTCATAAAAAGTGCCATTGACAAGTACTCTTGATGCCTGCTAATCTGAAAGTAAAAGATCCGTGGCACTAGGGATCATAGTTATGAAACAAGGGCAAGCCGAGAGTAGATACTTCCAGTTTGATGTCGGCTGTTGATAAGCGTCTATCGTTCTTCGACTATGTCAGTTCATATAATAAAACAAAATCGTCGACATTGCTGTGCACCTTAGTGTTCAGTTCGCCTACAAGCGTCCGGCGTTATCCTTTCATGGATTTGCAAAGGATGAGTAAATGAAAAACTTTGGCTAGTAAAAATTCGTTTGGGCTTATGAGCTTATTTTTCCATGTGCAAGCATGTATGTAGACACTTTGTAAATCTCATTAACTCCTTCATCAGGAGGAAGCAAGTGTGTACTAAATAACTGTTATTATTAACGTGCTTTCACTGCAAAAACACGAACAGAAAATTGTGCATTGGGGGGAAATGTTTTGTTACTATATACTCTGTCTCCTTTAAGATCTTTCTAATTATAAACACACTCTTCCCAAACTCCAAACAGTTGTTTCGCTATGCTTATCGTGGTGGCAGACCATATTTTTCGCGCACCTAATTACGAAGAGGCAGATTGTGATGACTCACCGCCAGGGGGGCTGGGTGTACACGTTGCAAAAGTATAAATACACTGTGGCGAAACTACAGCTTGACAAGATAGAGCAAGCTAATTTTTAAGTAGGTCATTTTGTGTGACCCACAAATGGTGTTTTAAATATTAAAATGGCCCTTGGAGGAAAAAAAAGTTCCCCACCCCTGGTTTATGCAGAGTATAAACAGTTTAGTATCATCACCACCGCTCTTGGTCCCAATTGGGTCAAGACATTTATCAGTGTCATTTAGAATAAGTGTTTTAATGTTTTTCTCCAATACTTTCATGACCAACGATGTACGCAGTTGACTGGTTTTCTCAGTTTTCTGGAAGAAATTTAAAATATTTCTTTTACTAAACATTTCGAACTGAGGCTGATTTTTCATACTCTAGACGTGTCAGTAAATCTTGATAGCGTCAGAGACGAAAGATTTATGACCTTAATAAACCCATTTTTTCCTTGAGTCCAACAATGCGGTCTGTGTCCTTTCTGTCGAGAAGGCTTATCTCGAGACATGACACATCTCCTGTACAGTTTATCTGACCTTCACACAGTTGTTTAGCTCAATGCTGAGACGCTGAGCTGACGTCACAGAAAAGAAACAGGTGAAGGTAACAAGAAGTAATTCCAGGTAGGGTGTTCACAGACTACAGTCGTTGAATCAATACTTAGTTCACACGTGGTATATTGAATACTATGAAATATGATAGCACACGTTCAATTTGAAAATACGAGATATAGTGATAGGAGGCTTTAATAAGAGTTTTGCGATGACAAACATTATCATTGAATCATTTTTAACAAAATTTTAATCTCCTTTAGCAGATATCTCCTTCTGACGTACATCAAAGAGAGTGCGCGCGCTCGCGCGCGTGTGTATGTATGCTATATCACAGGTCAAACATCAGTACATGGTACCGGGTCTCGAAATCAGAGTGGCTTTGCCCTTTCCTTCTCGAGATGCAAGCTCATAAAAAAAAAATCGCAACGCACTAATTGAGGTTTATAATTGGAAATCTCGCATATATTCAGCCCACGGAAAAGCTGGCCCCACGTGCGAGTTCATGTTAACAAGGCTCCTGTCGCAGACAGGTCTGTGGTCGCACCCACCATTACTGTGCCGAATAACTTTCACACACTGTGCTTGTCCCAAAACCCAACCACTTCAGACCAGTCGCTCTTACATCACTTATCATGAAAAAACTTTTAAAAATTGTAAGGAGGGAGTATCTTGACCCACAGACCTGGAAGAGGTGTTGATGATGCTAAACACTCTGTACAAACATCTGGATAATCCTAGAGCTCATGCCAGCTCATTCTCTTTGCTAATTTTTCTTCTGCTTTTAACACCGTGCAACCTCGCCTTTTAGCAAAGAGTCTAGTTTCAGACTTCCATCAATCCCATCAACTCTCTGGATCCTGGACTTTTTAACAAACAGGCAGCAAAGAATTTTAAGGGTCTTCTCTCATGTCCTGTTGTCACATGCACACTACGTATAGGAGCTTTATTTATAAAATCTGCTGATGACACTGTCTTGCTGACACTTTTATATGATAATGAACATGTTCATAGTAGCGCTCTTCCTGCTTTTGTACGCTGGTGAGACGAACATCACACACACACACACAACAAGCACGCACGAACTGACAGCATCGCATTAGGAAAGAAAATTCTCGTACCTTTCCTCCTGCTATCCCCAGAATGGCTTTCTCCCTGACATCGAGAGCGTTCGTAGGGGTGGAGTGTGCCACCGTGCCACAAAACACAAAGCTGTCGTCGCCTTCACTGGTGGAGGACATCTTCTCCATACGTCTGTCTGCTTCAAATGCTGGGCTTTAACTCACGCTGCCCCGAGGGTTTGTCGCGCGCTGAAGCAGGTGTGAGCTGCAAATTGGATTTAGTGAGCGTTATTTATACAGACGAGTGCCACTGTTACCGCCACCTCACAATCTTTGGCAAGAAAAGCGGTGGGTGTCGTTTTCGCGACGTCATGTGGTGATCAGTTGCCACCAACCCACCCCCTTTCATACAAAAATCTCTTTCGACGGAAAAGGAAATTCTAAACCCGTCTAACCAAAGAAAATGCTCTAACCTTCGTGTAGTTTACGAAATAAAACTCAATCAATATTAAAGAAAAAAACAGCATCCCAGTTGGGGGAATTGTGAATGTTGTGAAGCGTGATAAAGGACAGATGACAGAGGGAAGAATTTCTTTTTTTATTTAGTTTTCATTTATTTATGTTCTACATGTGTTGTGTCGCCTTTGCTAACTGAAAGCGTGTTACAGTGAAGTCGACTGTTGGAGTGTTGAAACAGCATTATGTTAACATAATTATCGGGTTGCATGACGTAGGGTGCCACACTTATTAGCGTATGCATTGTCTCCTGCTGGCAGAACATATTATGATGCAAAACGTTTCACCCTAAAAGCTTACTCATACAGTTATTTGGATAAAGCTCTTCTTAGACCTCAGGGCACAGTAAACCCCAGTGTTAAGTGAACAATAGAATCCCGCTAAGTCGTTAATAACCATTACGTTAAACAATTGAAAATGCAGAAATCAATACATACATACATACACACATATCTGCATGCATAAAGGTATACTTGTATACACCTTCATACACACATATATACATATAAATATATCCTTATAGATGCATATGATCATCATATAATTACCGTAAACAGGTGTTCGTACGCTCGTGCACTCACTATTTTCAGGGTAGGCATCAAATGCACCTTTACGAGAGCACACACACACACATTGCCCCTTCCTACGCAATGGGTTTTGTTTTTTAACTTCCTCTTTACCAAAATGTCAGTCAGTCCGAGCAAAGAAAGAGCAATTGTACTTGTGTCCGACTCTGCGTGTGCACCTGAGTGGATGACAGTCTAATTATACGTTAGGGATTTCAAGTGCAACTTCAACAACAATAATAATAATAACAATAATAATAATTGCTCAATGCGCTTTACAAGACAGATGCCGTGTGACAGAGACGAGATTGCGATCAAGCGCGCGCACACACACACACACAACTGCACGAACCTGTATTAACGTCCCTACACACCAAGTGAGCAATGCCAGGAACGTGAAGGATTGACGCAGAGATAGGAGTAAGGTGGAGAAAGAAACAGTTAGGGTAAACTGATTACAGTAGGTTAATTTATTCCAAAAGAGACAGGTTTTTTAAGTCAAGCCCGGAAAGTATTCCACTGTACAGACAGGGCATTCCAAGGGCAGGGACCAGAGAAAGAGAATGAGCGACGGCCGAATCTTTCCACTCTGACACAAGCCTGACGAGGGGGGGGGGGCAGGGGGTACCCGGGCGCGCAGGTGTGAAGGGGGCCCGGCTTGGTCAGTGGATTGTTTTTTGTTTTTTTTTTTGAAAGTAAATCTCCGAAGAAAGAAAAAAATACAGTAACATGGCTGAAAATGCAAACTCATGTTTTCTTATTTACTGACCACTGACATGTACACACAGTACACAGCTCTAAAATGCTCATCTCGTGCAGTGGTGTAGAACTGTAGATCTTAGTTATTTGCTGTCTATATTACGTGACTAAAAGTAATGCAGATGTTGCCAGTCTAATTATAGCTTGTAAGCTTAATTAGTACTATATATATACTGGGAAAATAATTCACGATTACAGGCAAGGGTTAATGCAAAAGGGCTAGTCCTCTGCCCCGGGGCTCGTGCTGGCTCTCGGCAGCCCTGCTCTGATTCGTGGGACAGTGAGAAAACGGCGTGGGCAGAGCGAACTGACCTGCAGCGATCCGTCTTTTATTTCCGAAAAAGCAGTGCTTGCCTTATTGCAATTTCATAAATTATCGGCATTGCAGTAAGACATACCGCAGTGATCAAGCAGTGTATTGTACGTAGTCTTTGCTATAGTTGTTCAAACATTGGCTCTGTTCGTTGCTAGTACTCAATGCCTGTTTAAATAATGACGTGTAACAGGCTTTGGGGGTGGGATTTGGTGGGGTGAGGAAGGAGAGCTATAGACCATCAATAACTGGCTTGAAAGCCATGAAAGGGATCAAGCTCTTACCTTTCTGTTATTTCCCAGGCTACCCCCTGGAAAGATAAAGAAAAAGTGGTAGAAACATTTTGAAATTTTTTTTTGAAAGAAGCTTTTGAAAATGTACTTTTAATTGCATTGTAAAGGCTAGAGTGAACACACACACACACACACACACACACACACACACACACACACACACAAACACACACACGGATTAACGGGTGCATTGCCGGCATTCAAGTAAGGTTCAACACCACAGAAAATAAAATACATATAACAATAAATAATAATAATATTATTATTATAATTTTTTATTATTATTATTATTATTATTATTATTATTATTATTATTATTATTATTGCCGCCACACCTTTTGGTTCTCTTTTCGTTTTCAGTTATACTTTTTAGGGTTTTCTTCGTTACCCTAGTAATGTTTCAAAATGGCGATGACGGGGGTGAAATATTACTCGCAACCTGAAACAAATTTTTCTGACTGTTTCCCTGTCAGAGGACTGATAAAGAGTTATCCTGTCGAAGGTTTGAACTCACTTGTTTAGTGTAATGCTAGGGTATTTTGCTTATTAATCAAACTTCCTACTTCATTTTTTCTGCTTGTTAACTAGCGTAATTTGTTCTACCAACGATTACTCATGCAGCAAACAATAGATTTGAATTATTCCATAGTTTTTTTGCCCTTTCCTTCATTGTTCACGTCTAGTAGCTGTAGACTTCTCTTATCTCTTCCTTTAATTCACACATGTCGTCCACATAAACCTAAGTACACCAGACTTATTTTTGCTACTTCCATTACAATTGCTTTCGCCCATTTACAGGAGAAGGATCATGGCTAGTTGCTTACAGGACAGAGCAGCGCAGGAGATTCAAGGCTGTTTTATGTGGCAAACCACGCACATACTCACGTATAAAAGAGGAGAGGAAAAAGAGAAAAAAAAAGCGTACTGTGCTGACAGATAGTGACAGTGATGAGCCGCCAGTACTTGATGGCTTCTTCTTGGTAAAAATGATCTTTTTATTCTTAGTAATCAGGTTTGAAAATGTCACAGGACAAAGTGCTATGCTGCTGTGCATTCTTTGATGCTGTAATTTTTACTATTCAACAAAATGTACTTTCACATGCATTTCTTCAGAATGCATATGATGCTTTAAATTGTTTGCATATCCTGCCCTCCCCCACCACTAACTTACCCTACATGCATGTGAAAAAGGATAAAATAATTCATGCATTCCTTAAGTAAAAAAAAAATTGAGTCACACAAGAATTCATAAAACAGTATTTGATGTTTAAAAACATTTGTTCATTTATATACTGTAGACTACTTCAAAAAGTCTTTAAAATCACTTGTCACTATCTTAGTAAATTTTTGTAGAAGTATGATGATACTTTACACATCTGTGAAAGAATGACAAAGACCATGATTATGCAGTCCTCTTCCATCTGTTTTGACCACATGATTCACACACTCTTGTATATAATAACTGGATAATATCTGACCCTATGACCAGCTTATGTACAGTCATACAGCATTGTCTGTTTTCCCTTTTCATAGAAAAGAAACGACCATTAGAGCAGTAGTCAGAAATCAGCAACAGTTGATAAAGGTTAAAGTTGTTGTTTAGATATTGATACCTTTATGACATGTGTTCGTTTGTCTTATGCATTCCAGATGAAACACTGTCATATAGAAGACCCTTCTGATGTTTGTTCCATTAACATCTCCGGCCTAAAGCTGACAGACACCAAACAGTGTGACTTCCATATGTTTGACAATGTAGTCCACATAAATGCCGGAGAAAATTATCTCCCATTTGGTGTGTTCTCTTTGTCACATGAATTTGATGTAAATTTCATTACCTGGTCTGCCACAAGGGCATGCCCATGTGAAAGAGGAACAAAATAGCTATACAGTAAAATGTTCATAAACGAGACCACAGTTGCTGATAATGCTGGGGGCTGTATGGTTCCATAAGTTACACAAAACTTAGTCTATTGAGCTTGCAAGACCTACAGTGGGTCTTAGTGGCATTTCTTTAGCCATACCAAGAAAAGCGACACTTTTAGTTAGTCAAAAAAGGAAAAATAAAGTACAGTAAATATATTCCATTGTATTCTTCTGGTATTAATCATATGGCTACTTTTATCAGAAATTCTACAATAGTTTTGCTAATCTTTCTTTCAACAGATGCATTCCAAAGCTTTCCTGTTTTACGAGAGCTCGAAGTGCCCTTAAATGCTCTGAGGAAACTGAAGATTCAGCATGATGACTTCCCTATGCTTGAGGTGAGGTTTCTGAATAATTTCCTAATAGAACAAGCTATTATTGTCCCTGTGTCTTTCTGTCAAATTCATTTCCAATGAATGTGGAGAAAGTTTGACAGTTATACATGGCACTGGCAATAGAAGGTACCGTGGAAATCTTATGTAACATTGTGCACATGCTGGTTGGGGTGGATAAAAGTAGAGAGAATAAAGATACATACATCTGAGTGTGTGTGTGTGTGTGTGTGTATGGGCAACGGCATGCATCTAGATCGATATATGTCTGCATGTGCTGCTGGTTGGGGTGGATAAAAGTAGAGAGAGTAAGCATACATATACATGTGTGTGTGTGTGTGTGTGTTTGTATATGTGCAAGTGCATGCATCTAGAGCTATATATATCAGCATGTTTGTGTATGGCTGCAAAGAAGACAGAGAGCAGGAGAAAGGTGCCATGATTTCTTTTATAGGCATGTTCTCATATCTGTTTATTTCACCCTCAAATTAACACCATTGGTATTTGTGACATGCTGATTATGCTGCAACTAATATTGCATTTGCTTTTTTTAATATATGTTCCTTTATATACTGTATAAGCATTATTCTGTACAATATACATGAATAAATTATTATTATTATTGTTATAATTACTTAGCAGATCTGTCTTACTAATAAACTAAGATACACTTGTGTTGTAAGCAAGTGTCAAAGAAGTTGCACATAGTAGTGTGTCCTTCGGAAAATTACAAAAAAGCTCTGGAAGTTAGCCTCCCCTTTCACGAGAATATTGCTTAAAATGCCAGGTGCTGGACCTGTCCTACAACAACCTCTCATATGCTGATGTATTAACCCTTGGACTTCTGCCAAACCTACGAGTTCTTCAACTAACAGGCAACAGCTTTAGCAATCTGCCTCAAGACATGGCTGAGCCATATATATCTCATGACAAGTAAAAGCAAAACATTAAACAGAAGTTTTTATGAGATAGAGTGTGTGTCTGTTTGTTTGTGCATGCATATATGTGCATGTGTGTGTGTGTGTGTGTGTGTGTGTGTGTGTGTGTGTGTGTGTGTGTGTGTGTGTGCAGTCAGTTACACAAATTTGTTTTCAAAAGTTAATGAAATAATGAATGGTGATCATTTTCAAGGGTGAAGGCTGTTTTTTTTTTGTTGTTTTTTTTTTACTTAAGTGTCTTTGCATTGGTTTATGTTCCTTTTTAACAACTTATTCTTTGGTTATAAATGTGATGTCTCCAGTTAATCAAAATATCTGGAAAAAGTGTTACATCAAAAATTTACTTTCTGACATCTACATACATCTGACAAAATGCTCACAAAAATTCAACTAATGAATAAGAGCAAGCTGAATAACTGGATTTGTTTGCAGAAAGGTCAAGAAGAATAGGTACTCTAGGCTAGAGATTCTGTTGCTGGATGACAACAAACTGGAAGACATCACAATTTTTTCAACTCTTGCAAGACTACCTAAGTAAGTAATCTTGAATATTACTCCGAGAAACAGTCATCCTTGATCACACTGCTCATGCTCTGGTGTGTAAGGATGGTGATGATGATGGTGGAAAGAAGTTTTTTAACTTTTTTTTTTTGCTTTAAATGATCACATATTTCTTCAAATATTGCACATTATGGATCATTTTCACCAACTGTACTAATAAAGAATGCCAGCCTTCTACATAACGCTGTTATCTAATCTTAAGAAATTTTCTTCCATATTTTTTAAATTATTGTATATGATACACTATTTTTCATTTTCTCCAAGTGCATCGATTAAAACTAACATTAGCAATTATCTTGTCTTAAGATAAATCTCATCCATATTTCTCTGTCAGACTTCGCCATATCAACATGGAGAAGAATCAGATTGTTCGCGTTCCACATCTGAAGTGTGTTGAAGGTCGCATAGTCATTTACAATGTGTCCGAGCTCAACACAAAAAGCCAACACAGCAGCAGTCATAAAAGCTCAAGAAGTGTCAGATCTCAAAATGTTGGTCCTGAAACAGTGAACGACCAGCCCCAAGGAAGTCCCTCAAATCACGTGGAGGTGTCCTTGGTGGAAACCGTAATGGATAAAACTGTAGGTCATCAATCAGGGAAGGAGAAAGTGATATCAGAAGCTCAAAGGCAAGAGGAATCTTGTGGTGCTGATGCAGATGCTCTAAGGTCAAATGAAGACCAGAACTATCATGGTAATGTTGTTGATTGATACAGAAAATGTTGCATGTTTCAAGCATGCCTTTCTATCCCATTTTGCAAATATGCATCCTTTTTAAAAAGAAAACTGATGTATGTGCAACACACATATGGGCAAGCACACTGTTCTCTCTCACTTTCCCTCATACGCCTTTCTTTTCTGTCTCTTGCTCACCTACCTATATCACTTCCTGAGCTTCATTTGTTTGCTATACTCAACAGGTAATCATTTATTTGTGGTTGTTTTTTAAGATATGACTATCTCTCAGGGTTTTGTATTAAGTAACTTAACTTTAACTTCTTCAAACAAGTTCAGTAAGTTTACAAGTTTTCCACTTTAGGCTTCCCTTTTTTCACTAACTGTGATGATGTATTTTAATTTTTGTAGGAGAAAGCTTGAGTAAGTGTTGTTTTTCTAACACATTTACTTTAGATGTAGCATCTTTCAGTGTCTTATACTGTTGTACATGTGTTCTAATGTTAATGCGACCAGATGGAGCCAGTTGTAGATGGGGTCTATCAGAGAATAAGGAAGAAGTCTGGAGTATTCCTTTTTCAGTTAGCTGCTTGTTATTTTGCTCGACAACTTGCCTACATTTGCCATGCAGTTCATTCTTTGCTTTGCCAATGCCTTAATAACTCATTTGCTTACTAAACCATACATTTATTTATTCATTCATTTATATACTTAATCTGTCCATTAATTCATTTGTTTTCTCATTCATTCATGATAACATGCTTGATTTATATCAACTAATGAAAGAGTGCATTTGAACTATATACACAGAATTTGCTCTTTAGTCTCTTTTTCTCACATTTTTTAGTAGAACTAAGTTTCAGAAACAGCACAGAATGTACAAATGCTCTTGCCTTTGCGTAGGACAAATCTGCATTGGAAATTTAATTGATACACAAACTGTTAAACCTGAAATTAACCGAAAAATGGCTGTGCATATCAAAGTTTACACTAAACTGATTCTTGGATCTGTTTGGTAGTTCTTAAAACATTTAAATAATTCTTTAATTTGTTATTTACGTTTAATTAATAATAATAATAATAATAGTGAAGATTTTTAAAGCGCATATTCACACTCATAGAGAGCATGCTCTTAGCGCTTAAAACGAGGAAGAGACGTGGACTAAGTTGACACAGAACAAAGGGGACGAAAGAAAACGACAGTACTGACGAAACAGAAAACATTAAAAGGCATCAAGTAACAGGAACAGAAAAATATAGTGATTCTGCGAGAAAGATGGGTAAAGTAGCAAGAGGGAAGGGGGCGGGGTTAAGAAGGACGAGCATTGTGCGGACTGTGTTAGGAGAAATGCTCAAGGAAGAGGTGCGTTTTCAGTGCAGATTTGAAAGATTCAATTGTAGGAAGGTGGCGGATATGGAAAGGAAGAGAGTTCCATTGTTTTGCAGCACAGTAGCCAAAAGTCCTGTGACCATATGTTGTTGTTCTGGTGACAGGAACAGTTAGGATACGGTCGTCAGACGAAGAGCGTAGTTTTTCTGGACGGAGAGTAAGGGATGAGAAGTTCAGAGAAATAGTCAGGACAGGATAATAAAGAGTAATTAATAAATGAATAAATAATTTAATTAATTAATTATTGTAGTAATTTTCGCCTTTAATTAATAAAGAGTAAAACATTAATTCAGATTTTTGTTACTATTTTCTTATTAATTATTATGTATTTTCATGTTTTATTACAAGGCTTATTCCTTAAGAATATCTTCCAGTACTGTTAATCATACTTTTGTCATCATATTAGCAGCAATGAAAATGTGTTTTAGGTTTTGTTGTTATACTGTAGTATTTTTCTGCATTATACTGTCATTTGTTTGTTCTCGAATCATGACTGTTGAAATTTGGCCATTGGTGTTACTGCTGCACATGGGGTGTGGGAAGGAGACGTGTGTGCACACATGTGCTTGTGTGTAGATGTGTATATATATATATTTGTGTGTGCATGTGTGTGCATGTGTGTTCAAGAAAATACTATGCAAGAATTTTTTTAAATATACCTTTTTTTCCTTACAAAACATATCCCACTTTGTTTGATATATATTAGGTATCAAATGCTATCTTTAAATTTATGTAATATTTCTATGGTAGAACTGCACTTCTTTGACAATCCATCAAGAAGCTCTTTAGAAGGCAGCACCAAACCTTATATATATTTTCCATGAATTAAATGATAAACTACTTTTGCAGCACTTCTAACGGATGACTTCAGCCTTGGTGATCTGAGCGCTCGCATCCATGAAATTGTGAAAGAAGAAACTGTCGAAAAGCTAGAAGCAGCTAATGATGATGTAGAACTCAAAACTTTGTCACCGTTTCCAGAATTGAGGTCATTGAACCTGGCACATAACAAGGTAACTTGTTTTCCCTTTATTTCCATTATCATGTACATTGTACAGGGTCAGGTCATCATGATTTCACCTTTCAACCACTCCCCCAAACCACCAATAAAATTTCTTTTCCAGTGATTTGCTCATGAGTGCAACAAAAGAGCTGTCATTTTCCTGCTTTGATTTTCTTCAGATTGAGGTGGAAAGTGCTCTGCTGGCAGTAGCTATATGGCCAGCACTAGTCCATCTCATCATCCATTCCAACCCTTTGACAACCCAGCATTCCGGGGACCCACCTTTGCTAAAGCAGTTCTTATCAGATCGCTTAGGCATTAAACTGCAGAGGTAACTAATGATGCGTGCTTTCATTCTTTTAGAAAGAGCTAGCTAACCACTTCAAAGGTGTTGCTGATAAGCAAACTGTTTACAAAATGAGATAGTTAAGAACTGTTAATCTTGGCATTTTTTCATCAATTTTTGATGCGACAGGTTTAAGAGTAAAGGAATGTAACTGGTTCATTAATGTCTGAGCTCTGCCCATAACGCCTTAACATTTATCTAAGCTCTACACACTCAAAAGTGTTTGAGACACTTCCTACAAATATTTTAGACCACAGAACTGTAAACATAACGATTTTTTTTTTTAAGGAAAGTCAAGGTTGGGTCTGGAAAGCATCGCATAGAAATGCTGCAGAACAAGGCAAGAAAGGTGAGCATGTGATGGGGGGGGGGGAAGGAGAGGGTAACCGGTCGATTCGACTAGGGTCAGTTCGACTAAGGTTAGTTCGACTAACTCGTTTCGTCTAACTGTCGTTTCGGCTAGGGTCGTTACGACTAGGTCGTTTCGTCTAACGGTCGAGTTGTCTATAGGACGCATGAAATGCTATAGGACGCGGACCGCTTCATGACAGCCTGCCTCCTCGCAACTCTCACTTAAACTTTCGTTATAAGGTGCATCTACAGCCCCCATCCCGCACTGTCTGACCAAGGCTTTCTCAATTAGGTGGGGCAACGGCTGCATAACTCTGGCTCTCAGTCCCGCTTCTGTCTCCCTGCAGTGGAAGACACAAACAAGAAGCGCACTGGAGCCATGCAGGGCCTTCAAAAACGCGGCACCTAAACTGTGGAATGCTCTGCCATCGTCACTCTCCACCATCACCTCAGCAACCATGTTTCGGAAAAGACTGAAGACTCATTTGTTTACTTAAGACATACTTAAACAACCAAGCACCATTTCTGTTTTTATTATTTTTTACTTTCCTGTTGTTTTATTTTTTTTTCTTCTCTTCTGTTTTTGCTGCGCAATGAGCATTCTTTTGAATGGATACCTGCGCAATATAAATCGACATCATCATCATCATAACGGGTGTTCAAGGTCAGAACAGACCTGGCATCAGTTGAGCCTGGGAATCGCGGGCGCTTACGTAAGGGGAACCGCCGGCCCGCCGCCATCGCTTCAGGGCTCCACCCCTTATGTGGAAGACCAGTCTATTTAGTACCGGAGACTAGCATATATTTGTTTTCATTCTGACCGTCTGGTACCCGCCTTACATGTGGTTGCACCTATTTACGGCGCTGCGCGGGTTTCCATTAATTTGTTCATTCTGCAGGGACGTTTATTTGTATGTGTTATCTTGACATTATTTTTGGAGATGTGTTCGTCCTTTCCTCTTCTCTCTTACAATTTTCTTCCATCTTTAATAACGCGTGTTTTTAACTGTCCCCACGTGTGCGCGTCAATTTTTATAGTGGGGGACGGTTGGATGCCGCATCCAGGATGCGTCGCCAGGCATCGGTCGTTTCAGTGCTTGATGAGTCTGTGTGGTTGAGAGCGTGCATGCGAGAGTGGAACGTGTGAAGCCCGATTGCTTAACGCAACAATTAGCACTATTTACATGATAGATTTAAATCGTTTATTAACATTCAAATCACTTCAATTTTTTTCCATTTCATGCGTCCTATAGCATTTCATGCGTCCTGTAGACGATTCGACCGTTAGACGAAAAGACTTAGTCGAACCGACCTTAGTCAAACTGACCCTAGTCGAAACGACCCTATAGTCGAATCGACCGGGAACCAAGGAGAGAACTACATCACAGCCCTACTACATTTTGTTTTCAAACATTTTAATTCATAGACTGGGTTTATTTGCACACATGTATGTTTAAGTTTAGGGTTTTTCTTTTTCTAAATATTTCTGTATTTATATTTCGTTGTCTGATTTTAAAGTCTAGGAAGCATTTAAAACTTCATTGTGGTCTTCATGATCTTGTATGAGGATATTTCTTTATGCAGGTTTCAGACAAAATCCCAAAGGTCCCACGCACGACCATCGAAGAGAGGCTTGCCATAGATGCTCCTACTCCAAAACCGGTCCTTTTGGATTCTGGTGCCTGGATGCTTGGTGAACATACTCTTTCAGATTTTGATGACAAGACTGCAAGACGCAAGCCTGAATCTCTAGCACCAGAAAGAGAACTTTACTCAGTCAATCAATCAGCCATCAGACATGATATGGACAGGAGTGAGTGGCCAGGTGGGGTGGTGAATGAAGAAGAGAATACTGGCTATGACAACAAAGAGTGGCAGAGACCAGGGGCAGCTTACTCTGATACCTTTTACATGACGCAGGTAATACACAGTCTACGGGGGTGGGGGGTGCCTGTTTCCATTTTGGCAATACCAGTCATACGAACCCATCTCATGTAGTGCAAGTTAGTTTGAGCTCACATTCCTATCTTAGACTTATTGCTCAAAATGCCTCAAAAACATGAGTGATATTCAAGTTTTAGAGGTTGTTTATCATCTTTAAATAATTCCTTAACTTATTCAGATATTTATCCAGTATTTGAACAAACACCTTGCTGTCTGTCCAAAATTCGAGAATCAAAATCTTCATCGTCTTTGAAGCTAAGTCTTAGCTGATTGTACACCCATAAATCATGCTGATTCATAGAAAGTCACTCATGCTACCTGATTCAATACCTGGATCCATCACTGAATTTGATGGATGTTCCATTTTCTTCTTCAGTCATAAACCTGTGTTTTACTATGATGTCTGATATGTGTCTAGACAATTCAATTTGTTTCTAAAATCTTCAGAACTGCATATTTTGTGCTATGCAGTGTTGGCACATCCTGTCAGCATCTTTCTGCTCAGACTAAACATGTCCTTGTCTTTAGCTTTGGCATGATCAAGACTTGACTACCTTCATTCTTTCTTGTCCAGCTGTACTCATTATCTTCTCAACAAACTCTAGCTGCTCCAAAACTCTGTTGCAGAGCTCATACTCAAAGCATGCAAATGAGATCATGTTGTCCAGGCTCATGTAAACTTTTCTTCCAGCTATGTTTTGCTTCCACTTGTTTGCAGGCTGTGCTCTTTCTTAATTCTCTGCCCTTCTACAATCCAAGTAGCTATCTTCATTCTACTGCAGACACTTGCCTCCTTTCTGTTTCCAGAATCGCAATGAAAACCTTTGGTAAACACGTTTGTTCATTTAGCATCAACTTGTTGCAATTCCTTCCCTTACATAATACACCATCAGCAGACAATGCAATCTTTCAAATACGCCCTTAAAACACACACAAAAAATCTCGAGTTTAGGCCCCTTTTAGACTGGCTATTGATCCAGATCATCTGTACCTTTCACCTTTTTATTGTATTGTTCCTACCACATATTGTTCATGTACTTGATTAGCACTCAGAGCACGAGATGCTAAGTTTTATACAGATATATATTTATTATCATTAAGCTGGAGGAAGAAGTCTCAACACCAGTTTACAAGAGAGACCAGAAGACTAAAACTGATCGTTACAAAGGTTATGAAATCTTCCATGACACTGACCATGAAAAAGACCTTGATGCAGAACTGCCCAAAGGTATGGAGACTGCAAGAAACTCCATTATCTATGAGAGTTGTAAGCACCAAGAATTTTTAGGAATAATAATAAGTAGAAGAAGTGAGCATTTATAGTGTGATACCCCAGTCAAAGCTGAGATGACTATTCTTAAGAAAAATACAACTGACAAATTCACAGAAAGAAAGGGGAAAAAAGGGGACATGATGATGCAGTCATCTTCCACCACTTCTGACTGCTAAAAGGCTCACATACTCAGGCACATACTGTAGCTGATGGGGTATATAACTGAAGAGATGAATTGCTACAAGAGCGTTGTAAGAGGTAATTAATGGTAAGGAAGGCAAAAAAATGTATTAAAAACAATGCTGGAAAGACACGGTTTGTTGCTTTTTGCAAAGAAAGTAATCTTTAGCTTACACGTCAAGTTATTTCTGTTACACAAATGCTTCACTTGTAATGTGAAACCTGGTTCTAGCATTCATGTAAATTTATTTCAGATATTCAAGGGAATATCCGTGCCCTGAAGTACACACTGGAACACCCCCTTGTATACAGAGATCCATCTGTCGACTTGGACAGAGTAAAGCGCAAAGTCCCTGAGTTCAGACGAGTGAGTAGTCTGGCTTACAGGAACATTTACTACCAGTGTCAAGAGTTGATTGAAAGCATTTTTCACAAAAAAAGTGACTTTTGACATTTCCTTTACATAGTTCTTTTGGGCAAAGTGGAGATAAGTTTGTTCATTCCCCTTCCATTTTCTTTAACTGGCTGCTAATAAAATGGGATGTGTCTGTGAGTCCAAAGGGTTTTTTTTTATTTTAAAGGGAAGCATCATTCTGTGAAACAAGGTTAGTGCATTACCAGGGCCAGTTGCCATATAGGTATATCACAACTGTCATATAAAAAAACTGCTGCTCACCACAGACTAGTGAACTAGGTTAAATGTGTTAAAAAGAAACTTTTGAGGGCATGCAACATCTATCTTTTTTCTCAAGGTATGTGGGGTGGGATGAAATATTTAAAGTCCGGACATCTTGTCTGCAGGTTCCAATTCCCCCGGCTCGGCCTCATAAATCTCATCAAGAACATGTTGATGATGTTTTGGAAAACCTGAGGACACTAAAAACAGTGGAAGAAGAGAAGCTGGCAGATGTCCTGAGACATCCTCAAAAGTTCAGCAAAAAATTTCCTGATGCTTCTAATCTTCTAGGACAGGTATTACTTTTTCACTGGGAAGATGAGTATTAAAGTTCATGGACTGCATTTTATTTTACAGTTCATTAAAAGATCAGCCATTCAGTGAGTTACACACACACACCAACACACACACATATGATGCCAATCAATAAAACAAACGTGGAATCTGCTGGATTTGAGAATGGGAGATTTTTCTAAAAGCATCAAAAGAATCTGTTTTCAGACAAGTTCAGTTCCTTTTCAGATTCAGCGACGCTACAATGCTGTAAGAGCAAGCTCCATAAAGCCAACACAAGAAGCAAAAAATGTTGTTGATGAAGCATTTAAGGTTCTCAACAAACACAGATAAACATTCCAACCTGCAATGTGATGACAGGTACAACTTTTCTCAACCCAAGATGCTGTCAGCTAGTTCCATGTCAGAACATGGCTTCAGCATCCAGTGACTGTATAACATGACACGTTTGAGTCATGATATATTTGACGTATTATTTTATATCAGTACTAAGTTACTTATGATCTATAACTATTCCGGACTCAAGAAGTGTACAGATTAAAATTAAGCTGAATAAAACCTTTTGTAAACTGCTTTTTGTGTACCATTTGATTTAGAGTTTTTTTAAGATTCTCCAGTTCTGAGAGTTTACTTCAGTAGTATGTATGTTTAAAAAGTTGTCCCTCTGCTTCATGTGATGATGATATATGACACCTTAGGACCCAAGATGATCTCTTTACTCTGCTTGTGTGACAGAGAGAGAAAGAGAGAGAGGGCGAGAGACTGAAACGCTGACTAAATTAAAGGAAAATTTGAATTTGCATGATCAGAATTTAAAGAATGATATATAAAATGTCAGACTCATCACATCTTCACCCAGACATATTAAACAAATCAGCAAAAAGCCCACCCAGCATTTTCTATGTTGCAGTAAGCTCTTTTATAAATTTTTTTAATGTAAACATATAATTTTCAAACACCCCTCCCTTCCTCCAGTATATCTCCCTCCCCACCAAGTAAATAACCTGAACAAAATGACAACCCATCCTTTACATATCATAGTCAGACTTTTGCTCAAACCCACTGGTGATTTGCCTGGCATTGATCTGACATTTGTTTTACACTGTAGTTACTTAACATGTCAATACAGAAGAAGTAAATTTAAGCAAGTTGTTAGATAGACAGATAATAGGTACAAAAGAACATCAGAAAGACAAATTCTAATCATTGTTTCTTTAAAATACACCTGTATGTGCATGATATAGAGAGAAGGGGGTAGGGGGGGGGTAAGGAAGGGATGGCAGGCAAGAACGAGACGAGCCTTTTCTAAATAAAAATTCCCTCTTAATATGACCACACCCGCTTACTTACACGGGTACAGAACAGTGAAAAAGCAACAGTTGACTAACCGTTCCTCTGATCCTCAAGTATATGTCAGCGTGCAGCAACAGACACCGAGCGCCGCTGCAGTGATGAGGAGCCAGACGTTTGCTGATACGTGTCGGCCTCCGATGAACTATTTGATTGACAGGAAACTTCGTTCACTCACAGCTGTCGACGTTTGCTCTCTCCTTTTGCTTCTCCCTTCTTTCGCTCTCTGAAGGTTAAGACCCTCCCGTCTTAATATTTTTCCTCACACTCTTTTCTTATACCAGTGGCAATATTCATAGACTGAAGGTAATCCGTTGGTAAACTACAGCCACATCAAGCCTTTCGTAAGAATAGCTGAAGACCGCAGGAGGGGAACCTCTCGATTATGAACCGATTCTTTGGTCGGATACTGTTTCCAGTTAGAGTACTCTGAAATACTACTTGGTAACGCATATAGCTAACTGTTGGGTACGGCTACCTCTGCCTTAGGAATACAGCCCCGATTATTTTAACAGGTACCTTAGTAAAGTATATGTTGCCTTCTGATTAGTGATGTAATGAAATCGGCTTACGTAGTAATTGAGTAGTGTAAAACATCTGGCCGAGCAGCTTCATGGAAACAGACAGCTTCAGAGGGCTACCTTGAAGGCCTGCGTTTGTGACAGGGATATCCGCTGCCACTGGTTTCGACGTACGGTATTTGCACGCAAGTTAGGTGGAAGTACGAAGCCATATAGTGTTTGACAATCCTACCACAGCCGGATTCGCGTTTGATCCCGTGGCGAATGCTCTTTGTGTGTTCTCGCGAGTATTTGACACACAGCTGTCAGGATCCTTCACTCCCGGAAACCTTCGACACAGCTGTCAGGATCCTTCACTCCCAGTAATCCCTAACAGCTGTCAGGATTCTTCACTCTCAGTAATCCCTAACAGCTGTCAGGATTCTTCACTCTCAGTAAACTCGGACACACGTACAGCTCTCAGGATTTTCCTCGACTGGTCATCACAGATATTCGTATGGCTGTGTGTGTGTGTGTGTGGCGGGGGGGGGGGGAGTTTTCATACTAATAGTATATTTCACCCTCCAGGCAATTTATTCATCAAATTAAACATTATCAGCCAATTTTATTGAAACAATTTTAACAACAAAATTTGACCTTGAACTAACATCGCCCATGTTTTCAAAATTCAGAAAAGTGGTATCAGAGAAAAAGAAAGTCAGTATCATGTGTGTCCACCATTGGCCTGAATGCCGGCAAGGCGTCGTTCTCTGAATTCTTTGAGGTATTGCCTCATTTGCCTGCCACTCTTGCTGAAAAAAAAACTGGAACAAATGATTGAGGTTGACTTTATACTGGGGTGTGGTTGGATCCAAGTCGTTGGTCCAGGACATCGTACAGATCGATGTTTAATGGGATTCCGATTTGGGGAACAGGCTGGCCAGTCCATGCTGTTGACTTGATGCTGCTGCAGGAAGTCTGACGACCCTGGGCCCTGTGCGGTCTGGCATTGTCATCCTGAAGAACGGCGCCTGTTTCAATGGCCTGCAGTGCTGGCAGTGTCAGAGGCTGTAAAAATGTTATCTCTGTATGCCACGCCTGTCAGGTTGCCTTGCACCAGGCAGTAAGGAGTTCTGTAGACTGTCCCCATCCCACTGAACCACGCAATGATGGATCCACCACCATAGCGATCAAGCTCCACCACAGTAAAACGCTCTCCCTGTCGTCTCCAAATGTGGACTCTGCCATCGTGACAGGATCTGGCAAAGCGAGAGTCATCAGTGAAGAGGACTGCGGCCCAATGTTCCTTTATCCATGCGAGATGGCGTACGACGTGTCGTGCCTATATGCGAGACGAGCAGCGCAGTGTGAAAAGTGTCAGGACATGGCGGACAGATTGCGCTCCCTGAGCCGATTGCGAAGCGTCTGGTCACTGCATGACAGTTGCGTTGGCGGCTGCTTGCAGCTGTCTCCTGAATGTGCTGGCAGTGGCTGTTCTCTGCCTAACAGAACAATGAACCAGCTGACTCCTGCTGTCTGGTAGTTGATCGGGGGCGTCCGGGGTGTCTTCGCTCTGCAACACTTCCCGTTGCGTTGTAGCGGTCTCGTAGAGTTTGAATGACAGAGTGAGCAACTCCCAATCGGCGGCCAGTTTCTTGAACACCCATACGCCCTCCAGCCAACAACAAACCTTGGCTCTAAAATTAATTAGCTGTGTTGACAATGGACAGGACGTGCACGTGCAATGCATGTTTTCTGCTGTTTAATTCTCCCTTTTGTCATATATGAACATCACATGTTGCAATTGCACGCATTTCCCGTGAGTTCAATGACCTTTTTTTTTTCTTGCTTGATTCCTGCATTGAGTACGCACATGCAAGAGCAAACTGGATTTCATCAACTTTACATTGTTCACCAACACAACAAGGCATGCAGTCATATGAGAGTGACGTCCCTTCGCCTAACTGGCTTGAGGGGATGGCTCTCTGTCGTTTTTGTCGTTTTTTTGTATCGTCCGTCGTATTTTGAGTTTCGGCAACCCGTATTATGATGAAAACGCCATCCTTGCTCCTCTACAAGACTGCTGCATGTTGAGGACGTCCACTTGGAACAGCCTGCAGCTGTTGCGGGATGGTGTTCTCAGCAGGGCCATGAAAGAGGTGTTGCGATCCGACCCCATCCGCGCGGTCTTGATAGACAGCCTTTTCCCGGCACTGGACGGACGGCTGAAGAGGGTATTTCAGAAACTGGACATATGCGTGCAGACAACTGGCTTGGACAATGTGCTAGTCGATGATGGCCTTTGATACTGTCTTGTTGGATTTGGACTTCATGACTTGCGCGGTGGTGTGGGATTCATGTTTTCATCAGTGAACTTGAGCGTGTGCTGGCGTTCCAGTGAAACTTGTGCCTTCTGTTGGATGTTGCATTTTCTGTGGAGTGTATGACATGTTTGCTATTTGTTCTATGGAGTGTATTCCGGCTTGTATGACATGTTGGATATTTGTGCTGAGGACTGTGTTCTTGCTGTGTGTGGACGCTGCCCTGTGACGTGGAGGAGACGGGCCGCTACACACCCACATTTTGTCGTCATCTTATTTTTTGACGTCAGCGCCTTGAGCTGTCCACAGGCCAGGATTTGGCGCTATACAAGCCAACATTATTATTATTATTATTATTATTATTATTATTATTATTATTATTATTATTATTATTAAAAAGGGTTTTGAAGGAATTGCTCGCTAATCGTACAAACACGATTAATAAAAATGTTGAAAATTTGAAGGTGGCCATTCCATTGTTTTGAGCACTTTATATGTATATTGATGAGACCAATCTCTCACACATAATGTGCTTTTATCATGATGTACACATTTCGACATCCGTAGTGCACTATTTTTAATTCCACAAAAAAGGGTGTGCGGGGTTAAGTGACATTTTGTCTAATCGTGGACGTGTAATACAAGTTCGTGGTCTAACGGAGAACTCGTCAGTAAACTTCGATCAGTCCGCGAGCATGAAAAAGGCTGCTGGAGACCTGATCACCTGAAGCATCGATCGATGCTAACTCTTAGCAGTCACGCCAGTCAGCTAGAAAGTTTTTGAAAGATTAGGTGGTCGCGTGAAGAATCGGCGAGGGGGTGGGGGAAAATCGGTGTTTTACGACGAGCCAGCAACTAATTAAGTCTATATCATGGCAAGGCAACCAGCCCTGTAAACAGAGGCCACATGCAGAGAAAGAATTAACAGCGTGCCCGAGACCATCAGTTGAACCCAGGAAAGCCAACCCTCACTGTATCGATGACAGGTGCTAGCCGTCGCGCCACCGGACCGCTCGGCGAAATATTTAGTGTGATGTGTATCTATAGAAATCAGTATGTAAATTTATATCATGGTAAAGTCTTTCTTAGCTGTATAATAATGAAGGAGTAAACCAGTTAAAAAA
Organism: Marisa cornuarietis; assembly: GCA_004794655.1. Lineage (NCBI taxonomy): Eukaryota > Metazoa > Mollusca > Gastropoda > Architaenioglossa > Ampullariidae > Marisa > Marisa cornuarietis. The sequence continues at coordinate 6,013,246 of SMMW01000627.1, forward strand.
AGGTATGATTGTGTATATATGCTTCACCATATGTGTTATATTTCACAGCAGCAAAATACTTTAAGAAAAACAGATTGCATGAGATTTTTTTTGTAAAAAGTTCAAAACTATTAATTATATTCCTATGATTCACAGTAAAACTAAGACTCACTCAGTTCACAGTAAAAGCAAAAAGTGCATTGGTGCCTGTACTGTGAATAGCTGGCAGTAATTGTCAGGTACTGAAAATATATTTTTAATTTAGTGTTGTTAACTGAGAGAGTATACATGTATGCAAAGGCATTTACAAACACATGGATTTCACAAGAAAACAGTGATAACAAATATGAAGAAAAAGCTATATTTATACAAGTAATTTAATAATCATTACTTCCATTATTATATGCATCATATGACATTTCATTTTTTAAAAACCTTGCAGTTTTCTCACTATCACAGATATTTTTGTAATAACAGACATTTGGAAATATTGAGAAAATGCTAGAATGTTCATTCAATATGAAAATAAATACACCTTTCCATTGTCTGAGTTATATCCAATGGCTTGTAAAACCAGCTCCAACAATCCTACCAAGTCTGATTGGAAATGTTTGATGATTTTGCACAAGATGATGCTACACTTAGAATGACAGGTACATACATACAAACAACAAAACCTCAAAGTCCAGGGGATGCTACAAACTGCTTATCTGAATTAACAGTGTGAAACATTGCACAAAAATTTCAGCTGTACACTTTAACCTGATTCTTCATTCTTCATTTCTTACCACTTATATTTATATAGGACATGCACCCACAGAAAAACCATCAGCCTCAAAATATAAAATGTACCCACAACCTCAAAATATGAAATGCATCCACAGAAAAACCATCAGTCTTAAAATAAGAAGAGAATAAGTTATCTACTTTTTCACTTGCACAGCTGTCTTTCACGTCAGAACTCTTTCTCCCTTGTTTGCTCGCAAACTGTTCGATATGAAGACTGGCACGATTTACTTTTTCTGCAACATTGAAATTATTGAGACATATTTAAATCATACAAATATGCCATGAACATTTGGGCAACTTTAAAAGTACATATACACACTCACAAATACATTCTTTTGATGCCAAAAAGTAAAATAAATATTCCTAATATTTTTCCGTATATGTGTACAAGCATGTTTTGGCTGCAGACAGAACTTTGAGGCAACCGCATCATTCATCTTGCAGGCTGGACTGACATTGTGACATTGTGTGAATGTGAAGAACATGAAGAGTTAGGACAATTCATTGGGGGGTGGGGGTGGGGGAGGGTAGGTGACCGCTTAACTCACTTTTTTCTTTCCTCTTTTGCGTTTCTTCTTCTTCTTCAGCCCTGAGCCCAGCTTTACAATCATATTGAAAGTGTCTGTGCACACACGATGTGTTATTCTCACTTTAACACCAGACATCTTTTCTGTAAGCAAGTTTGAAAATTCAAATGCTTGAAAGGTACAGTGTAAAACAATGTTAAGAAGTATTTTACACTCATTAAAAAACACATTTAGGCTAAGATTAGAAAGCATAAAATGCAAAGCATTTGATCCTGACCATGACACAAATATAATTCAAAAAATCTCTGAAAGTCACGATCAATGACAAACAATCCTGTACATCTCAGCATTTGGACTATTTGGTTGTCTGCTTGCAGCACTAGAGTGAGTGTATGTATGATGGGGGGGGATGAGTGAGTAAGGGGGGTGTGAGCAAGAGAGAGAGAGTGCATATAAATGTGAATTCAAGTAGTTGCGCGCGTGCGCGCACACACACACACACACACACACACAGACATCCACACACTCATCAAAACCTTACGCTCTTTCCTGTAAGTCAGCCCATCAGCAAGTTCACGACCTCCAACATCTCCAATGAGATTATCTCCCAAGTCAAGTTCCTCTATACACATCGAATTCATCAGAAGCCTAGATAAGAGTAGAAAATTCAAATATATCTGAGCAAAAGTTGAGCATATTCATTTATTAAAATACAACAAAACAATAATAATCTCATCACTGCATCATTGGCTGAGCACCATTACGCTTGAGCAAATAAGAGGTGCCAAGCACAGACACAAACCACTGGACACAGCTTATCACTTCTGGAGCAAGAAATATCAACTGTAAACTCTGAGATCCTATACTAAACCTTCAACAGCAAAGATCAATCCTAATCTACAGACTACCACATCAATACAAAACAAAATTCTTCAATAAAGGAGGTTGAGATACTTCCACAACATTTATGAGAGAGATCAAGTTGACATAGGAGAGGCGTTTTTGAGTCCTTGCAGAACTACTTAAGGACTAAATGCAACTCCTGTTTATTACATGTTTTTAGCTATGAAAAAAGGGCAACCTACTTTTTGAAGAGTCTCATGCAAATGATTGGTGCAAAGCTGCCTCCTTCACCCAGGTTGTCTATTCCATTGTCTGCCAGGTGCAGCTTATATACCCATGGGCCAACAGGTGGGGGTGGAGGGGGGCCCTTTTTCTTCTTTTTCTTTCCTTCAAACATCAGAACAGAGAGTGAATAAAAGAAAGATTTACAATTAATTGAAATAACTGATTGGAAATATCATTGATTTGACACTCAGGTTTGCATTTTCTCCTCCATTCTGCTGTCTCCATTTGTACGCAAATATATGCTTGGATGGAATGATAGATAAACGTTTAATCTGAGGATAGGTACAGATAAGTATGGAAGTTCCAAGCAACTAAAAGTCTCTTATATAAACAAAGTGGGGTCCTGATCAAACAAGAAAGTTAACATTTCAGCTCATAACTTCTAGAAAGGGACATAGTTTGCTATTGTAATTCTAGCCAAGAACGTATAAAACATAAACTGTTCTTAGTTGTTACTTGCAAAATGTTCCATTTTAGTGAAACAAACCAGATATATGCTTTTTTAAAAATTCCATTTGTTAATCTCATATTTTGATAATCTACCTTTCTTTTTCTTTTTTTTCTTCTTGGCACTTCCTGGTGGACTTTTAGTATCTGTACTTTCTCCCTCACTCAGTTCTGTACCACTGCGGTATCTGTTCTCTTTTTCTGAGAGTAAACAAGCGCAAGGATTCTCTTAAACTCAGAATTTCCGAAATGAATAACAGGTTAAGGGTTATCTCCTCCATGTCTCATGAGGTATTGTTTCAGGAACATGTTTTATATTGTATCCTGCAAACTGAGTAGAGTTATTGTTTTTGTCATACTAATTGTAATTATAATCATTTTTCTACTAATACTTCAATCATCATCATCATCATCATCATCATCATCATCATCAGGGCTTAGTTTGTCAACTCTAGTTTTTTAGCCGTACATTTAAAGCCTTCTCCTACTAAACCACTGAGCATTTATACTGGCATCTCCCTAAAGCTTGCACCACTTTATAAAAGTATTCACCTTCCCCAGAAAAATAAGCCTCATAATTGTCAGTATCACTGTCAATATCATTATCATCATTGTTATCATCATTATCATCAGTACCATTACTATAATACTTCATACGTCATCCCTCTCATTTTCCTCCTCTCGGTAACAACATTAACTACAACAGCAGCAGCAACAACAACAGATACTACAATTTTGCCTAGCTCTAAGGTGTCATCCTGTGCACTGACTTGAGAGTTGTAAGCATGTTGTAAAGCTTAACAAAACATTACATTGCGTAAATAGATCTATTACAGTCCTATGGTCTTTATCGTATCATAATTACAGTTGGTGTGGTCCATAGGTGGGTGGGCAATGGAGAAAAACCTGAATGGATATAAGCTTGTCACTGTTATTGTGTGGAAGGAAGGAATGTCACATTCAGAATGATGCACATTCAACTAGGTTATACATGAGAATATGTCACCAAAAATCGTTCTTTATGGATCGACTGGCATTTTCACTTGACGTCGAATGACTGCTAAATGTTTTGGTTGCATGTGTGTTTGCGAATGGAAATCTGATGAGATCTGACACAGACCACAACAATCATTAATGGTAATATGTAAGCCTTGGTTAATTGTTTAAATTTTCAGTTAAGAAAATATAGTTAAGCCTAAACGTATGATTATTCCAATTTTTGTTGTTGATAAAAGTTAACTTTATGGGGGAGATGGCGCAGTATTTATCTTTTGCCTAGTGGGCAGCACAGCTTTGCGCCAGCCCTGGTTGTAATTGCTGTGCACTGACTCACACCCAACAATACTGCCTTTGGTCCCATTGTTCACCTTCCTGAAGCTTTAATGCCTCTTCCTCTGCCTTCCTCAAGGCTTCCTCTTCTCGCTGTGAGGCCTCCACCTCTGCCTGGTCCACACAGAGCTTTATGAGTTCCATGGCGCCCTCACACTGCAGGTTGTTGCCATCTAGGTACAGCTCTCTGAAAAAAAGGTTATTGTAACACACAAAACCACAATGAACGCATGACACTTTCTCCAGGAACTGAAATTTAAGTAATGATTGCAAGGTGGTACAAAGATGATAAGTTTTACCTGGAAGAAGATGCTGACCCTAATAAAAAAAACAAATGGGATTTACTTATATTTATGAATCAGAAAGAACAACATTAATCTATATAAGCCATCCTGTCCTTTATGGAAAACATGATAAAAGCTTGAGAACACATCATGGCAAAGTTACTTAACATCCAAGCTAAGAAATAAGTATCATAAGTATCATTTTAGTTCCCCTCTTCCATGTATGAACATTCTCTTCCTCTTCAATTATTAAGTATGTACTAAAGAAAATTTGTAAATGCACAACAATGATTTGATTACCTAATAGCAGTTGTGGAGATGACAAAACCCAGATATGTACCACTGGTAACACCCAGCCCACAAAAACAGAGACTTAGAGATTGCATTGTCGTGTTACCCTTCAGTCCTTCATTGAGGTACTTGGCTCCTTCATCGCCAAATCTAAAGAGCCAAGTCAAGAAAAATATGCAGATAAAAGTCTATAAAAGTCTCCTGTGTTCAGCAAAAAAAAAAAAATAAAAAAATAACAAACAAACACTAAAGCTGACGAGCTTATTTTTGCATCCTTCAAGAATAAAGATATTCTGCACTTGTTAAAAAGATTTAAGTCAAGCAAAATATCCATATAGAATTGACCTTCTTGACTAAGGCTGATAAAAGGACATTTCATCAAAGTAGCTATCTAGCAGGAGGTGTACAAGCTGGAAAAAGCTGACCAAAAGATACTCAATGAATGGTTAAGAGTAGTATTTCTTTAATCAGTATGATGTTGGATGGTAATAGTGAAGGCACACTGACTCAAACTGGTAAACAGAATGTCACTGAACTTTGAATACATCATTGACCAGTGAAGAAAGTCACCAACATAGTCGGTTCACTAAGGGTCATGTACTTCATGTGATTCCACATAAAATCCACTATATATTTTTTAAGGCAGATAATGCAGAGATAAAAAGATGCAACCAACAACGTACTGCCACAGGATAGGGGGACTAGATTATTTTGTTGTTGCTGGAGCAGGGAAGATCCCTGTTTAAAATATTTAATAAAAAAATGTTGTCTCAGCAAAACTCAAATACTCATAAAAATAATAACAATAAATAAGGACTTACTCATTGTAGTCCAAGTTGAGAGTGGTCAACTGGTCTTGAAGGCAAAAGACTCTGCAAAAGATATCCAAAAAGGCCATGTTTGCTGATAGCTTCTGAAGTGAAAGAGCTCTTGGCTCTAAAGTCATCTTCATGTCTTCTTGCTGTTTACTAATCAAACTTCTCCAAATTACTGCCTCTGCTACTGTAGTACATTACTTACCTCCAGTTCATTTTCTTGATGAAGGAGGAGGATGATCAGGATGAGAATGAAAAAACAGACAAACCTGGCAAAACGGGAAATGGAAAGAGGTTCAATCAAGCAGTCCATCAGCTCAAGAAGCCGCAGTTTGTAGTAAGGTCTTTCCAAAAAGAGACTCTGAAACATTTTGGTTACTTGTCGTGAAAAAAGCCAGGGCCGTTCTTTATATACTATGTCTCTTAAAATCCACTCAGTTTATGGGAATGATAAAGGCAAATTTTTACATTTTGTCAAAGCTGTTTGGAAAATAACTAAAATTATAAAACTGAATTTATGCAATATGTAAATTTATATCTTATTATGAATGCAGATACCCATATGTCAATTCCCTGCTGATAGAAGATTGGCATAAGGGTAGAAAGCATACCAGTGCCTTACCAAGTCAACTCTTTATAAGTGCGCATCTGCATATGTGCATGTTTGTTTGTCACGGGGTTTGTTTGTCACGGGGTTTGCACATTCAGATATATACTTTCAAGTTCTTAAATATCACAAAAAAATTTAATTTGCACATAGATGGCAAAGATGAAAAATGTTCACACCTATTTCACACATGTAATGCTATCATATTCTCACCTGTACTGTTCAGACATTTAAAGATGCTTCATCAATAAGATGAAAACTATAAGTTAAAAGAAATTGGGATTAAAAAATCACTTACAAAATTAGCTATATTTTCATAGGTGATAGGGTAGTCCCAGACATACAAGTCCCTAATGTAAGTGTAACGCTCCTGTCGTAATGCCATGATCAATGGCTCAAATAAAACTGGCAGATCTCCTTCATTTTCCACCATCATGGATTCAAAGATGAACTGAAATCAGCATCACAATACGAGTATAAAATATTATAAAATACAGGTAGCTAGCTGTTGGTGGTTGCTGGAAGCAATTAAATACATTTACATTGTTTCTTATGGAAAAATATTACTTGGCACTTGAACTGATTGGCGCTCAATCAGCCTTCTGAACAGATTGTGATTGAGCACTGAGGTACCACTGTATCTATATCAGATAATTCAGTCTTTTGTGTGTGTGTGTGTGTGTGTGTGTGTGTGTGTGTGTGTGTGTGTGTGTGTGTGAGTGAGGGAGAGAGAATCACTTATTACATTAAATAAAAATTTAAATTTTGCACGATCACAATTTAAACAATAACACAAAAATATCAGTCTCATCACATCTTCACTCAAACATATGTTAAACAAATCTGCAAAAAGCCCAGTCTGCTTTTCTGTGTTGCAGTATGCTCTTTCATTAAAAAAAATTAATGTAACCAAATAATTTTCAAACACCAAAGATATTTTACGTGTTGGAAAAATATAAACAATAATCGATATCTGAGAAACTGCAGGATACGCTCATTTTCGTTTGACTTCTTGGGTGTTGACAGTGGTACAGTTTCTCAAATGCACACTTTCGAAAATAATTCAACTTAGTTGTCAATCACAAACATGTATGCACGTGTACGCTGTTTTAAACTAACCTTGGTTACAACCTTCTCATCAGCTATGGCAGATTTAAGTGCTTTTCGAACATGTGGAGACATCTGGGATGAGCTGAGACTGCAATTTTTCTCGTATGTTTTCAAAAGTTTTTTGACAACTTCAGTTGCTTCTGCATCACCTTTTCCTTTGCCTTTCTTTTTCCCTTTCCCCTTGTCGTTTCCTTTCTTGCCTTTTCCTTTTGATTTTGGCATCTTCGTCGCCTGTGATGTAAAAATTATTATTGTGGCACAACTTGTAGGCTATTTATAAGTTAAAAAATGATAATGTCCGTTTAATCATTCAAAAAGCTCGTTTCTTTCATTATCCTGCGGTATCGAAACGCCATATTTGTTTACAGTGTTGTCATGATCTCTTTGTGCTCTTTCAGCAGTAAAGAGCTCTTTGGAGTTTTGCTGTATTTAAATGCATGGAAAAAGAGCTTTTATATATTATATAGGCCTACATATTATAATGTTATGTATTATCGACACTGTATATTACTTTAAGCATTGTTGAGTTGATTTTAAGTGTTAGATGCCTAGTTCACCTTTGATTTATCTGGTACACGTTCTCAAGATCATTCTCGATCATCTTCAAACCTTAGAATAATCTTCAGACCTAGATATGACGATATAAAATGCTGGCACCTTGTAGCGTAGTAGTTAATACGACGCTTGTCACCAGCTGCAGTAAAGTGGTCATGAATTCAGATCTCGTCTTAGGACGCTTTGTGACACCTGTCGCAGGGCTGGTCGTCGTGGGGGTTCCTTCTACCATTCTCTCATCCCTCTCCCCTAGCGCAAAATCACTTAATTGCAGGTAGAAGCGCATTTAATTAACCATGCAGCCAACCAACCGAGCCTGATCACAGCTTCATTGTAAGGAATATGGACATTCCCCTGTCTGCAATTTGTAGACCCACCATTTCATCCGTTTACTAGTCATGAGGTTCTTTTGGGTGCTACCTGCGACTCAAGGGTGTTTTTTGGGGTGGTCCTTATACAAGTTATACTGCCTTTAATGTTGCAAATTTTGTAATGGGTCAGTGTTAGAGGCTTTCACGAAATGTCACCTACCAAACTGATAAAACGGAATGAATTACATTTTGCATTTATGTGGCATGGGATCAACATCCCAAAACACTTTATCAGTATCATACCCATCGTATTTTAGACATCGTATTGACAAGCTTAAATAGAAATTTAACAAAAGAAAAAATAATCATAATCGCACGTCGTCAATAAATTCTAGCTAGAAAAAAGAGAAAAAGAGTATGGTTCGACTCTATTGGACGGGCTACCAACAAACGCCCATTCACAGATGCGATCCCACTACTGCACGACACGGAGACTTTTGCCTGCTGTGTTTCCACCCTGGGCCGATTCGTCTCGCGTTAGACAACCTGGATCTCTCCGGCTCCCCAGAGATACCCATATTGATGCCGAGCTTAGTGCGGACACCCGATCGACATGGCACCCCTGTAGATAGGACTCCCGTCCTCAAATCGTTCCATCTCTAGGCCTCCAAGTAGCTGGATTACAGGAGCACGCCACTACTCCCAGCCGATAGAAGAGAGAAAAGTATTTATTATATTCTTAGACTTATATTACTCATTATGCATTTAGTACCTAAATATATTTTAACTGAACTTGTTCAATAATCAATGACATCTTATTTTTTAACTGAACTTGTTCAATAATCAATGACATTTTTGTGTTATTAAAATATATAACAGAAAAAAACCGGAAGCAGAATTTGTGCTTCTGAAGCATATGTTGGCGGTAGCGCGCTTTTATTTCGATGTTATGCACTACGATTCACGCTTCCGTAAGTCATTGTTTGCAGACCAGAGTGTAGTTCATACGTAATAAATTTAATTGCTGCTTGGTACAAGTTTTTTTCATGTGTGTCACAACGATTGTTCTGTTTGACCCAGGGAGGTACCTCTGTCGTTTGAGGCAGCTGATAAAGGGAAGGAAGTCATGGCAGCTGATTTAGAAATCTCTCCCTTGGACTGCAGTTTGCGGTGTTATGGCCTTTTGAGTTTGATAATCGATACGTAGATGCTGGTTTTACGCTATCTTTACAAACAGTTGTACATCGTAATTTTTTTTTTATTTCTTACTTCACTTTCAACACTTGTCGAGTCTTTAAGGTCTCATCGTTATGATATGGAAAGCCCTAAAGGTAGTGTAGTGGTTAAAACACTCGCTTGTCACCACTGCAGTGAGCGGCTCAGGGTTCAGATCTCGTCTCGGGACACTCTGTATGTGACACCTGTTCGCAGGGCTGGATGCCGGGGGTTTTGTCCCCCTCCCTTTCCCCCCATAGTGCGAAATCGCCGCAAGGTGGAAGCACTTTCCCACTAACTAAACCAACCAACCAACCATACACGGACGTGTATAATATTAATAATACAAGTTTGTAGTGCGTATCTCCATTAATAATTAAGTTACTTTTCTGGTGAGTTTTCGGTTTAAGAAATAACCAAGGGGGAAACGTTCAACATTTAGTGGATTAACCTTTTGATAAATCCGATAAGACTCGACAAACGCTGACGGCTGTTCATGTAAGCAGGTACTGATGGTGCATGAATGGTGTGCCAACACTACAGGGCGTCAGATCAGCGAAAGGACAAAAATTTCATTCATGGAGAAACGAAAAACAACTTTATTTACCGCTATATAATTGTTTACAGCCAAATTCTATATGCTGTCATGCAACAGTAATATGTAACATCTAAGAAAACAAAACCACAATATGTAATGGTATATTTTGATGCTTGAACAGACAAGCTGATTTTGTGGTCCATCTTCATTTCGACATCACATTCTTTCTTTCCCACTTCCGCCTTAACACGCCTAATTTATGTAGTGCTTATTTCTCTCCTTCATTTTAAAAAGCTCACTTTGGTCGCTTTTAGAAAAACTTGTAAGAAATAAACACACACACAACACACAACTCTCTTTCTATCACACACACACACACACACCTCCCGAGCGCCACATCAGAGAAAAACCAATAAGTCAGGAAAATAAACTAAAATGCTCGTGTTGCTAATTAGAAAAGCGAGTTGCTTTTTCTTTTCTTTTCTTTTTTTTTTTTTTTTTTTTGACACCATTGACAGTTCATGCACGTTTCTCCGCTACGCGTTCTCGACTGAAAGCTATCTGGGCCTGACGCAAGCTGATTGTCGGTCGAAACATGATCTTGTAGCACGATCCTTTCTCGATGTCAGTAACGACAGCCGATAGCCTTGTTATCTCTCCTATAGACGAGAGGTACGCGAGACATGCAGAGGCGACCGATAATCGGAGCGATGATGTCGCACGTTTGGTTCCTATGCATGCTGCAGAAATTCGATCAGCAGTTGTCAACGTCGTTTTAAAATGATTTGGTTAATTTTATTGATAAGAGCTAGTCTTCTTCCTCTCAGCTGTAATTTTTGCACTTTGGCGGAGACTGGCCTAAACTCTTAACTCTTTATTGTGACAGAGGCACGATTATCACCAGCTAATCAGTTATCATGGAGGAGGGTTTGCTCAATACATTCAAAAGGTGCGAATGTCCTGATCGACTGACACCGTTTTCAGTGAAGAGAGCTCTTACTTTCCATGAGTTTAATCTAGGTGAAATTTTTTTCACCAGACAAATAAAATTACAGTTTATGAGTTCTAAATGAAAAGGAACGGTCATACGTACAAAAGCAATGATATCATGGAAAACAAAATACATTAATCACTTCCAATTTTTGTTTTAGAAATTCTATCTTCACACACATAATCTCTCCAGCCAGGAAGTAATTTTGTGATCGTTCTTTAGCATCTGCAAATTTTGAGCCTCAAGGGTTGAGAGTTTTTTGTTTGTTTGTTTTTTTAAGCAGAGAGCTTCTTTCTACGTTGTTTGCCTGGAAGAAAAATCGTATCATTAAAACAGGTGGTGATGATGGTGATGGCCATGGTGATGGCCGTGGTGGTGGCCGTGGTGGTGATGGTGTGGGCCGAAGACTGCAGCAGCCGCTGCGCCTATCCCATGTCCTATTGCAGCACCGAGGCCTGGGCGGTGATGCTGTAAATGAGAACAACAATAATAATGGTGACGACGAAGGCGATGACTAGCCCTATGATCTGTAAGTTTGCTTTCTTGTTCAACTTCTACTTAGTAATTGAAGTTTAACCTAATACACGGACAAATTAAAAATAAATCGTATTTGAGAAAGAAAATAAAAATATGCACAAAACAAATATATTAACAAATAAACATAAGTAAAATGTCAATAAAGCAATATTAACTAAATAAACCATTAATAAATCAACACATAATTTAATGAATCAAACACATGAATTAATAAATTACACATAATTTAACGTGGTAGCCGAACTAACAGGCAAAAATAAGACGATCATATGTTTGTTATCGATGTAGAAGTACGGAGCAAGAACTACGCAGTGATCATCCAACTATCTAAGGGACCCTCACCTCCTCAATGATGATAGTCTCCCTTGGCCTTTCCTCGATGATGACTGTGTTGGGGTGGTGGTGGTGGTGGTGGTGTCTTCCTTCTTCCACGATGATGGTTTCCTTTGGCCTGCCACCAATGATGACGGTGTCGTGGTGGTGATGTCCCCTTCTTTCTTCGACAAAGACAGTTGAGCTGCTCGGCCAAGGCTGCGAGTTCACCATGTATGTCGTCGCTGTTTGTGGTCCCTGGGGGTACACTATGGGTGGTGGTGCGGAAGGCATCGCCGGATAAAAATTCTTCTCTGGGGGAGGAACAACCCCTCCTACCGGAACCACTTGATTCGGATAAGGGGGATAGGCTGGGTAAGCTGGAGGGTAGCCTATCACAAACACCATTTTTTTTAAAAAATACATAAGATCAAATGATGACTAAAGATCAATAAGATTATTTATTAAAGATCGAGCCATCTTTGGCCTGGCGATCTCAACTTCAATTTTTTAAATAAAATTTGTGCATTTGTTTTTATCTAAGACAAAGTGCAAGAGAATTAAAAATGCAGACGGACACTTTCAAATTTGCATGTGTGCGTGGAAGGGAAAAAAATGTTATCTTCTTTCGGTAAATTGCTGGTATTTAATGCAACCCTCATTAGATTCACGAGGTTAGACATGGCGAAGCTATCGCGCCAGGAAAACGGCGCATCGAACAGATTTTGCATTTTACTTCCTTGATGATTTATAGGATCACAGGCCATGTTTATAACGAACACCAACGCTGAGCAACTGTTCATCAAAAGCACATATCCTACCCTTTAAAAAAAAGTAAGCAGCTGTACAAAAGACTTCAAAGTCTCACCTGGATACTGGCTCATGTTGATTTTTTTTTTTTTTTTTTTACAAGGGACACACAGAAAAGTGGGATGTAATGGGTTGTTCGTCCACGGTGAAACTAACAACAGTCTGTGTCGGTGATCCCTTTTTATAGTAAGTAAAATCACGTGAGTTTCATGTGACAGGGAAGCACCCCCTTTTCTATTTAAAGCAACATTACGTCGTGGTGATTCCATTCTAGGTTGCTTGCCCTGTGACCTTTGCTCGATAGATGACGACAATGCAGCGACGCCGCGAATGCTATTTTTATCCAGTTGTTGATGACTCAGCAAAAGCGAGAGGGCGTCACAGAGTTTTCGAGATGTCAATCTCACAAAATGAAGCGACATTTTCGTAAACAAGTCAGGGTATCCTGCTTCTGCCGTTAACACTTATACAGGTGTGTAGCAAAACAGTGAAAGACGTACTTTTGACGTCCCAAACGTGACGGGCTGGCAGTTCATGGTGGGCACAAAGTTTAGAGGAAGTGGGTGATAGATTAAAAAAAAAATTGTATTGCCAGCGATGCTGTGTGTGTGTGTGCGCGCTTTATTTATGTCTCATAATCGTGCTCATAGATCCTTGATTATCTGACCATCAACACACTTTTATTGACCCCGTGAGGTTTTCTATAGCGCTCCTTGTCCTCTACTCCTCTCCAGAGGCCAACGCTACGCAAGCTATTGACGAATTTTCCGTGCGTGTGCAAACCGATGAGGCAGTTTCTAAATGACACGGTTACTGTCGTCTCCATGATTAAGAAACTACATGCCGAGATATTATCAGGATATACCATCTGTCCCCTACGACAATTGCAACACTCGATCACTGTTATTCCACAATCAAGCTTTATTGCTTACCGTGTCACCCGTGCTACCCCGGGGTTATTCTAATCACGCAAATGTTCTTTTGACCCTCACATACAGATAAAAACTCGACTAACTCTAAAGCGTCTGTTACCCTTACTCTTCTGCTCTGTTGTAACTACGATCGAGATAAATTAGTCCTTACGCACTTGACGAAGAAAAGAAGTTTTGAAACAAAGCTTGTGAAAGACCATCACCCCCCATATGACAACATGTATTATCTAGTATAGATCAGATAACATGACGCAGAGCTGATGTTAGTCTTCAATTTCACTTAAATAGTGTAGTGAAAAAAAAATTAATTTAAAATAATATTACTAGACCAATTAACCATTTATAAAGCGATTTATTTGTTTAATGTTTTTAACCACTTGATTCCTTGCATTAGATGTTACATATATCAGTATTAAGCCCGTCAAAATGAGTGAAGCAAATGTTCAATTAAACACACACACACACACACACACACACACACACACACACACACACACACACACAGAGTAATAACGACATCACCACCCTTATGTTGCAAATCACCTGACATATGTTCGTTCCCTCCTCCAAAAGCAAGACGAACAGATACAAATCTGGTGATTAAAACATTTGCTAGTCACCACTTGAGGTCTAATCATTCGGTATTTTCTTCAGGTAATCAGGTTTCCTCCCCCACCCCAAATCTCCTTCTCCCATCATCACCTTTAAAGGTCAACTCGCTCGCTGAGCAAAAATTGCTGGAAACAGAGCACAAAGTATCACAAAAACATATTCCGGTGGTATTTTATGACAAAGAGGCATGAGAGATTTTATATTAATATTTTTCTCTTAAGCACACCTGGATTTGGAAGTGATGAAACGAACTTATTTCTAAAAAAAATACCCCCGTCTGCACTAGCATAAGTCGAAGAGAAAAGATGCAATCCTCGGTAAAAGAAAACTGACCAGGACACATTGTGCTGTTGCCGAATGTTCTCTTCGACACTCAGATGGAGTTAGTTTGTACTCATGAAGGAAATCCTAAAGATAATGGCAGCAAACGCCAGTGGATTAACTTTGTTCAAACGTGCCATGCGAACTTGATCCCGACACTGTACTCAAGAATTTGCTCAAAACAGTTCAAAATCGATTGTTATCCAGTCACTTATACAATACAAACAAGTCTTGGACTTTCAGTAAAACGAAAACATCTTCTTCCTACAGCAGTGCTTACTATACAAAAGCACAAGATGTTAAAACCAACTACGACTGCTGGTAGATCAAGCACCAGATAGGCAACATCGACGGTTTCTACAACGGATCTGGTCTACGAGTAACATCGTGTGGCAGTCACAAACACATCGTCATCAGTCGTATCTTTATCCAGCATAATGCTCAAAACAACTGACAGTGTGAGGGCACCATTGATGTGCGTGATCGAAACAGCTAAAATAAAAAAAGGAAAAATAAAAGAATTGGTGATAAACATATTATAAGGAGCTTAAACGGGAACACGTGCGAGTATCAGTAAGTAAATAGAAAATTTTGCATGCAGCTAAATGAGGAAGAAATAAGTTTTTACATCGATAAACATGTTTCAAACTATCATTACATTTTTAATAGTAAAAAAATCCTTATCAGCAGTCAGTTGTAACTATTGTTGCCCATTAAATTTTGATCTGATTGACTTACCAGTCTGTTGAATGAATTCAGTTTGAACCATTTAATTATTTTTTCAACTTATTCGAAGCTTCTAAATAAGGTTCCAATCTGTAGGCCTGTATTCCAAATTCAGCTGTTTCATTTTTGGGGCGAACAAAATCGCTTCTTGAACACGACAACCTGAGTGATGTTTCTCCATTTTATTTGAAGACTTGCACACTCGCTGTTACAAATACTTCGATCGCATAAGAGAACTCTTCAGTATAGGAGAGTATTTTTTCCCGCCTTCCTAGTTGCACGTGAGAATGCCGATGTTTGAAGGCTTATATCTTTAAAATTAAGGATCATTATGTACTCATTTTTGGGAATTATTATTTTAAAATGAACTTAACCCGATCATAAAGAAAAAATGTTGCGAGCGAGTTGACCTTTAAGTAGAACCACTTTCCCGCCAAATCAAGCAACCAAGAAAACTCCACCAGCACCTGTCAGCAAGAGGCAGAAGACAGGCCTTTTTTCTTTTAATGTCACGAAACGAAAGCAATAAACTTTTGGTAATTATACTCATGGCATCACAAGTCTCAGTGTTATCCATTTTCGGCGCTCTGCTGTTCTGGAAGTTTGGTACTGCTATAGTGTTTGCCGAGACCTATTAATTATGGGATCACTGCCAAGAGGCTAACAAACGTTGGTCTCAGCAGACCGTCTTCAGTCCACGTTACATACGTTCGTGGTTTCAGCAACTTCACTCGATCTGTTGTTCTATTATTTTCATCATCCTTCTAGCTATTTCTACGGGTGCCAGATGTTTATGCCTGTAAAGCAGTCTGTTGGAGAGAAATGAATGCTCCCGTTGTCAAAATAAACAAACAAACAATGTCCGAAATGCTCTAGATCTGTAAAAAGGGGGGCTCGATCCCTCGGCTGACAGTTTTGCAACCCTGTCCATACGAGAACTTTCGCGTCAAGCAGCTTGAGAGTTCATAGGTCTACCTGGGTGCTCGGTCAGTATAAAATGGTCATCTGCTGTCATTTGAAGATATATCTTTGTGATAACTTCGTCATCTTCGTGATGTCATGGAGGAAGATTTTACTTTACATCCTCCTGATGACCTGAGTTAAAAAAAAAAAAAGTTTGCTTGGAACGACCTTCGCATATCATCTTTGTGCCGATCCCCCTCCACCTTTTCAACTGTTGATCGTTAGTTGTGAAGTGTACATGTATTGGGCTGGTCGTCCCGTGCAGGACCTGCTCACTATCGTCCAAAACGGGCGTGAGTGGTGGGCCTTGTCTATTCATGAGCTCCATGTACCGGTCAAGGAACAAATAACTGATGACTGATTCATTGGTGGTCTTCTTTGACTAAGGTCATAATGAACATAACTGTGTGGTCAATACAGATGAAAGAGGACTGCATTATCACGACCTTCGTCATTTTTTCCACGGATGTTTAGGAAGTTATCATGACTTTAGCATCGTGGGGCCCACTACCAGCCCACCAGCTTTGCAGGCTGGGTATATTTCTACAGAAGTGTACAGTGTCGTGATACTTTATACGGAAGTTTATTGTGATATTGAAAAGGGGTGTATGCAAGTATATGTCTTACGTTGGAGACAGAATTAGTTTATCACGAACAGGACCGAGAATCAGCAAATGAATGTGATCGCTGAATTATGTATGTGTATAAGTGAGAGCGGTAAACAAATTTTTATGTTCGTATCCGTAATGACGTGTCTGTTTGTGTGGTGAGGCGTGGAGCAGGATGCTGACAGATCGCACAGGTCATATAGTAATTAAAGTCACACTAAACGAAGACATGTTCATCTATGCACTTCATAGTTGTTAAGACAGTGCCGTTTGAGGTGCGTTACCTGATGAAAAGATCACAAACTCGACACGGTATTATTTAATGAAGTTCATTTAATACAGTTCAGCAAGTCGTGTAAACCACTAAAACATAATGTCGGTAAGATTGTTCTTGGTACTGGGAAGGTATAGGCGATAGATAGGCGAAATGAACCGTGATGTTCTTCAAAATTAGAGTGAAAGTTCGGCAGCCGTTCTTGTTCTTTCTCTGGCCCTAATTTCTGGAATGTTTTGCCACCATTACTTTACACATGTACCTTTATTAATGCTTTGAGGCAGACCTAGATAACGGGTAGTGATATAAGCTGCGACAACACACACACACACACACAAAGCTAAGGTACATGGGCCAGCTGTGATTTTATTGTCAATTTGAAATCTATCGGTTTCTTCCAGTCATGCTTAATCGTGTTCCTTCTCAGCTTGACAGCTTATAGTTGGTATCGGCACACGTTTCAAGCGAAGAAGGTGATTAAAAAAAAGGTGCCAACGACTCTCTCCCTTCCCCCTCACTCGCTGGTTCCCCACCCGCTCTCTCCCTTCTCCGTCCTCTCTATCCCTCTCGTGTGGTCTTTGGCTTTCAGATGACACATTCTGAAACTATGACCTTATCAAAATTTGCTCTACATGGACGATGTCTGTAGAAATGTTTCTGCGTGGCACTTTATTTTATATTTTGAGCTAACGTCTTAAAGCGGAGAACCGTAACAATTTAGGGAGCAACACACAAAAATCATAGTCTACAATCTTCCCGTTCACGAAAAGAACATTCCTACCAGGTCAGGATCGGACAAATGGTGGATTTTTCCATAATTCTGAACTGGAACTCCCCCTCTTCTCCCTCGCACACATTGCCGCATTCTGCTTTATTCATAAGGTAATATGCACATACATTTTATCGCTTAATGCAAAGACATTGTATTTTTTATTTTAAAAATCCCTGACACGTGTCCGTAGGTTACTTGTGCACGTTTCATTTTTCTCTTTTCTGTTTCACTGATGGGTATAGCTTTCTGCCAATTCCATGCCTGTGATTTTGTCATCGCTCTCTTTTGACAAAAAGCTATGGATCAAAAATGACGAGAGTGATTCGGTATCGAACATTATAAACACATTTTTTGTAATTTAATTTCAGACATACCTTTAAAAAAAATCAGTTTATACAGCTGCACTTGGAAGAACTACTCCATTAATCTTTCTACCCTCCAGTATTCACTCATCCATTACCTCCCTTTATTTTACATGTACAACCTTACATTCCTGGCAGAAATATAACTTCTCAATTTGTTTCCCCTTTTAACTTGAAATTAATGTCCGCCTTCAGGTCTCAGTAAATTTTCTAATTATCATTGATTTTAATTACAGTTCTTAAGATGCATGTAGAGTCAGGATAGCTAGCAGAAAGCATGCTGCACAACGGGGCTTAAAGATTACTGTTGATCTGCTGATCAGATGCTTTATTAAAATTTTAGTATTATTAAACTGGCTAAATGCCTAAACATTGCTATACACAGGATAAACTGGTGAGGTGTGGATTAGCATGTGCCCTTTATAATAAGTTAAGAACTTTACTTTCTAAACGCCTTCAACACAGGTGTATCGACTCAATCGAGCTATAACTTTACATATGCAGGTGCAAACTGTATAGGAAGAGTTAAAAAAAAGGCTTTACACACACTGCTCTAGTCAGTGTTTCACATGTGCTGTTTTAAACAGTACGATCTTTTAAAGGCAACTTTACACACACTGCATTGCTATAGTTCAGTGTGGACAACCATGTGCTTTTACAAACTGGAAAAGCAGTTAAAAGCAGCTCTGCATTGACTGCACTGGTGAGGTTTCAACCAGTGTGACTCAGCATATGATGTTTTAACTGGCATAAGAACTTAAAAGCTTTATGCTCACTGTACTGGGTCGTTAGAAAAGACCTGACGCTTTTTTTATGCTTTCAAATGTCATTTATTTATACGAACAAAGATTATACAACAATATAATGCCACTTTTGTTTGATAACCTTTTGCCATCTTTGAGTGAGCTTCATAATTCCTCGTTTATAGGCCGTCATTTATCAGCCAAAAACTACGAAGGAGCTGATTTGCAGTCTCACATGAGCACTAGACCAAACAAGAAGTTTTGAAGAGAGCAAAACAAGTTAAAGTTTTATGACACAAGGTATAAGCATAGAATTCATTCAATAATTATGTGCATTCTATAGCTATAGAATCGAACTGTATATATAAAATGAATAGGATAGCAACTTTTCAGTATACAACTGGCAGGGAAGGGGTGTAGAAAAAAATAATAGACACAGAGACTATATGAAATTACAAGAATTCTGGCAGGAAGAAAAAACACCAATGCGTGCAGACCAATAACGGATAAGAATGGCAGCGCCATCACCGGAGATGCAGAAAAAAGATCATGCTGGGTGGAACATTTTGATGAAATACTTAACCGACCATCACCAACAACCACCTTGGACATTCCCCCAGCCGCCGAACAGCTTCAAGTAAACCCCAGCCCACCAACCAAGGCAGAAATCATCAAAGCCATCAAGTCCTTAAAGTCTGGCAAGGCGGCAGGCCCAGATGGCATTCCTGCTGAAGCACTAAAGGCAGATCCAACAGCCGCAGAAGAGATGTTACACCCACTGCTGAAGAAAATTTGGGAACAGGAACAAGTTCCAGCAGACTGGAAGCTTGGCTACCTAGTAAAGCTACCCAAAAAAGGCGACCTTACACAATGCAGCAATTGGCGTGGGATTATGCTGTTGTCCACTCCTAGCAAGGTGCTGACCAGAATCATCCTGGAGAGACTAAAAAATGCCCTAGACAAGAGTCTGCAGCAAGAACAGGCAGGCTTTCGGCAGGGAAAATCATGCATAGACCAAATCGCTACACTACGAAATATTATTGAACAGTCCATTGAATGGCAGGCACCACTATACATAACCTTTGTGGATTTTGAGAAAGCCTTTGACTCCGTAGACAGGGAAACCATCTGGAAACTGATGCAGCACTACGGATTTCCACCAAAGTTTATTGCCATCATCCAACAGCTGTATGAGGACTCGAAATGCCAGGTGATCCACAATGGAAAGCTGACTGACCCCTTCACAGTGAGGACTGGAGTGAGGCAAGGTTGTATGCTCTCACCGACAATCTTCCTGATCGTCATAGACTGGATCATGAGAAGAACAACCTCTAACAGTAACATGGGCATTCAGTGGACCTTCGCCAGGCAACTTGAAGACATCGACTTTGCAGACGACATCAGCCTGCTGTCCCACAAACAACAACACGCACAAACAAAGCTCACTCGGCTCGCAGAAGAAGCAGCGATGACGGGCCTGACCATCAACATCAAGAAGACGGAAGTAATGCTGGTCAACAACAAGCAAGAAGCCCCACTACAACTGCATGGGGAATGCATTACAGAGTCTGACCGTTTCACCTACCTTGGCAGCATAGTCAGCAAAGATGGAGGTTCAGATGAGGATGTAAGAAGCCAAACAAAGCCAGGCTTGTATTCCACACCCTATGACCTATCTGGAACTCCAAAGCTCTATCTTTACACACCAAGATCCGCATCTTTAACACAAATGTAAAGGCAATACTTCTATATGGATCCAGGACATGGCGGGTGACAAATGCCATTACTAACAAGATACAGACATTCGTCAACAAATGTCTGCGCCACATCCTCAACATCAGATGGCCTAATAAGATCTCCAATATAGACCTGTGGGAGAGAACCAATCAAAAACCTGCCAGCCACGACATCAGGAAGCGGATTGGTCACACCTTACGAAAGCCTGCGGACAACTTAACAAGACAAGCTCTGTGCTGGAACCCACAGGGGAGGCACAGGGTTGGGAGACCCAGAGAGATGTGGAGGAGATCAGTCCACA
Source organism: Marisa cornuarietis (assembly GCA_004794655.1). NCBI lineage: Eukaryota > Metazoa > Mollusca > Gastropoda > Architaenioglossa > Ampullariidae > Marisa > Marisa cornuarietis. Next base: position 6,034,172 of record SMMW01000627.1, read on the forward strand.
GAGAGGCAGAGACAGCTGGCATGACATGGTCCCAACTAGAAAGGAGTGCCCAGAACCGGGTCCGTTGGCGGGGTGTGGTTGCGGCCCTATGCTCTACTGGGAGCGTACAGGAATAAGAAGAACCAAAAACACACACACATCCCTATACCATAAATCATTAATAACACTGGACTATAGCAGAGATGGAGTTAAGCATAAGAGAGGTTATCAGAAAAGAATACAGGTGAAACAGCCAGTCAGAAAATAAAGAAAGCAGAAGAGAAGCAGGTGTGTCCACTGCCGTCCAGCCAGAAGGGCTTCTAAACCTAATATCCCAGATTCCTTCACAATTCATGTCCACAGCCCTTGATCCCCATAACATTTGACAACACAGAAAATAAGTACATTTTAAGTAATAAAAAAAATCTGTGGAATCACTCAAATTAACAATGCTTATTAATTTTCCAAACAGCAACTTCAGAATAAATGATAAAAAAACCCATTTGGAGACACTGGGATTGAAATGTATAGACTATCCTCAATGGACAGTATAGTTAACAGTAGCACTATAACGAGGCCTCATGGCCCACTCATGCTCTCAGCTTTAAAATCAGTTCTTTCGGTCTCAATTTTTACAAACTCAAAGCAGCTTGGAGATTCAACAAAGTTTATTCCCTTGGAGTGCAAATATAAGAACTTTCTTGCAGATCCACAAGATATGAACTTTTTTCATTCAGAAATCCATAAAAACTGTTTAAAAGACATGCACGCATGCACACACACACAAAAACCCGATAGAATTTTAAAATCTCCGAGGTCAAGTTTCAAACATTTCGCATCTATTCGACTGGTGAAAAAAGTTGCTTCCCCAATAATGCATAGTGCTGTAGTTCAACAGTCTCTTTCCATCCATCCATCCTAGTTACCTGTTTGACATCATTCATACCTCCACTTACATAATTATGTGACTATTTGCGGGGGTATGAAATGCATCAAGATTGGAGATAAATGTTAAAACGGAAAATGTGTTGGAAGTGAATGTGGTAAATTGTCATTAACAGTCTAAGTTTTCAGAAAGCACGAGGTGAACTCTACAATAAACAATGCCTTAAACAATGACCTTCAACCTTTTTTCAAAACAACAACTGATCTATAGAATATTCACAAAAGCCACAATATAATAAAAATATAAGCTTCTTGTTCACTGTGCTAATCAATGTGATACTGCAAAAATTGTAACTATTTTCCCCACGACCAACTTCAGTTAAAGTAACATTTATAATTCATTTAAATCTATGGAACCAGCAACTATGCTAAATCTGCATCAACACATCCAGCTGGTCAGCATCATACCGTTAGAATATCTGCAAAGTCTAAAAGCAATGCATGGCAATAAATGTAGAACCAAACCTTCCAATGTATAATTAAGCGTCCTCTGCATCAGAAGTATCCTCAACTGCTCATGGCCACTTCAGAGCATTATACAGCCTTATCAAGTCTTTGAAAGTTTTGACACTCTGTCCATTTACAAAAATAGCAAAATGAGTTTTCAACACACCAGGTAGCAAAAATTTGTTTTATAATATTTGACAAACCTAAAATACGCAATAAGTCATAACTGCGGCAATGGGTCTTATGTTGCTTGCCTCTCAACAGCTATTCCGCATGCAATTGTATCTGGCAGTCCAAGTTCAAGCTATAGAGCTGCTGCATCTGCCAGCAGCAAGCAGTAAAATCCACAATGCTTAAAACAACCTGTAAAATCTCCTTTCAAAAACTTCTGATCAGAAATCCAGTTTTCTCCAACCTCTCTACATTCTAATTGTATTTGGAAAATTTTCAGCTGCTTGCTCTACTGGAGATAGACCAAAGGAAGTAGGAAGAAAGGAAGGCACTTATAAATATGAACAAATGAAGGCATACCTGCATCTAAAGTTTTAACAATTTCTTCTGCCTGATTTTCAGGTCAAAACCTAATGTCAATCAGTTATACCCCTTTCAAAACATCATTCTTTGTCTTGTGCTGGCTGCAGATAAAGGTTGGCAACAGTAGGGAATAAAACATCTGGATCAAAAGACATAAAATGGAATCTGTACAAACTCCTCCCTTTTATTTCTCCATTGCTCCCCTTTCTGTTTGTGGCATGTTATCGAGAACATGTATTTCACAGACTTTCTCCATAAAATGATCCATATTAGCAGATCTTTAGTGAAACTCTTTTAACATTTAGTATCCTCTAGTCCAGGAGGACATTGACCTTCAATAAAAATGGTCCTAATAATTCTTATACTGGTAACAGTACTGATAGTAGGGGCCATAGGGATTGTAAGCTGCGGTGTTCATCCCAACTGCTCCTGTGATCCCCACAGCTGCACCACTAGCCCCTGGGATGATGTCCTGTCTGGTCTGAGTGCTCTGTACACAAGAAAATTTTTTTTTTTATAGCTACTTGTCTGTTTTTCCCAATATCCATTGTCTTGCTTTCTGACCTCAGAAACAGACTCAACATCTTTTATATGGGATATAGGGGGGTAATAAGTGTTTAATGCCAAGCCAGCAACTAAGGCTATGTCACAGCAAAGCAGCCAGCCCTGTAAGCAGATGCCACATACAAAGAAAGAACGTGCCCAAGACGAGATCTGAATCCAGGACAGCCAGTCCTTACTGTATTGGTGACAGGCACTAACTGTGGTGCCACTGGACTGTCCTATATGGGATATAGCACAAAATGTATCGCAAGCATAACAAAAAATCCAAAGTTTATTATCTACCAGAATCATTGTGCAGTGCATAAAGATAGCAAGCAACTGAGGAGTTTATTCTGCAAACTGCTCAGCTCAGCAACACTTACCTCAGTCACGCTGATGGTTGTCTTTGATTTCTCATCAATGGCGACTGTCTTTTTGTTATCAAGATCATCACCACTCTTTTCATGTGCAGCAATGTTCATCATCTTTGGTGGCCATACTCGCGAATCTGGCATCATGACAACAGTGGCAGGCATTGGTACCTGGGGATACATCATCATGGGTTGAGCTGGAGTCATTGACATGCCGGAATAGACAATGCCTCCATTGGAATGATATACACTTCCAGCTGGCATCATCGGAGTTTGAGAGTAGACTGGGTAACCAGGGTAAACTGGATACCCTGGGTAATTTTGGTAGCCTGGATAATAACCTGTCATTGCAAAACTTCAGTTATTGTCTGGTGAGATGTATCCAAGACACATGAGTTATCCATGTCAATTTAAAAAAATCAGCCATTAAAGTTTACAAAATATAGAAATGTACTGTAAATGTCAAACATCATGTCATGCACAAAATAACAAAGTAATGTAAAACAGTGGTTCTCAAAGTGTGGTCCGTGGACTACTAGTGGTCCGCAGGCATAAGTCAGGTGGTCTGCAGCTGACAGTCGTGATGTGTCAGCAAAGTGATGTTTAAATTGCCAGATAGGCTTGTAGAAAACTAACCGTCCGGTGGTCAAGTTACCACCGCAGCTGATAATGGCTTGAAAGGATGGTCAAGGTGGGTGGCTATGAATCTTGACCAATGACGCGTGACATGCCTACCTGAACAGGATGGCTCTGTTGAAGATTTTTAGTATGTGCCAGCTTACCTGAATCGGTCAAACATGAAAGGGGACCAGGCAGGAAAAGATAACTCCGCCTCAGTAGGAAAGGTTGACAACTTTCTGAATCTGCGTGCTGGCGAGATGTCTTTCCAAGTATTCTTTCTCAGTATTTTAAGGGTTATTATGGGTCGCTGGCTGAAATCAAGGTCCTTAAAACGTAAATCTCGTGCTGGTTACTGTGAAAGTGCAGACAAGATGCAGAAGGGAGGAAAAGATGCAACTGAGGTCATTTATGATCCAAATCAACCACTTTTTTCTTCTGATATGCTTACCAGCTGCACGGCAGAAGCAATTTGCCAGGAAGTGGAAGGCACACCTGACATATTTTCTTCTGCTTAAGATAATAGTAACAAAGAAAGCGTCAAACAAGCTGTGAAGAACAGTAGTGGTACACACAAAAAGTGGCGTCATTCCAGTGTAGAAAACAACCAAAATCAAGTGAAAAGAAAATAAAGCACTATTTGAAAATGGGATTTTTTTTGGATTGGTAATAAATAAGTCTCTAACCTGCAATGTGTTTCATGCAATGAAATTTTGGCCAATGGAATAATGAAACCCTCCAAACTACATCGTCATTTTGAATACAAGCACTGCCAATATGTTGTTAAGCCTCTGGAGTTTTTCGAGAATAAATGCAAAGAGCTGCAACAAAATAAAGGAATGTTACACCTTTTTGCTTCTGGCAATGTAAACGCTAAGGCTACAGAGGCATCCTACAGAGTTTCGCTATTGATCGCAAAGACCGGAAAAGACCAGACTGTTGCTGAAAACTTGATCAAACCTGCTGCCAAACTAATGACAGAAATCATGCTTGGTGAAAAGGCAACAAATGCTATCAACAAAGTCCCTCTTTCAAACAATACCGTGAAACGTGGAATAACAGCCATAGTTGAAAGTGTGGAATGTCAGCTGTTATCAAGACTGTGTCAAAGTCATACTTCGCACTTCAGCTCGATGAGTCTACTGACAGCGAACAAAGCATACCTTTTGGCATATGTCAGGTCTGAGTACTTAGGCGCTGTTCATGATGACTTTTTTCTTCTGCAAGTCTTTACCGACCAATACAACTGGAGAGGACATTTTCAAGATACTGAACTATGACATTCTGAGTAACAAAGTTGATTGGATGCAATGTGTTGGTGTTAGCACTAATGGTGCTGCGTCAATGACAGGGATGATTAAAGGTTTGACCACATGTATCAAAACAGTAGCTCCACTGGCAGTACCAACGCACTGTTGCATTCATCGAGAACAGCTCACAACAACAAAAAATTCCAGTCTCTTAAGAGAGTAATTGGAGGAATCAATAAAAATTATAAACTTTATCAAAGGGCACCCTTTGAAAGCGTGGATTTTTAAAGCTTTATGCGAAGTGAACACACCAAGCTTCTTTTTCGTACAGAAGTTTGTTGGTTGTCGTGTGGAAAAGTGCTCACTCGTCTGTTTGATTTGCACGAGGAATATTTCTGTGCGACTGTGACCATCAGGCTTTCCACTTGTGGGATTGCATGCATGACTTTTCATGGCTTGCTCAGCTGGCGTACCTGGCTGACATTTTTAGCAGTCTAAATGGGCTTAACATGGTCTTGCAGGGCAGAGATGTCACAATTTGTAATGTTCAAGACAAAGTATGTGTGTATAAAACTGGGACTATAGTGTGATCGCCTCGACTGCCGAGAATTTGACTCATTCCCAACTCAGTGATTTTCTTGTGACGTCACCGCAGGAAATTGATGAGCAGATTGTTACGAACTTCAAATCACACCTACAGGGTCTGCATGAGCAATTCAGAATTTATTTTCCAGAGACAAAGTCTGAATGGATCAGAAATCCATTTGCAAACATGAATGCAGCTGAAGCGGTCAGTACCAAACTTTCTTCAAAGGATGTTGACAGTCTTGTGGAACATGCTTCGGATGGTTCGCTGAAAGTGTTGTTTGCTGAGAAATGTTTGACAGACTTTTGGCTTCATGTACGATCTGAGTACTGTGGATTTACTGACATCGCTGCGAAGCATCTACTGCCATTTCCAACAACTTACTGTTGCCAGATTGGATTTCCAACACTTGTGGGACTAAAAACAAATAAGAGAAGCCAGTTGAACGTGGAATCTGACATGAGATTGAAACTAAAGCCTATCTCATCAAAAACAACTGCATTCGCCGCATTAACATTTTGATTATAAAGAACGAGGTATGTAATTTTATGTCAACTTATTACTGTAGCACTGTCACAAAAGGACATTTAGTTTTGAATTGTAATGAAACAAATGCGTCAATTTAAATATGAAATTCATGGTACAGAGTGATTTTAGGCCTTGGTGGTCTGCGGTATTTTTTACTTGAGTAAAGTGGTCCACGGTCCAAAATACTTTGAGAACCACTGGTGTAAAACACACTCTTGTGGGGCTTGCACTGAAACCTCATGTCTCTGAAGTCTAAACCACTACAGATGAACAGCTCTCATAAAAAGTCTGCATGGCAATTTATCCATAGACTCTGATGAGATCGTAGAAACTGTATATTCTTAGCACAATTATTTGTTACGGTTGTATGCCAAAATCTCCAAGTGAGTGGGTAGATATATTTTTCTTGCATGAAAAGGTTTTCTTCTTACAATGTTAAAAACAGCAGTGATTATTACTCATAAATTTAATGACGGTACACGTTGGTACAGTATCACTGCCAGTTTCGTATTTTCGTTTTTTTTACATCCAAAATATTTTAGAAACATTTCCAAGTATTTATAATGAAGCATCTGGCAGTGGCAAAAAAAAAAAAAAAAAAATCGTTACATTTCTATCGCAGATAAATATGGAAATATTTCCTTCACCTTAACAGTGTCGGATTTATTATTTTTATGTGGCTAATCTTTGTTTGTTTACATTTTTCTGGTTTAAAAAAATGCCATTCTCTAATAGCAAAGACTGTTTTCAGTTTTCAATTAAATGCGTCAAAGACGAAAGTGGTAATGACGATTTATCATTATTTTCATGGGAAAAATGTTGTCACTGCCAACATTTAATGCCCATCTCGTGCGGAATATTGATATATTCATGAAAATGCTTACCTGGAAACTGACTCATGTTGACCTGGATGATAACTTTGGTTTCTTTTCCAGTTATTTTGCTGTGTATGCTTTCTGCTGCCAATGACAAAACTGAACTTTACCTGTAACCTGTTTACGTACGAAATTCGATTCCCATCAGCGTAAGGCTCACGTGACAGGAAGTTCGCACATTAGGCTTCAGAAACTAGTTATTTACGTGTACGTTGTTGAATATTCAGTTCGGTCATAACTGGTAGCCTCAATGTGGTGATAAAAGAAGATATTCCTCTACAATATCTTTCTTTCATGTTATTATTTGTTAACTCTTCCTATCGTTATATTGTTCAGGCGTAACTAACCACCATTTTCTAGTCTGTTCTGTTGACACCACACTTCTTACTATACAAATCTTTTGTCATTAGATTTCGTAAAAAAAAAAAAAATCACGGATCGGTATCATACGTTTAAAAACATGAACTGATATAATTCAGGCAAAGGCTTCGGCGAATCGGATATTCTTCATAACAGCTGAATTTTTTATGGGATTAATAATATACAAGGAATTTTGAAAGACCGTACAGTTACATTCCCTTTTGCTTGAAGTAAAACGCATCAGAGCCAGACTAGACACAGGCGCACGGAAGTTTAATGATTAATGTGTTACTATTGACCTGAGAATCTACAGGTTCTGGGCTCAGATTTCGTCTCGGACACTGTTTGCAGGGGTCTCCAGCTACTCTGGTTTCCTCTACGTTTCCGCCATCGCTTTCCTCGCCAAATGCGAAATGCGGGCGTGTAGAGGTTCGTGAAAACATTTTCTTGCCAAATCAGCCGCCTGCGACAAAAGATGACATGCAGATAAATAGGACACATCACAATTTGACTGCTTGTCATCCGCTTAGACACCAATTTTGTATGCTTCTTCCAAAAAGTTTTTTTTTTCTTGGTATCACTTTATTTAACCTGCTCCAAACTCTAACCCTAAACCAAACTCCCAACTATGCAGTAACATTAGATATAAACGTCTTCAGGTAATGAATTAAAACGCACATGCACATACCATCTTCAGAAGAATAAAAAAAATTAACAAATGTAAATTAAATAAATAAAGACAGTACTGGTGTATAGTGCCAGACTTTTGTCACCACATTTCAGGCTTTTCCTGGCAGAAGTTATACTGGCTGACACTATGGGACTTGAGGTACTGCTGAAGTAACTGGTCATCAGTGGGATAAAATGACACCTAATGAGTAGATTATTCACTGAGTTCAGTGCACATACTACAAAGCGGTACTGTGCTCCATAAATCTGGTTGTGAGGCAATTATTAACCCACATAGCTCGATGAGCCATGAGGAAGGCAATATTCATTACATTTATTGCAAAGCTCAAGCTTTCTTCTTTCCAAGAAATGTATAGGTTTCTTGGGCTTATGTTTACCTGAGAGCAGCAATAATAAAAATGAACATGACCCACTGTCGGCTTCACTGTCTTCAGTTATTATAGCCATTGTGTTTTTAATACTTATATTTATATGCAGTGCTATAAGGGTTAATCTGATTGATGATATTGGTTAGCAATATTTTATGTGATTAACTAAACATGGAGAACAAGGAACAGTGCTAACAAAATTTATATTAAGTATTGTGACATTAAAACTTGAAAAATGTTTTCATGAACAAAGTAACACTTTAGAACAGGTCTAGGCAGCTTCTACTAGGAGTCCCTCCTTCAATGATTTAAAAAAAAACCTAGAGGTCAGATTGTACAACTTACTAGGGCCAGAAGTGAAGAGCCTATTCAACTAACATGCAAGCAGGGTTTGAAACCTGATGAAGGTTACTGGGCAGTGACACTTTATAAATGAGTGTTCAAGTTTGGGGTTAGGGTACCAGCTTGGCAAAGCAGAAGACATGGTCACATGATTTCCATGTCACTCCCTTGCTATTGGTCATTTATGTCTAGAATGATAAAGTTAATTGGCCCCTCTGCTTCTGGTCCTATAAATTGTACTTGTCAGATTTGTTCTGACCTGTTGGTGTGATTGCAGTAATCATGATTAGCTATTTTTACTCTTGAGTCTGTCCAGACCAGATTAATGAATCTGAAAACGGGATGGTGCCTCTGGAATATACTTTGAATGAGTCCCTATTTACCTACCTTATTTCATGTTGAAATGTGTTTACTTATGAGCATTTGTGACACTGTGTCCAAGTTATTAGCAGCAATGACAGCACATTACCTCCATTGTCAGAGCCATTCTTGAAATCACATCCAGATAATCAGACCAATACTAGCAGCCTAGAATCAGAAGTCATCACCCCTAAAAATTTCACCAAACTGAAGAAAAAATAAATGAAAACAAACAGCTCTGTTAATCAGATTGTCTTTCCTAAGTCTTTGAAACTGCAAGTCACATCCATACAGTCTGTTATCAGCCTCCATTTTATCAGCTTTGTTGTAAACATTTAAAAGTCTAATGTGGCTTGCCGTCTGATGAGCTTTCACATAAAGGTAGCCAGCAGCACAAAGATATATTGTGTCAACATTACCAACCATCAAAGATCATCTGCTGTCACTGTAGGAGTAAAATCACCATCATAAAGCAAGAACTAGCCCCTGGTAACATTGTCCCTAATTTTGCCAGACACCTACTGGATCTTTGGCATCTACGTCTATATACAAACTTGTCCAGACATGCTCTCAAACAATTTACAAACCAAATTTAAAACCACAAGTTTGCCATCCCCAAGTTTATTAAATAAATAAAGATCATCAACTTCTTTTAACTTCTCACATTCACACATTATTTACTCAGGTTTCTTTAAAAAAAATTGACAAAACAAGTTTGTTTTTTAAATATTGCAGTATGTACACAAGAAAGTAGAAAATCTGAAAGACAGCAGTTTGATTGGTTTCTCTTATGTGATGTAACAGAGCTCAACAATTTAGACAATATAATAAAAGATTGTTCAAGAATGCTTAGTTACAGAGCAGTTTTTAGTAACTTGTCTAAAACTGGGACTTGTATTACCACCCAAAAGAAATGCTTCTAATGGTGAAAAGGTTATAAAAGTGAACAATATATAAGCACCAAAATCCAGGTAAATAAATAAGCTGTTCAAAATACTTGAAAGAAAACTGTTTGATGTTTACCTCTTGATATGCAAAAAGTATGAAAGTCATCGATCGTGTAACTGGTTAGGAAAACTTGACTTTGTTATACTGTTTCACTGTCCAATCATTATATGGTATTGCAGGAACAAGTGATTATGCATTAAAATGCATTAAAGGTAAAAGCTGGACTGGCAGTGCATGTGAAGATGGAACCCAGCCTTCTCCTTTCGATGTTGCTATAATTAACATTAATTAACATCCCTGATAAACCAAGTACTTATTCCTTCACAGATGTTGCTGGGGTGGGAGGGTAATCCAGCCACAGGTCTAAGCAGGTGTACAACCAGGGACCTGCTCTGCAGTCAAGCACACTAACAAACAGCCTTTACTGCCTCTCCTCTTATTCTTCATTGTCCAATGTCATCCTTGATGACATTGTGTGAAGCCTTGGCAACAGAACATGACACCCTTGATCCAGCCTCTGCAGAGCTTTCCTCTTGCTCAGGTGCCAAAGCATCTTCAAGTGTAGGTTCTCAGTGCTTGATGGTTGACTGGCAACCTGGTCAAGTGGCTGAACAATTTGACTCTTTGCCACTGGATATGCTGGTGGACTGGCAATGAATGCCATTGATGTTGATATCCAAAGTGCCTGGCGTTCCACTGTTAAGATCTCTGACTTTTCTGTGCTGATTCACATTTAGGACTCGCATGCCATTATTAGACTGTTCAAGTGCTCCTGCAACTTTTGTGTATCTTCATTCTCCAAGCACTGATCATCAGCAAAGAGCTATATAAATAATCTATTATTTTATATTGTTATGTCTAGATTGAAAAAATAGCCACAGAATCATGATTGTGCAATGATAATTTGATTAAAAAATGTGACAGATCTGGGGATTAGATTAGCTGGTAAAGACATGATCCCCATTCCACAGCAGATTTGAGAGATGATAAGGTCACCTTTAATGACTAGAAAATATCCCTGAGGGCCAAAGTAAAATTTTAAATGTGAAAAACAAGAATGCCTTCACTGTGTTCTGTCAACAAACTGGCAGTTTTGAAATCTTAAACAAAAGCTATAAAATATAAAGCCTGTACAAAGCCAGAACAAATACTGACTTTAGTGTGTAACAGAACCCACTAAAGCCAAAAAAATGTCAGCTCTGTGAATACATTTTAAATGCCAGACCAAGCCCTTCTCAGCAAATGAAATATTTATGAAGTAGTTTTGACATTTTTTACCACATTGTCTTCTTAAAAAAAGCATGTTTAAAATCTTTGTTTAAACATTATGAATGAACAAAACTGGCCATGTTAATAGTAACAAACTAAACTCTATCAAATGAACATTCCCCTTCCAAAATTCTCTCTCTTTCTCATACACACACACACACACACACACACTCTTTCTCATTCACTTTCACAAAAGTTCATATGGAAGAGGACAACAAAATGAATGTTTTCAAAATTATGCTGTGCTGCATCTATAACATGCTATACATGTCTTGTTATAAAAAATGGGGTAAGATAAGGTTTTCTTTGCACACATTCTTTAAGGTTTGGTGTGATATTTCATATGTGACAGGAACAAGCAAATATCTGCTGAATTACTGTCTTTCCTATCAGCAGGCAGAAGATAAACAGTCTTTGTGGTAATTACATTCTCTATAACTCCTACAGTATATCTAATCATTATAGCCACAATGTTTCAGGTAATTCAATAAATGTCCCAACAGCAGATAAAAAAGATACTGGGTGTGCTGCACATTTTATGAAATTCTTGCAGAGTATTTCATCTTTCAGGGAACTCAATAAATGTCCCAAAAGCAGAAAAAAAGATACTGGCTGTGCTGAACATTTTCTGAAATTCTTGCAGAGTATTTCATCAGAATCATTTGTTAGTATCATCATATATTTTTGTTATCACCAGTAGACCACCTGTGTCACACAGGTGCCATGTAGCTTTTGTACATGGCAGTGACATATCTGCTAGTCTGATTATATGTCAAGCCCATCTGGATTTTTGACATTAAATGTTGTAGTCAGCAGGAAACCTGCAACAGAAAAGGGTTTTACACCTCTGTGTAATTAAGTTAAACAAATGTTTAAACAGTAAAAAGATAATGATTTAATGAGATATAATATAGTCAATAAGTATTGTTTAGTGAACCCTTTCTTCATTTAACAAAACTTATAATAATAATTATAAAGTAAACATTTAAAATGCCTTTTATGCATTTAAATAAATAACACCAATAAAACAATTCAATCTGCGAAGGTTTCAAATTTTGTTAAAGTAAATTTGCTAAAGATGTAACAGTTAAATTTTCAAACACATATCAAGACTTTTTAATGCTACATAACACTGACATCTGTTTCATGTTTTGCAGAGGTTAATAGGTAATACTAAACTCTCCCCACTCAGCAGTTTGAACAATTTAACTTGACAAACAATAAACAAAAACTCACTAGTAAATGAAAATCCAGCAACCATGTAGAACAGACCAAACCAGCCAATCTGATCTTTCAGCTGCGAAGTCAATAAGGCACCAGTGGCATTTGAAATGATCTGTAATCAGAGAAAAGCATGCCTTCATCAGTTTGATCTTGTAGTCATTTGGTATCAGAAATATATCAAAAGAACCTATTATGAGAAGTAAAACTATATTTGTTAGTCTTTTTGTGACAAAGACAACTGATGCATCTGCAGTAGCCCCTCTCAAGTTAGCAGGGACTAAGCTTGACTCCAGCAACAGAGAGAAGAGTTAACCATAAAAAAAACATAAAACCATATCCGGAAAAGTTGGCAATAAAAATCAATTCAGACAAAGCTTGATATACCAGCTAGTTAAAAAACATAAATACATCCACAAAAATCTATAAATATAAAATCAGTAGTTAAAAAAACAACACACATCCAAATATAACCAAGCTTACAAACTGGTTACAGCAAATACCCAAGCACATGCATTAGTCTCGCAGTTGTTCCTTCTCATAAACACACCTGTGATGTGAAAACTATCCCATAGTTCATACTGTAGTACTTGGGGCCAAATGCTCGAGCTGTAGCGGTAGGCAGGAGGGAGTAGGTTCCAGAAAATCCAAAGAAAAGCAGACACACCCAGATGAAGAACATGGCCTCTGCACCCAGCTTGGTCAAGCCAAAAGTCAGCATCAGTGATGTGAACGTGCAGCTCATGCACAGCATAGCCACCTGTCCAAAATAAGCAAAATTCTTATGTGATGCAACCCCCAAAAAGCCTTAAATATGGGACCTTTTGCTCCACTGACAAATCCACTAACTATCAAGGGCCATAGCTACAAAGCAAGATGAAATGCCGCCCCAGGGAAAAGCATGAAAACCAAGGGCAAGTGTCTTGTCCACAAAGTTGCAAAGCAGGATTGAGACCCTGCAAATACTGATTTACTTTGTTGGGTATTTTTTGTTTTTTACCCCCGGACATCTTTGCTACTGCTTTCTGACTACAGCTTCAGGAGTAAAGCTATGTCTGCAATGTCTGAACACCGCTTTATAGAGATAAGACTTTTGTTCTAGAGTTCCCCATATTGCACCAGGGCAGCAACTTACCCTTGCTTTGTAACTACAGCCCCAAGCTATGGAGTCTGTCCACTGTTTCATAGCCGTCATACACAGCCTAACACAAGGCAGACATTGAGTGCTTAAATATGTTGCAAGTTTCAAAATTTGCTGTGTGTCTCATCTAAGCATTCTCTAGACATATCTTGCTGTTTAAATGTGTGGCTTCACCATAATAGGAAAAAGAATTTGTTTTGAAAAGGATTTAACAAAATAATTACATGCAAACCACTCTTCGTAAAGTGCTCGCCTCTACTTACAGTGTTTCTCAATTTTCTTAGAAGCATGAACTTGCACACACACACACACACACATACAAACATATATATATATATATATACACACACATATGCATGTTTGCAAACACACATATAATATATACACACACATATGAATGTTTGAAAATACACCTGTGCGCATGTGCAAACACATACACATTTCGTGAAAAAGAGGGACATACTCGTGAAGTATTATGTAAACCGGTGAGGCTTCCCAATTTCTAATGTCCCTATTTTCTAACAGTCAATTCTTTTTCTTTTCAACAAAAATCACCAAAATATCAAAGCGTAAAATTGCACCTGGACACAAGTCCAAGTTCACACACATCACTGTGTCCCTCCTATCCAAAAAAAAAAAAAAATTGAAGAAAAAGACCCTGATACTACACACAATGTTTTCAATGCCTTAACCTCCACACTAAATCTAACACTAACCCTAACCCTTACTCTAATCCCCCTCCCCCCCGTTGTTGTCCCCCGTGTTTCCATGAAGTACATGAACTCTCTCTCTCTCTCTCACACACACACACACACACTCAATAACACACACACACAAACCCACCTTGAAACTGAATCTGTCAGCAAGAGCACCCCAAATAATGCGACCACCTCCATTGCATACTGCTGCAAAAGCTCCTACCCATGCCATATAAGAATCATTTTTTATAAATGTCTGTCCATAAGCCTACAACAAGAATGCATTAAATTTCAGTTTTGGGGTTGAACAGTCATCCTAGAAAAACAAAAACAAAAAACAAATAAAGCACACAGAAAACTGATCTTTAGTAAAAGTATCTTTTCTTCTATTACTTGAAAAATACCTACAAATATTATAGAGTGTACATATGTGTAGTGAAATGTTGACCAAAATGTCATTATGTGGCACATCACTGTGTTCATCTGTGACCACCATTGTTTATATTGTCTGTTATTCAACGAAGATTCATTATGCAGTGCATGACTGTAATATATTTAGCAAAGAAAACTGGTAATCATCAGGATAACAATTTTAATACTCAATAGTTTGTAAAAGATTTTGCAGTGCAGATCCAGAGATTAACAGACTCAGCAAGTTTAGTAACACAAAATGTTCTGAATTTTATATTCCCATCATAATATAAATAGTAAAATCAAAAGAAGTATCAATTTAAAATACAGAAACAATGTTTTTTAAAATAGGAATTTTACTGTGACTGAGTGTGAAAGTATGCTGGTTTAAACCATCTTGTGCACATTTGCATTGTTCAACAGCATTCAAGAAAAATCACCTCCTCAAAAAAAAAGTTATCCACCTTATACAGGGATGATATAAAGACGACTCCTTGTCCGTTCAATAGCATGATGAACCACAAGGTATAGAAAGCCCTTGTCTTTAACATTCTTTGAGGAGGTATACTTTCTGTCTCTTCATCCTGTATAGTCCTGTATGTACAGAAAATACAGGTCATAACTTTCATGTTCTCAACAAACCATCAGTGATGTCGTACTTTGCTGAAAGCCTTTTTGTTATCACAACATAACTGTTTGAAATACATATTCCTACACAGTGTTATCTGCCTTAAACACCAACAAAGATTAGCTTTCTGAATATCTATTTATTGCTCATAACTTGTCAATGGATGGTTTCATACTGATGATCATCAAAGATACCTGGATGATATCCCACTGTCACTGTCGCTGCTGACAGAGGCTGTATCCTCTGTGCGATCATTGCTGTGTTTGGAGTCACCTGCACTGCTGGTATCTTGTACTCCTACTGTTGCTGGCAGTTTCTTTTCCTAGCATAAAATGCAACAGAAATATCAAAACATGACATGGCCAATAATTAATCATGCTACAAAGGCTGGGAATCTCTCTTTCACTGTTGAAGTGGACAGAAAATGCAGGATAATCGAAAACTTTTGTCTGATACTGCATGTCTTGCAATTGAAAGCAAATGAAATTTGCAAATGCTCACTTTTAATGGTGCATGCAGCTTCAATACTCATGCATGCAAATAGACATGCGCACACACACACACACACACACACAGCCATGCATGCACAAACACTGGTACATTATCATTAACTTTACCATCACCACTTTATCACTCTACGTTAGAAGAGTGATTTTCCCCAAAAGAACCAAAATTATTTGAGAAAGGGGATAGCAAAGTGGTATCTGAATCTGCAGGTATGCAGCTTTGATGGCCATGTGGTGCAGCAAACCCAGTTGTCGGGAACGAGGCTGGTGAATGCAAAGCAGCGAGAGGGACAGAAGATGCACACCATCCTCACAGAAAAAGCTGGCCCCAAGAAAAGTGTGGTCTCTAAGACCTCTGTCCCCAACAACCAAAAAGGTTGGTGAATGACACTTTTGGGGAATAACAGAACAGTGATTTATCTCACACAATTGCTAAATAGTGCATATAGTTAGGTAGTATGGTAAATATATGACAATATAACTATGTACGGCAAATTAATTATTAAACATTTTGAATAAAAGAAGTACCAAAGTAAAATTTTTAAGTGTTTCTTACACAGTACAATTCTCACCAAGCAAACAGCTTGCCAATTAAAATTTTTACAGGATTAGTCTCGGATTAGTCTCCATGCTTTAAATGTCTCATAAGCTTTGCACTGATACATAAAGCAAATAGCACTGAGATATCCTAGAAAAGACTGTTCTCCTGTTAGAAAAAAAAGCAAGGCTTGTTAAAGTAAGTCAGACTCAAATTTCAAGAACCACACAGCCTTAAATTGTGAAAACGTTTTCTAAATGTTTTCTTGACATTTCATTTTCATGGTTCCCTAACTTTGATTAAGAAAACTCTTGAGATCTGCACAGAAATCAAAACGAAGTATACAATGCTGATATTTCATTCAAAAGCTTGTGTATGGCACTACTAGTGCAGCTGTTGCAAATCAACAAAAAAAGATCCATGCAGAAATGGGGGAAAAGTACCTGATTATTTGGCTGAAGCAAAATGTATGAGCTCTCCAGCTGGAATGGTACATATTTTGTAGCAAAAAATCATTTTAGGTATGATGCTTTTGAACAAGTTAATAAAATTACAGATGTTGTCATAATGTTATTTTAAAACCCTGGTTTACAACTATGGCTGAATGCTGCAGAAATGCTCTAAATAAATAATTAGTATTAAGTTTGAAAGAAAACATAATTCAACACAATGTAAGTGCAGGTTTGTAGATATTTCTCACTGTACACACAGTGAAATAGGGAAGTAATTTGTTTTCTCTATCTATGCATGTGTGTGATTGTCCATAAGTACTTGGGTTTTCCTAGAACATGTCACTTAGAGCAAAACATTTAATATTTCTATGCATACTTAAACTCTTACTGGAAATATGTCTATTAGCACTGTAGTAATAAGATGCTCTTACATCCATTTTTAGTGGTTGGGGGGGGGGACAATTGTTAATTAAAACAGAAAAAATTCTCTATGCTCATTATGGACTGTGACATTTTTTCTGATTTTGATGAGAATGTAACAATTTCTACAAAGCAAATCTTTGTATCCTTGTTCCGTGAAAAGCAGTTAAAAACTAACAAAATGAAGCCATGCAACTCACATAATCTGGAGGAGGATTTGAAAGGAGCAAAACTCCTAGCAACTGCATTGCAGCATAGCAGCCTCCTAGCAAGAGGAAGATAGTGGGGACCCTCTCTAGCACATCCTCTTGAGAAAAATACCTGTAGACAGTTCCACAAAGGTGCATATCTGGTAATGTGTTGCATACACAATTTTATTTATTAGAAACCCGAACCTCCCTAAAATGATGGACCCTTCAAATGAGTATACTATACACTTAAGGTTTAACTTTTTTCCTGCATGTTTTGTGTTCATTCACTGGTTCAATTTTTATTTATTCATTTTTATTTCTTTACTTTGATTCTTCTTTAATTGTCTTGCTGCTCTTTGTCATTCTATGAGAAAGCAAGAAAATAGAAATGAATGCCACACAATTTTTTCCAAGTTTTCATGGGATTTCTAACTTCCCAGTGAGACTTACTTTTCTCCAGCAATAGTTTCATTGGGTGCCTTGTTGTCTGGGTTAATAAAAGTTGTCTGAACCTGGTCAAAAATAAATGCTCCTGCTCCGAATCCAGCCACAACACACCCACTGACAAGTCCCTTTCTCTTTGGCAGCCACTGTGATGAAAAAAAAAGCTACAAATATAACACTAAAGTAATACTGTGCATAGATGGGAAGCAGACAGCTGAGTCATTTGAACCCTGGGACCTACATCCTGGTAGGTTTTGATGCCCAAGTGGCACACATACTTATCCCAAGATGACCAAGCTATTGAATGCATACTTACCCCCAAATGAAAAAACTGCTGAGTGCATACCTGATCCATAAGATTGGTGAGGAAGGAAAGGCACAGAAGGAAGATATGAGCACTGTGCTCAGTTGAGGTCTTTTAACACCTCAATCTCCAAACAACCAAAACTATCTTTACTACCTTTTAAAGGACTAACTATAAATTTTTAAATCTATAAATTATATAAATAACAAAACACATATAAAAAGCAGATTGTAGTACCATTATCATCATGTAAGCTTATGTTGCATACTGCTACAAAAGATGCTGCTACTACTGCCTAACAATTTTTGTGTAGTAATAAAACATCTATTATCTCCTCAGCCATTGTATAATTTATGGAACTTTTATACTGGCACTGCTTTTATAATTAGGACTTAGACAAAACATAAAATTTGTTTAGAAATTTTCTGTAAAAACATCAAACATTTCAGTTTTGTTATTTTGGGGGCTGTAAAGATGACAGTATATATTTTGCAGCCATAACTCTCATTCCATCAAAATGAACATACAAAGTAATATTAAGCCCTGTACCCTCATTCCACAGGCTATGGGAACAGCATACGCCACACCAATGCCAAGGCCAAACATAAGGCCATAGGTCACGACAGTTGCGGCAAAAGAATACTGCACTGTGAAGTATGTCAGAAGCACCCCTAAACTGCAACAGAATATCTTAGTGATACTTGACAAATGCCCAGATAGCAGCAGTAAAAACTGCCTTTCATACATAAATGTGTACTGCATTATTCTGTTTAAAAAAAAATCACTGTAAGAAAGCAATAAATGAAAGGACAAAGTCTTACATTATGTCACCATCCACATTTTCAAAAATAAATTCTGTGCAAGAACTTCAATTCTTTGTCCCCATCCGCATCCCCTCTTTTTTTCTGGTGGGGCAGGATAGTGTGCAGGATGGTTGGGAGTTTGGGATGTTGGGCAATAGTTTGGTGGGAGTAACACATGTTCCTTTATTTTTTACATCTATCTTGCTTTGACAGATTAATCATTATTATATGACAAAAGGAGATCTGCTACCATTATGTAACAAGAGGCTGCATGACTGTAAACATAAGGAGATACAATCTCTAAGAGCTGCAATTCAGATCCATGATCTGAGTTTTTGATTTAGCACTTACAATTGTAAGAATCAAAATCTGAAAAGTTTTAAAAGAAAATGCCATCCATTAAAGCCAACCTCATAAACCAAGCTCCAATGATGACAGTGATGCGTGGCCCAAACCGTCGCTCAAGGACACCCCCAAAGTACATTGACGTGCCCTGACCCATGCCAGTAACGGCAAAGATCCATACACTGTCTGTGTACTTCAGATCTGATGGGGAACTGTTCTTTCGGATGTAAGAAGTCAAGTAAGGAGAGAGGTTACCTGGAAAAAAGGTTCTGTGTATCATCAAGTAAATTAATTATAAACCTAAGTATTAAGTAATCAGCCAATCCTTAGGAAGCATCTCACATCCTCACTATTCCTGATCATGTGTTTGCATGGGAGTTCTCACTCTTGCGTTCTGGCCACAGATACATAATGCTTGCTTGCAGAACAAATTGTCACTATAACTCATTCATTCCACATGCAATACACTTAATCTATTTTACTGGCCTCGATGTTGTGTTAGCATGAGGTGACCTAAAGCAGTGCACTAACTGTACCTACTGTTGCTGTGTGTATGTATATACATAATTATAGGGAAAGAATTAATTCATTGTAGTCAACATGTATATGTATGTCCTTATCTGTATATTATTAGTGTATAAGCACTATCTCTAACTACCCTTGTGGATTAATAAAGTTGCATTGTATTATAAACTAATTTTGGGAGTAAGTGATCTCAATTCCCTCTGGTTCATGATGCTGTATAACAGTTGCAGCTTGTGCATGCATCTGTAAGTGTGTGTGTGTGTGTGTGTGTGTGTGTGTGTGTGTGTGTGTGTGTGAGTGAGAGACAGTGGGAGGGGTGGAGCTGGGAGATAATTGTGTCAGCACATGTGGCTGCATAATTTCTTCTTCTTTCTTATTATTCTCCATGAATTAAGTCCCTTAGCCTTCCTTTGCATCTATGAAAGCTGCCTCGTGAATGGTATGTTAGAGGAGGAAAATAAAATGTGCTCTTCAACCCTTATGTTTGAACAATGAAATAACTTGTCAAAGAGAAATATAATTTAAAACTGCACACGTTTTAATTAAAAGAACCTTTCAACTCATGAATGTAGGCAAACCGCTATCCTGTTCCTACAGTGTCAAAAATAATAGTGAGAATTCATTAGAAGCTATGTCTCACTTTAGATATATGGTTAATTAAAAATAAGTATTATCATGCAAACCCAAAAGCATCACCCTTTTCATCGCATCATCTACACCACTGTGACAGCTGCAAGTTTTAGTTATCATGTCGTAAACCAAAATAACATGGAAAGAGTGTCAAATATTGCTGCAAAGCAGCAGTGCTTTTATAAATAGTGATATTAACTATTGTTCTCGCTGTTGCAATTCAAAGCATTGAATGGTAAAGTAGGTCGTGTCCTTCAATGTGTTGTGCGTCAGCTGTACATGTCATCAGCGATTACAGCCTATGGATATTTTGTAAATAGTGTGCACATGGGCGCGTGCGGGATGATCGTCTGCTTCTAGATAACAGCGAGGAATGGAGAGGTGCTAACGAGAACACTGGGATCAGTGGCGTAGGGGCGGGGGAGCAAGGCGGATGGCCACCCCCTCAAAAAAGATACGGATGAGGCAGGAATGTGAACGTCGTTCTGTTCGTTCACTGTCAGCATGGAGTACCCCCGCCACCCCTCACAAAGCTGATCGAGCATCCTTCCTACGCCACTGGATATTGTCTAACGATGCAACATCTTTCGCGCGAGCATTTCATCATACATAGCATGTGCGCTGTGCTAAATATAGACACTGATAACAAAAGCCAACATATGGTACACTATCGCAACAATCGATCGCCGAAGGTGCTGAACGTCTCAGTGATAAGTGGAGCGATAAATGATGGAGGAAACAATAAAAGAATTAGACACCTCCCACACATTCGATTTGACCACGGACGTGTATACAAGTTCACGATTTGATACAATAATCCACGTATATATTTAGTTAATACATTGGATATATAAAATCCTTTATAACGTGCGGATCAAAAGTCAAAAGCAGAAATCGATTGTTTTTCTATAAAGGCTATAATACTGCATGTCGATATCTTGGATTTCATGGTGAACAGATTACTATAGGTATTTCGCTCGCTTTTCCAAATAAACTTTTCCGATGCTTTAACCCTTGGCTGTTCATTTTGTTCTAGGCTGGTACCTATGTCAGGAGGTGGGCAGTGTCTGATAAGCCATGTCACCGAAAATTATCACATTTACCTTTAAGAATGGTTATGTTGGACGATTTTCCTTGTTAATCGGAAGGAAAAATTATTTTAAGAAATATGCTCGCCGAAGTATATCTGGTAAAATCTGGTATTTTACCAGCTACTTTGGAGGCCTTACATTTACAACTCACGAAGTCGTCTTCGCTGCAATCTACTTTCAATTCTAGCTATTACTGCAGTGATAGTACTCTATGTAGCGTGCTGTCACTTCAGCTACAAAACACCAAAACTTCTCCAACAAATTCACTAAAAAGTGCTCGCAAGTTGATATCAAAGCAATGGACGTAATGGTCTCACTCACCAAATGTATAGAGAGTGCCAAGAGTCAAGTGTATTAGGACGCCTCCCACCACGGTCAGCCATCCTCGGTACGAGCTGCTGGCCATGTTTAATGGCTGCTTGACCTCCCTTCGGCTATACCGCTGTCAGCCGCTGTGACCCTGCAACTGCTGTTCGCGTTGAGCATTAAAACGAGGAAGCTAAGCCTGCGGGGCGCATAGACTGATGACAAACAGATAAGAATTTTAACATAAAGCTACACATAAAATTTCCTATTTCCAAGACCTGCATATATTTGGTCAAGCTCAGATATCCCCTTTATGACAACGGCTCCAGTCTTCGACTGGCAGTGGGCTTATCCGAAAATTCATTTAAATTAAATATTTTAAAGACAAATGCACAAAAATGCAATGAAAAAAAAGAAAGAGCGTGCATAAGTTACACTGTTTTTTTAAACCACACTTTTATTTGAAATGTACTAATTAAAAATGGGTAAAATATATTTTTTCCTTTAGTTTCGATCGGGATTTTCTTCAATATGTATAACTTAAAATATGAAAGTGGGAGGGGCCTTCGCAGTATTTAAAGTTCCGAGAGTGTCTGTCACTTTTATATTTTAAGTTATATATATTAAAGAAAATCCCGAGAATTAAGGAAAAGAATTTTTCACCCTTTTTAGTACATTTCAAATAAAAGTGTCTTTTTAAGCTTTACTTATTTATTTTAAACTTTTTAGTCTTTTTGAATAACTTTATATGTATATAAATCTGTCTTGGACTGCCTTGGACAGACAATAAAGTTTGATTTGAAATATCGCATTGTGACGGTTGCTAATCACATTCATCGTACCTGACTCGACGAAGGCTACATTCAAACGCTCACTGCAAACATATCTTTTCACAAAGTACTATCCCTGAATTACTAACTCCCTTGCAATACTGTCTCTCGTGCTAACTATCATGTAATGACTCCATTTTACACTGTTTACAGTACCTATAGGCTATATCCCTTCATACCTTCATCCATTGCTTTACGTTCTACTCTTATACCTCATCTTTACGTTGTTCAGTGTGCCTACTTATCTCACCGCCCATTGTCTGTTATCTTTCATTTATCATTATTGGTCTGCGCAGAGAGTCCGATCTATCTCGGTCGTGATGCTGCGCGTTATAAATTCACATTATCATCATCATCATCATCATCTAGCATCCGACTACCTGATTGACTGAGACGCAGCATTCTATTTCTACATGCTTTTTGCATACGAGGGTTTATCCATTTTTCCGTAGTATGACATTCACGGGAACTTGATCAACAGCTAACATACACATGCGCCGTTCTGCCTGCCAGGATTAATTTATATTTTCGTTTTTAATTTGTGGCTTTATTCCCTTTTTGTGGGCCAAACTATAGTTTACTAGTCCCAGCGCAGCAGTTACATAGCTCCTATAATTCGCGTTACAAAATTAAAAACTATAAAATTATTTTACTACCTGTGGAATGCTGGAAATGATTTAATACTACATTGTCACCGGAAATGAGTAAATGGTGAAATTTTCAGACCTCTTGGAGGATGGAAAGTGGGTGAAAAATCGGTTACAAAATTCGACCGAACACACACACTCTCTCTCTCATAGTGAGTTAAATATAAAAAGTGTGTAAATAAATAAAAACATTTACATTGTGTTAAAATTGGTCAGCCAACATACTTAAATTGGATGCTAATATTCCACTCAATGCTAACGTTTATTGAGTATGTAAGCAGCATACAGCTGTAACTGTAGTAAAAAAAAAAGTTACCTAATTATATTCGATAGTCTTAACATTCAAGTTTCTCCTTACAGCAACATATGAAATCGCCGTTAAACTCCATTCTTTAAACCATGCAGTAATTTTGGAACCTTAACATCATTAGGAAAAGTATTGTTCACATATCTCATTAAGCAAAAGCACACACACACACACACACATGTAACGCACTCACCGCACGGAGGAAGAATAACCACAACTAATTAGCTTGCTGTTGATGAGAGTGATGTCCCACTTGGATCGTAAAATAAACCCGAAGAAATCTTTGTTTTAAGTGTTTGTCAAGCTGAGTATCCGTGGTGCAACCCGTTATGTGACTACTTGCGTGTACGTACCATCCATCCATCCCATTGTTGGACAATGTAATGCGCACCTGAATATATATATATACACCCACACACATGGCTGTTAAACTTTATATATATATATACAAAAGCCACAAGTGGGATTGAAAGATAACCTTTTCTTTCAGCACCACTGATGAATCATACTTGCTGTTTGTCGTAGCCTCGTGTTCCTTATCAGGATGAAGCGCTATAGTGTATAGAACAAGAATTAAATGAGCCGATGATTTAAATTTTAAATCACCGTCATCGTGTGTTCATACTGACGGGCAACCTTTTAAACCCGTGTCTATATTGAGCGCGCTATCAGTTGCTAAGTGTGTTATTATCCCGATGATGATAAAGGTAAAATCTCATAGGCTATTAGTTGTTGGAGTAATGAACGCATGTGGAAAGCCGGCCCGATTGCACCTCCCACCTCGTCCCCAGGTACGATGATGAGGAGAACTGCTACCTTTCATGTTGTTTTATTGCTTGTTCATTGTCTCCAAAGAAGACGAGGATTATGTGATTCATTTATGTTTGTGTCTTCTCAAGTGACTCTGCAGTCACAACGTAGAAGCACAGATGGGGCACTGAAACGCCGTTGTTGTGATGAGTGTTGGATGTACTGTGAACCGAACTTACGCACAGGGAATGTACTGAAGCGAGGTTTGCAGGTCTGCTAGGTTCGTGACCTCACATCGGACGTTGAGATGCTTGACATCCCGACCTGTTGCTTCACTTGCGACTCTCTGGCCTGTCAACCTCGCCTCAGAAAGAAGTTAAGTCAAAAAACAAATAAACCTTCTTTCAATAATAAAAGAATTTTCCTGTAGATGAGTTCCTCTGGTGGAGTCCACGACCTGTCTGGTACAGCTAATCTCCACAAACTCGGCTGTCCATTAGCACCCCAAAACACACACACACACACACACTTCCAGGGACATCTCGCCTTCCAGGTCTCGAGATGTCAGGTTTCTGTTTGGATACTCATACCTTGTCCTATTTGTACAGCAGGAACGTGTACATACGACCTTTGAAGGTCACCCTAAGAGCATGTACCCAAAAAATTGTTCCTGGATATAATTTCTTGTAGATTTGTACGGTGTTTGGGTAGTGGGGTAAGGAAGATACTGGAGAGGTTGAGTAGTACGATTTGATGCTACAGTTCCAAGGAACTGCTGGACAGGTGGAGTGTTTTCGTTATAGATGTGCATTCGGTGAAATGTCCACTCAGCGAATCATAAATTGTTCGGGGTCGAAATATCCAGCCACGAACCTCTCTCTCACACACAAAGAGAGAAAGAAAAACATATTTTCATTCACTCGTCCCGTGGCTGGTACCGGTCGTTTGGGTGGGAGAGCACATGGATAGACGTGGTAGCTGACAATTTAAGGCCCGCCACTTTATAGCCGAGCGCATATGTCGGGGCACACTTGATGAGACTATTGTACTGCTTCTGAGTTCTTCAAAGTAATTTCTATCGAAGTCCTTCTTAACTGGATAAATATGAGTGAGAGTTTGATCAAGTCTGGCAAAATATTTACATGATGGGTATGTACAGACATCGGCAAACTTGATCAAACTTTCGTTTTTATTTATCCTGGTTAAGGAATTACGGGCATCCGGCGAATTTTCGTGACTCTAACCACCCAGCAATCATACGTATACAAGCAGCGTCGAGTAATTAAGACACACACCCCCTTCTCCTTAACCTCAGGATGAACAAATGGGTTCAAGTATTTTACGCGACACTTCTAGTACAAACCGTAATGACTATTGAAATAAAAAGAGTGTTATTTACATTCATAATGAGATGGTTGTATTGCGCGGGACTTTCTTGAGACTTGAAGTACAACTATGATAAATTAAAACTGTTATTACTTTTCGCCCCTCCCTCCACGAATGCTTGGTAGGATCAAGTACTTTGAAATATTTGGCTATTGCCAATAAGTTTGTTTTCTATGCGTGTTTAAGTTAAAGGCACTTTACATGAAAACCGTGCTGCACAAAAACAACAGTATTGACTTCGTTCGCAATTTAAATGGTAGCCATTATACTCAGGAACCACCAGTGTGCGCCATCTCGCGATCGTCTGCAGTGGAACCACCAAGCGCCCACGAACACCAGATCACGTGGCTCTAAGGTGACTACGAGACATAAGTGGGCTGTTATCGGAAGGTTATACAGATATTATAGTTATTTTCTACACTTCAGTATGTTTATGTTCCGATTAAACTACACATTATTATTTGCGTTGTCGCTAAAAGCAAATGTGAAACACCACGGCAGACTGTAAAAGAATCGTAAAATCTGTTTCACTGTTCGTAAAAATTACCACCCGCTACTCCGGCGCGCACGCGCGCGTGTGTGCTGTTTTATGACTTTTAAAAGCGCAATTCTTTTTGTTCTAAAAATCTTTTTTCTTCTTTCGTATCTCCCATTTCATGCTCTCTAGCTAAAAATTCCGCAATTCTAAAAGTTTCGAATCCTTCGCCAGAGCTCAGGACTGAGGAAATTAGTTTTTGAAGCCAAACCAGCAACTATAGGGCTACATTAGGGAAAAGCAACCAGTCCTGTACAGTGGCGTAGGAAGATGCTCGGCTTTGGGGGGGGGGGGGGCAAGCTCCATGCTGACAATGAATAACGTTCACATTCTTGCCTTCCCAGCATCTTTTTTTTGGGGGGGGGCGGCTGCGCTCCCCCCTGTTCCTACGCCACTGCTGTATACAGATGCCACATGCAGAGAGAGAGAACAGCTAGCGTGCTCGAGAAGAGATCTCAACCCAGGACAGCCAATCCTCACTGCATGTGCTGTTGACGGGTACTATCAGTTAAGCCACGTGGACCGCCTTTTCGCTGTCTAGGGACCACAAGTGTGAACACATAGTAATGGAGTTTCTTCTAAAACATTACCAAATACAATTTTAACAATGCCAGTTAATAATAATTATAATATTTTAATCATTTTAAATTAGTTTCATAACAATTTTTATTACTAGCTATGGATATACCATAAGCGGGATATAAATACTATATTTGTCTTCACACACACACACGTTCAGATCTAACCACAGAAATGTCGGCCTGCTTTTTCAGCAACAGCAAACATAGCGGGAAAACACGTTTAAAAAATCGTAAATGCTGGTCGCGAAATGGGGAGGTGGAGGTGAGGGAAGGGGTGGAGAGGAAGAACCCCTACCACTGGCTGTTCATAAGTAGAACATTACGCCACTGGGCAGCTTTGGCTGTCTTGTACTAGCTTGTGGCTTTCCCTAAGTTACGTAGATAAATCAGTGAAGACGTGAATGTGAATGACCAAGCCACGAAGGTTCTGAAACCCCCGATTTAACATTGTGCAGGACCTAATGTGGGTGTCTTGTGCAGGACATGCTCACAATCACCCAAAACAGAAGTGGTGGGCCTTGTCAGTACCCGCGTCTATCCATGTGCTATCCTCAGCAACAGGTACCACTCAAGGAACGAATGGGAGTGACTGAATGACCTTAAAACCAGCGCTTCGCCACCAAGTTCTTGAAGGAAACAAGTTGCAGAGAGAGACTTTGACGAGGCTGCCCGTGAGTGTAAAATCAGCTATCACCAGTCAAGGGACATGGAATAGTGACCACTAAAGCATGTGTGTCCAGTAACTTATTACCCTTCTAGCCACCGTTCTGATCCGGAAGCGGGGCTCAATCTGCGGTCACAGATTGCAAGAGTCATAACACCATCTGAACAGTAACTACAGACTTTGTGAGGTGGGGGTAGGAAGGGGACACATACTGATGCTAGAGAACTGATGCCTGAGCAGAATGTGGCATGATGTAAAGTGTTAGGGTCGGAGGCATAATAATAATAAAGAATATACTGGATGTTAAGGGTGCAAATCAGAACCATGTTTCAATGAGCTGACAGACACAATTGTTTGTACTATACTTTCACATCATGCACTAAGATGAATTATCTTCTCCAGGATGAAATTATGACTTCAACAACTGCTTTCAGTAACTTTATTCCAATCCTGACATTCTACATATTGCTGAAATCCGCTGACATTCTAAACATCGTGAAATCATGCTGAAATCCAGTCACACAGCTACAACAGCACGTTTAAATATTTGCTTTATACCTCACAATTCTTTCAGCAAAAGGGGGAAAAAAAGTTATGGCCCATATGAAGAAAAGGAAAATGGTCTACGAAATATTACCTCTAGCCCAGGCAATACATAGATGAGCATACATAAAACAGTTGACAACAGTTATTTTTAAATATGTGAATGTTCTTTGCAGCCCTTCTTTGCAATAGTTCTGTCCTCTATGAAAGGAAAGGATAGCAATTATAAGATGAAACTTAATATGGACTGAAATTATTAAGGAATGTATTTAATGTATTTCTGCAACCACTGCTCATGTAAAGAATTTTTGGTTAAACCCACGATTAAACCAATGCAGGGAATCACAATCATCCGCCATACATATGAGTTTATCTCCCTTTCTCTTTTAGTAACTTGTTTTTAACTACATCACCTGAAGCACTACAAAGTTGTTTATCATCATGAATACACTAGATGATGAAGGCTTTGGTGTCTTTAGTAAATATTTTTCATAAACATCTTTCCTGCAACTCAAATTTTCTATTATTTGCAGATTTTAGTATACCATCCCATTTACCTAGCTTACCTTTTTC
Source organism: Marisa cornuarietis (assembly GCA_004794655.1). Lineage (NCBI taxonomy): Eukaryota > Metazoa > Mollusca > Gastropoda > Architaenioglossa > Ampullariidae > Marisa > Marisa cornuarietis. The sequence continues at coordinate 6,062,655 of SMMW01000627.1, forward strand.
TGTTTTTGGGTAGGCATATATACTGACAGATTTCTCTGGTCCAGCATTAGCATATAAGGTTTAAAATTTGTTGTTCAGCTTATTTTAATAAATTTACATTTGCTCTCATTATCAAGAATGAAGCAAGAGATTCTAAACTTAAAATGAAAAAACTCGTTGAATATGCACAGGTTCTGCAGGTATTTTAACAAAGGTTCTCTGACCTACCATAACCTGTTACAAATCGTACCATTCTCATATGCTTGGATTTGCAAGTTTTTACAAGTCTTCATCCTTTTATGAAAACACAACTAACACACTGGAACTATGTAAACAATCATGCTGGTTTTTTTTTAAACACAATTATTTCAACTCTTCACAACAAATAAATGAACTGCTCACAAAAATTATGCCCACGTATTCAGAATTTTTTTTTCATTCACTTCTTTTTCTAAAATATTTCCAGTACACTTGAACCAAACCAAGGCATGAGAACCAGCAAAATGTTTTGCATTTTGCTAACTGACAAAAGTACAAAATACCCTTTTTATTAGTCAGCACACTTCACACTTAGGCCAAGAAAAATATTTTATCACAATTCTATGTCGGATCCCTCTTGGTAATCAGAGAATCGGACGATGGAAATGCACAGCTGATCAAATCCACAAAACATACACAGATTTTGCAAGCTTTGTCACTTCGTAGAGTTAGCTGTTATATCACACAAAACCACTCTCTCCAGTACCTTCCTATATGAACAACTGGCAGGTGTAAAAAATGACACCAGATGATGGATGTGCACTTTAACATGAGGTAGGTAATACAAAAATACTGTCAATCATATCTATGTATTGGAGCGAAAGGTGGAAAAGGTCACAGTGACATCAAATCTCCCAAGACTTCTTGCAGCTGTCCACCTCATAAAAGTTTGCTTTTCTCATTCTGGAAATGAATTTGTTAAAACCTGACCTTTCGCATATTTTTTCTTCTTTTCTGCACTGTGTGTGTGTCTCTCTCTCCACCTCTATCCACAACTGATGCTCTTCTCTTTTGGAGTGCATCAGTCAAAAACATTTATCAGTCCTATGGGATCACAGCACTTTGTGGACGAAGGGTATGATCAACTGGGTGAGAAAAATAAATCTGGAATTCTTAAATTATACATCCCTGCTAAAGTTTCTGGAAAGAAAAGTCAGCCCCACACGAAATGAAATTTGTCGAAAAACGAAACCTTTTTCCTCTTTTCTAATCTAAATCAAACTAGCATCGCAAAATAAATAAAGCCCCTTTTATATGTTAAAACCTGAGGTAAAACGTTTCACCACTGTGCTGGCTATAGATTATGAGCATTCACTGTAGACTGGAAATATGGGCCTAGCCAGGACCAATGGCAGTTACAACAAAGCCCATCGTTCCTTGCTGTGCACACACAGGAAGTTCTGAGAAATGTCTTCTGCACAGGTATCATTAACCATGGGTGCACTTGTTAAGCACATAAAATGCCCTAATTTTATTTTTCTTGCAGTGCTGTCACTTTTTTTCTGAAAGGTTTCAGTGGTCAATGTCCATTCCTCATGAAGCTGGAATAAGATAAAATTACACTGAAAAACTTCTTGTTCCATAAATAAGTCAAAAAAGCCCAAATTATGCATGCAGGTCATGCTGAGCTTGGTAAGCATCTCTTCAAGCATGTAATGCTGCTGTATGGACGATATAAATACCTCTCTGAGTGTAGTAGGTCAATATAAACTTTTTAGGCAAGTTCTACTGGGCCACATCATGGACCACTGCTCTGCAAATTTGACTGCTGTAAATTCTGGCCTTGACCTTGAACAGACTGGTTAGAACCATCTTGTCCATTAGAACCTTCAGATGGGGGTCTGCAAGGAAAAGAAATTAAAAAGTGATGGACAAGGAACTGTTGCCATACCTGTCATGATAAAACATGAAAAAGTGAATTCCTGATGACATGGCAGATTTGAAACTCACAGACATATCTTTAAGAAGCAATTTCTCCAATATTTACTTCAACATTCTAAGACAGACTATTCACATCAAAATCTGCCACAATTAATATAGGAAAAGAAAATGCAGAAATCTGAAGATAGCCCACTTCATTGGACAGGAGAACTTGAAAGGAAAGGTCGCTTGTAGAGTGCGCTATCCCAGTCAACAGGTCTGCACACCGCACTTGCACATTACGTTGATTCACAACAATCACAGTGAATGATGTACAACAAAAAAAGACTTCAGCTGCAAGCTGTTAGTAAAGGGTGATCACTGAAGATTAAACAGTGGGGAGACATTTTGAAAAGACTTAGTAAGATAAGAATGTTGACTGGTCACAGTGGAAGGTGGTGGTCAGTGAATTTACTGACATCTCTGCAGTGCAAAACTTAAGTGAGTGAAGAAAAGCCAGAGTGGAAAGTAGATACAACCAGTTTGCACTCTTGTTAAAGGGAAAATAAAATATCTCTGAAAAAAAGGTGAGAAAAATGCAGCTGAGTTAAAATACAGACATGAAGATTCTAAACTATATAACCAAACTGAAACACATCCACAACAAACATAATACTTAACATTTAAAATTAAGATTAGCTGTATACAGCTAAGACATACATAAAAAGATTAAGCTTACCTCTGAAACACCAAAAGTAGAGCAAAGCCTATCCATTTAAAACATACACACACTCTTAAGTATGCACACACAGACCTGGTAGTTTCAGTGACTTTCTACAGGCTCCTGCATAACCAGCTAGTGCATAAACAGTGGCCTACCTTGAAGGATTCAGTTTTGGCTTGGGCATTTTGGCAAGGACAGCAGCTATTTCTTTTTTCTCATCATATGTTTTCCACATATCGTATAGAGCTAGAATCTGTCTGGTAATCTCAAGTATCTGTTCAAATATTGAAATTCAACAATCAAAGGTCAACTAATGGGGATATGTATATGCTTGATCCATTACAGGAAAATAAAACTTAAATTTAAACACGTTTTCACTTAGCAGCCTACATTATTTTCATAGTAAAAGAATGGTCAGACCTTAAGTGATAGCATAAAATCTTTGCAATTTACACATAATAATAAAACCATGGTAACCCTAAATCTTCAGTAAAATGTTTCACTGAATTCTAGAATTTTGATTTCCAAATGGCTAGTAACTAATAATAAATAATAAATTTCAAATCTTGGAATAAACTCAAAGCTATCTGTATCACAAACCTACACACAGTAAGGTTTTTTTTTTATTTAGTCTGGGTGTGAGGAAGTGGGGAATGTCTTAATTATCAATAACAAACTGTTACTCACACAACACCATTATGTTTATGTGAAACCTAAGGATTCTAGTTTTGCAGAAAAAACAATTAAGTTCTTAAAATACACCTAATTCTTTATAAACATTAGTACAAAGAAGTTGTCTCACTTTGTCTGTGTCAACTGAAAGCTCTGCACACCACTGTTTAATATCTTTTTGTTTGATAACACAAGCCATGTGGAGACAAGCTGGAACACAAGTTAACTGCTAAAAGAATGCTTACACAAAAGCAGAAATGCTAGCATGTGCAAGAGCAAACCACCCTCTGCATTTCCCATTCACAAAATGTAAAAGGTTTTCACAGTCAAAAATAAAAATGTTAGCAGTTTTTAGACCCACCCATGCACGCAATATAAATATATTGGTTCTTTTATGGATATGTTGCAAAATTTTTTTAAATGTCTCGATGTCTATAAACTGCTACATGTGATGTTTTATGCATATAAAACTGTCACTAAGATTTAATAAATCAAAATGAAAGAAATAACAGCTTTCTGCATGTTCAGGTTATCACACAACGTCTTACATGATGAAACACCTGATCTTAAGTTTTCAAATCCCCAATGCCAAAACTGTTTATGTTTTCAGACCTTGGTGAATTTGTTTTATGTGTTTTGGAGCTTTCTAATATGATTTCCCATATTTCTACACAAATAGAACCTCTATACCCTATTTATTCATATTTAAAAAAGGATAATTTACACTTATTTTCTTTTGTGTGCCTGTTTCAAGACGTGTCATTGAACTCTAGAGGATTTACACCTTACTGCCTTGGATATTACAAACTACTATAATGAATAAAATTCGAGATTAAGAGAAACGTCAAGTTGACCCCCAAATCGGTTACCAAGTTTATCAGGTAATAATAAACCAACGTACATCAACCTATCTAAACAAACAAGGACAACAATGACAGCATATCTGACGTGCAGATATGGCCTCAAGGAAAGACAGCCCTTATTAAAAATAGATGGAGTCTTTCAAGAGCTCCTTCCCTTTACTGTTTATGTTTTTTTCTTTTATCTTATATTCTCTGAGCAAATTTAAAGCTAATATATAACAACATATTAGTAATTTACATGTACAAAATATATTTCAAGTTTTGACCTTGACATAAATAACAAAAAATATGTACTGTCATTAGATTTATCTCAACATTCTTCTAGATTTCATCACCATGTGAATCAGTGTGTTATACAGGACAAAACAAACTCACCCAATGCTATCAGATATGGTGGATATAGCAATGGCACATCTGTCCTTAAGCTGTCATTTGCTATTCTCCTGCATGGGAAAATATGGTACACAACAACAATCCTCAGAACCATTTGAGAATAGATGAGAGGTATTTTAATAAAGCATGGGTCATTTATTTCTGAAGGACTCCAGAATCCAATTTAAATCAAGAGATAAAGAGGAGGTTTCCACAAGCTAAAACATCTATTAACTTCTCACTGTGGCATTCTGCTGTCTGGTTAAAATTAACTATCTATTTAAAAAACAAAAAGTCCCCTTGAGTGAGAATATCACAGAAGCCTAAAAAATTTGTGTAAAAGATGTATGCATATTTTTTCGAGAGAAGAAAGTTTTTGCAAAAATTGTTTTTTTTAAATTGAGCAAACTCACCATGCTAAGGGAAGAAGTTCAGTATCAGAATTCAAGTCTGCACAGTACTTTGTAAGTGGTCTATATGCATGATATAAAATTAAGCAGCAATCCTGCAAAAATTCCCAGCAACAAATTAAGCAGCAAATATTATAAATAAGTTTAAATCTGAATGACCCATCGGATAAGTACTCATCAGATAAGCAATCCACAGATCATTACACTGTACACCTATTATTATAGTTTACGTTAGAATTGTCAACAACTAATTTACAGTTATGACATTTGTTTGTCTTTACTGATTAACCACCAGTTAATATTAGTATATATTAGAAGGAAACTGGATTTCAGCTTTAGAAAAGTTCAAGGTAAAGCAAGGGAAGTAGCAAGTTGGGCTTAAGTAATAAATGCTGATGTTCTGAATCATTTCTGCTCAAAGTTTTGGCGTAAACAATGGTTTACTTACAATCACACATAAAACACAGTTTTTGGGCTAGCTGTCACGCTGCCATGTTTTGTGGTCAAGTGACATCACTGCCACCCTTCTGACATGGACACTTTTAGTCTCCTAAGTGCAGTCACTGAATGATGGCAGTGTGCATGTGGACATTGAGCCTTAAACCTTTGAACCAGAGTACGGTGATAAAAAGTTAAACCAGACCACCGTGATAAAAAGCTGAGCAACTGGAGAATACTGGTGTGAAGATGAATGATGTTGCAAATACTAACATGGAACTTCAAGTGACAGCTACATGCTCAATTTGGTAATCATTGCTGACATTGTTGAAGCAAAAATATGTGTGTAAGAAAAATAAAAGAATACCATTGCAAAACTTAACAAAAATCCTTTTGTGTCACTGCACTGAATTTAGCTAAGGTGGATGTAGAATTTATACAGAACATTGCCTGCAAATGAAGCCAGTGCTCCAAACACAAACAAAGCTAGTGCTGCACACACAAAGCCACAATCCTGCACACACCCTGCTTTTTCAAAACTACAACCACAACAAAGACTGTTTACAGTTTTCTCCTAAACTATGCCCTCCTGAAAATTGGAAGCCTTCTGTGCCTTCTCACCAATGACAAACTATAAATTAGGACCTTGCTGGCCAGTCATCCATCCTGCTAACCCTCAAGATTTCAACATGTTTCTTGTCAGACAATTACTACTGTCGTCAACTAGGATCAGATTGTTTCCATTCAGAAAAAAAGAATACAAAATTGGCAGCTTTTGTGAACCTGGCACTGTGTTTTAGACATGTTTATGGAAAAAAAAAGATTCTTTTGAAGCCCAAAACTTTTGAATGGAAGTATTTTAGAAAGTACCATTTAAGCCAAACCTGCTAGTTCACTTGTCACTCCCCTAAAAGATGTGCCAAGTGCCCCAACAAAAGTATGACAACAAACATACTATGAAAACACAAGACCAAAAATTAAACTGCTGAACATTAGATATTTTTAAGAAGGATGTTAAAAACATTTTCCTTATAAACATGTTTTCATGTTTTTGTTCATCGATGGCTGGTTTGCATGTAAAATCTAACTTGTGAAGCTTAAAACTTATATTAATCTCCCAAAAATAAAATTTAACATCAATACCCATATTATTACCGGTTTTTAGAAATAAATAAATACCTACCATCATTTCTAGCAAATAAAATTCACACTCCAGCACGTTCTGTATCCTGTATGGGTACTCTTGAGGATATGCATAGGCAAACTTATTTTTAACTGAAATACATAAAGACAAAAAGCTACCTATTAGAATAGTCTTTGATTTAAAAATAATTCATCATTCCTGGAAATCACAAAGACAAGCCCAATAAAATGGTTGTGCAAGTCAAGAATGAATTTGTACATCTGGGAGTGAGTACTCTCTATGAGATAGCATCTCTTTCATCCATCACCACTTTGGTAATCTCTCTCACTTTTACACACACACACAGAAGTTTGAAAATAACATTCAAATTTATATTTGCAGAAACATTTGTCTTGAATCTTGAAATCTAAGAAATTTCATGCATACGACTATGTTAAGAGGTGTTAATAAAGTAAATCTTTAGGCAGCTGAAATAAATTATCAAATTTATTACAATTCTTTGAACTTTGGGACTTCTTGTATTGTATGTAACAGACGCACACATACACACACACATATATGAATGCACCAATGAAAAATCATCTGGCAGCAAGCTTCCACTTACCTACATTCTGACACGTTGTTATCAGCCTGCTGTTTGATATAACACCAAATTCCTGCACACAAAACAAACCACAAGAACTCACTATTTAACCTAGACAAAAAATATCACAAGAGTAGTTAATGACTATTTAAATATTTGCAAAAGCTTTTTTAAGACCATCACATAATAAAATGAAGTACAATATATATCGTATAATAAAATATGGTACAATAAGTGACACAGATTGTCAAATAAAGTATTAAGTGTTTATGATGATGATGATGATGTCCATTTGTAATGCGCAGGTATCCATTCGGAAGAATCCTCATTGCGCAGCAAAAACAAAATAAATAAAAAATAAGAAAAAAATAAATAAATAAAGTAAATAAATAGATAAACACCAGGAAAGTAAAAAATAAAGACACAAGTGTTGCTTGGTTGTTTAAGTTTAAGTCCGTCTTAAATAAACAGATGGGTCTTCAGTCTTTTTCGAAACGTGGTTGGTGAGGTGATGGTGGACAATGACGATGGCAGAGCATTCCACAGTTTAGGTGCCGCGTTTTTGAAGGCCCTGGCTCCAGTGCGCTTCTTGTTTGTGTCTTCCACTGCAGGGAGACAGAAGCGTGACTGGGAGCCAGAGTGCAGACCACGTGACGGCTGGTAAGGAGGAACTACCTCTTGTAAATATTCAGGAGCAGTTTGAAACATGCAGGACTGTGCAATCGAAAGCACTTTGTGATCAATGCGCTTTTTCACTGGGAGCCAGTTTAACTTCTTTTACATATTATTCTCAAACTTTTTGCATCTTTCTGAAAAACATTTTATTGCTACTTACTTCTACTTTGGATGCTAAAAATATACAGGTTGGTGCCATCAGCCATGGATCAATACACTTCAAAGAATTCCTGTATGAAAAATACAAACATAAATAACATTTGAAAGCTTAATGAAGCAAGTGCCAGTTTATAAAAATGACCTTCATATGAAAACATTTCTCTACAATTTGACTGACTTCATAAACTGTTATTAGACCAATACAGTGCCCATTATCTTTAAAAGGTGTACCAAATAATATTAGAAAATACACATGTTTCTCTCACCTGGCATAAAACCGTTTGAAATATATTGTAGCTGTGGCAATCACTTGCTGCCGTACCTTCAGCTGTTCACCCAATGCTTGTATAACTATATAACAAAATAAATATTGTCTTACTTGAATATATGTATTTTGTTTTCAGTTTGCTCAACACCTTCTTTTGATTACATTCAATGATCTAGATCATTTATCATAGCAGGTTTATAAGCATGTTACACCTTAATATGTTTGTTATTACCTTTTTGTCTTTGATCTTACTGGTTAATTTTAATAAAAGTTATGAAGAATTTATCTACAAAACTTGAAGATTTAGTCAAGCAATAAAAATATAGGTCAAAATGAACACCAACAGTACGTACAGTTGGCAAAAAAAATCATAATTTTCTGGTATTCTTCTTCTGTTAATTCCTTCAGGTCCTGCTGACGTTCTCGATAGAGATCTTGTTTGTCGAGCATCCACTGCTGACTGAAATTAACATAAAGCTATCAGTTACTAGAACTTCCTTAAAAGTCTTTACCTACACAGTAAACGACTATATACTATAAAGTTAACCGAAAAAAACATACTTTTTAAATTATGACTATGTTTAATTCAATATTTTTATTTTATTTTATACACTAAACAGGTAAACTGTTTGCACCATGATAGCCATTACTATCCGACTCAGTAGCTATGCGAAGAGGTCATGAAAATTATGATCGTTCAAAGTCTATAGATATTTTTTAATGTGACTACTTCATGTGATTTGAAAAAAAACGCTTTTTTCCATTCATAAATTTCTATTATATGCAGATTATGACGTGATTATTTAGTAACAAGAAACTCGCGCCTAAGTACTTTTTCTACACCTAACATAGCACATAAAAATACCGGGCTTATTTTGACGCATTTACCATATTTCTCTTACTTTATACTAAATATCGGGAGAATAAAGCAAAGTCTTTTACTAGTGTGAACTCTGCCAAAAGTTCCCAGCCATCTTCACGCTCTGTCTTGTTGCTGAAAGAAGTCGTTTCGCAGAATCGAAGAACCACAATTTGCAGAATAGTCTACCGGAAGTCACTTGTATTTTCTTGCATTCTTTTCCACGCATGCGCAATAGTGTAAGCAAAGGCTGGGCGTTCTCGACACTCGATCTAACGGCTGCTATTAATTGTAGAGTTTAGGTAACATCAGCAAAACGTTTGCTAAAAAAGGAGACAACACGTTATATTGGTCATCGGAAGCTTTTGGATTCTCGCCGTTTCCACCCATTCTGTGGACCAAGGAACAAAGTGCACACACCAAACGTAACAAGGTTTCTAGCAGACGACAAATCCAATCCTGTCGAGTGAAAATAAATAATAATTAAATAGTTTACATCTAAGCCAAGAATTATTCTTCTTTTTAACACGGATTAATTAAGAGTAATTAGAATGAGAACTAAAAATGTTAACATTATTAATCTATGAATAACATAATTAACCAGATCAAATCGCCAAAATCTCGATCGATTGCTCTCGTGCACCAACAATTAAACAGTAGGCTATAGACTTCTCGATCTCCCACTCCTACCTTCTGAACTTTGGAAACAGCTGTATCAGCCGAGCAGGTCTTGCGATCCCTTCTCTCAAATATATTAAACTTAATATGTCTGGAGCTGATCATTTGCTTTTGTTTATACTTTTGTCTTCAAATTTCGTTTCAATCATTCTGTATGTCCATGCTAAAGGCCGTCAGTTTTGAAAACAAATAACAGGCGGGTCCCCACTTCGTCTCATCTCAGACCGCATGCTTTCTCTTATTTGCTGTTAATACCATAGCACAACCACCACCACCACCACTACTCACATCTTCTTTACCATCATCCTCATTGCATTATATCGAACGCACAAACACACAGAGATAGATAGATAGAGATGGATGTATCGCGTTTGTATGATAAGAGACGAAATGCTCAAACAGTTTGGTCTTAAATATATAGATACCACAAAAAGATCTCCGTCCGCGCAGTCCACTACAGGTATATATATATATAATCTGCACTGAAGACGCACCTCTTCCTTGAGCATTACTCCTAACATAGTCCACACAATGCTCGTCCTTCTTACCCTCCCCCTTCTGCTCTTGCTAATTTTCTACCATCTTTCTCTGCAGAATCCCTATATTTTCTATGTTCTGTTACTTGGTGTCTTTTTGTGTTTTCCATCTTTGTTTTCTGTTTGTCGTTAGTACTGTCGTTTATTCTTACGCCCCTCGTGTTCTATCCATTTAGTCCATGTCTCTTCTTTGCTTTTAAGCGCCAAGAGCATGCTCTCTATGAGTGTGAATATTCGCTATACAAATCTTCAGTTATTATTATATGTGTATTCTGGGAGACAACACATACGATCGAGTGAAGACAGCGGCGAGTGATAAAACACGGACACTGCATGACGCTCGACGATGTAAACATTCTATGCTGCTCATTTTATTTCATTTGCTTAAAGTCCTTCTTAACCAGACAAGTATGAATAAACGTTTGACCAAGTAAGTACTGTATGTTTTTCTTTTAAGTGTGAACACGGACTACTGGGACAAGTAGACCAAGGTCAAAGCTGGGATTCTCTTTCTTTCTGCCACAGATCTAATGCCTACAATAAAAGGGATATCGCAGCTGTCTTTGTTGTTGTTATTATTTTCTTATTATTGTTCTTATTATTATTCAGTACTGTTTAATAGTATACATCTTAAAAACCCATGATTAAACTATTTTGACTAATTTAGATACGTGTGTATTCGTTTTTGTTTTTGAATGTGTATTTGATGCCTGCTTATAATGCGTGTGATCATGCACCGTCGTGTATATATGTGCTTTAATATATACCAGTCTTTAGTGGCGGAAAAAGGCATTATATAAGTATGAATAAACAAATCTACAACGATCAAAACCAGTAAAGATTATCAGACTACCAATAGGAAACCATTCACAGTATTTTTTTTTAAAATAATGATATGTGCGTTTCGTATAATATTTCCAATACTTCTTATCTTAACATAAATCTTATTGTTTGTTGCTTGTTGTTTGTTTCCTGATTCCTCTTTTTGTCTTTTGTATTTGTCTTTTATTAATTGTCTGCATAGTCGTTTTCCTTCTGTCCTTCATACTCTTTTCATGTCTCCTACTTGAGAGCATGGTCCTTCGTGAGCGTGATTATGCGCTTTATAAATTACAAAATTACTATTATTATTAAAACAAAAATCGACGTCTAGGAAGCACCACAAAATAATTTTCTTCGTAAAAATCGTGATGACATGTCGCTTTAACAATGAGTTCCTTGCAGTCCTTTACCCTTAAACGGTGCGCACCGTAGAGTATGGTGTTTTTTGCTCTCCGGGAACAAAAATATAAGTCTTCCTGCCGATGTGCCGCAGACATTTACCAACGGTGCCAGTAACGCTTCTCCAAAGGTTGGTCTGGGCGCTCGACCCTACTGCCCGCGGCACTGGACGAGGGCTACTAGGGAGACAATCCACCTCGTGCAGCAGACGCATCATGCGGAGTCCACGCCCCAGTTCCGCTGATTCAGCCGCTTCGCGCTTGATGCGCGGATGATGAGAAGCGGACGCTGGAAGCTGGTAGGAGTGCATCAACGTGGCCATGCGAAAGCCGCGGTCCAGTCGGGCGTTGCCGTCTGCTTCTGGCTTGACGCGTGGCTGGGGGCGGGGAGTAACTTCATTGTGTCCGTATCTGCACACAAGTCGAGAGGAGGACCACAGGCTTTAAAGATTAAGCCGCGAATATTCATTAGAGGTTGAATGATGCATTACATCTGATTTATAGCTGTGACCTCAAAGAACAGCCGACACCAGTCATGTCTACGTACGTGGCTGTGGAGTAAGCGCAAGATACATGGACTTCGGGTCGGCTGTAGACAGCGCACTCAATCACTCACTCACTCACTCACTCATGCATGTATAGAGAGATATGAGGTTGTTAAGCGCCGTACAATATACAGAAGACCCTTTAAAAAAAAATCGTTTTACGGAATATGGAACAAATGGATCTTCACTAGATATGAGAATGGAGGATATTTCTGCTGTAGTCTTCATAATGAGATCTCAAGTCTAAAGGTTTTATGCGGTCTTCAGACCGCAAATAACAGCGAGGCAGTCTGGCAGATGATACCGCAGCATTTAGAAAAAGAGGACGAACGTATTAGATATTTACTTGTGAATATTGTCTTTCATCCGTTTTCCCATGCTAAGTGTGGCGATGCCTTGACCCCCAGGTTTGATCCTTGGTACCGCTGGCGACGACATGGGCATGGTGCCATATTTGTGGAGAATGTTGTACATGCGTTTTCCCTACGAAAAGAAAAGGTTTCTCGCAGTAAAAAGACGTTCAAATCAGCAGCGTCTGTCTGTCTGTCTGTCTGTCTGTCTGTCTGTCCGTCCGTCCGTCCGTCCGTCCGTCCGTCCGTCCGTCCGTCCGTCTACGACCAGGACAATAAGGTGCCGTCCGTCCGTCCGTCCGTCTGTCTGTGTATGTGCTTGCTTGCGGTTTTCCCGTTTTTGTCTTGCACGTTGTTGTGTATGTGTGTACAGTATTCAGGTACGCGTTTACCTGCGTGAGCCTGGATGAATGCGTGGGCAGACGAGCGAACGGATAATAAGTATATAATGGCATGTGTGTATCATGTATGTACGAATGTATTTTTAATATATTAATATACCTTAGAGGGTGACAGATAAATAAAGAATCTTGAAACTTGGTAGATTAAATAAAGCACGCAGTGATATCCTTCACCTTGGCCATTTCTGCAGTGTCCTTTGCCTCATCCTTGACCCGTGGCTGCCTCGGAGTGGGGCTGTTCTGGGCGTACTCGTGGATGACCACCCGCATGCGCTTCCCTCTGCTGACAGTGGCGATCTGCTCTCCCTCTGGCTTAATTCTAGGAGGTGCTGTTGCTGGACGAGGGGTGGCTGTTCCTGAATAATTCATTATGGATGATAAAAGAGAAATAATAGAAATGTGCACACACGGCGACCAGATACATCCAAAAATCCTTCATAAATTTGTCACACAGAATTGTGTGTGTTAGTGTGATCAAAACAATAGATTCTTTCTTTTTTTGTTGTCTTTTTAAATCATGGACCAAAATAAAGTTAGCTGTCTTTGTTTTAAGCTACATACCATTTAACAGGGGACCCACGTTGCCATGCCAACCCATCTTGTAGTTAACCTTGGACATAGAAGTAGGACATCTTGGTTCAGGCCTCGGGCAGGGGGTCGGAGGACAGGATGAGTCAAAGGCCACCTTTTCAACACTTCCTCTGTTGCGGATGTAGTTTGGCATTCCTTCCGGCTTGATTCGAGACCCAGGAGGAAGCGAAGGAGCCCGCCGCCATGTCGAAATCTCTGGAACGCTGTGCCTAGCTACCATACTTCACTGAAAGAGTAATTGAACATTCGAAGGCACTTTCACCTACGACATTCCGTCTTGTGGAGTTGATCACCTCATTTATAGGACTTGCATTTAAGTATGCAGTAATACACCCATTGTCATAAGTGGTCGTAGTGACGTATACGTAGTACGTGACTGTAAATATTAAAGTTAAAAGGGCACATCGACAGTTGAAAAAAAAACCGTACTAACCTTTCTGACGCCTGGCTTTATCAAGACACTGTTGGAACTGAACGAATACCAAGACTTAGAAAACAATAAGGCCTACAATACATTGTCCTAAAGCAGGACTTGTACGGTCCTTACCGGTCCTTACACATAAACTGTTCTTGTGTCAGAGTGTCATTGAAACTACGTCCACAAACGTCTTGCCAACGTCCTGCGTGGCAACGTAACAATAAGGATCAGTGCACAAGCACACACAGTTCCAAAACCAACAAACAGCTATAGCTACCTGTTCAAAAATGAATTGTCCTTGCTGAAACGCGGGGTTATTTATCAGCCCTGAGTTCGTAGTTCAAAAGATATGTCGAATAACTTCTGTTAACAGAACGCTGAGATTAAGTTTGTTGTCAAGAGAAGTCGAACGGCAGAGACACACGCATAGAGTCTACTGTATGTATGCCGTATGCGTGTCGCTGGACGAGATCTGGAAGAAAGCGGGGGTAGGGGTGGCGTTCGGTTTTGGGTGCTGCATAATACGTACCCACCTTTTGGCTTCATATGCAGCTGTTTGCCTGTGTTTACCGCACAAATGCTATTTTTGTGTCTATCGCTTGAGAAATTGGATAGCACGAAATATGATATACAACGTTTACCGATATCCTAGTACCAAATTATGTGTCGTTTTCATTTTTTTAATAGTGAAAGAATACTCGCTCTGTACATAATTGTCACCAGCCAATAATTATACATGCCCGTTGGGTTAATTTCGCCATCAAATTAAAAAAAAAATCTGACATAAACGTTGCAGTGCTGTCCAGATGCACGATTTTGCGTTTGCTAACGTTTGTACTGACTGCCCCAAAACGACCAGCAAGAGCCAGAGGTGATGGTCCGCACTGGCAGGTTGTTACTGAGTATGTAACGTTACGGGTGTTCGTATTGGGTGAGTTTGTGTTGAGTATATGTCTAGCCGCCATTGCATGACAACTTATAGAGGTTTCAGTCGTGGCTTCGATCGTAGCTTGTCACAGAGTGCACATTTTGATTTATTATCGGAGTTTTTTCTGCGTGACGTTTTCACATTACACGAGGTTAGCTCATTCATAATTATGTAAGTGAACGACACAGAAAGGCTAGCTATAGCTATAGGCAGGGACAGGACTGTGGTACCATGAACGTTAATCAACGTTCATGGTGGTACATTATCATGTAGTAGTTCATAATTATGCTTTTCGTTTGTTCTCCTGTCCCTCGTATGTTGCCCATGTCTCGTTATTATCTTTTAGCGCTAAGAGCATGCTCTTTAGGAGTATGTATATGCGCTTTACAAATTTTTGCATTTATTAACTCGGGTAGAAGTTTGTGTACAGATTGCTCTGGCCAAACCTCGATCCGAGTTGCCGTTCTTGAAAATTTTTTCCTCACCTCCTCTGTTAAAGAGTTTCAATCGTTTCTGTTACGAAACACCTTATATATAAACACATCTTATATAAAAGCATGACCATCAAATATCTGTGTCAACGGCAAGTCTTAGTTTTACACAGGTCATAGTTACTAGCAATTGTACTGTAGTGTGCTGTGTTGAACAAACTGCTTAAAATTGGGATTTGATCTGCGATCAATGCTTGCAAATAATTCGTCTGCTATTCAACAGGAGTTTGTCTATGAAAATCAATACTTAAATTGTCTTTTTTTTTTAATTTGTTAGGTTATCAGGTTCAGTGCAATGGCGTTTAATCCACCCAGTAGAAAAGGTTAACCGTGAAAGAGTTTTGTCAAGAAATCTACATACCTGCATTTGTAACAGGTATTTAAGCACACTCAAGAATATTCAACGGGTAAGCTGTTTTCTTCATAAATTTGCGGATTCTGAACTTTGCACACTGTTATGTTTCATTCCTCCTTGGATAATTTTTCAGCTTCAATCATTGTGCCATCCAATTTAAATAGTTTTATGAGTGTTTTATGCAGGGCCGCCGAGAGCCAGCACGGGCCCCGGGGCACATGACTTGGCCGGGCCCCTTGTAATAGTAATCGTAAATTATTTTCCCAGTATATAATAATATACTTGCAATTTGTCAATATGTATATTTCATTCAGTAACGTAACATAAACTACAAAAATTAGGACAAGTGCACTAAGATTTTTATCACTACTTGAACATAGTGTTGTTTACAGGTTAGGGGTTAGTAAATGAGGAAAAATGATGTTAAAAGATCAAACCTGTAGTACCCCACTCCATAGAAAAAGAACCCGAGAGTGAGGAATGTTGCATCAACCTTTCCTTAAAAGAAAAAGAGAAAGGAAAAGAAGGAAAAAAATCCACTGACCAAGGCCGGGGCCCCCTTTACAACTGCGGGCCTGGGTACACCAGACCCCCCTCTCGTCAGGCCTGGTTTTATGATTTGTAATAGCATTCACAGATCTTACAATTTTCGTGTAACACAGATTTATAGTTATGCCAGATACAAATATCATGAGCAGATGTGGTTTATAGAAGGTTTCATGTTGTGCATTGTTTCAGATTTCTTCCAAAGCATGCTTCTTTCATCTGTCTGCATCTGTAGTATCGCTGCTTTTGCTGACTTTACCAGCACGTGTTGAAGTACTTCTCAGGACAAGCCATAGGCACTATAGTGGCTCGGAGTCAGACAGTGAAGTTAAAGAGCGTGGAGTAAAGTTTGTATACCTAGGTCTCACCTTAAAAATTGTTACCACCATCTCCCCCCACTCCCATTTTAGTAAGTTACAAATACAATAATTCACGACAAGGATTTTTACTGGAGCCATAGTTGCATCTATAGATTATTTGCATTAGACAATGCAGAATGGAAAAAAAATATGTATACATTTGCATCACCATTAGAAAGTAACTTTCATATTAATGATGGCCTTCAGATGTGAAATCTACTGAACTACCACAGAGAATGACTCAGAAGATCATTATTCATCCTTAACAATACATAGATCATTATTCAAAGGCCAGCTCGATCTTGCACTGCATAATGCACAAAGTTCAAATACAGCCTAGCTGCTTGCTGCTTATTTTTAATAAATATTTCTTTTCTCCTTGGAATGCTTTATCTGTAGTGGTCAGAAAACTATGTTTATCCAACATTTTTTTCCACATCTTCAAGGTTCATATCTCAACTTTTCATTGTTGTTTCACTTATCGAAGTATCATTATTTGTTTATATCAGATACTATGTGAAATTATTGCTTTTCTTTTTTGAAACAGAGAAGTTGTCATGCAGAAACCAGAACTTTCAAATGCTTTGAAAAAATCCAAAGAAGAGGCTTTGTATGGGTTTCTGGTGGCTGATGCTCTTTCTATGCCAGTCCACTGGTATTATAATCCTAATGAAATTAAGCGTGACTATGGAAAATGGCTGAGAGGCTTCATGGCACCAAAAGGAATCCACCCATCTTCTATTTTGTCTTTGTCTGCTGTTGGTAAGAGCATGGTGATGATCAGGGCTTAGATCTCAGCAGTTGAGGACATTTATGCTGAAGGCTTTCACACCTTTTATCTCTGGTACATGCACCAACAATTTTCTAACATAGTCTAATTCACGATTGCATAATTGCACATGCGTGCGCGCGCACAGACACACACACACCGGGAACATAAACCCTTTAAAGAGCTATGTAAATCTCTACAGTAAAAGAATAGAACCAGACATTTTGACTGTTTAGCTCATTATCTGTAGTCACTGTTGACAAAAGCCAACGTCTAAGTATAGAAGCTCGAGCCAGTTTTTTATGTACAGAGGTTAAGCCAACATTGTAGCACAGATGTAGTAGTAATGTGTTGACATTCTTCTGTCCAGATGGCAGTGGAAGGGGCACAGAGGGATCCACCCTACTCATAGGAAACATTATACTGCACGACAAGCTAAAGTACTGGACAGGGAGGAGTTCTACTCACTATCATCAGGGTAGGAAAAAAGTAGTGACACAAGGCTATGAACAAAACCAGAAAGACTTTTGTGCTTAATGTAGTGAGCTTTGCTTTTAATTCTTGCAAACATGGAGGAAAAAGTGTTTCCCATTAACTTGTCAAGACAGGTCTTGAAATTTTCTGTATTTGATGAATTTGTTTTGGAGCCTTCTTAGTTATATATTTTATGTCTGAAATGCAGGTATGAATGCAGGAGACAATACTCTCAATGCTATCATGGCATTAGAAATGATTAAGTCAATGAACATGAGAGACCCAAAGCTTACTAGACCAGTCAAAGAAGTGAGGGCTGGAGTACTGGAGGACTATGTCCGATTCATGACAACACCAGGGTCTCATAACGACACGTATGCAGAGTCATTTCATCGATCATTCTTCAAGGACTGGATGATGGTGGAACCTCACCCAAGAACTGCAGATGAGCTAATAAAGTTTGCTGAAGGGAGGTGAGAGGATTGTAAATTCCTGCACAGCTTCAGTCATCAGATGCTGAGAAAGTTTTCAGTCTTCCTTGTGAGATCTCTTTCCCAACTTTAGTTTTTTGCTTTTAATCAAATTAGATGTTATTAAAAATATTATACTTTAACAGACTAATGTAATTCCTGTAATCAAAATAATTGCTGCACAGCAAATTAAGTTTAAAACTTATTACTAAATATTTTCTTAGTTTACAATCTTTATTGGATTTATGAAAACCCTCATTATTTTCACATTCTTATCATCCTTATCAAGAGTCACCATTTTTATCTTCTTGTCCTTATCTGAATATAGAAAATGTTAGTTTTGCTTAAATTATTCTTTTTAAGGAGCAAGCAAAAGATGGCTCAGATGCCAGACTCCCAGCTTGCTGTTATAGGATCTCTTGTGCCAGCAATTCCATGGATTCTTCATTCTGCACACAAATCTGAAAAAGAATGCGCGAAAGAAACAGTTGAATTTGTTCGCTTAACTCATCCAGTCCCAGCTCTGCTGCCTTTTGTAGACATGTATGCTCGTCTTTTACATGCTGTGTTGAATGGACATGACCTTAAAATGGAAGTCTTGAAAGTCCTAAGTCATTCGGATCTTGGAGGCCCATCTAAAAGACAGATGATTCTTACTTTGCTCGATAAAGCTTCCAGGTTTGTTAATATATCTCTGTTTTCTCAAATCAACATAAAATGAATGAATGAATATGCACGCACACACATCTCAAGATGCTCTAGTTTACTGTTGAGTGGATTGTTTCATAAGTCATTGGCATTTAATAGAGCAGTGTTTAATGGTTCTGTTTTCAGGTATCCCAAGGGTTCAGAAAAAAGACTAGAAGTTTATCAGGAAGGCACATCAATGCTGGGATCAGCATGCTACATAGAAGGCGCCATGAGCTCAATGCTATTTCTTGCTCTTGAATTCCATGATGATTTTGATGAAGGGGTGTTAGCAAATGCTAACTGTGGAGGTAAAACTAATTAAATTTAAGTACTATTTTAATTATTAGCAGTTTCGTTTTTATGGCAAATGTTAATGACAGTTATGGTTTTTTTCCAAATAATTTTGAAAGCATAATTGACAGGGAAGATGATGGGGTCAGACAAAGAGATTTTGCACATGAGGCTTATTATGTGCTCCCAAGACTTAGCAAAACTTTGTTTTGCATTAATTCAACTATAAGGTGGTACATAAACATGCTAGGCACAAAAGTGGATGGCACATGCTTTGAGCACTCACGTAACTATGAATAAATATATTCAGTATCTGATCACAGAGCATACATTAACATATATACAGTCTTTGGTGTCAACTGTGGACCCCATATGTCCTTTGGACCATGAAGTGTATTGCCAAAGAAATCAAAATTCCTGGATTTTTTTTTTAAACAACTCTACATCAGGGAGTTCATTAAACAATATTTAATTCAAAACTACACAGGGGAGAACTGCCACAGAGGTGCAGCTCTGGGAGCGTTGCTAGGAGCTGCAGCCTCCAGAAGAGGAAAGAAGATCACAGCAACACTGAGGGACAACTTGAACTCAATGAAGGCTGCAGCCGAAGATGCTGCCATGGGCATGAACATGCTATGAACAATGAGACCTTTGCTGGCTTGCTTCACGCAGAGATCTTTTGCTGTCTTATTTCACACACAGGACGTTTCCTGGCTTGCTTCACACAGAGACCTCTGCAGGCTTATTTCACACAGAGACCTCTGCTGGCTTATTTCATACAGACATATGTCTTGTGTGCACCACTCTCATAGATTTTGTTATTGAACTGCTACATAAAGACGCAAGAATAAGGTTTAACAATGGAAAAAAACTCTGTGATCACTTCTTAACAAACAGATTTTCGTCAATGCTTATATATAGATTTGTGTGCCGCAATAGCTGTGTAAAGATGCAAAAATAGTATTGAAAAGTTGGGGGGAAGAAAACTCATGTCTCTGAGTTCTTCATAAATGCTGGCTTATTTGTGTTAGTGTGTGTTGTGAGACAAAGATCGAGAGTAATGATTCAAAGGCGGTGAATGAATTTTATGTCTGCTGATAATGAGTGCTCGTGCATGTATTGTAAAGTGTCCTCAACACATCTCTGTAAGTGGATTAGGGCGTTCTATAAATTATCATTATTATTGTTGTTGTTGGATTATCTAATAGCTTTTTGTCTCGCATACATAAAGATGCAAGAATAAGATTGAAAATTTGAAAAAATAGCATGTCTAGTATTAACTTCATGTCATACTCATCAAAATTTAAAACATATGAAAACTGTATGAAAAAAACGTTTATTTTAAACCCCACCCCACCCATGCAGGATTGTTGCAAGTGTAACAGCCCACGACAACCTAACGCATTGTGAGTTTTTTGTTAAACCTGTGCACAGTGCTACAGCTTTGTACCTGTGCTTAATTTTGTACCTAGCTTCGTCGTGAGCAAACTAACTGCCTGCTGACAAGGCTGACCTTGCGTGGCGAGACCAGGCTAGAGAGCACACAGCCGTGTGACAATTAATTGTGTGTGTGAGAGAGAGAGATATACTATTATTTTATTCTCCACCGCCACAAAGACACAAAGAATGCATTGTATCTGGCTAAAATAGAGAATGGCAGCGCTGCTGATCTCGCTTTAAAAACATCAAAAGGCTGTTATAGTGTCAATGTATGGTTATCCTCCGATTAAACTTATTATCACAAGAAAATCCAAAATTTCATCTGAAGGATCATTTTTACGTCTGTTACCCTTTGTGTTTGTTTGTGTTGTTTTGACCACCACAGCTCTATATCAAATTAAATATCTGTGCATGGGAGCGTTTTGTGTGTGATGAATGAAGTATACGTCTGTGCATATTTGTGAAAGTTATGTGTGTGTTCTACCGGAAGAATGCGTCCAACTTCGCTCCGAGGTGTGCATAAAATGACGGAATCCAGCACAATTTATGGTGGTTATTTCCATCTGTCTCTAGTCATGAACAGCTACTTGTCAGCCTCACCAAGAGATGTCTTGTACCGACGAGACTCCCCCCTCCCCCTCCCCCCCAAAAACAGAAAAGAGTGATGTTAGCAAATTAAACAAACCTAGTGTCGCTGTTTGAAACAAGTATAAACAGCATCACTATAAAAGATAGGACGTACGTGTGAAGGTTTTTGTGACAAATACGGTTTGGGCATCTTACCATTGTATATCCTGGAATGTGAGAGGAAACTAGAGTTAACTGAGATGTGTAAGCAGCAGACAACAACTCAAATACACACCTGAAAATAAGTGGTTTCCCCCTTTTCCAAAAAAAAAGGCGTGAAACAAATAATGAAAACTTAGTTTACTGAAAAAGGACTGCTTGCAGAGGTTAGACGCAGGAAAAATGGGATTTTCGCAAACGATGGCATTCTAACTCTGGAGAACTAATACCTAGTGTTTGTTAGCCATTCCCGCGTCGGCAGGTAAGAAAATTTTTCCACAACGTAGAGTGAAATTATTTCCTTCTCATTTCCTCTCTCTCTCTTTCTCTAGCTGAATTTCCTTTCCTTTTTAATTCTGTGCAAGGCAAGTATGCACTTGCAGCTACGTGCATGTGTATTTAATATGTATTTTATAATATTTATGTTTAAACGTGGACTGTTAAAATGCATAACAGCTATTTACACTTTCGCATACTCTAATACACAGGTGAGTGTAATTAAAAATTGACTAGCATCGATATAATAATAATAATAATAATAATGAAGATTTGTATAGCACCTTTAGATTTTCTCAGAGCGCTTTACATATATCATACATAGACTAAACTATCAACAAACATGCACCCCTATTCACATGTAACAGACACGCGCACTTCGACAACATACACTCACTCATACACAAAATAAATTACAGACACACGTTATACATACTCATGGTCAGGACAGGGTCACAGTAAGTCGTTCTGAAAGTTTAGCCTTAAAGGTGGTAAGAGAATCAGACTGTCGAAGGCTGATTGGTAATCCGTTCCAATTTGATGGGGCTTGGTAGGAGAAAGATCTCTGTCGTTATCTTAGTTAGTGGGACTCGCAGAAGCTCGGTGTCAGAAGGTGAGCGAAGAAGTATAGATGGGAGTGAGTTCAGAGAGGTACCGAGGACCAGTGCCAGAAATGGCAGAGTAAGTCAAAAGGGAAAGTTTGCGCGCTATACGGTCCACGACTGGCAGCCAGTGAAAAGGGCGAATGATATGTGAAGTGTGTTCATATCTAGATGATGTGCAGATGAGGCGAGCAGCGCTATTCTGAATTCTTTGAAGTCTGTCAAGAAAATACTTGGGCTAAAAGAGAATTACAATAGTCCATCCTCAACAGCACAAAGGCACAGATTAGAGTTTTAGTTGCATCAGTGGTGAGATAATGACGAATGGTACTGATCCTACGAAGTTCAAGGTAAGTAATTCTGCAGACATGAGAAATATGCTGATGAAAAGTCAAACTCTGATCGAGAATAACACCCAAGCTGCAGACAGACGTGGTGAAAGGAATAGTTGAGTTGTTTATAGACAGAGACTGAAGGAGAGAAGAATGAAATTTCTTTGGGCAAGTAAGTAGCGGTTCAGTCTTGTCATCATTCAGTTGCAGTCTGTTCTGGAGCATCCAGGACTTTATATCATCTATGTATTGCTGTGTCCAGAGAGTTCAGTAAGTGGAGCTGACTCATAAAGCTGTGTATCATCAGCATGACATATCCAGTGTTAGCCCGAGTCGATTTCTTTATCGAACTATTTCAACTGTTATTTTACTGTCAACTGAATCTACTACTTCATTTGAGTAAATGCTTATTCAACTGACCAATGAGAATGCATGACGTCAGTGTAACTAAACAGGAAACGATTGTTTACTCTTTGAGTATCCTTTGAGTATCCAGGTTGACAGCTCATTTCTCCTTATGCTTGTGTGATCTCTCTCTCTCTAAAGCGCGTGCACACACACACACACACACACACACACACACACACACAAAATCAGTGACTTCACCCTACCATGTCCATATGTTTGCCTAATATATATATATATATATGTGTGTATTTACTCTGTAGGTGCGTCTGCTGTGTGTGTTTGTGTACGTTTATTTAGGATTAGGTCTGTATGTCGTTTATTGTGAAGCTCTCTGAGCATATTGTTGGGGAACAGCGCTGTTTCAATGTACTTTGTTGTTTGATGAGGTGCGAAGGTTTCGAGCAGGGGTGTGGACAGACAAGATTTCAGTAAAGTAGTGCGGGGGGGGGAGGAGCCTTCAAAGTATCATAGCATAGAGTTTAGAGCTTGTAGCTTATTCTAGTTTTAATTGGTAGTCAATGACGAGAGCGGAAAAATGGTGTAATATGTTCAAATTTGTGAGTCCGGAAAACGAGACGAGCAGCTGAGTTATGGATTTTCTGAAGCTTTTCAATGAGGTACTTTAGACAGCCAGCAAGAAGAGAGTTGCAGTAGTCTAGTTTAGACAGAACAAATAAGCAGATGAGAATTTTGGTGGTTGAGACGGACAAAGTATGGCTAATGGAGCTGATCTTCTGGAGCTCATAGTATGCAGAACGACAGATGTGAAAACATGTTTAACTAGAGACATGTCACCAGACACTATGTAACCTAAGTTACGTGTTGACGTAACAAAATGAGCATCGGCAATCAGCATCGCCTACCCGAACAAAGACATATGTATTATATATATATATATAATATATCGCTACGCCTACACAGATAATCGAAATGGACCTCAGAACAGTATACTAATTTATAAAAATGATCACGTTTTCATACCATTTATGTTTAATATTTCTGTAACGTGAGGGAACAAAAATCAAAGGTAAAGATAAGTACAATATTATTTATATATACACACATACACACACGTAATCACATTAAAAAGCATACGTCACTGAAGTTTTGTTTCCCTTTCTAACATTTATATAAGGCGTCCGAAATCTTCAAAGAACGAGCTGTTCTTTTAATGAAGAACTTCAACTAAATCATCTAACACCTGGAAGCGTTTATATTTTAAATCTTTTTATGGAAGATGATGTCACGTAAGCGTACTGTTGAAGAAATGCGTCTGTCCTGATGATTTAGGGTGATTAACCAGACGCTACTTTTGTGTGCAGAGGACATTAATTCCACCAGGACCATCTACCCTCATGTTCTTCGGGGTGTTGATTGTATGCGTCATGGTTGCCATGGCTAACATTATAGTATCATCCGCTGCCTCCTCTCAGCGAAACCGCTCGTATTTCTGTGAGAAGGGAGAGTACCACCTGCACTGCAGGGAAGGCACATCCTTGAAGATCTACGCCGCCTGGTTTGGTCGCTTCGCAGGCGACCACGTGAACTGCATCCTTCCACGGGGCGACCGCGTAGACTCGCCTACCCTGGCGAGAACCTGTGGATCGTCCGTGCAGAAGCTTGTGGGAAGCTTGTGCAGTGAGGCAACAGACGGGTGCACTTTGCAGGTCGTCAGTTTGGACGTCAACGACGGAGAAGGTCACATGCCATGCCCTAGAAACACAACCAGATACTTGTACATTGAGTTCGAATGTTCGAGAGCTTGTGTGAGCACGGATGTCACTACTTGTGCGATGTTCCTGACTTTGTCAGCATTGGCATTCGTGTTGTCAAGTTTTCTAGCAGCATGGTAACGTGTCCCTGCAGAGCAGCAACTTCAGTGACAAGCGATACACATCCGGTGAGCGATCTGTGAATCAGGGTATGTAAGTAACCAAGACAACGGAAGTTATCTGACAAATCAAAAGACACGATACGGCCTCGACTCTGTGCAGAACTATAACAGCGACTACAATTAAGCCTGTAATCTGTCGGCCAGACAATCTTCTTGATGAGTTGGCTTATTCGCACTTATCCGGGAATTCCCTAATACAGTCCCGAGTTTGTTTTGTTGGTTTTTTTTTTTTTATCTCGTCTTTCGCCACAAATGCTAGAAGTGATTATCCCCTGAGTTATCTCAGTGTGGATCGTCCCACTTTAAGTCGCCACCCTTGCGTCTTGATGGTGATGAAATACATATCTCCCTATGTGGTGCAGACTTAACTGACATAAATCTGTTACTACTACTGGTGAAATAATTCAATTCTTACCAGTTACAATAATCCTTCGTTTTAAAAAAAATTACTAAAACTGCTAACTTCTTCAACTTCTCGATTCAGCCAGACATGTCCAAAACCATACCTAAAAAAGAATAATCCTAATTTCAGATTAAACCTACAACAACATCCTTGTCATTATTCGACTTCGTTTTGTTCGTTAATGATCTATTGCTCTGACGCCAGTATGATGATCTACTTTCAACGAAATCTGACGTGACATTTGTTGCGTGTAGCGGATGTAATGTTTTCAAATAAAAATATACCCTCACGCGCAGCTTCTTTTGTGTGCGCTAGTTTCTCGTTAGCTATCCTTAACAAGTATAATTATATAATTACATTATATAGTTATTAATAATTATGGACTTCATTAATTACTTTGTCAGAAAAGGGCTTCCATCTAGAGGTGATTTTGCACTCAGTTGGAGGAGAAGGTTGTCAAGGGAGGAGCGTGGAGTAAAAGCCACATCTCCCACCCACAAAAAACCCAAATCCAAAGAAAAAAGTAAAACCCATAATGTAGCGATATGCAAGTTTGATTCTTTTTTTAATATCTATATATATGTGTGTGTTTGCGTCCGTGCGTGCGCGCCTATTCAACAGAAATTGCTTTGCTTGGGTTTATTACATTATCATTCTAAGCTGTACCGAAACTTGAAATTATGAATGGATCGTTTTAGTTGAGTTTAGTTTTTAATCAGTTAAACACTGGTCTATGAATGAACAGTTGATGGTGAGAGGAAACGTGGTCGACCAAAAGAAACATGGCGAAGGTCAGTAGAGAAAAAAAACCTAAAGAAGCAGAAACTGTCCTGAAACATAGGTAAACGCTGCTGACAGACAAAAATGGAGATCTCTAGTGGATGCCTCATGTACCACCTAGAGGACTCGTTAAGTAAGTAAAGTAAAGAAGTATAAATGTTTGCAAACTTATCCTAGAACCTCTAACATCAAACAGATCAGTAAATTCCCCAGATGCCCTCCCAACTCCCTTCCTCCGTGAACATACTTCTGTTACCCCTACTAGTTATAACTATGTAACTGTATCGCCATAGCTATTATCATTCTTAGCGAAACGTTGGCTGTGACGTGAGGACTTACTGCGTCACACGTACGTTTTGATACCGATACAACTGCTGTCGGGGTTCTCTCGGCACTGAGCACGGTTGGCAGATTAGGTCGCTTGCAAAGCTTATTACACTGAGAGAACATTTTTCACAAGTCGGTTTCACAACTGAAAACAGTGAGCGAATATGTGAGCATCGTATTTTGTTTTGTCTCTTTGGTCCCTAACACTTTGTCTGTCGCACTGTTTCCTGGCTTGTTTGCATGTGTGTGTGTGTGTGTGTGTGTGTGTGAGAGAGAGAGAGAGGAAAAGAAAGAAAAAGTATGAATAGACGTTATCAGTGTATTGAGCATGCATTAAAAAATAATCGTGTGATTTATACAGCGCATATTCACGCTCGTAAGGAACGTGCTCTTAGCGCTTGAGACAAGAAAAAACATGGACAACATACGAAGGACGGAAGGATAAATAACGACACTGATGACTAATAAAAGAAATAAAAAAACGCGAAGAGGAATCGGGTAGAAAGAACTGAGGGTTCAGACATTCATCCCTTGACGAATGGTAAGCTAGTCCGTTAGTACTCGTCGTTGGAGAAGATGGGGGAGGGGTGGTTAGGGGAACAGCTGAACAGACGCAGCGGCTGATAAATTTCTCCACTTGGACCTTTCTTGAGAGGTGGTGAGCATGTCATGCGTGGAATGATCAGCCCATTCCAACCAACATTTACCAACCAGTTCTGTCTTCTTCCAAGGTACCATGAAGGATGGTCTTAGAGTGGCCTTCTAGGTCACATAGACAAGCTTGCCCTGCTTCACAGCTGCGAGAAGAGGCTCCTGGTGTCTTACGAAGGTGACGATCGTGCTCCGTACATAGTCACTGGTGTTGTGCTCCCAATTCCGGATTTGAAGCAGCCACCTCAAGCACTTGGTCTTGAATACCTGTATTCTCCTCTTTGAATCGGCAAGCAGAGTCGATCTCCAAGGCGTCCGTACAACTGAATTAGAACAGGAGAGAATTACACCGTCCGTGTTTGGTAGCAACCCTGAAGGAAATAGTTTTCATGTGTATTAAGTATGTGCGTTTGTAATTATTATGTATGCATGCACGAATGCATGTTTTTGTGCGTTCATAAATATGAGCGAGCGATCGAGCGAGTGCATATATGTGTGCGTGTGTGCGTTCGTGTGTGTTCCTGTGTACATGCATATGCTTTCGTGCTCGATTAAAAATAGATTTAAACAGCTTCGATATATCTTCTATGTCTCTTTCTCTTTTCAGCACTCTCTCTCTCTCTCTCTCACACACACACACACACACGTTCGTCACTTTCTATTTCTCGTCTCACTCTTTCTCCGCTCTCTCTCACTCGATCGTTCGTCACTTTCTTTTTCTGTCTTTTTCTCTTTCGGTTATTACTATTTCTCGTCTCTTTCTCTCTCTATCTCTCATTCTCTACCTTTAACGTGTTTTCCCGTTCTTTATTTCTTTCTTTCTCATCTCTCTCTTTCTCTCTCTCTCTTACACACACACACGCACACACACATCTCTCGTTCTATGCTGGCCTCCCTTTTTTTCCAAACAGCTTCCTGCAACATTTTCAGAAACCGCTCTCCAGACGTCTAAATGCAAGAATCGCCTCCCTGTTCATTGCGGAGTCTGGTACTGCTGTGCCTCCCTTTTCTCTTCCTGCATGTATGCAAGTGGCGACTTTCTAGCGCCTTAGATTTATACGTATGTGTGCCGAACACCAACTACCGGATCGAGTGCAACCCGGGTGAACGATTAATGATTGAAGAGGTCCTGCTCGGGCGGCGCGTCAATGACAGCGTCAACTGCATCAACAACGCCGCCTTTGAGATAGAGGAGGAGTGTGGCATCATCGCCACCGTCGACACCTCGGGGCACTGCAGCAGCCACGTCTGCAACATCGAATTTAGTCAGGAGAACTGGAATGGGCTGCTGGAACTGCAAAACACGTCAAAAATAGGCAATGTCTGCCCGTCGAACGTTCCTGTGTATATTTACTTCAGGTACGAGTGTTACCTAAACAACAGCATCGGCACAGAGAACAATGTGAACGACTCAGTGGCCGCCGGGAGCACCAGGACGCTTCTACGGACATCAACGCTGTTTGCCCTGTTGCCAGGCCTGTGTATCAGCGCACTGTTAGCTGGAGTCCTTGGATGAACAAAATTGACCTCTAATTTGTTGGTCAGAACACCTTTACTTCTTTATTAATTTATTCAGTTATTAATTACTTTTTTATTGTGTCGACTTACGAACTCCGAGGTTACGTGTTTTCTTAAAAGATGAAGGTAAAGATAGTCTCATTACGTAATGGTCACTGGCGAGGGAAGTGTTCTAGATCTCACTTACCTCAGGGTAAGATTTTATGAGGGTGGTGCGCATCTCTGCCCCCTTCACTGACTTATTTATCGTCCCCAACTCTCTAAGCCGTCTAAGGAATAACGTACCATCCCTGTCAACTAGGAGGAATACGTTAGGCAGGATATGATGGAACAACCGCTTTTATGAACGTGTAAAAGACTTTTAAAAAAAATAAACACTGCTCTCTAATCGGTATTTTTTCTTATGTAACGTGAAAATGCTCGGTGTTTCGAGGTGTAATTAAGTTCGAGGACTTCCTCTGTCTCGCTTATCAGTCACGCAATCGTGTCTGTCAAAGAAACTATCATTAGACATCTTGCCGTTTTTAGCATTTATTATACCTTCATTCATTTAAAAAAAACCTGGTAATAAACGTGACGAATAAATACACCCTTTTCGGTCGTTCTGCGGATGAACCTGTGTGAGTGTGTGAGCGCGCGCGTGTGTGTGTGTGTTCAAAATTCAAAGGGAGATGTGACGTGTAAGGAAGTCGCTAGTGCTTTTTTTTCATTTTCGAATATATGGACAAGAGTTTCGAGGTAATAGGCTGCAATGTCTGTGTACCAATCGGCCATCTCTGAGCCATATGCCATCGTTAAATCATCGCTAAACCTGCGTCTGCAGGAGTGTTATGCATGTGGTTCGTCGTTCGATCTTTTTTCTTTGTTTGTTGATGGGATTTTTGTTTGCCTAAGTCATTATATAAACAATTCTAGAAAATATTCATCAGAAAGTATTTTCTAAAAAAAATCTTCATGCATGCACTATATTATATATATAGCTGCAACAGAAGCATCCTTACAAAACGATAACCGTTACGGGAGTGCTGTTGCCAGCTCTTCGATTACAGACACGCACTTTCATTGGAAAAATCAAGAAAGTCATTATGAGATAGATTAACTTGTTCAAATTTGCTGTTATTGACATATCAATGTCAACAATAGCCATGAAATATTTTAAACACTTGAATAAGGTCTGATCTCAGTATACGGCATCTAGGACTACTAGGAGTGTCGGTATAACTTCTAAACTTCATTAATTCCTAGGGTAATTAAAACATTTGCAAGCTTTTAGTTTTACTGTAACAGTTTAATAAATAAAATACTTGACGGGGGTTGCATTCCAAAGATATTGCGAGTTCTCGTGTACCCTGATTTTTGATAGGTCAGACCATATAACTTGTCTTTAGATTAGTTCGACAACCACCAACGTTAGTTTCCGTACACTGCAGGGGTCAGCTAAAAATAAAATACTAAAGTGAACTTCTTTCAAATGGTTGGATGTTTCCGGTTGTTAAAACATTAAATTACAATTTACGAGCGATATCGGCCTCCAGTTTTTAATAAATTCTCTAGCCTTGTCTCCCTGAGGTAGACAAGTAATTATGGGGCGCCAAGAGGGGAATTTTCTCAAATTTGCTATTTCTAGCTATACATTGCAATGTATAATTATAGAATGCAAACTAGAGAAAGCGTTCGATACCATAGACTGGTCCTTTATGCACAAAGTATTAAAGACATTTGGATTTGGGAATGATATCTGTAACTGGATAAAAACATTCTACCAAAACATCAAGTCAGCTGTTATGGTTAATGGAAGAATATCAGATTGGTTCGAAATAAAACGTGGATGTAGGCAAGGTGACCCAATATCGCCGTACCTATTCATACTTTGTGCCGAGGTCTTAGCAGTAATGATAAGGAAGAATGTTAGTATAAAAGGTATTAGAATAAATCAAAGGAACACAAAATATTACAGTTTGCCGATGACACACAAATCTTTATGGAGGGGAATGAATTATCTTTTAACAACACTTTAGTTACATTGGATAAATACAGTAGAATGTCAGAACTGCAAATAAATAATTGAAAAAACAGAAGCTATCTGGTTAGGTAATAGGAAAAATTCCCCCATAAAATATGCCCCACACCTGAAGTTTAAATGGAACCCAGCAGAATTTAAAGTATTAGGGATATTGCTAAGCACTAAGTTAGAAACATGTTACACTCTTAACTTTAAGGAAAAATATGTTGAAACGAGAAATTTAATGAAATCCTGGCTTAAAAGAGTTATTACACCAATGGGAAGAGTGGCTGTGCTAAAATCATTAATACTATCTAAATTAATTTATTTATGGATACTGCTGCCCAACCCCCCCTATCCAAGATATACAAGAACTGCAAAAGCAATGCTTTAACTTTGTGTGGGATGGAAAACCTCATCAAATAAACAGAACAGTTGTAGTGAAAACTTTTCGTAATGGTGGCTTAAGTATACCTAACATTTATCAGTATATAAAAGCGCTAAAGTTAATATGGATTAAAAAGCTAAATGTCACTAAACACCAATGGAAAGATGTTGCGATAAAAATATATCCAAAACTCATAGATCTAGATAAATATGGCCCAAATATGTACCATGACACACAACATAAAAATAACTTCTGGAAAGATGTATTAAATGCCTATAAGGAATTCTATTTTTGTGTTAAGCCAGAAACATCAGAGGAGGTGATGGCAGAACCAATACACTTTAACAGTAGATTTCAGCTTGACCAAAAGATTATTTTCTTCAAAAACTGGGTTAGTAGGGGGATTATATAGCATTCAACATTTTTATAATGAATCTGGAGTACTTTTGTCCTTGGGTGAAATTAATGCCAAGTATGAAACCACAATAGACATAGTTACATACATGGGATGTGCTAAAATAATTAAAAAATTTATTCAGTCAATGGGCATTACAATTAGGAACAACACTGCTCTAGAAACACCAAAAACTATTAAACTAATCGATTCCATAAAGAAAGGTGCCAAATATTATTACGAAATATTGACAGAAAGCACAATCAGGCCCAAATGTTGTGATAAGTGGGAACACAAAATGGGTGCCCAATTACCCTGGAAAATAATCTTTTCAAAGGTTCAAGGAATAAAAGATATCAAACTGAGATGGTTTCAATGCAGAATTACCCATAGAATTCTAGGTACAAACTCCCTGGCAGAATATATGGGGCTAGAAGTTAGTAATAAATGCACTCTCTGTGGCAATGAAAGGGAGACAATTGAAAATCTATTTTTGCACTGTAAGTTAACCAAACTATTTTAGACAAGTCTAGAAAAGGCAATAAGGGAAAAATGCTCTAATAATAATAAATTAACACTCAACGAATCTGTAATACTATTCGGATACGAAGCAAACTGTCCAATGGATAATATGTTAGAGAATAGACTACTAGAAGCAAAGTTTTTTATCTATAAATGTAAACTAGAGAAGAAACAGCCAGACTTAAGAGTTTTTATTCTGCAACTAAATAGAAAATATAAGATTGAGAAATTCAATGCACTTGTTAACATGAAATTACAGGAATTTATAATGCACTGGTCTGATTATATGAATCTTTTAAGTTTAGCTGGAATTATATAACTTCACGTACATCTTCTAGAAAACACCTAAATGAGGAAGGCATCTCTCAAAGTATGCAGATTATTTTTATGTTAATATATCGAACTGGTGGAAAGGATATTGAAGAATAAGTGGTTAAAACTTTTATATGCATGAAAATAAACTGACCACTTCCTGTGGATCAGGAACAGTTGTACATTGTGTACTTGTGGATCACAACTATATTACCAATGTAAGTAGATACAGCATTTTGTAATAGTACACGAGGGCATTGTCTTTTTTCCCTTCTCTAGTTTTTGTTTGTTTTTTTTGTTTTTGCACATATTTAGAGGTTTTAATATGTGTATGTTATTTATATATATATGCCAAATGGATTTCATTTCCTCCAGTGTAAATGATCAGGGTGTAACTTATTGATCCTACACTTGTCATGTAAACCAGGAACAGTTGTGTGTTTGTGCAGCGTTTTTAGATACAGCTTTTTGTAATGCTACATGTGGACACTTTCTTCTTGTCCCTCTCTCTTTTCTCTCTCTTTTTAAATATGGATATCAAACACTCTATATCTATATTTTCTACCTCTAATATGGATTTAAGAATGAAAGAGGTGTTTGAAGTGTGCTCAGTGAATTGTAATACGGGAAAAAAAATTGAATTTGAAAAAAAAATTTACAAAAGACATGTGGGACAATAGTTACAGCGCTGTTTAATTTAAAAGAAAGTTGTTTCTATATAAACAGTTCAATATATAACCGCTTATTTCTCAAATTTCGCTCAATTTAAGCTTGCCATTATAGTGGTAAAATACAGTTGAATATTTTCACTCTTACGACACGATCGTCCGTGTCTCTTTAGGGTTTTAATTAGTGCTGTCAAGTATATAATAAAGCCTACTTATTTCTGCATGAGAAGGAGCCATATGAGCGGGGTAACTCTTGGCAAAAATACAGAGTTGTAATTCTTATTGATCCTTGCTACCACAGACTTCTATGATTTAAGTCTGTGCTTGCTGCTATTTACTCACCCAGGAAACAATAACATACTTCAGATTATAAAAGTCTGCAAAAAAATTTTCGAAGTGTCCATGACGCGTCATCACACGCATACACTGTTAGGTGTAACGATACTGACGCCCTTGCGTATTTTCCTGGATTGGTAGGGATTGTCTCCCCTGAATTGAATGTTGATAGGGGGGGGGGCGCTGTTGAGGAATTGGAGGAGAGAGCAGACGAGAGAGTCGGAGAGAAGGAAAGATTTGTGAAGAAGGTCAGAATTAATATTATCTGTGTAGAGAAATATTAACTGTGTGTGCGCGGAGAAGTGGTGTTGGCTACATTTCTAGAGAAGCAGGCCAGTCGCCGAGTGAGCTAATAAAATCTACTGTGCACAGCAAATTCCATCTTGTGTGTTCTTGTGCAGCAGGTAACCCACCCCATTCTTAGCCATCAAAGTGGTGTTGGTTACAGTGAAAAAGTCTTAGCCAGTGTTTATTGACCACTTTTGAGAGATTTCGAGCGACGTAGATGTGTGTGTGTGGATGAAGTAAGTGTTTATTAGAATACTGGGAGTTTATCCGTCAGACTGTTTTGCACTTATAGGCTTTTCTGAAAACGCACTTGAATCTATAGTAAGAGTCAGAAAGGGTACCTAAAAAAGCAGAACTAAACTAGTAATCGAGAGCAGCTTGTAACCACGGATACGAGGTAACACTCGAAATTGTGAAGATCAAAACACTATTCTCAATGTGCATATATCTTCTCATGAACCCACTATAGTGCCCACAAATAAACATTTGACTCTGTGCACATTACATTAAAAAAATCCGGTCATATTTCTGATGCTAAGCTGGTGGCCAAAAGGTTTTCTCCCCCTGAATTTTTGTTTTTCCTTTGGTTGTCGCTGGGGATTTTGTAGTGATGGTTCTCAGTACAAGTTTAAGGTAAAGGTAAAAAAAAAAATGTTGAATGCATCATTATTAAAATGTTTTGTGTTCAGATTCGCATTAATTTAAACTCTGAACTGATAGTGAAAGTTAATTATCAATATAGCGTTATTGAAAGAATATTTTTAAATTTTTAAAAGATTATTTAATCTGCCATTTGCAATCAGTTATTTATGAAATTGCAAAGACTTTTGTAAAAATTGTTAATTTTGTGAACTTTAGATTTTTGGTGAGTGGGAGTATAATCCCTCTTGCTTATATAAGTATTCATTTAGTTTGTATAAGATATAATAGATCAATTATTATAAATTGTAATGTTCCAGGTTGATGAACTTCTTTACACAAAAGACAGGGATGGTTGCAGTAGACTTCAGTAGACTTCTTAGCCAGAAAAGACTCTAAAGTTGGAGGAGGTCAGATCTTGTCATCTTCAGAACAAGTGATCTGGCAGTATGTGTGAAGGTGCATTTACCACTTAGTCAATGAGTGTAACTGGACTTAAAATTGAGAGGAGGAAGATATGCCTGCTATGGATAGTGAGAGACAGGTCTTATGTATGTTTGATATAAAGAGTGAACTAAAAACTGTGTATGATGCACAAGAAAACCTAAGTGATAGTGTAATGCTAAAAACTGAAAACACTGTTTGCTTGGATTCCAATAAAGTGAATTGTGAACAAATCAGCCCCATGCAGCTTGAGAACAGCTGTACTGAAGATCTCCGTCACATAAAAAATGAACATGCTATCCATATGCAGCAGACAAACTGGAAGTTTGAGAGTGTTGTGAAATCAGAGCTCAGCTCCCAAGATGTCACTTGTTCATTTAAAACTGAGAATGATTTCATGAACAATGAAAAGACAAATTGGTCTAGTGATAGTAATGAGAAATTTCAATGGAACTGCCAAGTCATTAGTGAAGAAGTGAAGAGAAAGAATGGTCTGCATAACGGTAAAGACACAGAACAGCCACTTGCTTTTGTGGTCAAGGAGGAAGGTCATTCAGATCAAGGAGTTAGTGATGCAATAATAGAAGAGGAGACAGAAGCATACAGGGAGCACATGGACGCATGGAACTTAAAGACAGACAGAATAAGGGTGCAGCAGGAGGTGCAGGGGGAATCACATGAGATGCAGTGGAGCTGCAAGAAATCTGAAGATATTTCATCATGTTTAGCACCACCCAGTTTTCAAGAGATGACTGCTGCTAGCTGTAAAACTCCTGAAGTGATGGATATTGTGATTGAAGATCATCAGCATCAGACACACCTAAATAGGACAGAAGATATTGTTGAGTCTGAAAAACAGCAAGTCAGAAGTGACACTAAATGTTATCAGTGCAACTTGTGCATATCTTCTTTCAGAACTTCAAAATTACTAGCAAGACACATGATAGTCCACAGTGATGTTAAACCTCACCAGTGCAATGTCTGTAAAACTGCTTTCAAAAGATTATCCCATTTGAAAGAACACATGCGAATCCACAGTGATGATAAACCTTACAAGTGCAATGTATGTAAAATTGCCTTCAGAAGATTAGCCCATTTGAAAGATCACTTGCTGATCCATAGTGGATTTAAACCTCACCAGTGCAGTGAATGTAAAGCTGCTTTTAGACGCTTACATGATTTAAAAATGCATACGATTATTCACAGTGATGTTAAACCTTACCAGTGCAGTGTATGCAAATCTGCTTTCAAAACATCAGGCCATTTAAGACGTCACATGCTTACCCACAGTGATCGAAAGTCTCACCAATGCAGTGTCTGTAAAGCTTCTTTCGTCCGTTTGTCATATTTAAAATTTCACATGATGATCCACAGTGATGAAAACCCACATCAGTGCAGCAAGTGTAAATCTACTTTTAAAACTTCATACACTTTAAAGCGACACTTGCTGATCCACTCTGAAGCTAATCCTCACCAATGCAGCATGTGTAAAACTGGTTTCAAGTGTGCATCTGAATTAAAAGCGCACCTTGTTACCCATAATGATGTTAAAGTTCATCAGTGCAGTGTATGTAAAGCTGCCTTCAAAAGATCTCGCTCTTTGAAACAGCACATGGTGATTCACAGTGATGTTAGATCTCACCAGTGCTTGGTATGTAAATCTACTTTCAAAACCTCAGACACTTTACAAAGGCACTTGCTGGTCCATAAACCTCACCATTGCCATGTGTGTAAAGCGGCTTTTAAGAGTTCATCTCTTTTACAAAGCCATATGACGATCCACAGCAATGAGCAACCTTATAAGTGTAGTGTTTGTAAAGCTTCATTCATTAGACAGCACTCTTTGAAACAGCACATGCTGATACATAGTGGTGATAAATCTCTTCAGTGCAGTATATGTACTGCTTCTTTTAAAACCTCATGCACTTTAAAAAAGCACTTAAAGAAACATCATTGAAAAATAGGCTGTTATAATAGGAGAGTGAGGTATTGTGTGGAGGCCAGCATTTATGAGAGAGTTGTCCATCTCTTGTTTGCTGCCTTACCTCCCACAACCTTCAACAGAGTCAGGCACATGCTTCACGGCTAGTCAGCTGGAGGAAGTATACTTTATGTAACCAGTCCTGGCTGTATGCTGTCAGTTCTAGCAAATCCATAGATATCTTTATTCTGGACATTTTTTTTAATGCAATTCATTTATTGATAACTAGAATGAACTTAACACTGAACTGTGATGGGATTATGAAGCAAGTGATCATGTTGAATGAAAAACAAAGTACCTGTAAGTAAAGTACAAAGTAAGCATCCCTACTGAAAACTGATATTGATGCAGTGCTGCTATTTAAAATGGAGAGGTGATTTTTGCATTCCATGTGCTTATTCTGATGTTATAATTATAAAATATTGAACCATCTGCTTTTTATCATATTTGTTATGGAATAAATCTTATCATTGTTGTTCCATGGCTTTTATTTTCTTTTTGTCGTGTCTTGGAAAAGAGGGCTATCACTAGCCTTTTATTAAGAGTTGAAGATTTCATGCAGCATGCCTTCTAGTAACTCAGACATTATTAACATAACAATACATTAACCTAACATTCCACCTGTAAAATTAAATCTTATCAGTGCAAGATGTTAATTTAAACCTCACCAGTGTTATGTGAATGCAAGTTTTGAAAAAAAGGATCTTTTATAACACCACATGGTCAGTAATCCACTATGATGTTAAAGCTCACCAGCGCATTGTGGTTAAAGCTAGAAACAGGCTGATCCAGGGTGGTCTTATGTCTCACCAGTTCAGAGCATGTCAATCTTCTTTCAATAACCCATGTACTAGTGACGTTGAACCTTACCAGTGCAGAGTTTGTAAATCAGCTTTTAAGCACTTGTATATTTCAAAAATCCACAGTGGTGTTGACTCTCAGCAGTGCAGTAGTAAAGCAGCTTTTAATAGCTCACACATTTAAAAAATGCACTTCTTGGTCCACACCAATCACACTGGTGTGTGTGTGTAAAGCTGTTCTCTAAACACTATGCAATTTAAAACATTACATAGTGATCTGCGGTGATGAGAAACCTTATCACACCTGAAGTAAAGCTGCTTTTAACTTCTCATTTAACCTGAAAGCACTGTCTGTTCCACACTGATAAGAAACCTTACCAGTATATATAAATAAAAAAATAGGTTGTTACCATTGTGTTTGGGGTTGGTTTTCATATTGTCTCTCACACTCTGCCTTACCTTCTACAGTGAGTCTTTGGGTAGTCGCTTCACAGCTGGGTGAATTTAGAGAGGAATTGCTGTAGCATACAGGTATTATACTGGCTAGTGATGGATATTGCAACTGAAAGTCATCAGCATGAGACATATTTGACAGATGGCAGTGTCACAAAATTGTCAGTAATGATACTATATTTTGTCAATGCAAGATATATATATATTGTCACTGAATTTGTGATCAAATTTTAAAGAAGCCAGTTGTGTATCGAAAGGGAAAGGGGCCAAAAACTAATTTGCTTTTTAAAATTTTTACTGTTTTAATGTTATTGAGATGCTTATTAAAGCAGATTACAATAAATATTTAATCATTCTCAAGTTTTTACAATAAGCCCTTCTAGATTTTAGCTAGATTACTAAACCACTTTCATCTTGCATCCGGTCTCACCAGGTGTCTCATCAGTCCTATGCAGATGACACGCAGCTTTACTGTTCTATTCCACTGGCTGAGTCTCACTCTGCTATTAGCTCTCTAGAAGCTTGTATTAGTGATGTCAAGGACTGGATGGTGAAAAACAAGCTTAAACTAAATGATGATAAAACGGAAGCCCTCTTGTGCCATAGAAGAAGACATCAACCTTCACTAGTCAGTCTGCCCAATCACATCAAGGTGGGCGACAGCAACATCACCTTCACGTCATCCGTTAGGAATCTGGGATTTATTGTCACCGCAGACATGACCCTTGATAAACATGTTACAGCTGTCTGTCAGTCTGCCTACTATGAGCTCCGTAAGATCAGTGCCATCCGTCACTTTCTCTCTACACGTGCCACCAACACTCTTGTCTGTGCGTTTGTTCTTTCACGACTTGACTACTGCAACTCCTTGCTGGCAGGCTGCCCCTCATCCCTCATTCAGAAACTCCAGAGAGTACAGAACTCCGCTGCACGTCTGGTACTTAGAGCAAGGAAACGGGACCATGTCACACCTCTCCTTCGTTTTCTACAC
This sequence comes from Marisa cornuarietis, assembly GCA_004794655.1. Taxonomy (NCBI): domain Eukaryota; kingdom Metazoa; phylum Mollusca; class Gastropoda; order Architaenioglossa; family Ampullariidae; genus Marisa; species Marisa cornuarietis. The sequence continues at coordinate 6,101,447 of SMMW01000627.1, forward strand.
TGGCTACCCGTCCGTTCTCGCATCCAGTACAAACTGTCTGTGCTGTGTTTTAATTTCTTTGCTGGCTCCTGTCCTGACTATTTCTCTGAACTTCTCATCCCTTACTCTCCGGCCAGACAACTCCGCTCTTCCTCTGACAACCGTACTCTGACTGTTCCTGTCACCAGAACAACAACATATGGTCACAGGACTTTTGGCTACTGTGCTGCAAAACAATGGAACTCTCTTCCTCTCCATATCCGCCACCTTCCTACAATTGAATCCTTCAAATCTGCACTGAAAACGCACCTCTTCCTTGAGCACTACTCCTAGTCCACAATGCTAGTCCTTACCCCCCCTTCCCTCTTGCTACTTTACCCATCACTATTTTTCTCTGTTCCTGTTACTTGATGCCTTTTGTTATCTGTTTTTGTCAGTACTGTCGTTTTCTTTCGTCCCCTGTGTTCTGTATCTACTTAGTCCACGTCTCTTCCCCGTTTTAAGCGCTAAGAGCATACTCTCTACGAGTGTGAATATGCGCTATAAAAATCTTCACTATTATTATTATTATTATTGACTTAGTCTCTTTAATTTGTTTTCTACAAAGTATTTTAACTGATGGTGACCAGTGAGCGCTTCTCATTGCCTTCTTCATCTGTTAAAAACTTCAGAATTCTCTGTCAGGTTGATTGTAGAGTTTGAAGCAAATCGATCCGCACACACACACACACACACACACACACACACACAACACACACACACATATATATTTTTAAAACACATAAACAATAATCATACTATTTTAACAAAAAGTTTAATAATTTTACGTGACTCTATAGATGCATTGCACTCACATCTGCACATCCCCTGGCAAAGGCACAAACGTGAAGCATGTGCGCGTGCGAGTATACACGAATTTTAGTACATGGTCTGAATTCAACATTTCTCCATGGTCATACATTTCGTTCTGGCAACAGGTCAGTATAAAAAGTCTTTCAACCTTGTTTTTCTCTACCCTCTTGTCTTTCACCATCTGTCAGCGATCAGTAAGAAACAAACAAAATAATCAAAACTAACGTAACACTAAAGTTCAGAATAGACAGCGGTAACGGAACATGAATCTGCAAATATTGAAAGTGCTGCGATGAGATCTGGCATTTGTAAGAAAGCCGCTGGTGACTCGATTAAAGATGTACATTAGAAATAGGGAAACGTAAATGTCCGATCATTTGTGAGTGTATGTGTCGGATCACAAATCAGTAAGGTCTCTGCCATTTTCAATCAGCTTGTCCTTTGCTTGCTTGTGGCGGTCCTTCAGAGATGCAGTGCTACCCAATATTTCCAACTGATGAAGGATGTCGTCCTCGTCCTGTACGGTGGCTCCTTCGTCGACGACCCCTTTGCCGGCGACCCATTTCTGGCTCTCGGGGTCCAGGCGCGCTCCTGTCAGATCCTGAGGCTTGTTGCCGGAGAAGGCCGACAGGTACCTCCTGCGTAGGTCTTGGATCTGCTCCCACCACGACCCTTCAGGCACCTCCCCCTTGAACGAGGTCTTGTCCCGCTGCCAGTCGTCGTACTCCCGCACATTCTTCTGCAGCAGCTGCTTGAGATCCACCCCCTTCAGTAGGGACTCGTCCAGCCCCAGCTCCATGATGTCCTTGTAGGTGATCTCCTTCCCTCGACGGACTTTTGCATCATCGTCATCGTCGCCATGAGTGTCACCGTGCATGAGCAGCTTGTGGACGTTCTCAAAGGGGTCTCGGGCCAGCCGCCTCTTTTTCTCCTCTTCCTCCTGCTCCTCCCGGCTTTTGATGAACTGCAGCTGCCTCAGATCGTGGTCGTGTCCTCCCGCGCCATGCAGCATGTGCTCGCCGTCTAACACGCTCGGAACACCCCCGCTGTCTTTCCGCTTGTGATCCGCGCCGCCTCTTCCCATCAGCGCTTCCACGTCCACCGCCAAGTCGACGGTTTGAGCCACCTCGTGCCGCGCGGCGGGGTCGTGCACGTTGTGCCGCACGGAAGACCCGTGAACGATTTCCTCCACGTCGGCAGGCCCATACGGCACTCGGGCGGTGTTTGAATCCCCGTCATGCACGTGCCGTGCTCCGTGAACCATTTCCTCCGCGTCACCGGCCTGGAACTCGCCCTTAGGAACGTTAGCTTCCAGGGCGCCGACACCCTCGTGGACGTCAGCGGCGCCGTGCATCAGCACTTCCACGTCGCCCGTCAGAATCTGGGCGGCTTCTGCTGAATGTTCCATTGCAGTTGCTGACGCGTCAGTGTGCACATTTCTGCGACCGTGAACCAGGTCCTCCACGTCACCAGCTTGAAACGCCCCTTGGTGTCCCGCGGCGTCGCTGTCGGCTGAGGCCCTTGATACCTGGTTCGCTTCTTCGTCAGTTCGTGGGTGGTTTTGTTCAGATTGCAATGGCTGCTGCTGCTGCTGTTGTTGTTGCTGCTGCTCTCTTTGCTCATCTATGTTAAGTCCAGATTTCGAAAAGTCCTGATCTCCGGCAACATTAAATGCAACCACGACTTCCTGTGCACCCTGATGACCCACATCGTTAGCTCTGGCGTCATCAGGCGCGTCATTCTCGTCTTCTAATGAAAAAAAAAAGATTTTGCATTATTATCCACAAGCACACCTATTTATTATTTTTTAAATGGATAAATTAAAATAAGAGAAACATAAAGAGTAGAAAAGCAAGTACAGTAATAATAATAATACCACTACCCCGGGGGTTGAAAAGGAGCGGAAGGAGTAAAAGATTCTGAAAGCGGGAAAGGATCGAGGATGAAAAATTGAAACGTACAAAGAATAAACAGGTGACGAAGAAAACGAGTCCTCAGGCAAAGAACGTCGAACTTCGAGTCAAAGGATCAATCATGGCAACGATGAGATCAAGCTGTCGCTGTTTTCTCCATGCGAGGGCGACACGAGTCGATACTGTTACGAATATTCGCACTACATGGCAGAGCTCCACAAGCTTAAATAGCTTGTCCTTTCCAATCTAATACTTATGCTTCTGCATGTTCCACACACAAAGATCTGTTACCTGACTAGGTAATGCACTTTTTTTTATTCTAATGGCTAGGCAAACAAGAAACACTCAGTGTAAGGTACTATACCCAAAGTTGGATGAATATCCTTCTTGTGATAAATGCCTACAAATGTCACCATGCACAGAAAGAGGTCAGATTCGTGAAGTCATATTTGTACACAAATACGCCTAATTAACACAAACCCAGTTTCCCGTTGCCTGAATACTTCACTCCTGACGTTACGATTTGGACCTCTGTGCACGGTAGTGTTTGTAGACGTGTATCTCGAGAACAGAAGACAGGTATTTATCCAGATTTGGGGGAAAGGGTAGCTTTCCCTGAGCTGTACCCAGCCAACAAAATTTCTCGTCTGCTTCTTTAGTAAGAGGTATTATACTTCCTGTCCTATAGCTACAACCCTAGAACTCACCTTGCATTGGTTTGGCCTCCGTTATGTCTCTGGCACTAAGTGCCATCAGTAATAGAATGACTGACGTTGGGAACAACATTGTGAAGAACCTCTCGCAAGTCTTCGGGAGTGGAGCGTTGGCCTCTTGTATTTAAGATTCCCGTGCACTTGCAAAGTGCTGCCTCAAATACAAACCAAACGTCTAAATCTTAGGTTGGGCAGGGGTCGTTTATGCTATCTTTACAGGTGACAAGCCAGAATCACAGGTGATGTCAGGTAAAGTATCTCAACACGCTTCAAAGCGTTGAAGTTTCACAAATCACATCATCCACAGGAGGTGCAAACGATCTGAATTTGCCGACTCCATGAGTTACAGACGATTTTTATATTACACACAACCACAAAAAAGCCTCTGCAGATCTTTTCAGTTAAATAAAGTTCAAGCAGGACATTGGTTAACTTTCTAGCGTTAGTAGTGCTTATGAGAAAGCTTTAACTTCGACGTGAAACAGGACGTCAGCATAAGTTAGACTTGATGAAACAGTTCCCTGCTCAGAGACACAATCAGGTGCAGCCATAATTACATACTGTGCTACTTAAATGACCACTTTGTTTTAAAAAGAGTCCAGAAGAAATCTTTAAGGTCCAACATCTATGTGATAACGACGCACCAGGCCCCGAAAGCCAGTGACGAAGTTCAGAATCACTTTCTGCGCCTTTTCGCAAAACGTTGTCTTCTAGGCGACGTCCCAGGATATGATGTAGCGACATGACTTTGTTCCAAGGCGCGGCCGGTGACGTGTTACCTGTATTGACCAAGTATTTACTACGTGCATGTCAACGTCAGCTGCAACACGTGGAAACGACTCACCTCTCGTATGCTTTCCAAAAGTTTCCAGGCGTTAAAAACATACCTCTGCGCCAATTTGAACAGACTACATTTAAATTTCTTTTCGGCACTTTTTTAAAAAAAAAACGCAGCTTTAGGCTTCAACTGATTTTTTAAATCACTGAAAAGAAATTAAAATAGTAACTTCACATGACCGGGGCTTTTTTTTTCTTTGTGAAAGCGTGTTTCGATTTTAAGCATGAAATCGATTCGTCCCTAGTCACGTGATCCGAAAAAGCCCTGCCAGCCACGTGTTGGCCTCGTTGGCGAGGTTTAAAGGTTGATCAGCCAAGCTGGCGAAAGTGACACGTACACAACTAACAAAGTGATCGATCGATTTGAATCTCAATCTGTTCCCTTAAAAACAAAATAGCTAAAGCTCGACCTACTTCGTTAGTTCGAGCTTACATGGTTTGAGATGAATTGTAAGAGATATATCATATATGCATATCTTACCCCAACACTGTTTTTTTTTTGAGTAAATGAATATAGTTCACCATGCTACAAAGTCCTTAAAACCTGACCAGATAAATCCCGCCCTCCGAGAGATACAAACTCTTCAAACTCAGCATGCATAGAACAGGTCAAATCTTTCACTCTTATTACAAAAAGGATCTTTCTGCGTCGTCAGAGTTTCAACCAAAGGGAGAAATAGGAAAGTGGGTTAACAAAGTCTCGCGGATATATTGTTATGTGCACGGTTGAAAATGTCGATATTTGAAGACTGTGCTTCGCAATTGTACCTATGTTCCTCGCTCAGGTACTCGGGACTTTGAGACTTAACAAGTCCGAACACTTTAAAACAAAAATGCACTGGGGTGAATGACTTATACTAAAGATTTCTGTGCCTGACAAAGCATTGACGAGGTGCGACATCTTAAAAACAGTGTAAAATCCAGATCCTCGCTCAGCAAGTTGGTTGACATCCACCACTCACGACACACTTTGCTTTGTCGCCGTTCTTGTTGCACGTCTATCTGTCCAGTCAACTTCTATGCTGCGACGACAGTTACCATGGTCGACGATCAGATGCTTACCTTTCCCCATGTTGCCGAACGACTCCTCATTCAGCGAATACATTTTCTGTAATCTTTATTTAATATCAGTTTATCGACTCAAAACGTAGAAAATAGATTCACACAGTTTGTTCTTTCTTTGGCGTTCCCGAGGACCACACCCGTCAGACCTCGATCCCTCCCTGGTGACGTGGGTGGATGTTGGTTTAAGATTCTCCTTGGTGCTTTTCTTACATTGTGGCTACGTGGTCACAGCTCTGTCCGCGTCTCTCTAGTCTATGGGCAGAACTGCAGGACATTCTCAGGGAAATATTTTTAAAACATATATTTATACGCGAGAAGAGAAGAACGATAAAAAAGAACTTGTGAAAAACAATGCATACACTGTTGTAGTTTTTATATTTGTTGAAAGAAAGATATTTGAGAATATTCTTTTCCAAAGCTATATGTTCTAAATCACCACAACACAGTTAAGAAGGCAGTTTTTTTTGCGTAAGAAGCAATTACGGATAAGACATGCACATAATTCAACTGTCAAACTAATGAAATAAAATGATTTTGAAAAGTCCTAAACAAAATAGTATCAGAAATGGAAATTTTCAGCAGATCTGGCCTGATTTACTCATACAACCAGTTTTTTTCTGATAGATTTACACAAAAAATATGTTACAACTTAACAGAATAAGTATCGTGCCAGTCTGTCTACAATGAATACAATTTCATCAATGAAAGTGAACAACAGCAGACGACACTGTTGTACACCTGATGGCCTGCACTTTTATTGCAATTCTTTTTTTTTTAAGGTGCAAGATGTTTAACTGCACTCATGAGATCTGTTTAATGTTTTTGAATTTTATTTTATGAATTTATTTAATTTTATCGTCTGCTGTAACGCTTTCTTGTGTATTTGTGATACTATCAAGTATCAAGCTTAAATTTTTAGTACGGATTCATGTTCGCACTTGGGTACATTTTGAAACAGGAGTTCTGCACCGTTTGTGCCTATGCTGACATCAAGGACCGTATATAAGCCAGACACCTAGGCGCACTTAATTACGGAAAGGTTTGGTCGCCGTCATTTTAATTTCATCGCGCGAACGCAGGCACACAACCACACACACACACCACTCGTTTCCACAACTAGCGAACTATAACGAAAGTCAAGGAGAAAATAATGTACCTTTTATTGCACTTGAGATACTAAGACATCTACTGCAAGAACAAAATAGGATACATACAAGCTGAAAAATGTGGATACAAATTCATACTGAGATGCACTACAAAAGACAAAAACGCATTGCCTCAAGGTAGTACAAGAAAATAAGGCGAGAAACAACGTTACAGATACCATGACATCCCGTAGAATATCACTTAATTATGATATTTACGCATAAGAGACAACCGCCGTGACTAACCTCTCATTCTGATGTTTAATATTAAGCATGAATGATTTGTGAACTCGAAAAATTAGTATCTATTCAATCGCTAGTTGCCGTAATCTCCCCGATTTTAGTTTTTTAACTTGAGAAAAAAGTCTATGGCACAATGCTTTTTAAAATAAATTAATTGGTGGTTTGTAAAAGCTAAAAAAGAAGACTCAAGTGCTCGGAAGGAAGACTGGGGACAACTGGTTAGGGATTATATGTCCTCAAAAGCATTGCACGTGATCATCGAAAAACAGGTACAAACCTGTGTAAACTAGCAAACGCACACACACACACACGTCTATGCATGTACACTTCATATACCCTTATTCTCAAGATAGGCCATTTGTCATGAAGCGGTCAAAGAACGTAAAATAACTGTATATACAATGAGATTACATTTTGCAGCAGACTTATCTGTACACGACACAGCCTTACTGAGAAGCCCAAAATAGTCTGATATTGTCTTGGAGGCAAACTGTGCACTAAAATATTGCTGAAATATACTCAAATAAAAAGTCAGGTAAATATAAAATAAATATGTTTTGTGGATACGATATGAACTGGTGCATAAAGTGTTAAACACTATGCATAAAGTGTTTGCAAAACAATAACTATAATACCACTTCTGACTAGAATGCATCAGAAGCAACAAAAAAGAAAAACAAGGAGACTTTTCTGACAACCCGCATCAGAGTTCTTAGAGGCAATTTTGAGCAGGCTGAGTGTCCAAAGTGTCAGGATGTTTAACTAAACTGCAGGCGTGAACCCTAGCTGAAGACATGAAAAGTCTTACATTTTCTGATGCTGGGAAGGTGATGGGGGAAAACATTTCATCATAAAGCTTCAAGAGTCTCTCTTCTTTCAAAGCCTTGGCTTTTAAAAGTACAGTCAACTATCCATCATACGGAGTTAAAAAGTTTGGCTTCCATTTAATACAGTAATGCATACAAAGCACTTGTTACAAAAAAGAAAAAGAGATATTATTTCAAGGTCAAAATCTCCAACTTCAAACATTTTTCCTCTAAATATTTCGTGGTTTTCAAAATTCTGGCTATATTAATTCTACAACATTTTGTTCTTAAAAGTCTTATAGAAAATTCATTTACACAATTTGTCTGTCTTAAAAAAACTCTACCAGCTTTCTTTATAATTCCAAGGATATTAGAAAATCACTAGATGCAGACATTTTGGGATAGTTACTTAACAGCTGTGACTGGTATGATAGCTCGATGTAATTTTAGCAAAAAGAAAAAGCAGCTGACTTTCTGACAATGCAATCGTGCCAGAAAATACCCTTCACACCCAAAACAATAAAAAAAGGTAAAAAATACAGTCACTTAGATGTAGTTGCTCCATCTATCAGCTACATTTATCACACCTTTTAAATTGTTAAATGTCTTGTTGGCTACAAGATGACAGGAAAGATATTTTGGCATTAATCTGAAATAACATCTCTTCTCCTATGCAATGTTATACACTTTGCCATTTTCTCTTTTTTCTTTGCATATTCCAAGCAACATCGAGAGAAAGCACGCTGTAGTGGAAGATGCAGAAAGATCTGAATCCCAGTAACCCTGCATGAACACAGTTTTCAGCTTTTTTGCGATATCACGTTTGTTTACAACAATGTGACAACAACGACATGCAACAAAATGAACAGCAAGGCTTTCTAGCCTGCACCAGACAACAAAATATTTAAGTACCTACTGCATTACTCTTTGTGAAATGGTTGACCATTGACCTCCAATGAGCCTTATGTATGCTTGCACCTCATTATTTTAACACATGTGAGAAATGCCTTGATTTCCCCTTTGTACACATTTTAGCATCCAGAAATAATACTGACAAGTACTTGAAGTGGGCACGACAATAAGCTGTTCATGGCCATGCAGTATACTTTTATTTCATCAATACAGAGTTGTGGGTACGAAATTACTTTTACTTTCATTCTATAAATGTGATCCACAACCAGTCACTTTGAAATTCACTTAAAATGCACATGGCTACAGGTCTCATAATGTAGAATTTTCTAGAAAGAAAGCAAAATGCCTCACAATGTAGACTTTTCTGGAAAGAAAGCCAAATAGCATCATTAGCTGAGAAAAAAATTAGGTGTTGCAAATAATGTAAAACTCGATTGAAGCTACCCCCCCAAAAAACCCAAACAAACACACACAAAAACAAATCAAAATGCCCAAAGCATATGTTGCTGGTTAAATCTGCAAGATCAACATGCTACCAGTAAATCCTTACTGCCGCGGTTCTCAACCTGGGGGGCGCAAGCTGCTGAAAAGGGGGCCGCAAAGGCGGTCATTTTCTCATATCTCATATAGGTATTAGTGGCTAAGGGGGGCGCGCGGACGTACCTTTATTCATCTGGGGGGGGGGGGCGTCACAAGTAAAAGGTTGAGAAACGCTGCCTTACTGGCTGAAGGCCAGACCTGCCTGGTAGAGTTAGCTAAACCTCAATTTAGATAAAGTAGCTGGATGCCTAAAACCGGTCTGTTCTCGCTGACCTCCTTGCTCCACACAAAAATAGTAGACATGTCAGTTTCTATTTTAGCTATATCTCGAACACAGAATATGCATTCCTCCCACACACAATAAAGCCTCCAAACTAATAGTAATACAGCCTCTAGGCTTTCTGCTCAAAGCAAGATTTTGACCTCTGATCATTGTAAGTGTACTTCTTCTAGACATGAGGAAATTAAAAGCTGCTGAATTCATCTGCTGCTTATGTCAGTCAACAAATATGAGGAAATATGTCACAGCAAACATTAGAATACTGTCTTGAAAGATGCTGATATGTGTATTTTGTAAGACGTTTCACATTCTTTAACAGATTCCAGTGGTTTTCATTTCAAAGGAAATACTTCTTTAATTCAATGGACCTGGGCTATTTACTGCATAATACTAACCACTACTGCATATATGTGGAGCGACCAAAAGATATGGTTGAATGTTCATCAGTCATGAAAACTAGATAAAACAACAGAGATCATTTTATTGAAAGAACTATGATGCCAAAAAAAAAACAAAAAAACCCTCAAAATAATTAGAACTCTCTCTCTCTCTCTCACACACACACACACACACACACACACAAACATATTTCCAGACAAAATTACATGCTGCTAAAAGAGCTGCTGTAGCATGGTTAGAAGATTAGCATTATTGATATTGTTATAAACCTTAAACCATTTTCATGGCAGGCAAACATTTGTCTGTAGCAATAAGCTATAAACAAAATAACAAGAACAAAAAAGCAAGAAAAGCCTAGCAATAAAATAGACAAGAAGTGCAATCCAAGATCTATACATCCCATATCACAAATACTTCAAAACTGAACAAGTAAATAAGAAAATGTAGATGGAAACAACTTTTTTCCTTGCTAAAACATGGGCTAAAAAACAAAAAGGGCACTTGCTCAATACCGCCGTTACATCTGGTAAGTGGATCAAAATGCCCTTCGAATGCTACTGCATAAGTGCGTAAGATTAATACAAACGTATGTGAAAAACCAGTATACATCATTAGCACCATCATCCTTCTGAAAGAATTTGATTGACTGCAGTCAGACACTTACAACAGCCTTGTTTAGAGGGACGAAGCAGCACAGATTTCAAGAAAATCACTCGGGCAAATAGTTTGTTATTGCACCTTGAAATTTTGAAAATTTAAACCCCTATTTTTTTCAAAAGCTTTAAAGGCATTAAGTATCACAAGATTAATTACTCTGCAACAAATGCAAATGAAGACTATAAATGCATCAATCAAAGCATGTAACCAAGTTTTTTTTTAAAAATAGGTCACAGGAAATGAGACAATTTCTTATAATTTCTTGAGCTACCATGAAAACAGTATGCTATAAAAATACTAGACAATCTGTATAACTCTGCTTCCAAATAAGCAGATTTTACAAAGATCAAACACAAGAACAGAGATATCATCACAGATGAATGCCTTGTAACTTAAACTAAGCCCACACATACAGTGACAATGTGAGGCTCCTATCTCACCTAATATATTTACCTTTTAAGGAGGAAACCTGGTAAAAAAAAAAAGTTCCAAAACCACATCTACTTGAATGGTATTGCTTAATATCATTGGAGGGGGAGTATGTTTATCATATTAAATTGTGAATGATCTTTAATGAGTTTATGTGCAATATGTATAAACATTTTTTATGTATATACAATAGTGCAACAAACTACAAAAAAAAAACAAGCAAACAAAACACATAGCTCATCTGAGATCTTTACTAATATCTGCACATATCTGACAGCTTTCAGCAAGTCTGTAGAAACCAGGTTAACATTAAATAGTACAAAAATGCACTACATGAACACCTCTCCTACCTATAACCCAGTGACTGGCCTGATATAAGATATGTTAGAGAATCACAATCCATTAAGCTAAAGCACTAATCAACTTTGTTTTAATTACGATGAAAACTATCCACAATGACAATGCAGCCTTGTTTACTTGCAATTTCAATGTTAATGCCTTTCAATTCAGATTGAAATTACATTTATCACAAAGAAAAGTGTTAAAACATCCAGAGAAAGAAATACAGACGTATATAATTCAGAAGGTAAAAGTGTTGTTCATTAATTCAAAGCACACTTGGTAGTCTGCCCTTGTAGGTTTTGTGGGCACCAATCTTTATTATTAAGCATTCTCTCAAACTTTTTAACACTCCAACCATCCTTTTATAGTTAAATTTGGTTTCTGTCAACAGGGCCTTTTGATTTTCTGTTTTTGCATTGGAAATAATCACAAAGTTTACAATCTCCTACTCTTGAAAATTCTTTAAACACTGATTTGCATCAAGAGAGATTCCAGGCATGACCAATAATTTTGCAAATGGACAATCAAATCAGTTTGAACACTAGACATATGCCCCAAAATATAAAATAAATAAATTGTGTAGGCCTGACAAAAGACACGGTTATGAGTTCTGTAGCTTGCTATAGGTACAAATTTTTAAAATTAAATTTCCTTGGAATACAATAACACTGAGCATTACTAGCACCCCTAGAGATTTATACAGTCCTCTAAACATGAGATATTCTACATAAAACAATAATATATAATAAAGAAAAATTCAAAATATAAAAGTGCTATGTTAATAAATGATTGTGTTAATGTCTGATTTTTCAAATGTGCTTTTCTGTGTTTAAGTGTGTTGACATAAGTTACTTTATTAGAAGACTAAAAGGATATATGCTTACAAGACTTGCTTTCCTTTCAAGAGACTATGATGAGTCTCTAAGTAAACTGATAAACAATTCTCGCAGACAGCTCAAAGCATAGCAACACATAAAGTTGGCTAGGGGGTGTGGTTGGTGTTTTATGGCGAGCCAGAAACTAAGGCTATATCATATCAGCCCTGTAAACAGATGCCACATGCAGAGAAAGCTTGCTGGGTCCCAGCAGAGGCAAACACACTGGCAATAACAGCAGTTGTTTATAATGCAAAAGCATGCTTTATAATATTAAAAATACAAGTGCATCATGGCATCAGAAGTGGTAGGTCATTGTCACTTTCCACAATGCCTATAAAACTCTGGATTTTTTTTACACAGCATAGAGACAAAAGGAATACTGAAGATTGGATTACCCTTTGCGGTATATATAACCTAACAAGCACCATTTTCCTCCACTGCTCATTTTAGAACATCTGCTATTCTACTGTTCTTTTTTGTTAAAAAAAATAGTTTAAAGCACCCTCATACATCAACAAGAAAGGTAGGAAGATTATTAATGAAATACTGACAGACACTAAAAATCACTGAGCACTAACTGAAGACAACAGAAGCTTAGAAAACTAAAACCAACCTGAAAAGAAACAAACTTTATAAAAAAAAGAAATCTTAAACATCATTTCTTTCATCAAGTGTGTTTCTATTAATGTTAACAATTAGCCTTACAGCCATAGAAGATTTTGTAAATGCTTTAAAATACAATTCTAATGGTGATAAATGTTAATACTGCAAAGGACAAATCGCAGGCACAGTTAATGAGATGTTAGAACTTGTGGATAAATACTTTTGAATTTTCTATCATCAGAAATAGTTAAGTGTCTTTATGATTAACATGCATAATTCAAAAACTTCATGCTGAAAGCTACACAAAACTAATGAACTCCTGTCTGGCAAAGTATACAAACAAAAAGCTGTAGGAAAATATTAGTTTTTTAATTAATGCTTTTTAAAGCAGAACACTAGAGAAGTTTGAGCAAAATTGTCTAGCTATGATTAAATATCCCGAAAACTTCCTTGCCATGTCAAATAAAGGTGAACTTGGCATTTCATTTGCATTTATTTTAATACAAATGTTTATATAAAAGGATATGTTTACTTTGTTAACCTTAGGATGTTTAATGGAAAACATTTTGTGTTCCCTTCAAAATCCATAAAAAACTCTTACATTGGGAAGCACCTTCTGTAAGCATCTATAACTATATTTGTAGCTGTTCATAAAGTTAAACAATACAAAATGGATCCCAAAAGTTCTTTTTTTCCTTTCAGCTTTGACATGTAAACTGCATATTTTATAATCACTAAATAATTAAGTAATATTAACAAAAATAGCTGCATGCCCCATCCTGCCTGACCCTCACAAAAAAATCTAAACTTTGCATCACTAGCAGATTTTATTCTCCTGTTGATCTTCTTTCCATATAATCAACTTCTTTAGCTAGTTTGTATTACTGCAATATTATAAAACTGTAAAGGAACGATGTTGTCATTTAGTATCCTTTAGCATTACTTTGCTTTATTAGGAGGAAATCCTCTACAAAATCCTCTTCCTCACATAAAAAAAAACAAAACAAAAAAAAAAAAAAACACCACCAACAAACAAACCCCAAGACAAAAGCAAAAACAAACCCATAACAAAATGCACCAAAAGGCACACCTCAAGTTGTAATTCCAACTACTTACAGTGTGAAAGTTAGTTGGTCAAACGACAAGTTTGTCCATATCTTTTTCTAACTGAACTGAAACAAAGTGATGGTGGGGGTTACACTGTTGTGTGCTTCTTGAAGTCCAGGGCACAAGAATTGACACAGTAACGAATCCCTGTTGGTTTGGGGCCATCATCAAAAACGTGGCCCAGGTGAGCACGACAATCGCCACACTTCACTTCCATTCTCTGCATACCTGTTACCAGAAACAACCTTAATTTTATTATTTCTTGGCTGCTGAGCAAAACTCAATCCCAATGAACTAAAATCCCAATTTCAAAAGTGCTTGAATATCGAAGCTAGATTTGCATTTATGCTGAAAATTTTCAACTTAAGAACTATCTACTGTTCTAGACAATTACTTCATTCAATATCAGAAAAATCTACTATAGAGTGATATAACTTTTATTTTTCCCATGGAATTGAGACTGAGATAAGAATTTCACATTCACAAACATATGTGCACACATGCATGCCTGCATGCGTATGTACACGTGATCTTTAAAGAGCTATGATTTAAGTATGTGAGCTGTGCTTCGATATAATATTTAGATAGAAGTAGGCCATTATTCTGATAGTATTCTCAACTGTTATGCCATGCACAAATTTTAATAAAAGAATAAATGTGTCTGGTTACTCCTCTACCTGTTTCATAATATCTTTAATATTTTTTAGACTTCCAGACAATGGCTTACATTATAATTATGGAATCTTATGCACAACTAAATCATCAGCATATTAATTATGTTATCTCATAATGGATAAGATAAACATAACTAAATCCAACAGTTGCACTGGTTACTTCAAGAGAAGTAAATTTAACAAAGAAAAAAATGTGATAAAATTTAATAAAGAAAAAAAAAAACAATTAAAACAGGCAATTGTTTAGAACCAAGAAATTTTTAAGACCTATTGATGTCAGACTGAAAGCTGTGGTTAAATTATGCACTTTGATTACTTACCGTGTGTTGTATCAACTGATAAAATAACTTTATCTTTGTTGATGACATCATGAAAGGCGGGCCAGCCGGACTTGGAGTCAAATTTGGTTTCGGATGCAAAGATTGGATTGCCACAAACAACACAGTTGTACACACCTTCATCCTTCCAGTTAACAAATTTCCCAGAGTAGGCACTGCATGATGAATGCAAAAAGCATATTTGACATTCTTACATTAACTGCATCAATCCTTAGTCTTATATATATTTTTCAGATATTTCTAGAAGCATTCATGTACTTAAACAGAAGTGCCAAAACTGCTAATTTCCTTTTATAAACCGAAGTCAAGTTATTGCTAACCAAAATAGGTGTTTTGGGGTTGACTTTTGAAAATATAAGGAGATGATTCATTAGTAAACAAGTTGTAGCATCTTGCTTCCCTCAAAGGAAAAAAAAACTACAAGAGGAAAAATAGTTTTGTCTAATGCTCCTATCTTATAAATGCTTTTTGTGAGTGTTGATTTAAGTTAATGTAAAATGTGACCCATTTTATTTATTTACCTCTCTGTTCCTTTTTCCTGAGTGACACGAAATTGCATTGGAGACAGCTGTTTTCGCAGCTCTTCTTTTTCCAGCTGTACTGCACACTGCCCCTCTGACTTACATACTCCCTGGAGCTTTTTTAGTTTTGCTGGCACTTCTTGTTGTTTGGTTACAGTGTGGAGGATATTCATGATTGTTGACAACTTTTTTTTGTCCTCTGACTAAAAGGTGAGTTATTCTTTGGGGCAGCGTCAACACCAACCAAGGCACATCATAAAGGTGGCCTGATAAGAGCAAAGGATCCAGTGGCACTAATCAAATGCATAGTGATTAAAACAGTGATTAATTATTAAAAAAACTCTGCATTATAGACCTACTTCCTTCCTTCCCTCCTCCCCTTGACAAAGACACATTGGCATTGTGAGTTTTATTTGTCATCTTTGATAACTTTATCTTATAGGTCACTGGACTTTTTAAATATTTTACAGCCAGCTAATCCACTTTTCATGTTACAGTAATAATAACAGAAATAATAATGAATTTATAAAGCTATTTTTCTGCTTGAGAGTTTGGCAGCAAGCTTACATATATACAAGATGAATATCATAATCTTTTACCATTCTGCATTAATGTGTTTTCTTTCCTTTCTTCAGCTTTACAGTCTCCTTAAACATTTTATATTTATAGTGTAAAGGGAGGGGTATTTGTTTGCGCAATAAACTAGATAGTGTCTTCATTAGGGATCAGTCAATTTACATATTTGCCAATTCAAATAAGTTGATTGAACCACTCCCATGAGTTGATTCATCTAGAGCCACTGATACCAGAAGTGACTATTCACAAAACTTGTCTTCATTTCCCACATCCCCTTCCTTACTTGTGCAGCACAATATTTCTTGTGGGACTAGGGTTATTGAATTTGTTTGCATGCACATCATGCACACACAACTAATGAGAGGGATATATGTACAGATAAAGCAATAATGATAAACTAAGGTGACAATCTTGAATTGACAAAAATAGTAACTACGTGATATGCGTAATTAGCACATGGTCCCAGGTGTCCCACTGACTGATGTCTGTTTTGCTGTCCCTTTTGTATGATGTTAAAGGGCATACAACTTGAGAACGAAAGTAAGATATTCACCCAGATTTGGAGAAATCGTATCTTGTACGAAATCCTACTGAATTCTACATAATCATTAAAAATAAATAAATAAAAATAAACAAGTAAAAAAAACTGCACACTACTAGTCCTTTAAGGAGAATCTATACGTGGGTCTCAGTATAACAAATGGAATGTGGAACTTTCACGGAAAATATATTCGTTATATTCTTACTTATGGGCAAGACAAAGAAAATCTTCCATTTCTTTCCACATAAGTTGTGTTCCTTTATCTAGTAATGTATTGGTTTAAGCATCTTCTTTTTAAATTTTGCACTTCTTAATTATCATTGACCCACTATGCTGCTGACAGAACAGTTCGCCTCTCTGATGGTTGTTCCAAACTTTCGTCGACTGGTAACTAAAGTTCTTGATACTGTAATTTTCTCAAAAGTCATTAACTTGTTAAGGATTAAATGGGATGAAAAGTAACCACCTTTACAGTTTTAATTACTTTACTGAATGTAATATGAGAAGCATACCTACCAAAGACAGATGATTCCTCAAAATCAACTCCGTTTTCGGCGAACGGCAAAACAAAATGTTGGATCCATGTTGGAAGATCACTTCCGGATACCAGCATTATCTTTCCCTTGACTCGGGGGAGGGGGGGTGATAAGAAGGGATGAGACTAATATAAAGTGTTGAAGTTTCAATTGGAAAGGTTTAGCACACTGAAGATTGATGTTAATTTCAACCATAACTATACTATTTAATTTATGTTTCTTAAACCTTAAAATTCTTTGGTAAATCATAAAAACTGTAGCCCAAACGAGGCCCAAAAAGAGGATATTGATAGTGAAGTTCTTGCCCCATGCAAATCCTACCGAGCATCACGTGCCCTTATATGGGCAAACAGCAAGAGTATCAATATTCCAGAGCCCAATGATCGACATCTTTATCAGATTATAGAAGTGTCTTAGATTACGTATACATATACTACTCGATCTATCTCTGAAACAAAGACATGGTTGCATGCGCATCGTAATTGACGTGCGCAAGGATTTTTTTTTTTTAGGCGACTAGCTATATATATTGCACGGCGATGTGGGGAGGGAAGTATAGGGCTACATCAGAAAGTATAGATGTCTATATATATATATGCTCTGGCTATCATGGCAACACGAACGAAAGCTTGAAGCAAGTAGCGCTTCGTTGATCAGGTTACGCATATTGAAGACATATATAAATGTGGCTCCACCCTTTTGGAGATCGATATAGGCCGGTGATAGTCAATTATTATCGAGTTACAGCAGTTTCTTTCTGATGGCATAAAACACCCTTTCCACACTCTGATGTATGCCCATTTCTTTTCTTTTTTTTCGACTCTACCTTTCTTAAGAAGATAATCGTCTTTGCAAGTTTAGGCTGTTGAAGACCTCGACAGGCTTTGGCAATTGTGAGATGAGTACCCTTGCCACGTTATTTCGTTTGCGTCTTTTCACACTGGCTAGAAAATCACCGTATTTGCCTAAGGTTCTTTTGTACCTCCTTAGTAGTGGTATGGTGTTTGTAACAGACATTATGGAACTTCTTGTACCATCTCATTCTCACCCTCTCAGTAATAGCGATTCTCTACTCGATCATATCCTGAGGCTCTTGACTGTTTGGCTACATTGCTCAGAGTATCGGTGTTTTGCGTTAAAGCAGACGTGAATTTTTCTCAAGAAGAGTAACAGTGTATGCAGTTTTTAAATCTTACACTCAATGTGATACAAACATATCACAGGTTTGGGTGTGTTAGGTCACATATATGTTCCATCTTACTATAATAATGCTCTAGTCCCGAACAAACAGAGGAGAATCAACTGAAATCGTGAAAGTGCGACAGAAATAAAATCAAAACAAGATATTCAGTTGACTTTTCTCCTTAAGTTGAGTATCCCTTGTATAATTTGATTAGGCCTTTCCCTCACTTTCTTTTCAAAGACTCTGTTTCCGCAGTTTCATTTTCTTCTAGCTTCCCCATTTTGTTTGCTCTGGCTAGCTTTAGCGCACATAAAGTGGGTTAAAAATCTGAAACTACCGCTGAGCGTTGTTGGTATGTTGTGTACTGCACTAATGATAAGCTGTCATGTACCAACACATAGCAGGTAAACTTTTAATTTATTGGCGTAAGAAAAATCTGATGCAGCGACTGAGCTCATTCTAGATTTTGTTTAATAACACGAGCGTTGTGAGCATAGAGCGATGTGGGCGTTTGCTTGTTGGAGCACGTCTGTCGAACTCATCCACTGTTGTTCCAAATTGGTGACAACCATTTTACCTGTGACTGTGATCAGTTCGATTCGTACAGCTGTGGGACATATCGGTGATGATTAATTAGTAGAAAATTTGTCATTTAATGTGATTTATGCTGCCCATTTTTTAATATAAACGCAAATCTGAAAATGAAGTAACCGACGCAATCATTCTTACAAAATTTATAATAGATAAATATCATGGCGTTCATCTCTAGTGAACATAAAACAAATCAATTTTGATAATTGGCTGTTTGTTGGTTTATGAGGGATTTGTAAAATATCAGATCTTTTTAAATTATCAGAATCTTCATGAATGTGGAAACGATTTTTTTTTAAAAAAAATACGTTACTATAGTCACCATTACATGTCAGATTAATAATAGATGGCCAAGTAATGCAGGGATTTTTATTTTCAATAAGAAATTAGCATTTCGTGCCATTTTACAGCACAAAAAGATGTGCTTCACCACACAGAACACTGCAGACTCTGAAAACTTAAAGCCTGCATGGATGTCCATCAACAAACTGAAAATGAATTATGAGAATACTGAAGTCCTTTCGATAGCCATTGTCAGTAGACTGAATTTTTTTGCTATCCACCATTTTTACTTTGTCTGGGATGAACAATGAACATCTCTCTTTCCCAGACCATCAAAATTGGGATGTTATCATCGACACATCATTATGTTTTGAAAGCACCAATTCAGTCTGTAGGTTCTTCTTCCTAAGTGTCGAAGGATCAGTCACATCCTTTCTACCACCAACAACTACACCGACAAGCTTATGTCGGCTTTTGTGTTGTCTGGCTGGATTACTGCAGCTCTCTACTCGTCATCTCCTTAACTGCCAACTGGACAAAACTTCAAAAGGCGCAAAATAATGCTGCTCATTTTGTCTTTCATAAGGGAAAAGCAGACCATGCTATGCAAGCTTCACTCACTTCCATGTGTAGTCTTCATGGCCTCTATATGCTGCCATAGTCTTCATGGGCTTGCCACAGCATACCTTCCTGAGCTGCTGTTGCCACCCAAGTCGGTCACTTTAGTCTGCTTGTGTTGCCCACCTCTCTGCATCAGGCATCAGATGGGAGAAATTCCTTCTCTTTTTCAGGCCCCACTGTTTGGAATTCATTTTGCCACTTTCTTTTCAAACTGTGTCTACATTTAAAGCTTTTAAGTGCGGCCTCAAAATCCAACTTTTTACAGAAATGTATTTCTTTATCATGCATACTGTTGTGCTCACAACTTGTCTTCATCTATGCACTTCATTCATGTTTGCCATGGTGTCTTCAGCTGATGCTTTTGTTTCTTATATGGTTGACTGTTGGTTCATTTAAAGTTTTCATATACACCAGACTGAGCTAGCATCTACGCTGGGAAACGTGTTCAACAAATTCAGTTATTTTAAAAATAGTTTGGATTTAATCAAGAATGTGAAGGAAATATTGTCTTCTAGTTTCTATTTATATATACTTGGTTTGACTTGTTGATCAACATTGTAAAATATTCACTCAAAATATTCTATATAGTTTTATTGGATTTCAAATGATGAAGTCATTGATGAGGACATTTTTTTCTGAACCATGTTAAGACACCAGCTAGTTAAAACATACAATTGAACTGTATTAAAGATAGAACAGCATAGACTTAACACTTATCGTTATTATAATAATAATATTAAAATGTTCTTTTACATCATGTAATAAACTTCTGGAGAACATAAAACTTCTGTGTAACTTTTTTCAGGTTTTCACAGCCAGATAGACATACATAATGGCCAGCATTGACAAAGATGTTTCATCAAGGGCTGCAATGACAGACTTGGCAATCGATATGGCTGACAAGCTTATTGATGCCTTTCAGAAAGTAGCAGACGGTAGCGGAGATGGTGCTTGCGAAAGCCCTCATACTGGACTTGCAAGTTATGGCAACCATTCTGGGGACCAAGGCACAGAAAATGATAACAACGATGGGGATGAAACCTGGCATGAGATGATAGAGGAAGATGATGATGCAGATGAAGCAGAGGAGGAGGAGGATGGTTTGGAACGAGAAAACATAGAGACACTTATCAGCCCCATAGGTGCTCATGGCTTTGATGCCCACCTTGCCTCACAGGACAGTGACGAGGAAGGAAGTGATATAATTTTTACTCCAGCACGGGCACTTCAGTTTGATGGCTCTGATGGAGATGATCAGGCAACTGTAGATCAGAAGTACTTGCCTAGAAGAGTTTTCATTCAGTCGGATTTTACACAAGACCGACCAGAACTGCATGGGTCAGAAGAGGCAGACTGCGTTGCACCTGGAGCAGGTCTGGGAGCATACTTGGTCGACCAGTCTCAGAATGTTCGAATCATCGAAGGCCATGATGACATTGACAAAGGTGCAGCATTCATATCCCAGCGAAACACATTTCTTCACACCCAGCTGGTGCAGCTGCCCATCCTCATAGCTGATGACTACCTCAATCAGACGGCAAATCTCTACGACAGTCTAGAGAGAGATGACCATTTCTACCCAGAAGATGGTGACAGGGAACATGGCAGCTTCAAAGAGGGACAGGACCAAAACAACAGAGAATCGGTCAGCGGCGAAGACGAAATGTCTGGCAAGACTCACCAGCCAGACCTGGGAGATGAAAACACTGATCACCAGCATGCCATAGGCTACACTTACGGTGGGCAGCAGTTTTCATCCAGATTGTTACAGGCCACTGATCCCAGTGAACAGGAGAAAATGGATAATGATGACATGACTGCTAAGGCTCTTTCCAAAGCCATGTGCACAGTAACAATGGTGGAGGCTAGTCAGCTGGATGGGCAGCATCAGTTACATGGGAAAGACGATGATGAAGACGATACAAACTCCGTGAAAGAGGAGGACCGTGATGCTCAGGCATTTATAGCCCCTTTCCTGATACCTGTGCATGGGCCAGCTGCAAATTCCAAAGCATTTGGCAGTGACAAGACCAGCTTGATGGGATTGGAACAGAATCAGGTGACTGGTGCCAGAACCATCAGACCGGGAAATGCAGCTAATTTAAGGAACAACAGGAAGTCAGTTGTAGAGGTTGTTGCAGGAAGGTCCAGGAACCAGCAAGCTGCCACACACAGCAGAACAGGAATTGGGCCTGGTGCAGGAGGCGATAGTAATTCGCAGCAGGTTTGTCCTCGACTGAGCTGTGCAGAGCAGAGGCTGACAGCTGCAGGAAGCAGTAATGTCATGCACAGCCGCATTGGAGTAGGATCGTATGTCAGGCAGCCAACCAATGGAGCCCAGAGACCAGCTGTTCAAGGCTCTGCCTCTGCACAGACTGCCAACCATGTCCTTCATGTGGGCGATGCGGATGCTGTTGGTGGAGATGGTGATGGTGCAGGTGATGGAGAGAGTTCAAATCCCATAGCTCCAGCACAGATAGGAGTATCCATTGTGGGAACTTCCCTACAGTCCAGGACATCCTCCCAGGGCTCAGTCCAGTCAGCAGCTAGCGGCAACAGCCACAGTCGTGTTGGCGGGGTGGGCAAAGAGTCGAACAGCAGCCACAACACTGTTTCTTCATCCCGACCAGCAATGCCGAGATCTGCAGACCACAAACTTAGTGGCAATGGTGTGAGGCAAGGATTACCACCACAGAATGCTCCACCTCAAACCCAGCTCCCACAGCATTCTCATCCCACTATGGCCAGATCCACCACCCACTTGCACCCTGAACCAAAGTTAAAGTCTGCAGGTAAGTCCACTGCAAGTGCACTGGATAACAGAACCTTGCTTCTGCATAAACAGAAGCAGTTACAACAGGAACAGCAACAGCTGCTTATTCAACAAAAGCATCTACAACAGCGGATACAGCAACAACCACCTGGGTCCTTCTATCCTTCAGATGCAGACCAGTTTATTCATCACCATCCAGAGGTGGTTGATACGCAGGTGGGACATGTACCACAACCATAGACAGATATATATGTGTGTGGGTGTGCGTGTGTACATGCATGTGTATATGTACGCATTTTGTATGCGTGTGTGTGTATGTTTGTGCATATGTCCATGTGTGTGCATGAGTGTGAGTTTGAAACCCTGTATTTTTGCATTGTAGATGGTGTGTGTATCTCCATGCTCTCCATTCATAAAATGCAAGGGGACTTTGTGTGTTATTTTTATGTTGCTAACAACCTTTATGTTGTGTGTTATTGCCCAGCTAAGCAAAGGTCTCACCACCAGCATCAGTGTTGAAATGCAGGGAGTAGAGGAAGTACGCACCCAGTTACAGAGCATGCTCAAACATCCAAAAGATTCAGTGCCTTTCGGTGAGAAACTGATAGCATTCTTTAGACTGTGTAAAATGTTTACATATCTTGCATATTTGTGTAGATTACATTATTTACAAAAGATCATGAGATAACTAACAAATCATCAGATAACAAATACTATAGAAAGTGTTTTGGTGTAATTCTTAACTCTCTTAGCATGGCATAAAAATGTAACATTACAATGACAGGCTTATAACTGAAGACTGTGAAGACCACAGCAGGTAAAGTTTGTTTTTTATTATTGCTGCTCTGAGGTAAACATAGACCAAGAAACCTATACATTTTTGGTAAAGAGAAAACTTGAACTTCGCAATAAAAGTAATGAAAATTGCCTTGCCCATGCTACCCGGCAAAGCCTCAATCGTGGCCCATTAGGGCCAAAGGGTTAAAGACCCAGTGGAGTTGGAAAAAATGAGCTGGACTCTGCTGCTAATGTTATCATCAGGCATATGGATTTCAAAGTGTATATGAGATTCTTAATGGCTAACAATCTATTTCCAGTTTTGCGTCTTTTTGATGTTGCTAGCTAGTAATGGTGTCCATACCTGCTTTTAATGATAAGAAAGATAAGCAGCCTATTTTGGATTTCACTTGGTTTTCTTTCTTTAAGCTCGATATTTCAGATAGCTAACTCCAAAAGACTATAACTTCTATTTAATTCTTAAGTCTGGTAAAAATAGAAGAAATGTATTCTTCTTTCTTCTTTTGCATTACAGACCACCAAGGCTTTGACTATGCTGATTTAGCTACAGACCAGTTGCCAGATAGACATGGAAGTCTACATGATGTTGAGAGCAGTTCTTTGTCAGGGTTGGTGCACATTTGCTTTAGACACAGTATGCAGTCAGTTAAGAAATTATTTTGTGTGTTGTTAATTTTCCATATTTGAAGCTTTCCAACTAATGCAATTCTTCATATACAGAAAATAAGGCGGAAGCGGTGGGTGATAGAAATTTGTTAAATGTGAAAACAGTGAACACAAAATTATACAATGACCCACCGCTTCTGCCTTATTTTCTGTATATGAAGAATTGCATTAAGTGGACACTGTCACTACTACTGCTAATAATAATACAGCGAATTTATATAGCACCTTTCCCCAGCACCAGCTTTACCTACAAGTCTACAAGCACACATCCTTCTAGGGTAGGCATCAAGTGTACTTTCATGCACAAACATGCACCCAACATGTGCACAAACATGCATGCACACAATACAGTGTAAAGTGCATGCACACACAAACATAGAGGATGGAGTAAAACCACTGACAATCAGCCCTGTATATTATTGTGACATCAGTTGGATGTCTTTTTCATATTAGTTCAAAAAGGTGGTGTAGAGGAGAAGGGAATGGTACTGGTAGATAAACCACTGCTGTTTATAGGATTTGATTTTATGAGTAATGTAAGGGTATGATGCTTGCTCTTTCATATTAAGTGGCTGACAATTTTTTTTCTTTTTTTACTATTTTCATTAATGTTCCTTACATGTATTTATTTGCTTATTAATGGGTTCCTTTGCAGGATGAAAGGATTTGACGAGGTGTCAGATATGTTTGATAGTTTTCCGAGTTTCTCCTACAAGATCTTTTCTGACATGTCTAGAGGTGACGCTTCTGTGCAGAATGAAAATGCTTACCTACGAGATTGCCTTGAAAAAGAACGCTACCGGCGAAAGGTGATGTATAAGCTGTTTTGTCAGATTTCTGCTGTAGCTACTTCAAATTCTTAGTTTCACATTTCACTTGGATTAGGAAAAGATGTGTAAAGAAAAGAAAAGATGGCCTGTTCAGCATCAGGTACACTGCTGCTTGCATAGAACCCTTCCCTCGGTATCATCACGTTATAATTCCTTCTTTGCTGTTCATAAATATAGGATGCAAATAGTTATATGCATAGATAAAGCACTGATGATTAAGATGTTGTGTGTATATATATATTAGATTAATAACCAAAAATAGCTTCTGATTCAGTTTTTTTCCTTTAATTTTCAGCATTGTGAACATCAGATACAAAACCTGAATGCAAAGGTACAATCTCTGTCATTTATGTATCTTTATCCTAAATTTTCACTATACTAACATTCCTTGGAGATTGCTTTTCTGATAATTGAAGGTGGCTGTTTTAAAGAATTTCAAGAATTCTATAATTTGACTATTAATTAGTAATTTATGAAAAGAAAGTCATTGATTTTATTCAGTGTTTTCTTTTATGAAGTATATTGTAAATTGTAGCATTTAGGATCGTGTAATTTGTAACTTTACTCCTTTCAGAGGATTTAAAAAAATGCTAAGATAGTTGCCTTTCTGAGTGTCGAGCAAGGCATCATTTGAATAAATATTTTCATATGTGTCATGCTTTTACTAGCTTTGGGTTTTTCTCTTTCTGAATGTTTTTTATTACAGCTTTTACCATAATTATCTAACAGATGCTTGTGGAGTGATCCATCCCAGGTAGTATTTCTGTTCATGTGTTTATTTATTTAAATATTTGTTTTATAACTGATATTTTTATGTCTTAATTGACTGCAGCTTTTGGAGCTTCAGCAGCAGCTGGTTGTTGCTGTCTCCACTGACAAGCGTAAGGACCTCATGATTGATCAGCTTGACAAGGTGAGTTCTTTGGTGTTTTATAAGGAGCTGACTGCTTGTACCAGCATAATAAACTCTTGGCAATAAGACTGCAGTAGTAGGGCCCCTGAAAGTCAGGTGGATAAGTTGGGACTTTCACTTAAGTATGTGTTGTTTGTGTGTGGGTGTGAAAGAGTGAGAGTGTGTGCATGAGAGAGTAAGTTTGAGTGTGTGTGTGAGTGAGAGAGTGAGTTTGAGTATGTGTAAATGAGTGAGTGACTGAGGGAGAGAGTATGTGTGTTAGTGTGAGAGTTTGAGTGTATGTCAGAGTGAGAGAGAGAGTGTGTGTGTGTGTTAACCTCTGTAGTCAATATCTCACTCCATGTATGTTGCATAGCAACTGGGAAAAGTTGTAGAAAGGTGGAAAAGAAGAGAAGCTGAGAAGGATGAATACATGCAGATGATGATGAAGGAGAAGTTGCAGATTGAAGAGACGCTTCAGAAACAGCAGACAGTAAGCCCTTTTTTTTAGCATTTGTCTCATTGTCTTCCTTTTCCCGTTTACTCTTGAGTTTCAGTGTGAACAGCCTGTGCAATAGTTTAACATTATCCATCTATCTTTAAGTAAACACCATCAAATATGCATTCCATGGAATTAAAAGTTTGGAATATATATTGGTCCTGTTTCCAAAGACCTTAGTTGATCAAAGACAGTCTGCAAGACCACTATATAAGGCACACTTATTTTTCTGACACATCTGATAACAAGTGAAATTATGACAACAATGGATTAGGGGAGTTTATGTTACATTCCTGACAAAAAAACAAAAACATTTTCTCCAGAGCTAGAAGCTGTTTGAAATTTTTGCCCTTCAGGGGGGATAAACAGAATTTCCAGGACTTGATAAGAAAGTCTATTTAAAAAAAAATCTATTTCTTGCCATATAAGATTAACTTAAATCTGACTTGTTTCTTTTTTGTGAACATGTTTCTCCTACATTAAATTTATGAAAGTGATGGAAATAATTTTATGACTTTCAAGAAATGTGTGGAATATGAAGAATTCTAAATAATTCTTAGTGTCCTGTGTTTCTTGAGATGATTGACAGTTTTGAGAAGGACTTGGCAAGAACTGTGGAGGAACTGAAACAAGAGAAAGAGATGTCTTCAGAGGTTGTGGAAAAAATGAAGGAAGAGGTGTGTTAAAAATATTGTTTAAACAGGAAGGAAAAAAAACCAGTCTCAAACATTCATACACCAAGGACATACACATGGTACAGACACATACACACATTCTCATTTTTGTTAGAAATAGAGCATTTAAATATTATTTTACCTTATTTCATATTAAAATTGTATATTTTAATTCATTCAAGAATTTTTCATGTTGATGAAAAGCTCTTGATGGCCATCTTTGTAAATATATGAAAAGACAGCTTATTCCATGCTAATTGCTTTTCTGGGAACATAACATGTTTCTTATGAAGACAGTGGAGTATATTCATTATGTTAATAGCACATTTTGATAAGTGAGATATTGACTTCATTATTTTGGAAAAAGCATTACCCTGAAACAGTGTTCACAGTAGTTGAAGACCATGGTGCCATGTGTTTCAGCTGTCAGCTGCCGTTCATACTCGGAAGCATGCTGAAGATCTACTTTCTGCTGAAAAGGAGCGAGTGGTGCTCATGGAAAAAGACTGGGAACAGCTAAAGGAGTCACGGGACTTGGCCGAGAAAAGAGCACAGCAGGCACAGGAACGACTGCACCAGGTGGGTTTGACAGAAGTCATTCTCAGAGACGTTGACCTGAAGTCCTAAATGAGTTAACTAAATTTAATGAGCCCCAAACTTAACTTTACACATTTAACTTAAAAGTGCGTAAGAGGGCAAAAATATTTTAATGTAACTGGTTTGAACTCAATAAAAGAAGCTATTTCCTGGAATCTTAAATAATCTAATCAAACTCTTGGTGTACGAAAAAAAGGGTGGCATTATGACATCATGACTGCTGTGGGAACACCTCATTAATGTATGCTCTCCCATTGCTTGTAGCTTTGACAGTGTAAGTGTATCCATGTACCACCCCAACGTCAGAGCATCGCGAATTATGTCAATCATTTAAAAAAATAATAATAATAATCGCAGTCTGCGAGTGCTTTCAATCAAGGTTAGCCATATGAAGCGTTCTTATCATTAAAGGGGAAGCTGTTAGATGAGTCATAGATTCCTAGTGTAGCTGAACATTGTTGTAGGACCAAGACTGCTGGTACCAGAGGGAGAAGGAGCTGCTGAACAAGATTGACCAGGTCAAGGATGCCAACCTAAAGGTCATGCAGATGGAGCATGTAAGTGCAATGATTTTTTGTGTGGCTCTCTTTTCATCAACTGTAATCTTACCAAACCTCCATCCTGCATAACTTCTAGCTGTGACATCTCAAGGGAGGGCTATTTTCCCATGTGAACTGACTTGTTATTCAAGGATTGGGGAGAGGTATTTAAAAATGACTTACCTGTGACATGAGTGCCATATTTTGTACTTGGATGCATGCATGTGTGTGTGTGTGTGTGTTTTCATTTAGCAACTCAGTCATCATAATTGCCATTTTCTGTTTCTCGTTCTTTTGATTTCTCTTGTCACTTTTTGTTTCATTAATGTTGCTATCATGTTAATCTTTATCATTTTGATTTTATTGTCATTCGACACTTGTTGACAAGCATCCCATTTTCATGTTGTTATTATTTTGATGCACAATTATTTAGCATCAGTTGATGTAGTCTAGTATGTTAGTTGTTTGGTTGTTAATGGACATGTTATCCCCATTTTAAACCCCCTAGGAAACCTAAGAAACTTTGTAAATTGTTATCAAACACGTGTTGCTAGGAGTCGTGTATAATGTCAAGAACAAGAACAGTTTGAATCGTGTTGTATACACCAGCTCAAAATTATTGGGACGGCCCAGAGTGAGTTTCAGACATTTTTAAAAGTGTCTGCAATTCTTTGTGATGAGAGGCATGTCCTATTGGGAGAGTTCTGTCAACTTCGATCGAGCCACCTATTCTGTGTGGCTGCATGTAGGACCAACAGATTGAGGCTGTCTTTTACTGTTTTGGCTGTGTGACTTCTTAATTTCTATATCCCCTTCACCCCTGAAAGTTAATAAAGTTGATATCATTTTAATGATGATGCTTATGTAAGCAGAATTTTGCTAGAAGTGCTAGTGGAATAAGACACAATGTGTTTAAAAGAGGCTTTATCATCACAGGCAAAGTATGAACAACAAACAAAGAAAATGGAAGAGCTGGAAGAGAATCTTCACATGGCTCAAGCAGATGTCAAGAAACTTGAGTTGGAGGTGGA
The DNA here is from genome assembly GCA_004794655.1 of Marisa cornuarietis. Classification (NCBI taxonomy): domain Eukaryota; kingdom Metazoa; phylum Mollusca; class Gastropoda; order Architaenioglossa; family Ampullariidae; genus Marisa; species Marisa cornuarietis. Next base: position 6,130,309 of record SMMW01000627.1, read on the forward strand.
CTGTGCCCTTAGGGAAAAAGTAAATTGTGTTTATAGAGATAGGAGCATTTTTTGGTGTTATTGGGAAACTAATAGAACATTAGAAGGAGATGAAAGTAAAAACTTTGAATTTTAAAATGAAGTCTTCTCCCATATGTATGTGGGTATAGTGTTAGTGGGCTGCATGTGTGTTTATGTGCGCAAGGTGTGTGTGTGGTGGGATGAGGGAGCTTTAGTTTCTGGGTGATGGAAGATTGTAAGAGAAGCTAAACGATACAGCCCTTTGCACTCCTTCAAGACTTACTCCTGGTATGATATGCCGAGCCATAGACTATAGTTTTCTATTGGTGTAGAGCTGATTTCCTCTGATACTTAGCAAAACAGCAGGTCTTGGGGTGGCTAGAGGTAAATAATCTGGACAAAAATTGAAAAAAAATCTTTCTAATAGATGTCACTCTCTTCTTCCTCACCCACCTTTGTGGATGCCTTTAAACACCTTTATGAGTGTATGATTGTGTTTATTTTTTTTAAATATAATTTTTTTGAGGGAGTAAATTTAGTTACTTGCTTAACTGGCTTCTTGGCTCTGTTCTGAAAATATTAAACTATGTATCATTTTGTTCTTTAGGAAAGTCTGCGAGTTGAAATGGCAATAGCAGAGGCTAAGTTTGAGAATGCTCAAAGAACATTGGAAGCAGATTTGCATGCACAGATGGAGAAGGAGGTGAGTTTACCTGAAAGCTTTCGGGTGTGTACATCAAACCTGTCTTCCTTTAGGGGCTTCATATAATCATTATGGGACTTAAAATTACAGGAATTACATTGAAGACCAAAACAGTACATATGTTTGATGTGCAACTGATTTAACAAACTTCATCTGATTACAGGTATTTTTCCTGGGATTACAAGCTTTTGTGGGAATTATTATAGGTTAATCATTATTAGACAAAACAGGTTGGAAAATTAATGATGATTTGACAGTATAATTATTTTTTCATGATGATTTGTTTGTCCCATCTAGATTTCTGAGCAACTGAAGGAGGTTCATGAAAAAATGCGATTGGAGCAGGAAGGGACAGCTGAGAAACATCGCAGAACAGTGTCTGAACTACATCAGCGACACCAGCGAGACCTTGAAACACAACTAGCGGCTCTACGACAGGACACTAGCCGCAAAGAAGAGGATCTCCGACAGCAGTTGGCAGATCAGGAAAATCAGTAAGACTGTACATTCAACTGACTTTTGATCAGAATTATTTTTCCAAAGCCCAGTGTTAAAATGAGGAATAGGTGACCATATGTGACCTGACACCAAAAATGAGTCTTAACTTGCACATAGCAGTTTGGTAGCAGAGGCCCAGAAAGGTGAATAAGGTCAACTTTGTGCAGTTTCACATTTTTGTAAAAATGGATTCCTTAATCATTAAACTAACAAGGAAATACACAGCTGTGTTAAAAGTGGAAAATGTTCACCTCATCATATTAAACCTTATCAGAGAGCACAGAGTCTGCAGTTTCAATCTCTGTATTTAGTAATAAAGATTTGTCTGCAACAGTTTGTGCATAAGCAAATCTGGTTGTTGTTCAATGGGAGAATCAGGTATTGAATTGTTGTTGGTAACATAAAGAAACACTGAGTGATTGGTTGATGAGTAGGCAACTCTGTCAGTCCATTGCTAAGGAAAAACCTTCTGGGATTGCTGAAAATCTTCAAACGTGCTTTTCTCAAAATGGCTGCTACCATACTTGTAGAAACCTGTAGAAACTCACTCAATTTGGAGACTGGAAGGACAACTCTGGTATCAAAAGAATTTTTAAAACCCCAGATTTTAAATTAACTCTTCCTATACAGTTTGCACCCACAGATGCAAATTTCTTCATAGCTACAGCTCAGTTACATTGATTCGTTCATATTGAATGAGTTAAAAACTAATTTTTGTGGAGACGAGTCACATGTATCTTCTCAGCTTAACTGTAATATTGTCGTAAACTTTTGTCATTAAAGTATTGTCATTAGAGAGCATTCTTGCCATCTGACAATTCTTGCAGACAATCTAAGGCTGATAAAAATGAGTTTCTCAGAAGATCTCTGGATTTTCTGAAAGGGAGTGTATGTATGTGTATATATACATATATATACACACGTGTCTGTGTATATATGGCTAATGTGTAAAAATTTACTTCTGCTATCTGTGGTTAAGTAACAGAAGACTATAAGTTCATTTGGTACTAATTGTGTATTTCATATGACAGGTTGAGTGAGTTCCGGCGAGAGAACACTGCATTGAAACAGGCAAAGCAGAAGCTAGAATCTCAGAGGTGAGCATCAGCTTACACATTTCTTCTTTTACTGTACCAGATGATATGACCATAGGAAATAAAGCTCATTAACCATTGAAAGTTGTCTTCCCTGACAGTGATCTAGGACATGCCTGGAGTGCAGAGTACTCCACTAGTCAGGTGAGCAACTGCTTTCAAATAGCGTAAAAGGCCATACACAAGACCAACACACTAGTTTTTTCTATGGTTGCTGTGGTGTTCACTAGCCTCTGCTCTTACCACATGCAGTGCTCACTTTGTGCTGAAAATTTGTGCTTTGTCAAGTGGTACTGTCTGTACTAGGCGCTTGCTCTCTACAGTTCTTTCGTCTTTTAAAAATTTTTTTCTTGCGACATAGACTTTTTACCTTGAGAAAAGATGTGTGTTTTTTCAGCAGTGTTGCCAGTGTTTTAGATTATAACGTTACAGAGAATTCTGCATTTTTCGACGTAATTCTTTTGACACCAGACCTAGCTCAGTGTCAGGGGAGATGTTTCAATGGTTAAAGAGCTAGTGTAACCCCATATCTCCTATGGTCATGTCATCTGGTAGTGTCAAAGAAGAAAAGAATTTACCCTCACAATTATTTTTTCAATTTGAGACACGACATAAGTGCTTAATACAGAGGCAAAATTCCTGCAAATCCAATGGCTTTTCTTATTTTTTCAAATGATTGAGATTTTTGTTTAATGCAGCATAAAGAAATTATGTGTTTAGGAGGAACTGTGATCCTCGTGCAGCCTCATGAACTGTGTGAGCTGTATGTTTCATACACACAGTAAGTGCTAGGTTGTCAAAGAAAGAAGAAAGATTGGGTCATGAACGACCTATATCTCTATGACCAAAGGAGGGCCTTGAAGAGAGAAAGAAGAAGCAAACCCGAAGCAGCTTCCAAGTACAAAGAAGTGAATTGTGCCATTACAAAAGGGATGCTATAGGGATAACTGGATCAAGGGCCAGTGTCGGACTATAGTACTATATGATATGGGGTGACAGCAGAAATGCCAACTACTAAAAACCCTCACCAAGACAGGTCAGCATAAGATCTCAGTCATTGAAGACAGTAATTGCCAACTTCTCACAGAAAGCACTGTTATACTTATGTGATGGACAGAATAATGCAGAGGTATGTACAACTTCCAGCTGAAAACAGGCACTAAAATCCTTCTAAACAACCAGGCTAGAACTAGCAAACTTGCAGACCTACCAGTCCTATGGAAAGAGATCAAAAGAGCCATATGGAGTCTGAATGGAGGAAAGTCTCCTGGTATTTACAGCAGTCTGGCTGAGCTGGTCAAGCCAAAGATTCTGGCAATGCAAAGAATGGCTAAAAGAATGAATGCACTTGCTAGTCATACCCCTTCCAAGGAAAGGAAACAGCAAACAGTGCCAGTCTACAGAACTGTAAGCCTAACCACCCAAGCAAAGTCATGCTAAAAGTAATATAGAACTGCATCAGCATCACCACTGAGGAATTGTAAGCTTTAGAAAAGATGGAAGCAGAGTTGAGTAGATCTTCAACTGTCGCTTCCAGATAGAGAAGCATCTTCAGCACCAATGGGACCTGTATCGCAACTTCATAGACTGACAGACAATTCTAATGCATATGGAATGGAGACCAGCACTGGTAAGAGCAAAGTCATGGTCAATGGCAATTGCAAATCAGTTATCTACTCTGTGCTATCTGTAGTAGTACCTCGTGGTACTGATCCTGCTTTATTGATATGAAACATCGACTCTGCTTGCCAATACAGAGAGGAGAATCCAGGTATTTGAAAACTAATGCCTGAGGAGGCTGCTCTAGATCTTGTACAGAGAACATAGAGCCATTGACTTTGTATGAAGCATGGTCATCGGACTTGCAGGAAACCAGGAGTCCCTACTTGGAACAGTCAAGCTGCGTAAGGTGGTCTGGTGTGGTCATGTGACCCGGCATGACTCTTTGTTGAAGACTGTCCTTCAAGATTCCTTGGAAGGTGGGCAATGCCATCAGAGCCAGAGTAAGAATTGGCTTACAAACATGAAAGAACAGACATGTTGTCAAGTGAGGGACCTGTTTACTTTTACCCAAGACAGGCATGTCTGGTGGGCCTTGTCACCTGCCACATCTATCCATGTGCTTCCCCCCAATGACAGGTACCAGTCAAGGGATGAATGAATGAATGAACGAATGAAGGAATGAGATTGAAAAGAGCAGTAACCAACTTGATAGCATGTTCTTGGTCTTTTTCAGAATGGAAGTCTTGGCCAAATTGCAGTTCATTATGCAATCTCAGTGGAATGAGGCTGTGTCCCTTCTAGTTAGCACACCACAGCGCAAGGTAGGGCCCCCTTCATTTTACAGTTACATTTTTCTCAGAGAATAAGACTTCCTTTATTCAACTTCCAACTGAAAACACATTAGAGTGCCAAGGCCTAGATTGAACAAAAAGAAAGAAAGGTGCTGACAGTTTTAAAGTCCTCTGAATTAAGTTCCACAGTTGGTGATGTAACAGATATGTATTGTGTGCATGTTTTACAGGTAATACTTAGATGGAAAAACTACATATAGTCTTTCTTTGGTTATGGAAGTTAGGTGTGCTGATATGCAAGATAAATGCTAACCCCCCAGATGTCATCTATCTGTACTATGACTACTGTGTATTTTCTGCTGGGTTTTCTGCATTACCTCAAGTCAAATATCTGAACAGATCTCTGCTTGAATATATCTTTTCCCACTCGCAGTCTACCAGTCCTTTCCTATGCCTAACCCGTCATGCTTCATGCACAGATTTTTCCATCTTTTATGTCTGTTGTTGTGTCTCTAGCTGGTTGTTTGCTGATATGTTTTGGTCTGTGTTGCCAGTATGTGTGTTATGTACATTTTGTATTAGTTTAAATGTGTGCTTTCAGTGTTTTGTATTCTGAAAATGTTTGTAAAGGGCATTGAGTACAGGGGAGTTATGCGGTATATAAATCTGCAGCATTATTATCATCTAAAATCGTTATAAAATGCCATCAGCTTAGCTGACTGGTGGCCTCAGAATGCTTCCACTTAGCTGAAAGGCTGCTTATTGCAGAACTTGAACAATTCCATGGCATCATCAGTGGGGTCAGCAAGCTTTACCAGCCTTTTAACATCTCAGACAGTTCCTGACACTTCAAGTTCCCAGCTCCATTTAGCACCAACAGCCAACCTGTCAGCCTCCTCGTTCACCAGTCCACAAGCAACCAGGTAGATACAGAGGTCATTGTTCAGTCAGTGAGCTGTAGCCATATCAAATTAGTCACCAGCTGGTCTTCACACTGTCACAGCCTTTACAGTGTTTCTTATGTGAGCCTTTGTCAGAATGTCACCCTTGAAAGCATGACATTTAAAATTTCATTTACCATAGATTTTTATAACTTGACATCTGGAGATGAGCTGAAATTTTGTTTCAACCAAAGTCAGTGGATTACTTCTGTTGGTGTCATACCTATTTGGGCCATGTTGTGTCATGGTAAACAGTATTCTGGAAGTTAGATTTTATCAAGAGACATTGTATGAGATCATAAAATTGAAAGAATGACAATCTTTTTAAATTCTTAGCATGCATGGTTCTAACGAGAGACAGCAGTAGATATTTAAAAAAAATTACACAGTCTTAAGGATGTGCAGACAGACATACAGCTACATGCACGAACACACTCTCTCTCTCACACACACACATATGCACACACACACACATCACACTGCAAACTTCAAAACAGCTGCAGAGGGCTGTCTCCTCTTTATCAGGCTGTGTGATTGTGATTATGAAGAGAATATCAGATTTTTTTTTTCAATCCTTTTCAGTCAAAATGCTGACAAAAATGAGATTCGACATTTTTCTACAGGTAAGCAGCATTAGTGCCATGGGAACATGATAATAAAGCTATACTTTGACTTGATGTAAAAAATAAAATGAAAAAAAAGAAGATTCAAGAGTATCATTGAGCAGGAGGTTTGTATAAGGTCTTTATAAGTTTATGAATGTAATTTTTGTTAGGTTCACCCAACATGGCATCAGGATCATCTCGTTCATCTTCACGTCTGCACCAGACAAGCCATGCAGATGATCGTGAAAATCATGTGGGCAATAGAGCTTCTGCGTCATGTGGTGGTGCCATCATGACGCTTGAAGACATCGCTGGCCTCCTGTCTCGAGGAGTTGGAGATTCCTCCACCATGCTCACAAGGAATATCCATGGAGTTCTGCACAACAATGGCCTCGTCGTTCCGTCCCAAGTGCAGGAAGGTGAGGTTCGGCACCGCCAGGGCCATCAAGCCATCCCAGCATCCTTATCAACTCATGCCACCATGATCCGTCCTCCTCAGCAGTTTTCCCACTCATTACTTAGCACTGTGGAGGAAGTTTTGACATCCTTTCCTGAGGAACAACCTCAAGAAGACTTAAGTTTCATTTCCACTCACGATATCCCAAGCAGCCACAAAGACTTACCTCGCAGAAAACAACAGAATGGCTGCTCAGGCCGCCGAAGCAAAGATGTTGAGAGAAGTAGCAATGAAGACATGGTGCAAAAGGGAGAGGAGCTGCGATTGCAAGCACAACACTCATTGGATGTGGAGCGGAGTCTTGCACTGAGTGATCTTGACAGCACAAGCTCCCATTCTACTCTAAGAAATGCTTGGCTGAGTCAAAACAGCATCCACTGTGCCCACAGGGAGGAACCTGCGAGGTCCCAAGTCCAACCTCAGGATGAAGGTAATAGAGCTGCACCATTTTGTGTGTGTGTGTGGTAAAAGTAGAAACGTAGATCTTTAGAATGATGTCCCCTTGCCTTACAGGCTGAATAGGGCAGCTCTCCCTGTATTTTTCTGTTTTGTTTACAATCTGTTCTGGTTTTATCGTCATCAGCTTGTGGATCTACATCTTCCTCTGTGTGCTAGATGTCTGTGGCTTTCTGCCTTTTTCCTTATGGAATGGACAGATGAGATTGAAGTTTTTGTTGACTAATGGTCTCCTTATCCTGCCACTTCCTTCGTGGTCTGTGATTTGTACCATTCACTTCTACAGTTGTCGTGCATCCAGATAGTGCTTTGTAAACACTTGTTTACATGATGTAATGGATCAGTTCAGCTTCAGCTTCTTTACTTGGATGCCTTGATGAAATGATTGATCAATGATTTCATTTAGATCCATAGTCTAACGTTGATTGGGGTGATCTCCCTTTTGCTAACTGGTTGAAGACTTTTTTCTACGTCACATTCTTCAGTTGATCGCCACCTCATATGATCTTCTTCCAGCATTCTTCCTTAGAGAAACTGGCTCACCACATTGTGTGCTGTTGTGTTACATCATCACTTCATCTTTGTGTTTTGTTTCTTCATGGAATAGTTATTGGCTCTTCCTGTGCAGTGCACTGAGCTTGTCTTTTTGACAGCAAAACGTGCTATACATGTGAACTCTTATTACTGTAAAGCCCTTTGAGTCCTGTTGCTGGAAAAAGTTGCTATACAAATATGCTTATTATTGTTGTTACTATTTTCACTTTGGAATATCAGTTTACATGTTCTCTGATGGCTGTGCAGAATGTGTGAAGTAAAACAAAGAAAGATATGGGATCTGAATATTTCTTTTTTTGACAGTGTAGTAAGTCAGACCACAAGCAAATAAGCTTTTAGTGTGTATGGCAGGTTTCAGAGGCTTCATCTTGTACCACTTCACTGCATTTTTAACCTTATGGAGGAAAGCAGCTTGGGACTGCTAGTAACAAAGTTGTCAGCTGCTTTTGATGTTTTGCAGATGTTTTTCTATTGGAGCGCCGCATTGAGTGCCTATCTCCTCCTGTGAAGCAAAGTCGGGATGGAGAACGGGAGTCAGAGTGTGTCTTGCAAGAGAGCAACAGGTGGGTAAATAGAGCCTCTGCATATTATTTTCTTCTTTGCTCTGTATCATATTGCGTGGGACATTACTCCATTAGATTTTGTCAGATTTGATGATTTCATGGCAGGAAATAAGGTAAGAAAATACTTTAATACTTTATTGGCCCCAGAGGACAATTTGGTAAATAGGAGACAAATCAGAATTTTGCAGGCTGTTTAGTAAGATGAACTGACCCCAGCACTCAAATGTGGGAGATAACTTCTGGGTGATGAAGTTTAGGTGAAATTAACAAAATGTTTGTGTGTGTGTGCACAGAGATTTAACATGCAATCCTGTTATAAATATTTGCTTTTTGAATGTTGTCTTCTTAATGTACTTCTGATACATTGCTGTGATTGTTTTGCAAAACTAAAGAATTATTCTGCTGCACATATGAAAGTGACCCTCGTTTGTGTGCATGTTTGCATGTGAATATACATGACAGACTGAATGACAGCTATAGAGAAATATCCCGCCAGCTGGAGGAACACCAGGCACGACAGAAGGAGCTTCAGCATTATATCAAGATGGTACGTTGCACGGAAAAAGCAAGTCATTAAGAATCAAATGCCTATGAGAAGTAAAAGTAAAAATCTGGGAACTCACAAAGTTAATTGTGCTAAATAAATTTATTTGTATCAGTGAATGGCAGATGAACTAAGATGTCATAAATACTTACTTCTTGGTGGACAAAAGATCTTGTATTTACCTCTGTTATTATTCTTCTTTAATATTCCTCTGAGATAAATGAAGCCTTATTTTAAGCATTTTGCTGAGTGAATTCAATTTGCCTGCTTTAGTAATGACTTAAACGTTACTGTCATGATACTCTTAGTGATGACTTGGGCCTTGGCATTGATTCTGTTTATTCTTTCCTCAGTTAAATATTTTCAATAAAAATATGATTCAGTGCTGGACTCATCTCGCATAGTAAAGCAATTTCTACCATGGGTTTTTACATCCATGTTTGCTCATTCTGCACAGCTGCTGGATAAACCACCTCGCATGGTGAATGAAAAACCAGAGAGAGATAATCATGTGGAGCCTGACTCATTGGATACTTCACGTGAAACAGGTATGTGCAGGTGTTCCATGAATATCTATCTTACCTCACTCTCTGTAACCTTAATCTAATCTTACTTTCATCAAAATATCAAGATTTTACAAGCAGTCACATCACGGACTTGTATTACACGTCAGTGGTCACATGGTACAGCTTCTTTGGAAAACAGCATCCGTTATAGTGGCACAATAGAAGTAATATGAGAGTAAATATCACTTTCTGAATTATTGCAATTGTTTTTTCTGTTTCTGCACTTTGAGATTATGTGAAGATTCTACACACATGTTCATCAATAGTGTTTGGCTGAATCTTTTGAAACACAGGACAACACCGAGGCAGAGTATGCAGACTGATCTGTTGTTTCAAAACAGATTAGGGTTCAGGACTAACATAGTGTGAAGAGCCATACATCTGGAATGAAAGCTGCTTCACCAGTTGAGGGTAGAGTTATAAGAAATACTCTCCCCATATGTCTGCATGGGAATTATTCCTGCATTGTATGTTGTGCATGTTTTCTTCACATACATTTGCAGCTGATTGGGAGCTAACTGAAGCAGGCCAGGCAGCACAGATCACCACAGAGCTACATCACTTACAACAGCTGCGCAGCAGACAGGTGGGTACAAGAAACAACAGAGGCTCTGTGTTGAATACACAGGTGCTTTTTTCGTATTCTTCATCCCAGCATGTCATTACATGTTGCACTAACTGAGTAATTGATGATTTCACTTGTCCTGCATGCTGTTCACAGGTGCTAGATCGTTCTTTCAACACCTTGAGTACAGCTTGGTTGCTCTTTGTAACAGCTGACATAGTAGTAGGCAGGAAGATGTTACTGAAGCAAAAGAACAGCCAATTGTCACTCATGCTAGAATATTGTGATTTGTACTCTTTCTTGATGGGACAACAGCGAGCTGTCACTCATGTTCAAATATTGATTTTGTGCTCATTCTTGATGTGTTGACACTGTGTCTATTGTGCTTTGCCTTCTCAAGGCGGCGGAAGTCATAACCCAGCCACTGTCACCACAAACTTCACAAAGGAGGGACAGAGGTGAACGACCTGGAGCTGCAGGCTCCTCCACCAGACAGGCAACAAGTCTGCCTCCAGGGTCTCTGCAAGCACAACAACTGGCTGAACTCTCCTACTTGCTCAACCACTACCAGGAAGGCCTTGAGATCCAACCTGGACATCCCTTGACTGCTGCAGCAGCATCATCAGCCTCCGTTGCACACATCCTGAATTTCCTGGCTTCTGTTCAACAGCAGTGAGTGCTTGTCATTATTCCTGGCAGTGTGTAGGAAGTTCATCTTTTCATGTCTCACATCTTGTCATGTGACTGACACTTAAACCTGCATTTTCACATGGTATTTATTTAACCAGAAAAATAACTTTAAGGGTGTAACTCAGCAAAGACTAAATATAGAATATAGAAATATAGAATGGAGACCAGCACTGAAAAGAGCAAAGTTATGATCAATGGCAACAGCAAAGCAGAGATCTTTATGAACAGGGTACAGCTCGAAGAGGTAAGCAGTTTCAAATACTTGGGAGCTCTCCAAGGACAGCAGCTCCACGCTAGATATCCGCATCAGGATCGCAACAGCAATGGCTCGGCTAGATAGGATCTGGCATAGCCACAAGATAAGGTTCACTACCAAGTACAGGCTGTATAAATCCCTGGTAGTGCCGATCCTGCTCTACGGATGCGACACATGGACTCTGCTCGCCGAAATGGAAAGGAGAATCCAGGCATTCAAGAACAAGTGCCTGAGGAGGGTGCTCCGGATCTCATACAAAGAACATAAAACCGCCTTTTTAAGAAACAAGATGACCACACTCGTAGTACACCAGGAACCTCTTCTATCAACAGTCTATCAACAGTCAAGCGACGTAAGCTAGTCTTCATGGCCATGTGACCTGACACGACGCTGTATCGAAGACTATCCTTCAAGGCGCTTTGGAGGGTGGCCAATGCCGCAGTGGCCAGAGAAAGAACTGGCTTACGAACGTCAAAGACTGGACTGGTCGTCCTGTACAGGACCTGCTCACTGTCGCCCAAAATAGGCAGGAGCGGCCGGCCCTGTCAGCTGCCGTGTCTATCAATGTGCTCCACTCAACGCCAGGTGCCAGGCAAGGGACGACTGACTGACTGAAATATAGTTGTGTTATATGCAATCTTAATTTCATTTTTTTAACTGGTCAAATAGAATCAAACTATTTTAAAAGCACATCTTCAGATAAAGAATAAGCATGCTAATGATTAAACTTTGAAAGTGTAGAGAACTGTCAGAGTGTACGCTTTCTGTTTCCTCCCTCACTACAATGTTACAGCTCTGATAGCAACCATATCTGAAGAGTTTTCTGCCCCATTCTATCTTATTGGCATACTCAAATTCTTGGCCTTATCTTCATATGTTAGGATTTAAGAAATCTGTCTGAAAGATGGTCCAGCAATTTCATCATTCCACCCTCTAGGCATGTGATTTTTGTAGGCTGTTGCTGAAGGAAAGAGATGGTGGTATTAGTATTTTCTTGAGGACAAGAGCAATTGTAAGGAGTTTTTGTTTGGAAACTGTGCTTGTGTATGGGGTGTATACCAACTTACCAGGTCTCTGACTTTGGGTGTCTGATGTGCAGGACTGAGCAGGTGGCTGCAGATGGAAGACAGAGCAGCAGTGCCAGAACCTCGCCAAGGTGTAACCACACACAGCGAACTAGAGACCGACACAAGGCCAAGAAGAACGGTGACACCAGGCACCACTCTGTGAGGGCAGCTTGCATGAGTGCTTTTAAAGTAGCTGTAAGAGAGCAGCCAGTCTAACTGATAATAGCTGACTACAATTTTTAGGCTACTGGAAATGTTCTCTGAAGGGAACCAAAAGAAGGAATAGGGAAGTGGACTACTGTGTAATTTTCGAATAGATTGATAAATTGTGGCATTTTTATTGTGCTGATGACAAGATTTATTTTGTAGAAAATTTAACCCCTTCCAACAAAGGTGAAACATGGGGCTGGGGCATTTAAATAAACCTGGCAGTTGTGACCACAAGGTCGGGGTCAGAGGTGGCATAGGGGGTAGGAGGTGGGTGAAGGGGACTCTGGGCTCTTAGACTGAGCTACTTACTGCATGGAGTGACTGAAGATCACATGAGAACCATATTCAAGTTCAGGACTAATGTTAACTCTGTCATGATGCCATACTTAAGGAGCTTTCTGTCATTAAAAGTCTAAACATCAAATAAAAAAAAAAGAGAACTATAATAGTAAATTCATCATGAAAATCATAACTTATGAAAAATACCTTGTTTATTTGTGTGTTCAGAAGCATTCATATCTCTTTCCCATGCCTCATGCCCATTAAATTTTCATATGGAGCTAAAGATGATAGATACCGCTATATTAATCATAATTATATTCATCAATTAAATTAGGAGTGAGCTTTTAATTTCTCATGTTTAGGCACTTTACGCTGATGTTCTTTCACAGGTGGGTCCTGAAACCAGCCTCTCCACCTCAAACTTGTCAGAGAGAAATGAGAAATCAATGGCCTCGTCTGTAAAGTCAAATTCCTCTCGAAAGGCGGAGAAAAAATCAGAAAAATTACCCACAACAGCTCCCTCTGTGAAATCAGCTGTTCGTCCTCAAGGAAAAGATCACCCTGTGTGGAAGTAAAGCCTGCAAGCATGAGGGAAGGTTGGGTAGGGAGGGATCCAGGGTAACCCAGACTAGCAAGGACAAGGAAGAATCATCAGACTTAGGGCAAAGTAACAGAATATCCAGTGCAATCATCGTACAGGAAAAATCCAAATGAAGCAGAAAGGAAATGTTTTTCAAACATCGCACTATTTAAAGGATGATATGAAATTAACCATTTTTTTATGAGAAAAGCCTGTGAACTAAAATTATAACTTCTGATGTCACTGAGAGTTGCAGGCTCATGCAAGAGAAGAACTTCCATAAGAGTGATCTTTGTTATTGAATTATATATGTATATCCACTAAAAACAAGTGAATGCACTTGCGTTAAACTTTCATAATTCAGTTTCCTGCTCATCCCTTCAGTCAGTGTTTTTCAACTTTCATTTTCAACTGAACTGTAAAGAGTTGTTATAGTGTTGGATAAATAACTCATTCAGTTGCTTTAGACATTGTCTTGGCAATACCTGGCAAGAAACGAATGGCTTTGTTTTCTGAATGTTAAGATTAAGAAGAATGAAATTGTTGGTCTTGATAAAAATGTTTTAAATTATGTTCTTCCTTTGCTAGAAATCATTTGCATTTCATTCATGATTCCTCGAGTGATGTTTGTTACATTTCTGCTTGAGATGATAAATTGACATTGTTTATTTGTCATGCTTGTCAAGTTTCTACTGTAAAAAGGATTTAAGTTTTGGTCACGAGACTGTACTTAGATTTTCCATGAATCTTGCTTCTGTTGTGAGGCGTTTTGTGAACTAGATCAAAGCACATGCACTGCCGTCCTTGTAAATGAATACAAAGTGGGTTGTGATACTCCGTTTTAGAGTTTACCATAATGCGTTTGTGATGGCGGTTGTTTTTAATCGATGTATTATCATGGTTAGCAAATTTTTGAAGGGTGACGTTTAGCTGTGAGCTTAAAGTTTGTTAATGAACAAATCATTTGAAGTAAATTTGTGTTTCATCTTATTTTGGGCTTTGTCTTCATTGAATCACTACAACCTGAATGTGTTGTGTGGTACACTACAAGTATAACAAGAGACTTCAGTAAACAAAAATGTAAAATGTTAGGACTTATGCAGCGAACTGCACTTTTCATGTATTTATCATTCTTCCAAGGATCACAGGAGATAACCTTAAAGGAGGACCAACTGCTTTTTGACAGACTTTTGTACAAGATACAAGATACATTTATCGCAAAAATTCTTTTGAAATGCTTTCCTTTTGCTGGCAGACAGACTTGGATGCATACACACAAGCACATGCAAATGTATTGGCACCTCATCGTTTTGACCATTATAATACAAAATTTGTGTAAATATTATTCAAGTCAGGACGGAACATTTTATGCGTTACATTTTAAAAAGACAAATACAAAGGTTTTTTTTAATTAATCCATCTGAACTATTCTGAAAGCCTAATTTGCAGATATTAGGAAAACTGTGTTAAGAAGAGCATACTCAATCTGTAACATGGTCATTATGAAATAATTAAATAGTTTTTTGGGCGAACTGGTCTCCTAATAACGGGAATTAGAGCAATCTTTCGTTCTACAGGCTTCTCCACCTCCTTTACGCTTAACTTTCGACGCCATGACGTTTCCCTTTTGAGGGGGCTTACTTTGCTAGTCATCTGGTAAATTTTCGTCTGAGCCATTTCGTTATATTTAAGGTCTTTATTGAGGCTAAGCACAGATCTTGGGGGGGGGGGGGGTATGTCATTGCACTGTCCCCTGCATGTCTTCATATGGTCGAGGACGACCGGGGCTTCGCCAAGGGTGGGTCCCTGTGGTCTCACTTGACCAGTTGTGACGGTCCGGTTACTGAGTTCTGTTCAGCCAGGTATGGTTTGTATCCCGATGTGCCTTGAATAGTTCATTCATTCAGTAACTAATCTAAAGGTGAATCTCTGTCCTGCAGGTGTGCCGAACAGTTCGTTCACATCTTGTTTAGCCAGCTACTATATCTGTAAACCGTAGGTAAGTTTGGCTAATAATATTTTAAAATACGAGAACCCACTGATTATTTATCTTTAATCTCCCCAGGTCTCTGTTTCTTGACCATATTAACAAAATAATCGTAAATCTTCATTACTGAGTCACAAAACTATGCATTGTTTATAATAATAGTAATAATATTTTTAGTTGCCTTACTCCGAATTTAGTTCCGTTAATTTAGTCAATTTTCATTAGTATAGTCTCAGTTGGAAAAAAATTCATCGCGCACTATCTTTATGCGAAGACCTGCAGTGAGCGGGCTTGACTGCAGTCTATGACGAGGCGGCCCCTTGGGTTGGGGTGTACCCTGGGGTTGGGGTGTACCCCGTGCTAACTCTGACCTCTTGTAAGATAACGTGGTTACTCCTGCTGCGTGTCGTGAGCACGTGCCAAACATCGTTTTGACATTCACCTCGTTACATTTATTTTTTCACTTTATCAAATAATCCGTATGTTTTCCATTTATTATTCACGTTAGGAAGATTAGTATCTTAAAAATTGTATGCGATTTTAGTTTTGAAGTTTGTTTTAGTTACTTTAAGCGCACTCATGAACATAAAGCCCGGACGTCCGTAAAGGCTGTTATAATTGTTGGGTACGTAGACTTGTTGTAGAGGTAGAAAGTAAAGTTATTGTTTCTCTGGCATTCCCAACTCCTGTCTGTAAATTCTGGTTGAGCTTTCATATTTTATGTGCTTTACTTGTCATTCCACCACCCCATTTCCAAGGCGGTCCGGTGGCGCAATGGTTTGCGCCTGTCACCAATACAGTGAAGGTTGGCTGTCCTGGGTTCAGCTCTCGTCTGGGGCACGCTGTTCTTTCTCTGCATGTGGAATCTGTTTACAGGGCTGGGTGCCTTGCCTTATGGTTGCTGGCCTGGCGTAAAACACCGATTTGTCCCGGTTCCCTCTCATTGCAAATTCCAAAACATACGAAGAAGAGACTGCTGGCAACAGACAACCAATTTCACCTTAATTGTGGGTACTCACGTATAAATAAGCACCTCCAACATTTGAAACGCAAACAAATATAGGCTAGTTTACATTCCGTACACCTGGCCATACCTTTTGACGGACTGTTTATCTTTTGACAGGACTTGAGTATGGCTGAAGCATCAACATCGTCAAGCGGCGCCAGCGACCGTGACCTGAGGTGCCTTGTTTGTTGTGAAGAATTAACAGATCCCGTGGTTCTCCCGTGCTGCCACACCGTCTGTCGCACATGCCTGGTCACTTGGCTAAAGGAGAGGAACACGGACGTCACCTGCTTCATGTGCCCTCACCCCATCCTAGATATTTGGGAGCCGGAGGAGAGGCCCAACCTGCTTCGAATTCCTGAGGCGGTTGCAGACGCCCTGCCCACGAAACTGTTGAGCAGGGCGATAAAACGCCGCATACGTGGCGAGAATCCAGACCCGTGTCCAGGGTGTGATGGCTTTCTATGCTGGTCGCGCCACAACCAGCACCCGAACTGCTCTGAACAACCGGGAGACTCAGCGTATACGGGCGAGTGGCGGATGACTCGCGCGGGATTGAAGCGGTCGTTGGCCCAACTGCGGGAGATGCAAGGCGATTTGGCGGAGAAACAGAGGAAACAAGGGGAGACTCTCAGCCAGCTGCGGACGCTGGAGAGACAGATAGAACAAGGGGAGCGTGTCAGCCGCTCTCAGCTGCGGACGGTGATGGTCGCTAGCAAAAAAGACCTACCTCGTGAGATAGAGATTTACACCAATTCGCATAGACAGTACACGGAGTTTCTTGCTGTTCTCAAGGCGCACGTGGAGCTCGTGAGGTGGGCGAAAGATATACGTGAGAGCTCGGAGGTCATCCGGGTTGAGGGAATGCTGTACGACAGGGAAATATTATTGCAGACCAGACTCAAGGGCTTGCTGCAAACCACTAGGGAAACTTTACTGGAGTATCTTCAGACGTGGAGGAAACTTATGCTGCGGCGAATGCAACAGCGAGATTATGACGACGACGACGACGACGACGACGATGACGATGATGATGATGATGATGATGATGATGATGATGATGATGATGATGATGATGATGATGATGATGATGTCTTGTAATGCGCCATTTTCCGCATCTCAGAGATACGCACAAAGCAGTAGTCTGCACCCAAGACGTCAAAGGTCGCATGTCATTATCGCTAATGAGGTGTTCGCATCAATTCCACTTCATTTTCCCCCCTCCTCCCCTTTACAATTTTATGTCGCAATGTATTTGTAAATTTGTACGTAGGCATGTGTTAATAAACGTGAACTATCGTAACATTTGAGTGATATCATTCTCTTAACTTTGAAAGATTTTATCGAACAGTCGACACGACACAGGTTGATAATCATCAGGTAACTGCTCATTCAGCCATACACTGAGTGCAGCAAGACTCACTCCGCACACACAGGTACAGATCGAAGTTGGGACTCGACTGATGAAAGTGACCAAACATTCATAGTCTTTAAGAAAAAGGTCAACCCTTCAATATCGTACATTTACATTATTAAAAGCGCTGACATTTTCAGACAAAAAAAACCTACACATCAGGCAAGTGTTAATATTGTACACAAGGTTTGTCAAAAACCGTGACACCAAATATAAGTGGTTGCATTTAGGTGAGGGGAGTGGGGAGTATGTTAAAGGAAATGAATGGGGTGGGGAGACAAATAATTCGGTGGAAAGTAAGGGGTTTAAAAGAATTAGAAAAAGAACATGTGAAATGTAAAGCGCTTTGAGTCCTGATGTTGCTGGAAAAGTTGCTATACACGTAAGGTTTATTATTGTTAAAATTTTCACTGTGGAATATCAGTGTACATGTTCTCTGATGGCTGTGCAGGATGTGTAAACTGAAATAAAGAAAGATATGGGATCTGAATATTTCTTTATTTTGACAGTGTAGTAAGTTAGACCACAAGCAAATAAGCTTTTAGTGTGTATGGCAGCCCCCCGGAGGATCATTACCTTGTCGCGGTCGGGGGGCTTGTGTGTATCGATGACCCTAAGAGCTATACCGGGCAGGGCCACCCAAGCCGGGCAGGTCAAAGGGTAGATGCCAGACAAAACATGATCCCTGGTCCTCCAGGTTGGGGGTTGGGCACAGGGCTAACAACCCTGTCCCGTAAAAAGCAATACCGTTACGGAAACAGCGACAAAGAAAGACACCACTATTGTGTGCGATGGGCTCCCAGAGGTATCGCAAGATCCTTGTATGACTGCTAGTAGTGAAAACCGAAAGGAAGCTACTAGCACGAAGATGGAAGTCTTAAGCGCCAAATGCAAGACCAGAATAGGTTTCTGGAATGTGCGTACCATGTACGAAACTGGTAAATTGGCACAAATTACGGCCGAGATGAGGCGTTACAACTTACACATCCTAGGAGTAAGCGAAAGCAGATGGACAGGTTCCGGAAGAATAAAGACCCAGACCGGAGAGACAGTGCTGTACTCTGGCAGAGAAGACAACCAACACCATGAGGGAGTAGCCATCATCCTGAGGAAAGGAACAGAGAAATGCCTGATAGAGTGGAAACCGATCAACAGCAGACTGATTACAGCCAGAGTGAAAGGGAGACATGGCAACATGACCTTGATCCAGTGCTACG
Source organism: Marisa cornuarietis (assembly GCA_004794655.1). Classification (NCBI taxonomy): domain Eukaryota; kingdom Metazoa; phylum Mollusca; class Gastropoda; order Architaenioglossa; family Ampullariidae; genus Marisa; species Marisa cornuarietis. Next base: position 6,148,859 of record SMMW01000627.1, read on the forward strand.
CACCAACCAACGATAGCGATGATGAGGCGAAGGACACCTTTTACGACCAATTACAAGCAGAAGTAAGTGCAGCACCCCGCCATGACCTGTTAATTATGATGGGCGACATGAATGCTAAAGTTGGGAACGACAACACCCACGTAGAGAGAGTCATGGGCAGACATGGTTGTGGCTGCATGAATAACAACGGAGAGAGACTAGTGGAGCTATGCACTATGTACAACCTGGTGATTGGAGGAACATTATTCCCTCACCGTAACGTCCACAAGCTAACATGGTGCTCACCCAATGGTAGGGATAGCAACCAGATCGACCACCTAATGATCAACGGCATCTGGAGACGTTCCCTACTCGACGTCAGGGTGAGAAGAGGAGGAGATGCTGGGAGTGACCATCACCTTGTTGTAGCAAACATTAAAATGAAACTGCGAAGTACAGGACGCAAGTCAGCAGCACACAGACGCTTTGATGTGGAAAGATTGCAGGACCCCAAACTAAAAAATGCCTTCATCCTTCAAGTGAAAAACAGATTTCAGGCACTTGCAGACATGACAGACACCTGCGAGGTAGATACAGATAGAATAAACCAGAGATGGGACCTTGTAAGAACAGTGTACCAAAAAAGCAGCGAGACTAGTCTTGGACTAAAAGAAACTAAGAAGAAAGAGTGGATAACACCAGAGACGTGGAAAGCAATACAGGAAAGAAGAGACATCAAGAAAAAGGTGGCTAGCACCAGATCTGAAAGACTGCAAGAGAAGTTCAAACTACAGTACAGAGAAATGAACCAGAAAGTGAAGCGCTCGGCGAGAACAGACAAGCGTGCCTACTTGAACAATCTGGCAAGTGAGGCCGAAGAAGCAGCAAAAAAGGAGAACAAGGAAAACTGTACAAGATCACCAAAGTGATTAGCGGCAAGTTCCACAGCACCAACGATGCCCCAGTCAAGGACAAGGAAGGGAAGCTACTAACGACAGAGAGAGAACAAGAAGCACGCTGGCCCGAACACTTCAAAGAGGTTCTGAACAGACCACCACCTTCCGAAGAAGCCGACATACAAGAAGCCACTGAGGACCTAGACGTCAACATCGCCCCACCAGAGAAGCAGGAAATCATCACAGCAATCAAGTCCTTGAAGAACAGAAAGGCACCAGGCCAAGACAATCTGAACGCTGAATTATTCAAAACAGACCCAGAACTGGCAGCCAATATCCTGCAACCCCTATTTACCGCAATATGGGAAGGGAAACAAGTCCCAAGTGACTGGACCAGAGGAGTGATCGTCAAAATTCCAAAGAAAGGACCCCTTAGCGACTGCAACAACTGGCGAGGAATAACTCTCCTGTCCGTCCCGAGCAAGATCATGACAAAGATCATCATTCGACGAATCTCAGAGGCAACGGACGCACAACTTAGAGAAGAACAGGCTGGTTTTCGTAGAGGAAGAGGATGCACCGATCAGATATTTGCACTACGCAACATCATTGAACAGTGTACAGAGTGGCAGAGACAGCTCTACATTAACTTCGTGGATTTCCAGAAGGCATTTGACAGCATCCACAGAGAAAGCCTTTGGCGCATCCTGAGAGCGTACGGAATACCAATGGAAATTGTGCTGCTGATCAAAAGCTTCTATACGAACTTTTCATGCTGCGTTGGTGACAGTAACATCTGCTTTGAGGTCGGGACTGGAGTGAGACAAGGCTGCGTGATGTCTTCCCTACTCTTTAACCTTGTCATTGACTGGGTAATGCGCCACACAACGGAAGATGAACCAAGGGGCATAAGATGGACACTCTCCAAGAACTTAGAAGACCTAGACTTTGCCGACGACCTGGCCTTGCTGTCACACACCCATCGACATATACAGGAGAAGACGACTCGCCTGAACACCTTTGCGAAGCAGGTCGGACTGCACATCAGCCGGACAAAGACAGAAGTGATGACCCTCAACACCACCAATTCAACACCGATCAAGATCAACATAGAGGGAGAAGACCTGCCGATGGTTGAAAACTTCACATACTTGGGCAGCGTGGTCAAGCAGGATGGAGGAGCAGACCGTGACATCCAGAGCAGACTGAGCAAGGCCAGGGGCATCTTCTGTAGCCTAAGCAACATCTGGAAGTCAGCCCAGTACAGCACCCATACCAAACTGAGACTCTACCAGAGCCTTGTCCTGTCCACTCTCCTGTACGGCTCGGAGTGCTGGCGAATGATTGACAGCGACCTCAACAAACTGTCAGTCTTCCACACCAAAAGCCTGAGAAGAATCCTGGGCATCTTCTGGCCAAGAACAATCTCCAACGAAGAGCTACTTGCCCAGTGTGGGCAAGAGAGTATGAACACCATCCTGATGAAGAAACGATGGCGCTGGATTGGCCATGTCATCAGAGGCAACTCCATCACAAAAACTGCCTTACACTGGACCCCAGAGGGAAAGCGCAAGCGAGGCCGGCCCAAGAACACCTGGCGGCGAACCGTGGAGGCAGAAATGAAGACCCTAAATCACAGCTGGGGCACTGTGGGGAAGCTGGCCCAGGACAGACAAAAGTGGAGGACCTTTGTCACTGCCCTACGTGCCGACAGGCATAACGGGCAGTAAGTAAGTAAGTAAGTAAGTGTATGGCAGGTTTCAGAGGCTTCATCTCATACCACTTGACTGCATTTTAACCTTATGGAGGAAAGCAGCTTGGGACTGCTAGTAACAAAGTTGTCAGCTGCTTTTGATGCTTTGCAGATGTTTTTCTATGGGAGCGCCGCATTGAGTGCCTATCTCCTCCTGTGAAGCAAAATCGGGATGGAGAACGGGAGTCCTAAAGTGTCTAACTCTTGCAAGAGAGCAACAGGTGGGGAAATAAGGCCCTGCATGTTGTTTTAAACTTTTCTTCTTTGCTCTGTATCATATTGCATTGGACATTACTCTGTCAGATTTTGTTAGATTTGATGTCATTTAATTTTATGGCAGGAAATCAAATCAGAATTTTGCAGGCTGTTTAATAAGATGAACTAACACCAGCACTCAAATGTTGGAGGGTGCCTTCTAGATGATGAAGTTAAGGTGAAATTAACAAAATGTGTGTGTTTGTGTGTGTGCACACAGATTTTTTTATAGTTTTATTTGTTTTATTTAAAAGAGTAAGATATGATACAAATTGTTCAAGTGTTTGTAAATTCATATGCAAATTTCCTGGCAGTTTTTTTTAACATTTATCCACAGATACGTAACGCATGTAATACAGTATTTTACAATATGAAAACAAACATATGCACATAAGGTAACATTCATTTAAGAGTACATCCATCCACCAAGCAAGCCATCCAACAGACAATGTATAATCTTTGCACACCAAAACATGCATGCACCAGTTTGTGTTCTTTTTACATCTCTCACAAATCAAACACAGACATCATAGCAAGCACCTTGGATCCCTTATGCCAGTAATAATATAAATCATATCCAGACATACATAGATTTTGCTAATCATAAAGTCATATATATATATATATAAGTATAAAAATCATGTCTACATGACAAGTTGTCTATATGGTTGCCAGAGTTTAGCAAACTTTTCTTCGTTTATTTCCAAACATGCATTAAATTTTTCAATTTTATACCTGTGTTTCAATATTCGAATAAAGGATTCTAGCTGCGGGATGGTTTTTTAAAATCTGCAAGAATAAATGTATGCTTTAGCCAGTAGTATAATTAAGTCAAGTACAGCATCTGTCTCTAAGTCATTACTGCCTACAAAAAAGTACAAGATGTTCACTGATAGTTATATTTGGAGCATTTTTACATTTGTCTAATATACAATTTTGTAAGTTTCTCCAAAAACCTTAACATATTTACAGTTCCAAAATATATGCTGAATACTTTCTTTTTCAGATCTGCAAAGGCTACAGACATCATCATCTTCTAGTCCCATGCACACAGAGATTTAACATACAATCCTATTATAAATATTCACACTTTTTGAATGTTGTATTCGTAAAGTACTTCTGTGTGTGTGTATGTGTGTGTCCATATTTGCATGTGTATATATATACTACAGAGTGAATGACACCTATAGAGAAATATCCCGCCAGCTGGAGAAACACCAGGCACGACAGAAGGAGCTTCAGCATTATATCAAGATGGTATATTGCACGGAAAAAGCAAGTCATTAAGAATCAAATGCCTATGAGAAGTAAAAGTAAAAATCTGGGACCTCACAAAGTTAATTGTGTTAAATAAATTTATTTGTATCAGCGGATGGCAGATGAAATAAGATGTCATAAACACTTACTTCTTGATGGACTAAGATCTTGTATTTTCCTCTGTTATCATTCTTCTTTAATTTTCCTCTGAGATAAATGAAGCCTTATTTTAAGGATTTTGCTGAGTGAATTCAATTTGCCTCCTTTAGTAATGACTTAAATGTTACTGTCATGATACTCTTAGTGATGACTTGGGCCTTGGCATTGATTCTGTTTATTCTTTCCTCAGTTAAATATTTTCAATAAAAATATGATTCAGTGCTGGACTCTGCTGGAACAGTAAAGCAATTTCTACCATGGGTTTTTACATCCATGTTTGCTCATTCTGCACAGCTGCTGGATAAACCACCTCGCATGGTGAATGAAAAATCAGAGAGAGATAATCATGTGGAGCCTGACTCATTGGAGACTTCACGTGAAACAGGTATGTGCAGGTGTTCCATGAATATCTATCTTATCTCACTCTCTGTAACCTTAATCTAATCTTACTTTCGTCAAAATATCAAGATTTTACAAGCAGTCACATCACGGACTTGTATTACACGTCAGTGGTCACATGGTACAGCTTTGGAAAACAGCATCTGTTATAGTGGCACAATAGAAGTAATATGAGAGTAAATATCACTTTCTGAATTATTGCAATTGTTTTTTTCTGTTTCTGCACTTTGAGATTATGTGAAGATTCTACACACACATGTTCATCAATAGTGTTTGGCTGAATCTTTTGAAACATAGTACAACACCGAGGCAGAGTATGCAGACTGATCTTATGGTGGTCAGATTAAGTGCTACCTAGGGTAGGTAAGGTAATAGACCTGATGTCACGTTTAATCATGAGTACCCAGATTACAAAATGTTAAAGGAAGAAAGAGACCATATGTGTTTTTAAAACTGAGATTAGGGTTCAGGACTAACATAGTGTGAAGAGCCATACATCTGGAATGAAAGCTGCTTCACCAGTTGAGGGTAGAGTTATAAGAAATACTCTCCCCATATGTCTGCATGGGAATTATTCCTGCATTGTATGTTGTGCATGTTTTCTTCACATACATTTATAATTGCAGCTGATTGGGAGCTAACTGAAGCAGCCCAGGCAGCGCAGACCCACAGACCCACACAGAGCTACATTGCTTACAACAGCTGCGCAGCAGACAGGTGGGTACAAGAAAAAACAGGCTTTGTATTGAATACACAGGTACTTTTTACTTATTCTTCATCCCAGCATGTCATTACATGTTGCACTAACTGAGAAATTGATGATTTCACTTGTCCTGCATGCTGTTCACAGGTGCCAGATCCTTCTTTCAACACCTTGAGAACAGCTTGGTTGCTCTTGTTTGGGAATTTTGGTCAGTAGCTGTAAGAGAGCAGCCAGGCAGATTGTCTAACTGATAATAACTGACTACAATTTTTAGGCTACTGGAAATGTTCTCTGAAGGGAACAAAATGAAGGAATAGGGAAGTGGACCACTGTGTAATTTTCGAATAGATTGGTAAATTGTGGCATTTTTATTGTGCTGATGACAAGATTTATTTTGTAGAAAATTTAACACCTCCCAACAATGACAGGAGATACCTTACAGGAGGACAAACTGCTTTTTAACAGACTTCTTTTGTACAAGCTTCAAGATACCTTTATCGCAAAAATTCTTTTGAAATGCTTTCGTTTTGCTGACAGGCAGACTTGGATGCATACACACAAGCACAAGCAAATATATTGATACCTCATCTTTTTACCATTATAATACAAAATTTGTGTAACTATTATTCAAGTCAAGATGGAACATTTTTATGCGTTACATTATTAAAAAAATAAATACAAAGGTTTTTAAATTAATCCATCTGAACTATTCTGAAAGCCTGTGTTAAGAAGAGCATACTGAAACTGTAACATGGTCATTATGAAATAATTAAATTGTTTTTTGAGCGAACTGGTCTCTTAATAACGGGAATTTGAGCAATCTTTCGTTCTACAGGCTTCTCCACCTCCTTTACGCTTAACTTTCGACGCCATTACGTTTCCCGTTTGAGGCGCTTACTTCGCTAGTCATCTGGTAAATTTTCGTCTGAACCATTTCGTTATATTTAAGGTCTTTATTGAAGCTAAGCACAGATCTTGGGGGGGGGGGTATGTCATTGCACTGTCCCCTGCATGTCGTCATATTGTCGAGGACGGCCGGGGCTTCGCCAAGGGTGGGTCCCTGTGGTCTCACTTGACCAGTTGTGACGGTCCGGTTACTGAGTTCTGTTCAGCCAGGTATGGTATGTATCCCGACGTGCCTTGAATATTTCAGTCAATTCAGTAACTAATCGAAAGGTGAGTCTCTGTCCTCTAGGTGTGCTGAACAGTTCGTTCACGTCTTGTTTAGCCAGCTACTATATCTGTAAGCCGTAGGTAAGTTTGAGGTTTTCTCCTTCTATAGCAAATAATTATTTTAAAATACGAGAACCCACTGATTATTTATCTCTAATCTTCCCAGGTCTCTGTTTCTTGACCATATTAACAAAATAATCGGAAATCTGTATTTTGTATTCATATTGTATGCATCGTTAATTGTATAATTATTTTTAGTTGCCTCTACGCGAATCCGTTAATTTACTGAATTTGCATTAGTACAGTCTCGGTTAGAAACAAATTCATCGCGCACTATCTTTATGCGAAGACCTGCAGTGAGCGGGCTTGACTGCAGTCTATAACGAGGCGACCCCTGGGGTTGGGGTGTACCCTAGGGTTGGGTTGTACCCCGTGATAACTCTGACCTCTTGTAAGATAACGTGGTTACTCCTGCTGCGTGTGGTGAGCACGTGCCAAACTTTGTTTTGACATTCACCTCGTTACATTTATTTTTTCACTTTATCAAATAATCCGTATGTTTTCCATTTATTATTCACGCTAGGAAGATTATTTTATTAAAATGTGAATGCGATTTTAGTGTTTAAGTTTATGTTCCTTACGGTTACCGCTCGCTGAGCCTCGAACATAAAGCCGGACGTAAAGGCTGTTATAATTGTTGGGTACGTAGACTTGTTGTAAAGGTAGAAAGTAAAGTTATTGTTTCTCTGGCATTCCCAACTCCTGTCTGTAAATTCTGGTTGAGCTTTCATATTTTATGTGCTTTGCTTGTCACTCCCTCTCCCCATTTCCAAGGCGGTCCGGTGGCGCAATGGTTTGCGCCTGTCACCAATACAGTGAAGGTTGGCTGTCCTGGGTTCAGCTCTCGTCTGGGCACGCTGTTCTTTCTCTGCATGTGGCATCTGTTTACAGGGCTGGGTGCCTTGCCTTAGTCGCTGGCTTGGCGTAAAAACACCAGTTTGACCTGGCCCCCTCTCATCTCAAATTCCAAAATATACGAAGCAGAGACTGCTGTCAACAGACAACCAATTTCATCTTAATTGTGGGGTGCTCACGTATAAATAAGCATCTTCAACATTTGAAACGCAAACAAATATAGGCTAGTTTCATTCCCTACACCTGGCCATACCTTTTGACGGACTGTTTATCTTTTTGACAGGAACTGAGCATGGCTGAAGCATCAACATCGTCAAGCGGCGCCAGCGACCGTGACCTGAGGTGCCTTGTTTGTTGTGAAGAATTAACAGATCCCGTGGTTCTCCCGTGCTGCCACACCGTCTGTCGCACATGCCTGGTCACGTGGCTAAAGGAGAGGAACACGGACGTCACCTGCCTCATGTGCCCTCACCCCATCCTAGATATTTGGGAGCCAGAGGAGAGGCCCAACCTGCTTCCTGAGGCGGTTGCAGACGCCCTGCCCACGAAACTGTTGAGCAGGGCGATAAAACGCCGCATACGTGGCGAAAATCCAGACCCGTGTCCAGGGTGCGATGGCCTTCTATGCTGGTCGCGCCACAACCAGCACCCGAGCTGCTCAGGACAACCGAGTACGGTCACGGGCGAGGCGCGGCTAGCTCGCGCGGAATTGAAGCGGTTGTTTGCCTTCCTGCGGCATCTGGAAGGCGATGTGGTGGAGAGACAGAAACAAAAAGAGGACAAACTCAGCAAACTGCAGACGCGGGTACTTGACGAAGCCTCAACGCCTGAGATAGAGATTTACGCCCATTCGCTTAGACAGTACACAGAGTTTCGTGCTGTCCTCAAGGCGCACGTGGAGCTCGTGACGTGCGTGAAAAATATACGTGAGAGCGCGGTGATCATCCGGGTCGAGAGAATGCTGCACGACAGGAACAACTTATTGAGGAGGAGGTTTGCGAGCTTGGTGCAAACCAGTCGGGAAACTCTAGAGGGGCTGATTCCGATATGGAGGGAAAACATGCAGCAGCTACAGCAGCTACAGCAGCAACAGCGAGATGATGATGATGATGAGCATGATGGTGATGATGATGATTGATGATGATTATTGCTAACAAGGTGTTCATCAATTCCACTTCATTTTGACTCCTCCTTTCCTTTTCAATCTTATGTCGCAATGTATTTGTAAATTTGTATGTGGGCATGTGTTAATAAACAACGTGAACTATCGTAACAGTTGAGTGATATCATTTTCTTAACTTTGACAGATTTTATCAAACAGTCCACACGACACAGGTTGTAATCATCAGGTAACTACTCATTCAGCCATACATTGAGTGCAGCAAGACTCATTCCGCACACACAGGTACAGATCGAAGTTGGGACTCGACTGATGAAAGTGACCAAACATTCATAGTCTTAAAAAAAAAAAAGTCAACCGTCAATATCGTACATTTACATTATTAAAAGCGCTGATCATTTTCAGACAAAAAACCTACACATCAGGCAAGTGTTAATATTGTACACAAGGTTTTTCAAAAACCGCAACACCAATTACACGTGGTTGCATTTAGGTGAGGGGAGTGGGGAGTATGATAAAGGAAATGAATGGGGGGGGAGACAAATAATTCGGTGGAAAGTAAGGGGTTTAAAAGAATTAGAAAAAGAACATGTGAACTCTGATTACTGTAAAGCGCTTTGAGTCCTGATGTTGCTGGAAAAAGTTGCTATACACGTATGTTGTTATTGTTACTATTTTCACTGTGGAATATCAGTGTACATGTTCTCTGATGGCTGTGCAGGATGTGTAAACTGAAATAAAGAAAGATATGGGATCTGAACATTTCTTTATTTTGACAGTGTAGTAAGTCCGACCACAAGCAAATAAGCTTTTAGTGTGTATGGCAGGTTTCAGAGGCTTCATCTCATACCACTTGACTGCATTTTAACCTTATGGAGGAAAGCAGCTGAGGACTGCTAGTAACAAAGTTGTCAGATGCTCTTGATGCTTTGCAGATGTTTTTCTATGGGAGCGCCGCATTGAGTGCCTATCTCCTCCTGTGAAGCAAAATCGGGATGGAGAACGGGAGTCCTAAAGTGTCTAACTCTTGCAAGAGAGCAACAGGTGGGGAAATACAGCCTCTGCATGTTATTTAAATATTGTCTTCTTTGCTCTGTATCATATTGCATTGGACATTACTCCGTCACATTTTGTTAGATTTGATGTCATTTACATAGTAGTGGACAGGAGGATATCACTGAAGCAAAAGAAACTTGGCTTTTTTTCTGAAGTTTAAGGTTCCCCAAGAACCATAGCAAGTGTTCTGAGTGTAAGAAGACTTTCTCTGTATGACTTGTATGCCATCTGTCATGACACTGCTTATGTCAGTTACCCTGCATGGGACAACAGCGAATCGTCACTCATGCTAGAATATTTGTACTCTTTCTTAATAGGACAACAGCAAGCTGTCACTCATGTTAGAATATTAAGATTTGTGCTCATTCTTGATGTGACACTGTGTCTATTGTGCTTTGCCTTCTCAAGGCGGCGGAAGTCATAACCCAGCCACTGTCACCACAAACTTCACAAAGGAGGGACAGAGGTGAACGACCTGGAGCTGCTGGCTTCTCCACCAGTCAGGCAACATGTCTGCCTCCAGGGTCTCTGCAAGCACAACAACTAACTGAACTCTCCTACTTGCTCAACCACTACCAGGAAGGCCTTGAGATCCAACCTGGACATCCCTTGACTGCTGCAGCAGCATCATCTGCCTCCGCTGCACACATCCTGAATTTCCTGGGTTCTGTTCAACAGCAGTGAGTGCTTGTCATTATTCCTGGCAGTGTGTAGGAAGTTTATCTTTTCATGTCTCACATTTTGCATGTGGTTGACAGTTAAACCAGCATTTTCACATATCATGTGTTCATGGTATTTATTTAACCAGAAAAATAACTTTAAGGTGTAACTCAGCAAAGACTAAATCTCGTTGTGTTATATACAATCTTAGTTTCATTTTTTTTAACTGGTCAAATAGAATCAAACTATTTTAAAAGCACATCTTCAGATAAAGAATAAGCATGCTAGTGATTAAAATTTGAAAGTGTAGAGAACTTTCAGAGTGTACGCTTTCTGTTTCCTCCCTCACTACAATGTTACAGCTCTGATAGCAACCATATCTGAAGACTTTTCTACCCCATCCAATCTCATTAGCATACTCACATTCTTTGCCTTATCTTCATATGTTACGATTTAAGAAATCTGTCTGTAACATGGTCCAGCAATGTCATCATCCCACCCTCTAGGCCTGTAATTTTTGAAGCCTGTTGCTAAAGGAAAGAGATGGTGGTATTTGTGGCTTCTTCAGAGAAAGAGAAATTATAAGGATTTTTTTTTGAACCTGTGCTTGTGTATGGAGTGTATACCATCTTACCAGGTCTCTGACTTTGGGTGTCTGATGTGCAGGGCTGAGCAGGTGCCTGCAGATGGAAGACAGAGCAGCAGTGCCAGAACCTTGCCCAGGTGTAACCACACACAGCGAGACCAACACAAGGCCAAGAAGAACGGTGACACCAGGCACCACTTTGTGAGGCTTTCTTGCATGAGTGCTTCTGATGTCACTGAGAGCTACGGGCTCGTGCAAGAGAGGAACTTCCATAAGAGTGATCTTTGTTATTTAATTATATATATATATATATCCACTAAAAACAAGTGGTTGCACTTGCGTTAAACTTTTATAATTCAGTTTCCTGCTCATCCCTTCAGTCAGTGTTTTTCAACTTTTATTTTCACCTGAACTGTAAAGAGTTCTTATAGTGTTGGATAAATAACTCATTCAGTTGCTTTAGACATTGTCTTGGCAATACCTGGCAAGAAACGAATGGCTTTGTTTTCTGAATTTTAAGATTAAGAAGAATGAAATTGTTGGTCTTGATAAAAATGTTTTAAATTATGTTCTTCCTTTGCTAGAAATCATTTACATTTCATTCATGATTCCTGGAGTGATGTTTGTTACATTTCTGCTTGAGATGATGAATTGACATTGTTTTTTTGTCATGCTTGTCAAGTTTCTACTGTAAAAAGGATTTAAGTTTTGGTCACGCGACTGTACTTAGATTTTCCATGAATCTTGCTTCTGTTGTGAGGCATTTTGTGAACTAGATCAAAGCACATGCACTGCCGTCCTTGTAAATGCATACAAAGTGGGTTGTGATACTCCGTTTTAGAGTTTACCATAATGCGTTTGTGATGGCGGTTGTTTTTAATCGATGTACTATAATGGTTAGCAAATGTTTGAAGGGTGACGTTTAGCTGTGAGCTTAAAGTTTGTCAATGAACAAATCATTTGAAGTAAATTTGTGTTTCATCTTATTTTGGGCTTTGTCTTCATTGAATCACTACAACCTGAATGTGTTGTGTGGTACACGACAAGTATAACAAGAGACTTCAGTAAACAAAAATGTAAAATGTTAGGACTTATGCAGCGAACTGCACTTTTCATGTATTTATCATTCTTCCAAGGATCACAGGAGATAACCTTAAAGGAGGACAAACTGCTTTTTTGACAGACTTTTGTACAAGATACAAGAGACATTTATCGCAAATATTCTTTGAAATGCTTTCGTTTTTCTGGCAGACAGACTTGGATGCATACACACAAGCACATGCAAATGTATTGGCACCTCATCGTTTTGACCATTATAATACAAAATTTGTGTAAATATTATTCAAGTCAGGACGAAACACTTTTATGCGTTACATTTTAAAAAGACAAATACAAAGTTTTTTTTTAATTAATCCATCTGAACTATCCTGAAAACTTGGTTTGCAGATTAGGAAATCTGTGTTATTAAGAAGAGCATACTGAAACTGTAACATGGTCATTATGAAATAATTAAATTGTTTTTGGGGCGAACTGGTCTCTTAATAACTGGAATTTGAGCAATCTTTCGTTCTACAGGCTTCTCCACCTCTTTTACACTTAACTTTCGACGCCATGACGTTTCCCGTTTGAGGCGCTTACTTCGCTAGTCATCTGGTAAATTTTTGTATGAACCGTCTCGTTATGTTTACTGTCTTTATTGAGGCTAAGCACAGATCTTGGGGGGGGGGGGTATGTCATTGCACTGTCCCCTGCATGTCGTCATATTGTCGAGGACGGCCGGGGCTTCGCCAAGGGTGGGTCCCTGTGGTCTCACTTGACCAGTTGTGACGGTCCGGTTACTGAGTTCTGTTCAGCCAGGTATGGTATGTATCCCGACGTGCCTTGAATATTTCAGTCAATTCAGTAACTAATCGAAAGGTGAGTCTCTGTCCTCCAGGTGTGCGGAACAGTTCGTTCACGTCTTGTTTAGCCAGCTACTATATCTGTAAGCCGTAGGTAAGTTTGAAGTTTTCTCCTTCTTTAGCGAATAATTATTTTAAAATACGAGAACCCACTGATTATTTATCTTTAATCTCCCCAGGTCTCTGTTTCTTGACCGTATTAACAAAATAATCGTACATCTGTATTTCTGAGTCACAAAACTGTGCACCGTTAATTGCATAATAATTAGTTTTAGTTGCCTCATGGAAGAATCCGTTAATTTAATGAATTTGCATTAGTATAGTCTCGGTTAGACAAAAAATTCATCGCGCACTATCTTTTTGCGAAGACCTGCAGTGAGCGGGCTTGACTGCAGTCTATAACGAGACGACCCCTGGGGCTGGGGTGTACCCTAGGGTTAGGCGTACCCCGTGATAACTCTTGTAAGATAACGTGGTTACTCCTGCTGCGTGTCGTGAGCACGTGCCAAACATCGTCTTGACATTCACTTCCTTACAATTACTTTTTTCACTTTATCAAATAATCCGTATGTTTTCCATTTATTATTTACGTTAGGAAGATTATTTTAGTAAAATTTGTATGCGATTTTAGTTTGAAGTTTATTTTAGTTACGTTAAGCGCACCCGTGAACATAAAGCTCGGACGTAAAGGCTGTTGTTTGCTACGTAGACTTGTTGTAGAGGTAGAACCGTAGAGGGTGAAATTATTGTTTCTCTTTCGTCCCCAACTCCTGTCTCTAAATTCTGGTTGAGCGTTTATGTTTAAGTGCTTTGATTATCACTTTCCCATTTCCAAGGGCGTTCCGGTAGCGCAACGGTTTGCACCTGTCACCAATACAGCGAAGGTTGGTTGTCCTGGGTTCAGCTCTCGTCTGCGGCAAGCTGTTCTTTCTCTGCATGGGTACAGCTTTGATATGGGGGGAGACGCGACGGCCATAACAAAAATGGCTCGCGGCATTTGTCGTCTGCTCGCTCCACTCAATTGCCCAGTTGTACCTAATAAACTAAACCTAAACCTAAACCTAACACTACCCCTATCCCTATCCCTTTCCCTACCCCAAACCCTACCCAAAACCCTAACCCTACACCAACCCCTAACCCCAAACCTTTGACAAAATAACATAGACCGGCCTATGACGTCACGTCTCCCCCCCTCCCATATCAAAGTTCTGCCTCTGCATGTGGCATCTGTTTACAGGGCTGGGTGCCTTGCCTTATTTGCTGGCTTTGTGTAAAAACACCAATTTGACCCGGCCCCGGTCTCATTACAAATTCCTAAACATACGAAGAAGAGACTGCTGTCAACAGACAACCAATTTCATCTTAATTGTGGGGTACTCACGTATAAATAAGCACCTCCAACAAATATAGGCTAGTTTACATTCCCTACACCTGGCCATACCTTTTGACGGACTGTTTATCTTTTGACAGGAACTGAGTATGGCTGAAGCATCAACATCGTCAGGCGGTGCCAGCGACCGTGACCTGAGGTGCCTTGTTTGTTGTGAAGAATTAACAGATCCCGTGGTTCTTCAGTGCTGCCACACCGTCTGTCGCACATGCCTGGTCACGTGGCTAAAGGAGAGGAACATGAACGTCACCTGCCTCGTGTGCTCTCACCCCGTTCTAGATATTTGGGAGCCGGAGGAGAGGCCCAACCTGCTTCCTGAGGCGGTTGCAGACGCCCTGCCCACGAAACTGTTGAGCAGGGCGATAAAACGCCGCATACGTGGCGAGAATCCAGACCCGTGTCCAGGGTGCGATGGCCTTCTATGCTGGTCGCGCCACAACCGGCACCCGAGCTGCTCAGGACAACCGAGAAAACCAAAGTCCACGGCCATAGCCGAGGTGCTGGCTCGCGCGGGATTGAAGCGGATGTTGACCACGCTGCGAGAGCTGGAAGACGGGATGTCGGAGATACAGTTGCAAAGAGAGGAGATGCTCAACGAACTGCAGACGTTGGTCTCTGGTGAAACCTTCACGACTGCGGGAGAGCTGTTAGCATATTTGCAGACACAGTTCACAGAGTTTCTTTCTCTCCTCAAGGCGCACGTGGACCTCGTGACGTGCGTGCAAGATATACGTGAGAGCATGGTGGTCATCCTGATCGAGAGAATGCTGCACGACAGGAAGAAATTATTGAGGAGCAGGTTGGATAGCGTGCGGCAAGCCTGTAGGGAAACTAAACAGAGGCTGGTTCAGCTGATGAGGGAACATGCGCAGCAGCTACTGCAGCAACAGCAACAGCAGCAGCAGCAGTAGTATGCACCCAAGACGTCAATGGTCGCATGTCATTATCACTAACAAGGTGTCCGCATCAATTCCACTTCATTTTGTCCCCTCTTTCCCTTTTCAATCTTATGTCGCAATGTATTTGTAAATTTGTACGTAGGCATGTGTTAATAAACGTGAACTATCGTAACAGTTGAGTGATATCATTTTCTTAACTTTGACAGATTTTATCGAACAGTCCACACGACACAGGTTGCAATCATCAGGTAACTGCTCATTCAGCCATACACTGAGTGCAGCAAGACTCATTCCGCACACACAGGTACAGATCGAAGTTGGGACTCGACTGATGAAAGTGACCAAACATTCACAGTCTTTAAGAAAAAGGTCAACCGTCAATATCGTACATTTACATTATTAAAAGCGCTGATCATTTTCACACACACACGCACACGCACACGCACACACACGCACACGCACACGCACACACACACACACACACGCACACACACACACACGCACGCACGCACGCACATCAGGCAAGTGTTAATATTGTACACAATGTTTGTCAAAAACCGTGACACCAAATATACGTGCTTGCATTTTTGTGAGGGGAGGGGGGAGTATGATAAAGGAAATGAATGGGTGGGGGAGACAAATTATTTGGGGGAAAGTAAGGGGTTTAGAAGAATTAGAAAAAACCCGAGAACGAAAAACAGAATGGGAGAAATTTAGAGGTGGGTAGAGTATACCGTCGTTACATTTTGCTGATTGTTATCCACAAGCCCTGAAGTATTTGTTTGGTCAAATTGTCAGTCTTTATTTAAAGACGAACATCAGATCGGATTCGATAATTTTGTCTTTGCCTTATGAGAAGTGCTATGTACCTAACAGTACAAATCATACAAAGACTGTCTAAATGACTCTAGTTGCGGTAACATTTTGTGGCCCTTAGTACGGCTTCTTAGTTTTCCTACTAACAGCCAATAACAGCTAAAAGCGAAAGCAGAAGATCTTATGCTATTTTTTGTTTTTTAATTCGACAAGACTGTAATACTGAAAATGAATCAAGCGCTTACAACGTTAGTGTATATAAGAAATGTAAACAAAACTCGTTTTCTTGAATTAAAACAATCTTCAGTTTTTGAATCAAGAGAGAAAGAAAAAGTAGTTTTCCACGAAATAAATTGATACTGCCAGGCTTTTGTATAACTTGGTTGTGTTCTTAAGCTGGTAACAAAAGTTCACGCTGCACAATCTAAAGATCTTAATATTTCTTTGTAAACGTTATTTCCTGTCTTTAAATGAAGCACACCTTGTTTTACCTGCAATATGTTTGATCGATTGTGCATCAACATATGATTTATTTCAAACAGGTTTAGTATACATGTACTACCATTAACTTTACTAAGTTCAATGTCATAAGCAAATAAAAAAGACAGCAATTAGTTATTAATTGTATAAGACCTCATGTTTTATGAATTTGTGTAGAAAATAGACCAGCAAATACCAATAGTAAGGACATTCTAAGTATTTGTCTGCGGCTGTTAGGCTGTTAGTTTTCAACATTCTATGCCTATAGAAACCTGTGTGTGTGGGGGGGGGGGTATGACAAAATGAACGGCTTATTCCGTTCCTTTATAGCTTATTGTGTAAGAAAACTTAGTGAGACTATATGGAATAAATTAAGCAGTGGGTCTGTAAAATTGACGAGATCTTTTGTTCCCCGCAGGTAGACCTCAAAACAATTGAATGCCGCTATCGCCAGGTGATCCAGGTGCTCCCCGCGTGTAGCCCTAAAAACACATTCCCATGCCGCACAGTCTAATCCTTCTGACCTCCCAGATGGTGTTAACTCTTATCCCTAGGTAATCCATGTTAGCTTAATAGACATCCTGTCCGTCCCTCTCCGCCCGAAGCATTTCTCCCGTCATAACAGCAGTTAAAAGACAGCACAGCATGATGATGACACCACAGCTCCACCTGAGTGCAGTCTAGTCAAGGCCTGACAGCTGGATCATGGCCTTCAAAGGCCCTAGTCACTCTGTTAGAGTCAAACAGTCAGCTTTGCACTGTCCTCTTGACGCACCAGCACATTGTGCACTGCATTGATGACAGCCTTCAGGTCGTGGCCACTATCTTGATTAGGAAGCCCATGCAAAACAGAGCAGAATTTATGAAGAAAAATGTGAAACAGTTGACCCGAATTTATTTGCAACGTTCACAAATTCTGCACGCATCGTCAAGAAAGTAGTTTAACGGACATGTATGTAACCAAGATGAGCGACGGTCACAATTAAGTTACGAACGCTCTAACGTTATCCGCATTAATGCCATTTCATGTTTTTCTTTCATCATCTCTATATATGTTTGTACACAGATAACCTACATTAATAAACACGTGCGATTTCATTTTTTAATGTTATAGATGTCATCAGTGACCACTTATTTTCATACATTACATATGTATTGCCTAATCAAATATCAGTTAATATAAAAATGGAAGAATGCATGTTTACGATAAATTCGTCAATTCGTTTGATAAATCTGCTGCTGAGGTTTTTGTTTACTAAAAGTATTGTTCTCCCCCCCCCCCCGATCGGCGACCATGGGTAGATAATATTTTAGCAGGTAGTGCAAAAGAATCATAGGACGCAAACAGATCGATTCGAAGCACTCAAGAATCCAAGTTTCAACAAAGCGTGTGAACTCAAATTTAGTTAAGTATGAGATAAAGTCGCGATCAGTTATTTTAGGAAGAAGGCCGTCAACATTCCACGGGAGAAATAAAATCGGCATCTTAGCTTGTGTGGAATATTTTATACTAGCCGAGATGCCTGGAGTTAATAGCACCCAGCACTTCTGAAGCCAATATACTCCGTTAATTGAAGTCGACAATATCCTGGTACACACACAGTACAGCCGACGCAGATGACATTTTTTTCTCCTTCTCCCAAACCGCCCGTTCTCCTGTCACTCCCAGCAGACGACACCTGACGTCATTCCTCGTTTTTCGTCACGCGGTCTAAACCATACTCACAAGCGTACATAGAAGGGCGACTATCCCTGCCGCTAAAAACATACAAGGAGGCTAACTCCATTCCCTACATTTCTATGTCAGGGGCTGTAACTCTGATCCCTGGCAACGATGGATGATTATTTAAAGCCTCTATGAAGGTCCGTGATTTAAAGAGCTTCTTTGTACATTTCTTCTGAACTCGTTGATTAATAAATAGTCCATCCATCCCTGATAACATTAGCATAATCATAAACGCGCGAGACAGCAGCCCTATATACGGCTTTAAGTGTCGTCCTACCTAGCTGAGAATATGGCAGCCACCTCACATAAAGAGGTTTCTTGCAAATTAATTGATATTCTTCTCACGTCGCCTTTAGATCCCAATATGTGTATGTGCGTATGTAAACAAATCTAATTTAAAAATATTCTTTTCTCTATGATGTTTCTGCAAAAAGCCTTAATAGGAAGGCTGATTGGTTTATGTAAACATAACTAAAAGACACACCCATCAGCTTATGCTTTTACACGCGCATGCACACATGAGCGCGCGCACACAGAGAAGGAGAGAGAGACGTGCACACTTGTTCACAATTAGAATGTTCAACTCATGGCTGTAAGTTAAACTAAAACTTGCTGCACGCAAAGAGCTTCAAAAGTAGGAGACACGCACTTTACAGTATAAGCATTTTCGCAAATTTCATTTGGGTCTTATTCAAACACAAAGGTTCAAGTGAGAATTGTATTAGCTTTGCTTTAGAAACACGCGCACACAAACACTATTCACATAAAAAAGCAAAAGTTTGCTTTCCCCAGACATTGACTTCATGTATGAATAATCCCTCAATCGGGCAGGGATGTGACTACAAATAGGATTTTACACACACTACATCGGACCCTGTTCACTTTGCTCTCTCTCTCTCTCTTCCTACTACATTTGTTAGCAATTTATTCTTCTGTTTTCCTTCTTTTTTATTTTGATTGGTGTTTGATTACGCATTGTATACGTAGTGTGTGAAATTGAGGGGTCACTGATAAAATCTTTAACACTTAAAAAATGAAATCACACAAATATCTCTCTCAAGTGTTTATTAAAGTATGTTATCTGTATATAAAAATATATAGACAAGAGGAAACACTATGGAAAAGCATTAATGCGCATATTGATACACTTTTTGTGAATTTTTAACGCCGGCCATCTTGGTGTCACGGATCGACCCGTGAAATTAATGAATGACAGAAATGGAGTTAGCTCCCTTGTTTGTTTTGTACAGCAGGGTTAGTGGCCCTTGGGGGATACGTTTGCTATGGATGAAAAGCGTGACGTAAAAGAGGGTATGACGTGGGGTGTCGTCTGCAAGAGCGCAGAAGTTTCAAGAGAGAGAACCAAAGATGGTTTGAGTGGAATGTACCGGTGTGTGTGTCTGTGTGTGATCTTTCGAGAAAAGTAAAGGAGGTCGGCATTTGTAGTATTGTTTGGAGTATATAGGCTTAGTGTTTCGCCAGCTGCTGTGTTTCTACTGGTTTATTCAGAAAATTGGAATATTGTTGTGTGTTTGAAAAGATTCGTCAGTTGCTGTGTTTCTGCCAGTGGATTCTATGTTGGGAGTAATTGCTGTGCTTTTGGAGATTCGTAGTGGTGTGTATTTCTATTCTATATAGTTTCAAGGAGAATTACAGGCAAGTGTACATCTGTGGGTGCGTGAGTTGTGATCAGACGTTGACAGTGTGATTTGGTCATGTACGTTTTGAGAAACTGTTGATGAACATTGGAAGAAAATTAAGCTGATATAGAGAAGAGACGGTGAGCGACGTTTGAGTGGAAGGTTGAAAGAAGACATTTACGTTGTTGAAAGGATATTTAGAATATTAGTAGGGTTTACGATATATGTTGATGTAACTTCTATTTGAAATTCGTTGAGTGTGGGAAAATATTTGGATTTTTTTAAATTATAGAGATATAGGAACCCACGTGCAGGTCTTTGTACTTTGTTGTGTGAAAGAACACGTGAAGAACGCTGTGAGGTCAATGTGTGTTGTATGTGACCCGTCCACACGTCCCGTGCGTTCTTGACACTTCGTTGCGTACATGTCAAATATAGAGGAGTGCTTCTAAACATTCGCGAAGAAACTGAAAGCATTCCAAAAAAGGGTAAGTTTAAGTGTTCCAAGTTTTCCATCGTAGTTTCGACCCTCTTCTGCATAGATTTACCCATTAGAATGGTTGCGACGACCTGGCCACTCTCTTTCATCCGTTGCAGGAGACGCTGGTGGGTTAAAAGGACAGTGCGAAGGTTGTCTGCATGACGAGTGTAAGAGGTGACACACTGCAGGGTGTGGTCTTGGACAAGATCAACGGTCTCACTGACGGTGACGTCGACGACACGACGACCAACCAAAAAAGATAAGTTTACCTGCGAATAGATTCAGTGATTGTTGGTAATAAGAAAGTCAGGCTGAAGAGAATGTTCAGCACTGTCACCTTGTCGGTAGTTACTTGACTGACTAACCTAAAATCGCACGCCAGGTACCCATAAAAGGCTGGATAAACCCCGCCCCTGGCCTCCCGCTTTCTCAGCCTCCGACCAGTCAACTGTTACTTCTCAGGTCCCGGTCAGTATTTGACCACGTGACGTCATGCAGAGGGTGTGGCGTGTAGAGTTGAACAGTTAATAGGACCAAGAGGCGATGAACAATGCAAGGGGTGGGGTTAGGGCGTGTAGTGGTTCGCATCCACTAGAACCGAGAGGCGTTAAAAGACGATTATTGTCAAGACCCATAACTTGAATGACTGTTACACCTACAGGGCTTACCGATGTTGCCTCTAGAGAGAGTTGGTTATACAGAGGGAGAGGAAACGTGCGCATGTAAGGTGTTAGTGTGTGTGTGTGTGTGTGTGTGTGTGTGTGTTCGTGCGTGCGTGCGTGCGTGCGTGCGTACAAAAGATTGACGTGAGTAACCTACAAACTTTGAACTAAATTTTTGCCAGGGTCAGAGATTCCTTCTCTTTTCCTTCCAGAACCGGAGGACTGCCGAGGTCTGGTCGCCGTCAGCGAGACCGTGGCTCTGGTTCAAGACCACACCCTGCAGTTTGTCGTCTTTTTCCAGAGTTAGACGAGAGTCGCACTGTCCTCTTGACCAACCAACACTGTAGTTTAACCCACATGTTCGCAACCAAGATCCTCGACGGTTTAAAGTCACGGACGCTCTAGCGTTGTCCGCATTAATACTTTTTTCTCAGTATTTCATCATCTATATATCTTTGTACACAGATTAACCTTCATTAATAAACACGTGAGAACCACATTTGTGTGATTTCATTTATTTTCTTAGCGTAATAGATGTAATCAGTGACCCCTTATTTTTATACATTACATATAGATTGCCTAATCAAACATCAATTACATGTAAAATAAAAATAGAGGTAAACAGGTTTATAATAAAAGAATAATATGGCTAACAAATGTCGCAGGAAGGGAAGGGAGAAAGAAGAGTGACAGAAATGCGACTAGTACATTGTAATCACCATCTCCCTTTGTTTATTATTAAAAACCTTTTAAATAAATTTGTAAGATTTTAGACGAATATTACATTACATAAGAATCTGTAATTTTCTTGTGCATTATGAGAAGCCTTACACACTCAATTCAAAAAATCATGCAGTGATCCCCGTCCGGTTGAGCTTATTATTCATCCGTGAAGTCTGTGTCTGGGTTTCTTTTACGACGAGCCAGCAACTAAGGCTATATATATATATAATGGCAACGCAGCCAGACCTGTAAATAGTTACCACAGGCAGAGGAAAAAACAGGGTGCCCGAGACGAGAGCTGAACCCAGGATGGCCAACCTTTACTGTATTGATGACAGGCGCTAACCGTCCTGCTACCGGGCCGCCCTTGTTGTTGACGTCACGGTAAACGAAACGCTGATGACACAAAGATGATAATTTAGTCGATCGAAATTCAGGGGAAGGTACACATACAAAACATACGTTTTCCAGATGATAAATTCAGCTGCAATCGAAGGTAGAATATCTTATGCACAGTGACCGTTTCTATTTGTATCGTGTCTATAAAAATGTCCTTACACCAGAACTGTATTTTGAACATGTAAATGTAAAATGTTTACGGATGCTTTGGTTTTGTTTTCGATTAGGAGTCAGTGACATCAATGTTTATAACCAGAACACTCATAATATAAACGACTGCCCATTTTGTGTAAAATCCACTGAGGATGAAACCCACCTTTTGTTTCACTGTCCACAGTACAATAATATCCGCCCTAGGTTCCTTCAAAATGTTCCACGATACACCGAGAATAAACTTCTTATTGAAATTCTTACATGTAAAAATGTAAACAATACAAAGCAATTACCTTAGTTCCTATTCAAGTGTTTCAGTTTAAGAGGAGTTAAAACGACTATTGAGATATAAAACATATGTCGTCCTGATTAATATTTCTAAAATCCCAATCAAATGTTTTCTTTTAAGCGCACAGATATCTATGTCTATGAATGTTTATGCGTGCAAGTAAATGAGAGCATATGTATGTGTGAATGTAAAGAAACAAGGCTCACCTTGTGATATTGGCTGTAATGGCCAGGTGTCAATGAACAGTTCCAGTTCGAGGATACTAATGTTATCTGGGATTGATGGACTAATTATTAATCAACGAGTTCAGAAGAAATGAACATAGACGCTCTTACAATTATCATCTGTCTTTTCTATCTTATTCCGGTGATCGTGACGATTCCCCCGGTATATCCGAACATGGGTGCCCGGTTACACATCATTAGAGTTCAGGGAGGGGTGTAAAGGAAACAACTCAAACAACTTGTTTATACTATATAGCGAATCAAAACTTTGTACCTCAAAGGAAGAAAGAAAAAAGATTAATACGTCATTTCAACAAGTTTTCCTATCTCTCCTTCCATCAAAGAACTCAGCAGAATAAACGAATGATCACTCTTGTTCATTACTGGCTTATTGGTGGTGAGACTGCGGAAACAGATTAAACAAAGTGTATACATTCTAAGACGTGAGATATCTGGTTCCTCTTATCTAATTGACCACCTGGTGTTCCAGAGGTGACTAAGAGCCTCCGGTTGATCCAGGCCTGACTGACACCCCATCTGGTGTTCGCCTCCCGCCAGAACCGTGTTACGTGACATCACAGCCTCCGTTAACTGCGTTGATAGTGGCAGTAAACGCCCATAACTAAAAGGTCTGATGAGTGTAAATTGGACATAAACATTGAAAATAAAGGTGGGTTCCATTGTAGTTTCTCAAAGGAGGTGGGAATAGTAACAGTGTTTAATAGAAGTTGTGATTTAGAGCTTAGGCTGCCTATTAATGGCATGTGTTGCGATTCCAAAGGTTTATCGACAGTTCATTTTTGTGGTAGGTAAAGAATGGAGTTAGAAAAGATAAAGTAACCTACTTTACATTATTTAACATTCTTCCGAGGATCACAGGAGATAACCTTAAAAGAAGCACAAACTTAACAGACTTCTTTTGTACAAGCTTCAAGATACATCAATCGCAAAAATTCTTTTGAAATGTTTTCCTTTTGCTGGCAGGAAGACATGGATGCCTACACACAAGCACATGCAAATGTATTGGCACCTCATCGTTTTGACCATTATAATACAAAACTTGTGTAACTATTATTCAAGTTAGGATGGAAAATTTTTATGCGTTACATTTTAATAAGACAAATACAAAGGTTTTTAAATTAATCCATCTGAACTATTCTGAAAGCCTGGTTTGCAGATATTAGGAAAACTGTGTTAAGAAGAGCATACTGAAAATGTAACATGGTCATTATGAAATAATTAAATTGTTTTTTGGGCGAACGGGTCTCTCAATAACTGGAATTAGAGCAATCTATCGCACTACAGGCTCGTTATATTTGCGGTCTTTATTGAGGCTAAGCACAGATCTTGGGGGGGGGGGGTATGTCATTGCACTGTCCCCTGCATGTCGTCATATGGTCGAGGACGGCCGGGGCTTCGCCAAGGGTGGGTCCCTGTGGTCTCACTTGACCAGTTGTGACGGTCCGGTTACTGAGTTCTGTTCAGCCAGGTATGGTATGTATCCCGACATGCCTTGAATATTTCAGTCAATTCAGTAACTAATCGAAAGGTGAGTCTCTGTCCTCCAGGTTTGCGGAACAGTTCGTTCGCATCTTGTTTAGCCAGCTACTATATCTGTAAGCCGTAGGTAAGTTTGAGGTTTTCTCTTTCTATGGCTAATAATATTTTAAAATACGAGAACCCACTGATTATTTATCTTTAATCTCCCCAGGTCTCTGTTTCTTGACCATATTAACAAAATAATCGTAAATCTGTATTTTTGAGTCCTAAAACTATGCACAATTAATTGTATAATAATTAGTTTTAGTTGCCTCATGGCCGAATCGGTTAATTTAGTGAATTTGCATTAGTATAGTCTCGGTCGACACAAAATTCATCGCGCACTATCTTTATGCGAAGACCTGCAGTGAGCGGGCTTGGCTGCAGTCTATAACGAGGCGGCCCCTGGGGCTGGGGTGTACCCTGGGGTTGGGGTGTACCCCGCGATAACTCTGACCTCTTGTAAGGTAACGTGGTTACTCCTGCTGCATGTGTGGTGAGCACATACCAAACATCGTTCTGACATTCACTTCGTTACAATTACTTTTTTCACTTTATCAAATAATCTGTATGTTTTTCATTTATTATTTACTTTAGGAAGATTCTTTTATTAAAAATTTTTATGCGATTTTAGTTTGAAGTTTATTTTAGTTACGTTAAGCGCACCCGTGAATATAAAGCCGGACGTAAAGGCTGTCGTTGGGTACGAAGACTTGTTGTAGAGGTAGAAAGTAATGTTATTGTTTCTCTGTCATCCCCAACTCCTGTCTGTAAATTCTGGTTGAGCGTTCATGTTTTAAGTGCTCTGTTTATCATTCCCTCTCCCCATTTCTGAGGGCGGTCCGGTGGCGCAAGGGTTTGCGCCTGTCACCAATACACTAAAAGTTGGTTGTCCTGGGTTCAGCTCTCATCTGGTGCACGCTGTTCTTTCTCTGCATGTGGCATCTCCTGTTTATAGGGCTGGATGCCTTGCCGTGATATAGCTTTATTTGCTGGCTTGGCGTAAAAACATTAATTTGACCTGGCCCCCGTCTCATCCCAAATTCTTAAACATACGAAGAAGAGACTGCTGTCAACAGACAACCAATTTCATCTTAATTGTGGGTACTCACGTATAAATAAGCACCTCCAACATTTGAAACGCAAACAAATATAGGCTAGTTTACATTCCCTAAACCTGGTAATGCCATTTGTTTGACGGACTGTTTATTTTTTGACAGGAACTGAGTATGGCTGAAGCATCAACATCGTCAGGCGGCGCCAGCGACCGTGATCTGAGGTGCCTTGTTTGTTGTGAAGAATTAACAGATCCCGTGGTTCTCCCGTGCTGCCACACCGTCTGTCGCACATGCCTGGTCAAGTGGCTAAAGGAGAGGAACATGAACGTCACCTGCCTCATGTGCCCTCACCCCATCCTAGATATTTGGGAGCCGATGGAGAGGCCCAACCTGGTTCCTGAGGCGGTTGCAGACGCCCTGCCGACGAAACTGTTGAGCAGGGCGATAAAACGCCGCATACGTGGCGAGAATCCAGACCCGTGCCCAGGGTGCGATGGCCTTCTATGCTGGTCGCGCCACAACCAGCACCCGAGCTGCTCAGGACAACCGAGAGACCCAGCGTATACGGCCACGGCCGAGGGGCGGCTGACTCGCGCGGGATTGAAGCGGTTGTTTGCCAAACTACGGCAGCTGGAAGGTGATGTGGCGGAGAGACAGAGGGATGGAGAGGAGACTCTCAGCGAACTGCAGACGCAGGTGAAAACCTCATTGCCTGACACGAGTCTACAGATTTTCGCCAATTCGCATAGACAGTACTCAGAGTTTCTTGCTGTTCTCAAGGCGCACTTGGAGCTCGTGACGTGCCTGAAAGATATACGTGAGAAGGCGGTGGTCATCCGGGTCGAGAGAATGCTGGACGACAGACACAACTTATTGATGAAGAGGTTTGCGAGCTTTATGCAAGCCGAGAGCGAAACTCTGGTTCAGATATGGAGCGAATATAAGCAGCAGCTACTGCTGCTACAGCGAGAGGACGAGGAAGAGGAGGAGGAGGAGGAGCAGCAGCAGTAGTAGTATGCACCCAAAACGTCAATGGTCGCATGTCATTATCACTAACAAGGTGTCCGCATCAATTCCACTTCATTTTCCCCCTCTTTCCCTTTTCAATCTTATGTCGCAATGTATTTGTAAATTTGTACGTAGGCATGTGTTAATAAACGTGAACTATCGTAACAGTTGAGTGATATCATTTTCTTAACTTTGACAGATTTTATCGAACAGTCCACACGACACAGGTTGCAATCATCAGGTAACTGCTCATTCAGCCATACACTGAGTGCAGCAAGACTCACTCCGCACACACAGGTACAGATCGAAGTTGGGACTCGACTGATTGAAATGACCAAACATTCATAGTCTTTAAGAAAAAGGTCAACCGTCAATATCGTACATTTACATTATTAAAAGCGCTGACCATTTTCAGACGAAACAAAATTACGCATCAGGCGAGTGTTAATATTGTACACAAGGTTTGTCAAAAGCCGCAACACCAAATATACGTGGTTGCATTTAGGTGGGGGGAGTGTGAGTATGATAAAGGAAATGACTGGGAGGGAGAGACAAATAATTTTGAGGAATGTAAGGTGTTTAGAAGAATTAGAAGAAAAAAAATGTGAACTCCTATTACTGTCAAGCACTTTGAGTCCTGGTGTTGCTGGAAAAAGTTTCTATACAAATATGCTTATTATTGTTGTTACTATTTTCACTGTGGAATATAAGTGTACATGTTCTCTGATGGCTGTGTAGGATGTGTGAAGTGAAACAAAGAAAGAAATGGGATCTTTTAACCTTATGGAGGAAAGTAGCTTGGGATTGCTAGTAACAAAGTTGTCAGCTGTTCTTGATGCTTTGCAGATTTTTATTATTCAGCTCAGGTAAACGATATGCCATGCCTATATGTAAGAGTAACAGACACCTAAAATCATTTGTGCCATCTGCAGTCCAGCTGCTTAATCTTAGATGAGCTGTCAGTGGTGTGTGTGTGTGATGTTGTATGTGCATACTTGATTTCCTTGTAAGTTTTTTATCTATATATATATATATGATACATGTTACTTGGCCACTTTTTTTTCTTTTTTTTTTTCCTTTTCCATTTATTGTTGAACTAGAGCACATTCCCATATTCAAATTGCCCACTGGGACAAATAAAGTTGGTCATTGTCATTCTATCGAAGCGCCGCATTGAGTGTCTATCTCCTCCTGTAAAGCAAAGTTGTGATGTAGAACGGGAGTCAGAGTGTGTCTTGCAAGAGAGCAACAGGTGGGGAAATACAGCCTCTGCATGTTATTTAAAATTTTTCTTTCTTTGATCTGTATCATATTGCATGGGACATTACTCCATCAGATTTGTTAAATTTGATGTCATTTGATTTTATGGCAGGAAATAGGAGACAAATCAGAATTTTGCAGGCTGTTTAATAAGATGAACTAATGCCAGCACTCAAATGTGGGAGATAGCTTCTAGGTAGTGAAGTTTAGGTGAAATTAATATGTGTGTGTGTGTGTGTGTGTGTGTGTGTGTGTGTGTGTGTGTGTGTGTGTGTGTGTGTGTGTGCACACAGAGATTTAACATGCAATCCTGTTATAAATATTCACTTTTTGACTGTTGTCTTCGTAAGGTACTTCTGTGTGTGTGCATATTTGCATGTATATATATATATATATACTACAAAGTGAATGACAGCTATAGAGAAATATCCCGCCATCTGGAGGAACACCAGGCACGACAGAAGGAGCTTCAGCATTATATCAAGATGGTACGTTGCATGGAAAAAGCAAGTCATTAAGAATCAAATGCCTATGAGAAGTAAAAGTAAAAATCTGGGACCTCACAAAGTTAATTGTGCTAAACAAATTTATTTGTATCAGCAGATGGCAGATGAAATAAGATGTCAGAAATACTTACTTCTTGATGGACTAAGATCTTGACAATGACAAAGACAATGACCAACTTTATTTGTCCCAGTGGGCAATTTGAATATGGGAATGTGCTCTAGAAAACAATGAGAAATGAAAAAAGAAGTGGGCAAGTGACAATTATATATATATATATATAAATATAAAACAACTTACAACAAGAATAATCATGTATGCACCTACAACATCACACACACACACACACACACACACACACACACACACACACACACACACACACACACACACACACACACACACATCATTGACAGCTCTTCTAGGATTGAGCAGTGCAAATGGCACAAATGATTTCAGGTGTCTGTTACTTTTACATATAGGCATGGCATAGCATTTACCTGAGCTTAATAATACAAATTCTTTTGATAGTACATGTTCAGGTAATGATAAAATACATAAAGCTTTCCTAACTATTTGTTGGTCACAAACGGGAGCTAATTCCCTCTGTTTGATACCAATTATCTTTGAACAGATGTTGACAACACCGTTCAAACTATTCCTATCATGGACAGAGAGATTGCGAAACCACCATACAAATGAGAAAGATAGAAGACTCTCATTGAATGACTGATAAAAACGGCCAAAGATTACTTGGTTAACTGAAGATCTTGTATTTACCTCTGTTATTATTCTTCTTTAATTTTCCTCTGAATTAAATGAACCTTATCTTAAGGCAGAGTATGCAGATTGATCTTATGGTGGTCAGATTAAGTGCTACCTAGGGTAGGTAATAGACCTATGTCAAGTTTAATCATGAGTACCCAGATTACAAAATGGTAAAGAGGGAGATAGACCATAGGTGTTTCAAAACTGAGATTAGGGTTCAGGACTAACATAGTTTGAAGAGCCATACATCTGGAATGAAAGCTGCTTCACCAGTTGAGGGTAGAGTTATAAGAAATACCCTCCCCATATGTCTGCATGGGAATTATTTCTGCATTGCATGTTGTGCATGTTTTCTTCACATACATTTGCAGCTGATTGGGAGCTAACTGAAGCAGCCCAGGCAGCACAGATCAGCACAGAGCTACATCACTTACAACAGCTGCGCAGCAGACAGGTGGGTACAAGAAACAACAGAGGCTCTGTGTTGAATACACAGGTGTCTTTTACTTATTCTTCATCCCAGCATGTCATTGCATGATGCTCTAACTGAGTAACTGATGATTTCACTTGTCCTGCATGCTGTTCACAGGTGCCAGATCCTTCTTTCAACACCTTGAGTACAGCTTGGTTGCTCTTGCTAACAGTTTACATAGTAGTGGGCAGGAGGATATTACTGAAGCAAAAGCAACTTGGCTTTTTTCTGAAGTTGGAGGTTCCCCAAGAACCATAGCAACTGTTCTGAGTGTTAGCAGACTTTCTCTGTATGACTTGTATGACATGCCTGTCATGACACTGCTTATGTCAGTTACCTTACCCTGCAGGGGACAACAGCGAATCGTCGCTCATGCTAGAATATTGTGATTTGTTCTCTTTCTTAACAGAACAACAGAGAGCTGTCACTCATGTGTGATCGACACTTAAACTTGCATTTTCACATCTCATGTGTTATGGTATTTATTTAACCAGAAAAATAACTTTAAGGGTGTAGCTCAGCAAAGACTAAATATAGTTGTGTTATATGCAATCTTAGTTTCATTTTTTTAACTGGTCAAATGGAATCAAATTATTTTAAAAACACATCTTCAGATAAAGAATAAGCATGCTAGTGATTAAAATTTGAAAGTGTAGAGAACTGTCAGAGTGTATGCTTTCTGTTTCCTCCCTCACTACAATGTTACAGCTCTGATAGCAACCACATCTGAAGAGTTTTCTGCCCCATCCTATCTCATTGGCATACTCACATTCTTGGGCTTATCTTCATATGTTAAGATTTAAGAAATCTGTCTGTAACATGGTCCAGCAATGTCATCATTCCACCCTCTAGGCCTGTGATTTTTGTAGCATGTTGCTTTAGGAAACATGTGGTGGTATCAGTGGCTTCTTTAAGACAAGAGCAATGGTAAGGAATTTTTGTTTTGGTATGGGGTGTATACCATCTTACCAGGTCTCTGACTTTGGGTGGCTGATGTGCAGGGCTGAGCAGGTGGCTGCAGATGGAAGACAGAGCAGCAGTGCGAGAACCTCGCCCAGGTGTAACTACACACAGTGAACCAGAGACAGACACAAGGCCAAGAAGAACGGTGACACCAGGCACCACTCTGTGAGGTTTTCTTGCATGAGAGCTTTTAAAGTAGACTTTAGGTTTGGGAATTTTGATCAGTAGCTGTAAGAGAGCAGCCAGGCAGATTGTCTAACCGATAATAACTGACTACAATTTTTAGGCTACTGGAAATGTTCTCTGAAGGGAACAAAAAGAAGGAATAGGGAAGTGGACTACTGTGTAATTTTCGAATAGATTGGTAAATTGTGGCATTTTTATTGTGCTGATGACAAGATTTATTTTGTAGAAAATTTAACACTTTCCAACAAAGGTGAAACATGGGGCTGGGGCATTTAAACAAACCTGGCAGTTGTGACCACAAGGTCGGGGTCAGAGGTGGCATAGGGGGTAGGAGGTGGGTGAAGGTGACTCTGGGCTCTTAGACTGAGCTACTCACTGCATGGAGTGACTGTAGATCACATGATTACCATAGTCAAGATCTGGGCTAATGTTAACTCTGTCATGATGCCATTCTTAAGGAGCTTTCAGTCATTAAAAGTCTGAACATCAAAGCCAAAAAAATTAGAACTGCAATAGTAAATTTATCATGAAAATCATAACTTATAAACAATACCTTATTTATATGTGTGTTCACAAGCATTCATATCTCTTTCCCATGCCTCATGCCCATTAAATTTTCATATGGAAGTAAAGATGATCGACACTGCTATATTAATCATACTTATATTCATCACTTAAATTAGAAGTTAGCTTTTAATTTCTCATGTTTATGCACTTTACGCTGATGTTCTTTCACAGGTGGGTCCTGAAACCAGCCTCTCCACCTCAAACGTGTCGGAGAGAAATAAGAAATCAATGGCCTCGTCTGTAAAGTCAAATTCCTCTCGAAAGGCGGAGAAAAAAAATCAGAAAAAATACCCACAACAGCTCCTTCTGTGAAATCAGCTGTTCGTCCTCAAGGAAAAGATCACCCTGTGTGGAAGTAAAACCTGCAAACATGAGGGAAGGTTGGGTAGGGAGGGGTCCAGGGTAACCCAGACTGGCGAGGACAAGGAAGAATCATCAGACTTAGGGCAAAGTAACAGAATATCGTTCAGGAAAAATCCAAAGAAAGCGGAAATGAAATATTTTTTATTTTGTGCAAAATTTTGCACTGATTAAAGGGTGATATGAAATTAACCATTTTTAAAATGAAGTTTTATGAGAAAAGGATGTGAATTATAACTTCTGTTGTCACTTAGAGCTGCGGGCTCATGCAAGAGAGGAACTTCCATAAGATTGATCCTTGTTATTGAATTATATATATATATATATATCCAATCACTAAATACAACTGGTTGCACTTGCTAATTCGATCAGTTGCTTTGGACATAGTCTTGGCCATACCTGGCAAGAAACAAACGGATTTGTTTTCTGAATTTTAAGATTAATAAGAAGAATGAAATTGTTGGTCTTGATAAAAATGTTTTAAATTATGTTCTTCCTGTGCTAGATATCATTTCGTTTCATTATGAATGTGTTGTGTGTTACACAACAAGTATAACAAGTGACTTCAGTAAACAAAGATGTAAAATGTTATGACTTATACAGCGAACTGCACTTTTCATGTATTTATCATTCTTGCACTGTCCCCTGCATGTCGTCATATGGTCGAGGACGGCCGGGGCTTCGCCAAGGGTGGGTCCCTGTGGTCTCACTTGACCAGATGTGACGGTTCGGTTTCTGAGTTCTGTTCAGCCAGGTATGGTATGTATCCCGACGTGCCTTGAATATTTCATTCATTCAGTAACTAATCGAAAGGTGAGTCTCTGTCCTCCAGGTGTGCCGAACAGTCCGTTCACATCTTGTTTAGCCAGCTATTATATATCTGTAAACCGT
Organism: Marisa cornuarietis; assembly: GCA_004794655.1. Lineage (NCBI taxonomy): Eukaryota > Metazoa > Mollusca > Gastropoda > Architaenioglossa > Ampullariidae > Marisa > Marisa cornuarietis. Next base: position 6,181,129 of record SMMW01000627.1, read on the forward strand.
AAGTAAGTTTGAGGTTTTCTCTTTCTATGGCTAATAATATTTTAAAATACGAGAACCCACTGATTATTTATCTTTAATCTCCCCAGGTCTCTGTTTCTTGACCATATTAACAAAATAATAGTAAATCTGTATTTTTTATTCATAAAAGAATGCATCGTATAATTGTATAATAATTAGTTTTAGTTGCCTCATCGCCGAATCCGTTAATTTACTGAATTTGCATTAGTATAGTCTCGGTTAGAAAAAAAATTCATCGCGCAATATCTTTATGCAAAGAACCTGCAGTGAGCGGGCTTGACTGCAGTCTATAACGAGACGGCCCCCTAGGGTTGGGGTGTACCCTGGGGTTAGGGCGTACCCCGTGTTAACTCTGACCTCTTGTAAAGTTACTCCTGCTGCGTGTGGTGAGCACCTGCCAAACATCGTCTTGACATTTATCTGATCGTTACTTTACTTTTTCACTTTATCAAATAATCCGTATGTTTACCGTTTATTATTCACGATAGGAAGATTATTTTATTAAAAATTGTATGCGATTTTAGTTTTTAGTTTAATTTAGTTACGTTAAACGTACCCTGGAACATAAAGCCCGGACGTAAAGGCTGTTGTTGGGTACGTAGACTTGTTGTAGAGGTAGAAAGTAAAGTTATTGTTTCTCTGTCATTCCCAGCTCCTGTCTGTAAATTCCGGTTGAGCTTTCATAAAGTGTTTTGCTTATCATTCCACCACCCCATTTCTGAGGGCGGTCCAGTGGCGCAAGGGTTTGCGCCTGTCACCAATACAGTGAAGGTTGGCTGTCCTGGGTTCAGCTCTCATCTGGGGCACACTGTTCTTTCTCTGCATGTGTCATCTGTTTACAGATCTGGGTGCCTTGCCGTGATATAGCCTTTTTCATCTTGTGGGGTACTCACGTATAAATAAGCACCTCCCACATCTTAAACGCAAACAAATGTAGGCTAATTTACATTCCCTACACCTGGCCATACCTTTTGACAGACTGTTTATTTTTTGACAGGAACTGAGCATGGCTGAAGCATCAACATCGTCAGGCGGCGCCAGCGACCGTGACTTGACGTGTCCTGTTTGTTGTGAAGAATTAACAGATCCCGTGGTTCTTCAGTGCTGCCACTCCGTCTGTCGAACATGCCTGGTCACGTGGCTAAGGGTGAGGAACATGAACGTCACCTGCCTCATGTGCCCTCATCCCATCCTTGATATTTGGGAGCCGGAGGAGAGGCCCAAACTGCACCCTGAGGCGGTTGCAGACGCCCTGCCCACGGAACTGATGAGCAGGGCGATAATACGCTTCGTACGTGGCGCCAATCCAGACCCGTGTCCAGGGTGCGATGGCCTTCTATGTTGGTCACGCCACAACCAGCACCCGAGCTGTTCAGGACAACCGAGAGACCCGGTGTCCACGGCCACAGCCGAGGTGCTGGCTTGCACGAAATTAAAGGAGGAGTTGACCGTCCTGCGGGAGATTAAAGACGGGGTGGCGGAGATACAAAGAGATGATAGACGGAAGATGCTCGGCGAACTGCAGGCGCTGGTCCTTGACGAAAGTTTAACGCTTGGGAGAGAGCTGCTCTCGTATTTGAATAGACAGTTCACAGACTTTCTTGCTCTCGTCAGGGGCCAAATGGACGTCGTGACGTGCGCGCAAGAGATACAGGAGAGCGTGGTGGTCATCCTGATCGAGAGAATGCTGCACCACTGGAGGAAAATATTGACCAGGAGGTTGGCGAGCTTGGGGCAAGCCTGTGAAGAAACTAGAGAGAGGCTACTTCAGCTGGTGCAACATGAGCATGAGCTACTACTACTACAGCAGCAGCAGCAGCAGTAGTATGCGCCCAAGACGTCAATGGTCGCATGTCATTATCACTAACAAGGTGTTCGCATTAACTCCACTCCATATTTTCCCCTCCTCCCCTTTTCAATCTTATGTCGCAATGTATTTGAACATTTTGTACGTATGTATGTGTTAATAAACGTGAACTATCGTAACAGTTGGGTGATATAATTTTTTATTTTTTTTACTTTGACAGATTTTATCGAACAGTCCACACGACACAGGTTGCAATCATCAGGTAACTGCTCATTCAGCCATACACAGAGTGCAGCAAGACTCATTCCGCACACACAGGTACAGATCGAAGTTGGGACTCGACTGATGAAAGTGACCAAACATTCATATTCTTCAAAAAAAATGTAAACCGTTAATATCGTACATTTACATTATTAAAAGCGCTGATCATTTTCAGAAAAAAAAACCTACGCATCAGGCGAGTGTTAATATTGTACACAAGGTTTGTCAAAAACCGTGACACCAAATATACGTGCTTGCATTTTTGTGAGGAGAGGGGGGAGTATGATAATGATAAGAAAATGATTGGGTGGGAGAGACAAATTATTTGGAGGAAAGTAAGGGGTTTAAAAGAATTAGAAGAAAACGAGAACGAACAATATAAACAGAATGGGAAGAAATATAGAAATTTAGAGGTGTGTAGAGTATTTGCTGATTGTTATCCACAAGCCCTGAAGTATTTGTTTGGTCAAATTGTCAGTCTTTATTTAAAGAAAAGAGACGAACATCAGATCGGATTCGATAATTTTGTCTTTGCCTTATGAGAAGTGCTATGTACCTAACAGTACAAATCATACAAAGACTGTCTAAATGACTCTAGTTGCGGTAAAATTTTGTGGCCCTTAGTACGGCTTCTTAGTTTTCCTACTAACAGCCAATAACAGCTAAAAGCGAAAGCAGAAGATCTTATGCTATTTTATTTTTTAATTCGACAAGACTGTAATACTGAAAATGAATCAAGCGCTTACAACGTTAGTGTATATAAGAAATGTAAACAAAACTCGTTTTCTTGAATTAAAACAATCTTCAGACGAAGTTTTTGAATCAAGAGAGAAAGAAAAAGTAGTTTTCCACGAAATAAATTGATACTGCCAGGCTTTTGTATAACTTGGTTGTGTTCTTAAGCTGGTAACAAAAGTTCACGCTGCACAATCTAAAGATCTTAATATTTCTTTGTAAACGTTATTTCCTGTCTTTAAATGAAGCACACCTTGTTTTACCTGCAATATGTTTGATCGATTGTGCATCAACGTATGACTCATTTCAAACAGGTTTAGTATACATGTACTACCATTAACTTTTCTAAGTTCAATGTCATAAGCAAATAAAAAAGACAGCAATTAGTTATTAATTGTATAAGACCTCATGTTTTATGAATTTGTGTAGAAAATAGACCAGCAAATACCAATAGTAAGGACATTCTAAGTATGTGTCTGCGGCTGTTAGTTATCAACATTCTATGCTTATAGAAAACTACATGTGTGTGCGTGCGTGCGTGCGTGCGTGAGTGCGTGTGTGTGTGTGTGGGTATGACAAAATGAACGGCTTATTCCGTTCCTTTATGGCTTATTGTGTAAGAAAACGTAGTGAGACTATATGGGAATAAATTAAGCAGTGGGTCTGTAAAATTGAGATCTTTTGTTCACCGTAGGTAGACCTCAAAACATTTTAATGCCGCTATCGCGAGGTGATCCAGGTGCTCCCCGCGTGTAGTCCTACAAGTACACATCCCCATGCCGCACAGTCTAATCCTTCTGACCTCCCAGTTATTATTATTAATAATAACAATGAAGATTTTTATAGGGCATATTCACACTCATAGAGAGCATGCTCTTAGCGCTTAAAACGAGGAAGAGACGTGGACTACATGGATAGAACACGAGCAGGGCCGTGCTTAGGGGCAGGCGGACGAGGCATCTGCCTAGGGCCCCGCGCCTTAAAGGGGCCCCGCGCTTTTGATTACATGTATTATGGTAACTACGCATATGGAAGTGTAGTCAGCCGTATCACATTCTCGATGGACGCGCTTGGAGTCAGAAGGCTGCTGCACACCGAGGATTTATCCCACATGACCCTTCGTGCATTGAGCTATTGCTGGATTTATGTGCCACTAGGAGGTGGGAGGGGGCCTGCAAGCAAGTCGGAACTGACAGTGAAGAGGTAGGTATGTTACTGAGGTGTGGTCTGCAGGACGCCTCAGCGTTGCGGCAGCGAGGGCTGCGAGTGGGCGGCAGCCACTACACCATGACACGTCTCAGCAACCGCGGCAGCATCATCGTCACCAGGGATGCGGCCTCCGGACACGGCTGCGTCATCTGCTGCTGCAGCCGCTGCGTCATTGTCGCTGCATATGAAGAGGGCGCGCAGCTGGGTGCGTGCTACAACGCGGTGGAGAGACTCAGTGATTTTCTCCTGGACAAGGGATTTTGAAGGCCCGCGGTGACCTCATCGCCGCCATGTTGAGCGCCTTCTGCCGGACAAGAGAAGGGGCTGCAGGGGGGAAATCTCTGCATGCGCTTAACAACATGGCGGGATATATATATACACACACACACCTATCAACATTCCTTTCACTTTTAATTATTATTATTTTTAATCCTTGTCTACAATAATAAGCCGGCAATCCAAAATGGATATAAACACTGAATTTGAAGACATACATATGTTGTCATTATCAACACTCCTTTCACTTTTAATGAATCTACAATGATAAGCTGTAAATCCGAAGTTATCTATGCAAGTATTATTCATCCATTCATAAACTGATCCATCTATTGATTTTTTTCATTTATCCATCTCGATGAATGGACTCGTAAATTGAGTTTGAATACACGTGTGTTTCGTCAGTAGCACTGTCTTGTCGAGCAAAGAAATACAATTTGCAAACAAAGCTGCGCGTGCAGATTGAAGGTTATCTCCCTTGGCGATTCAGACTATTTTTGAAGTTCCATGTTTTTGACCAGGATAATAGACCTCGTATGATCCTCATAAAAAATGTGGAAATGTGAAGTTTTCAGTTTCGCATGTCGAGTGCTTACGAGAGTCAGTTATGTGACAGTAAAAAGTTGCGTGATGATGATGATGATGATGATGATGATGATGATGATGATGATGATGATGATGATAAACACATGCAACATTTTACATCATCATCATCATCATCATCATCATCATCATCATCATCATCATCATCATCATCATCATCATCATGTATGGTCCTGGTCATGGATTTTTAGTGGATTGAGTTCCATGTCAGGCTGTTCGTCAGCATCAGTTTCGTGGCAATAATGAGCAGGACCGTGCTTAGGGGCAGGCGGACGAGGCATCTGCCTAGGGCCCCGCGCGTTAAGGGGCCCCGCGCTTTTGATTAATATGGTAACTGCATTTTGGCCCGACTGCCTAAGCACTTCTGATCGAGACTTCTTGGTAATGAAAGGTGCTAAAAAAAATTGAAGATATGGAATTTCCGAGAGACCGTGAAAAATGTCACTAACAGTACGGTACGATTCAGACTGATGTCCTTCTAGAAGAGCTAGAAAAACTGGGGCTAGATTTTGCCGATATACGTGGCCAAGGTTATGACAACGGTGCCAACTTGAAAGGAGAAAAGTCTGGAGTCACAGGACGTCTTAGGGAAATAAATCCACGCAAGATGAGAGTGTCGTGTAGACAGCTAGGGGAAAGCTGTGAGGTATCAAGCTGGAAACTTTTATGCTGCTTTGGTCAAACTGTCAGAAGAAACGAACGATACAAAAACTCGGAGTGAAACTGAATCACTGGCTAACGAGCTGAAGAATTTCAAATTCCTTATTTCCTTGTGCTTCTGGTATGACTTGTTGTTTCGAATAAACACGGTCAGTAAAGAACTTTAAGGTCTGACTGCGGATTTTTCAGATGCACTAAATGGCTTGGGGGGCATTTGCACATCACATGGCTGAAAGATTATCGTCAAAATGGATTTTCAAGCTCTCTGATTAACGCAAGAGAAATTGCAGAGGATTTGGATACAGAACCAGTTTTTAAAGCTACACGAATTAGAAAGAGAAGGAGAATGTTTGATTACGAACAATACGAAGGAGAAGATGAAGGAGGAAGAAATGCCCAGGAGGATTTCCGCATCATCTGCTTCAACATGATATTGTATACATGTACAGCAATTGCGTCTCTTCAAAGAAGATTTGAACAATTACGGAATTATAATCAAATTTTTCAATTTATCTACAACTTCATGGAGTTGCCAAAGTCGGTGCTGAAGTCGTGTGGGAAGAATTCGGAAGATGTGCTAACACATGGAGAAAGCCGAGATGTTGATGGATACATCCCTCATTCAGAGACTCCAGAACTCCGCTGCACGTCTGGTGCTTAGAGCCACGAAAAGGAACCATGTCACTCCTCTCCTTCGTTTTCTACACTGGCTACCCATCCGTTCTCGCATCCAGTGCAAACTGTCTTTTTTTAAATTTCTTTGCAGGCTCCTGTCCTGACTATTTCTCTGAACTTCTCATCCCTTATGTTCCGGCCAAACAACTACGCTCTTCGTCTGACGACCGTACCCTAACTGTTCCTGTCACCAGAACAACAACATATGGTCACAAGACTTTTGGCTACTGTGCTGCAAAACTATGGAATTCTCTTCCTTTCCATATCCGCCACCTTCCTACAATTGAATCTTTCAAATCTGCACTGAAAACGCACCTCTTCCTTGAGCATTACGAAGGAGAGGAGTGACATGGTCCCTTTTCGTGGCTCGAAGCACCAGACGTGCAGCGGAGTTCTGTACTTTCTCGAGTCTCTGAATGAGGGATGAGGGGCAGCCTGCCAGCAAGGAGATGCAGTTGTCAAGTCGAGAAAGAACAAACGCACAGACAAGAGTGTTGGTAGCGCGTGTAGAGAGAAAATGACGGATGGCACTGGTCTTAAGAAGCTCATAATATGCAGACTGACAGACAGCTGTAACATGTTTATCAAGGGTCATGTCATCAGTGACAATAAATCCCAGATTCCTAACGGATGACGTGAAGGTGATGTTGCTGTCGCCCACCTTGATGTGATTGGGCAGACTAGCCAGTGAAGGTTGATTTCTTCTATGGCACAAGAGGGCTTCTGTTTTATCATCGTTTAGTTTAAGAATTTTTTTTTTTTTTTTTACCATCCAGCTCTTGACATCGCAAATACAAGCTTCCAGAGAGCTAATAGCAGAGTGAGACTCAGCCGGTGGAGCAGAACAGTAAAGCTGCGTGTCATCAGCATAGGACTGAATAGAAACCAGGTGAGACTGGATGCATGATGAAAGTGGTTTAATTAGTGTAGAGGATGAACAGAACTGGGCCATGTACTGAGCCTAGGCCCTAGGGGAACACCACAGACAAGTGGAGCAGGGCGAGATGTTTACTGTCAACTACCGGCTGTCTGTTGGACTATTCTAAGCTAAGCAAGACCTGGACACCGGTGGGTACTGGTAATTTACAACACATATTTTGTATTGTTAGCGTCTCGAAATCTGTTCTCGCCTCGCATAGGCACGCCTGCCAGGCAGAACTCAACGGATACGAATTGGGGGAATTAGGAGGTGGGTGGGTAGAAAGCTGTGTGATTAGAAAGAGGGGGTGGGGGAATAGATTCTAGAAGACGGAGGTCAAATACTCGACAAAGGTTTAATTTTTATGAGCCAGTGGACACACACACACACACACACACACACACACACACACACACACACAGACAGAGAAAATGTTTTTGGAGAACAAATGGCGTGTACAGACAAACAAACACAGGCAAGCATCGATCACTCGAGCGTCAAGCCACCTCGAGCGTAGTATCGTTCTATTTACAGCCTTTAATCTCAGTGTGAGGACTCACAGGTCGATTTACATAGCGACTTATGTAAATAGGCAAGCTTAAGTCGTGAAAAGAAAGGGCAGCTTGATGATAAAATATGAGTACAGGCTATATAACTACCGTTCTTCAGCAAGCTGTCGGAATATTTGCAAGGGGAGAAGACTCCGGCAGCTGCGCTCCACGACATTGCTCAATCGAGCGTCGCGCACTATGCAGCAGTTAGTCTAGTGCTGCATCATTCAAATTTCTGGATTCTGCACGGAGTTGTGCTTGCATCAGTGCTGCTGCTGCCGCTGCTGTCCGTTTTTTTTAGGGTGAGTTAGTTTAGTTTTACTGTATCCGAGTGCACAAATGTTCATATGCAGCGATATTCTTGCTCTGCGAAGTTTGATGGATTGGATGATATGTTCTGTAGGCAGTTCTTGGTTCAATCAACGATAATATTTACTATCTTTGGTTCAGCTGAACTTGTCGGAGCACTGATCTGAGTTAGTAGGTTGAAAAAAAGCAGGTCAGCAGTTTCATGCACGAGGGAAGATCGATCTCGTGAGAGCACCGACATCAGTCACGCATAATAGAACAAGGACCTATCTGCGTCATAGAAGCAGATTTTCTATAGTCAAAAATGAAGGTTTGCATTGCTCATTGACACGACGTACACCTTTTTTTTTTTTTTTTTTGGTCACTAATGTTGCAGCGCATGCAGCATTCTAAGAGGAAAAAGTCGCCATTACAAATTATTATCTCCCTTCACCAGACGGGACACTGAAATTTTTGCAGTCGGATAATCACGCAATACAACAGTTACAAATAAAATATCTTACTACGGTCAACTTAAGTTTTTAAGCAATTCTTTTAATCTTTATCCCAATGCACATCACCTTGAAAAAAAATCAGTAGTACTTTGAAGTACCCCCTTTTATTAAATACCCCCACTTCCATCCCTATTTAACACACCAAACTGCCATGCAGCTGAATTCTTTTGTTAATGAATGGATCAGTGTAAATCCGTACATAGGATACGGCAGAGAACCCATGCTTGCAGCTGAATCAAATTTATACCATCTTAGTTAGTGCCTTTCATCTTTCATGTGCCCTCAGCAAACCCTCCAACAGGTTAATTACTTATCTGAGTAGGAACAGGCTTGGTGCATGTAGCCATAGATAAGTCATGAAGAATCCTACACCTAGAGATCCATGTTCACCATAGCTATCTTGAACCACAAAGCCATAACACTTTTTTTTTTAAACAAATTATAAAAAGGGAGTAGAGGTTGGGCTAGGTTTAGGATTACAGTTCTGTTTATAGAAATGTAATTTTATTATTGTAGGTAGTGGCAGTCACTTCATGGAAACACATAAAAAAAGCCTGAAATATGTTTTCAAAACTTTTTTTTTGTTACATTATACCTCAGTTTCTTTGCCACCCCGACCCCCCCCGACCACCAAAAAGAAATAAAAAGCCTTCGTGACTTCCACTGTCGTAGTTCGTATTGTATTGTGAATCTTACTTATTGATATGTATGCTGAAGACAAGCACAAAACCGTACCCTAGATGCTGTAATGCTTTCTGACTGCAGCCATATATGAGAAAGCAAAAACAGTATCCTTAGAAAGGGCATGTTGCATACCTGATCAGTACTTCCAAAATATACCCAGCAAAAGGTGGAAATTCATGCATTTAGTTTTAGCCAGAACTTGTTTCTATGCTAGGAAGAGGCAGCCTTAGCAGCATGTGGGGCCCTGTGAGGCCCTGGGCAAGTGTCATATGTGGGGCTGAGAGCCGTAAATGTAGGCTATATACCGTAAATATAGGCTATATACCGTACCACAAGAATCACTAACAGCTTTAGAAAAAAAAAGAATAAAACAACAACAGTACTACTGCTGCTAGCTAGATGAAATGGTTAATTGTCCATCCCTCTTTTCAATGATTTTTCACAGGTCAGTCATAAAAAAATCCCTTGAAAGGGAACCAGAGTCACGAAAACAGGATAGAGGGCCTATTGTTATTTTTGTTTTAGTTTGAGGTCATCTGTCCCATTTATCCTGTAGCTGTGTCTGTGCTATTTGTGGCGCTGACAGGTTTGTTTATCCAGCTTACTTCAGTATGGATGATATGTACAAGGTAGACCTGTTATCAGTTCTACAAATAGCAATCAGTTCAGGACTTTGCATAGCATTTGGCTGAACTGAGCTCTGTTTGTCTGGTAGACAGAATATATAGGGCAGTGAACGTAGGAGTATATGCATTGTGTATGTGTTTGTAGTGGGTGCCAGGATTTGGTGGTGTTGTGTGTGGTGAGAGTGATTACAAGTTGATTTGCAAGTTTTTTTGTCAGGACAGCAGCACAAGTAAGCCAGGTGAACATTCTTTTTCAACATTTATTAATTATGTCTTGAACACTTGGTTTATTTGTTCAAACCCATTGAATGCTTGATTTATTTGTTCTAGAGCAGTCATGAGTTTCACATTTTTTGTTGTTTGTTTTTCTTTCATAGGCTGGGGGGGGGGAGCTAAAATGTGCACAGCAGTTGTATGTTTAATCTTTGTACTGATGATTATGATGGGGAATGTGTGTGTGTGAGAGAGAGAGAAAGAGAAAGCCAGACTGTATTTGTGCACACAAGAATGTGTTCAAAGAGATGACCATTCATGTATAAGATAAGACAACACTTCATTTGCCCTGGAGGGCAATTCAGTGGCAGCTCAATAACACACAAAAAAATAATAAATTCGTACACATTCATGTTTCATGCATTCGCACAGTCCCATTCAAAAGTCGCACGGCCGAAACAACGAATGACAGCCGCAGTCTATTGGTCCTGCATGCAGGTACACAAAATCGGCAGCTGGAGAAAAGCTCTTGACAGGACATACCTGTCATCACGAAGGATTGTAGACACTTTCGGAAGTGTCTGCTTGTTATATAGAATCTGAAGAGCACTCTGTGCTGTCCCAGTGACTGTGGAGCAGGTGGATACCACACGATGTAGACTGCTCTTGTCCTTCACCGATAAACTGTTGTAAAAACAGATAAACAAGGACAGCATGCTCTCTATGTGTGATCTACAAAAGAGTGGAAGAAATTGGTATGTGTGTGTGTGTGTGTGCTTCTTCGCATGAGCCAGTGAGTGGTTGTGAATGAATAATTATCACATCCTAAACTGTACAGAAAGACAGTCCAAATGGATTTTGCAGTCAATTTTCATGCAGATAAATCACCATCTTCATGTTTACTTTGTGCAGTCCCTATGCGCAAGAGTGACAACAAAAATAGCAGAATGGTAAATGCATTTAACATTGTAAAATAATCAAGAAAGACTGCTCGTTGCAAACTAGAGGCAAAAAACCAAAAAACTGTGCAAATGCAGATAGACCTTTATTTTCCCACACTGATTAGCTGAGAGATCTGGACAGGAAATGGCATAAAATGCTATTGCTAGTTAAAGATACAAAATAATATTGTTTTATGATTATAGCATTACTTAAGTCTAAAGTAGCATCTCTGTTAAAACTGAGTCCAGTTGAGTGATTAAATATTCTTAGTGATATCAGCCTGGATGAACATTCTTGTACTGTTTTGGATCTACAATCGATTTAAGCTGCTCAACATTTTGTGTTGCAATCTTGAACCCTCATCAGAGTGGTTTTTTCAGCTTTATATTAATTAAGCTGGTGGTGAGATATTTACCTTGCATCTCACATTTACCGAGTGTGGTCAGAAGTCGATCATGCAGACTGCAAATTAGCTGCTTCAACAAAAAATATACTATTTTAGTATTTGTGAAGTGGCAGGTTAAGTGACTTAATTAATTACTTCAGGTCCATGGATTCTGGGTGTGCTGGCAGACCATACAGAACAGGCTGTGTTGTCATCCTGTTCAGGTGATTGTTGTGGAGGAATTTTATAATTTACATAAGCCACAGCTTGTGCCAGTTCGGTAACATGAGAATGACATATATTTTGCTACTGTTGCTAGCCTGTGTCTTTCATTGCACCTACAGCTGGAAGCACACGTACACTTGGTTCCTGATCTTTTGGTGTCCGTCTTTTCTCATTTTCATTTTTTGTTTACATCGCTTATTTCTCTTGTCTGTTTCCTTCAAGTTATTTAGTATTTCTCTTCTTTATTCCCTTCATCTTTGACATTGCGTTTCTTTTTTTCTTTTCCTTTTTTGATAAAACAGAATCTTGAAGGTAGCCTAACAGTTTTTAAAAATATTGCTTCCTGTGAGACTGCTTAGATAGGATAAACAAATTATATTTAACCCTTTGAGTTTAACTGAGCAGTTGTTTTAAGTTTTGTCTTTACATTGATAATAATGGCAATTTCATCTGCTTGCCTCTTTTGTTCTTAGTTGCGTGCATAGCATAGCCAGTCAGGATCATGTAGACCTTTTTTCTCCACTCAGTGACTCAGAGAATAACGTCACAAGTTTAAAGCTCAGCTTTATCTGTTTAGCAGAATTAATCTTTAAACAATGGTCTTTGGAAAGCCTGTCAAGGTAAACTGATTTTTGGGCTTTGTTGAATTTTTCAGGACACGTCTTGACAAGTAAGTTAGGCTGCCTGTTGTACCATGAGTGGTCCATACACAGTTACCAATCAGCCTGGAGGATACCCACCTCAAGCACCCGGCCCAATGTACCCATCACCTGGGCCAGGTGTGAGTGGGCCATACACAGTTACCACTCAGCCTGGAGGATACCCACCACAAGCACCTGGGCCAGGTGCCCCAGGACAACCTGGTTTTGCACAACCTATGTACCCACAACCTGGAATGTATGGAGGAACAGGCCAGCCCATTGCAATGCAGCCAGTTCCTGGAGGTAAGAAGGTGCAGGGCATCATGCTTTTCATCATCATATGCTTTTCCTGATGGCAGCATCAATGTAGTACCAAGAGATAGCAGTGGAGTTTGTCCTGTGATCATGAAGTGGTCACAAGTAGTTTTCATTTTTCTGCTAACACTCACATTTTAATGGCTAAGCTTAAAGTTCCTGGCAAGTTAAGATAAAACAGGTTGCAGTATTTATTTTGTTATGTGTTGTGAGTTTTTGGGGCTGGTGGTGGAGGATAGCTCATGTAAAATGATATTCTAACTTTTAATGTCAGTGAAGACAGCAGACATGTCATCAGCTTCAAGCTTATGCTAGCAGGATGCTGCTGTAACCAGCTGTAGCAAGTCTATTATAGTGATGTTGCAGGAAATATGGGTTATATGGGTGCCCAGTAGTGTAGTGGTTAAATACACTGACTTCTCACCACTGCAAATAGAGGTCCAGGGTTCAGATCTTGCCTTAGGACATTCAGTGTGTGATACCTGTTTGCGGGGCTGGCTGCTGGAGATTTTCTCCAGGTACTCTGGTTCCCCCCTCGCTCTTCCCCCATATAGTGTGAAATCACCTCTAGGTGGAGGCACTTACACACCAAACCAGCCAGCCAACTATATGGGTTATATTAAGAAAATAACATTGATCTTTCAAAAGCACTGGTGAGAATTGCAGTGTATAAACGTTTGTATCTCCTGAAGGGAATGGTGGTACACAGACTGGCTTGAATCTGAAAAATTAGTACTTGCATGACCTCGACATTTGGAAAATGTTTTGCACTTAGATGGGCCTTAAAGGAGTAGTTTTCCCTTTGCAGCCAGTCAGTGTTTTACATTTTTAATTTTTACTATAATAGCAATCACAGTTGTAGAAGATGCAGTATTCTGAGAATATAGAATAACCTGCATATGTTTGTTGGATGCAGTTTGAAGGAGTTTACTGGCTGAAGAACCAAATGACTCAAAATTTGCACATCTTATTTACCTCTACACAAACCACGTCATGGTACCCATTTGAATAAAATTAGATCTGTATCAGTTTGTGGGGGCTTAATGGTCATAGACATCACCAGTTCACCATTGTTTATTCAGTGTCATAAACATCTAAATGCATCAAACGACTGTGAGCGGGAAAGGGAGATAATTTCATGTGGAAAGGGCCACAATTTTATTGCAGGTGGTGAACACATAAGGGGAGAGTCAAAAGAGTCATTCATCTGCCTATTGATATATCACCAGATAAATACTTTACCTGTTTGTATAACCAGTCAAGATCATGCAGGTGTTTTGTATGAAAGCAAAATCTTACTGTTTTTGCATGGTTCAGAAGCAGATCACAGCATAGCAAACAAGTTGTGGCTTGCATCATTTTCATCATAAACATACACTAATTAGTGTTTTGATTTCTGTTTGAAGATTGTGAAGCTGTTTGTGTATTTTATATATTAAGGAGATGTTTGGTGTAAAAATGTAGATTGAAAACACCTGTCACCAGGCCCAGGTGTAAACCCTGCAGGATGGATGCCTGCACCTCCTGTTCCTGCCAACTGCCCACGTGGTCTTGAGTATCTTTCGCAGGTAGATCAGTTGCTGGTCAAACAAAAAGTGGAAGTTCTTGAAGGCAAGTATGCAAACAATAATGAAGTCTGTGTGGAAATTTGTATATATGGTTGGTGGGTAGGTCTCTGGATGTATGCGTGTATGGTTGGTGGGTGGGTCTCTGGATGTATGTGTGTATGGTTGGTGGGTGGGTCTCTGGATGTATGTAATGGTTAGCGCCTGACACCAATACAGTGAGGGTTGGCTGTCCTGGTTTCAGCTTTCGTCTCGGGCGCGCTTTTCTTTCTCTGCATGTGGCATCTGCTTACAAGGGTGGCTGCCTTGCCATGATATAGCCTTAGTTGCTGGCTCAGTGTAAAACACCAATTCCTCCTTCTCTGGAATTATGGTTGGTGGGTGGGTCTCTAGGTATATTTGTTTGCACGTAGGCTCATGCATGCATCCATAGGTGCTGTGATGTTTGAAGTTGGTCAAAGTTAAGATATCTGTAATGTGTATAAGTATATGTGTTGTAGCAAGACGAAGAGAGTACTAAATTTTTCAAGAGTCTTTCTTCTTATTTTCTATTTTTGTGTTCCTGATGCTTTGCATCTAAATTGCAGAGAGCCTGGCCACATGGTGATATTCTGCACTATACAAGCATCATTATTAGTCTTAAACAATTATATCTTATTTCCATGGAAAATCTTTATCAAAATTGTTCATTACATAATATTTTATGTATGATTACATGTATATGTGATTGATGGGATATAGCTGCAGACGTTATGTGTGTGTGTGAGCATTTGTTGTTTTTGCTTCGGTTAATCTATCGATTGTTGTCCTTCAGCTTTTACTGGGTTTGAGACCAACAATAAATATGAAGTTCTGAACTCCATGGGACAGAAGGTGTACTATGCTGTTGAAGGTTAGTCTTGATTATGTGTTTATTGTGCATTTATTCAATAAACAGAAGTAAGTATAGAAATGCTCCTCTCAGCTTAAATGTAGAGTGAGAAACAAACTATTTTACATAGCAACACCATCTAGCACAAAAGGCCACTGAGTGCAAGATCTCACTGTCTACTTTTCATCTAGGCACCTTTGTTCCTCAGCATACCACAGTATCCTACACCTGCCAGTAGTTTGTAGTAAAAGGTTTGGCGAGCAATCCTTTTCGGACCTAAACTATAGAACCTGTTACCATCTTCACTTCAAACTGTTAGTCTCTTCCACATTTCAGGTGGTGTTAAAGACTTTCTTGTTTCAGGAGCACCTCTTGCATTCCTACTGTAGTCTTGTGCTGCCCATGGTTAAAATTTGTGTACTGTGTGTGTTGATGAGAAAGTACTATTCCCCTCGCAGTTGTATTCCATATGCATGGCATGGTAATGTGATAAGCGAAGAGCCTGGGCTACTGGAATGCCATGCCATACAAGCATAGGAGTTGTGTCCCTTTGCCTAACAGGCTTGAAGCGGGGTGGGCAGTTCTCTGCATTTTTGTTTTCTGCTTGTATTTGTTATGGTCCTTTTAGTCCCTGTTACTTGAGAGGGTGGTCACAGAGCAGCTTATGACCCAATTTATTACTTATGGCTGCCTAGATCAATTTCAGTCAGCGTATCGTCCTGGCTTCAGCACATAAACTGCTCTTCTTCGTGTGACCAATGACATTCTTTGAGTAGTGCATTTGACACCATCAACCACCGCCTGCTGCTCCAGAGACTGTCGTCGGAGTCTGGTATCCAGGGTGCTGCGCTGCAGTGGATTGACTCCTATCTTGCCGATAGATCTCAGAGAGTGATTGTCAGCTCTGCAAGCTCAGAGGCAGTTCCTCTGGTGTGTGGCGTGCCACAGGGATCCGTTCTGGGTCCTTTACTATTTTCGGCATACATTTCACAGTTTGGATGGGTAATTGAACCTTTTCAGATGGGACGTCAGTTCTTTGCTGACGACACACAGATACTCAACAGTTTTCTCCCTGACCCAGCAGTGGCTAGGATTGCGCTTCAACGACTTGAATCTTGTTGTGTTGTGGTGAAGGCCTGGATGACCAGGAATCGTCTTAAACTCAACGACGACAAGACAGAAGCGTTACTGTGAGGCCCCAGGGCCAGAAGGGAGCAGGTCGGCATTAGTGCTGTGCAGGTTGGTGACGCCTCCATAGCCTTTGCTGACTGTGTACGGGACCTAGAGCTCTTTATTGATGCAGAGCTCTCCATGTGCAACCATCTTAGTTCTGTTGTGGCAAAATGCTACTACTTTTTGAGGACTTTAGGTAGATTATGGCCCATGCTGACTCAGGCTGCTGCCAACTCACTTGCTGTGGCTACCATCATATCAAGATTGGACTACTGCAATAGTGCATTGTGGGGTATACCTGCTACGCAGTTAGATTGACTCCAAAGAGTTCAAAATACAGCCGCCAGGATTGTCACCCGTGCAAAGTCGTCCACTGAGCACATCACCCCTATCCTACAGAGCCTTCACTGGCTCCCGTTGAACAAGCGCAATTACCACAAAGTGCTTTCGATTGCTCAGTCCTGCATGTTCAAAACTGCTCCTGACTATTTGCATGAGGTAGTTTCTCCTTACCAGCCATCACAAGGTTTTCGCTCTGGCTCCCAGTCATGCTTCTGTCTCCCTGCAGTGGAAGACACACACAAGAAGTGCACTGGAGCCAGGGCCTTCAAAAATGCGGCACCTAAGCTGTGGATTGCTCTGCCATCATCACTCTCCATCATCACCTCAGCAACCACGTTTCGGAAAAGACTAAAGACTCATTTGTTTACTTAAGACAGACTTAACCTAGAACTATTTCTGTCTTTATTATTTTTTCTTTCCTGTTGTTTTATTGTTTTCTTCTCTTCTGTTTTTGCTGCGCAATGAGCATTCTTTTGAATGGATACCTGCACAATATAAATCGACAACATCATCATCATCATGTTTTACTGACCCCAAGCCTGTACCTTTGATGACATCATTAGCATTGTGCTGGACTGTTTAGGTGCCTGTGGTCTTTTATTTTTCTTCTCCTGAAATTAACTTTCTCATCGCCGATAGTCTTCTCTGGCTACCCCTATCACAGTTTCTTCATTTTTACAAGTCATTTCTAAGATAGACTTTCCCTCGGTGCCAAGCAGTCATGTGCTTCAACAATTCCTGCTTTGATCATGTGGACATTCTCCTGATGATTTGATCTACGTTTCTAATTTTTGATCGATTCTGCTCTAATGACTTTCCAATCTGTAGATGTGTCTCATCAACATCTTAACTTCACAGAGAGAGCCACAGGAATTTTGTCTGTACTGTTTGTAATGTGTGGAGAGCCTGGCTTGGGCTACGATACTGCACTATAAAAGCTCACATTATCATCAAACATCCTTCTATTATTATTAATAATAATAATGAGGATTTGTATAGCACCTTTCCAAAGATTTGCTCAGAATGCTTTACATAAATCATACATAGACTAAATCATCAACAATTATGCACCGATATTCACATATAACAGGCATACTCACTTCTACAGCATTCACTCATACACAAAGTAAATTACAGACAAATGTTATTATTGTTATGTTATACAAGATCTCACCTGAAAGCAAAAGAAAATTAAACTTCTTGGCAGAAAATCAGTTGTTTTCTGAAGTCCTCCATTCTTCCAGCTCATAATAAAAAAAAATTTCCTGAGGTTATCTTAAAAACTTTTTTGTAAATTGATTTATTATTTCACAGGTATTACATATCTACAGAATACATATCTGCATTTATTAATTTAATTAATTCATCACTGGCTTCATTAGATGACATAGCTGCATTTGTTTCTCAGATACATGCTGTGCTTCACGGAACTTCTGTGGATCTGTGCGACCTTTTGACATTAAAATCTTTGACAACCACAGACAGGAAGTGATGCATCTGGACCGGCCATTGCGCTGCTCTCACTGCTTGTGCTTTTGCTGTTTGCAGGTAGGCATCAATAAAAATTTGAGGGCTGCATACTGAACCTCCTCATTCTGCTAGACAGGTGGTGCAGTTGTAAAGTGTTCTTCACCAGGATAGAAAGAACCATTGGTTGTGGGTTCAGATATTACCTCTGGCATGTGTAATGTCTCTTGGGATGTCACCCATTTTCAGACTTTGACCCATGATATTTTGCATGTGATGGTCCTATATAAATCAGACAAGAACAATTTGAACTGTTATTTCATGTTTTGACAGAAAATGGAGGTGCATGCCCCACCTGGCACACCCATTGGCTATGTGCGACAGGCTTGGAGCTTGTGCTGGCCGAAATACAAGCTCAATAACGAGCAGGATGAAACAGTGCTTCTCATTAAAGGACCATGTTGTCGTATTGACATTTGTGGAGACATAGAGTTTGAGGTCAGTCTAGCTGGGTGGATATAATAATATTTATGTTATTCTAGAATACTAATATGAAGTATGTGTAATGCTACTGCTAATTAAATATGGGAAATTTTAAAATAATTATATAGCCATACTTATATACTATATATTTCTGTTAAAATTGAATAATTGATTGATGAAATGTTAAAAACAAAAATTATAAAGACATGCTAATGTGTTTTAACGCGATCAATACGGACATATCGAGGCAGTTGAGCTGTAGCTATGAAGATGTTCACATTCGCAGGTGCAAATTGTATAGGAAAAGTTTAAGAAAAAAATGGCAAATTGACCAGAATTACTTACATTAAAAAAAAAAACTGTTTTCTGAAGAAAATATTTTCTTAAAAAATCTACTGGACACTAGCTGTTTTAATGGTAACAAGGAGATTAACACACAGTTAACACTTTACATGGTTGGCCGATCTATTAATTTAACACAAATAATTTATATTAATGCACAAAGATCATGGTCTTTAAGTTCAGAAGTCTTAATACCAGCACAGTATGGTGCTGTTAGAACTGCCAATGAACAATTGTAGCAGATCTGCAAAATGTCACTCTGCAGATCACCTCTCCAGATGAAAATACTCGCGTAGGGAGGATCACCAAGCAGTGGTCAGGGATGGCCAAGGAGATCTTCACAGATGCAGACAATTTTGGAGTAGCGTTCCCTGCTGACCTTGATGTCAAAGCAAAGGCCATAGCACTTGGTGCTGTTTTTCTCATTGTAAGTACAGCTCTTGATGATAATAATAATTCATTGTTCATTAGAACAAATGTTGCAATGAAAAATGCAGAGCGGATAGTGTGTGAAAAGGCATGAGAACATAAATTTAATACATGAGATGAAAAATAATAGAAGGATCAATCCAAAATCAAGAATCATCGGATGCGCCAGTTTGAAAAGTTCAGTTTTTTTTTAGTTAATGCATATATTTTGTGCCTTAAGCAATGTTACACTAGCAGCTTAAATAGCATGTATTTTTGTGATTTTCAGGATTTCATGTATTTTGAAGACGGAGGTTCAAAAGATGATTGAAGCATTCATGCAAAGTAAACACAGGTATCTTTCGGCAATGTTTCTTTGTCAATACTTTCCAAATAAATACTGCCAAACACTGTGAAGGATGAAGATGAAATGTCACCTAAAATGATTACTCTTTTGGCATAGATCTGCCAGCCCAGACTGCATGTTTATTGGCCCAATGCATTGGGTCATTGCTGTTCTAGTGCTTTGTACTAATAAGTATAAAATGAACACTAAGGACTGATAAGTTTTGTTTAAAGAAGCAAGTTTTAAGTCCTGATCTTCTGCATTGTCTGGACTGTTTATTCAAGAAATAGAGCTGTCGTTTTTTTTCGCACAGTAATGTGCTTTGTAAGAGGGTGATTTGCTAGTCTGGAAATCGAATCTGCTTTGTAAAATGTGTAATAGTCCGTGGTGAAAAGATGGCCTAGCCTAGATTGTCAGCAAGGTTTTTTAATGGTCAGCTAATGTTTGTATTCTCAGATTAGGAAAAAAATTGGAATTCACACAGGCTTTATTGTATATACTGTGGTCTTTTGGCTTTAGCATAAAAGTATAAAAACACAAATGAATGTGGATGATGTGAATCACGAAAAAACATGACTATAAAATCAAGACAATCCTATGAGCATGCCTTTTCTCTGTCACCCTGCATTTGAATCATGATTAACCAATTTTTACTGAACATCATGTATTTGCACTTTTACATTTTGCTGTTTCATTTTGTTTTACCATTTACAATTTCACTATTTTGGTCAATATCACCATCTTGTGATCTTTGTTTGCCTCTGCTGTTTCATTGAAATGACAGCCTGCTATTGATCACATCCACATTTTCATCACCACTTGGCACCTGACTGCCACCTTAGAACTTGCGTGCAAACAGAGACTATTATGATAATAAGTGTGTATTGTGAAACAAGCTGGTAATAAATTTCTTTCCTTAACAGCAGTATGATGCTCTGGAGACCTTAGGTGTAGGTTAAAGCCCTCCATAGATAATAGAATCTCTCCTCTGTGCAGTGTATCAGAAAATGATGAAAAATGTCACAATGATGAAATAAATGTCACACGTATCTATCAGCCCCTTTTAAGTTTAATGTGATGCCCTACTTATACAATTGTATGTGCCTATATTTAAAATGTGTTTGATGTTGTATCATAAAACCATGCACTTTTTGCATGTGGTTTGGTAAATGATTGATGCACATACAAAATTCTTTTAATATTAACATTCTATCCAGTACATGGTGATTGTCATATGATAACTAGGTAATAGGGCTATAGTGTTGGTATCGCACTTCTGCTTTATGCACGAGTCGCACAAACGCGCTGTCAGACAGGCTATCATAAGGTAGAATAGATAGTTTGGGGAACGAGTTAGCTTGTAAGGTGGTGTTACGGCAACAGCCGCCTTTGATAGTACCTGGGTGTGTGGTGGACTAAAGGACCAGGTATGCTTCACCGTCATGTATCTCTTTGGGATCAGCTAGGTCGGGAATGGATGGTCGCTTACGTCAGCACTAGCGCAAGACAGAAGCAGTTACCGCTGCAGGGGTTCTTCCAGGAGGGGAGTGATCACAGGGTGCGGCTGTTAATTGTAAGGCAACGGTGTAGCTAGTGCGGGACAACAGCGCTTCTTGTTATTATCACTGACTGGACACCAGTAGTGAATAGAGAGTCAGATGTGATGGCGTCGCAGTCGCAGATCGCGTCACTAGTAGGAGGTAAGAAGGAAGCAGAGTGGGCAGGGATAAGTCAAGACTGACCACTTTGTTGTTATGTGTTAGGTAGCGATTGGTTGTAGTCAGGCCTGACGAGAGGGGAAGACAGGGGGTCTGGTGTACCCAGGCCCTCAGTTGTGAAAGGGGTCCGGCCTTGGTCAGTGGATTTTTTCCTTCTTTTCCTTTCTCTTTTTCTTTTAAGGAAAGGTTGACGCAACATTCCTCACTCTGGGGTTCTTTTTCTATGGAGTGGGGTACTACAGGTTTGATCCTTTAACATAATTTTTCCTTATTTACTAACCCCTAACCTGTAAACAACTCTATGTTCCAGTAGTGATAAAAATCTTAGTGCACTTGTCCTAATTTTTGTTAGTTTATGTTACGTTACTGAATGAAATATACATACTGACAAATTGTAAGTATATTATTATATACTGGGAAAATAATTTACAATTACAATTAGGGGCACGCCGTCATCTGCCCCGGGGCCCGTGCTGGCTCTCAGCGGCCCTGACTACCACAGTCTGGGTCCTATCAGTGAGATAGGAGTTGAACCATGAGAGTGCAGGTCCAGAAATTCCGTAGAGGGTGTGGAGTCTACAAAGGAGCAGAGAGTGGTCTATTGTGTCGAATGCAGCAGACAGGTCCAATAGAGTTAATGGAGAGACATCACCAGTGTCAAGGGCAGATAATATGTCTGTCGTTACTTTAATCATAGTAATCTCAGTGCTGTGAAAGGGTCTGTATGCTGACTGAGCTTGTGGGAGAAGATGGTGCTCTTGTAAGTATGCCCAGAGCTGTGTCAAAACTATTGTCTCTATGATCTTGGAGAGAAAAGACAAGTTGGAGACTGGACGGTAGTTGTTTAGCACATTGACGTCAAGCGTGGATTTCTTAAGAAGTGGCCTCACCAGCGCATTTTGGAACAAAGATGGGAAAACACCTGACGACAAGCTGACATTTACAATATGTGTGATGGAAGGAAGTAAAATATATAAAGGCACTCTAGAAGAAGGCTTCTGGGCATTGGATCTAACTCGCAATTTGTTGGTTTAGCTTTTAGAAACGAGTCTAGCATGCATGTAGATGCATGACTGTCTCAAACATACTGCAAACACATCATCGGGAAATTTTTTTTCAAAATTAAAGGAATAGTTTACGTATGCAAATATATAGATCAGGAACTAAAGGCGAAGTGAGAAGCATATAATTTATATTGCTAGAAACATCTTTAAGCGATCTGGCTGCTATAAGCAATACAAATATCAGCTAAGTATGTCGACATTTAAAGTCGTGTATAAGGGTTTTGCCTCACACGTTTTAGATGATGCTAATATGTGTATGGAGAACTCAGGTGCTACCCACTTTTGGTTAACTGCTACATAAAAGCTATTAAAATTTGGCTCCGCCTGACACTGATGAACATAGAACATGTACCCAAACAACCATACATGCTACTGCAGTCCATGGACAGCTTAGACGCTCAATGTAAAAAGAACTGGGTTACAAAAATATGAGTAATGGTGGGAGCTATGGGTTTCAACCATGTATGGTTAAACCAGGGCGTGGGTAATCATAAAAGGTTTTTGTTAGCCATAAAGCAAAGATGTTGGTCAGCAAGAACTGATTGCTTGCATGAGGTACAGTGACCATTTCTATTTCTATCCTGTCTATAGAAATGTTTGTCCTTCATTCTAACACGATGACTCTAATCTGTTGTGAATTGCGAACTACGCTTATAATGTAATTATCATTTGAAGTATGTGTAGTATTTTAGGAATTTGTTAGTTGTACTATTTTTATATACGCCCTTGCTGTCGACAAATGTATCTCCGCTGAGGATTAATAAATTTGTCTTGTATTGTCCAAGGATCACAGGAGATTACCTTAAAAGGAGCATCTACTGCTCTTTTACTAGACTTCTTTTGCACAAGCTTCAAGATATTAATCGCAAAAATTATTTTGAATTGCTTTCCTTTCGCTGGTAGGCTGGATGTTACACACAAGCACATGTAAATCTATCAGCACTTCACCTTTTGGACCATTATAATTTAAAATTTGTAAAATTTTCTATTTTGGAGTAGTTTTAAGTTTTAGAAACATGTTGTTAACTAGTTGAACTTTACATACAGTTTTAAAACTGTGATCAAAATCACTAATAATTAGGAAATTTATTGAGATTTACTTGTTTGGAGGTGGACATTATGTTTGAAGTTAAAAGAAGAAAAAAGAGAAAAGTCCAAAGTGACCTGCCAGGAAGACTGAAATTGTAAAGGGAGCTAATGTGCTGAGAAAATACTGGATGGTAGATTAATGAAGCAGTTATTCTGTTTAGAATACACTGTATCACAAAGGTATTGAACAAACTAAAGTGTGTGCCTCTATAGGTATGCCTGCCTTTCCTTAGGCTTTATTATACATATTCCAAACGAAAGGTGTGTGTGTTTTGCTGACCGATGCATTTTTCTCAATGTACTCATTGATGGATTTTACATTCACCTGCCACATCTGGGCCTGCACAATGCATTCAACTTTGTTTTTTGTACCTTTTGAGAAAAACAAGTTTAAAAGAAATACAGCACAAATTACTTTGTAGATTTTCCTCTACTCACAATGTTACATCAAAAAACAAAAATCAAAATAGCATCCGAGCAATTAATACTTACAGCGTTAATAGTTAATCATTTAAAAAGATCCAGAATTTCATGTTAGATTCTCCAAAACTTTTTTATAAGTGCAGTGACAGGTCATCTCCCTTTCAAACTTAATCAAAATCTTTATTTGCTAATTGAACAAACTTTCAGAAAAAGCTGCTTTCCATTATCCCATGAATGTAAATAAAGAAGCTTTAAATCCATTATATATCATCACTATGCTATATTATACAGTACTCAAATTTAATCAACAAACAAATAAAGAAAAATACTAATATTCCTGTTTTTACAATCACCTCCACTGATACATTAGACCTGTATTTACTGTTAGAAGCGCTGAAGTATTCCTCCTGATGCTGGTAAAAAATAAAATTACCTTTGAACCTGCGAGCTTCTGCTCTTAATCAAAAGCACATTTTTTGTAGCTCAGTCAGAAATAATTAATATGAATATTGTCGCTTTACAATGAAATTGACATTCATCTTCAAGATACGTATTTCAATATCATCAATATCACATGCCACATTTTTGCGAGATTCCTGAGTATTGAGCTGTTTTTTCAGCAGAAAGAGCAAAACACATGGTCACCACTGACGTTTCAGCACCATTGTAGTTATCTATTAATCTGATTGACAATTCATCAAAATTACTTTGCATTGAACTGTTGCATTGATTTTATTTTTTAAACCACAACACTGAAGATCAGTCTACAGCATGCTGCACTGAAGTGTGAACTGCTGCAATGAGGTCAGAACTGCTGCAGCATTGGGAGTAGTAATGGCATAATCTGAAGCATTTCGGTCCAGGTTTTGACACAATGCAAGCTTATTAGCTTATGTTTTACAAGATCTTTCCCATATGTACAAACACATCACTTTAAAAAAAAAAAAAAAAAGTAAATAAAAGAGCTAAAACTTTACAACAGATCTTATAGATCTCAACAGATCTCAATCATTGCATGGTCGAATTATGTAAAATTTCTTTAAAAATGATAGAGATATTTTTCACCACTGGCAACCCTTAACATCACCTACCTTGATTTTCTTCTTCTTTCTTTTAAAAAAATCAGCTTTTTCACATGGTCTGGTCTGTCATCTCAATAGTCTCCCTCCCCAAAACGAAGGCCAACAACTGAACTATGACATGATAATACTGAATGGCTGCACAAATTTTTAAGAAGCAGTCATAATAGTAGATACAGAAGGCAGGAACAAGTTTGAAAATTTACATACCCAATTCGAGTAAGTTGTTACTGATGCACTGATCTATAAATCTCTTCAGTCTCTCTCTCTCTTTTTTTTTTTTTTTTTTTTGACCATGAAGATGAAAAATATGAACCACATTACTGCCCATCCCAGTCTTACGTATCTGTTCTCAATGACTGAACCAGATGAGAACTATTGCACAGTAATGTGGGAAAAGATGACATGATTGGATTCAGACCCATTTTTACCCATGCATGTCACTGAAAGACTGGTTTTCTCCTGAATCCACTTAGGGAGAGAGCAAAAAGCAAACATCTAGCTATTCCAAAGTCAATTTACAAATGTGGCAGACTTCATTATACCTCTCATCTTGAGATAAAAGAGTGAAGGAAAGATTCTATAGCCAGATAACCGTCTGGCAGTGAATGAAAGTGCTTTATTGTTGTTATTCTCAAGCATGATGTGGAATGCACAGACCCATTCAAGCCTCAAGCCAGCGACCAGCTCTACAGCTGAATGCACTTACCACATGCTGCAAAACCTCTGCAAGTACAAGACAATTTTAATATAAAGAATAAGTGAATTCCGGTTTAATGGCTGCAACCTACCACTAAACAGCTTCATATAAAAAAACGGGAAAATCAGAAATTGTTTTTAAAAAATGAGTACCGTGGGTATTCTAAGGTCAGGAGAAGAAAATATGCATAATTATGGACCCAATATCTTCCAAAAAACTATAATTTAATGTCCCCAAATAATATTCTATACTCATGGTTTTGTATCCTTCATCCTTGGATATACTGCAGTCCTGAAGACATTTTGCATTGTCTAGGACTGATGGGTTGAAGTATTCTAGCTAACCACAGTAGTTTAAGGGTACTAAGCACCCACATGAGTGCTTTTCAGGTGAATAGTTCAGTTTATTACAAGAAACTAAATCCCCAAATCTTGGTAAATCACTCCCTCCTATATGGGAAAAACATTCCTACAAACACTGACATTCTCACAGAAAGAGGTCACGTCCATGCCATTATGTCAAATGGCAATTAATAAATATTACAGTGGCTGTAGTCTTCACAATATAGACATATCCATGTTCATAGATATTAACTCTTTCTGGGCATACTGTTGTTTGAGCATATCCATCTCATAAACAGAAAGACAGTATTAGCTTAGATTTGGGAATCAGTACCTTAGAGTGACCTCATTCACTTAAAAAATAAGATTTCCTCTCAGCTGGGTGTTTCATTCCAATTCTTTTATCTGGGTTACAGATGATTCCAAAAGAAAGAACATTCTATAAAATGTTCCTGCTTGTTCACGTCCATCAATTGCACATCAGGTAAGTTATGAAGCAGCCTACATGTCAAATCTGGAGCAATCTATAACAGGCCTGGGTTAGTACAAAGTGCAAACACACGTGATGCAATACTTTGCTGTGTCAGTGTGCAGCACTCCACATGCACTGTAATCATAGTGCAGCCCAAAGTATACTATATCTTGTTGCAGATGCAGATGGTCAGGGTTCCAAGCCTGGTTCATGAGGTAAGATAACTCTGTGTGGGTAGAAGGTGTAGTCGTCTGGGTAGTTGAGGATGTTGGTCAAGCTTGAGGTGTAAATGTCTGCAAAGCGGGCCAGACGACGAAAGAAATAGGTAGGGTTGTGGTATGTCCTGAACAGACTCCCAAAGTTGGGGTTGAACATTGCCTTCGTGAATTTTCTGAAAAAAAAATAAACCAGGAAAAAATATTTCTGTTTTATTATCCTGCCACAAGCAGACTCTTTGTATTAATATTGTTCAGCACTTTAGAACTTTCTGCCATTTTTTTACTATTTCTAAGCTCATTTAGCACAAATAAATTATGTATGCTGCGAACAACTTTAGATTTTACAGCAGTTGGATTTTTAAATTACAAATCCTGGTAAGCATTCTCTCACCCAATACTGCAGTTAGCAAACAAAGATTTGTCAGACTTGAACAGTTTCTGAACAAAGTAATGCAGAAGAATGAAAGGGACAGTACCTCAGTTCGTCTCTTTCGTCAACCCAGTCATAAATGATCTGCTTTGAATCAGCAGAGTTTTGATGCTATAAAAAATATGATTCAGACATATAAAAAGATACCTTTTTCAATAACTGATAAGCAGAAAGAAATAGGCAATGTAAAAGAAAAAGAAAGCAATTAAGCTTCAGTGACCTGATGTGAGATAATTTGTTAAATGGGGAGATATTTTGTGACTCCATAGCTGTGAAGCAAACACATTCATTTGGGCCATTGAATACAGACCCCCACCCTACCCTACCCACACTCCTTGCTCATGTGGTAATGGTGGTAGTAGGTATCTGACTTATCGAGGCAGGTAAAGGAGATCAAGGTGGGGGATGAAGGAAAGCATTAGGCTCTGCCATGTATGTCCTCTACTTTAGACACAGTGGACCACATATTGTCTGTCTTTATGATCTCTTAATAGGAACTGGCTTTAGCTTCATCCTTAAAATGTAATCACCTGGTCAAATCGTATACAAAACCTGACATAGATAAATGTACTCATATAATGATTTGTGCCATGAGTACATAAAAAGCTTTGCAACTCACCTGCATTTCTCGGATCAAATGTTGCAAAGCCACCAACCACCTGACTGCTGCCTTGAACTCTGGCTTATTCTGAAGTTCAATCTCTCTCTGTAACACAAAAAAGGAACAAAAACAGTCCTCCTGTATTACTCGGTGCAGATCAATCTCTGGAATACAAGGAATATTCCTCTTATATTCTCAGCTCCATTGATTCACCCTACAGCATAACTGACACTTAAAAAAGAGGTGTCAACCTATGGCTGCAAACCTATGTAACAGCCTTGGGTAGTATTTGATTTGCAAGACAGCTGTGCACATAGAATCTCGTTTTTTTTCCTTGAATTAGTGTTGTTGAAAAGGTTTTCTTTGAGAAAAAAAATTAGATTTTGGCACCACTGCAAGGGAAATTAGTTATCATCTCTGATAATTGTGTAAATTCATATTGGCACTAGTAAAACAAGAATTCACACAACCAAGAATTACTACTTGGTATAGTCAAATGTTAAAACAAGCCTTTACAAAGAATGTTGTTAAAAGGAGAAAATTTTAAGAAAGATGGAGAATAGTCTCTAACCTGTTGGTAGTCAGGTAAAGGTCATACCAGGAAGTTTTTCATGTCATTAGGGAGTGAGGTAATAGAGACCTCACTTTTCTAGGGGCTAGCTTTACCCATCTCCTCTTTCCACCAGCTGGGTTGACGGAGAAAAGTGAGCTGCGCTGCAAGGGTATCAAACTGCTGCGCCTCTAAGTTCCGACACTAGCTCTGTAACCAATCGGCTATCTGCTCCCCTAAGTGTAGCGCTTTGGCTGCTAGGCTCAAATAATTTAAGAGTTACACTTATTTTAAAATTACTTTGTCTCACCTCTAGCTCTGGAATTATAGCTCCTGTTCTCCAGCCGTATCGCAAGGAGGGGTCCTAACGAACAGAAAATTGTCATATCATGGCAGATAACAATCCCATATTTAGAAATAATATTAAAAGGTTAAAAGAATAAAAATATTTGTTGTAAAGAAAACATAAAAACTTATATAAACACTTGTTAAAATAGTTTTTACTACTAGTAAAAGTAGTTGTACTAAGTTCCAAAGTTAATAATAATGATAATACCAACACAACTTTAGCCAAATATTTCATCATAAGTACAGAACAGAAACACTATGAACTAATAAAAAAAAGACACCCTACAGCAAGATCACTGTAGACATGGTCACCAAAATAAAGGACACGTGGACCAAACCATCCTGTCATCTGGCGCAAACGATGCACATTGCCCTGTACATACATAAAAAAAAAACTTTATATGTTCTGCCATGTGCTATGGAATGAACCTTCTTAAGTTTTGGCAAACTTCAACTGATTTCCTGCAATTTTTTCAGTCATGCATGGATCCAAAAAAATTCAAGAGAATATACTGTTAAGCATATTTTCTGAAGTATTTGTGACAACATTTTTTAATTTAAAAATATTCATTCTGCAGGCACACACAGAAGAGCAAAGAATGCTGCTCTATGACACTGTGATGCTACATGTTTAAGAGAAACAGGTGATTTTTATAATAATATCTCTTTCTCTTAAGTTATAGAACATGATCAGCTACACTGTCTCGGCCTCCTTCAATAACAACTTTTTATATTCATTTCTTTCTCAATTTCTCAAATTGTAAATCTGAAGTTTAGTCAAAAATATAGCTCTCAGCTGAAATCTTACTTGCTGATAAACCTTTCCCTTCTCAAGAGACGTGACGCGTCCCCAAGAGTGAGTCTCCAACTCTGGGTTGTACAGTCGAAATGGCCTAAACATAAAAAGTAAGCCGTCAGTATCTAACAGCTTGCCATATAATGTGTGGTTTCTAGCTGCCTTCACTTGTAATTCTCTGCATGTGACATCTGCATTGCCGTGATATAGTCTAAATAATTGTGATGAAACTGCAGGGAGGATGGTCGCTAGTTAAGGGAGAAAAATCACCTCTGTCAAGGCCAGATAATGTCTGTCGTTACTTTAATAAGATCGAGTAGTCTCAGTGCTGTGAAAGGGTCTATATGCCGACTGAGCTTGTGGGATAAGATGGTGCTCTTGTAAGTAGGCCGGAGTGAAACAGGGTAGGCAGTGGGCAGTGGTGTCGCTGTGCTAAGTCCAGTCATTTGATTGCAAATGGTAAATAGCTTCTTGGAGGAGGTGCAGTTAATTATTTGGCCCTGAAGATAAGATGTTTTAGCCTTGCAAATGCATTTTGCAACGCTTCGCTTTGCAGGATTATAAATTTCTTTGTGGACGGTGAGTCCAGTCTTCCGCCAAACACGTTCAGCTCGCCGACAAGTGCACTTCAGGTCATGTAGCCTTAGTTGCTGGCTCAGCGTAAAATACCGAATCCCCAACCCTCACCTTCACTTGTGAACAAATTTAAGTACATCAGTTGCTGCCATACTTTCTTCCAGTTTTATAAACATTATTATAAGTGGGATTATTAAGTACAGGAGTGATGTTATTTTTATTATGCCTTTTATATGCATGGATCCATGCACATTTGCATGCACACACATTAACACATATATATGTGTGTAAATCATTAAAATCAACATGTTATCCAATCTGTATGTCTTGTTTTTGACATCAGTGGTTATCAGAATAAAAGGGTTAATTTGATTGTTGGATACTTTAGAAACAATGCTTCCAAAAAAATCTTTCATCAGATTTTTTAAACAGGTACTTTAAATCTCACCGGGAGCCAGCATGAAAAAATTTGGGCTTGCGAGCATTGGTAATAATAATGTCAAACAGACTCATCCAGTCAGGCCCCACCATGTACCGCATTCCTGCATCACTAAGACAGAAAAAAGCAGCAATTTTGGAACTGCAACTAAAAACCATTCATCAACATATAAACAATATTGATCATTAATATGTTTTTTTCTACTGTGCTGGCATATTTGACAGTGTGACATAGAAAACTGCAGCAAAAAAAAATAAAAATAAAAAGCTTCTGTCTAACAAAAGAATGTTGATTGATTATATTCTACCACATCTCATCACTTGTCATTATTCAGAAAGGGGTATTACTCTCTCAGCTGCAGCCTAGATCTTACCTCCCAATCCCAAATAAAATGCCCTCCCTTTACTTTCTACTAAATTCTTTCTGGCAGTCAGTAAAAATAGGATATGAAAATTAAAAAGAAAACTTGTTGCTAATCTAAGTCTATGAAATCATGATATGTTGTTTTTTGTATTTTTTTTTCAAAGAATAAAAATAGGTTGCATGGAAGTTGTTACCTCAAAGCAGAAACCTTAAGGGACAACACATTTGTTTCTTTATGATTGAGCTGTTCATTTTTTAAAAATCATTCCCAAAATATGAGTATATAATTATGCTTAATTTGTGCCTTCATATGTGCCTTCAAACACTGGCATTCTCATCTGCCACTAGGAAAGCAGAAAATTACTCTCCTATGCTTGAGAGTTCTGTTGCGCCCAAGTAGTATTTGTAACAGAAAGTGTGCCTCAGTTCAGCAAATCTATGCATATCTTTTAGTCAGATGAAGAAACATTGCTCAGGTTGTCATGTTCAAGAAGCGATTTTTAGCCTAGAAAATTATGTTTGATTTTGGAATACAACCCTACAGATTTGAACCTTATTTAGCAGCTTCAACTGAAGTTTAAAAAAAATTTATAAAGTCCAAATTGAATTCACTCGACAGACTGGTAAGTAAATCCTCTCTAGATCAAAATTTAACGGGCAACAATCTTGGTCATTGCAGTCTACATTGTGTTATTGATTCTCTGTTACTAAGTGGGTGCATTTGAGTTATCATTAATAGAATATAAACACATTTCAAATGTGCGTTTGTCTAAGATAAACTCCTGTAATTTTGTATTTGATAGATGTTTAATTTCCAGTATTGCAATTTTATTTAATAGTTACAACTGACTGCTGATACTGACATTTTTACCATTAAAAATATAACACTATAAAAAGTTGATGCATGTTTATAGATGTAAAAACTTACTTCTTCTTCATTTAGCTGCATGCAAAATTTACTATTTACTTACTTGCACATGTTCCCATTTAATCTCCTCATATCACATCAATTGTGCCCTCACAGTGTCAGTTGTTTTTAGCATCATGCTGAATAAGGATATGACTGATGATGTGTTTGTGACTACCTCAAGACATTACTTGAGCGGTGTAAAAAGCATTGATGTTGCAATTCTGGTGCTTGATCTTTAAACTTTCTACCAGCAACCATAGCTAGTTTAACAGCTTGTGCTTTTGTATCGTTGGCACTGCTGAAGGAAGAAGACCTCATTTTACTAAAAGTCCAAAACTTGCCTGTACCATATAAGTGGCTGGATAACAATCACTTTTGAAAGGTTTTGATCAAATTCTTGAGTATGGTGTGGGGACGAAGTTTGCATGGCACGTTTGAACAAAGCAAAAAATAAAAGTTAATCCACTGGAGTTTGTTGCCATTATCTTTAGGGTTTCCTAAAGGAGTACAAATTAACTTCAACTGGGTGTCAAAAAGGACATTCAGCAACAGAACATTATGTCCTGGTCGGTATTCTTTTACTGGAGATTGCATCTTTTTTTTTCTTCAAATTCAGCTGAAGCAGATGATACTTTAAAAAAAATATTACCTTTCGTCACTTTCTATTTTCTCAAATAATCCAGGTGTGAAAGAGAAAAACATTGATATAATATTTCTCGTGCCTCTTCATCATAATATACCACTGGAATATGATTTTATGATACTTTTTGCTCTATTTCCAGTAATTTTTGCTGAGCACTCATGTTGCCCTTTAAAATAGCATTGCTAAAAAGGTGATTTACAACAAATAAAACTATTTTATATTACTTTTTATTTTATTTTAGTACATACATTTAGCCTACCTAGATTACTTGTTTTACCAAGTTCTAAAGCATGAGCAATGACAAATACTCAACAGCTGATAGATGACAATAAAGAAAGACTAAGATAACTATCTAGTAAAGAGATTTATGCAGTGAAACAAAGCCTTGCACAGAACTGTTTTCATGAGGTCACTGCAGACAAGTGACATCTTACATAAAGGGTAATCCACTGTTTGTGATGAGAAAGAGGTTCTTACATAAACGGGAAGCCACTGTTTGTGATGAGGAAGAGGTTCTTTCCTGCCCCCACTAGTCTCTCCAAAAGTACTTTTGTCTCTTGGCCCTTCTGCAGGTATGTATCTAAAACAATAGCAATAATAATAAATGCACAATTGTATAGTGCTTCCACAACATCATATATAGAAAGAAGTATTTCAAAGTAAGGTCCCCTAACTTAAGTTTGCCCAAGGCACTTTCTGTACCCTTAAAGAATTAGGTGTAATTTATAAAGTTTCCACTAAAAGGATGCTGTCATTTTTGACAGGAGAAAGCATCCTTCAATGAAGTGGAAGGATTTGGGGGCAGAAAGAGAGAACATCCTACCTAGATCTGACATGATTTTGTGATGAAGGAGGCCTGTTGTATGGACATCTTGAACTGCGTTCTGTAACATAAAACACAAACATAAATGAATAAAGCATGGGAAGATGTACATCAGGATAGGTGATGTCATGCTAAAAGTTGCACAATATAAAATAGGGTCCAAAGAACAGGATACTCTATGAGTAAATAAGCTACCCTCCGAAAGCATGTTTTATTTTTAATGGCTTACCCTTATGTCGTAGAAGACATACTCAGGGTCGTATATCATGTTGTTCTGTGTGAAATACTGCAGAAAATGCATTTGAGTAAAAATATAAATATAAATCTTGACATGAACTATCTACACCATCACCCATTCCCCCCATTCCATAAGCACATTTTGAAAATCTCGACATGAACTATCTACACCATCACCCATTCCCCCCATTCCATAAGCACATTTTGATTAAATAATTTGGGTGTATTTTATACTAAAACACAACTGTTACATATAGTTCAACATGTTATCATTAAGACCACAGCACCAATCCCTTTGAAACAGATTGAGAAAGCTTAAGAATAAGAGATAGAGACATGATGTGTAAGAATAAAGTGAATGAATTTGTGTAAATTACACAAACATGCAGGCGTTCACATATAAATACTTATGTCATTTCCATGAATCCCAGACACTTAATCCCCAGACACTTAATCCCCAGACACTTAATCCTCAAAATGAAATTTCAACTCAAAAAATTATGAAGTGAATGAAAAATTTAATTCAAATTCAAATAATTATTTTCATGTAAACATCAAAATAAGTTTGACAATTAAAATAATACTTAATTTCAACATTTATAACATTAGTTAAAGTTCATGTGAGCTATTAAAGTCAATGTTTTTCAACATTAAGATATGAAAAGTGTTGTTAATCAATATGACAGGTAAGCTAATGATCGAAGGTACAGAAGACGATCCATTGCCTCATATCGCTGTCCAATATTGCTAATTCTCATGGCCAATTCAGCCTACTTCTTCTTCGGACGTTTCTCTGTGCCGCGCATGAGACGATGGGGCGGTCTGCTCCTGGTCAGTGTGGCCTTGGAACTGGCTGGTTATATTAGGGAGTCCACCTCGTATCGCCTAGAGGGTAGATCACTAATTATAAACCCAGCGCAACCCAGTCTTACCAGAGTTACCCAGAGTTACCGCGCGACACATTTCTCTTACGGTTATAATATTTCAATTTCACAAAATAGCAGTTTTGAGTGTTGTGTCGCGATTTGGGGATTAAGTGTCTGGGGATTAAGTGTCTGGGGGATGAAGTGTCGGGGATTAAGTGTCGGGGATTAAGTGTCCGGGGATTAAGTGTCTGGTCACCCATTTCCATTATAGTTCCTCTTGGTAAACAAGAATGTGGTTAAAATCACTTGCTGACACCTGGTTATGCTCATCACCAATTTAACAGTTAAACAGAGTCATATGTCAAGAATTAAGTTTACCTGTAAATAAGAAAATTTAAATACTTCCTAACAAGATTTAAATAATAGTGGCGATTGTGTTACACTTCAGTCAAGACATGTTTATAAATTTCATTAAGGGGGAAAAACGAGCAGCCAGGGATGTTCATGACATACCTCTGTGACCAAAGAAATCAAAGTGATTTCAGGGATCGCAAACAGATCAATCATCTGATGCATTGGTCCCTGAAAATAAAGCAGGGAAAATTAATCCAACAATTTCAGCAAAAAGTGTAACATATTGATTGGAGCTTCGGGGCAATTTTGTTCCAAGTCAGCAGCCAAGATTGAAAAATTGTGTCTGCCCAGCTATGTGTCATACCTAGAAAAAAAATTACGTCTATAGAAATTATATGTGGCAGAGAAAAATACATGCACCACAAGGAAAGTCTAAAACCCCGAACCATCATCTGCCTTAGCTTGATAATAACTGCTTTATTACTGCATCATCAGCCTGTTTATAGAACATATACCACATAATTAAAACATGAAAAAGAGAATAAGTAATCAGTCTCTACTCACAGCTCCATAGAATGTATTCATATAATCCAGGCTGACATGAGTTCCATTGTACAGTGATATCACTTCTTCATCTGGAACTGGCTGCATTCCTCTTTGAAGAGAGAAAGCAGAAAGCACCAATTAAAAAAAAAAATCCCACTTCACTCCTGCGCTAGTTATCATAACTTGCCCTTCACACATTTACAGAACAAGTAAGAAATCTAAAAAGCATGCATCTACCTACAAAATACTAACAGTCAGTGACTAATACATGAGTGTCAGCTAGACCACTACTGAAAATTTTTTTTAAAAGACAAAAAGAAAACACACCAAAACATAAAACTAACCTGTACACTGTGCCCAACTGGATATTGTGAAAAGAGTCTATCTTCATAACAAGCCCCTTCATTGTGTCAAAATGCAGACCCCTCACAGCAAAATGCTCGTCATATTGGAAGTTTAAAATACCTGCTGGATACTGTAAACCAAATATTTAACTTTATCGTGGCCATATTTAACTTTCTTTCAGATGTGACATTCAGTCCCTTCATTTATCCAACAGCTGTTTAATTTTAGTTATTTGAATTGTTTCAAAGAAAACTGCTGTCTACTTGTTTTAATCGATTTGCCCAGGAACAATTTTGTCCATAGAAAAACATATGAAATAGTTAATTTATTCAGAATCCTTCCTAATCAATTTCTGGTCAGTCTATATAACAGTACCTTTAATTTGCTGACTAGTGCTTGCTTGCCAAGATCAAAGATCAGTTTATGCAAGGCTGGGGTATATGTGGCCAAAGTGTAGTCATAGTCAAACCCATACACTTCTATGTCTGCCAGGGACATTTCATTGTTAGCATAGATGGCTTCTGGATTCATGTCTTCTTTAGGGGCTGCTTCTACAATCAAAGACAGAATACTTAAATAAGTGGCCTTAAACAAATGATATTTATATTTATATATATACAGAAAAAGGTAGTTGTTGATGATGATGATGTCGATTTATATTGCGCAGGTATCCATTCAAAAGAATGCTCATTGCACAGCAAAAACAGAAGAAAAGAAAAAAAATAAAACAACAGGAAAGTAAAAAATAATAAAAACAGAAATGGTGCTAGGTTGTTTAAGTCTGTCTTAAGTAAACAAATGAGTCTTCCGTCTTTTCCGAAACATAACTTTGTGCACAATGGAGCCACAACAGCTGTAAAACGTGAAACTTAGGCACCAGTAACCTGTTATTAAAGAAAATCAGTTATGTGTCGGTGGTAATAATGTGACTGAGTGGGGGTTAGGTGAGGGTAGATATGTCTTGAGAGGAGAGGGGGAAATACTGCGTCGTCTGCTGTTGAAGTGTAAGCAAAAATAACCTGC
This sequence comes from Marisa cornuarietis, assembly GCA_004794655.1. Taxonomy (NCBI): domain Eukaryota; kingdom Metazoa; phylum Mollusca; class Gastropoda; order Architaenioglossa; family Ampullariidae; genus Marisa; species Marisa cornuarietis. Next base: position 6,217,628 of record SMMW01000627.1, read on the forward strand.
ATTGAAGTCATCTATTTCATTCAACTGGTTGTGTGGCTGTTTGAAACGCTGTTTTGAGTGCGGAAAACAGGGAAATCTGCACGTACCTAAGTACTGATGCATGACTTAAAATGACTCGTCCCACATCAGCTGATCATCAGGTTGTGTCCTGATTAATCTACTATGTGGTCTACACGTTTGTCTCACAATGCGACAAATACAGGCATACCTGCAACGCTTTTTTTCGTTTCCGTATACACACGTAATAGTTCGTCCCGTGTTGTAACATAGGAAGCTTGGCTACATTTCAAGAATTTTCGACACGGACGCCTCAAGACACACTCACAACCTCGTAGCAGAAGAAAAGCAGACGCCATGATGATGGCAACGCAAGGGTCAAGGACATAAGGGGAAGTCACTTGATTTGTAAGCTCTTGAAATGTTCCCGCTTATCGTTTCATTATTAAGACAAAGTTATATGACTAGAACTCGTGTTCTTGAGCTTTGTATCTATGACTTTCAACTTTCTCATCAACTTCTCGTGTTTTCTGTTTCCATAACTGTCAAGTTTCTTTACTCTGGAAAAAAGCAGCAGACGATAATGCGCTGCCACGTGTGAACTGTTGATGATGATGATGTCCATTTGTAATGCGCAGGTATCCATTCAGAAAAATGCTCATTGCGCAGCAAAAACAGAAGAGAAGAAAAAAATTAATAGATAAAACACCAGGAAAGTAAAAAATAATAAAGACAGAAGTGTTGCTTGGTTGTTTAAGTCCGTCTTAAATAAACAAGTGGCTCTTCAGTCTTTTTCGAAACGTGGTTGCTGAGGTGATGGCGGACAGTGACATGGGCACATGGCAGAGCATTCCACAGCTTAGGTGCAGCGTTTGTGAAGGCCCTGGCTCCAGTGCGCTTCTTGTTTGTGTCTTCCACTGCAGAGAGACAGAAGCGTGACTGGGAGCCAGAGCGCAGGCCACGTGACGGCTGGTAAGGAGGAACTACCTCATGCAAATAGGAGCAGTTTTGAACATGCAGGACTGAGCAATCGAAAGCACTTTGTGGTCAATGCGCTTGTTCACTGGGAGCTAGTGAAGGCTCTGTAGTATAGGGGTGATATGCTCAGTGGACGACTTTGCACGGGTGACAATCCTGGCGGCTGTTTTCTGAACTCTTTTTTGGAGTCAATCTAACTGTGTAGCAGGTATACCCCACAATGCACTATTGCAGTAGTCTAATCTCGATATGATGGTAGCTAGAGCAAGTGAGTAGCTGGCAGTAGCCTGAGTAAGCATGGGCCGTAATCTACCTAAAGTCCTCAAAAAGTAGTATCATTTTGCCACAACAGAACTAACATGGTTGCACATGGAGAGCTCTGCATCAATAAAGAGCCCTATAGGTCCCGTACACAGTCAGCAAAGGCTATGGAGGCGTCACCGACCTTCACGGCACTAATGCCGATCTGCTCCCTTCTGGCCCTGGGGCCGCACAGTAACGCTTCTGTCTTGTCGTCGTTGAGTTTAAGACGATTCCTGGTCATCCAGGCCTTCACCACAACACAACAAGATTCAAGTCGTTGAAGCGCAATCCTAGCCACTGCAGCTGGGTCGGGGGGGGGGGACTGTTCAGAATCTGTGTGTCGTCAGCAAAGAAGTGACGTCCCATGTGAAAACATTCAATCACACGTCCAAGCTGTGAAGTGTATACCGAAAATAACAAAGGACCCAGAACGGATCCCTGTGGCACGCCACACACCAGAGGAACTGCCTCAGAGCTCGCAGAGCCGACAATCACTCTCTGAGATCTATCGGCAAGATAGGAGTCAATCCACTGCAGTGCAGCACCCTCGATACCAGCCTCTGACGAGTGACGACAGTCTCTGGAGCAGCAGGCGGTGGTTGATAGGTGTGAAACGCACTACTCAGGTCGAGTAATACTAAAAGCACTATTAAGTTGCCAGAGTTGACACTACAAAGAATGTCATTGGTCACACGAAGATGAGCAGTTTCTGTGCTGAAGCCAGGACGATACGCTGACTGAAATTTATCTAGGCATTATAAGTAATAAAATGGGTCATAAGCTGCTCTGCGACCACCCTCTCAAGTAACTTGGAAATATATGATAAATTTGATACTGGACGATTGTTTTTACAGTCTGATGGATCCAGGTTTGCCTTCTTCAACAAGGGCTTCACAACAACCTGTTTAAAATACCGTGGGACACAACCTGCTCTCAAACTGGCATTATGTCCAAAATGACAGGAAATAAAATGTCCAAAAATTGAAGAATAAATTTAGTTGGTATAGGATCCACAGCACATGAAGTGTTAGTTGATTTCGCTACAAGTTTCCTCAAGTAACTCTCATCAATACACGTGAAATGGGTCAGAGGAACACCAGCAAATGGCACAGATAGTCTTCCTCACACTCTGGCAACTCACAAGCCTGTTCATACTTGCTGGGTGCTTGCATGACGCCGTAGGGGTCTTGCTATGTTGGTTGACGTGTTTATCGCCTGGCAGTACTTTTTGGTGTTGTTGCTGTTGTTTGTGATGTTGCAAGCATGCATCATTTCAGTTTGCAGGGGATAGTGTTTCGGATGATTGTGGAATACTAGAGTTGTAGTCTTCATCACCACCTCACACACACACACACACACACACACACACACATGAATATCACCAATCACTTAAAGAGAAAGTAAGAGGGCACAAAAATCCAAGCTGCTTGATTATAAAGCACAGCTATCTCTGTGCATGGACAACGAAATCGATTGTTTATTTGCTTAGTATTATTATTGCCATTTTAAAGATATGGATCTTACATATATATTCCATCATGTACGGAACAAAGCAACGGCGAAAAGCAACAATGTCAGCAACAACTTGTAACAAACTACTTGTCACACACGCCTAATATTATCTGCAGATTCTGCCGAGTCAGTCACCGGACGGTGTCTATGTAATGTCCGGTAGTGTCGTTTCAACAACTGTTTTAGCGTGAATGCCTTGCCACAGAGTTTACAAGCGTGTACCTTTAGTCTCCCCAGAACCGTTCCAGCTGTTCTTTTAGTCCTCGCTGCTCTCGACGCCTTGGGTTTAAGTGTTCGCTCACGACTTTGTCTACCCACTTCTGATGTCTGAGACGAGGTCCAGTCTTTTGCAGCCGTAGCCTCCGAAAGTGAGGACTCATGAGATAAAGAAGGATGAGCAATGATAGCTTCGCCATGATTCCCTGACGACACGTTTTCCTGGCAAGAACGCTGCAGGTGGCAATCATGAGTTCCATCTCTTGGGCCATCTTCGCTTTCAAGATGGTCGGTAGAGGGAAGGCACTGCCACTTATTATGACCCTCCCACCTGGTGATGCTCCCTGAGTAGTACACATTCCTCTTAAAAGCTATGTCTTTTAGGGTTCTACCCAGTCTGGGTTTACTACGATAGACTGAAGATGCTGGTTCAGCGATTTTATGGAACCGGTTCCTATCCAACCTTTGACCTATAGTCTTGCTGTCCACACGCATGCGCCTGTTACGTAGTTGTAAATCATTGGTGTTGATTTTGCGGACTTTCGGGCATAAGGGATCCCGCTGGTTGCTCTTAACAGACATGCATGGCTTCTTTTCGTAAGAAACCACTGGAATACTAAGATGCTTGGTGGGCACTTGATGGTCGTCAGGGTGATCAGGATTGCCATCAGATGAAGGTCTGTTGGTCGCCTGGCTTTCTGTTCGAGGTTGAAATGAAGGGGTACCTACCCGCCATGTTTTGTTCACATTCTCTACTACTGTGGAATTACGGAAACCGCCTGAAGAGATTGTTCTTGAGCTTGGACCAGTAGCCGAGTCTGCGTAAGTCTGCCGTCCTTTAAAAGTCCCCCGTGTGTAAACGTTGTCTTCTGCTCCCCCGTCACCCGTGATGCACGACCGGAATGGAGACGTGGTGCGATCTTGGCGAAAAGCTGGACTGGCCTGAAAGCCCAGAGTTTCTTCGCTGGGTGCAGTGCTGCAGCCGGTCAGGTGATTCTGTGCGTGCACCTGCAACTCCCACAGCTGGTTGGTCCTGAAAAAGCAAAGCGCGCATGCATACGGTCGAGCGGCGAAGTCGTCGAAGTCTGACTCTAGCTGCGCAAAACGACCCAAGGTCGTCGTCAGCGGAGGATGAAGAACTGCTTTCCCTTGCCCGTGATCTGCACGTGAGGTAGGGGCGAAGCGGGAAGGTGAAGCCAGCGCCTTGTCACGTCTGAAGAGAGGGTTGACTGCGCAGGCGCCTGGAAGACAGACTGATGCACGTGACAGTGACTGGTTGTTCACTGGAAGCACGTCTCTGTAGCTCCATACGTTCGAGCTTCTAGTCCAGCGGCCGTCGGAAGTTCCGGCGGCATGGGGTAGGTCTCTTCTCTCGAGTGTCGGCCTAGTGGTGGCTACGCCCTTTCGCGGGCCACTGATGTCGCTGCCTGTCACGTGTCGGGTGGGCGAGGTCGCGATCCTTTCGGCCTGGCCGTCTCGCGCAGTGAGTGATGACGTCAGTGAATGACGCTTCTTTGTGTGCTTCGCCAGGATGTTCCTACCCACGACCTGGTGCGTGCAGTGGACGCAAGCCTCCGTGAAGGAGGACGAGGAGGGGGTAAGCCGGTGCAAAGTAGAGGTGGAAGCAAGTCCCTGGCCACAGACTCTGCAGGCAGTATGCTCCTCTTCGAGATCCCACTGACACTCTCTGCTGTGGTCCACGACATCCGGCAGTGTCACGAGTTTTCCGCAGTACCTGCAGTCCATATGCTTACTCTCGTCTCCCCTACGAGAACACGCAAGAGACGACGAGTTATAGACCGTATCTTCGCTGTTCTGTTCGTACTGAGACCTTGATGTCATGCACTCGAGGTGATATCTGTGGCGATCTTCTCGACCGACAACCGACGCGCACGATTTCAAGCTCAGCTCCGGAGCACCGGCAGCGTCAGTTTCCACCGAAACATCTACATCAGCTCCACCTACCGTGTCAGTGTCCATGTCTGCGCTTCTCGCCGGACTTTCGGGTTCTTCCTTGACATGGCTGTGACCTGCAGGCTGGCTCCTTCGTCCAGGCCCTCCTTCCTTGTCATCAACAATATGAGCGCGAAGATGAAGGCTATCGACTAAAGGGAACCTATTACTTTCATGGTGTTCATCTTCCTGACCACGCGCTGTGTTGTCTTCTACATTTTTCTCTATAGTGTCATCAGTGTGTGATTTCTCCCGCTCATGCTCAAGCCATTTTTCAACTATTAATTTAGGTGAGGCCGCAGCTGTGGCCCTCTTCAAAGCACATCGTGTTGCAGCAGGCGATATGCTTTTCGTGACCGTCAGATCGGTCGCATGTTCGGATGGCGATGGCTGAGGACAAGGAGAAAGTCGAATGAAACTAATAATTCGATCCGAATGAGGAGAGGAAGCCGAAAGTTCCTGTTCTTTCACAGCGCTTTTGACAGAGTCAGCTTTTCCTATTAAACTGCCAATGAAGGCAGTCGGCTGATTATTCAAGCTGCGGGGGATTCCGTTTTTCCTCAGGGTGCTGTTTAAGTGAGTGGGATTTGAGGTAATTTTCCCTCCATGAGTCACTTTCAAAGACTGCAAGCTATTTTTACTGCTGTTCTGCTTAAGCTTCCTAACCGAGCACGTCTCCCCTTCCGAAAGCTCGTCATCCAGAAAGACGTTTGGAGGATCTGTCGGGCTGACAACGAACATCTGAGCAACCTCACCTGTCGTGTCAGCAATCCCTTTGTCTTTAATTGCTTTCCCCCCTATCCCCTTGTCTTCAACTGGGGCTTGAGGCAAGCTGGCGATGGCCCGTGTCTGAACATCCGAAACGATATCAGACGATGATGTATTGAAAGGAGTCTCTCTCCGCCTCCGCTTAACTTCCGCTCTGCCAAGGGCAGCCTCTTCAACGTCTTTACCCGACCTGCTGGTAAACACGTGATCCTGGTCAGCCTGTCTGTGGCAGAAGAAGGAAGGCTGTGTGGTTTTGGTCCGGAGGGAATTTTCACGTAGTTTCTGCTGTTCTCTGATGCGGCTGCCTTCAATGGTGCCGAAGACCAGCGATTGCTGATGAGATCGCTGGTGCTGTCCGTACACAGTGGAGTCGGTGCACATGAAGCCGCAGAGACGGCATGATAGTAGCGGCGTGCACTCCAGTGTCGAGGGGGAAGAGTGGTGAAGGTTGTTCAGGGGCTGGCTTGTTGCGGATAACAAGCGGGGTGAATGCGGTAGCAGGAGGGAGGAGGCAGAGGACGTATGTGGCCGTCGCAGCTGCGATGGGAACAGCGAGGAAGGCGTACCCGCCAGCGAGAAAAGGAAATGCTGGGGTGAGGACTGCGTCAGATTCGAACTGTGACTCCTCCGGTGAGCGGGCCCAATTATCTCGTCGTCTTCGTCGTAGTGGTTCCCTAAGGGTGGGGGCGGGGCCTGGAGTGGCTCTGCCCCCACGTCGTAAAGAGTGGGACCTACACCGGCGTGGGCCAAGCGCCGGTGGTTCTCGAGGTTGCCCACCGTCCGGAAGGGCATCTTGCACAGCGAGCAGTGGTAGACGGAGGATCCGTGCTTGCGCAAGTGGCGATTGAGGTCCGACTTGTAGCTGGTCTTGTACACGCAGAAGCGACATTTGTATTTCTTGGGCAGGCACTTTGAATTGACCTCTTCCTCGTCGCGCGCGATGATGTACGTCTCGAACTCGATGTCACGCTTGTCAGCAGGCAGGGCATTTTGGGTAGGGAGAAAAAACGTGTCCCCGCTTTCCTCCTCACCGCCAAATCTCGTCGGCAGGGCCGGAGCAGGCCCTTGCACGTGGCCTCCTGCCGGGGGCGGGGAGAGAAGGTAGTGCTCCACCGACAGCCCTCCTTGTTGGACGGGACCGCGAGGTGATGTCGTGCTCTCTCGATCCGAAGCGGAGGACATGAACGAACATCCACTGCGGACGGGAGGGGAAAGAAAAGAACGGTGGTCGGCTGACGTCACTGCTTCTCCCTGGCGCTCGCGCTGGGAGGAAGTGGACGAGTGCGTGATGAGGTTTAGCACCATATCGTTGGCTTCAGACATTTCGAGCGAAGGATGCTCGCTTTCCAAATTAACGGGTTCAGACTTCATCGCCATGCTGACCGCATGGACGAACAAATCGCTGCTATTTTCTTTTTTCTTTCCCCGCGCGTGGCTTCCGCGCACCCATACAACCTATCAATGTCTCTCCAAATAGAGCATCTGCTAACAGCGCCTCTCTGGCTTACGTCACTGGGAGAGTGCACGATTTTGACACAGTGTACATAAGAGTAGTGTCCCCTTGATGTTGTTTTTTTTCCAGAACATTTACATCTTGTGGACTCAGGATAATGCTGCCGATGCTCTGGCATGTCCTTGCATGTTTTGTCGTCTGTAGAGCAGCAGGCCTGCAAAACACAAAAGCGTTTACGTCACTATTAACTAGCTGACCATCGCTTTTTTAAGGGCCTTCGCTACTGGACACATACGTCTAACATGTAGTTTAAATGAACGTTGTATACAAAATTTGACACTGACCGTAATATGAGTCCACTTAAGAATACCCTTTAACTTTTAAATGCATGTGACAGAGATTCCTCATCCACTGTGTGAGAGAGAGAGAGAGAGAAAGAGAGAATGAATAGTTAAATAGTCGCTTACACCATATCACATGAATCCCCTGAAATATTTCTAAAGTATTCGCATTTAATTTTTCTTCGATTAAAGCCTATAGTCTCATAGAGAAATTATTCTCTCCAAACAATTTCTACCTACGTCATATTTGTCGGACCAGACACCTGCTTTTATTCCCTTTACCTTTTTACTCCCATTATCGTAGTGTGCAAGGGTTGAATCGCTTAACAGGTTTTACCTGTTACCCCGGAAGTGCAATGTATCCCCCTCCAGTCATCTTCCCCAGCTGTGAAGGGTCATGCTGACGTATTGTTACGTTATTTTATTATATGAATCCATAAAGTGTATGATTCTAGTACACTTCTGGGCTTTGCTGACGTAGGCGGAAAAGCACTGCTCCTGCCCTCTTCCAATCGATTGCCGAGCACCCCGTGCACACTGGCCCATCAGAATCTGCAAGGCATGTGCTTTCTGAAAATCATTTCGTGACACCTAGTGACGACGGATGCATTAGTGCATGTCGCTGCCTGCCTCTGTCTCTGACTCTGTGTGTGTGTGTGTGAGAGAGAGAGAGATAGAGAGAGAGACTGATCTGATATCGTATGAAATGTTTATATCACAACTGTTGACGAAAATAACATGATGAAATGAACCAGTCTTGGGACTGACATGAGAAGATCTCCGGGCAGACACAAGATAAGACGTTTGGATTTCGCAAACCCGAAATTCGGATTAACTAATGAAATGATATGATGTGAGTACGAAGGAAATCACAGACAAGACGATAAAAGCGAATTATTTATTCATAAGTTGGAATGCAGAGAAAGAGAACAAGATTCTGTGTGTGTGTGTGTACGTGTGAGAGAGAGAGAGAAACAACCGCTTGTCGTTACAGAATGCGTTACAGTCTGCGACTCTCTGTCCTAATTACATTCTTCCAAAACTTTCTGTACAACACTGAACGTTATTTTGATTTTTTGATCAGTTATTTTGTTTATTTTTAATTTTCACTTACTGTGACGTACGTTGGCTGATTGTCTGCAAGCTATTGAGACGGACAATCCTAATCCAAGCTCTTCACGCTCCTATTTTCTCGGAATGCTTTTGTCGCGTGTCAGACTATTTTTTTTTTTCGGTTTCTGTGGCTCTCTTAGCGCAAGTGACGCACAGCAAAAAAAAAAAAAAGGCAGAGTACAGCAGACGACAGCTGACGTCATTTTCAAGATATTTTTATCCGGTTCGCGGGAAGGTCAAGACCGTTTTCGCTGACTCGTGCGGCGCTTGATGTCATTCCCGTCTACGTCACACGTCGTCTGCTTCATGGCTGCGAGTTACTTGAGGGCTGTGTGGGATTGCTCGCTCTGCCAAATGGGGGCTCGCTGTTCATTGCCTTCTCCCACCCCTTCGGCACGAAAAAATCCTTGACGAGCAAAGCGTGGGTTGGTGGTGTGGGCGCTGGCGATTGGTTCCATCCCCTGAGAGACAATGTAGAAAACCCCAGAGCGTAGAGTCCATCAGCGATTTTCTTCTTGAGTCTTTGAGTGGAGTCTATCACGTCGTTTTCTTCATTCGTCCACCGCTACGTTCATTTCATCCTGCGTCTTCATTGTCCTGATATTTTTTAAAGGGGGTTGGGGGGCGGGGCGGTGGAATACTCTTTTCTTAACCATTCAACCTAAAATAATAGGAGCAAGACAAAGCAAGCGCCTCGTGGGCTAAAATTCAACTATCGCTTAGAACACAATGCTCATCCAGCCTCCGCGGACATGGCACGTATTAACACCAGAGATTCCACGTCGCTGACACATATCATCAAAATGTTTAAAGCAAACGCCGCTAACTCCTGTCGCCCATATAGCAGCTTTCGCCGGCGAGGTCCACCCGGCTCGATCTTTTCTAGAGCGTCAAATCTAAGAATCCTGGAGAATGGATTCTATTCTCAGCTAAAAGCTTTCGGATTTTTTTCTCTCAGCCACCCCCCCCCCACCACCACTACCACCACTAGCACGACCCACAAAGCATCTTCTAGTAAGACAGGACTCATACAATTTGGAGTTGCATGTTTTTAAGGCAGTTTTGTTGCTATGGAACAAATGCTAGAATAATACTAGAATAATAAAGTTTATAATACCCTGGGTAAATTCTAAATAACACTAAGGGTTAACAAGAGTACAACACTTTTCTTTCAAATAACGTGATAGTACAAAGTATTACGAAATATTAGTTTCTCAAATCTGAATTCTTGAGACACGCACACACACGTACCAACAACCCTCACAAATTACAATAGATCCACGCCGTGACATCACAATTGTACACGGAAACAGCAAACACGTGATGGATGATCCCATTGGCTGTAGTCTTGACAACACAATGTATTCCTTGACATTCCTACTCTCTGGTTATTTGACTTCTGTTCATGGTATTGTTGAGTGGCTAATATCTGGAGAGAGATTTTATCTCAGATTTTGGGAATTATTATCCTGCACCCTGTCGATGCACTTGGAAACAAATGCACTCGGTAGACCTTTGAACAGTGAAAACCTTCGTAATACAGATAAGCGGGGGTTTATGAGAGGGATGGATTCCAGAAGGACCGCTTGTAATCTTAACTAGTGTTAAATGACAACAGTTTTATAATAAGTAATATCAAATTTATAATAAAAAGGTCACATTTAGTAGCTTTTGTACTCCATTTGTTTTTGGGGGGTTTTCGGTTCTATCACTTAGAGCCAAATCTGGGGTTTTCTCCGTGCTGGCTGTCGATTCACTGCTGTCATTTGGAGCCTGGGGGAGTCATTTGAATCTCATGCATCTTCACTCGACTTGAGATTTTTGACACGACAACGCATGTCCACAGCACAGTGAACGCTAGCTTTCAGAAAAAGGCCGAATGACCGACTATTATATTATAAGAGGACATTTTTCCACTTTTTTTTTTTTTTTTTTTGGTCAACTGGAACTTTTGTTGTTGACGGTGGTGCGTTCAGCTTGAGGTGATTTTGCCCCCGGGGGAAAACCCCGACGACTAGCAGGTGTTACATACAGCGATTGTCCCGAGATGAGATCTGAGCATTAGACCTCTCACTGCAGTGGTGACAAGCGAGCGTATTAACTACTATGCTACCGGGAAACGCAATCAACGTGACGTTGGTAATGCATTGGTGGTTACAAACATAGAAAAAAAACTCTGCACCCTGGAGGCAACAAGAAGAACGGACTCACAGCCGAGGCTAAAGCAGTATTTTTTAATTATATATATGTTTTAAACTTGCAACCCGCCTTGGCAAAAGCACGTACTGATCACGAGTGGTCTCATTGCCTGTATTGGTTGCTGTCTACAGGAGTGACTATGTCTATAGTGCAAACATTCAAATATCACTAGGTACTGACAGCTTCAACATTACATATACCATTTTGGTCGCATTGCCAACATGATTGAAATGGAGTGTAAACGTAGCATCGCTCGGCCTCAAAGAAACGCACAAATCTTTGTTTCTCCATCGTCATCTGAGGGTTTTTTTCAGATACTTAAGTATTCATACTACAGTTCATACTATAATTCGTAAAAGATCGTTTTAAAAAGTTAAATATTGTAAAAAGAGAAAAAGAGATAAAAAAAATGTGTTCGCATGTGCTCCCCAAACTCCCACCCGTCATAAGTAAAAATTTTTGGAAACTTCTGCAAATTTCTCAACAACTAGTTACTTTGCAGTCACAGCAAAGTCTGCCGTCAATTTTAAAGGTAACAGGGCCAACAAAGGATAAAAGGAGAGGCTGGGTGGGGGTCGTCGAAAATGTGCTAATGGACGGAGGGGAAAAAAAGGCCGCTGAGTACGCAACGGCCAAAAAACAAAACAACAACAACAACAAAAAACCGGCGCTGTTGAGGCTGTGGCAGATACATAAAGACAAAGAAAACCGCTGTGGTGACATCGGTGGCATCTGTACCCACCTCGATCTCACCTCGCTTCCCAAAAAGGTGGATTGTACGGAATTACATCAGTCTAACGCTTGCCTTGACAGATTCCGACTGCACAGTATGCATGTCAGAAATGGCGATCTTTGCCTGTAAGGCTGGGTGGGTGGGAGTTGGGAGCAGCTTTCGAGCATCCGGATGCTTGCCTGCTAGCATGCTAAGCTGCTTAAAAATAAATGTTTAAAAAAAAAACTTTCATGCTTCAGCGTAAAGATGCGCAAGCGACTCACCAGATGGGCAGGTAACTACAGCCGTGTGCCTACGCAGGCCGAGATTTCAGTCTTAGTCGCGATCTCCTCAATGCCGACACGCGCAAGACAGAAGGCAGACATTCCCCCACTTTACAGCGGCGTCGTGTATATGCTGTGCCCTGCTCAGAATCGACCAGCTCTGCTGTACTGCTGTTGCTGCTGCTGCTGCTGTGGTTGGCTGCGGCTAAGACTGTTCGCTGTGCACACCTGACACACGCTGCTGTCCTAAGACGGCTTAGCTTTGACCAACATGTTTGGCTTGCGTTTAGTTTCGCATTCGATGAAACTGTTTAAATGGATTGTCAAGCTTGAAATATTGAACTAGTGTCTGCTTGCAGTTGCAGATATGCAATGAAACTATGCACTTTTCGTATAAAGTCAGCCTCTAGACCCGCTATATGTATGCGTTAATCTAGTTTAAATGATGCAGATGGTGTGTGAGAGAAAGAGAGAGCGGGGGGGGGGAAGGGGTCCCTTGTTTTTGTAAAGCGCAAAGTCTCTGCTGTAAAGTGGAAACATACGTTGTATTAATCTATTATTATTGCTGCTGTTGCTGCTCGATCCTACTGTTGGAGAATGAGCACGTAGATCGCCCAAGCCGGAGCTGAGCTAGCAGCTATTAGTATATATATATATAATATAGGCTGCGATCGAGATCGACATTCTCAGTCAGATTTTGAGTATGACTGGGTGGAAGTATAAACTGCCCACCCTCGGATGCACACAACTGCAAACACTAAGCTATGTTCAACCCCTTTTCTTTCTGTGCACATCCCGAAGCTGTAGGCGTTCAGTGTCCGACTCGCGGCTGAAAATGTGCAATATGTTTAAAATTCTTTCTCTTCTTGAATCAATTAACTATATATTTCCTGCTCATACACTGTACTCTGCAGATGCAAGTATTCAAGGGTACTCGATCAATAAAAGATCACGAAAGGTCGATCAGTTTGAACACGCATGCCTTGTACAAGGGCATTGCTATAAACCTTTATGTTGTTATTATTATTATTAAAGTAGATTTATGTATGGATACAGATTATTTTTCTCGATCATATATTTATATAGCCACCTCATATTTTTTTCATCGTCCTTCTATATAGTTTGCAATCATTGACGACATCGTCTCATTATTCTGAGTTATTTATTCTTGCTGTCTCCCACGCTCCATATAGTTTCTCTTACCTCCCCATCCCCCAACCTCCCATCTTTGACGGCCCGTTTGTCTACATCCATTTTGAAAGAAAGAAGCAAATCATTTTCTTGAATAGTTCCACTTAAGTTCTAAAAGAAGGCACACACACACACACACACACACACACACACACACACACATAGATATATAGATGTACTCTACTTTAAAAAAATAAATAGAAATGAAAAAGTAGAGGCTTGTTTACGAAAGCCACCACAAGCACTATCATGAAAATAATGTATGTACTAATGTCGTAAACATTTGTGTTGAGGCGACAGGCCTCTGTCAGCAATCTGTGTGCACGCCTGACACGGGTAGCCATTTGTCTGCTTGTCTTCGTCGTCGTCGTGTGGACATGCATGCGTGCTCTGGGCGTATTGAGTTGCACTCACTGTGACTGTGTCTGCTGACATTCGTCGAATGGTTTAGCTCACAGCTGTAGACTCCGCCACACCATGACTCTCAATGTTATCCTTTAGATGTTATGTTCATGCTTGTTTGCGGTATTTTCTTTTTTACCTTGTATTTTGTTTGTTGCAATGTCTCTGTATAATTGTTAATAAGTTTGGTTTTTGTTTGAACATGGTTTCTGTGTCAATCTGTTTTAAAGTAATTTTTTTTTTTTGGAAGGCGCATTGACTCGACTCTCGGGTTGAAAATTGCGCTATATAAATCTGCTTTAATAATAATAATAATAAATAAACAGAAATTATATTACACTATTTTAAACTCTTTTATTTTAAAAAGGGAGATAAATAGTAACTTTTATTTGCAGCAGCATATCTTTTGACATTATATACAAAACATTTTTGTCAATATTTTGGGATACAAACATAAACTTAAACCAGTAGTTATCGATATTCTATAAAAAAAAATGTAGTTCGGATTTTACCAATTGCTAATTTAATGCAATTATTTTTTTTAACGTTGCAAATTTAATACTAGTTGTCTCCCTTATGTGAGTTTTTTCACAAGTAGAAACAAAGTAAAGTCAGCGTGGGAGGGACATGTCATCTTCGTGTGACCATTTTCGTTGGCAGTTACAGTGTTTTAAAGACTTTTAAGAAAAACAAATATTGAAAACCGTTGACAGAAAATTGGCCATTTTTCTGCTGGAATAATTGAGATCAAGCATAATGCAGCATGTAATAAATACAGTGAAAGGTACTGCTCTCGGAGTTGCCGAATATTTCTCCCCAGTACTTAAGGTAAGTTCCGACAACAAAACACCAACATCCCTTATAAAGTGATGAGGAATGTGGTCAGGAAAAGGATTAATATTTTCATAGGGCAAGAAGTTAGTGACACAGAGGGTGAACTTCATGAAGATTAGCACATCTGCCAAATATTGTTTTACGAAAACACCATTTGCGAATTAGAAATGCTAAAATGATGGGGGTATTTAGCATTTAAGCAGTTGTTATCATGTCAAGAGGGCCCCCGGTAGTGTAGTGGTTAAAACACTCGCTTGTCACCACTGCAGTGAGCGGCTCAGGGTTCAGATCTCGTCTCGGGACACTCTCTGTATGTGACACCTGTTCGCAGGGCTGGGCGGCCGGGGTTTTCTCCGGGTACTCCTCCCCCTCCCTTTCCCCCCATAGTGCGAAATCACCGCAAGGTGGAAGCACTTTCCAACTAAATAAACAACAACATCATGTCACTTATGTATGCAGACTGGAATGTTATAGGACACGCCTTCTTTAAACAGAAAGATCAGTGTGACATTTTTTTTAAGGTGATTATGCGAACGCTGTCACATCTTGGTCGCTTCATCTCGTATCTGTGTGTGTGAGAGAGAGAGAGCTAGAGAGTGAGAAAGAAATCTGCATCTGTGTTTAAATGTCTATTCTTGAGAGCTAGATGCACTTCTTGTAGACTGCGATGATTATTAGCTTTTTGTTTTTTGTAATGTTCTCAATATTTTTATTTAGATAGGAATAATAATAGTTAAGTTAATTTTTGTTTTATGCCAAGTCAGCAACTAAGGCTAGCTCATGGCAATAGTAATAATAATGCCTATAACATGATATATATTTTAGCCACTAATAGTACTTATAATCCATATGAGGTCGTGCAGTTTTCACAATGTTAGCATTGTCAAGGTCTTCATGCTTTATTTTCCACCTACAAAGGCAGAAAACTGTAAAAGTTCTCCAATAATCTGTAAAAGATTGTAAAGGTAGTACCAAAGTAGAACATCCTAGTAGCACTTGGAATTAGAATTGAAAGATTGACACAGACACGTTCCTCCATGAAATGCAAGACCAGCTATGCAGAGTACAGTCACCATCCTGGTGGGCTACCAAGAACCCTTCCTGAAAATAGTGAAACTAGTGCAAGCTGGTCTGTTTTGACCATGTCACCCAGCACAGCACTGTGTAAAACTGTTCTTTAGGATACCGTACAGGGTTGTTAATAGACAAAGAGAAAAAAAATTGACTGGCTAATTGAACTAGCCATGCCATGCAGGACTTGCGTACCAATGTTCAAGACGGCTCAAAGGGAGAAACTTATTTTAGCTACTGCAGACCATTTTAGCTGATCATTGGCTGGATCCAGTCAAGAATGAATAATCCTTAGTACTTCATCTTTGAAAAATTCCAGAAACTTTAAAGACTAATATTTTGTTTTCATATTCTATAAATATTTGGTGTGTTTTTTAAAATCCTTTCTAAGTATAAATATATGTAGTCATGAGTACTTATGTTCTTTCACACCTACATGCTTAGACATGTGATTTAACACATTTGAACATTTTTTAAAGTATAAGTATATTGTAAAGATATTTCACTGTGTAACACAGATTAACATTTTCTAGGCAATCAAGTAAAGTATTCTGAATTTCAATTTTTTTTTATTTAACATGAAAGTTAAAATAATAAGCTTTTTTTGCACTGCAGGAATCAAAATTTAAGGAGACAGGCGTGTTAACTCCAGAAGAGGTAAGCCATCAAAATAGCTTATCACTGTCAAGAAATAGATTTGTTTGAACCAATATTTTAAATAAAGTTTTTTCCCCTTATTAAGAGACAGAAGACTCCAAGAGGTGCAGACATTTATTTGTGTGCCTGGGCTTTGTTCATTATAAGATACTAACTCCTAAAATTGGAGAAAAAGCACAGATTGTTAAATATCAGAATAATCACCTGCACTTTGTGGAGAGGTCAGAACCTTATTTTTTGCCTCAGAACAAGCAGACTTCTGTTTTAGCATATCAGTCCACATATGCTCCCATCCCTTTCCATTCCCTGTTAGCACCTGTCACCAATACAGTGAAGGTTGGCTGTCCTGGGCTTAGCTCTCATCTTGGGCATGCTGTTCTTTCTCTGGATGTGTCATCTGCTGTGATATAGCCTTAGTTGCTGGCTCAGCGTAAAACATTAATTCCTCCCTCCCTTCCCATCCGCAAAAAGAAAAACAACTTATGCTTGATCTGGACACAGCTGTTTAAGTGTTATAGCCCTGAACTGTGTTTACATTATTAACTGACTAATTGTGACTTGTGAAAAGTTTTTCAAGCATATTTTTCAAACAGTTTGTGGCAGCAGGTGACCATCTTGTACACCACTGCCCAACTTGGCAATGGGACAAGGGAGAAGAATCAAAAGTGAAGCCTTATCTTCCAGCAGACAAACAGTTTTTAATCACTCGCAATGGTAAGCACAAGTGCTAGCTCTGTGCTATAGTTTTTGAGAGATTTTCTTTGCTTCTGATCAAGCCTTACTTAATACATGTTAAGCAAATTTGATAATCACTGTTTTGATAGCTCTTTTAAAAAAATACCTGCATCATTTAGTCATTCTGCAATGACTTAATAACTTTAGCATTTTGGCAAGGTTATTTGAAATAAGCTTCATTTCATTGTGCTCATTATTTAAGATTAAGTTTATCATGTTTAAGTTTTGTACATACCCATTATTACAGTGCCATGCTACAAGCGAGTGAAGCAGATGGATAACCATCAGGAAGAACAGGAAAAGGTCATCGAGGAGGAAGATGAAGACGGTGGTTGGGTGGACACTCATCATTTTGCCGGTATTTTCTTTGTGTTCATTTGTTATTTTGGTGAATGATGTGTGTAATTCAAATGAGAGAAACCTGCAATAATTTAAAACTACATTGTATTTTTTTCTCATTATTCTTTTAGCTGCTGATGCTGTTGCTAGTATACAAGAAGGGGTTTCGGAAATGGTCCTAGATGCAAAAGTAAGTACTTTAAGACTTGTCTTGTTAGATAGGAGTTATTACAAATTTAGTTCCTTTTAAAACTAAACCAATTTAAAAATGTTTGCAAGATTGATGAAGCTTCTTAAGTTTTGTTGTTTTTTTTGACTGATTTATTAGGAAAGCCAGCCATCTGTAGCTGTTTCTAATGATGATGATGATGACGATGATGAAGAAGCAGAGGATATGGAAGCTTTTGAAAGGAGTGGGATGCTTGATAAAATTGACCGGGTAGGTTTGTGCTGCTTTTTCCTATTTCCAAGGTTTAAGGAAATATTTTTGTCGTTGACAGAAGTTACTCTATGTGGATTTCTTTAGCTAAGCCAGAAGACAAGCTGTCACCAGATCAATTAACAAGATTTATTGTGAATAAGGCATTCACCATTTTTGTGCAATCATAAAATTTTGGTCTTTTTTCACAAGAGTGCGTTAGTCATGGAGCAGTCTTCAAATGCTGAGGCTGCAGCAGACAGTGCTGGTGGTGGGGAAATCGGGATTGTCCAGACACGAACTTATGACCTGCACATCACTTACGACAAGTACTATCAGACACCTCGCCTGTGGCTCACTGGCTATGATGAAGTAAGTGTCAGATCTATGGTCGTTTCAGTTTGCTGATTTTGCTGTCCTGGAATGCATTGATATCAACAAAACAAATCTGGAAAATAAAAAAAAGTAGAGTTCCTTCTATCTAATTCAGGTGTGAACATTTCAAATTAACAAAAGTGTCATAAAATATGTTCTGAAAATCCTGCAGACAAAAAAAGAAAGAAAGAATGAAAGAAAAGTTGGGAGGGGATAAGTAAGCAGAGAAAGTGTGTGTGTGTGAGAGAGAGAGAGAGAAATAAATATTTCTTCTTAAAATAATCCATTATGATAGTTTACAATTGAATTTTTCCTGCAGGGATTAAGTAAAAAAGTAGCAAATTATCAACTTCTTATATTTATTAAGTAGTTTTCAATCCTTTTTGTCGTATGTTTTTAGAATAAGAAGCCCCTTTCAGTAGAGCAGATGTATGAAGACTTCAGTCAAGATCATGCTAAGAAGACTGTTACCATGGAGACCCATCCACACTTGCCTGGTCCACCCATGGCTTCTGTTCACCCATGCAGGTAAGCATGAGCTGTTGTATGGTGCTTAACCCTCTTAAGTCGATGAGCCTAAAATTAGGCTTTGCCGACCGAAGACGATGAGCCTAAATTTAGGCTTTGCTATAGGGGTCCAAGAAAGCTCT
Organism: Marisa cornuarietis; assembly: GCA_004794655.1. Classification (NCBI taxonomy): domain Eukaryota; kingdom Metazoa; phylum Mollusca; class Gastropoda; order Architaenioglossa; family Ampullariidae; genus Marisa; species Marisa cornuarietis. The sequence continues at coordinate 6,236,129 of SMMW01000627.1, forward strand.
TCTATTGGTTGACCAGGTTAAAAACTAACCAATCAGAAAGTTTGTTTTAATTCTAAGGTCTTTGTCCTTTCGTTCTCTCTCCATCTTGTAATTTTCGAACCTGGGAAAAATTAGATCTTGCACCTTGAATCACACGAAGTTTTCGAAGACGGGGCGGACACCATTTTCAGCGTTATGCAATCAATTTTTTAGCGTTACGAGTAATGGGACTGAGTTTGAGAGTGACTGGGTAAGCGATTTTGAAGGTATGCCAATTTTTTGGTATTATTTGATGTAAATAGGTTTCGGCATTTTGTCTACACATGCTCTGTAAATAGTGTTCTGTGTGTTTTGGACAAATAACCGTAAAATTTGAACTTGTACAGCAGTTTAAAAGTGAAAGTTTATTTTTTTGAATGTTTTGAGCATGTGAACTGTAAATTTTCTTAAATTATTGCTGGCACCAGAGTGAAGATAGAAAGCTGACATTATTTTTATTTCAAAGTTCAAGCTTTTTCCTTTCTAAACGTGTATAGGTTTCTTGATCTATATCAAAATTTAAAAAAGCAATAAAACAAAATAAACCAGACCCCGTTTTGCCATCACTGCTTCTAATTTTAGCCGTCGATCGTTGAACGTCGTTTTTTTTTATCAACGCATAAGAGGGTTAACATCACACTATCCATCTTAAATATAAGAAGCAAAAGAAAATTGTGCCGCATTGGTAGAAGACTTTAGACACTTTCTAAGAAAGGATTACTGTTGCTCATGGAATGAAAAAAAATGAATAAATATAACTGTCATTGCAAGTTAAAAAGTTTTTCTCTAAATTTTCTTTAATCATAATCCTCTACCGGGCCTATTTATTATCCATTTCCAGTTTGTCACTTAATACTCCTAAAGATTGAAACAGAAGTAATGAAAAGATCATGTCAGAAACATGGATGCAATAAATTTGTTTATATTTCAGGCATGCTGAAGTGATGAAAAAGATCATTCAGACAGTAGCTGACGGAGGAGGGGAACTAGGTGTTCATATGTATCCTTTGCATAAAATTTTAGGTTGCGTTGGGAACCAGTGTCTGAGCAATGGCAGGGCGTACCTTTCTATTTCTCCATCACATTATGTCTGTGAGGTAACTTATTTAAGACAGAAGAATTTTCTTCAGAAAAGAATTCTAGTTGGTATGGAAGAGGTTTTTTTTTTTTGCTTTGTTTTGTTTGTTTGGTTATTTTTCCTTGTTGCCTCAAAGAGTTTACAAAAAGATTCAATGCCTAAGACTTGCACAATTTGCCCACAACACAAAGAATCTGACAAGGGCATGAAGATTAATGTTTATCTCAAGATTTCTAAAAGAGAATAGAAAAGAGGAAAAAGAGAGGGGATGCATATCAATGTAACATACACTCTGATAACACAAATGGAAAGTGTGGGAGTTTTGACAAATGTTTCCTTGACTCTTTCAAAGGTATTTGATGATCTTCTTGAAGTTTGTGCAGGCTGTCATTCCAACAATAGAGTATGACTATACACGTCATTTCACCATGTGATCACTTTACTGCAAACCTAAGAGAATCCTGGCCATCCAATCAGAAAAAATGATACCCAGATGATCATGCACACTTGGACGCAAGGAAATAAGGCATTTTTCAACTACTGCGCCATGAACGACAGAAGTCAAATGCTACATGTAATTCTGGCATATTCAAACTACTTTCTTGTTATGACATTGTGTATGTGAGATAAACGTTCACTGACTTGTTTTTTAAGTGTGCCTGATTGTCCTAAACTTATGTTTATTTGATTGTTTATTTATCATTTTGAAAGTATTTCATTTCAAACTGAGTTGGATCTTGAAAGGATTTTAATGTTTGGTGCTGGACAGTAAAATGTGTCCGGGTGGGTGCTAGAGAATGTAAGTGGTTAGAGATGAGAAAGATACCAGTATGGAATGTTAAAAAGTTGTTCATAAATTATCTTTAGCCTAGCTTAAGGATGTTTTTCCTGATGCTACTGTAGCTTATGTTTTGCTTTTATTTTCAGTTTCCCCTCTATATTTTCACATTTTGTTCTAAAAGATGTTAGGTAAATTGTCTTGAATTATGTATTCTTTTCCCAACGTAAACAATAAATCCTTATTGTATCACCAAAAATGTACATCATAAAAACAAAAGAGCCAGAATTTAAAAATTTGATTGATGTTTTCAAGAATGAGTTTTCAAGAATGAGATTGGTCTAATGCTGTCAAAATGTATAACTTTTTGCTTTGAAATTCTTGTTTACTGAGCAGATGATATACCTTTGTAAATAATTTCCAAGCAGTCACTTTAAAAATTATGGAATATTTATTTCCTACTGGTGTATGTTAGTTCAGAAGAGACCGAAGTTTGTAATCACCTTTTCTGCACATTTTACACAAACACTGCTTTGTCTAGTCTTTCTGACAATGGCGAGAAACTGGTGGATATTTTAAGCTGCTTGCATTGGGGCTCTTAAAAACAGGTTTCCCACCATCAAATAGATTACAGAGAGCCAAGTCCAGATGTTTAACACATCCCTTGCTGGGTGGTTTGTGTGTTCAGCTTAAATATTCATGAAAATCCTCATGTTAGAGGATAGCTTCTCTCTAACTATCCTAGCTTGCACTTTGCAGTGTGCTGAGCAATAGTCCTGGTAGAAATCTTCTGAGGATACTTTACCAAGAAAAAGGTTAGTGTCTTGCCTTGACCGTCACATCTGTTGCTCAGTTTACCTTGTGTTGTCTATAGCCTCAACCAGTTATTGACAATGTCTTTTGTTTGGGTTGGTCTCAGAGTGTGTTCGATCTGCTCACATAGGCCTATTTAAATACCAGGTGGGCGCTTCTCCCAAGCATAGTTCAAGCAGAAGTTAAATTAGTGGTAATAGTTAACCCTGGGACTCAGTGGTTATACTGGGAAATGTGCAGCCGGTTCCCGGTTGATTCGACTAGGGTCAGTTCGACTAAGTCGTTTCGTCTAACGGTCGGTTCGACTAGGGTCAGTTCGACTAAGGTCGGTTCGACCAAGTCGTTTTGTCTAACGGTCAAGTCGTCTATAGGAAGCATGAAATGGAAAGGAAATTGAAGTGATTTGAATTTTAATAAACGATTTAAATCTTTCATGTAAATAGTGCTAATTGTCGCGTTAAGCAATCGGACTCCACACGTTCCACCCTCGCATGCACCCTCTCAACTACACACTCAACATGCACTCAAATGCCCGATGGCGGCGACGCATCCAACCGTCCCTCAGTGTAAAAATTGACGCGCACACGTGGGAAGAGTAAAAAACGCGCGTTTATTAAAGATGGAAGAAAATTGTAAGAGAGAAGAAGAAAGGACGAACACTGCACAAAATAATGTCAAGATAACACATACAATTAAACGTCCATGCAGTCAAACTGACCCTAGTCGAACCGACCGTTAGTAGAAACGACTTGGTCGAACTGACCGGTTACCGTGCACCGCTCACCTCTCCCCAACTTTCACTAGTACTAATGAACTAAGTCTGGGTTTTCTTCTTTTATTTTGTGAATGTTAGTTATTTTGTCAGAGATTGTTCTAAGATGATTGTGCCACTAATGACTTCTTTTTTCAGTTAGCTGCAGATTGTATGTGGCCTTCAGAGTGTGTGGCAACTTGCTGTTAACTGTTTCAGCAGGTACAATGTCTATGTAAGGTTTTGGGATATAGGATTATTCCAGTTCTGACTGAATTGCCTTGCAGAGAATCTTTACAGTGATTGTTAGCTCATTTTCATGCTCAAAAACTGTGATGCTAGAAAATATCTGTTGTTGTTAACCATGAATGTTGTATGCTGTATGCCTGTTTCCTTGTTTTGACATTAGAGTTTTGCTTTTATCATTTTTTTTAATAGTTTTACATTTTAAGACGTGTCTGCTCATGCAGATTGTAGTTTAACTACACCACTGACTTAAGAATGAATGAAGCGCATGGTTTATCATAATATATATTTTTGTTGTACTGTGCTTTGAGAGGATGCTATAGATGTCCTTTGTTAGTCATGGCCATTGGCGGCAAATGTGGTTTTATATGGAAGAAAAATGAGAGGTAAGCTGACAGAATATTCCAAGACTTTTATGTACTTTTTTTTATTAATGTTTAAATGTTCTAATATACATGTAAGATGTACAAGCATGGGCAATAGAGACTGCGTCTTTCAGTGAAAATCTTGAACAACTCTTTCCCTTAAAGCATTCGTAAATTTAGAGCTTACATCTACCTGTATCAATATGGCTTGGGCTAAAATACGAATTAAAAGATGCACTAAAATAGCCTTTCGTGACTTGTAAAGGCCTAAATAAACAATAAAATATTATCATTTCTGTGTATTTATCGGTCTTCACTGACTTGCTTGTATCAGTTCGTAGGAAATGGTGAGTGAAATCGCACATTAGTCTTAAATAATAGATGCTGACATGTTGACCACCTTCCACGGTACCTCTGTCTTCGACAAGCTGTTGTGTCAGGTCACATGACCAAACCAGACCGGCTTTAGCCGCTTGACTGTTGCAATCAGGGGTCCTACGAGTGAGGCAATCGTACGAAATCATTGTCTCTGTACGAGGTCCGGGGGAGCCTCTTCTGGCACTTCTCAAATTCCTGGATTCTCCTCTCAATATCGGCAAGCAGAGCCCACGATTTACATCTGTAAACCAGGGTCGGTACTATGAGAGACTTGTACATATTGTACTCTATAGTAAAGCTGATGCTATATCTGCACCAGACGCTGTCCAACCTAGCCATTGCCGCTGTTGGAGAAGGTGGCTGTCAAATACTTAAAGCTGCTTACCTCTTTGAGCCGTACTCCGTTCATGTATATCTCTGCTTTGCCTTTGCTAATGATCATGACTTCTTGTCAATGCTGGTCTCCATTCCACATGCTTTTGAACTGTCTGCTGGTAGGACCTTGCAATTCTTTGTTAGTGCTTGCTAGAAAATCTATATCGTCTCCAAAGCATTGTTTGTAAATCGGCCTTTCAAAGATGGAAAGGGAAATGTGTTGGTCATGGAGGGTTCCTCGCATGATTTTCTCTAAGATGATGTGTGGAACAGCACAGGTGATAGGAGCACCCTTGACGTACGACGTTGAATTTACGCATCACATGCCATAGCCCCTCGTGCTGGAATCAGAAGCCTTTTTAAAGTCTGATGTTGGCGTAGAGATTTTGCTGATGCTGACTGTACTTCTTTGTCAGGGTGCGACAGTTGAAGATCTGTTCAATCTGTGCTCTTACTTGATCTAAAGCCAGCCTGTTCTGCTAGCAGTTCCTCAGGGGTGGTGCTGATGTGATTCTATATAACTTTCAGCATTTTTTGTTTTTACTTGGGTAGGCTTTTTGGTTCTATAATTCTGGTACTGTTTGCTGTTTCCTTCTTTGGAGAAGGGTATGACTATTAGTGACTGCGTCACCAAGTAATGCAACTTTAGTTGCTGACGTCTCCTTTTTTCCAATAAGTTTCTCATAACCTCGCTTGTACACGAAAGATGCAGCTGATCCGAACTTGCTATGATGGCGCTACGAACCCTAGAATACTAGATTTATTACTGAAGAATATTACTTCCATCACGGTTACCCATACTCTATCGTATATTTGTAAATACGTTTATTACGAAAGCTCCAGAACCACAGAAGAAATGGTTCAAATTTAGGAAAAGTGTGGAAACTAAATCATATAAACAAAACTTAATCGTATAATCAGTTTTCCAAGCCTCGAAGCAAGAGGGGAGTGGGGATGGGGGGCAGCGACTCTCGGGCAACTGCACAACGTCTCAAGGTCGCCCGAGCATTCTATGGTACCTCTCTGCGTGGTATCGCACGTATACTTGGGGCCAGGAGGATAGTATTTAATTTTAATACCATGCAATGCTTTAGCTGTTTTATTATCTTACTTTTTGTGCAGAATAGTTTGTCGCATACACTACCTCCACGTGTGCTCTTTAGAAAACAAGTGATAAACTGTTTGTGGGTTTTACGATATTTTTTATACTGAGCCCCAAAACAAATACTTTTCCGATTTTTGTTTGTTTGTTTGTTTGTTTGTTTGAAATAAGGTCACAGGCATGCAGGTTACTCACAAACATCATACCTGTATTGGCAATCTCCCTCAAACTTTGCAAATTATTTCGATTCAACATACCTTTATACTCTTCCACACCAGACTTTATTTATAAATAGGGAACACTTCCCCCAAGCAGTGGTTTCAGTGAAAGAGTTTTCCAGCCTCACACAGTCACACCATAGTCATATCACAACCCACAAGCTGCAGTGAGAGGCCCATGGTTGAGAACTCGTCTCGGGAAACTCATAACGTCGGTATGTGACACCTGGTCATAGGGCTGGCCGTCGGGGATTATATTAGGATTTTAGACAGGATATCAGGAAATTAGCCATGGATGGAAACTGAGAACTACACTAACTACATTGTCTGAAAACCGTGAGTCCAAGAAAATTGCCAAAGCAGTAGTAACAGCGAGCGATACAAAGGCAAAGCAGTGTTACAAAAACTGTTTTGACAAGCTTCATCCGGTGCGTCCACTTGATGAACTTCGTCTAGGTGACGCTATATTGAAGAATCTCGATGGTAGGAAGCAGTGGGAAAGTCCGGCAGTCGTTCTGCAGCAGTGTACACCACGATCATGCATCGTGCAAACGTTAAAAGGCAGATTTCGACGTATAACAAGCGTCATCTCAGGCAGTCAAGAAACTTCAAGCCTGAGCAGTACAGTCCCACTCCTGTTGAAATTGACTTTTCCCTCTTCAGTTCCCAAGTCTCTGTAACAAGCGAAGCACATAATGATGCCAGTCCTAACGAACCATTTGTTCCAGTATCCGAGTCAGATCTGAGGGCAACGCTTAATGTCAACGCTTCTTGTCAATGTCCGGAGTCGACGTCCAGTGGTGGTGGTCACGCTACTGATGTCCGAGCAGCCCTAGTCCAGTTTGGTCAACATGAGACTCTTATGCCAGTAACACCACAACGCAGAGAATGTCTCGCAACAGCCGCTTTATCACCTTGCCCGCTCGATATAAAGCCTGGTATCAATTGGTACTTGGGGATTCCATTTCTGGTTAGAAAAGTAAAGTTTCTCACAAACCTGCTGAACAATCTCAAAGGAGGGGTGATGTATAGTGATCAACGAATTATTGAGCGTTAATGATTCGCGGAAAAGATCCTGGGCTTTTTATATTTTTGTTTTTCCGACCTCTGCCAGCCATGATTGTTTTCTGTTCTTCCTAACGCATCTTGTTTGGAACATCATACAATGTGAAAGCGTTTGACGACTGCGAATGCAGCACGTTACACAGTGTAATTTCTGCCCTCGAGCAGGTTTAATTTTGGCCCTTTTGGACCCTATGCCCTAAACCAAAGATCAAATCCAGATTTGATGTCCCTTATATGGAAAATGTGTGTGTGTGTGAGAGAGAGAGAGAGAGAGAGTTGGGGGAGATCTACATCCCTGTACGTTCAGCGTAGACAACTCTTTAGCAGGTTAGATTTTGGTTTTGATCACTGCGATGTGGGTCTGCGGCTCTGCGCTGACAGGCCCCCGCTGTCATGTATTTCTGAAAAAAGTGTATTAAGAGATCACCAAAACTTCGAAGGAAAGGTTTTATATCACTTGAACGTGTGAATTAAAGTAGAAACTACAAATACAGACCCACGTAAATATGTTTTACAAGGGAGATAACTCTCGGGCAGCGGCCTATAACGTCTGGACGCTGGCGGGGCGTTGCAGCAACCAGCATCTCGCTGCCTGTTGCAGTACTCTTTGTGTGTGAGCAGCAAACGTGCTTTTTCTGTCATTTTTTAAATCTTACTTTTCATATTCAATACGTAAACACTATATAGGCCTCTTTTTTCAAGTAATAGAATGACTATATACAGATCGCATTCAGTTTTTTTCTCTGTAAACGCACACAACAATTAACGCATAGTCGGTACAACTTCACAACGCATCTCAACAACCATTTTTGTTCAGCTGCTTGATGCGATCGCATCAGCATGTGAGTTGTTTGCAGGCTGGTGTTAACAAAATTTCCAGTCTCCAGCAGATACGGTCGTTGCACGAGAAATACGCAGATCTTCACTTTCCATTACCATAATTAATTCTCTTTTAACAAGCGATCTTTCCCTCACAGCCACCACAACGAAGTCAAGATAATGCATGCGAACCTCCCAACCCCCACCAAGGAAGCGGGGGTGGGGGGGGGGAGAGAGAGAATGTGTGTGCTTTCGCAAATGTGTCAGAGTTATATGAATGTTTTTAAGTGTTTTCTGAGACCATTCAGTGACAAGAGACGTACGTCGTTTGTGTATGGCGCACAAATCGAGGATCAAAGATGCTCTGATTTTCTCGCCATTGATGACCTGGTAATACGCAGCACACAAAGGTAATTTTAATACTCTGCACCATTGGGTAATTATTGGATCTTGCCTAACACCAGGATCAGTAAGGGGACCACCAATTGATTTGCTTGACGCTGTTCTGTGAGAACAAACATGAGCACCGTGCATTAATGTTCATTCAGAATGAATAAATTATGCAAATAAAATATACAGTTTAAAAATGATTTGAGTAACTAATGTCTGAATACACAGGCACTGACTGAGTTCATGCACCCAGGGGCTGTCAACAGGGGTTAAAATAAAAAATGTTATTTTTCTCAACTCTAGCCACAGCAGATTGCCCAGTTGATACTTTTTCATGTTTTTTCCCATGATAAATGAATAATATCAAAGCTGTATGTGACATTCAGGATATGTTTCTTTATGTTTGAAATGTGTTTTAAACCAGTAAAGCAACTAAATAGTAAAGAGTCTTATGACCTATTGCTGATGTAGGAGCAGTTGATATAAGTGTTCACCATGACTAGGCTGTGGTATGTGGAAAATGGAGCCCAAGTCTCTCCTTCACCAGCCTTTACCTTTTCTGATATAGGTTTCTGATATAACTCATAAATACCAATTTTTGCTGGGGTGGAAAGGGAAAGCTTTGCCACCCACAAGCATTAAATCAGTGACCTTTATAGTTGGAAACCACTAAGTCACTAGGCTGTCGAACATTTTTTCTAACTGTGAAAGGGCTAGCTAGGTGTCTTGCTGTCATATCCTTTTGTGCAAACAGGTTGCCTCAGCTAACATAATAAAAAGCCTGATGAAGTAGTGTGAAAGTGGACAGTACTTTCACACCTTGTTCAGGTTGAATGTCTAGATAAGGCTATGTTGTGGAGAGAACATGCATGTGATTTTCAAATCTGTCCAATGTATTCCTACCATATAAGATGTTTGTGATACTTGTGACTTTATATATATCATGTCATAATAATCTTTTTTAACCTCTGTTGTATATTCAAGGCAATCAGATATGCTGAAAAGTGCAAAATGAATAGTACTGTCACCTCGCAGCCAGTTTCATCAACACATACCGTGACTATGCAGCCGGTCCATAGAGGTGAGAAACTGCAGAATTCCTTGCTTTTAATTATGTCAGGATTGATGTAGGGTTAGCGGCAACAGCAGTGATGATCCTTCAAAGCAGGTATGGAAACTAGTGTGATCATGCATTTTGGGGGAGTCATCAGTCCATTTATCAGCAATGGGGTGTTTTTTTCACTGTCCAGATTTATAGCAGTTCAATTGGATCTCTTCCAGTTGAACTGCTGAAAAATTTAGAAAGAGCATTCTTTAAGCTGTAAAACATATTAGTATAAGGCTCATTTTGCTTTTTTTAACAAAAATGTATACAATCTAGACTACAAGAACTCCAAGTGTGGTGTGCTCTGGTGGGTTTTTGAAATACATCTTGTAGCACTTCTCCCACCAGTTTGAAGTTGTTTTTGATTAAGATGTTTGAGTAGACTCTACCACTATGCAGACAAGTGTTAAAATAAGGAAAACACATTTAAGCTGGTTACAATACTATTTTCACTGTTCTTTGTAACAAATCTGTGAAGAAAAATAAGGAAAGAAACCCAGCTCATTTTGCTGAATGCCTTACCATCTCCATAATTAAGCACATCAAATATTTGACCAATGCAACTTTGTAAGCACAGCTTTGTCATTAATTTTGGTATTCTCCCTCAAGGTTGGATGGAAACACCTGCTGGTTTTGCAAATTGCCCACGTGGTCTTGAATGTCTCACTTTGATTGATCAGTTGCTGATCAAACAGCAGACAGGACTTTTGGAAGGTTCGTCTGCCAAAAAATAATTGTTTTGTGCAGCCTTCAGGTATTTTATGAGAGTTCGGGAAAATGCTTTTGTGTGCTTTGGTTTGATGTTATTTTGTGTGTGTGTGTGCACGTATTGATACATATTCACATGAAAATAATTATTTTTCACAGACTTGACTGTAAAATACTTAAGAAAGATCTTAACAAATCAATCCAAATAATGTAATACTCAATGGCTACTGATCTAAAATGCTGTTTTTATTCTTTGGTGAGCATGGTTTGATGTGACATTCTCAGATGTGTATGTTCTTATAGTGGTGAAGTGGATGCAAGTAGTGCTTGTGTGCATGCATGGATGAGTGTGTGGATGTAGGCGGACAGAGGATGTGAATGTGTTCATGTGTTTGCTGATCTTCATCTTTTTATATATTTATTGTGATCCTCCAGCTGTTGTTGGATTTGAGACTGAGTATGACATTCTGAACTCTGTTGGTCAGAGAGTCTACTTTGCAGAGGAAGGTTAGTATTGATAAGTCTTAGTTCCAGACTTCTGGATTGGGCAGAAATAATCAATGAATATTTGATACCTTTGTTCTGATAGCTCCCCAACCCGAAGGTGTGTTAACACAGGCCTTAATCTGTCAGCTGAGCCCAAAGGCAGTGGACAGTAAGACTAAACATTAAAAGAGGGCTCAGACAGAGAGTGTGGAGAAGAGCTCGGCCATAAAAGGCTAATGCATCAAAAAAGATTTTGACTAAAAGAAAAACGAGCTGATAGCCGTTGATTTTAACCAGGCAAAAAGCCAAGACTGGGCAAGACAAGATTCCTGAATTGCAAGGGAAGTCACTCCCTAGGCTGTGGATGCTTCTTGCAATTTGCACAAAAAATGGCTTCATATCTCCCACCTGGGAAAGTTGACGAAAATGATAGTAATATGGCAATAAAAAGAAAAAAGAGGTACATTTGCCTCACAGTTCTCTAAACATAGTCTCTAATTTTTGGCTGGCATATAGTGATTTAAACAGAAGTGCCTTTATATCTCAGACACAGGCTGCCTCGTACGAATCTGTTTCCACCAATTGCGGTCCTTTGACATACAAATTTTTGACAATCACATGGTCGAAGTGATCCATCTGCACAGACCACTACGCTGCAGTGGCTGTTGTTTCAGTGGCTGTTGTTTCTGCTGTTTGCAGGTGAGCATTAGGTCAAATCTGACTTCTCTGTACTTGGCACCTCATGTCTCCAACATGTCCAGCAAATGTGTTTTTGGGTGTACGTATGCTAATTTTTATTAGGAACCCTCAACGCTTATTTGTTCATGCTGACATATTGCAGAAAGAAAATGCACATGTAAAGAGTTTTTGTTTGAAACATAAAAAAGCTGCTTCATGATTTGGTCTTTTTTTTGGTGATTTTGTTTCATGATGGCCTAAACCACATATAGATTATGCTTGGGATTGTGATTCTTCGGTTTAACAATGTAACAGGAACTGGTGGTAGAGGCACCACCGGGCCAAACCATAGGGTATGTGCGTGAAGTTTATGACCCGTGTCATCGATTGTTTGTGTTCAATAATGCGCAAGACCAAACTGTGCTGCACGTCAGAGCAAACTGTTGCTGTGTCTGTCCCTGCATCAGACCTCAGTTTGAGGTCAGCAGCCTAACTTTAAATAGACACTTAGATTTTCACATGGAAATAAAATGCAGTATTGTGAGATGAGCATGGCATGAAAAGGAGGGGCTGTGATGTAATTGTTTTTTTGTTTTATTAATTTTCTTTATTTGATTTCTTTCTTCTTTCTCAGTCAGCTACATATCTGTTTAATGTGTTATAATATGGACTACCTGACTTGTGGATTATTTAAAAACAATAGCAGATGTTTGAAAATGAGAAAAACTGTCTTACCACAGAGATATTAAGCACAATGTTGTCAAAGCTATCAACGGTAAAGAGGGGTTCTAGAATGTCAAAGGTAATCTTATTGCACTGGGAACTATTCAGATTAGAGGACTGGATAACACCACTCAGGTTGGCATGATCACCAAACACTTCGGCGGTTTGCTCAGAAAGGTCTTCAGAGATGCAGATTCCTTTACAGTAACATTTCCTCTTGGCCTTGATGTCAGGATGAAGGCCACAGCAATTGGTGGAGCTTTCGTATTTGTAAGTTACTTTGTTGTAATGTTTGCAAACATCACAATTGCAGGAAAGTCTACAGATGTTTTGAAGCAGATCTGTTTGTGATTACAGGTATTCACTTAAACTCAAACATGTACCCCACTAGCGACATTTACTTCTCAGAAGGTCATAGTATTGTGTAAACAACAGTCTAACAGACAAACAGTCAAGATCCCAGGTGAAAAATGAAAATTTAATCTAAGTCATCTCTACCCTGAACTGCACATGTATAAAGTGTCAATGAGATTTTCATCATTAAGGTTGGACTTCATGCAGTCTGTTGCACTAAGATCTCACTTGGAGGATTTCAAATTTCACTGACTGCCTGTTTCTTCTTGTGTTTACAGGATTAAATGCATTTTGAACAATAATAAAAGACTGCATATGTGCAAACTGGACACAGGTTACATGCCTACTTTGTCACTCTTTTAAGTTTCGTGGTGTAACACCCAAACTGTTATACTTAAAAATAAAAGTAAACGAAATTTCTCACTCAGAAGGTGTTGTTATTGAGATAATTTTCTGGAAGCTGCCTTAGTATGTTTGACAACAGTAATTTATGAACATAAAAATAGCCCTAAGTAGGAGATCTTTTGAGAGCATATAGCATTGTGCTCATATTTTCAGTGCATTTTGCCATCTTTACTGCACAGTTTTCGATGTGAAGTGTTGTCAAACAGCTTGGAGTGGATAGCAAAGTGAAGTAGGATTGCCGTACTTGTGAAGATTCATAGCATTTTAAAGAAAGAGCAAAGAGCACAGGCGGTTTTGCAAAGTTTGACAAAAGATCCGAGAAGAAACAATAATAAACAAAGCAAAAAACCGTACACTGAATCAACACGAAATGCCTACATTCTTTGACAGGGGTGAGCAAAGTTTTCTTTTTTGCGGACCGGTCTCAAAATTCTAAGCTATGCACGGCGGGCAGGTAAAATACCAAAAACACACCGCCAGGTGACTACACAACAAACCTATAGTATCAATGGAATGGACAACAAATGAGTACATGATGGTGTTCACTTAGAATTTATTGTATAAAGTGAAGTTGTTTGAATTCGTTCACAATAAAACTTTAAAATCAGCCTTTCCTTTGAAGGCACCACCGATGCTTTCGAACGACTACATCAGACATGTCAGCCACGTTATTTATCTTTGTACTTTGTGTTAGGTGGTTACGGACTGCCGATTTCTAATGCTGTTGTACCCAATAAATTAAATTTTCATCCAATTAACCTAGGCTGAATTTTAAAAAAATGAAAACAACTTGACTTCACATTTTGGCAGACGGATCGAAAGATTTTGTACGTTGCCCACGCCTGTTCTATGACATGGATGTCGGGACGAGAGGGAGTGGCAGGGAGGACTGGTGTACCCGGGTCCGCGGCTGTGGATGGGACCCAGCCTAATTTTTGTTTTCGTTTTCCTTTTCTTTCAAACGAATGCGAAAAGAAAAGACGTCACGAGGAAAAACATTAATCTAGACTTCAAAGAACGCTATAAAATGTAGGCTTCACAACTCATAGAGCTACTGCTACCTCCAAAAATTGTACCCAAATCTGTGACGTACGTGACATTAAACATATGCATTAGAGTGAAGGATATGAACTTGTATTTTCTTTAATCTTCGTTTCTTCAATCTGTCGAGTTTTTCCCGTCCACTGGTAACATTTTCGATAGAAGGGGTTCGAATAGTTTGATCTTTCTGCGTCATTTTCCCTCATTTACTGACCACTCACGTGTACACAGCTCTAAAATGTTCATCTCATGCAGTGATGTAGATACTATAGTTGTGTACAATTTTCCTGACGTAATATTACGATATTAAACGAAGTCGAATTATAACTGGTAAGCATACTGTTATATACTTGGAAAATAATACACGATTATTTCGTTTGTTTCGGGGCCATTGCTAGCTTGCAGCGGCCCTGGTTGGAATCGATATATATTTCACTCCTGACTGCCAGCATCCTTGGGCCAGTTGCACAACATGTTTCTAAACCTTAAAACTGTTCTAAAGAAGCAAAATCTCTTCTTAGCCATTTTGATGCATCGCAGAAAAACATACAAAATAATTGTACTGACAGGACGGAAAGTCAGACTTAAACAACTTTATCTTACTTAAAGCAGTTTTAGTTTTAAAAATTCTAAAAATTATGGTGTACGCTTTAAACTAATTATTTAAATAGAGTTAAGGCCTAAAAGTGTTTACAATTAGAAATCTGTTGTGCAACTGGCCCCTTGTCTCTAACTGCTAGCAACACCTATACGAGCACATGTCGACATTGGGGATTCAGCACATCAACTTGTGTCAACACTCGTACGTTTGCAGCGCACCATGTTCCGAATTCAAACAATATTTTATCGAACCATCATCACATAATCTAAGCATTATGAGCTGAAGGCGTGGGTGAGCTTAGTGGACACACACAGAGAGAAAATGTGTGTGGAGGTCAGTTGACGTAATGGTCTGACATGACTGCATGTCAAGCTGCAACACTAGTCCATTAATATGTTCATTTGCATGACATACCTGCACAGCTATGCCTTATTAAAGGGTTTGTTTTAAATGTATAACATTTGTTCGTACATCAGACAATAAACAGTAGTTTTGTGTTTAGCATTCTGCGCCGGCAAAGGCGAACAGTGTACAGAAAAAGGCTTAGGTAAGCCTAACTCGAGGGTCAAACCACCTCGAGCGTAGTATCGTCCTATTTATACCGTCTTTAGTCCCAGTGTGAGGACTCACAGATCGATTTACATAGCGACTTATATAAATACGCAAGTTTTAGTCTTGAAAATAAAGAGCAACTTGATAATAAAAATAATATGACTACAGACTATATAACTAACTTTCTTTTACAAGCTGTCGGAATATTTGCGAGGGAAAGGAGTCCGACAGCTGGGCTCCACGACATTGCTCAGTCAAGTGTCGCGCGCTATGCAGCAGTTCAGTCCAGTGCTGCATCATTCAAATTTCTGGATTCTGCACGGAGTTGTGCTTGCATCAGTGCTGCTGCTGCTGCTGTTGTCCCTTTTTTTTAGGGTGAGTTAGTTTAGCTTTACTGTATCCGAGTGCACGAATGATCATATGCTTGTTTGATGCATGACTATCATCAGGATGTTCTGTATGCGGTTCTGGGTTCAGCTGAACTAGTTGGAGCACTGATCTGAGTAAGCAGGTTAAACAAAGAACGAACTTACGTGAACAAAAGCATGTCAGCAGTTTCATGCACGGGGGAAGATAGATTTTTGTTAGAGCACCGAGGTATATGTACATCAGTGACGTATATAGAACTAGGACCTTTCTGGCCCATGGTTAGAAGCAGAGTAACTATAGTTAAAGGTGATCACCTTCGAAGGTTTGGTCATTGACAAGACGTACTATACTTTCTTTCCTTCTTCCTTTTTTTTTTTAATTTTTGGTCACTACTGTTGCAGCGCATGCCACATTCTAAGAGGAAAAAGTCGCCACTACAAGCATCTGGCATCGCCTGACGGAACACTGAAGGGTTTCGCAATCTGATACTAAGCACCCTAATATATATTTACCCAAATACGACAGTTTAAGCATCCTGGTACAGTTGAACGGTTACCACACTTTTTAACGCATTTTTTAGTCCCTATCCCAATACACATCATCTTCAAAAAATCCATGCTTTACTGAAGTACCCATGTTGATGACATGGCATAAAAATTAGATGACGGAGGGGGTAGGGAGGGAAAGCAATGAAGCATGACCACGTGAAAGATGACCCGTCATCACTTATGTGCGCGATCCCAAAATTCTTGATCTGCTAACGCACTGAAGAAAAACGATTTTTTGAATCTGAAACATCGGACAGCGTCCGCCATCTTTTAATTTCAAAGCAAAGGGACTCCAGATGGTGCTAGCTTTGCTAGGCTAGCGGCTATAGCTTCAGTAACTCGTAGATGTCGCTGTGCAACGGGCTCGGCTAGGTTCGCTACAACTATGTAACACGTATCTAATAGTTTTGAGAACTTCTAAATTTGAATATTTTGTCACTTCCATTTACGGTGGGTTTTTTTTGTACTTCCCTTTTTTTCTTTTGCTTTTTGCAGAAGAAATTAAGTCTTCTAAGGTGAACAGATTGTTATTATATAAACCAAAGATAATTTGTATTATGCATTACGTTGACGCTAATAATATTAAACAATTTTTATTTGGTAGGCAATTTGAAAATCTTTGGATGTGCAGTGTAAAAACTCGCAAAGAAGGATAAGGAAGTGTGTGTGTGTGAGAGAGAGAGAGACTATATATTTTGCCTTTAAAGAGCCACGTGTTGCTAGATCATTTTTTCGCTGTACGGACTAGCTCATTTTTGCTGTCATTATTTGTTCTTCCGTCCAGCATTTGATACAATGTTTGTTAGATTCTTAAGCAGCTATAGATGACGCTAAAGGCACTTTTATGTGTATCTTATTCTTAAAATAAATGCGACAAGCGTTCCTTTATATTTATTTCTAATCTAATGTCGCTACTCAGCTAGTGTATTAAACAAAATTTGTGAGAAGCAGCTTCAGCACATATAATGAAGAACAAGAAACAATATAGTTTTTCTTTTTTTGTTTATCCATTCTCATCTGTTGTTGCCCCTATTCTACAGACACCTGCACGTCTTCACCAACCAGCATCCTTATTATTCTTTATGAAAAAATCTACATATTTATCAGATGAAAGAATGTATTATATGTTCAAGTCCTATTGGCTTTAGAACGCTAACAGAATTGACGACTGTACGTCACTAGCATTTATCATGTGTGTGTGTTCTTTGTGTATAGCACTTTGAGTTCACCTTAATTAATTTTTTTTAAAGACGGCCACTCTCGTTGTGCGACGTCTGGTGCTCTTGCTGGAATTGCTCTTTAGGGATAAATAAAGTTGTATTGCATCTCTTGTATCTTGTATCATCATCATTTTATAAAAGGAGTCTCAAATTCTTTACTGCGTCATGGTGTGATGTAAAAATGTAGGTTTGCGTCACACGGTCACTTGGCTTCCCAATAACGTGCAGCTGTTCTACCCATACTTTGAATAAAAAATAACATAAAATGGAGCTTGAGCCCTGAAAGGTGTTCGTGGTGGATGCCAGGATCTGGTGTCGTTGTGTGTAGTGAGAGTGATTACTGGGCTTTGCAAGTTTTTTTCAGGACAATTATAAGTAAGCCATGTGAACATTCTTTTTCAACATTTTAGCCTATTAATTTCAGATCTTGAACGCTTGGTTTATTTATTCGAAATCAGTCATGAAGTTCATATTTTTGCAGAGGGCATGGGGGGGGGGGCTAAAATGTGCATAGCAATTGAATGCTTGGATCTTTGTACTGATGATTATGATGTGCGTGTTCCTATGAGAAAGACGCTGTAACTGGCAACATCAAGGGTCCGTCCGTTCCACCATTAGGCTGCCTGTTGTACCATGAGTGGCCCATACACAGTTACCAATCAGCCTGGAGGATACCCACCTCAAGCACCCGGCCCAATGTACCCATCACCTGGGCCAGGTGCCCCAGGACAACCTTGGTTTGCACAACCTATGTACCCACAACCTGGAATGTATGGAGGAACAAGCCAGCCCATTGCAATGCAGCCAGTTCCTGGAGGTAAGAAGGTGCAGGGCATCATGCTTTTCATCATCATCATGCTTTTCCTGATGGCAGGATCAATGTAGTACCAAGAGGTAGCAGTGGAGCTTGTCCTGTGATCATGAAGTGGTCACAAGTAGTTTTCATTTTTCTGCTGACACTCACATTTTAATGGCTAAGCTTAAAGTTCCTGGCAAGTTAAGAGAAAAGAAGCTGCAGTATTTATTTTGTTATGTGTTGTGGTTTTTTGGGGCTGGTGGTGGAGGATAGCTCATGTAAAATGATATTCTAACTTGTAATGTCAGTGAAGACAGCAGACATGTCATCAGCTTCAAGCTTATGCTAGCAGGATGCTGCTGTAACCAGCTGTAGCAAGTCTATTATAGTGATGTTGCAGGAAATATGGGTTATATGGGTGCCCAGTAGTGTAGTGGTTAAATATACTCACTTCTCACCACTGCAAATAGAGGTCCAGGGTTCAGATCTTGCCTTAGGACATTCGGTGTGTGACACCTGTTTGCGGGGCTTGCTACTGGAAATTTTCTCCAGGTACTCTGGTTCCACCATCGCTCTTCCCCCATATAGTGTGAAATCACCTCTAGGTGGAGGCGCTTACCCACCAAACCAGCCAGCCAACCATATGGGTTATATTAAGAAAATAACATTAATCTCTCAAAAGCACTGGTGAGAATTGCAGTGTATAAACGTTTGTATCTCCTGAAGGGAATGGTGGTACACAGACTGGCTTGAATCTGACAAATTAGTACTTGCATGACCTCGACATTTGGAAAATGTTTTGCACTTAGATGGGCCTTAAAGGAGTAGTTTTCCCTTTGCAGCCAGTCAGTGTTTTACATTTTTTTTTTTTTTTTGCTATAATAGCAATCACAGTTGTAGAAGATGCAGTATTCTGAGAATATAGAATAACTTGCATATGTTTGTTGGGTGCAGTTTGAAGGAGTTTACTCGCTGAAGAACCAAATGACTCAAACAAAATTTGCACATCTTATTTACCTCTACACAAACCACGTCATGGTACCCATTTGAATAAAATTAGATCCGTATCAGTTTGTGGGAGCTTAATGGTCATAGACATCACCAGTTCAGAAATTGTTTATTCCGTGTCATAAACATCTAAATGCAAATGGCTGTGAGCGGGAAAGGGAGATAGTTTCATAAGTTGTGAAAGCATAGGAGGCTTTATTAACTGGTGATTGGGTCAGATGGAAAGGGCCACAATTTTTTTGCAGGTGGTGAACACATAAGGGGAGAGTCAAAAGAGTCATTCATCTGCCCATTGATATATCACCAGATAAATACTTTACCTGTTTGTGTAGCCAGTCAAGATCATGCAGGTGTTTTGTATGAAAGCAAAATCTTACTGTTTTTGCATGGTTCAGAAGCAGATCACAGCATAGCAAACAAGTTGTGGCTTGCATCATTTTCATCATAAACATACACTAATTAGTGTTTTGGTTTCTGTTTGAAGATTGTGAAGCTGTTTGAGTATTTTATGTATTAAGGAGATGTTTGGTGTAAAAATGTAGAATGAAAACACCTGTCACCAGGCTCAGGTGTAAACCCTGCAGGATGGATGCCTGCACCTCCTTTTCCTGCCAACTGCCCACGTGGTCTTGAATATCTTTCGCAGGTAGATCAGCTGCTGATCAAACAAAAAGTGGAAGTTCTTGAAGGCAAGTATGCAAACAATAATGAAGTCTATGTGGAAATTTGTATATATGGTTAGTGGTTGGGTCTCTGGATGTATGCGTGTATGGTTGGTGGGTGGGCCTCTGGATGTATGTGTGTATGGTTAGTGGGTGGGTCTCTGGATGTTTGTGTGTATGGTTGGTGGGTGGGTCTCTGGATGTAAGTAACGGTTAGCACCTGACACCAATACAGTGAGGGTTGGCTGTCCTGGTTTCAGCTTTCGTCTCGGGTGCGCTTTTCTTTCTCTGCATGTGGCATCTGCTTACAAGGCTGGCTGGCTTGCCGTGATATAGCCTTAGTTGCTGGCTCAGTGTAAAACACCAATTCCTCCTCCTCTGGAATTATGGTTGGTGGGTGGGTCTCTAGGTATATTTGTTTGCACTGTAGGGGGCCAGTAGGCCACCAGGAAAGACTTGGCGACAAAGACTGAGTGAGAATGATGAAATACACAGGAAAGACTTGGCGACAAAGACTGAGTGAGAATGATGAAATACAGAGGAAACAGCACAATGATGAAATACAGAGGGAACAGCATATCGGTTAGGGTATATAAGGGCAGAGCTGAGACAAGCGGGGGGTTCCTGAGCTGACAGAGAGAAGAGACAGAAGTGCCGGGGTTCGAGCCCCTGACGAGTCGCAGCCGTGGCAGCCATTGGAAAATAAAGAATGCAGACCTGCTGACAGTTCCTGGTTATGTTTGGGTGCTGAAAAGACCTCACCACACGGTTACAGCACGTAGGCTCATGCATGCATCCATAGGTGCTGTGATGTTTGAAGTTGGTCAAAGTTAAGATATCTGTAATTTGTATATGTGTATGTGTTGTAGCAAGACGAAGAGAGTACTAAATTTTTCAAGAGTCTTTCTTCTTATTTTCTATTTTTGTGTTCCTGATGCTTTGCATCTAAATTGCAGAGAGCCTGGCCACATGGTGATATTCTGCACTATACAAGCATCATTATTAGTCTTAAACAATTATATCTTATTTCCATGGAAAATCTTTATCAAAATTGTTCATTACATAATATTTTATGTATGATTACATGTATATGTGATTTATGGGATATAGCTGCAGGCTTTGTGTGTGTGTGTGTGTGTGTGTGTGTGTGTGTGTGTGTGTGTGTGTGTGTGTGTGTGAGGATTTGTTGTTTTTGCTTCGGTTAATCTATCGATTGTTGTCCTTCAGCTTTTACTGGGTTTGAGACCAACAATAAATATGAAGTTCTGAACTCCATGGGACAGAAGGTGTACTATGCTGTTGAAGGTTAGTCTTGATTATGTGTTTATTGTGCATTTATTCAATAAACAGCAGTAAGTACAGAAATGCTCCCCTCAGCTTAAATGTAGAGTGAGAAACAAACTATTTTACATAGCAACACCATCTAGCACAAAAGGCCACTGAGTGCAAGATCTCACTGTCTACTTTTCATCTAGGCACCTTTGTTCCTCAGCAGACCACAGTATCCTACACGCTTCTGTCTCCCTGCAGTGGAAGACACAAACAAGAAGCGCACTGGACCCAGGGCCTTCAAAAACGCAGCACCTAAGCTGTGGAATGCTCTGCATCATCACCTCAGCAACCACATTTCGGAAAAGACTGAAGACTCATTTGTTTACTTAAGTCAGACTTAACCTAGAACCATTTCTGTCTTTATTATTTTTTACTTTCCTGTTGTTTTATTTTTTTCTTCTCGTCTGTGTTTGCTGCGCAATGAGCATTCTTTTGAATGGATACCTGCGCAATATAAATCAACATCATTATCATCATCATAATCATCATGTTTTACTGACCCCAAACCTGTACCTTTGATGACATCATTGGCATTGTGCTGGACTGTTTAGGTGCCTGTGGTCTTTTATTTTTCTTCTCCTGAAATTAACTTTCTCATCGCCGATAGTCTTCTCTGGCTACCCCTATCACAGTTTCTTCATTTTTACAAGTCGTTTCTAAGATAGACTTTCTCTCGGTGCCAAGCAGTCATGTGCTTCAACAATTCCTTCTTTGTGATCATGTGGACATTCTCCTGATTATTTGATCTACATTTCTAATTTTTTTTTATCTATTCTGCTCTAATGACTTTCCAATCTATAGATGTGTCTCATCAACATCTTAACTTCACAGAGAGAGCCACAGGAAATTTGTCTGTACTGTTTGTAATGTGTGGAGAGCCTGGCTTTAGCTAGGATGCTGCACTATAAAAGCTCACATTATCATCAAATATCCTTCTATTATTATTAATAATAATAATGAGGATATGTATAGCACCTTTCTAAAGATTTGCTCAAAATGCTTTACATAAGTCATACATGGACTAAATCATCAACAATTATGCACCGATATTCACTTATAACAGGCATACTCACTTCTACAGCATTCACTCATACACAAAGTAAATTACAGACAAATGTTATTATTGTTCTTCTTATCTTCTTATTCAGTACTGTCGTTTTCTTTCGTCCCCTGTGTTCTGTATCTACTTAGTCCACATCTCTTCCTCGTTTTAAGCGCTAAGAGCATGCTCTCTATGAGTGTGAATATGCGCTATAAAAATCTTCACTATTATTATTATTATTATTATTCCTGTACGCTCCCAATGGAGCATAGGGCCGCAACCACACCCCGCCAACGGACCCGGTTCTGGGCACTCTTTTCTAGTTGGGACCATGTCATGCCAGCTGTCTCTGCCTCTCTGTGGACTGATCTCCTCCACGTCTCTCTGGGTCTCCCAACCCTGCGCCTCCCCTGTGGGTTCCAGCCCAGAGCTTGTCTTGTTAAGTTGTCGGCTGGCTTTCGTAAGATGTGACCAATCCAGCCCCACTTCCGCTTCCTGATGTCGTGGCTGGCAGGTTTTTGATTGGTTCTCTCCCACAGGTCTGTATTGGAGTTCTTTTTAGGCCATCTAATGTTGAGGTTGTGGCGCAGACATCTGTTGACGAATGTCTGTATCTTGTTAGTGATGGCATTTGTCACCCGCCATGTCTCGGATCCATATAGAAGTATTGCCTTTACATTTGTGTTAAAGATGCGGATCTTGGTGTGTAAAGATAGAGCTTTGGAGTTCCAGATAGGTCGTAGGGTGTGGAATGCAAGCCTGGCTTTGTTTGTTCGGCTTCTTACATCCTCATCTGAACCTCCATCTTTGCTGACTATGCTGCCAAGGTAGGTGAAACGGTCAGACTCTGTAATGCATTCCCCATGCTGTTGTAGTGGGGCTTCTTGCTTGTTGTTGACCCGCATTACTTCCGTCTTCTTGATGTTGATGGTCAGGCCCATCATCGCTGCTTCTTCTGTGAGCCGAGTGAGCTTTGTTTGTGCGTGTTGTTGTGTGTGGGACAGCAGGCTGATGTCGTCTGCAAAGTCAAGGTCTTCAAGTTGCCTGGCGAAGGTCCACTGAATGCCCGTGTTACTGTTAGAGGTTGTTCTTCTCATGATCCAGTCTATGACGATCAGGAAGATTGTAGGTGAGAGCATACAACCTTGCCTCACTCCAGTCCTCACTGCGAAGGGGTCAGTCAGCTTTCCGTTGTGGATCACCTGGCATTTCGAGTCCTCATACAGCTGCTGGATGATGGCAATGAACTTTGGTGGAAATCCGTAGTGCTGCATCAGTTTCCAGATGGTTTCCCTGTCTACGGAGTCAAAGGCTTTCTCAAAATCCACAAAGGTTATGTATAGTGGTGCCTGCCATTCAATGGACTGTTCAATAATATTTCGTAGTGTAGCGATTATTATTATTGTTAGATGTTATAAAAGAAAGCAAAGGAAAATTAAACTTCTTGGCAGAGCATCAGTTGTTTTCTGCAGTCCTCCATTCTTCCAGCTCATAATAAAAAAAATGTTTTGAGGTTCTTAAAAACTTTTTTGTAAATTGATTCCTTATTTCACACGTATTACATATCTACAGAATACATATTAATTTAATTAATTCATCACCGGGTTCATTAGATGACAGCTGCATTTGTTTCTCAGAAACAAGCTGTGCTTCGCGGAACTTCTGTGGTTCTTTGCGACCTTTTGACATGAAAATCTTTGACAACCACAGACAGGAAGTGATGCATCTGGACCGGCCATTGCGCTGCTCTCACTGCTTGTGCTTTTGCTGTTTGCAGGTAGGCATCAGTAAAAATTTGAGGGCTGCATACTGAACATCCTCATTCTGCTAGACAGGTGGTGCAGTGGTAAAGTGTTCTTCACCAGGATAGAGAGAACCATTGGTTGTGGGTTCAGATATTACCTCTGGCATGTGTAATGTCTCTTGGGATGTCACCCATTTTCAGACTTGGACCCATGATATTTTGTATGTGATGGTCCTATATAAATCAGACAAGAACAATTTGAACTGTTATTTCATGTTTTGACAGAAAATGGAGGTGCATGCCCCACCTGGCACACCCATTGGCTATGTGCGGCAGGCTTGGAGATTGTGCTGGCCGAAATACAAGCTCATTAACGAGCAGGATGAAACAGTGCTTCTCATTAAAGGACCATGTTGTATGATTGACATTTGTGGAGACATAGAGTTTGAGGTCAGTCTAGCTGGGTGGATATAATAATATTTATGTTATTCTAGAATACTAATATGAAGTATGTGTAATGCTACTGCTAATTAAATATGGAATATTTTAAAATAATTATATAGCCATACTTATATACTATATATTTCTGTTAAAATTGTGTAGTTGATTGATGAAATGTTAAAAACAAAAAATTATAAAGACATGCTGATGTGTTTTAACTTGATTGATATGGACATATCGAGGCAGTTGAGCTGTAGCTATGAAGATGTTCACATTCGCAGGTGCAAATTGTATAGGAAAAGTTTAAGAAAGAAAAGAAAATGGCAAATTGACCAGAATCACTTACATTTAAAATTACTGTTTTCTAAAGAAAATATTTTCTTAAAAAATCTGCTGGACACTAGTTATTTTAATGGTTTAATGGTAACAAGGAGATTAACACACAGTTAACACTTTACGTGGTTGGCCCATCTATTAATTAAACACAAATAATATACATTAATGCACAAAGGTCATGGTCTTTAAGTTCAGAGGTCTTAATACCAGCACAGTATGGTGCTGTCAGAACTGCCAATGAACAATTGTAGCAGATCTGCAAAATGTCACTCTGCAGATCACCTCTCCAGATGAAAATACCCGCGTAGGGAAGATCACCAAGCAGTGGTCAGGGCTGGCCAAGGAGTTCTTCACAGATGCAGACAATTTTGGAGTAGCGTTCCCTGTTGACCTTGATGTCAAAGCAAAGGCCATAGCACTTGGTGCTGTTTTTCTCATTGTAAGTACAGCTCTTGATGATAATAATAATTCATTGTTCATTAGAACAAATGTTGCAATGAAAAATGCAGAGCGGATAGTGTGTGAAAAGGCATGAGAACATAAAGTTAATACATGAGATGAAAAATAATAGAAGGATCAATCCAAAATCAAGAATCATCGGGTGCGCCAGTTTGAAAAGTTAATGCATATATTTTGTGCCTTAAGCAATACTACACTTGCAGCTTAAATAGCATGTATATTTTTGTGATTTTCAGGATTTCGTGTATTTTGAAGAAGGAGGTGCATTTTCAATAAATGGTTGAAGCATCTTCATGCAAAGTGAACACAGGTATCTTTCGGCAATGTTTCTTGGTCAATACTTTCCAAATAAATACTGCCAAACACTGTGAAGGATGAAGATGAACAGTCACCTGAAATAATTACTTTTTTGGCATAGATCTGCCAGCCCGGACTGCATGTTTATTGACCCAATGCATTGGGTCATTGCTGTTCTAGTGCTTTGTACTAATAAGTATAAAATGAACACTAAGAACTGATAAGTTTTGTAAAGAAGCAAGTTTTAAGTCCTGATCTTCTGCATTGTCTTATATATGTGGCAAGAAATAGAGCTGTCGGTTTTTTTTTCGCACAGTAATGTGCTTTGGAAGAGGATAATTTGCTAGTCTGGAAATCGAATCTGCTTTGTAAAATGTGTAATAGTCCGTGGTGAAAAGATGGCCTAGCCTAGATTGTCAGCAAGGTTTTTTAATGGTCAGCTAATGTTTGTATTTTCAGATTAGGAAAAAAATTGGAATTCACACAGGCTTTATTGTATATACTGTGGTCTTTTGGCTTTAGCATAAAAGTATAAAAACACAAATGAATGTGGATGATGTGAATCACGAAAAAACATGACTATAAAATCAAGACAATCCTATGAGCATGCCTTTTCTCTGTCACCCTGCATTTGAATCATGCTTAACCAATTTTTACTGAACATCATGTATTTGCACTTTTACATTTTGCTGTTTCATTTTGTTTTACCATTTACAATTTCACTATTTTGGTCAATATCACCATCTTGTGATCTTTGTTTGCCTCTGCTGTTTCATTGAAATGACAGCCTGCTATTGATCACATCCACATTTTCATCACCACTTGGCACCTGACCGCCACCTTAGAACTTGCGTGCAAACAGAGACTATTATGATAATAAGTGTGTATTGTGAAACAAGCTTGTAATAAATTTCTTTCCTTAACAGCAGTATGATGCTTTGGAGACCTTAGGTGTAGTTTAAAGCCCTCCGTAGATAATAGAATCTCCTCTGTGCAGGGTATCAAAAGATGAAAAATGTCACAATGATGAAATAAATGTCACACTTTGTATCTATCAGCCCCTTTTAAATTTAATGCGATGCCCTACTTATACAATTGTATGTGCTTATATTTAAAATGTGTTTGATGTTGTATCATGGAGAATTAGTAAAACCATGCACTTTTTGCATGCGGTTTGGTAAATGATTGATGCACATACAAAATTCTTTTAATATTAACATTCTATCCAGCACATGGTGATTGTCATATGATAACTAGGTAATAGGGCTATAGTGTTGGTATCGCACTTTTGCTTTATGCACAAGGTGCACGAATGCGCTGTCCGACAGGCTATCATAAGGTAGATAGTTTGGGGAACGAGTTAGCTTGTAAGGCGGTGTTACGGCAACAGCCGCCTTTGATAGTACCTGGCTGTGTGGTGGACTAAAAGACCAGGTATGCTTCACCGCCGTGTATCTCTTCGGGATCAACTAGGTCGGGAATGGATGGCGCCGCAGTCGCAGATCGCGTCACTAGTAGGAGGATGTAAGAAGGAAGCAGAGTGGGCAGGGATAAGTCAAGACTGACCACTTGGTTGTTATGTGTTAGGTAGCGATTGGTTGTAGTACGCAGAACTCTTACTTGGGAAGTCAGTGACCACCTGTCCACCACGTACTAGCTAGGTAGTGATTGGTCATAGGCAGGTAACAGAATGGCAATGAGTGTGTGTATGGGTGATTAGCCAATCATGAGAGATGACGAATGCTGGAGACGAGGATTTAACATCGTGTCAGCCGAGGAATCGGCATCTTTTTCGCACTGGTTGCTCGAGGGGAAGGTTGTAACAGAGATCTGTTCAAGGGTGTTCAGATTCTCCGCTGTGAGTCTTGTCTTGGAATCGTGACAGCTCTGGCACAGCCGACTCAGAGTGCGTAAGGATCCACTCTTGTCACAGAGTGCGCAGCGTTTTCATTCCAGTGGCTGTTTGGTTGTGTGTGGTAGTTAAGCTAATTAGTCAGTGACTCACTTTATCTGGATTAAGAGTAGAGATTATACCGGGACGCCTAGAGAGCAAGCTAACGTTGAAATTTGCAGTATTGTATCTTTTATGATTAACTGGTCAAAACTCTCGATTATTAATAATTGTTTTAATATACTAAATTGCCTTGTGTTGTTCTTGGGGACGTACGCTGGGGGCTCGGAGTCAGTTATTAGCAAGTACTTTATTAGCAGAGTCTTTATTAGCAATTTAGTGTAAGTGTGTGCGTACACCTACATGTCGGCGTGAGTTGGTAAAGGTGTCGAGTGTGATTAGCCCGAGGCAACGGCAATCGCGACCTCTGACCATCTTCACATGCTCATTCCCCGGAGTTCATGACAGTGATAGCTTTATAGTTATCAGTTCTTTCTTAGTCCTCATTTTGCTGATTTTAAGGAACTGGTCTATATCTAAGTTCATAGCAATCTTCTGTGCCTGTTATACAAATTACAGTGGAATAACTGATCTAAAGTACTGGGTTGTCAAAAAGTCATGATGTGTATTTTCTGTTTCTTAAAGGTCATTTTTTTATATAAAGAACAAATATCAATCAATGATATATTGCCCATTTTGTTTGATAAACTTTTGCCATCCGTCCAAGCTCCAATAATTTTACCATTAACGAGCTCTGTATGATATCATTCAAGCTGTCCAACCACCGACAGTACACATTCAAATAGATTGATTGGTTCCTTGGAAGAAGGTTGAAAAACACAACACCTTTAAAATCTCACCACACTGAGACCATTACCTTCCTCTGATGAATGTTTGCTTTTGATATCATTTGAGGCAAATCGTCACATCAGGACCAAGACTGTTTGCTCACCACATTTGTGTAAACAATCCACTTTCCATCACCAGTGATCAGTTGTTAAAAAAAAGGCTAAAATGCAGTTTGGTGTTCTATTTTAAAAATCTCCAAAACAACAAAAATCGCTCTCTTTTTTTGTGTGTGATGTGAATGACTCTAGTACTTCCACCTGTTGCAAAAATGTGACTTTTCTGACAACCCAGTACTTGACCATTTCATTTGGAGTATTAAATAGCTCTTACCAATACAGAGGTTAGAAAGGAAGAGAGAGGGGGAAAAAAATCTCTGTTTGAAGGATGCAATGTTGGGACTAATACATTTAGCTAAGTTTTCTTATCCAGCAGAACTTTTGAATTTCTTTGACCCCAGAGAAACATAACTGAATACAAAAGAGGGGTACATTTTGTCTTGTGTTACTTCTTTTGTGAGGAAGTTTTAACATTTATCATGATACTTAAAAATGATATTAACCAAATATATTAATGGTATTTCATATATGTTTATGTACAATTAGGCATAGTTAACATACGGTATTGGTTGAAATAGTTTTTGTAGTTTAATAAATATATATATATATATTGTGATATATTTTACTGTTTGATTATTGTCAGACCATTTATTAAAATGTAAGACAAAGATCTACTGTTCATACTGTTAGTGGACTTTTAAACTTCAAGTGTCATTAACAAGACTGCATGTGTGAATATTTCATTTTTGAAATAGGTGTCTGATATGCTGTCTTTTTTATTGTAATTTTAAAAATCTGTGACAATACAATTAGTGCTAGCAAGCAGTACTTCTCACTTTTTGGGAAGAATGTGCATGTATGCTTTTGGTGCCAGTACTTTGTGTGTTCATGCATTTATGTTCATCAGTGCCAGTACTCTGTGAGCATGTGCATGCATGCATGTGAATATGTGTACAATAAGAGTACAGTCTACACTCATGATCTTGCCATTTGTTATATCATCAACCACAGATTTTGTCAAATTTGATCTGTACAGTGTATTGCTTGAGGAACTGCTTGAGCCAAACACCTTAATCGTACATTCCCCTTCCCTAAACCTTATCAATTAGAAGAAGAAAATGAATGCTGTTTCTGTTTGTGGATTAAAAATAAGAAACTTCAGACAAATTCTCACATTGTTAGAAAATTTCAACAAACTACTATTTACACTTAAATATGCAGTCATTTAATGACAATGATCAACACTTTACAATCAGCACATGACACCATATATGTTAACACACATCACTCTTTGGAAAGATTATATACACATGCAAAACTAATAAATGTAATGTTTTATGGACACATAATATCTCCCAAAAGATACACTTAACATTCCATTCACAGAAGTTCATAATTAAAATTAAATCTGAAAACACGTCGACAGACTCAAAAACAGAAAATTCAAAAACAACTTTCATTGTCATCCAGGCTTCCATGATCCACGATATGTTATCTGTCCATCCAAACTGACATGCCAACAAGTGGTTCATTACTACATTTGTACATCACAAGTCAAAATGACTTCCACATACTGTAGTGAGCTATTTTCCAATACGTTGAACGACCCATTCTTGCTGACACAAGGGACAGCGGTTGTTCTGTTTCACCCACAGTGACATGCAGCAGTTATGGAAGGAATGGTTGCACTCTCCCCAGACCACTGTGACAACAAAATACTCTTTTCATTATTACAGCATTGACACAAACCTTTGTTAAAGAAAACTATAATAAAGTTTAATGTAAAAATAATAATTACTGAATTTGTAGAGTGCATTTGTGGATGGTAGCTCAAATACACTTTGGATGAAAGGCTGCAACACAGCAAGAAAACAAAGTGGATGACACTGTGGCAGACATGAACAAAGTGGATGTTTATGAATAGGCAAGACAGCTGACAAGACCCACCACCCATGCCTGTCTTGGGAGATAGCAGGTCCTGCATAGGATGGCCAGTTCACATTCATAAGCCAGTTCTTTCTTTGGCCACCGCACAATTAACCATACTCCAAGGTACCTTGAAGGGCAGTCTTTGACAAAGAGTTGTGCTGGGTCACATACAAAACCAGACCAGCTTATGCCACTTGACTGTTGCAAGCAGGGGTTCCTGGAAAGTGGTGACCATGCCTCATACAAAACTATTAGTTTTAAGTTTTTTGTGAGATCCAGAGCAGCCTTCTCAGGCACTTGTTCTCAAATGCCTGGATTCTACTCTCTGTTTTGGCAAGCAGAATTCATGTTTTACATCTGTAAAGCAGGATTGGTAGTATGAGGGACTTGCACCAATTGTACTAAACCTGTAGTAAATCTGATGTTATGGCTGCACCAGACTCTGTCCAGCCTAGTTATTGCTGCTGTCATGATCTTGATGAGGCTACCTGTCATGGAACTGCCGACTTTGGAGAGGATGATCCCAAGTACTTGAAGTTGTTTATGTCTTTGAGCCATACTCTGTTCATTGAGGTAATTGCTTTGTCAATGACCATGACTTTACTCTTGTTTTCTGTTTTTACTCAACATAATAAAACTGTAATACCAAAATGAAACTACTCCATTTCACCAAACACCTGTGATAGTCACTCACACCATTTAGCGTTTTAAATGACATTTAGAAAAAAAGATCTGTACCTATGCTGCAGTTAGAGAAACTTTATTATACAGTCGGACCTCGCTAAGTCGAACTCAAAGGGACCCGAAAAAAAATTCGACTTAGGGAGTTTTCGAGTTAGGGAAAATGGCGTAATAGGTGCAGGTTAATCAAGGACAATGTTTTTCCGGCTTAATTACTGTATTATAACCGTTTATTATACAGTATAATCGTTTTATACGGATGTATGTACTGCCATTTCCGCGGCACGTACCGCACGGGAAAAAACACACCGACACGAACTCTATTCAGTGCTCGTCCCGATAAGAGACTGACAAGTGTAGAAAACGTATTTTTCACAGTAAGTTTGCATGTGAACCCCCAAATAACGGTCCACCGCCACCGCCCGAAAGGATGGTCAAGGCTTGTGGCCATAAATCTTTACCAGTGATGCGCGGCCGCCGACTTGAAGTGGCCGTGGGAAAAAGTCTAGTGTCGGCCAGTTCCCCTGAATCGGTCAACTTCAAAGCAGGAACTGGTGTGAGAGTCAGTTAGTCGCAACGAACCTTTTACACAAAGATGAAAGGAAAATGGGATAAAAGTGTCTTTCTTGAGACAGTTTGGAACATAGTTTGGAACAGTTCGAGACATAGTTGCGTCTGGTTGGTGATGACTCAAAATTCGACTAAGGGAGGTTGGAAGCCAAAAAAACTTCGAGTTAAGGAGATCTAAAATGTACATTGTTCTTATGGAATTTGGCCGGGACCTAACAATTACTTCGAGATAGGGAGGTTTTCGACTTAGGGAAGTTCAACTTAGCGAGGTCCGACTGTAAGTAGGATAGAGAAATTTTAACAATTGTTTACTACTTTTAAAATCAAAACCTTTAGGAAGCATTTTCAGCATCACAAAGCAACAATTTATATTACCCAGACAATTAACTTCACTGGCCTATCTGCCAATCTGTAACTTATAGTATTAAAATATAGCAAGCAGTTTCACTGGTTTGAACAGTTTAGGAAGAATAATCTTCATGGTTTCTATCCTGTCTTCACAAGAAATACTGCTGATTGAGCATTGACTATATATATATTGCAAGGCATCCATTGTTGTTAAATGGAAAGTTCTATTTGAGGATTCTGAGCTCTTGGATTTTGTCATGTACTTGTTCATCTCTGGAAAATATTAACCTTTAACAACTACTTTGTTGTTTTAATTTCATTAGCCTGATGCATCTTGAAAGTGTTACATCTTTAGGATATTGTACTAAACACCCTAGAAAAAAGTGTATAGTTATGGTTTGGTAATTTCTTCAATTTCTGGTGCTTTTTCTGCACTGTTTTATACATCCTATGTAAAAGGGAATTAAATGTTTCTACATTTTTCTTAAAATCATTCCTTACCAACACAGTCATCCTGTTTGTTCTCAGACTGGCACCTCAGACATGCATCTGAAAACATGAGAAATTATGGAGGTTTTTTGTGCAAAAGTGCTTTATTAATTTAGTAGGTAAGATATCTACTAAATTATCTGATAAGTAGCAGTAAGACTAATACTAACATTAAATAAAAAGAGACACACTGTCACTATCAGTTATGACAGAAAAGAAGAAAAGTGTATAAAGAGTGAAAGAAACAAAAAGGAATACCTGATAATTGTGATTATGATTACAAGCGTTTAATTTTACGGTACATAACGTACTGTCAAAGACAAACTTTACTCTCATTCATAATCATCACTGAACAATGATCTCACCCATAACTTGAACGCGACAGATGGCACACGTATCACACTCAACATCCCAACTCCACATTGCCACTAAATTCCACTTTTTAAGCGTAAACATTTTGTCTGGTTTGCTTGTTCCTTCTTTGTCAACATCGCGATCTACTTCCATTTCATCGGCCATTTTGTTTTTCTTTTGAAGGACTGCAATCGAGAGTAGAGTCCCTTGACAAAAGGGAGACAATGTTCACGCGCCTAAAATCAAAAGTGTCAGGCGGCGTCTGACTCATCTGTCGTCCAACCGCCGAATAATAGCTATGACAAAGAAATGCACACATCCCCGTGGACGGTAAGTAGCCATTCCTAAAATTTATACATGTGTATCGTCGATAATAAATCTTTGACCCAAACATAGCCGAAATTGAGCGTATTTTTTAGCAGTTGTCCTCAGATTAACCCGTGGCATTGGCAGCCATAATAGTCCGATAGGAGATGAGGATTGAATCGAAGGTGACGGAACACTCCCATTACCGCATTAGGCACGAATATTTTTAGCCGTTTGTACGATTACTGATGTTTCTTAATTATAAATATAATTGATATATTAATCCATAACTGTTTATTTATTTAATCTTGTTCCTTTTTCCTCTTTAAATTCCGCAGTGTACAAAATGGTGTAAACATAAAGATATATCTTGGTATTGATTGTGCATCAGTGTGTGTTTTAAAAGTCTTGTTGTAGTTTATCTGCAGATTGTGGCATTGTAAACAAGAAAATGTATTTTTTATTATGCTGTAGGAAAACGCCTCAAATTTTATGCTCTAGAGTCTAGAATGTACTTAGTAACAAATATTACTGGCGTTTTCCGTGTGATTGCATTGCAGTGCCATCATATTAAGTTTAGTGTTTTTAATACAGTCGGACCTCGCTAAGTCGAACTCAAAGGGACCCGAAAAGAAAATCGACAGGGAGTTTTCGAGTTAGGGAAAATGGCGTAATAGGCGCAGGTTAATCATAGACAATGTTTTCCGGCTTAATTAATGTATTATAACCGCTTATTATACAGTATTATCGTTTTATACGGATGTGTGTACTGTATTACAGTACTGTACTATCGAACAGTACAATCAATCAGCTTACCTTTAGAGAAAAATGTCTGTTAATTTCGTTTGGCGTCGATGTGCCGACGCATCTCGCTCCAAAATCTCCTCAATCTCGTCAATGGACCGGAACACATTTTCCTCGAGATTCGGCGTAGATTCCAAGAATCTGCGCAGTGTCTCAATAGCCTGCCTCGCTTCCTTTCGACTGGGGGCAGGATGTGTATCACCATCTTTGTCGTCCCGATAAGAGACTGACAAGGTGTAGAAAACGTATTTTTCACAGAGTAAGTTTGCGTGTGAACCACCAACGGTCCACTGGTCAAGTTACCACCGCCACCGCCTGAAAGGTTGGTCAAGGCTTGTGGCCATAAATCTTGACCAGTGATGCGCGGCCAGCCGACTTGAAGTGGCCGTGGGAAAAAGTCTAGTGTCGGCCAGTTCCCTGAATCGGTCAACTTCAAAGGGGGGACTGGTGTGAGAGTCAGTTAGTTGTCCACTGCGTAACAGAGCACACAACGAACCTTTTACACAAAGATGAAAGGAAAATGGGATAAAAGTGTCTTTCTTGAGACAGTTTGGAACATAGTTTGAGACAGATTTGCGTCTGGTTGGTGATGACTCAAAATTCGACTTACACGGAGGATGGAAGCCAAAAAATTCGAGTTAAGGAGATCTAAAATACATTGTTCTTAAGGGAAATTGGCCGGGACCTAACAATTAATTCGAGATAGGGAGGTTTTCGACTTAGGGAAGTTCGACTTAGCGAGGTCCGACTGTATAAGTAGTTATAATAATGGTTGACAGTCAGTCAGGTTCCTTGACCAGCACCTGTCATGGGGGTGGGCGAGCATATAGATAGTCAATAAATCAATCAGTCCTCCTTGTGCCGTCTGGCACATGAGGTGACAGCTAGGGACCTACATCTGGTTCTGTCTGCTGCTGTTCTGGGGGCTGTTTCGAGTGATAGGCCTCTGTTCTTGAGGTCCTTTTCGATGGATCGTCTCCAGTTCTCTTTGGGCCTCCCTCTGTTCCTCTTTCCCTGTGGTGGTCATCACAGGGCTGTTCTGAGGATTGAGACTGGAGGCATGCAGCACACGTGGCCTAACCACCGCCAGCGCCGCAGTTGGATCGCTTCTGCCAAGGTGCATATCCCCACCCTCTCGTGCAGTTCTTCATTTGAGATGGTGTTGGGCCAGAAGATCTTTTGCATGTGCCGCAGACGCTTGGTTTGAAACACTTCTAGCTTTTTCTCGATGGAGGCTGTGGTCATCCAGCACTATGACATATAGGAGGACACTGAGGATGTTGCTCTTGAAGATCCTGATCTTTGTATGGCTGCTAAGGCCAGTGGATCTCCAGATGGGCTTAAGCATTGCAAAAGCTTGGTTGGCTTTGCTGATCCTGGTGTTGACCTCCTGTTCACAGTCACCTTGCTGCCTATGTACACAAATTCTTTTACGTCCACTAGTGGACTACCGCTGATTGTGATAGTGTTATTGTTTGTTCTGTTGTTTCTTAGGACGTGTT
Source organism: Marisa cornuarietis (assembly GCA_004794655.1). Lineage (NCBI taxonomy): Eukaryota > Metazoa > Mollusca > Gastropoda > Architaenioglossa > Ampullariidae > Marisa > Marisa cornuarietis. Next base: position 6,271,211 of record SMMW01000627.1, read on the forward strand.
TTTTTAGTGTTGACTCTGAGTCCTATCATGCTGGCAGTCTTACTAAGGTTTTCGGTCTTATCTTGAAGGTCTTGGTGCCTATTGGATAGCGGTCCTAGGTCGTCAGCATAGTCTAGATCATCCAAGACTGTGGTTAAAGTCCACCGTAGGCCTTGTCCCTGTGTGACTCGACGCATGAGCCAGTCAATGGCCAGTGTGAACAGTATTGGTGACAGGATGCACCCCTGCTTGACGCCTGTGTCCACTCTTAAGGGTTCAGTCAGCTGGTTGTGAATGACCTGGCATTCAAAACTTTCGTATAAGGACTTGATGTTAACCAGTTTCCTTGGGATGCCATAGTGATGTAGAATCTTCCATAGAGAGGCACGATGTAGGCTGTCAAATGCCTTCTCAAAGTCAATAAAGCCCATATACAGGGGGCTGTTCCACTCATGCAGTTGTTCCAGGATCTGTCGCAGCACAAAGATATGGTCGATGCATGATCATCCTTTTTGGAAGCCAGCTTGTTCTTGTCGGAGTATGGAGTCTACTGTTGTTGTAATTGTACCCACATGGATAGATGTGTCAGCTAATAGGGCCTGCCACTCTTTCCTATTTTGGGTGATGGTGAGTAGGTCCTGTACAGGATGACCAGTCCAGTCTTTGATGTTCCTAAGCCAGTTCTTTCTTTGGCCACCACAGTGTCAACTACCCTCCAAGGTGCCTTGAAGGATAGTCTTCAATAAGGTGTCGTGCCAGGTCACATGGCCAAAGAAGACCATCTTACGTCACCTGGCTGTTAAAAGTAGAGGTTTCTTGTGTGCCAATCTTGTTTCGTACAAAGTCGTTAGTTCTATATTCTTTGCATAAGATCATAAGCAGCCTCCTCAGGCATTTTGTTCTTGAATGCCTGGATTCTCCTTTCCATTTTGTCAAGCAGAGCCCACGGGCCACATCCATAGAGCAGGATCGGTACTACCAGGTATTTGTACAGCTTGTAGTTGGTAATGAGCCTTATCTTATTGGCTATGCAAGGTCCTATCTGGCTTAGTCATTGCCACTATTGCTGTTGCGATCCTGATGCAGATATCTGGTGTGATTCTGCCTCCTTGGAGAGGGTGGCTCCCAAGTATTTGAAGCTGCTTATCTCTTCTAGCTGTACTCTGTTCATATAGATCTCTACTTTGCTGCTGCCATTGATCATAACTTTGGACTTTTCAGTGCTGGTCTTCATTCCATATGCATTTGAACTGTCTGTCAATCTGTTGGTGAGGTCTTGCAGTTCCCTGTTAGTGTCTGCTAACAGATCTGTGTCCCTTGCAAAGCGTAGGTTGCAGATTGGCCTTCCACTAATGGAAATGGAAGTATGATGGTCGTGGAGAGCTTTGAGCATGATGTTCTCCAAGAAGATATTAAACAGCAATGGTGATTGGGGACATCCTTGAAATACTCCTACTGTGGTGCAAAAATAAGGTCTTATTTGGCTATTCAGCAGGACTTCATAAGATTTTTGGGAGGTGAGAATTTGCTGTTTTGATTGCCCTTTGGGGGCTCAGGAGACTGATCCTTGCTGAAGTCCTTCTAGCAGGTGTGGCTTTGAATTCGAATTTGCTTTTCATCTGCTGCTGCTGCGTTCTAAGATTCTTTGAAGGACTAAGCTGTGTATTTGGTGGCTGGGGGCTAGCAAGCTCTGTTCCTTGCAATCTGTTCAAAGGACTGGAGCAATTTTGACTTCAGACTGCATTTCAACTAGTCCTTGAAGCACTTACAGAAAGCACCTCATGTGTGTTTGTCACTGCATAGTTCCCAATAAAAGACATCTTTGAGAATGCAGCTGTCCTCCACATGGCTGACATGACATGTCCAGCAGAGATACTTGGTCGCTAGCTTGGCTTCAATTCTGGGCAGGTTTGCTCTCCCCAGGATTTCATTGTTGGAGATATCCTGCCATCTGATGCCGGTAATGGACTGCAGCTGTCAAGGGTTGATATTGTTGCTACATGTCTCCAATACAAAGCCCAGGTTTCTGCTCCAATGTAGAGATGACAACTACTGTAAAGATATGGGGAGCATGTGTAGTGAGTGAGTCTTCCAGCCTTGACTTTGGTGGCAACCAAAGGAGGTAGTTTTCAGTCTTTGAATACGATCATGTTATTTAAGATGACAGTGCTGGGGTATGGGAAATTTTCCACACCATTGAGTTGATGCCTGTTGATGTTGATGTTCCTGGTTTGCAGGGGCTTTTGTTACATTATTCCTGCTTTCTTAATCTTATGGTTATAATATTCCTGCTTTGTTCAAGCTTATGGTATGGCCAGGAATATATGGTTTCAATGATCTATGTGCGGTGCAGCCAGGAGTATATGGGTTTCAGAGATCTGTGTGTGTTATAACCAGGAGTATATTGTGTCAACGATCAGTGTGTGACAGTAAGTGTGTTTTCTTTCTTGAATAAGAATACCAGCTGGGACTTTCATTGCCCATTGGAAAACATGTGGAATCACTGTATGATATGAAAATTTGCAGAGGATCTGACATTTAGAAGAAAAATGGTTTATGGCAGACTGTGGGCTAAAAGTGGGAGAGAAAGTTATACGTCCGTCAATAGTATGCATTTTATATTTTTGTAATATTTTGATGTATGCTCATCGTTATCTTTAGGGGTTAGAGTACCCAATGTTATTTTCTATTTGTTGTGAATTTAGTTAAGAATCCCTTTGAGGGTGGAAACAGCTTTTTGAAGTGATGAATTTTGCAGCTACCCTATAAATATTAGCTTGAACCCTCCCCCGAAATTATACTGATAGTAACCCACGTGCAGATCTTTGTGATTTGTTGTGTGAAAGAACACGTGAGGAACGCATGCTGGTCAGTGTTGTGTATGTGTCCGGTTGGCGCGTTGTGTATCCCTAACATACATCAATTTCAATTCCTTAAGTTGTTTTTCATGTTGTTTTTTTACTTGTTGATGCAAACTATATGAGGGAGAAACGGTGATCTCAAGACGAACATGTTCATTCAAATTGTGTACCTCTGTTTCCTATTGTTTCAAAACATCACAGATCATCATGCAAAGGCAAACATAAGTGAGTCCTATGGCTGATGGCTGGTTAAGTATTTGTTAAGACAGTGACATTGTTGTATGTGCAGCAAACAACAATAATACAGTGTATTTTTATATAGCCTGTTTCAGCTTGATTCAGCACACTGGACGGGAGCTGTTTACTGCATGTCTGGCTAATGTGCTTAGATAATGACTAAAGGCTGCTTGATGACAATAGTTGTAAGCTGTAGCCAGTGTGTTGATGGTCTGCTACTGTGGCCAAAAGTTAGTTTCATTCTGGCTTTGCATTGCCAGATTTACTCTGGCACAGTTGGTAAAATCCCTTCTTTTTCTCCCTCTCACTCCATCTCGGTCTCACTGTCACACTCCATCAGTCTCTGTCTCAGTGTATTGTGTTGATGTCTTTCCTTGGCACGTGAAGGAAGTTGTACAGATTGTATGTGTCAACTGCCATCTGGAACATTTGAAAGAAATTATAACTGTCACTGATGATTTACATACAACTGTGATTTCTGGTCTTTTGACCAGGCCTGCACTGGCAGTTTTTGCTAAACTTTACTAATGGTGTTTTAACAAGGCCTAATAGCAATGGGAGGACAGTAACTACTGATCTCTCATCATCATCATCATCATCATCATTCCTTGCTACTCCTCGAGGAGCATAGGGCCGCAACAACACCTTGCCATCGGACCGGTTTTGATCTCTGCTCTGTTTTATTTCTGAAAGTGTAAAACCAAGGATTCACAAAATTAGACACACTCTTAAATCTGTACACTATATGTAAGCTGTGGCATGGAAGAATTTTGTATTGATGTACTTCCAGTTTTAATGAGTTTTGAGGCACTATAAGCATATTGCTAACTTTATAAAGATTGTGTGTGTGTATATATATGCATCGTTTGTGTTTCACCTTAGCCCTTGTGTAAAGTCTTCATATTAGGAATGTTAGTACACTGATGTCTCTACTCATATGCAAGATTTTTCTTTCTTTCTAAGGCTGGGAGGCTACTAGAGCTGTCCGGTGGCTCAGCGGTTAGCGCCTGTCACCAATACAGTGAGGGTTGGCTGTCCAGAGTTCAGCTCTCATCTGGCCAAGCTGTTCTTTCTCTGCATGGGCTGTCCGGTGGCTCAGCGGTAGCGCCTGTCACCAGTACAGTGAGGGCTGGCTGTTCAGAGTTCAGCTTTCATCTGGCCACGCTGTTCTTTCTCTGCATGGGGCATCTGTTTACACGGCTGGCTGCCTTGTGATATATCTTTATTTGCTGGTTCAGCGTAAAACACCAATTTACCCCCTGGGAGACTACAAACCTTTTCTGAATGTTAGGGTCTTATTATGGCTTATGAACGTAATATGAAAGCATTTGCTTGCAGCTGAAAGCACGCGAGAACGAAAATTAATTATTAAGCTTTGTTACTATGTAACATTTATGAAACACGAAGCAGCAGGCTGCTCAAGGCACAGCGCGCAAAAGACCCCTTAAGCTCGCCGCGTCCATCAGCGAGCAGGTTAAAGTAGAACTAAAAGGTTAACTGTCGACGCAGATTCTTATCAATTTTGTGATGGTGCCTGTGGTAACTATGACACTTCGGCTGCGAGCGCCATGGGGTGACCTGTCAAGATAACCTATTGTCCTCCTCCATCCCCGGGTACCAGCTGACCCTTCCCGCACTCTTCTCCGCCCCCATCCCTCCAACTCTTCCTCACGTTGTCAGTGTTTGCTTGTCGTGCGTAATGGGGCTAGGTTGGTTACTCGAGCGTTACTTGATTGCGTGAAGACTGGGCTGTCTCGTTCTTAAAAACGAACCGCGCATACCAAGCGCCTGTCAACTCTGTGACAGTTAGATTTTCTTACCGTCACGATAGCATGTGTATTCAATTTAAATCTGGATTATCTCCTTCTCCCCTTTCTTTATAACCGCCCGTAAATCTTTAGAAGGGGTGTGCACTTAAAAGGTTAAAGACTAGCACGGTCTTTTTTAAGGGCCCGTGACCAACGGTTAGCGACGTCAGAGGAGCGCCGACGTCACTGCCCAGCTTCACTGGAAATTCTCAGCATTGATAAACTTGCCTCTTTTTTCTTAGTGTCTCTGTGGTGTAAGGAGGTATGGTGTAGAAACTACGGAACGAAGTGTCTTAGTTAAAGTTATCCCGCTACCATCATTGTCCCCGAGTTTTATTTATTTGACCCCCAAACAATTTATTAAAACCTCGCACTGTTTAATAATACAGAATAAGTTTGCAAATTCAACAAACATCAAGCTTTATCACAACATTTCTGAGAAAGATCAGACCTGCAGCTCTTGTGGAGCTTGTTTGAAAGCTCTGGGCTGTGCTTCATGGGGTTTACGTCGTACAGATTCTCGCAAGCACGTAATCCCATGGTCTAAAATATTGGGCAGCTTGAATTTTGCGCGTCAAATGGCTTGTAGCTGACATTTCCCTCACCCACTCACCCACCCACACAAAAGTTTGTTACATAAAACGTTTCTGTAAAGAACCAACAGAGGTAATTCTAGGCTGCGGCCTTGCGGGAGTCCCGCAAAATTTTGCTGAGGGGCGCAAAGTCTGAAAGTCAACGCGACCATGCGCCCGCAAAAATACCGTGGCTGGCGCACTTTTGAACACGCGATGCGGCACTTCAAAAATAATTGTTGTCATTCTGCTTGCTGGTTTGAAACCGACCCACTAGAATCGATGCTAATGACTGGACAGTTTTCAAACTGACGAGTTGTTATCCATCTGCAACCTTTTGACGCGCCCACAGCGAAAACATTTGGGGCGGGAGAGATCAAAGGGTATCGGAAGCAAGCGAGTTGAAAGCAAAGTGAACGCGACTGTCAACTATGACTTTTCGTTCGAGACAAGAACAGCAGAAGATGCCCCGTAAAGTAGAAATCGACAAGGACAGAAAGAAACAGAAACTCGTCAGAGTGTGCCGCACACATTGTTGGAACTAAAAATGTAGACAACGAATTAGAGACTTCACGTAAAAAAAAAACAAACACGCATCCAGAGAAACTTTCAGTGTGAATAGTTGAAGAAATGGCCTTGGCTAATGAACGAGGAGGAAGGCATGAGATGTAAAGTGTGCATAAAACAATCAGAATAACGCGTTTACAACCCTGGGTGTGTTAAGTACCGAACGAGGACGCTGCAGAGACATTCAGAATTCCGACCACAGGCACTCTTTGGAGGCTGAAATTCTTCAGAAAGATTTCAATTTTCAAACTATTTTCAATTCTAATTTATTTCTGTCCTCATGACCTTTTCGGAACTTATGCCGGCGGTATTATATAACACTTAAAAACAACGTGTTGCGAACTTGATACAACATCACAGGACATAGAGGCTATCAGGGTTGCTTTTGCCGCAATCTGTGCAAGAACATTAATGACATGCAGGTTCCCAAAAGATGCAGGTGATGTTGCCTCTGGATTTTTGAGTTCTTTCCATGCGCCCCATGTTTTTCCTGTCTACAGAAGACAGAACACCCTATGGAGACAAAGAATTAAATATCTTAACAGATTTCTTTGGAAAACCAGCACGTGGGCAGCAAATTCAGTAAAATCTTGCTTGACAAAGCAGCATGTTTAGAGGAATGGATTGTGGTCAAAGAAACTGTAACGCAGAATGCATATCGGAGAGATTCCACAAGCTGTTTAAACTGTTATTTGATTTTTACAGGGATTCATTTCCCAATTTGCTGTTTCTTGGAAAGCTGTGCCTCCTTATGCTATACCACAATGCAGGGTGTGAGAGGGGGCTTTAGCCATCAAAACCTAATAAAGTCTTCTCGTAGAAGTTGCCTTGAGGAGAAACATTTAAACCCCTGCACTAATGAGACATATGAAAAGTGTCTAAACATTCGTTCATAGCCCAATGAAATGGACACAAAGACTAATTGGTTTGCAAATTTAGGATGGTATGATAAACTAATGATGATGAAAGATAATTTATCGATATAGAAGAAAAAGATATCTATATGATTAATCTTCAATTTCTTGTGATTAATAAAGTATTTTGCTGTATACCAAATATTTATCGTAAAAAGCAGTGAAAATGTGTATGTTTCGAGGGACCCCATGTTTCATTTTAAGGGCCCCTTTTTTCCCATGGAGAGGGCCCCAGGGCCCCTCTTTTTGAAATCCTAGAATTACCTCTGAACCAATGAAGCAAAAGAAATTCTCATGTGTTAAAACAGTATTGATTGAAATGGAAAAAATCCGAATGTCCAGTTGGTCACCAGTAGTTGGAGACCTTTGCAAGCTATTATTAGTTCCTTCGCCGAAGCTTTCTCATCCATCGCAGTGTAGCAAAAATAGAAGCAAGGGTTGGGTTATGGACTGTACGATAGTAGCAGAACGTCGTCGTATTTACTATTTTGGGGTCATGAAGAGCAATTATTTCAAGCGATTAGATCACCATTGGCTAAGACCTACCTTGCAATCTTAGTTCTATCGCCGAACTTTCTCATCCATAGCAGTGTAGCAAAAATAGAAGCAAGAGTCTGTCTATGGACTGTACGATAGTAGCAGAACGTCGTCGTATTGACTATTTTGGCCTCTTCAAGCGAGAACCCTCACTCTCGGGTAATTTTTAGGGTGGCCATAAAACTAAGGGGAGAATAATCTAGTCGTGACCTACGTTGATGACCCTTGAGAAAGCTTTATCGGCTGCGTGCGTAAGAAGCTGACGAAGTCGTGTTCCTTGATGAAAGCCGTTTTGATGCTGGCCCTACGCGGCGCTATCGTCTGATACATCTACCTATGGTTTATCTGCCGTCATGTCCTTGAAGCACTTTTATCAGCGTGTGACGCAATACAGACGTGTTGAGCCACCTACGTGGCGGCGAGGGGTTAAGCACATCTGCACATGGGGCACAGTCTTTTGTTTTTTGTTTGTTTTTTTGCGAAATAAGAAACATTTTAGTTCCGTAATCAGAAGGCAGAGTCGAGTAACGCCATTGTTTCCACCGTTCTTGACAAGGGCGGCAACGCGCGTGTAAGGTGTAATGATATTTCGCGACCTCTCTCCAGCTCTTGCAAGGCGAGTTATCTCGCCGTATGGTACCGTAGTGACTGTAAACTCTGCTAACAATGTCGCGGTAGGTCATTGACTGGCGACCGAGCAGTCTGCTAGATCAGGGATGCCCAACCTACGGCCCGTGACGCGGTGCCATCCGGCCCTCGAAACTTCTGCCCACAGTGCAGGAAATCGGCATGTTAATAATAATAATAATAATAATAATAAACGAAAAAAGGGAAGAAAAAATATTATCCCTACGTTGGGGCGTCTCTCAATCTTCGATGGATTTCATTCTTGATTTTCGTCTTGGGAGGAAACCAGTGTTTGAGAACGAAGGACGCCGCATTCCACAGGGGATTAGTGATCTTTTGATTGATCAATATTTGAATCACTCGTTAAAGAGATTGAAAATACAGACTCCGGGCTTTCTAGCAAGGTATAACACAATGGGGTTCTGAGAGGGAAACTACCGAAACAGCGTTTGAATTTTGTCATTTTCCTGTGGAAATCAGGACGGATCGCCGTGGGTAACCTCGATTAAAATGTAGTTTAAGACAATTTCTTTTATTTTAACATAGAAGTGTGTTTTCCAGTTAGTTAAATAATCCATTTTTAAAGGAAAGTCAAACTGCACAAAATTGACCCTCAACATCTTTCGGGGCCTCTAGTATGAAAACGTTCTCATTTTGTCGTGGCGGGTCACATTTGTGCGCTGGTGAAATGGGAGAGCCGAAGAAACGAAAAGTGGACTCGGCGTGCAGAAACTTCCAAGAAAAGTGGAGAGAACTTTACTTTTTTTTTGCAACATGATAAGAAGCCAACGTGTTTGATTTCCAAAGAAAGTATGGCTGTTTTTAAGGAACACAACATTAAACGGCACTATGAAACAAAGCACAAGAACAAGTATGGCGGCATCCTTGGTTCGAGCCGCGAAGAAAAGACCGCTAAGTTACGTCAAGAAATTGTAGGCTTGACGAGAATATTTACCAAGAAAAGACAAGAAAATGAGGCGGCTGTAAGGCCAAGCTACCGAGTTGCTCACATTTTGAGCAGAGAAGTGAAGCCATTTTCCGATGGTGAATGCGTTAAAAAAGTGCTTGCTAGCAGTGGTGGAGGTAATGTGTCCTGAAAAGAAGAATGCAGTTGAAGCCGTCAGCCTTTCTGGCATGACAATTGCACGGCGAGTGGAAGATATGGGGGAAAAATCTCCAGTCAAAACTAAGGGAGAAAGCAGCACGTTTCGAAATGTTTTCTCTTGCCGCTGACGAGTCCACCGACGCATCTGACACCGCTCAACTCTTGGTATTTATTCGTGGTACAAACAGCGATTTTGAAATTACAGAAGAGTTAGCCGCCACAGAACTTTCAAGGAATTTTTGACAGAAATAGAATCCGAATATGAAGACGTTCTCTTTCACAGGAAACCGCTGGTTAAGCCGAGGAAAGGTACTAAAACGGTTTTTTGATTTGAGACAGACTGAAATTTTTATGACTGAGAAATGAAAGCAAGTGCCTCAGCTGAACGACCCCTCGTGGTTGTGGGATTTGGCGATTTTATGCGACATCATGTCACATCTGAATGAAAACACCAAACTACAAGGGAAAGACAAGTTGATTTCGCATGTGTATGCGGACATAACGGCATTCCAAGCGAAATTGCAACTCTTCATTCAGCAGGCGGGAAGTGTGCAGCTTGTCCAAAGCAAGGATAATCCAACTTCTGGGGCTCTTGAAGGATAATTTCAAGGAAAGATTTGTGGATTTTCATGATTAGAAGAATGAGAAAGCGCGTTTCTAATAAAAATGGTATCTGCTCTATTTTTTTTTTCTTTTTTGTATATTTGCGGTGTAGCGGAGAGTGACACGCGTCTCGGAGACTTATATGGCCTCCAGGCCAAAAAAGGTTGGGTATCAGTATCACTGTGCTAGACATAGCCTGAAAGAAAGATCAGGTAGGTCTTGTGCGAGAACATTCACCACTCAGCATCACCGCAGTCACGCCAGCGACTGTCTGCAATAAAATTCGAGTCCGTCGAAGGACTGCCAGTGATCTGTTAGAGGGGTTTCGGCTTGACGTGTTTTTGAAAGGCCCATCTTGGTAGTCCATCTCCTCCAAAATGTGAGACGAACATACTGATCCAATGTGCCCTAACTCGCGTGCATCGTTTCTATGATGAGGCATTTCAGCAAGGTTTTACGAAAACAAGCATCCAGGCACCGCAAATGCTAGCATGTAACTACAGTGTAAAACGAGTTATACCGTTTGTTTGAGATCCCATTCTTAATGACCTTGAACCACCAACCTTTTTGCGCTAGCCATAAGGAGTGCGGGAATTTCAATTTAATTTATTTAAGGACAGACCACGTATATATATATATAGTTTTACGTCATGGAAACCCAGTAGCGGTAGCGCGGATTTTTGACTCTCCTCTGCCTTTGCTCATTTAAAATGTTAACAGTAAAAAAAGTAAGTCACACACACATACAGATTTATTTTCCTAAATGCTATGCTGATGCTGCATTTCACATACTAGGTGTAGATACGTAGGTCAAGTATAGATTCCTGGCAATTTTATAGGTGGGGGGAGGAGATGAAAGTTAATAATTATAAATTGCCATTGAAATACACTTGCGATGCAGTGTGTGCAGTGTACCTATTTATAAATATATGTGCTTATGTGGGTACATAAATGCATGTACCATTATTATTATTATTATTAAAGCAGATTTATATAGCGCAATTTTCAACTCTAGAGTGGACTAAATGCGCTTTTAAAAAATGGTATATACATTTATAAATGGTAATGCAGTTTGTTTATAAAGCACTTTAGCAAACAATCAAATGCTGCTTTATAGTTCTTTAGAAAAAATGCAATAATAATAGAAACTTGTCTCAAAAGCAAAGAGTTCATTTCGTGCCTCGGAAGCGTAGCTGCATGTGTTGAGGAGGTGAATACCATAAGAATAGATGCGGTCTGCAGCATTGCCATTGCATGGAATCTTCGCGAAGTTAGTAAAGTGCTGAAGTTCAACTGACAATCTTTGGTGCAGTGGCTTAACTTGACAGAAATATAGCGTATATGGATAACGACACGTGTATAAATACTCATGTGTTTATGCATTTAGAGGCCTCTTCTTTTTTCTTTATTAATTCTCTGTAGCTTTCCAGTGAAAGGGAAAAAATCAACTGCTAAACATATAAGAAGAGCTTGGTGCGATCTCCGATAATTAACTTGCTTCTTGATTACGAGTAGAGTCTACTGTGACATATTTACTGCAGTGTTGCTTATTCTGTATCACAAAAAGCGTATACACACCGGGGATGGGAGAGTGAAGATAGGGGCGGGTGGACAGCTGACCTTCAAAAGTGACTGCTGGGCTAAAAGGACAAACAATGAACAACTTCACTCTGAAAGAACAGAACTCGTTGTGGTAAGCTTCGAATCGCTTCGCTATGGTCCTGTAATGTTATGCTGACTGCTTACTAATGAAAAGCAGTAATCTTTACAGACACGTGAAGAGAACATGTTTCCAAAAAGCGGATGTATTAACAAAGCAGCTATTGTTCTTTAATGTTTGGTTTTATGTCAGATAGACATGCAGAAAGAAATCACAGCACTCCCTCCCTCCATACAGCCACCAGCACCACGTCGCACGTACCACCCTGAAGCCCATAATCATGACCGCGAAGTACATCCGTAACCCCGGGTTTGCTTTACCCCACTAGTACTTGCAGTCCTTGCGAACCCCCTTTAGTCATAGCTATGGGCCCAACGCAAGACAGTAGATGGATGGGGAACTTTAAAACTATCGGTCGATCACCTGTGTCCAATTGAAAGAACCTCGCAACATCTCCAGTGCCATAGTTAACCACGGGGCGGCGTTACCCAGGCGTCATAACTACGGTCCCTGTTGTGCTGCATTCGCCTGACCCCCGCTGTATCATAACATCTTGTTATTCAGCGCGAGAACACTTTTTCGGCACAAACATTTCTCCTTCTTGGGTCAGGGCGGGGTGGGGTTCTGCGGCAGAATTGCTTGCTCGTGTCAGTCTGTCTGCATAAAGAAAGTTTTCTGGCGTGCTAACCTTCGAATGTCTTTGTACTGGGGTTAGCTTGTCTGTTGGCAGGTGGTGTAAGGTAGGTGTATTGCAACTCGCGTTCGTTGTGAGCTTGCGCGTTAAGATGTATTGATGCGGCACGTTTTGTCAGGGAGTGTACTGCACGTGAAGCACTTTTATAGAGTTTTTTTCAGGCTTGTTTGTGGGTTTGAATGTCTACTAGAATGTGTTTTTTTTACCCCGCCCCCCCCCCCATCACAAGTGTCTTGGTCAAGGCTTGCTTAGTACAGGGCACGATAACTACAAGTTTGAGCAAATGTTCCCCATTCCATTCTCGAGATAGAGGCCTACAAACATCAAACCCAAAAAAGAAAAACCCTAAGGTCAACACTACAGCCAATAAGAGAGTAGGCACTACATGTTAGATATAATAATAGTTCTTATATTACGCCTGGTTCTAGCTAGAAGCTACTTACCGCTCGAAGTGGAATCAATATGTTAAGTACGTTTGGAAAAAAAATCTTTTGACATTCATGACTGCTAAGAGTTAGTGACGTTGTGTCTTGTACGGAGGCAAGAGGGGAGAGTACTCAAATGATTTTTGGGTGGGGGAATGTTTTGGCCGGTTTGCAAGCTTCTAAAGCACACTACGTTTGGTGTGTGTGTGTGAGCTGGTGCATGCATTCAAGAAAGAGAGAATTATATCTTCTTCCAATAGTATTTATGTTCGTTCATGTACTAGTCAAATCTTTTTAAACGACATAAAAGTGTCACGAAAAAAAACAGCTTCAACATAGATTAGAAGAAGTGCTGGAGATAAGCCTAGAAATTTCCTTTGATTAGGCTGCACATCAACCCTTTACAAGGACGTTTCGTTGTCTAAATCATTCAATTATGCAGATTTGCCCTTAAGGAGTTAAAGTAGTCCCATTAGGACAATAAAAACGCAGACATTAGCATTTTTCTTAAGAAATATTCAGAAAGCTGAGAAGTCAAGGATGAGAGAGGCAAAGTACACCAATGGAGTGATTTGAAAAAAAGTTGTTAATGTAGACACAAAGGCTACTTTCTGAGAGAAAAAAATGCAGATAAACTCAAATGTATTAGTGACCGACACAGACGAGTTCAGAGTAACTTTTTCGATGTTATCTCTATTGTCATCATTTGTATTTATTTTATTTGTAGACGTCCATGTTTTGACCGGTTGGGCTTTTGTTGTACGAGGTGCGAAGGAGCAGCCGAGGCCATCTATTTCATGTTTGATGCTCCACCAAGTGTCGGGCGGTCCTGTGGCGGTTAGGGCCTGTCACAAACACACTGGAGATTGGCTGACCTGGGTTCAGATCTCGTCTCGGGCACGCTGTTCTTTCTCCGCATATGGCATCTTTTTACAGGGTTGGCTGCGTTGTCGTGATGTATTTTTAGTTGCTGGCTCAGCGTAAAACACCATTGTCACCAGGCAATAAAAGACGCATCAGTGGAGGCATCTACCCCGTGACACCAAGTGATGGGGCCTCGACAGTAGACAAAAGAGCCTCAGGACGGACCCGAGAGGCACCCCACACTTTAAAATAGCAGACTATGTGTAAAGCTATATGTAGTAGAGAACGGCCAGCTTGATACGACTGGAACCATTTCATGACCAAATACCATAAAGATTGTTTGAGCTAAAGATTTGACTTTCTCTTTCGCCTACTAAACTGTTTGGTGCCCAAAGTCTATTTGCATGCATCTTCCATTTGCACGGGAAGTTTGACCGTTCCAGCCTTCCACGGAACTAGTAGTTCTTGCCGGTCCTTTTGTAAAGGTAGCGGGGTAGTTGGGGAGGGGCGCAAGAATGGTCGTTAAAGTGGCAGGCGACATCACGCCGATGAACCTCTTTGTGTTTGACTTCACCATGTTGAAATTCTTTCTTAAGCCCGTTGAGCCCGCTTTATAGTAGCGTTCAGTTATTATATTTTAAAATTGTTAATTTTATTCGCCAAATAAAAGCCCGTGCAAAATCAGTTTACGTCGTTCTGGGTTGAAATACAGGTTTTAAAAACAACTTCGTTGTAGTTGTTTACCCATGCCACCAGTTCGCCCATTTCTTCGTCTCAAATGTCTGTGGATCTCTTCCCCGCCCCAGTTTCAGAAATAATGCGGGCAAAATGCTAAAAATAGGTCTGATCCACTTTCCCAGCTTAGTACTTGTGCCAAAAATGTAAATGCGAGAAAAAAGGCGGCGTACAAATGTACTCAGTTTGGGCCTGTGCTGCCATAAACGCGCATTAAGCCTTTGATCGGCGCGTGTCTATAATTACAGATGAGTCGTTTTACTTACGGTCTCTTTTCTGTTTCTGACTTCTCATCTTGCTCTCTCTTCCCCCTGACCCCACTCACGCACGCACGCACGCACGCTTTGTGCGTGTGTGTGGCTGTAGTAATATTACAGTATAAGTGCTTTCCTAGTGTCATTGTTCTCTTGAGTTTAATATATTTTACATATAAACGCGCTCGCGTGTTGTGTGTGTGTGTGTGTGTGTGTGTGCCCGCGTGTGTCAGTCAGTCAGTCAGTCAGTGGCACCTGGCGTTGGGGGGAGCACATGGATAGATGCGGCAGCTGACAGGGCCCGCCACTCTTGCCTATTGTGGGCGATCGGGAGCAGGTCCTGTACAGGACGTCAGTCCAGTCTTTGACGTTCGTAAACCAGTTCTTCCACCGCGACTTCGGCCACCCTCCAAGGTGCCTTGAAGGATAGTCTTCGACAGGGTGTCGTGCAGGGTTACATGGCCAAAGAAGACCAGCTTACGTCGCTTGACTGTTGATAGTAGAGGTTCCTATCATTGAGCTTATACACTTGGTAGCGCTAATCCCTTCTCCAAGTGAACCACAGCCGATAGTCAGCCTGGTCGTGAACACGTAAGCGCTGGGCCCTGGCCGGTACTTTCGTCGTGGAGAGTTTTCGCCCGCTGATGCCGTGTTAGTATCAGGAGTTTCTGTAGGGGTTTACTCCCTTAGCCTTTGTCTATTACAGTATAGTAGCTGTCTACGTGTCACTGTGACCGTGGGACGAATGTCATATTTCACACGTTAATTCATTTAAACTTTCAGTACATTCCTTTGGTCTTTGCTCGACACGCGAGGGTGTGACAATGAGACACCGTGCATTTCTTCACACTGTTGTTAAACAGTGGACGCTTTGTTTTCTTGTCTCCTCACCAACAATCTCAGGACCTGCAGTAAGACTTAAAGGACAACAGGAGTGCTCAGCGAAAATCGCTGGAAATAAAGCACAAAGTATCACAAAAACATGTTCCGGTGGTATTTTATGACAAAGAGGCATGAAAGATTTTATATTAATATTTTTCTCTTAAGCACACCTGGATCTGTCAAGAAAACAGGAAATGATGAAACGAACGTATTTCTAAAAATAACACCGTTTGCACTAGCATAAGTCAAAGAGAAAAGATGCAATCCTCGGTAAAAGAAAACTGACCAGGACACATTGTGCTGTTGCTGAATGCTCTCTTCGATACTCAGCGGGAGTTAGTTTGTACTCATGAAGGAAATCCTAAAGATAATGGCAGCAAACGCCAGTGGATTAACTTTGTTCAAACGTGCCTTGCGAACTTGGTCCCCACACCGTACTCGTGAATTTGCTCAAAACATTCAAAATCGATTGTTATCCAGTCACTTATACAGTACAAGCAAGTCTTGGACTTTAAGTAAACTGAAGAAATCTTATTCCTACGGCAGTGCTTACTATACAAAAGCAAGAGATGTTAAAACCAACTACGACTGCTGGTAGATCAAGCACCAGATATGGAACATCGACTGTTTCTACACCGGATCTGGTCTACAAGTAACATCGTGTGACAGTCACAAGCACATCATCATCAGTCGTATCTTTATCCAGCATAATGCTCAAAACAACTCACAGTGTGAGGGCACCATTGATGTGCGTGATCGAAACAGCTAAAAAAAAGGGGGGGGGATTGAGGGTCATAAACATATTATAAGGAGCTTAAACGGAAACACGTGCGATCGAGTATCAGTAAGTAAATAGAAAATTTTGAAAGCAGCTAAATGAAGAAGAAATAAGTTTTTACATCGATAAACATGTTTCAAACTATCATTATATTTTTAATTGTTAAAAAAATCCTTATCAGCAGTCAGTTGTAACTATTGTTGCCCATTAAATTTTGATCTGATTGACTTACCAGTCTGTTGAATGAATTCAGTTTGGACCATTTAATTATTTTTTAACTTCATTCGAAGCTTCTAAATAAAGTTCCAATCTGTAGGGCTGTATTCCAAATTCAGCTGTTTCATTTTTTGGGCGAGCAAAATTGTTTCTTGAACACGACAACCTCAGTGATGTTTCTTCATTTGACTCGAAGACATGCAAATTGTTACAAATTTATTACAAATACTTCGATCACGTGAGAGAACTCTTCAGTAAAGGAGAGTAATTTTTCCCGCCTTCCTAGTTGCAGGTGAGAATGCCGATGTTTGAAGGCTTATATCTTTAAAATTAAGGATCATTGTGTACTCATATTTTGGGAATTATTATTTTAAAGCGAGCTTAACCCGATTATAAAGAAATAATGTTGCGAGCCAGTTGACCTTTAAAAGGCAGTTCTTAACCGAAGCATCTTGTGTAGGCCAACATATTGGCAAACGTATCTCAACGTGTTGTTTAAAGTTTCAACGTTTTCCCCCATTGGTTTCTTGTTACCTTCACACACAACTTTGACGTACATTCTCATTATATGCGGTTTGTCAGATTCTAGTGTATGCACATTATCATACGTTCCTCAGCATAGTTCCGGTTAAGAAGGTCCTTAAAGGTCAAAGCAAGTCAAATCATAAGTTGTAAAATTTACGTTCAAAATCATTGGGCCCAAAATTTTGGGCTTCAAGACGATCTTCTACTTACACTATCATGTAAAACACTGGTCTGAGGAGACTCAAGTAGACCGCCCTATGGTGTTTTCAAGTGAAGTCTTAGCTTGTGCCAGGTGGGGAAGCGGGCCAAGGTCCTCCAGTTTCTGGCATCCTGGATTTGGAGATCATGGTGTAACATTTCGAGCATGAGGACTGTGAGGAAACGTTGAGTGAACTGGGGAATACGGAATACTAGCGTGAAGGAAGATAATGTTACGAACAGCACGAAGTTTCGTGTCGCTATTGCATCCTTCGATGTGGCTATCGTCGTGGAAGTTTTCGTTCTTTTTAAATCTGTTACATACCGCATACAGTCACGGACACACGCAAATAGTTTTTTTTTTTTTAAACCAATCATCAACTAGACAGCTTGAACAAGAGGAATACCACACCCCACGGGACCAGCGAGTAGCGGGAATGGGAGACCGTCTCTCACTGTCCGACCAGGTGTACGAACCCCTTCGATATTTTCTGACTGTGCCGCCGTTGCCCCAAAACTCTGTCCCTAAAATGTTCACACTTGGAGAAGGAAAACTCCATAAAACACCCGGCCAGAGGATGGTCGTTAGCCTTGGTCGGCAAGTCTCTCTACGAGAAAGACACTCGGACAAGAAAACTGACGCCGAAGACGGATGTGCTGGGCCATCGGGCGCTTAACGGCAGCACAACGCACTGACACTCACATGAATGGACAACGCTTACTCTAAACGATATGGTGCTTTGCCTGTGAGGTCCCGCCAGGCAGGCGAAGTGCCGGGCCCTGCGCCTCAACAGGGCCCACCCCATGATACTGGTGGTCACCACGCCCCGATGCGAGGAGTCAGGTTTTGGAGCCGGAGGTTAAAAGCTACTGGCCGAAAAGGAACGACAACCACAGAAGAGACCCTGAGGCCTATCAACATCCTACAGTGGAACGCTGAGGGCGTTTACAACAAAAAATTAGCCCTCACCGAAAGACTCCATGCTGAAAAAATAGATGTGGCCTGTATTCAAGAAACACACCTGAATCCCAACCACAGATTTACCATCAGAGGTTACCAAACCTTCAGGATGGACAGAGAAGGAAGACACAAGGGAGGTGTGCTGATTCTTGTAAAAAACAACATCCCAACAAGAGATCTTCAAGTGGACACGAATCAGCAAGCTGAAATAAACGGAGTCAAGATTACAGTAAACAGCACTGTGCTCACCATTTTCAACCTGTACTGCCCACCCAACAAAGAACTTTCTCTACAGACACTTGATATCCCTGCTGAAAACTGCTTGGCTGTCGGCGACTTCAACAGCCACTCAACATGTTGGGGCTACGACGAGACGGATCACAGAGGAGAGGAAGTGGAGGACTGGCAGATCGATAGCAAGATGATCCTGCTGAATGATCCAAGAAAACAACCAGAGGGGTACTGAACCAGTTAGGCGGCAGCGACCACAGACCAGTTAAACTGGCCATCAACTTGCAGTACAGGCCCCAAGATTCAAAGACATTCCCCAGGTGGAATTACAAGAAAGCCAACTGGGATACTTTCGTTTCGTTGTCAGACAAGTATACCAAAGGAATACGTGCGGCGGATCAGAACATCAACCGTGCCATTGATGCATTCAACAAGGCGATCATCAAAGCTGCTTCAGAAACAATACCTCGAGGCGCACGACAGAATTACAGGCCGTATTGGACAGAGGAACTCCAAGAATTAGAAGATGAAGTCTCCAAGACCAGGAAAAAGGTTGAGAATGACCCCACCATAGAAAACAACATAGCGCTGAAAGAATCAAGCGCCAAATACAGAAAAGCCTACAACGAAGCTACAAGAAAGAGCTGGAGAGAAAAGACAGAGAAACTGAACCTAGACAGAGAAGGAAACAAGTTATGGAAGCTGGTAAGGGCTATGAATGATGAAGATACTAGAAGTGCACCGATTGTCATACAACAAGCACAAGATATACTAACAGGTAGAAAAGCAGCAAACGCATTCATTGACAACTATGAAGAGGTCAGCAGCATCACAGTACCAGAAGAAAAGAAGCAGCAAGTCCATGAAGAAAGAAGAGAATTTAGACAGAGAAAACACCAGGAAGACTACTTGAACAAACTATTCAACATGAAAGAATTTGAAGAAGCAGTCAGGACCCTAAGTCAGAAGAAATCCCCTGGTCCAGACAAGGTCACCAACGAAATGCTGCAACACCTGGGCCCACGAGCCAAGACCAAACTCCTCGACCTCTTCAACAACAGCTGGAACAGCGGCCACGTCCCACAAATCTGGCGAGAAGCAGACATGGTACCCGTCCACAAGAAAGGCAAAGATCGAGCGAAGGTGGACAGTTACAGACCCATAAGCCTCACCAGTTGTGTGGGCAAGTTAATGGAGCGCCTCATTAACTCCAGATTATCATGGCACTTGGAAAAGAACAACATCTTTATACCAGAACAAGCAGGCTTCAGACAACATCGCTCAACTGAAGACCAGGTTACATACATCGCCCAGAAGATTGAAGATGGCTTCCAGGACAAGAAGCACACGCTGACGGTGTGGATAGACATGGAAAAGGCCTTTGACAAGGTCTGGAAAGATGGATTGAGGCTGAAACTCCAGAAGTGTGGCATATCCGGCTGCATGTACCAATGGATCTCTCAATACCTGACAAATAGGAAGGCCAGAGTCCATGTCGGCGGAACATACAGCCGAAAGAAGACGCTGAGAGAAGGAGTTCCTCAAGGAGGAGTACTCAGCTCTACCTTGTTCCTTGTCTTCATAAACGACATCATCAAGGACCTCCCCCGAAATGTCCAAGGAGCCATATACGCAGACGACCTGGTCCTCTGGTGCACAGAAGAACACCTGACAACTGCCAACTACCGACTCCAAGAGACACTAAATGTCCTACAGGATTGGACAAAGAGATGGCTTGTCAAAATCAACCCCAAAAAGACCACCTACACTATCTTTAGTCTGTCCACTAGGGAACAGAAGGCCACTCTGAAGTTCGATGGACAGATCCTCCCACTGGAGGACAACCCTACTTACCTTGGGGTGACCTTCGACAAGAGACTTACGTGGAAACCTCAGACCAAGAAGGTTGAAGCCAGAGCCAAGGAGCGACTTGCACTTATGAAGAAGTTGGCTGGCACGAACTGGGGCGCGGATGACAAAATCCTCAAGAAGCTGTACACCGGAAGGGTTAGACCAGTCCTAGAGTATGGCATGACAGCATGGGGCACGGCAGCAAAATCCAACTTTGAAAAGATCAGCAAGGTTCAGAACCAAGCAACCAGACTCATCACTGGAGCCATGAAATCTACGCCCATACAGGAACTAGAAACAATCACAGGGTTGGAACCACTCGAGGACCGACGTGATACAAAGATACTCGTCCAAGCCGCCAAGTTCAAGAGACTTCCAAATCACCCCATGAGAATCAGGCTGGCTCAGCCGACGAAGGGAAGGCTGAAAAGGGGAAGTTTCATCCATCAGACGAGGATCCTTGAACGAAAACACCAAGATATCTTGGAACAAGACCCCAGAGAGATCCCCCTATACCGGACAAACCCAGCATGGAATGAATCTGCTTTCCCCCTGATCCACTGCAACATCCATGGTGTCGGCAAGAAAGATTCCCAAGACGACACTGCGAAAAAAGTCCTGTACTCTGGAGTATATCCACAGCAACTTCCCACAAGACCAGTGGACTCATGTGTACACTGACGGATCAGCGGAACAAGCCGTGAAGAAGGGTGGTGCCGGAATCTTCATTCGGTATCCAGGAGGAAAAGAAGACCGCCTCTCCCTCACAACCGGCCTCTATTCCACCAACTTCAAAGCGGAAGTAGTGGCCATTCAGACCGGTGCCACCCACATTGAGAACAGCCCAGACACCTCCAACAACATCGTCTTCTTTACAGATGCACTATCTGTTCTACAGGCCTTACAGACTGCCAGAGACAAGGAATTGAACGCCCTGACCACTGCTCTCTCCTCCTTATGCAGAAACCACACAGTCGTCTTACAGTGGATTCCCTCCCACTGCGGTGTATTTGGCAACGAAGCCGCAGACACTCTTGCCAAGGAAGGATCCACAAAAGAGCAGCAAGACAAGTCCACCACCTTCAATGAAGTCAAAACCATCATCAAGGCCAAACAGCATAACAAATGGCTACAGCAGCACCCACGTTTCAACCAGAACGACCCATACTACCTGCTCACAAGGGCCGAACAGGTCATTATTTTCAGACTGAGGACAGGCCACAACCGTCTCAATCACCACCTATACACCAAACTCCGGATCGGCCAGACGGACAGATGCCCGTGCCAGACAGACAGCCAGACAACAAAACATCTACTGCAAAAATGCCCCCATACACGAAGACCTCAGACACCGCATCTGGACTGATGAGACGCCGATATCAAGGAAGCTACACGGCAGTCTGGAGGACCTGCGGCGCACAGCATCATTTGTACAAGAGGCAGGTGTATCCATTTGAGTGACCGACAACAACAAATGTTCACACCTGCGCTGTCCACGCTTGGTTGGTGGTTGGTTAGTTAGTAGATGTGCTTCCACCTTGAGGTGATTTCGAACTATGGGAGAAGAGGGAGGGGGGAAACCGGAGTACTCGGAGAAAACCCCTGTCGCCTAGCCCTGCGGACAGCTGTCACCTGTTTTCAGTCTAGACTAAGCTGTGGGAGATTTTCCCTATGTTGCCACCTGACACGCAGGTTTTTTCTTTATTCTTATTCTCATAAGTGCGCGCACTTTTTCATCAACAACACGCGCGCGCGCGCGCGCGCACACACACACACACACACACACTAAAAATGAAGAAACATTAATTCATAAAAGGTAAAAGACAATTTTTAGGAACAAGTGCGCTATTTGGTTCTGGATGGTCTTACCAGCCTGACCTAATTATAACGGATGCAAAAAAAGCTGAAATGTTTACTAGGTTTAATGCAGGTAGTATTTAACAGCGCACAACCGCTCGCTTCCCTCCAGTCTACTAATCTCTACCCCCTTCTGTTAAATAGGATCGTACCCGACACCTGTTGAACCACATCAAAGGATGTTGGACAACCCTCCAACCGCGTACCATGCATAGTAGCACCTGAACAGTTTACATGGCTCCTTAGCATATTTTACGCATGCTTAGTATGGTGTAAACCGGGTGGCAAAACTGCTAGTACTACCTTAGCATTCCTTGACATTTTTCATCTTTACGCATCAGCTTGTTTCCTTTTGCGAAATAGTAGCCAAACACGGGGGCCTCCATGGCTCGTCATAAAGCTGTATAGTAGAAGTGATTATAAGTAAACGATACATTTGCAACCCCAGATTTTGATCAGGCATGACACCGAAGGTCAGTTTTTACCATTTAAGCTCAACTTCTCGTTTCCCTTTAAACAACTAGCCTGCATTTTCCTCCAAAATCTAGGTGAACAACAGTCTCCGACTGTTCCGCTCTCGACACACAAATATCACCGTGCACAGAAAAGGTCGAACTTGTGAGGTCACGTTTGTATACAGATGAGCTTAATTAGGATATGGTCTCCGCTGTTCCATTGCCTGAGGCCATAACAGCATATCTCTTGCACTGAGTTTTATCCAATCATTGCAATGGTGGGGGGGGGGGAGGATTGTACCCATAAAACGTTGTCTGAAACCAAATGTTTTTCTTTTATATCGTCATTTATAAAAAAAAATATCTCTGTATCTGTTTCGATCGATGATCTTTTTCCCGTCATAAAAAAATTTAAGAAGTTGCATTTATTTATCACTGAATTGTGTATGGAGCTAACAAGGGAAGGAGACACGGTCGATGAGACATAATTTCTTCACGCTTATTTCCCCTCATCATCGACAGCTTCGTCACGCGCAACGTTCGCTGACGTCAAAAACTGCCGTAAATATTAATGTGACGCGTGGGGCTGGAGAGGGGACAGGTACCCCCACACGCAGGAACTCAAATCACGCCCTCCCAAAACGCCTGCAATGGAAAGCTAAGAGGACCGAGTGTGAAGTGGTCCCCAGATGGAGATTAAACGGACACCCCACCCACCCCCAACGCACGCACATATACACACAAGTTTCTAGCGACTGTAGGGTGGAAGGCAAAGCCAGAGTACGCAAGGAGTGAGTGACGGACGAGTCGAGTACCGCTAATCAAGAAAAGCTGGCGACGACCGCCGTGGCGCACGCTCGCTCGCTTACGAGACAAACTAATGTCTGTTAGGGGAGGAGGAGAGGGCAAGCAAGGAGAGATGGCGGGCTTAGGTGGAAGCCCCCCTCCCCCCGTCGCGAGGCGGAGACAAGGGCACAGGAAGGTACTTAAGCAGGCAGCCGCGCCGAGGACAAATTGACAGAGCACGAGCCGCAGTTCCCTTCGCCATACCGTGAGGATCTTGAACAGATTACAGAGAAGAGGGAGAAGGAGGAGAAAAAACAAAGAAAACCGAGGAAAGAGAGAGGGGAAAAAATCGACGGGCAAATCCTTGTTGTCCCCCTGAGCAGCGCGTGTGCACACACGTGACGTCTGACGCCCAAGCTGACTGCGAGGTGACGAGGACCAGATCAGTGACCGCAAGCGAGAGAGGAAGAGAAAAGGGGAAGCAGTAGTGCTGCAGGGGAATTTTACGCGGCAGACGCTGGAACATTTGCGGTCGGATGTCTGACAGACTCGCGGAAGAAGACGTGTGGTTTCTCCAGGCACAGAAGGACGGCGGACTTGGAACGTGACAAACGTACTACTTTAACCGGTGAGACGTTTGTAGTTAGTTAGGCACGTGTGATACCACGAGTTTGTAGGACTGGGGTCGCGCTCTGAGGGTTGGCATTACGACGTAGCTGCCGCATGCCAGGTTTGAATTGTATAAGATGATACCTTCAGATTTGTTTCAGCATGACTTCGTGTCTTCCTATTGTCGGTCTCTCTCTCTCTCAACCCCCAATGATACCGACAGAAATGGCAAGATGTCAAGAGTTCGAGTACTCTCGCTATCTCTACCACCCATCACCACCCCCATGTCATTACTCCTCCGCCGGGTCTGCTTAAATTTTTTGCACTTCGTGTAACTACTTGACAGCGAACTGTCTTGGAGTACTCCTTTTTATATGTGTTTTGTTTTTTTCTCTTTTTTACTTTCTACTTACCTTCTTGTTATCAGTCACTTTTGTATTTTCGCATTGTCTCTATCGTAGTAACCATCATAATAAATCCTCACAAACGGGCAGTCAGGCACACCCACCCACCAAGAAAATTCTCTTTTTAGGGCCTTTTAACGTGTGAACCGCGTTCTCAGACATTTTTCAGAAAAGCGCATTTATTTGCAGAATATTTACAGTTGTACGAGACACAAGTCATTGCTAACTTTTTAAACATGGTGCCGACACTGTCCTTTCTTAATTTATTTTCTTCCATTTTATTTTGTTTTTCTTTTTTGTGTTTTCCACCTCTTGGATTTTTTTTAAAATTCATCCTTTCATACAGAAAAATCAGCAGACTGCTCGACAGCAATGTGGAGAGATGTACCTCATGTTTTTTTTTAAATCCATTTTAGCGATCTGGGACTTGAAGAAAATTCTATTCCCGTTTCTTTAAATTGTTTTTCTTGTTTCGAGATGTGAAAATATAAATGCATTGTATTTTTTTATGCTGCAAGGACATGAGCCAGAGCCGTAGATAAGCATTGCATATGTGTGTAGCGTCGTCGTGGTAGTTGTCCTGTGATCTGATAGAATCATTCATTCGCCTTCTCTCAAGTGCCTGAAGACTATGTCGGAGCAAGGGCCTTTTCTTTGGCCGGAGTGCATTGTCCTCAGAGAACTTCTGGGTTTGGTGTCGTCGTTTTTGTGTCAATTCGCCAACAACATTTGGCTTGTGTTAATGGTATCGGTCATGTAGTCACA
This sequence comes from Marisa cornuarietis, assembly GCA_004794655.1. Lineage (NCBI taxonomy): Eukaryota > Metazoa > Mollusca > Gastropoda > Architaenioglossa > Ampullariidae > Marisa > Marisa cornuarietis. The sequence continues at coordinate 6,296,171 of SMMW01000627.1, forward strand.
GTGCTGGATAGGGAATTGCTATAATTTCCTTTCTTTCTCTTTCTTCATCTTGGCCAGCACTATGGCAGTCACCTGTAATGTACTGATTATTTGTTTTGTATTTGTTGATCGAATTGTAGACTGTTAACGGCAAAGGCGTCAAACATGAAATTAAGCTAAAAGCTGCTTCAGAGTTAGCATAACAGACTGCTGTTATTTTTTTCTGACATCACATCCCTTAACTACTTCTGACGTCATTGACAACCAGCAAACAAATTCGACTTCACGGAAGATAAGGTCTTGACCTCTTTAAGAATCCAGCTGTGAACTCCAGTGTTCAACATTTTGTATTATGCACGGAACAAAATTATCGCTCGGATTTGGAGAATTAAGTTTTAAAAAATGGCAGCCTCTTGTAAAATATTTATGCACTATTGTTAGCCTTTAAGTATCGAAGATATCTATCTAAAGTCTGGAGATAGCAGATGATAACCTCTGACATGTTTTGTCTTGAATGTTCTTGAATTGTCTTGAATGCGTCGGATTTTGTTCATTTTTTTGTCTTCTTTCATCAAATTTTTTTTCTCTAGTCGGCCATAGCTATGGGCGTGACGCTGGAGACACTTGCTGATGTGAGTCAGCTGGTCCTGACACATAAAGGGGAGATAAGCATGTCGTACCTGTCAGATTTGCAAATCTTCAATGCTTTGTCATAAAATGCCAGGGTGCAGTTTCGCCTTTTATGTAAGCCACAACGAGGCACTGAGTACCGTGTCGCCGCCTACGCTATCAGACTTGGCTGTTCTTGATAAACGACCGACGCCCCCTGTCTGGACTGCCCGTCCCCAGTACGTGACTTTCCTCGGAGTCACGCTTTTGATGTTTCCGCTTACAGTAATTTCCTGTTTTACTTTCTTGATACGCTACTGAGAATTTCCCGTAAGATTAGGTCTTCTTTCTCTAAAATGTCCGTTGGGACTGAGGCTTATTTCTATGAAATTTCCGCCATAACGGCTCGTATTCCTCTGAAACGTCTAGTGTAATTGAGACTTATTTCTCAGAAATATCCCGCTAGAATTGTGGCTTTTTCTTTATTTATTCATCCAATCTCTTCATTTCCGTTTGTTTGGTTGGTGCGTTGGGTCGCCCCTTCACTATTTCCACCAATGTTAAAAAAACGACCAAGACCTGTTTTTTTCTGTTTAGCAACTTTTAATATGTAGCATGATATGTTATTTCATAATGTAGCAGAGCTAACTGGTTCTCTGTGATCATTCATGCGATACAGTCTTCCTTTCCTCCTGTTGAATGTTCTCGTGTTTCGCCTCTGTATTCCACTTCTGATGTAATTCCTTCTGCATCATTTTCACTGAATCGCTTTTGCTTATGTCCGTGGAAACTAGCCTGCAAACTTGATTATGTAATGGCAGACAGTGAAGACCTACGGTACCAACGTAAACGTCTATAACAGTACAGAATCTTAAAGTGCGTAGTTCCCGTTCCGTTTTCGATGCAAGCCCATAAAAGTCACCGGGCGCCAAAGAGAGATCCCAGAGCCTTACGTCACAAACGCACATGCAAATGTCTCAGAAATACAGTTACTATAGACCAAAGTAGTATCTTACACTGAGACCAGTCATTTAAAGAAAAACGAAAAAATGTATTCTGGTACGTCTTTAAAGCAGAAAATTAATGCACCTACAGTGCAAAGTATGAGCGCGCCCTCTCGACCAAAACGAAGCATGTTAATCAAATTGTGCTTATAAACGAAGTGGTTATACGACCCATACATATTTTTCCCCTCTTTTCCTTACTGTCAGTCTGTTTATTTCTCTCTCTCTCCCCGTGTTGCTGTTCTGCCAGTTGTATACGAGCTTTCTTAACTGTAAAAAGAGCTCTCCCACTTGATGTCACCTTCAACTCGTTCGCTTCTAAAAAAAATTTTTACGCACATAAAAATTCTCCTTTCACGTGTAGAAATTAAATCTAAATTATAAAGGTATACACGGTTAAAATATTGGAATCGTTCTGAATCATAAAAGTTACAATTTGCATTTTGCGGTTTCCGATCGCCAAAGAAATGAGCGAATTGGCTTAATGACTGCTTTCACCTCACTTGAATAAAACAGATGGCAACTTCCGTGGTTGGGTGAGTGGCTGCGGACTGCCCCTCTCCCCTCAAAAATACCAACAAGAATCTAGGATACGGCGGTAGTAGGGGTAGGAAGGTGGAGAGTCAGAATAGCTGAAAGTCGACATGCCGTCTGCCCTTTAACCCCACCCCCACCGACTCCTTCCTTCCTCTCCACTTAAATAACCTCTAATTGTTCCTTTCTTCACTTTAGCAGCTCAATAGAAGCAGAGCTAAAACTTTCCACGAGTGACAATGTCCCGCTTTTCTCCCACCTTCCCCCCCCCACCTCCTCCGCCACGTTGTTGTTGTTGATTTTGGGAGGGAAAAGCGGATGATGGTGATTTCCGCACTGTTGGGTGGGTCGGGAAAGAAGAGGCTTGCTTTCAGCACCCGGTGTTCCCAAGCGGTCACTTACCAGACCCGACGTTGCTGACCTTTGGTGATCGGACGAGAACCGATGTGTTCAACGTGGTATGACCAAAAGGCTAGACGATCGGTGTTGGGCTTATTTATTGCAAATGGAAAAAAGTCCGTGTCTGTTACTTGGAGACGACGAGAGCTGGTCGTAAATAGTTCCCAAGAAGAGGCTAACAGCTCACTGGGGGCCAGTTACCTGAGGTTCAAAGCACGGGCAGAGCCCATTTGCGAGACGCCAACAGGCCCTTGGTATGGTTGCCAGAGGTCGGTCATTGCGCTTATGTCATGTTTAGCGAGGTTTCTTTTTCTTCTTCTTCTTTATATTTCTTTTGCCAGCAAGCGCGGCAGCAGGTCACGTGCATGTGAGATGAGCGAGGGACGACGCTGGTGAAGGCTTTTGTTTTTCTTCTTCGTCTTTTTTTCGGCAAATCACGGTAGAGTTGCGCATGGGCTGGCTACGGGTCAGAAAGGACAGCGGGAGTTTTTACTTGTTTGCAGCTCTTTTATTTCCTCCCACATCAGCCCTTTTCTTTCCCATCAATCCCCCACTGAGGTGCTCGCCAAAGTCTGCCCATCCTTGATTTGCCGCTCGTCCATTAATCCTAGTTTACAATAGTTTTTTTTCCTTCAACGTTTACCATGTTCCTTATGTTCCCTTTTCTCTTTTTTTTTCTCTCTCTCTTTCTTTCTCTATACCTGACTGGCGAGAGAAGAGCACGAGATCGTTTGCGCTCATTAATGTCAGGCCAGGTTGACAAGTCTGCACCCATCGCTATCTTTCTTCGCTGTTGTCTTCCGGTTTTCCATATGACCTTCTTCCGTCTTTTCCTCTTCTTTTTTTTGCGTGCATAACTAGAGCAGGCATTCACCTACGTAGCCCCTCCCTTTTCTTGTTATTTGCTTTTATTTTGTTTCTTTGTTGTGGCTCAAGATCAGTCTGAGAGTGTTTTGGCGCCTGGTTCATGAGCAAGGCAGCTTTTTTTTTTTTGGGGGGGGTGGGGGGTTTCGGATGACGGATTAGTTGTGACATTTGTACGATCGTCGTCCTCGCCCAGAAGACGCACGTGTTCATTCGTAGAAGTTGTGTGTGTGAGAGAGAGAAGAAACGAGGCTATCTTGTAATTAGTGAGCGGTGGCCAAATCGCTTCGTGCACCAGGCCGTCAACCTTTCCATCTTCGATATTTTTATATATAGATACTTTTAAATCATTTCCGTTTTTGTTTTTTTTTTGGGGGGGGGGGGGGGGGGCGGTCCGGTGGCGCCTGTCACCAATACAGTGAAAGTTAGCTGTCCTGGGTTCAGCTCTCGTCTCGGCACGCTGTTCTTTCTCTGTTTGTGGCATCTGCTTACAGGGCTGGCTGCCTTGCCGTGAAGTAGTTGCTGACGGCGTAAAACACCAATTCCCCCCTCCCCTACCTCTTTCTCCTAGACGATCGGTGTCTCGTGCGCCGCACGTCTCGTCGTGCATTTGTCGCACTTCCCGTTATGCACTTCTCGCATGTCCTATCTGCACCCCAGGCCCTTCCCTTTCTGAATCTCTTGCATAACCCCTGTGAGCTAAACCTGGTGCTTACAGTCAAGTATATGGGCAAACACAGGTAAATCTTTATATGATGACTATAAAATTTAGCTTTAAAAGTCTAGTGGGATGCAAAATATTTTCTTACTGGCTGGGTAATGCCCAGCGCAAATTACTGTTTCCCCAAATCTTGTTGAATACCACCCATTCCGTTCTCAAGATACATGTATAGAAACACCACAATACAGAAAAAAAACAGGTCAACTCACGTTTATACACATACGCCTAATTAACATGTCGTCCCAGCTGTCCCATTGGTTGAGACCTTAATGACGTAAGGGTATCCATGTACAATCCTGGCATCTGTCGACCTTTTTATGCGCATGGTGATATTTGTAGCGTGTCTTAAGACCGCAACGCGGGGTGAGGGTGGTATTCAGTCAGGTTTGGGTAAACTGTATCTTGCGCTGAGCTGTATCCAATCATTAGAAAAAGAGACGACCATTTACAGACAGACGTAGAGGGTCTGCGTGCAGCTGGAAGAAAATGTATTCATTGACACGTCACCAGCTTCAAAATAAACTGCTTGTACGAAGGACGGCACGACCACTATGCACGATTGTCGTCGATGTGATGATGATCGCCCAACAAAATAACACAGTCATAATTAGCGAGTGCAGTGGCAGAGTGAAGCACCCTTGGCTGTTGACTTTATTTTTTTTTTATTATTTTTATTTGTTTTAGTTAATATTCTTGTGGGGTTTTTTGTTTTGATTTTGTTTTTTTTATGCGTGCTACTTCCGACCTTTAGGTTCATCAACGTTTGTGTGTGCACGAACCCGGTTCCCCTTCCGTTTTCCCTCCCGCCCGGCTGGGGGACGCGGTGGCACGAGATTGTGCTGTGAAGAATGCTTTTTACCGGCATGCTCATTTTCTGAGATTTACTTTTTTGGCAGCCGTTGCGTCATTTGAAGTCACGAGAAACTGACAAACAGGCACGGAAGGGCTCAAACAAGGGTCCCATGTAATTACAGACCTGTTATACATCTCCCGTCCTCTCTTTAGCGCGTGACAGGGTGGCCGGGGGTGCAGGACAGGTGGCGAGGGGAGGGAAGGAGTTTTCGAAGACGTTGGGTGGTAGGGGAGGGGTTGTAGGCCGTGGGAGGAGAAAGGCTGGCTGGCCGACAGAGGTTAAGATGGGAAGTGTGAGGTGTGTGGTTTAGGGTCTGCACGGCGCCTCACGTTTGAGCGAAACGAATCGTGCGTGGAGCAGATTCCGTGTGCTGAAATACACGCTGAGCGTTGCTCACTTTGAGTTCGTTCAACGCCTGATATTCTTTTTGTGTGTGTGTGTGTGTGTGTGTGGCAGCCATTTTTAGCTGCCCGCCATTTCCTGCACGTACCTTGCACGTATGTACTGTAACCATTTCACCCAAGAGTTTCGTCTACACTCTACAGTCTACAAGTACCAACGTTCCTAGTGACGCTAAAAAAGCAAACCGAAAGTAGGTATTTGTGAGATCATCCACGTTCCAGAAAAGAAAAAAAAATTGTTCGTGGCGGCTGAGTGACATCGACATGTCACACGCCCTTCGAATAACATTCTTCGCTATGAGAAATCTAAAATTAAAAAAAGAGAAAAACTTTTTAAAATCTCCGTTACTGAGAAGGGTGTACTATATGCATGCACATTCACACACAGAGCAATGAATAGCATGCTGTTCTCGCACCCACTTACCTTATCATGCAAACTTTCTTAAAAACCAAGTGGGTGTGTAGATGGGGTGCAGGGGATGAAAGTAAAGTGAAGAAACGTGTTTCTTCCCCAACTTGCGTTCATTAACCCACGCTAGCCGGTGCATCCTAGGTCCGATTTCGACCCTTGCCCTTTTTTCCCCTTCCTTTCTGGCATTTAAGATCTGCCCTCTCCCATCTTCGGTCTCGCCTACCTCCTTTATCCAGTCTGGCAATGGGCGAGGGTATGTGCATAAGATGAAATGAGTGGTAGGTGGTTTGCACCAGGCCTCGATAGAGGACAACCCGAAGGTGCGTGCGCCGTGCACCTGGCATGAAAGTAACCCACGCCTCCTGCGGGGCCGAGGCGGACACCTAAGTACAAACGTTTGATCCCACCACGGGACGTATATCTCTGGACAGTTAGCGGTCTTCCGAGACCAAGAGAATCATTTGAAATTTTTTTTATTCCGAATCGCAGTAAATTTGTAAGCTTAATACTTGCGTGAAGTTGTTATTTAGTTCATTATTTGTTTGTTGTTGGTTTTTATTTTTTTGCAAGAGTCGTCGATCTTCACTTCTCACGACTAAGAGCCAAGAATCCCAAAACAAAACAACAGACCATAAAGCGTGGTAGAGCTTTTGTATGTAACTCCGTCAGCACGAGAGCTCGCATTGTCTGCTGTGCTTCTTTGTGTTGATAGTTAAACCGGAAGCTACTTTGGAGAATTGCCTTAAGTTAACGCGGAGAAAATTCGTCTGCAAGCAGTCCAGAGATAAACGTCCGACATCCCACAGCTACCGCGACGCCAGCCAGTGGCCAGTAGGTGCTGGTGGTCACCTTTGTAATTAATGGCCCAGTGACACGTGACCTTGAGCTAGCACAAACCTCCGACCCAGTTCGTAACCCACTTGCAAAAATACCCGCCTCCGACTTTTGTTGTTTATCTGCTTTGTAGTCGTCTCAGAGTGCGTGCGCGCATGCGTGTGGTGCACGCGTGCTTACAGGTGCCTGCATGACTTGCTGTGTTACGGTTATATAACATCTTAAATTATTTTTATCGGTATGCCAAGATCAAATATTTGAGCAAAATTGGTCTCTTGGTACGAGAGCCGGACACGAGCCGCGGTCGCCATGGCACCCCTTCAACGCAGGTATCTCGCCCTTGTGCTGGAGATTCCTGAAGGTCGAGGGAGGAGAGACTCCTAGGAACGGGGTAGTTGGGATGTCGCCATCGTCTTTAGCCTGGAGGGCAAGGGTGCAGTTTCTGTCTCTCCATGACAATCACTATATAATATTGCTTTGCCAATTAGGGTTGCTTGGTGGACTTCATGTCTGCTTCAGCCGTGAGATGCCAATTTCTGGCTGTTAAAACACAGCACAATGAACTTTTTTTTTTCAAGCCACCACCCCTTCTATAGACCCCATCCCCCTCCAAAAATGTCTTGCACGGCGTGGTGCAAAAACAGCATGTATCCTGTTGGGCAAAACAGTATTTATTAGTGGCTCTCCTTTTCGAGAGTTGGGTAGCTAGTACCACGAAGATTTCAGTGATTTGGGGGTCACTGTCTTACCAAGGACATTTCGGCCGTTGGATTCAACTTTCGACTGTATCTGTTTCAGGACTTCACGCTCTACTGAGGCGACGTTGCGCGCAGTGAGAAAATGATAGGTTCAGGGGAGGTTACTGATCGTGAGCGCTGTTTAATAGCATGGCAATCACATTTCGTGTATACACACTCGCCACTCACCCTAGTGTACCCCAGGTTGACAGTATATATATATATTCTCTCACACACGCATCTCGATCGCCTGGTTATTTCCGTCAGTTCAGGTTATGACGCAGCTGTCGAGATGATCTGTTCACGCAGTAACAGTAGTTCAGGTGGGGTGTAAACCCAACATCGCTGAGCAGGACAGCAAAGCACTGGCCTTGTACAACTGCCCGAGATCCGAAACGAGTTGCAGGGTGGCAGCAGATCATCAGAAAAGATTGCCGTCTATTTCCCCTCCACCCACCCACCCACGTAGCGTTCACGGTAAGTAATCTCCCCGGTAAAAGAGAGCAGTGCTTTTTTCGTTATTGCACGGATGGGTAGTTGAGGTGACGCCGGTTCTTTTTCTCGGATCACCAGTACACTATTCGCTTATTCTGTTTTCATCCCGTCATTCTTGTCCTGTCATTCTCGGCGCGACGGTATTCGATGAAGCGTGAAACTTAGCAGCAGAACGTATGTAGAGCGTTGCTACACGTGCTAAAATTAACTTGGCATTCGCATTACTGTACTCGATAGCAGATAATCGCAGTCTTTAGGTAGGCAGAAAGCATTAACTCACTCTTTCTCTTTCACACACACACACATGCGCGCGCACGCAAAGTTAGGTTTACTTTTTTTATAAGGCAGTTGAGTGTGTGGAATGTAAAGGCTGAATGGTGGATACCCTTAGCTTCATTGGCTTGTATAGGATCAGTTGGTTTCTTTATACCTGATTTTCTAACAGAGGGGCGGCTAGTGGAAGGAATGCTTTCGTGCCACACAAAAGGTTAGGCCGGGTGTGTTGTACTTGAGTCAAACCGAATGCTGGGTCAGGATGTAGGGGTAAGTGAGAGTGAACCTGTGGAGTGTTAAGCAGACGATTGAGTGTTTGTCTGTGTGTGTGTATATATATCTGCCTCCAATAAATGTTGACAGATAATTGTCGAGGACCACCTGTAGTGCCTTAATAAGATGCACATTTGCATGTGTTGTGACATGAAATTGTGTACACTTTATAGCATTTATGTATAGACAGTGTGGCTGTGTCTTGAGTAATCATATATGAGCAGTTGGGCAAGGGTTGATTCCCAGCCCTCCTCTTGCTTGCTCTAGATGGATTTTACTTGCCTGCCTAGTAGATGATTCCAACCACTCTCCTGTTGTGCAGTGGTGGGTGCCTTTACCTGCACTTGTGGTGTATAGATGTGCTCATGCACATGTAGGAATTGGCCGCTGCCACATGCCAACTCGCCTGCACATAGTACCAACATTATAAATAATAATAAAGCTGTGGATTTTTTCTTGCCTCTCAAGAGGCAGAAGGGCACTGGGACTTTGTGCACACACGAGTGCTTGTTTCCACACACTCCCTTTGAGGGTGAGTTTGAAGTTAAAGCATTGTGACCATGATACAACCTTGGTGATATGATATTTGTGCAATATCTGTAAAAGATGATATTTGTACCATACCTGGCATTGCTATTTCTTCCTTATATCACTTTTAGTTGTAGATCTTTTTTTCTGCGCTATTTAGGGATGCATTTACACACACGCACACACAAAATGGCAATCCATGTTTGTGCACATGCATACACCAACACACAGATTCATGCATCCAAAAATACACAATGTGCATGTCCAGGGAAATAATATCTATGCATTTCTTATATGTAAGCACAAAAAGTTTTTGTTTAAAGTGCTGTACAAAACGCATGTCTTAGAAGACCATTATTCTCCTTTACATTTTTGAATTCAAGGGTTCTATATAGGCTTTATATACACATAATATTTTTTTTGTGCACACAGTCTCAACATAAAGAGCTTTTGATTATGATAGGTGCCATGCATTTTGGGTTTGTAATCCACAGAGCTTGATGTGTGTTTGCCATTCACATATGCTCGATTGGCCCTTTCTTTGTCATGTACACCTGTCCAGGCCAGAGAAAAGGCCCTCCTGTTTGTTGAGTGGTGATAAGACAAAGGGACATTGTTTTGCCCAGGTCATGTTTGCTATCTCCAGTTGAGAGACTGTCCATAGGGAAGCAAGCAAAGGGCAAAGGCAGAATGCTGGGAAGTGATCTGGTCTGGCTGCTGTTTTTTGGATGTTGGAGCGAAATATTACCGCTGATTATTTGTAGCAGCAGCATTATGATTTTATGTGTGTATGTATGAAATTTAAATATGTGTGCATGCATGTGTGTGTGTGGTAGGGTATGTGCAGAAAAGAGTAACCGAGAATGAAGCTGTGCGCTGTACAGTATCATATTTCTATTGTTTCAGGCTTAGCTTATGGACACCTTTGAAAGAGTTTGTTTTATTTTATTGTTGCAGAGCTATTTTTGGTAACTGCAGATATGGTGGCAGAACACGCCGACACCGACATATTTGAAGGGCGCATCAGACCAAGGTCTAAATCATTTACAAGTGTAAGGTCATTCAAAAAATTGTATCGAAGTGAAATTGACTCATCTCTCGAGGAAGTTCGTTCGCACAGCATACCCAGACGTCACACTGGCAGTCAGCAATATCCCCAAGATCCTCCCATCCACCATCACCACAAACATCATCATTCTCAGGAGCATAATGAATCAGCACCAGTGCCAGGGCCAGCAGCAGAAAATCACCCAAAATCATCATCACCATCACCAAGGCAACACAGACACCGGTCTTGCAGGAAGGCATCCAAACAAAGAGAAACGTCCAGTCCTACAGTTGTGAGCGACGACATGCTTGTGAACTTATCCTTCTGTGGCTGCGGCTTCCTGGGCATGTACCACCTAGGGGTGGCCTCATGCCTCATGAAGTATGGACAGTCTTTTCTGTCACGAGTGGATCGGGTGGCAGGAGCTTCGGCTGGTGCCCTGATAGCGGCGCTGTTGGTGACATCCCCAACACAACAGAAAGTTGAGGTATGTAAACACTTTGTTAATGACTGTGTATAGTGTTGTATGTGACCAGTTGCAGCCCTGCAAGCATTTTTGTTTTTACTCCACCACCCCTGTTCCCACAGACAGAAATGACCATCATGGAAAAAAGTCATGAAAGGCATTAGATAAAGAGGAAAATATTGCTTTTTAACACCATTTGAACACCATTTGTGTGTTTATTTTTTGTGTGGTATGGTTTTGTTTTTAGCATTTATTCAGCTTTGATTATTTCATCATATCTTTCAGCTGTTTTAGAGTTTGAAAAATCTGCAAAATTAACATCCCATTGTACATCAACGAGATAAATTTCCGCTGAATATTTTGTACTTGTCTCAAATGGACTTTGTGGCAGTTGTATCAGTTTATCTGCATTACCTCAGAGGAGTTAAACCTAGTTTGTTCCCTTTTGAACTTCTGTGTACTCAGTGTCCTTAGAACTCAATTTGTCGAGGAGTATCATATGTCAGTGGTTCTACATAATTTATGTTTGGGATTATGTATTGCACATCAGAAAGACTCTGATAGTAGGCCAAGATGTTATTTGGACAGATTTATGAGTGTGGTCTCCAGTCTTGCCAGCATTTTTTTCAGGTGGGCAAACTGTTTAAAAAATTAGGTTGACTTACATGTGAATTGGATAAAGATTGGACTTGTAATCTGATCTGCTTTTCATTGAAACAGTGCTAATTGCAATGCTACATTGGCTATAGTCACAGTCCCCAGGTTGGCGAATAGGATTTTTTTTTTAAATAGAAAGAAGGCATATATATATATATAGCATTTATCATGTTTTTATAGAGATAAAGGCATTTCTTATACTATGGAGGTCCTCATTGTTAGTGTATTATAGACTGCCTGACAGTATGGAGGCATAATAACATCTTGCAATCTACTTAAAAACACTAAAAAAGATTTTCTTTTGACATATGAGTTGTGATCCCTATACTTGACTACTAAATGACAAGATGCTGACTCATAAAATTACTTTGTGACTGATTTTTAGTAAAAGTTTTTTTTTTATTATCTTGTACAGATGTCCTTCCCATAGACTATGTGATTCAAAACTGCTGTAGAGCTGGTATGTGGAATAAAAGCAGGATAGTGAGCAAAGCCTATACAAAGCTATAATTTGCAAAATAATGTTCCTCTGCTAGCATAAAGATCTGTTAGCATAAATGCTTCAGGCTAAACTGTAAGATACAGCACTTTATAAAATGCTATATTATTATTACTGTTATTTCCCAGCAGTAGCATTTGTATGAATTAGAAATCAAAAATGAAATGTTACAAAAGTGTTTAACTGAAATAGATTATCAGTGCTGAAATAAAAAATGTCAACAGCTTTTGAAAAGGCTCTCTCTCTCTTTCATACACACACACACACATCCACTTAGTAAAGGCCGTGGAAAAGCCACTAGTGACAGGGAAAGATATTTTACCTTGGTCATAAATACAACCATAACACATCAAATGACTATAAATGTTTGTATATGTGCACAAGAAATCGTGCATCCATACACAGAGAAAGAACATAAGAGAGAAATACAGACTAACACAGAGTGAAAGTTTGCAGAAAAAAAACCTGTTACATAGTCATAATCCATGCTCATTTATTTTCAAAATATTATTAGAAACCAATTTATTTTTCTGTTACATTGCCGACAAAATCCTTTTCCATTAATTTTTGAAACAGATTGTTTCTGTCTAGGCAAAAATGTGCATAGTTGTGCATATTAACAAATATATGTTTTGCGTACAGAAGCTAAAATTCCTTTTGTCACTGTTTGGAGAGTGCAATAATATGTTTGCCCAGAGACTGAGATGACATGTGCATGCATGTGTGCAAACATAGCTGTACATGGATTTGCATATAAGGGCATTTGCATGCATTTTGAGTGCAAGTTTTTTCTGTAAGAGATCTATTGATGTTTAACAGCATAAAGTGATTTCCATAAAGACTATCAGGTTTAGGGGTTTTTTGTTTTGTTTTGTTTTTGTTTTGAAAAGAAAGTTCAGAGACACCTTCATTATTTTGCAAATGTTGAGTAAATTGCAAACAAAAGGAAGTAGTTTTTACCCTCTCCATCATTCTCATTTACAAGTGGTGACAACTGCCAAGGCGGTGTGGCAGCACCAACATTACTTAAGCTATTTAATGTGTTATATTTTTGTTTACGACAATGTTTTTCCTAGATGAAATATTTTTTCTGTCACCAGTGGTTTTACCTTGATTCTTACCAAGCTGACATTTCCTGTGCCCTGTTTATACAAACACTAGGATGCTTGTGTTTCCTTGGTTTTCCTTGTTTTTTGTTGAGGTGGGGAGGAAAGTAGAGCGATGAAGACATAAGAAATGTATTTTTTCCCAGTGGAATTTTATGAATAACTTTAGGTCAAAGTCAAACTTCCTTCTGCCCTCGACCCTCACAATCTCTTTTCTTTTCACTTGTTAATTTGTTTCTGTCGTTCCATTCCCATTATTTACGCACAAGCAAGCACTTTAGGTTGTAGGGGAGAGAGATGAGCAACTGTTAAACAGTTGAGTTTTTATCTCTCACTTGATGGATAGGTGAAGCAGACAGGGAATTATAATGACCCCAGTAAGGCAGTTTGTGTTTGCCATGCCGTGAATTTGTTGATTGGAGGTAAGCTAGGAGGGCTAACATACATTGTAAGCTGGCACCATTTCGAATGGAACATAATAATTCTCTATGCTAAAAGGCTGTCATTCTGCTCACAAAGTTACCATTTTTTAATCTTGTTTTGACTGAAAAATGCTTTGACTTTTTAAAAAAAAATTCCAGTCCCAGACTCTATTACTGTTGCAGTTTGAAAAAGATTCCGATCTGTATTTTCTAGCAGGTATTAGAAATACCTTGATTTCTTACCTTCTCCATTTTCCGTTTGGCAGTTATCGAAAGAAGCCTTTATTCAGCTGGCCAGAGGAATCCGCAACAAACCCATGGGTGCCTTGACACCAGGCTATCGGCTGAGTGATGAGGTGGCCCGTCTTCTTGACAGCATCCTGCCAGTCAATGCCCATGAGCTTGCACGGGGAAAGCTGCATGTCTCCTTGACTCATGCGAAAACTGGCCAAAACAAACTTTTCTCTGACTTTCATTCAAGGGAGGAACTGATTGAGGTTATTTTTAATATATTTTCTTATTTTTAAGATGACTCTTTGTTAAAAGATAAACCCAAATAATAAGTTACAGTTCATTTGTCTTCTCTGTACAAGTTTTGTTATAAAAAGTTGCTATTTAAATTACTGGAACGAAGTGGTTAATGTCAGTTTGGTTAAATCACTGCACATGGGGAATTTCTGCATAATTCTATCTGGTACTGCATTAAGGTGCAGTGACTAAAGGTCACATGATGTTTTTAGTTGTATGCCAGGCTCAGTATGTTAATGAAGTTCTCTTGCTGTCTTTTGATTTTGAAAAAGTATAGTTTTAATGGGGATTTTGGATCTATTAAATACTTTCTCTTGGTCTCTCTTTAGTTACTTATCTGGTCATTATTGTAATATGACTTATTTGTCAAATTTGTTTGTCACTACTGATAATTTATATGGAACAAATCATTGTGAAGGGAAAAAAGTACAGAGAGTGAGGTGATGTGAATGAAGGCCTAGGATGGAGTAGCCTTCATGACTATGCTCAATGTCATTCATTATCATAATTATTGTTGTCTTTGTGCAGGCACTAGTAGCAAGCTGTCACATACCATTTTACAGTGGAGCCAAGCTTCCTATGTTCCGAGAGAAAGTGAGTCAAAAAACAACATACCAGGATAGAAAGTGGTACTTTCTTCGAGGTAGTTAAAGCTAAACAGAGTTAAAAATCCAAACCTCCCTTTTTTCCTTGATGAATGCTGATGGTAAAAAAAGGAAAAAGATCCAAAATAAGTCTGTGAAGCTGAATTTTTAAAGTTAGACTTTTTGTTAATTATCCAGCAGTGTCTGCACTTTTAAATATTAGCACTTTTTTTCTAGGTTTACTTTGATGGTGGACTGTCCAATAACCTGGTACGCTTTGGTGAGGGTCGAACTATCACGGTCTCGCCATTCAGCGGCAAGCAAGACATCGGGCCTAATGATACACACCACAAAGGCTTTAAGGGTTACTACTTCAATCTTCACAACCAGGACCTTCAGGTATTGATCGACATCCCAGTGAATCTGTGCTGAAGTAGAATTGACCAAGTTGTACTAAAAATGTTTAAAAAGACAGAAATGTGCATCAGTAATAGATAAGATAAGGTAAGATAATACTTTATTTGTCCCAGAGGGCAATTTGGTGGCAGCTCGACACACAAAACACTCACACCCACACACACAAAACATGCTAAACACATGCTCACACACATGCACACACACATTCGTATGCACCAAACAGACTTCTCCATTCATGTTTCATTCATTTGCACAGCACCATTCAAAAGATGCACGGTCAAAACAACGAATGACAGCCGCAGTCTGTTAGTCTTGCATGCAGGCACACAAAATCAGCAGCCCGATGGGAGCTGGACAAACTCTCTCGACAGAACATGCCTGTCATCACGGAGGATTGCAGACACTTTCAGAAATGTCTGCCTGTTATACAGAGTCTGAAGAGTACTTTGGGCTGTCCCAATGACTTTTGAGTAGGTGGATACCACACGATGTAGGCTGCTCTTGTCCTTCACCAATAAGCTGTTATAGAAACAGATAAATGAGAAGGACAGCATGCTCTCTATGTGCGATCTATAAAAAAGCTGAAGAAATTGGTGGGAGACAGAGAAAGACTTCAGCTTCCGGAGAAGAAAGAGGCGCTGCTGAGCCTTCTTCACGACAGCTTGTGTGTTGACATGCCAGCAAAGTCGCCTGTCGAAGATGGTGCCCAGGTATTTAAAAACAGGAACAATTTCCACCTTCTTGTCGTGGATGACACTTACAGGACTTGGTGGAGAATTCCGACGGAAATCAAAAACCATCTCTTTGGTCTTACTCACATTAAGTTCTAAGAAATTGTCATCGCACCAGGCAATAAATTCTTCCAAGGCTGCCCCGTGGGTATCTGCTGGCCCGCTAAGGAGAGAGAGCAGTGCTGTATCATCAGAGAACTTGATGAGGTATTGACCCTCATGGTTACTGCGACAACTGTTGGTATACCGAATAAACAGAAGCGGGGATGAAACACAGCCTTGAGGTGAGCTGGTACACGTTGTGATTAAGTCAGAAAAAGTACCATTGACAAGTACTCACTGCTGCCTGTCAACCAAAAAGTGGATGATCCATGACACTAGCTGATGATCAAAGGAAAACTCATCGAGGAGTCTTCTAGCTAGGATATGTGGTTGGATGGTATTGAAGGCTGATGAGAAGTCAGCAAACAGCAGTCGTGCATGGGCTTGTGGATTCTCCAGGTGTTTGAGTAAAGTGTGGAGGATGAACAGTTTAGCATCATCAACACTTCGTTTGGACTGGTATGCAAATTGCAAGAGGTCAAGACAATTGTTAGTGGTTTTTAGAATCAATGATTTGATGATTGTCTGTGATACTTTCATGACCAATGATGTTAAAGCCACTGGTTTGAAGTTGTTGAGATGCTGAGCTGAAGCTTTCTTCGGAACTGGGACAATGGTAGACAGTTTCCAAGCAGCTGGGATGGAGAGTGAATCCATAGAGCGCTGATAAAGATGTTGGAAAATGCCTCCAAGTTCGTGCGGGCAGAAATGCAATGTTCTGCCGCAAATACCATCCGGACCTGAAGCTTTGCAAATGTTTACTCGCTGAAACAACTCCACAACTTGTTCTTGACAAATAAGTGGTAATGTTGACATAGGCAGCAGTAACTGACCAGTCAGAAAGGGATAGTGACGGTACAGAGTCAGAAAGATCTGGGTGCCTAAGTCTATGGGCGAAACGGTTCCAGCAACATCCTGTTGGAGGTAGATGCTGGTGACACAACAGCAGAACTAAATGGCAGTGGGATGAAGGCTGAGCCTAAAAAGGGGTCAAAACAATGTTTAAAAAAGTGCTAAGAATTTAAATATTCAATACTTTATATGTCACAGATCCGGTGTGCTGATATAGGTTGTTGCTTTTATCTTTTTTTGGCACTGTAAGCAGCAATGTCCATTGTTTAATGTTTAAATCAGGACTTAACTAGAAGAAGATAAGCAGTAGAGAGGGCATTCACCCCCTCTTCCACTTGTTTTAGATCTGAGACTGGCTGTAGAAGGAGAGGGGTCAGATTTGGGATTCAGTGAGGCATTTGGTAATTTTAAAATTTTTATTTAAAATTATTTCTTTTTTCAGGTCAACTTCAACAACGTCCGCCGCATGGCTCACGCTTTCTTCCCTCCTCGGAGGTACATCCTACATCAGTATTTTGAGCTTGGACACAAAGATGCAAGCCGATTTTTGGTGAGGGAAGGACTGTATGAGATCCCTAAGCCAGAGGACAGAAAGCCTATGGTCTATGAGTCTTCTGTCTGATATTGATCTGAGACTGGACTTCTTGGGAAAGAGACAAGAGCACTTTCAAATACAGTGAAAACGTGGAAAGAATAGGAGAACTTATATTTGGGAGGGAGTAGCTTATTATGCCTATAGGATATACATAGAGCTTGTAGACTGCTACTGTGAACTGCATGGTTTAGAAGACAGTTCTTTTGTATGTGTGTATGTATGTATGTGTGTGTGCACATTTGTTTGTGATTTTAAAAAAGATTATTTACATACCTCATGAATACACTCCATTTGTCAGTCATTTTTACAAGTATCTGCACATGCGAGTGTACTCGTTTGAGTGCACTCGTTTTGTATAATTTATATTTGCACATATGCATGTGCAGACATATGAGTAGAGACAAACATTTCTGTGAAGTGGTCTCTACTCCACTCTCAATCTTTTAGCATGCTGCATCATGACTCCTTTTGACAATATTTTACTCATAAGTCTAAACTGTAAGGGTTTTTTGGAGAGAAAATAAATAACCTTTACTTGAGAGTTGGTGAGCTTTGACACTTGTGTATGATTTTATAAAATATTTTTAACTTTGGGTACTTCTTTCACATAAATGTTTGGAGCATTGACCAAAGAACGGATGAAATCAAAGCTTGAAGATGTCAGGCCAGGCTTCTTGCAACCAGCCATTAATGTTTCTTCCCGTTACTTCGTTTTCGCATTGAGGAAGACATTTGTTTGGCAGGAGACTATAAATATATTTGTATTTATTGATTACTACTTACTAGTCATCTTCAAGTTCATAAGTACTGTACATAACATATGCTTGTAAGTGATACAGCCATAAAAGTATTTTTTGTACAGAAGATTATGTGAATGCTTGGGTGGATGTTTTTTGTTCGTGTGTGCATGCATGTTGATCAAATGAATCCACACATTTTTATGTCAGTCTGTATTCTTAACAAATGCATGATTTAATTTGTTAATAAAAATATAATAACAATGAAATTTATATAGCATCTTCCTCCAGCATCAGCTGGACTCAAAGTGCTTTACATACAACATACATAGATGTACCTTTTTAGGGTAGGCATCAAGACAAACATGCAGACAATGCACAGTAAAATATATTTAAGGATTGTGAGGACGCCACCATCAAAGGTAAGATTAAAGTGTCCCACAGTAAACCAAAATCCAGACATAACAATAATCGTGGGTGCTGATCTCAAAAGAAAGACCACTGCGTGCCCCTGTTGTGTAGCCACTCCTGAAGTTAATTGTCATGAGCACAGATAGTCGGTATGGCGTGCATTGCATGGAATTTTCGATGTTTAAAAAAAATCTTCCTAATAAATTCTTGCCATGCATTACTATTAGTGGTGATACAAAATTAATTTTTTCTGCAGGTTTTTGTAATTATGCAAGTCATAGTGGGATAAGAAGGGAATAGATTTGTGTGTGTGTGATGTGCATGCACATGACTGCTGAGCACTTGTGCTTTTGGTTTAATAACGCAAACATTGTAGGGTTTGGAGGATTGATCATTATAAACAAGTTGGTTGTATAATTTTGTTACATGAAGGTGTCGGAACAAATGCGACCAAAAAGTAATATTTGTAACATTTCAGCTGGATTTATTTCTCTTTGTGTCTCCCCTCACCCCTTCCATAGAGTCTTTGTTTTCCCCTTCCCCTCCGTGGAGTCTTCACTTCTCCATAAAATTTGAGGTTTCCAGCCATGGGCTGAGGGATATTTATCCACAAAAGCTGCAACATAATTTCTAATTTCCGGTTTTGTTTTGTTTTCTGCAGATTTTCCAGCCTAATTTACATAAGGCTTCCTGAAAGTCCGGTGTAGTCAAAACTAAATAAATGGGATTAGATTGGCAAATTTGAGCTAAAATATTTCTATTAATGATGGTTAGTGTGGGCATCATATAATATTTGAAATTTCTTGCAGTTGAACTATTTATTCATTCCTATGCTAACGTGCAACACACAAAAAGGTACACTCCAGACAATGAGTTCCAACAGCGCCATGAGATGAGAAAGTATAGACTGGGTACTCATCATTTCGAGATAAAGTCCTGAAAATTTGTTTCTTGGTGATTTTATTCGTAAGAAGCCATGTGGGTTCATGTTAACTAACCATTTTGGTGTCAGATTTGTATTTTATACACAACTTTTCTGCTGGAAAGTCGGAGATCTGTTGAAATTCGTTTGGAGTTTACAGGGTATTCTATTTAAAACGTCTTCATTAAAATTAAAATTCATCATCATACCAAGTTTTTCGACACATGAGCTGAGAAATATGAAGATTAAGCTTCGTTCTTTATTTATACTGATAATGAACAATAAAATAAGTGTTTACACAACTGAGTTCGTTTTATGTAAACGTGAGTTGACAAAAAAAAAAAAACATGAATGTCACAAGAGCTTGTTGGCATTGTGCTGAAATTATTGTGATGATATAATAATAAATGAAGATTTATATAGCGCATACTCGCACTCTCAGCGGAAATGAGACATAGACATACGAGGGGCGGAAGAAAAGACCACAGTGTTGACGAATAGAAGACAAATATAGACAACGCAGCAAAGCAACAAGGACAAGAGAAATGGCTACATGACATTCGTCAGAATAGGTCGGCACGAAAAATCTAGTTAATGAATGCTTGTGATGATAATCATAAATACAGTCAGCACTTACGACGAATGTTATCTGAGGTAGATTTTCTTTTTAATGGCAGCGCCACGTGCAAAGGACTACCAATAAGTATTTAATTTGAGCAACCTTGATTTAAAATAATCATGAACGAACAACTTTTTTTACAAGTAGCAATATATATATATATACCGTCTTTTAAATCCCCCAATTATACTCAGCACAGAAAAATGTTTTGCGAACAAGTAAAAAGCCCTCATAAACTAAAAATGCAAATAATCAGTTTTCAAGAGAGACATCGCATTTAGACTGTTGTTCACAAAAAAAAAAATGTTCGTTATAGTTTTCAAGCAAGCTGGACATTCTCAATTATTTACATCTATGAAACTTGGCTTTATGAATTACTTTTCAAGTCGTAATCAATGGAAAATCTGTCCTTCGCACCTTTACGTCTGGCGCAAATTTTCACCAAAAAAAAAGTAGAACACTCAAAATACTTTTTTTTGTACACATTTGTTACAGTGTAGCCCAATACTTACCACGAGGAATAAAATGAATCGCACACAATTTCTCTTTACTGTACCCCATTTTATTCTCATTCTCGCTTTCTCTCTCTCTCTCTGTCTTGTCAAAACACTTTTCATCTATTTAAGCTTACAAATCATTTCCCCAGCCCATCTTCCCACTCACTCCCCTCACCCCAACATCACACTAGACAAGGCACGTAAGCTTTGCCTAGGATTCACAGTCGAGGTTCATAGAATCTCTTTATTACAGCAGCCCCAGAGCGAAGCCCCATATTCCCTAACCATTGCTGCCTTTTAATGGATTATTTCTTTTGAACAAAAGCGGTCAGAAATGATTCTCCAAGAATTATTTTCCTGCAGACATACCACGCGTGTTTATGCGTGTATGGTTGAAATTCATATTGGGTCTGTAACCTACAACCCTCTAAGACGTCCATGGCAGTATAGCCGGTAAGGGCCTGAAACACGCTTCTCACTTTTCTGTATATGACATCATTTTTTTCATTCCACGTAAAGGGTGCAAGAATAAATAAAAACTAATCCGATAATATCAGCTACGATTATAATAAACGCCTATTTTGAAAAACAGCCCCATATAACCATTGTTAATCTTTGCAGAAATTTATTTGCACTTATTCTTGTCTGCTCCTTTCTTCGTGGTGGTGGTGGTGGTGGGGGGGGGGAATCACTTTTAGGTTTTTTCCTTGTTAGGGTCGCTCTAGGGCTACCGTAAGCACGTTAGTAAACGTGCCTTACGACGTCATATATGACGTCATGATGCTACACAGTAGCTACCACGCACTATAACAGAACAAACCGTCGAATCTAACTTCGAGGGTGCAGAAAATACCTGCCTTAAAAAAATGAAGTGTAGATGCTAGTGTCGGATTTGGTGTTAAGAACAACTAAAAACAAAACAAAAAGCCATAACATTCGCAACAGCAGTCATCATCGCGAACCGAATATCTCATATATATATATATATAGCATCTAGCACTTAGTAAAAGTATGTTTTGACGCTCAGTCTCCGCAAAAACGGAAAAATCTCAAATATTTTCTCTTCCAGTTTTACTGACACGCATAAATTGCTAAAATAGTTACGCAGTCTGTGAAGACAATTCAAACACAGATTTATGTACTGATCTATTTATAGTAATGACATTTAAGTATTAAAATTCTACGGGACGGATGACGCCTTTGACAGCACATCGATTATCAAAATATTTATCAAAGCAAATCTCTTTGTACTTATATTCTGCACCCTCAAAAGCATTGCTTTGAAAGATCGCCGGAATGCTATGTTATAATGAATTATAGATTAATACATTTAACATTTTTTCTCAAATATAATGGAGAAAATGACTGCACAATTTATCGGTGGCTTACATATGTTAAAAATTCCTCAGATATGTGGTAAACTGAACGACTGGTGGATTAGAGTAATCTGATATCAAAGCTTGCAAGCAACGTGATGTCATTAAAGCGCATCGATGCGGTTGTCAAGGCTACAGCCAGTGGAATTTTGCTTAGGCATATGCATATCCTAAAACGTCTTTCAGGAGCTCCCATCAACACTGGGATACTATTGTTATAATTATTAAAATGAGGTCACGATGCTAATCTTTTTGAGCACAGGTGAAAATATAGACACTCGAAGAAAAACGAGTTATTCAATCAGATTTTATGGAATGCATGGGGATCTTTCTTTATCCATAAAAAGTTCAGTCTTTTGCTCCTGGAAATAATTTGGCTTAAAATTAAAAACATTTGCTCGCAACATTATAAAACCAGTTTCTCACAACAATAAATCAAAAAGATGCTGGGAAGGCAAGAATGTGAATGTCGTTCATTGTCAGCATGGAGCTGGCCCCCCCAAAAGCCGAGCATCTTCCTACGCCACTGTGATGATATCACACAATAAAATTCGTGTTCTGTGTAGATGTGCCGCATTTGTTTTTTAATCCTTTATACACGAACTCAGAAACCATCCCCCTCTCTTTCTCCCTCTCTCTCTCTCACACACACAGACACACACACACGCGCGCGTATGTATCTGTAGATATTACTCTTTCAAAGGGTGATAAATCGATGTCCTGGCGGCGTCGAAATCGCTTTTCACAAAAGGAAACAACAGTTCGCCTTCAGTCCGCCTGCCAGTGCAGTAGTCTTGACTGTGCAGACGACACATTACGAAGGCTTAATTGAACGCACTGGAGAGGCTGTTCAAAGCAGGTGTGCAAAAGATTCCTCCAGAAATCTTGAACAGAGTGGCCTTGTTTGGTTTGACGGTGGGATGGATGGTCAACGCCGAGAAAGGCAGAGGATTGTAAAATGTCACAGCTCCGTGGATGCATTACGTTTGCCGTATGCCTTGATGTCATCAGCGTTCCGCAGAAATGAAGTAACTGTGGATAACCAAAGGTGAATTTGTTAATTTTACCTGCTAGTGCATCTGTTACTTATCTGTCTGATTAACTATCGATCTAATTATACGCGCGCGCACACACACATGCGCGCGGACTGACACACAGAAGAAAAGGTAAATAGCCACAGTTTTTTTGCAGTGGAGGGCTACTGTGGATTGTGAGAAACGGTACCTATGGCTCTTTATTTCTGATACTCTCACTCTAAAGCGTGCATAGGCCTTTCTTATATTTGTCTTATTTATAATGTCAACATATTTTTCCCGTTCTAGGCAGCTCTTGAAACTGTTTTACAACTCAGGCTGCCCACTATTTTGGAGACCTGCATACCATTCTTGACAATAAATATCTTTCAGTCTATCTCTAAATTTCCTCAAAAACAGTTTTTCATCCCCGACTTGCTGAAACAGCCATACATGACCAAACCCAGCAGACGACAGCCCCACACGTATTTTGGAAACCCAACTCCCGAACCCCCGACTGTACAGTGAGTAAAGAACATCATACGCCTTTCTCGAGTTCCTCGTGCTTGGTAATCTCAACAGGCGTAACCAGAATTTCATGCATTTGGTGGCAGATACAATATACAAAGGAAACCTGCCTGTCTCCCCATATACAAGTCTATTCGATGATTTCACTGAGACACCTAAAAACCTTTGGCACGCAAACAGGTGGACCTTTTTTACTGCAGGTATTCTGTTTAGACCCCATATTTCAGACGCATACAACAGCATAGGTATGACCTGTGTATCGAACAGGTGTGTGTGTGTGAGAGAGAGAGAGAGGAAGTGGGAGAGGGATATTTTAATACGTATTTGTTTGACGACATAAGGTTACGTCTGTCAAAATCATGACGTGAGAACACAACTAAAGACGTAATCAGAAGGGCCGCCTCTCCGCCTACAGGACAGGGAGCGCAAGAAGACCACTGAGACAGCTGGTATTGTGCGCTCAGTAGGCGAAATCAAAGCCTTCAGTGTGAAGGGTAAGCAGGTTTTTTTTTATTCCTTATGTTAACTAGAAAACTCCGTACACGCAGACCATTTACGATCACCACAAAAAAAGGGGGCTAGTTATGACAATGAAACGGTGTGGTACAATCTAAAGAATAGTCCATTTTCAAGTTTCAAAATGAACATCTTTTGCGTGTACACTCAATTATCTAATTCTGCTGAAATCGCAAATGAACTAATCATTTCCAGATCAAATTTAAGGCATAATGACACGATTAGAAAAGTGGAATATTAAGGAAGCAGTTGCTATTAAAATCAATTATAAATACAGGAGAATGTGGTGATGTGCCTGACTGACTGCTAGGAAGGCGTGCGGGGCGGCGAATTTTTTTTCCGCCACCTTAAATGGAGACAGAAAAATTTCAACCAATCAGAGTGGACGAAAAACCTGTTCCAACAAGTCAATGCCACTCGAAAACAGTGGCTCTGCACTAAAAACTAATTAAAACTAATTATTATTAAATCTGCTTAAAATCGGGACAAAACAATTTATAATTTAAATAATGGCATGAGAAACATCTCGGTGCACCTTATTGTGTAAATTAAATATATGTGGGAAAGTTGCTCAGATTCTTCTGCATGGTCTGTTTATGTGCATTAATTATCTGAATAAATAGAAAGTTGTGCCAAGTGTGGTAGAAAAAAAGCAAAACATATCAAGGTTTTGTTTTTTTAGATTGTTTTGAATCATGACGTTTGCAACAACTTGATGTGCCTTCACGGTGTTTTTCTCTCCTTTGTTTTTGTTAGTTTTACGAAACTAACCGTTTTGCACCACCTCATTTTGCGAAGACAAATTTTTCGTTCACTTTCTTTGGCTGAAATTTCCCTGTCCGCGTTCAAGGTGGGAAGAGCAATTTCATATATGAGCGGTGGTTGATAATTAGGCAAATTGCACCGTTTGTCCGATCCTCACCATATTTCGCAGGAATATTTGGTTTGAATATGACTCGGTCGTAGGCTTTTAATAGTTGTATGTTGCTCCAGATTATGTTTATTTTTGGTATTTATTTTCTCAATTCTAAGATGGCTCCAAATTAAAAGGAAAACAGTACACAAAACAAATGTTGACAAACGTTGCCAATATCGGGATTTTAGACGAGAGAAAGCAAAATATTGGAAGAGACGGGGATCGAGAGAGAGAGAGAGAGAGAGAGCTGCTTGGCGAGTAATATCGTAGCAATTGTTATCTCTCATTTCCTCCAAACTTCATACCTCCTTCGCCGAACATGAGCTGTCAACCTGTTAGTCTATGGTAGAAATAGCAATAGGACACGTGTTTGTTTTGCTTCATTACTGTCGGTTTGCTTGTAGTCTTTCGTGTGCAGCACATTGAGCTCTCATGCACACGGGAAAATATTGTTTACAAATTTCATCATCATCATCATCATCATCATCATCATCATCATCATCATCTCCACACATGAAAATTCTTGACTCACATGAACTGAAAGAAAAAAAAAATAATAACATTACATATGGAACAGTAAGCGACAAAAGAAATCCCCCCAGGCTAATTATCATAATATCTGTAAGGAAGTGTCGTCGTCACCGTTGTCGAATCGAGAAAAATAAACAACTACTATCTGCAGACCGCCGTAACTATTTGTACACTAACACACCTTCAGATATGAATTAGAATTAACATCCCAGCTATCCCGTTGGTTGTAGCCTTTAGAAAGTATCCATGTATATTTCTTATGTCTGTATTATAGACCTCTTTTTGTATTGTGATGTTTGTATACGCGTGTCTAAAGAATAAAGGGGTGTCATTCACTCATATTTTGGAACCGAGTAGCTTGTACCCAGGAAAAAAATGCGTCTCACTAGAACTTTGACGAAGTCACGTATCAACGAACACTATAAACTGGTTAATCATATATAATCAACGAAGTAGACAGCCTTATTCGCATGCTTCGCATTCTTTAAATTAAAATAATATGCAATATAGACAAACAAAAAGGCATTGTCATTTCTCTGCCCTCCTATCACAACCTCCCCAGATTCTGTCAGGTGAAAGTGAAGAGAATAACGCAGACATAGCGAGGAAGAACGAGAGAGAAAATGGCAGAGTGGAAAAATGTTGAAAGACTCCAGTCTTTTAGAGATTTAAAGAAGCTAGCTGATGAACACCGCATGATGGAGGAACAGGAACTGGATCGTCAGAAGATATTGAAAAGATTCCGCCATCTGCACCGCTTCAGGCTGAGCTTTGGACGAAGAACTGCCATTGCACTGGGCGGCCAACAGAGATGGTAAGGAGTGATGTCTGGTTTGGATACATGAAATGCAATGATTTTATTGTAAAAAAATAATATCTAAGGTACGTTATGTGGGACTGGAAGGTATTCTTGGGATACACCTGGGTGGGATCTTCCGTCTTTTTCTTAATTGCATCTAAAGTGATAACTCTGGTATTCTCTCAAATACTTTATGTTGGTTAAAGTTGTTTTTCTCGGGCTTTGCATATAAAAGACTTGGGTTTTTCACAATAATTGTCCATATAAGAAACTAAGAAAAAGCATAAGCATTCAGCAAGCACTTTTGTCAGATTGGTAGCCTCGATCTGTTTATTCGCAAGAATCACCAACAGATCAAAAAGTGCTTGGAATACTTGGGGTTTTTTAAGCGTTAAAAACCTGCATGCTAGTAAACATTGAACTTGAATAAATACTTCACATTTGGTTTGTTAGCGTTAAATCATAGAATGCCATAATTACGTTTTATGTTTGAGAAAACCAATCAGTTTGATGCAGATGTCAGTATTACGGACTTTCATTATTTTGAGCACCGTAATATTTGTTCAAAAGACATTTCTAATTTTAAAGTCATTTGATTAAAACATCGTTAATCTTGGATAGTCAGTGTGTTATAGAGCGTTGTACATGTTTTTGATACACTCTCTTTATGTCGCCACCCACTTCCCCGCTCACAAAAGTGTGACCTGGGCATATGATTGCAAGATAACGATTCTATATGATCCTTGCTGTGTTACCGCGCCATAGCTGCCGGTTCGGACATTGAACCCAAGCGTGTTGAACATGCAACTCCTTGATTCAAAACAAAACAACCAGCAGGCACTGGCACCAAAGTGTGTAATGCAATATATTTGGCAACTTACTGATGATTACACTTGAAATTCAAGACGATGCTTACACCGATTATTGCTTTGGGAAAATCGACTTCAGAGTAAAGTCCTGCGCTGGCGGGAAGGGAGTGAGTTTAAACAATGATAAAAACACTGAAACTTACTGTATTTGAGATCAGCATCCATTTTTTTTCTTTTTAGTACAGCACTTTGAGCCTCCCTTTAGTGGTGAGAAAAAGCGCTATACAAATCAACTTTATTATTATTATTATTATGTGCGACTGACTGTGAAGTGTCAGCACCTGACGTCATTATCTCGACTGTCATATTTACGTCACATTGTGTTGCTGTTAGCACGTCAAGAAGAAAGACACTCGGACTGACCGGACACGTCTCTCTGTGCTCAAAAAGTTCGAAGGAAGGGATTGGTAGAAACAGTGCAATAAGGCCATCTTGTTTTGAGGGCGTTATTTTACAGGTTATTTGTTCTTGCTGTATCCTCTTCTTGAGCGAGATATCGTGTAGATTTTGGCTTTTGTTAAGGAAACGTTGCCTTTGAAGGCGAAACAAAAGTTCGACTTAAACTGTCTCTGGAAGCTCATGGAAGCTGCAACTGCTTGGTAACCGTGATCGTTCAGATTTTACTTCATTCAAATATTTCTTTCGTTACGGTTCCAACTGTTTCAATGCATTAAAAAATATATTGAAGAGCAAAGCATTTCAAAATTCTTCGCCGCAAGGCACTGTGCATCCGTCTGAAGAAAACTATTCTAGCCCTTCTTTGCGCCAGTATAGACGGCCATAGTTAGCTCAGATCTCCTGTTAGCTCTTTACTTTTTTCTGTTTTCATTGGCGCACCAGACGAAGCAAGGTCATATTTTTCTTCACTACCTTGTGACAAGACCTGATATTAAAAAGTACTTTCAGTGACAAGACGTGATATTAAAAAGTACTTTCAAGGAAAAAAAAACCCAAAGAGGCCCGGGAGTTATTCGTTTTTCTGTGCCGTTCAACTCTGCAAGCGCTAGTGGACAGTGTCGTTGACGGAAAACCCAGAGCAATGTGGCAGAGCACAAGCGAGCTGGATGTTGTGGCGGTGGCGAGAGAGAGAGAACACGACCTGATGATCCAGAAAGGACGTCAGCAGAACCGGATTGTGATGTACCACAACGCGCCTACTAAACGTTTGATGAGAAAACATCAACAATGGTAATTTTTGTTGTGCAGTCAAATAACCAGAAATGGTAAGTTTGAAACTACAAAGTCAACAAAACTGGTAACTTCTAATACTGTTGAATCTTCAAAAAGAATAGCTGTAATGCTGAAACAAAATGATATTTTGCAAAAATTGTCAAAATTAAAAATGGAACTTATTTTGTCATTTATCTAAAACAGTAAATCTTATTTTGTCAACCCATCAATTCTTATGAACGAACCATCAAAAAGAGTTATTTTTGTTCCATTGTATCACAAAATTCTGCATATTCGCCCCTCCCACTCCTTTTTTTAAGCGAAACGAAATGGCTTATTTCGAGGTACGTCACTGCTGTTCACTTCATATTCCGCCCCCATATTAACTGTGCCATGAGAATGGTTTGGTTTGGAAGAAAATGTGTAACTTTAGAAATTAACGTGTGAGCGTTTTGTATTTTTTAAGATAAGTTTGGATAGAAAGTTTTGGGGGATCAGGGTTTCACATGCCTATTGCTTATTAAATTTAGCGGTTCCTTTTCACTGTGCAGTATCCAGCCGCTGTCAGGGATATATGGGGCATTTTGTACACGTTGCAGCTCAGCTGTCCCCATTCCTGCACATTGTCTCCGTTGGACCTCCTTTTGTTGTTGTTGTTTTCCTTTTCCCTTTTTCCCCGTACACTTACTAAGCACGTATAAAAACTTTCGCTTTCCACACTATGAGACATTTACTGCGCACATGTAAGAAACTTTCACTTTAGCTTTCCATGTTATAATACAAGCACATATTAATCCTGCCTTAAAGCAGCTTTTTCACGTACTTCTTAGTACAACATATGCGAGGTTCTGCTATATTTTAACTAATTTATTTTAGCTTTTTAAGCTTGCTGTGTTAAGCGTGTTCAAGAATTCTGATTTATCAAAAATTTCCCTCAATGGTAGTGACCGGCTGACGCTGTTGTGGCTGTCCTCTTACCTGGGGCAATCCTTTAAAAGTGGCTAGGAAACGGCCGATATATCTCTTCAGAGATAATAAAGCGTCGCGGGTTGTCTGCCGCAGGTACGAGTGCCTAATGAAGGAGAAAGACGACTGCTTGAAAGCCCTGAATGTAGCCACCGCCAAGGTATACCAGACCTCGGACGACCGATGCAGCGCCATCCTTGAGCAGTTGATCACCGAGTTCGACCAGCACGTCGTCGAGATCAAACAAGCCAAGTCGGACATCGAGACGCTGGAGCTAGAGGTCAGTACGAGATCAGCCCCCACCTCTCTACCGCTTCCTTCTCATCCTCATATTACCCCCTCCCCAAGCCTACTTCCCTGCAAAAACGCTAGAAATGAGAAATGAGAATCTAGCTCTAGCTGGAATGCGGCCCGTCAAACATCGGGCTCTCCGAAAGGCCAACATAAAAGAAATATGAACTTGAGCTTGGAACTGCTGGCAAACGTAGTGCGGACACTATATTTTTTTCACAAATTTTAAAACCTCTGAGATAGGATGTGGGTACAGGTGGATTGATTTCAGTGAATTGACTCGACAACAATAAAGACCTCAGCAAAGAACGAGGTTTTTGAGTTAATGTGAATGAGGCATTGTTATAACCAAGAGCCTGTTCCGTGCCGTGTCTTGAAATGACGTTTTGACTCTTTTCGAAAGGCTTCTCGTCAACGAAGGTACATGTATTCGGTCAGATTTTGAGAATTAATATCAGTTGTAGTGAATGTAAGTAATTTATCGGAGCATAACTGGGTATTACGGTAATGAGGCAACGATGGGAAAAGGTAAGGCTTGGGCTGATTGTGTCTAGACAAGTAGCATAATAGGGGAGAAAGGCAGAGCAATAGTGCACTCCTGACTCTGAAATTAAAGTCAACATTCAAACCGTTATTCCGTGGGCGGTACGGATAAAGATAGCTTCAACAACTTCTCTGTTCACAGAGGTTTGGGGAAAGGGTCTGGGGAAATCTATGTCCAGAAATCTGAATATTTCCTCTGCCTTTTCATCGTTTGTGTGTGACGCTTTCTCATCGAAAACTGACAACATGATGTAGTCCAGTGTGAAAAAACCCAGGACCTGTCAAGGTCGTCTTCCTTCTTTTTTTCAAATTTATTTTCCTTATTTATTTTATTTCCTTTCACGTATTTTATGTGTGACGCATGTTCCGCGATACCCGCAGATCAAGGAAGTGGACACGAAGATTCAAAACACCCGCCTCAGAAAGTGGGATGTGAAGGCCAAAGATGGCAGTTGGCACGCCACGCCTTCCTTGTCGTCCCTGAGGAACCACGAGCGGGCGGCGCACCAGTACGGCATACAGCTAGCCAAAAACCGCCAGCAAGGCGCCCTGGTACACCACCTGAAGCTGGAGCACGCCCAGCTGGCCAAGAGCCACAGGAACCTGGAGAAAGAGCTGCACAGACTCAGTGCTGATCTCGCAGGTAAGTGTGTGTGCGTATGAGAGAGAGAGAGAGTGTGTGTGTGTGTTCGCTCTCGATCTTTGATTAACGCATCTCTCGCCAGTCTTTCCTTTTTTAAATTATCCAGATAATGTAAGTAATATGTGTAGAGATGTCCCAAGTTCCAAACCCAGTATCAAAATAAGCAGAAATCGTAAGCAGTTACAGTTGAGGAGCTGGCCACAATTACCGACTTTTGGCGGACAAAGCACACCGAATGGGCTGTCTGAATGGACAACGTGCCTCACGTCTCAAAGTTGGGATTAGAAATCAAGCGAGGGCAGCGCTAACAACAAGAATGATACCCTTCCACCCCCAACCCCTGTTAGGGTTGCAGCGCATCGGCTAACAGATGAGTTGAACGGAAAAAGCAAAAAAAATAAAAAATGCTGTCGCTGCTTAGGAGGAAATGTCTGCAAACCAAATTTCTTTACATAAGACTAAGACATATGCCTTTCTCTAAAGAGACTAGCAACTGATCTAGCAGGAGGGGCTAATGTGGATTCAGTGGACACTGCGTTTTCCGCTTGTGGAGCCGCCTACATGTGCATTGTACGAACAAAAGTTGCGACAGTGACCCCTTTTCGCTTCGCCCCTTTCCAGATTACATTAATGTGGTGACGGAGACGTACAACAAAAAGGACTCCAGCAAGCGGGCCATCGTCAAGCTGACGGAGATGATAGATCGGACCAAAACTGCATTTGACAACGAGATGCAGGGAATAGACATCAACATGGACTTCCTCAAGCGTCTGGAGAACTTCATGGTGGCAAAGAATAAGGTCTTGTGTGTAACGCCAATTGTCATCCCCGTTGTTTGCCTGCCGGTTACAACAAATTCAGCATTAAAAACAAGGATCAGATGCTATTATTTGTTTAAAAAAAGTTTCTATTGTTTACATTAGATGCTGGCTTTTGTGTAAAATTATATGAAACATATCAGCACATATATTGACATAAAGGCGTCTCACAATGATGAATGATGTAAGATGGCCGCTCCTAGGTTGTGCGACGTCAGCTGCTCTGTTTTCTTCTTCAGACTGCAGACTGCTCCAAAGTTTTCCATTGCTTATTTGTTCTGGAATGTGCTTACGGTCTGGTGAATATAGATATTCTTGCGTGTTCCTGTTGTGTGCTCTCATGTGCTTCGTGCGTCTGACTCCAGCTCTGCCGGTCCTTCCAATGGCGGATGTAAACTTTCGTTCGAGTTACTCTCGTGAGTTTTTGCTGTCTTTCCTTCTCCACCACAGCTTCCTCTGACCTTCTGGATTTGCGAGTGCCTTGACCTTTTTGTTTTCCATAGAGATAGTGCAGGGCGGAGATCAAAGACGCTTTCGTCATAACGATCTCCCGCTTGATTCTGACACCATTGAGATCTAGTTCCCGCGTGTCGATCGATAAATACAGTAAGATGTTGACGATGTGTGGCCAGAAGACTATCTTTATGCCTGACAACATTTCTACCTTATTTTTTCTTTCTGCCCTTACCAATCCGCCAAGGTTTTTATTTTTGTCAGCGCCTTGAGCTGCTTAAAAGAATCTATGGGGCACCAAAAGGGGTATTTTCTCTAATTTTCTCTCTCTAGCTAGAGAATGCATTCTGTAGTTACAGAACTAATTGTGACAGTTGTTACTCATTGATTAATGTGCATCATCATCATAAATCACAATACCTTGACTGGTACCAGTTGACGAACGATTTATGTTTGTCTGCTGGTTCTGGTCATTGAGAATAACTATATATAGACGGATGCTGTGGTTGTCAAGATTTGTCACTTAGGCCTGTCTTGAGCAGTGGTGAACAGCTCCTGTCCACTCCTTTATGTCTCAAGCCAGTTGTTCCTCTGCTCGTGCCAGGCAACGTGGCCAAACCACACTATGTTGCACCACTTAATTGTTGTGCAAAGAATGAAAGCACGGACCTTCATTACGGTGAATTAAGGTCCGTGATGAAAGTACAGTATAGCAGTCATAGCATAGCACAGAAATTGTTGCATTCTCGGAAGCCAAATACGGTCTCAAACAGGTCCGAAGTGTCTCGGTTACAGAGTTGGTTGAGGGTTTTCTTTTTCTTTTTTCTTTCGAGGGCACTGATTGGTTGATCTTTGACCTTCTTGCCCTCTGTGCAAATGAGCCAGCCTCGTTCCGTACAGAAATCATTCTGTAGTTACAGAAATCTTTTCCTACGCAGAGACTTGAATTGTATAGCACGAATGCATTCTGTAGCTACAGAAAGGAATTGTATATATAAAATGAGTCGGCTAGCAACTTCTGAGTATCATGTAAATGAAATACTTTGGTTTTTCTCTCTCTAGCTAGATAATGCATTATGTAGGTTTGGAACTCATTTTGTACGTACAGAACTTATTATGTAGGTACAAAACATTCTGTACTTATAGAATGCATTCTGTAACTACAGAATTGAATTGTATAAATATAGAATGGATTCTGTAACTACAGAATTCATTCTCTAGCTAAAGAGAGAGAAAATTAGAGGAAATTCCCCTCTTGGCGCCCCATAAGAATTAATGTTTTACACACGTCTTCTCAACAAACATATGTACACTTGAATAACAGCAACCACGCTAAATTGCAGTTATGAAAAATAAGCCCATTAACGGGCTTTTGCTATGAAAAACAAAGCTTTTTTTTATTACACTATGATAGTAACGATAACTTTAAACATCCACCTCTCTTGTCATGATGCCGACGACTAGCGCACACAACACTTTTTTTGAGAGTAGTCATGTCCTAAAAATAAAACTAATCAGTAATAAGTCTTCTAGTGGAAAAACCGTTTGTAGACGTTAGGGTCATAGAAAAAAAAAACTTTTGTCGTCTCTAGTATCGAGCCCAAGAAAGGGAAGTAGTCATCGTCAACATAAAATGGGATAGGCACGCTGAAGGGGTAACGAAGGTGGGACTGTCCCTTTCAGCCCCGGGAGAACGAATGGATGGAAATGAGACTGAAGCTAAAGGGACAGTCGACGGCAGCGGAGAAGGAGAACATCTTCTACGAGTCGGCCCTGACTAAAATTCGCTCAAAGCTGGGAGAACAAAACATGGAAATGATTATCAGAACGTTTGTGGAGCTGGCCGAGGAAAACTACATGCTCTTCAAGAACATCTCTGAGACCAGGGAGGGCGCGCAAGCAATGCAGGTACGAAGCCCCGGCCATTATCATTTTCCACGTAGGGCTCACATTTGTGCAACACGTATAACCAACGATTTAGACCCACCCTACCATCATTCCAGCCTGGGTAGTAAGTCTACGACTGAAATGTAGCTTTGGTAGGGTCTGGAGAGGTCTAGACAAACCTTTCCAGAAGGAATGGCTGGGGGCTAACAACTGATAAAGTTATCACAAATTTATCTGGAATGTTAAAATATTGCTTGCTCAAAGTCATCAGAATCAAACTCTTAATGTACATAGAATCTTTCGAGACTGTGTGTATGTGTATGTATGTATATCTTTATCAACGAAATAAATAGATGTGATGATACAGATGTGTTGCGCAGATATTGCTTTCACCGCAGTCACATTCTGAGAAAAGCACCATAAATAACGAAGTGAAATATCCACCTTACCCTTCAGCTTTTTTGTTCTCTTTCAGTCACTTCGTTTTAAAATCTTTTTCTAAATACTTTGTCCAAGAGCACAGTTTGGTAAGAGCTCTGACGTTTTAAAGCGAATTAGCGACTAGTTTTCCTTTAATGGGACGAAAACTTGGGACTGACACCATGACCAGATTTCTCCCTTCTTCTCTCACGTTTTCTAGTCAGATCAATTCTGTTTGTTTCGCGTGCTTGTCTGCGCGCGCGCGTGTGTGTGTCTGAGAGAGGGAGAGAGAGTGCGTGTGTGTGTGTGTGTGTGTGTGTGTGTGTGTGTGTGTGTGTGCGTTTTATGCCCGTGCGTGTGGCATGTGTGAGTTTTGTGCGTGCTGTCTGCGTATGTGCTAGGGCCTCTGTGTGTGCGTGTGCGCGCGTGTGTGTGTGTGTGTTTAAATGCATTGATGTATGACAGGTGGAGATTGACGAGCTTATGGAAAAAATTCGAGTTCTAAACGTCGACATCAACGAGCACGCAGAGGAGGCGTTTGCATCACAAAAGGAACTGCAGGAGAAGATTGACACTTGCAGCCACCTGTGAGATTTCCCTATCCCCGGTGCTACTCAATATACTTTTATTTCTTAGAATTTGTTTCTTTTTGAGAATTGTCTTTTCAACAGTCTTTTCTTCGTGCTTCTGGGAAACCATCAAAACAAGGAAGAACTGACAGGGGAAATCTAATTACTTTTATGGCACCTTCCTGACTCGAAAAGGCTACACTTTAGAATGTTCGTAAATGTGTGGTGTTTAAAAAAAATAGTATGAAAATGTATTTAAGAAGTACTGCTCTTACAAATGCTCTCTTGTAGCACTCAGAGAAGGCGACTCTAAAGGCTAATATCGTCGAACGTTTGGCCAAGCTTGGCAAAGTTATGTGTAACGGACACAGTGGCTTGGGGAAGAACTTTCTGTACACGTGAAATTTGTTAGCCAATACACTGCCAATACACAGGGGCACGTGAAACTTTGTAGTCAATACACTTTCAATACACCGGGACCTCGGGACTCTTAGGAGGTTTGACGTTTCAGCACTTGGCTCTGTTACAAACGATATACACGCCACGCTTGCCACGTCCAAGTAGATGATGGCTGTCCAAAACAATTTACACAATAAGTTGATGCTGTGCTGAAGAAATTCGCCTGCCATATAACGACGGGGAACCAAATGAAGGGAAGGGACGAGTCCTTTCCACACACACACACACACAGTGAATGCATTTACCAGCATTCGCATGGCTTGCATTGCGGACTGCATTTACCGACATCACTCTCGAACTGTATCGGAAAAGTGTAAAAGCCCAACGACATTTTAAGGCTGTTTTTCTGATGCAGTTCACCCATCCCACCCCGTCCCTTGAAAAACCCTCATCTGATTCTATTGCTGACATGTTACAGATTCACTTTATTGACATTTTAGTTGTTATGTGTTAGCGAATAGGTTTTTGGTCGATAAAGTTTGCAGAGTAAACTAATGTAAAGTTCTAGCTGACCTCCAGATTCTGACTCCGACCATGCACACCTTTCCCTTCGGTGTCCGGCAGGTGTGAGGAAAAGGAGACCTTCATTGCCAAGGGAGACGGGGTGATCGGGGAGTACATCGAGGGTGTCGTCACTCTTCTCAGTAACTTTGGCTACACCAGCTTTGAAATGGAGAAGCTCACCGGCACCTTCCGCAAGGTGGAAGAGCGTAATGTAAGAGACATGCTGTAGACATATCACGTTCTGAACTCTGTATTTTGTACTGTTGAACACGTACCATGTAAAGTTGTATCTGCGCCGTGGACTTCTATACCTGTACCATGCAGGCTAAAAGTGTCACGGACCAATGACAGAAGACGTACAGCAACCGGCGAAGAAGGCACCATGTAGCAGGCTGTCTCGAGTTAGCTTGCATAGATTGTTTCACAACTGAGCTAGGTTTAGGAAAGTGAAAGATTGTAAGGAATCAAAACTATGTATTCTGCTGCCAGATGCTAAAATAGAAAAAAAAATTCTTGTAAATATTGCAGTTTTTCCCGCGATGATGCTTTGCAGGTGCTCGTCCTGATGAGCGAGATCGAGAAGTACGTGAACAAGCTGGCCGAGATCCAAGCCTACGTAGAGTACAAACTCTGGGATTGGCAGCGCCGCAACAGCATGACCCCCATCCCCGTGGTGCCCCTCCCCCCGCGCCTGCATGTCGTGCACCGCTTAAACGTCGTGCCACCTGAACACAAAGGTGACGATGATCAAATGACAGAAGCCAGCCGGCGCCCGCTCAGTCGCTTAGAGGTAAGAAAATTTCATCATCATCATCGTTGTCGTCATCATCATCATCATCATCATCATCATCCGTCACTGATGCGTTAGAGAAACATCACATAAAATACAATGCTCCTGATGTGGCAAAACGAAAGTTCTGGAAAGATCAGAGACTTGCGGATGAGCCAGAGAAAAACAAAAATATATCCCGGTAATGTTCGATCTTAGATCTTCAAAATTATTTTATATACTAAACTCATCCCAGTCGCAGAAAAAATGCGCCAGGTTAGATCCTTAACTGTACGACGGGAGCGCCCGTTTTCTTCATGCATATAGACAAAAAAAATGGTCTTGTTTGAAATCTCTCGTAAGGAGTTTACTTTTATTCCAGTATTACATTTACTTGAACACAAAACTTTATTTGCATGCCTGTCTAGGTTCATTCGCGAACATCCAGCGCGCAGTAAGGCACCTCTAAAATTACACAACCGGTTGTTTGGACGCAAATATAAAATCCCCGATCAACGGAAGTGAAACAAAGCGTCATCAAACTATTAAAAGATAGTTATAAAAGGTATCACAGAACACTGGGTGGCCTCTGTGTGTAATTGACATCGTGTGCCTCGCTTGCGACTTTTGAAACCGCCATTCATACGCGCAATCAGCGCATTAGACCAGTAGGGAGGAGATTGCCACTTCATTTCACGGGTTGCGGACCCGCAAACTGAAGATGAGCAGAGCTCCCTCCCACGAGTATGCTCTTGATAAATTGTGTAATGAGTGCGCGGCCTCTGCGTTAGAAAAAGAACTTATTGTCTCTGGTGGTTGTACGCCAGAAAGTGAAATATTTATTGGCGTGAATGCCAGTTAACTGAAGTGATTTGAAACATGTTTTTTTTCTATTCACGCCGATGTTTTGCTTTGTAGTGCATTCTTCTGCGCTGTTCACTCTGTCAGATGTCAATTACTCTCAAAGTCAAACTGACAGCACTGTTCAGAGCATTTCAGAGCATTTCATTGTTCTTCCTTTGGCAATATTCTGTTTAGTAGATGTTACAGGAAATTACCAGAGGGTTCATTCTTGGTTTGTTTTTGTAGGAGATTACAAAAAAACTACCAAAGACTTTCTGTGTGATGTAAGCTACTCAAAATTTTTTTGTATTTCTTCGTTTTTTGTTGTAATCTGGTCGTGAACAACTGACACCGTATTGCTGCCCTCGCACAACAACGATAGTTGTTTGGGAATTCATGTTAGTACGGTATTTTTATACACTGGGATTAGTGAATTGGTATATTTTATATTAATTCTTTTTATCGTTCGAATAGGTCCTTTTTGAGATTACATTATTACTTCATAGCTGTGTCGGTAATGCCTATTTACTATTTGTAGGTAGATGCAAAAAAAAAACTCTTGAAGATACTCAAGTTTCCAGTCACATGGGATTTTTTTTTTAACTTTTCGAGACCACCCCCACTCCCGCAGTCTTTAGGTTGGGTCAACTCACACAATATTTAGATGTGACACATTTGTCTCACAGTTGTTATCACGTGACCAGCACGTTGTCAAATAACCTGAGCTCGCATTCATGGCCGCCTCCAATTTGCCCATGGATAAAAGGACCCTAAGTTAGGTATAGAACTTGGGTTTAAGCTGACAAGAAAGACAAACTACCAAATATTGAGCCACTGAGTAGTGAAGTGAAACATACAAATGAAAACTAAAAACATTTTTCAAATGCATAAAAGTAAGCAAGAAGCTCCTGAAATTCACAATAATTCATTCTGTTCATATTGTGCATGTACGAAATACAATTCAATACATCTTTATTGTCTATGTCTGTTTAACAGATATAGAAATTTGTCTTTGTTTGGAGATCGAAAGCTATGTACAACACACAGTCGCATTCCACACATTCAGTTACTACACTCACTCTTAAATCCCCTCCTAGCAATAATTGTCTTTTACACACACACACACACACACACACACACACACACACACACACACACACACACACGTCCGTTGTCT
Source organism: Marisa cornuarietis (assembly GCA_004794655.1). Classification (NCBI taxonomy): domain Eukaryota; kingdom Metazoa; phylum Mollusca; class Gastropoda; order Architaenioglossa; family Ampullariidae; genus Marisa; species Marisa cornuarietis. Next base: position 6,334,340 of record SMMW01000627.1, read on the forward strand.
CAAAGCAACCACGCAGTGCTTCGATCTTGTCCTGGGACCACGGGGTAAACTCCACAGCTTAAGGTTTAACAGTTTTCATCTTTTGTCGATATCTCGGGATGATGTGAATCCCATTGTGATCGGATCTGCCCCGCGGAGGCCTGCATGTGCTTGCATAAGCACTTGAGAGAGAGATAGCTGTAACATTTGTCAAGCACACGACACCTAACATGCTGGTAGAGGGAGGGCAATTCGTGGCTACGATCACAGTTTTAAAGTCGTCGAGAATAAAGACAGCCTGATCGGTGAATCTATGCAAGGCCTTGTTGTAACTGAGTACTGTCTGTGACTGTCACTTGTCCAAAGTCACTTGGCAAATAAAACGGCCGAAACGAGACAGTATTTCACATGACATAGCGCTAGTTGTTTCACAAACGGTAAACTTCTTGACCCAGTTGTTGTTAACGAATATACAAAGCCCTCCGCCTTTTTCCCCCCGTCTTTTCGCCATCTCCATTATGTCTAATTGTGAAACTCTCGATGTGGATGTCCGTTATTTCGTTATTCAACCAGGTCTCTGTTACACAAATAAGACTGCTACAGTAGAGCCGGCGTTAGGGGGTGGGGGTAGCAAGGGCGACCGCCATAGGCCCCGATCCTGATGTGAGCCCGGCGTTAACAAGTGCACCGTCGGGATGTATACTATTGTAATAAATCTGATATGGTTATTCATTATTCGTAAGACATCCAGCACTTTTTATTGCCCTGCTACGTATGTTGTGTTGGCTACCAAAGGCCCGCAATATTTGCCCAAGGCCCCGCATCCCCCCAGCACTGGTGAAAGACGACTGCGTGTCAGTGGAGGGGGCGTTGGTCAGGGTAGTCAGTGGCAATGGTAGTGGACAGCCTCTCCACCGCACCGTTCCTTAGAATTCTCACTACTAGATCCTCGCTTCTTCTTTGTCGTCCTCCTTCTTGTGTAGTCTCTGGTTTGTTGACTGTCAGGTGCCGCAGTGTACTCGGTCCAGTCAAGGCGTGGTAAATCAGGTGGCGGGACTCAGATACTAGGCTGAAGCGCAAGGAAATACGCGAGAAAAGCAAATTGTCCGCGATGCCAGCCCTTAGCTAAGATGTCCGGCGTAATCTAGCGTGGAAAGGCTAAAACCCGTCGAAGCAGCGAGAAGCAGCACACAGGACTCCCATGATATATGAAAAAAATTGAAGTCATCCATTCTTGCATTCCTACACTACCAGCCACTATTCAAAGTACTTACGAAGATACGAAAAAGTAGACGCAGAGTTGGAGCTCCCTCAACGGGTTCTAATCGACAAGAATCGACCCCCCCCACCCTCTATTAATTTATTGCCATTTGGAAAGGATACAACCAGCAGAAAAACTTAGAGCACCCTGTCTACTGCGATGTTTGATTCTTATGGCGTCTGCTTCGCAGACTATGACTTCAATAAACATTTTATATATATATATATATCTCAAACAGCTCTGAACCATTATATTTGCCCACTTTATTTAGTATGTCTCGAAAACGTGTGTGCTGACCCCCGCACAATTAGATCAATTACAAACTCAGTCATATCTACCCTACATTAAAAAAAAACTACCGAAAGAGACCCCATTTCGAAAACAGTATAGGCTGGAAAAACGGTGTGGTAGGCTATTAATACGCGGCTTTACCGGCTATCTGCGGGTAACAGATTTACGCAGTCGTGGTTGGCTAACAGGCTAGGTAAACTTAATTCATTAATACAAGCCCTGTACATTTATCACAAGGCCTTTACGTTTTGTAACAGATAATGGAAGTAGTCGACCGTCATTTAGAGAATCGCCCTTGCGGGGAAGACGACAGCGACTACCTGGCAGATCCCATCATGACCGACCCCACCGCGGAAGCTATCGGGGACACCCCGATGCAAAGTGAAGTGGTGGGCAAGAGCGTTGACATCTTCTGAACCCGGGCTTATACGTACGGGCGATGCCGCCAAGGTGCGGAGAATGACTTTTTGGTGTATTGTAATGCACAGCTGTTTCTGGACACGAGTGCTGGGTACTGCGCGTTCTCATTTGCACCTAGTTTGAAACTCCGTGTGTCTATAAAGTGTCTGCATGTGCTTTTGTGGTCGTAATACATGTTCGACAAGCTCTTTACAATAAAGAAATATGTTGGTCTTTAATTAAGAAACAATGTTGAGAGGTTGTCGCAAGGAGTTCTTTGCTTTCTATCAGTATATATGTTCACCCCGCCGTGATATAGCCTTAGTTGCTGGCACGGAGTTAAACACAACCAACCATCGGTATTTTCACCCACTCACCCTACACACACAACGGTAAAAATGTATATGGGAAGCGTATTTTCTGTTGTCACGGGCGAAAGGAGGAAGAATACAAAGAGACATCTATCACCATGTCACGTCTGATGTTCTACGTCAGTTTTCCTCCTTCGAGCAGCTTCGGCTTCCTTGACAACTATCAACACGCCCTTTCTTCAATCACCCTTTCACCCAGCACAGGGAACCAAGACTCAGATTTGAATGTTCCTGTGCTGGCAGTTTGACACTGTTTAATCTTGACAGTTTTTTTTAATTCACCACGTGATCTTTCCAAAAGTCTACTATTCAGAAGAGAAGCATTAAGTTCTTACTAGCTGAAATGGTCTCTGTTGGGGTAATCGGTCAGTAAGCGGGGAAAGTACTAGGGAAACTGAAGGAAGTGGGGTGGGATGGAGACCTCAAGGCCTGTGCAATTAGAAGCTCTCGTCCTCTAACGGCCACTATAGGACTTGAGAGGAAGGTGAAGATCTCCTGTCTGAGAAATCTCTCTTTAAAAAGTAAACAGTTATAGAGAGAAATAAACATTAGCAAATTATATCAGAGATCGTAACGATTCACAACAACTAGGTGCATACAGGAAGAAGAACTTTGCAGCAGCATTTATTCTTTCTTCTTGTGAGATGGTGCAGGCTGCATCATACATTTAGTTGAGTTTGTTTTCCTTCGTGAAAGAGTATAAATCACAACGGCCTCCGAGAACCGGCGCGCAGCTGTTTTAGACAAGATCGTAAGTAAATAGTTCATTTAAAATCCGCAATTTGAGTAGAACGTCAGTATCTACGTTGAAACCTTAGTTTGCCATTACTCTTGCCTCCTGTTGAGTTGTTTCGTTAGTATTAAAATCTATCACTAGAACAAATGGTCCATTCAGAGCGCTATGGTGGCAGGCTAAAATGCACTTAATACATCTCTACCACTTTTTTCCTCCGAGACAAAAATCAAAATAATCCAGCAAGTGACGTAAGCGGAAGAAAACAACCCGGAATAGGGTTGTCTGCACCTTTCCCGTCTCCACCGCAGACATAAAGGCTACGAAGTCTCTTAAAGAAATGGGCATTTGAACGGGCAAAAGGAGTCACAAAATGTTCTTGTCACCCTCTCCGTGCCTAAACCGGAGTGAACGTGCTGTCGATCATTTCCCGACCCCACTCCCACACACACACACTTCTCTCTCCTCTTGTTGTGAACGGATGTTTCCCCTTTCTTAAAAACTCTCGGTCATGACACACTGATTTTTAAACACTGTACTCTAGCATAAAGTAACACAACAGAGGATTTGGTGTATTTTAATGTGATGTTATACTACTTTGTCAAGCTGTTCGGTGACAAGTTTAAGAGTACGTGATAATGGCGACATAAATTACACTGCTTTGAAAACGAACGAGCCAAAGTTTGCGACACTGAAAAGCTTAACACATCTGTGGAAACTGTCTGCCATTGTTCTGCTTGCATCACGGAAAACATTTTGACGACCTGTGTAAAGCTGCAGCAAGAGATGGATGCCTAAATAACACTTGAAACTCCAACCCAGATCAAACGTGAAACTAATATTAAATCTGCCAGCAAGATAGCAAAACATACAGTTGTTACTAGCTTGCTGCGAAAAAATATGGGATTTCTTTTTCAAAGAGAAGCACATGTAAATTGACCCTTATTTATGCTTCTGACGGCCGGAGCATGTTCAAAAGCTTCAACCATATCAGCCACCCGACATCTGTAACGTTTCTGTAAAAGAGAAGAGATCTCAATCTCTTTCCAAACACAGATGATAACTGCTATGTTCCAAAAACTATCTCGTGAATGGAACACAATTGGGGGCATAAGCATATTTTAAAGATCTAAACCCTCTCCATGATTTTGCCTTTAAACCTGGATGGGTGCGCCAAGCGCTGTAACGATGGCTCTTTCGTCAGGTTTAGTGGTCTGTAAGGTCGTGCTTCCGAGCAAAACCATGCTGTAAGCTGCATGTGGAGAATATTTTGTAGGTTCAGCGACAGGCGTTCTTACCCATGATCGTATAAGCCTTTGACACTCAAGCTCGGTAAATCTCTGGGCGAATAATTAAGAGACTAATGCGTTTTTTAAAATATCCGTTGACTAGAAAATCCACGTGTCCTTGTTATAGACCTTTCCGATAGTCTTTACAATGTACGGCTCAGGTCGCTGATAGTAGTTAAGGTAATGATTATATTGTTTGTACTCAACCAAATTCGATGTAAAACGTCAAACTTAATTTCCTTGACACTCTGATAGTCCAATAAAATAACAAATAAATAATAAAATTAACGACTAAAATTAGTACTACTAAGAACAAAAGATGTAATGTGGAATCAATGCATTACACAATTCGTTACTTACGGAAAAGTAGTTTGTGTAGCACCAACGCTTCGTCAGTCAAGAGTGAAACTAGCAAAGTCGTCTCACTAGTCACGCCCCACGGACACCCGTTTTTCAGTGGCAACCACCCGCCTTGGCTGCAACCCTGGCTTGTAGCTGGGAGCGATGATTGCCAGCCTTTAAGCCTTTACAGCCATTTATCTCGCCGGAAGTGAGCGCGTGTGGAGAGTGGGTGAGGGTGGAAAGAGGTGATGATTATGGAGGGTGGAGAGAGAAAACAGACGTTAGGCTCTTCCCGTGCCCCCGTCCTTTGCCTCAGAAACTGGTTCTAGCTAGTTACTTTGAACTGAAACCGCTAGCCGCCATAGCCGCATGCAGTTTCCAAGAAGTTCAGGCGCTGACACTAAAGAACCGTTCGGTGAAAATACAATGCAGCCCACGCGTGAAACTGGAGGAAACCCTATCCACTCCCCTCCCCCACCCACCAAGACCATGTCTCAGCAACTGCAGCTATAGTCTCTGTGGGTTGTCATGTGTCATGGAGTTGTCAGAAAGCATTCGTCACGACCAGAGATTTTTTTGACGTTGTCTCCAATCCATTTGCACTAGTTATCGGCACACACTCTCTCTCTCTCTCTCTCTCTCTCTCAAACACACACACTTGCATGAATCAAGGAACTCGGTTGAAGTTATGTCTGATAGTCAGGTTTGCCGGATCGAGTGGGAGCGCCTAGGCAGGAATCGCCAGACAGAGCGAGAGGTTGGGAAACGTGATCACGTGATGACGTCATGTGATTTTCGGCAGGCGCGAGACAGCGAGCCAAAAGAAGAAACTTTTTCGCGAGACTGGGAATTGAGCTTCATGACCCACAGCACTGAGTTACGGGAGGTTGTGGTGGTGGTGGTGGGCGGGGACTCTTTAACTGCAGTACAGTTACGCGGACCAAACTCCGAGTCATCAGTCACGCATGCCTGGTTAAGGTCAGATGGGTGGCACTGTCTCACACCCCTACCTTCAATTTCTACCTATCCTCTCCTCTCCGCCCCCCCCCTCTCGATCGTTAGTCAGTTTCGGTCAGATGACCGCTGGGTTTTTTTCTGTACATGAGAGTTGCACTTGCGCTTTCGATAGAGGGCTTCCGGTTCCATTCCCTAAACCTTTTCCCTCCCGTAATCATAAATCCTCACCATGCCCTCCCCTTCAAACTATTTTGTGATTCGTTGAAACGCCGGCTGTGTCGACGTTATGTCGATGAGCTTAATCAGCTGTGACTGACAGTGTGTCCGAGTTTTGTTGGTTTTGAAACTGATACATGATGCCACGGATGTTTATCTTTTGACCACAGCTCGCCTTGACTTAGTCCCCAGTGAGGGAAAGCGATAAAGATTACTGGTAAGGCCACTCACAACGGCTTTAGGCCCTGGAGAGATTGACCGAGCCGATTTGATGTCCCATTTCATGGAAACGGATTCTCGTGGGCCTTATTTTTAGTCGGCGAATTCCCAGTAAATACAAGCTTAAGGGAGCTTACAGAGCATGCCTTTCAGTCCACATGCAGAAACGACCAGCTGTTGCCGTGAACCACTACAGACAACATTCCAGGAAAAATAGTTTTATTGACTGGGAAAACCTTATTGCTTCTTTATGGATTCAAATCTTATTCTCTATCGAAAGAAAAATAAAGAAAACAATAAAATAAGTAAGAATAATGCACGCACGCACGCACGCACGCACGCACACACACACACACACACACACACACACACACACACACCATTAACACATGCGTACAAAACACGCACACACATACATACATATTACAGGTTACTGATCTACTCCCCTGCTCGCCAAGTACTGGGCCTAAATTTAGAACGCGGTTCTGAGAAAGATGTGTTTTCTCTTAACAAAAAATCGCAACTTTAACAGCCTTTTAGACGCACTTCCCTGTTCACGCCAACGAATTGTTAACCCTTTAAACATCAACACGAGTTTGCGCAATATCACACACCTTGTGTCTATCAGCTAATAGACATTACTGATCATTATCATTGTACGACACTGTGGTTGATTGCGGGAAGACAGTTTGCTTTTGAAGCAGAAGCTCTCTGCAGCGATGTGCATCGATTTATATTTTACCATTGAAGTGCTCAGGGAAGACAGCAGATGACATTAGAAGTTTCCTTTTATTCTTTTGCTTACATCCAGCTTGGTTTTACAGTTTCCCTGTTGTACTTCTGGGTATAGTATATAAACACGGAATGACTATACATCAATACATCAATTAATATATCTTTCTCATAAGTAGCATGTCCATCTGAACGTGTGTATATGAACGGAGATATTTGATAGCACGGTAAGACCAGTGAGCAACTTTTCTTTCTTTGTATTTATTTATTTATTTTATTTGTTTAATCTTGTTAACGTGTAGTTTTTCTTCCTCTACGTACATATAAACACAGTTCCATTACAAACATCTATATTTCTCAGTTATTTGTGCGTCAGCAGATAAAGATGAATAATTTGATTATGCTTCTTACGAAACTGTACATCGCTAAAGAACTAATTGGTACATTTTTTGACAGCCTTCTAGAAGGTTTGCGCCATTCAAAAACAAACTTCTCTCTTTCGCGCTTATTTTGTAAACAAAGCCTTTATAATGGATGCACTATCTAGATAATTATCACATTTTTTTCTGAAAATAAAACTTAAAAAAAACTTTCAAGAAATGAACACGAGAACGCGTTGCACAAGCGGATGAAACGTCGAGCGCAACGAAAGCAACAGCCGCCGCGAGAGAAAATTTCCTGGTGTAGTCACTGTTTCACTCATCCCGGCAAATGTCTAAATGTAAGCATATTTTTTTAATATGTTTCTAGGGTTACCAAGGAAAATGTGAAATATGGCGCCGATGCAGGACAAACTTTTAACAACATCATGTATAACTGCCTTTGAATCTCAATGTTTACGGCTTTAAAAAAAACCCACCCCAGTAACGTGTATTTTAGTACAGTCAGTTATGCGTCTTGTGAACCTGGTGTATGGTAGCTAGAGGATAGTTGGGTAAGTATTCACAGCTATATTATGCAGGGGCTTGAAAACAGACAAATACCTTTCAACATTTTTAATTCTTATAAAAGAAATCTAGACTTGGATTGCTTATGTGTGAGTATGTGTTCTGAATGACCCCACCCTTCTCCGAAAAATCTACACACTTTGAGAGGTGTTGTTATCTCTAATATAGTTTGGTTTTGAAACTTGCTTGGCGGAGACAAAATCTGACAAGCATAAATAACAATTTAAAGAATCTCACCTGAAGTTCAAGAACTACATCGTCAAATTTATATCTGCCGAAGATAAACATTTAGAACATCTGTGACTTTTAAAATTACAACTGCTACATGCTACCTTTATTTGTATTTTTGTGGGATTACTCGTGATTTTTTTTTTGGTGGGGGGACACTGAATATGTATCTGCAGTAAGATACTATGCAAAGGAAGAATAAAAATTTTTAAAGACAAGGGAGGCTACCTTGGATGCAGGCTGTTTTTTCGGCATTGCAGTTATCTCCGGTGTTTCTGAGAATCCGTACTCCGTAAAGAAAGGGTCTTGCAAACACTTGCCGCTGTCAGAACCGATCTGTCTTTTGGCCTCGGTGCTATCGGTCCAAAGACCTCGTTTATCAACCTCCGAGAACAATTTAAGGGCCATCACTCATGGGGCCTGAGTTCCGCGTTATGACTTTATACAGTGTAGGTCCGCGATTATTTTTAGAATATATTTTCTAACCTGTCACTCCGGATTTTTTCAGCACAAGCAGATAATTTCGTTTTTTCCGATTTTATATTCTGCTGAGCTGAGGTTTGTGTCGCGTTTGTGTGTGTGTGTGTGTGTGTGTGTGTGTGTGTGTGTGTGTGTGTGTGTGTGTGCGTGCAAATGAGTGCTTATGCACCTACAAATTATTTCCTTTTAAAATTGGTATATTCAAACTTCAAGTCGAACGTCCATGGTAGGTGCGATGCTTAATAAATTTTATTTTTAAAAGTACCCAGTGTACAAAGGGGTAGGAATGACGTGAGAGTAAGTCTTTGACATGGGGCAACATATATAGGGAGCTCAAAGACAAGCGTTTAGATTCTAAAATTATAAAGTGGAATTTTCCAGATTCTGCGGCTGTTGTTTTATCACTGGAGCCATAATTATAAAGGGGTGGAAAATGTACCCTGAGATAAAGAAACCAAAAAATGTAGTGCCCACTGGCTAAACACTGCTTTATAACTTCGGAAATAAGACGCATTTCTTTGAGTTCCCAATTTTGCCCTGGGGAATCGTCTTACTCTACCTTTCTAACTACGGCCCCTGCAGACTAGTAAGGGAGCAGCCCAGGGGAACACACATTTGCAGTCACACACGCACGTGTCTACGGATATTTGTACAAGCTTTTGCTGTGAGGAGGATGGGGGTTTGGGAGAGTGGACAGTGTTTGGAAAGAGAGAAAAAAAACAAGGGGGAGTAACATGATGTTCTGAAACTTAACTTTGTGTGCACACACACACACACGCACGAGAGAATGTGTGTGTGTGTGTGTGTGTGTGTGTGTGTGTGTGTGTGTGTGTGTGTGTGTTAGTTTTAGACAAAATGAGAATGGTAGAATACACGCACGGAGAAGTACCGCAGTAAAATCTGTGAAACTGTTTGTCGGAAGTACATGAATAAGATTGGAGATCATCTGTAGACCTGTGTAGGAATGGGAAATTCTCCTGAGCGTGTTTCCCATTTTATAGGGAAAGCCCAAAAGATTTAGTAGCTGTCCTACCTACGCAGTCTCCACTTTTCTTCCTTGCTTAGGTTACTCGAGCCATGCGCGTGATGCGGTAGACTTAACGGATGTGCGGAGGTGTTGGTAAGAAGAGGCGGGGTGCACCAGCACGTGACCTCCTACATTGGAGCCTGTGATGGGAAGTGACGAAAGTTGCCAGTCACTGCGGCGAAATAATAAACGAATAACACTTTCCTGCCCCCACTCTCTCTCTCTCTCTTGTTCTCGTTTTCTCCGTTTTCTCGGCTTCTCCGCCTTTCACTTTCTTTACATTCCATCAGCAACTTTATTTCGCTCTTTAGTGTCCCTCTCCCTTTATCTCTTAATTCCTTTAGCATGCTATTCGATGAAGATGATGATAACAAGGAGGAGAATGACGACAACAATGACGACGACGATGATGATGAGGGTGCGCCTTACTCTGACTGGAGAGATCATGGCGTTCATTCACACACACACACACACACACACACACACACACACACACACACACACACACACACACACACACACACACACACAATTAAAGTGATTACTTTTCTTACTCATGACAGTATTACTTTCAAAAGCCATACACCGTACTTTGCTCTGTCAAGTACGAAACATGTAACACAAGTAGCATCACTCTCAGGGATGGTCACAGAAAAGAAAGGTTTTAATGACTTCTTGAATGATTCTTTATTTATCTCAGTAAGCTCGTCAAAGCTATCTGTTCTCGTTCTTGTGTTTCTTTCCGTCTTTCTTTCTTTCTTTCTCCCTCTCCCTCTCTCCGTGGGTGCGCGCGTGCGCTCCAATCTCATTTTTTAATCTTTCATATCTTCCCTCTAAATTCTTCCATTATCTATTCTCTTTTTTTTCCTCGCCCTCTCTTTTTCTCTCTTTTGTTTAATTATTTCAGCGTTCCTCTACTCTCTATCTCTCTTCTTCTCTTAATTTTCTTTCTCGATATTCTACCTTCCTTTTCTGCTTTTGCCAAACAGACCTGAGTCCCCCATCTTTTCTAAGTAGTGATGGACTCGGCCTGGTTAAGAACCGTGTCCTTTCTAATCGAGCTTCCTTCTGATTGCTTCTTATTGGCACTGAGTAAACAACAGGGGCCATAGATATGGAGTGAGCGGCAACGTGGAGAATTCTAGCATATGTCTTCTTTCTAAAATTATAAAGATGTATTCAGACCCTGAAGATGTTGTTTTACTCCTGGAGCTGTAGTTAATAAGCGGTGGCAAAGGAGAGCCCTGGGGATAAGAAACATGAAGTAGCGTCCGCCGGATTTCGACACTGCTATATGACTTCGGAAACAAGATGCTTTTCCTTGAGGTCCCCATTTTACTTACTCTCGCTTTATAACTACGACTCCAGGAATCCGGAATACGACGAGAAAGTTTAAAAGAATAAAACTAATGTCCCGCTATACACGCCTTTTTTCCAAAAATCTTTCATGTGAGGTTTTTCTTCTTGTTTGTTTGTTTGTTTGTTTGTTTTGACATTATCCACAACTCCTCCTCGGCCTCCAAGCTACCAAGAATTGTACTTCGTGGTCTTCAGAAAGTTCAGTAGCTCATCACGAGTTAGTGGTCTTTCTGTGGCATCCGGTGGCAGCACGGTCGAGGAGATGGAACGCTCGAGGGGAAGATTGATAGCGATGCTGCCAGCCCGGTCAGGCTCCACGTATTCGTCATCGCTGAGGGAGGGGGGCGTTATAACCACGTCGCGGATGGGCTTCGTGGTCGCTGGTTGGCGCTCCACCATCGACACCCTGCGGCTGGCAGTGATTTCCTCTTCCTCCATCTGGGCAAGCAGCAGCACGTGCTCGAACTTTTTGAACTTGTGGCACGTCTCCACTAGCAGAAGCTTATCCAGGTGGCGCTCGATGGCTGCCATGCATCGCGTGATGTTGCGTTCGTTCACCTGCAATTTAAAGTCCATTTTGCGAACAATTTTTTCTCCCCTCCCCACCCTCCAGTTCACCCTTTTTCATTTACTGGATGTATAGTCCTTCTTGTTGTTGGTGTCGGTTACAGCGATGTCGGCAAGGCAACAGCGAATAGGGCAGCTGGAAGTATTCGTTAGTTAGCTAGAGTCATGTTAGTTAGGAGGGAGCTGATAGCCGGGTGGTTAAAGCACTGGCGTCGGAACCTAGAGGCGCGCAGGTTCAATTCTCGTGTTGTGCAGTGAACTCCCCCCCTCTCTCTCTCTCTCTCACACACACACACACACATCTGTCGAAGAGAGGTTGGGGAAGTTAAGGCAGCGGGAAAGAGTTTTGGATGGGCACTATTTTTACTAAATGCTGCCCTGAAATAGGCGAGGGTTCTAACGTGAAAAACGGTAAGATCATCATCATCATTCCTTGACTGTACTAAATGATTAGATGGTCAGTACTAGTCACCGGAGGGTTGTGGAGAAACCTGGCTAAAAGCAGCAGCTGAAAAGGTTTCCCCGTAAGTCTGTCTTGGGCGGTGGTGACTAGTCCATTCCTTCACGTTCACCATCCAGTTCTTTCTCAATCTGCCTCATCGTCTATCGCCCTCTTACACAGTGCCTTTCCGGGTCACATGGCCGAACCAGATTAATTTACGCCTTTTGGTGTTGCGAGAAGTGTTTCCTGGTGCAAAGTCGTTGGTCAGGCGTCCCAAATAGACGATACGGAACAGTTTTCTTATGCACTTAGTCTCGAATGCATGGATTTTCTTTTCGGTATCAGCAAGCAGGATTCACCTATCCCAGGACGTACAACCTCTGCTTGGTGTCGGTGATACTGATGCTGTTGCTAAAGCAGATCCTGTCCAGCCTAGCCATTGTTGCTGTCGCTGATGCGATCGTGATGCGACTCCCTTACAGTGGGTAAATCCCAGGAATTAAAAACCTCTTCACCTCCTCGAGCTGTACTCCATTCGGGTAGACCATTCGGTGTTGATCATAACTTTTCTCTTGTCAGTTCTGGTCTCCGTCCCCGTATGCATTCGCGCTGTCCGTCCCTCGGTCTGTGAGGTCTTGTAGTTCGCTGCCATCAGATCAGATTTATTTGGAAAGCAAATGAAGCTTATGGGCCTCATGCTGATGAAATAGAAACGTGATGATTGCGAAGAGTTTTTTGCATGATTTTTGCTGAATATGAGACAGGAGTCATCTTTGACACACGCCCGCTGTTGTCCGAAAGAAGTCTTCCACTTGACTGCCGAGGAGTATTGCGCTCAATGAGCTCTTGTATGGTATTTAGATGATTTGTACGAGGCTCTCTTTGATGTTGAACTTCGACATTTCCTTGTGCTGGACTCAGATGTCTCTTAAAAGTCGATAGAAATATTGCAGCAATCATTTTGGTGTTTTGCAATCACTATCAGGTTGGACTGCTTAAGGTGTATGTAACTGTTCTCCTGCCTGCTCTGAAGCCAGGCGGCTCGTCTGCTAGCAGCTCCTTGGCAGTCATGTTGAGGCGATTTTACATCATCTTAAGCATGACTTTGCCTGGGTGAATAATTAGGCTTATAGTTCTGTAATTTTGGCAGTTTGCTGTTTTCTTTCTTATGACGGCGTCCAATTTTGGGCCACTGTTTCTTTTTCCAGATTCTTTGACAGAAAGCGGTAAGGGCCTTCTCAGTTTCTTCCCAGCTTTTCTTAAGCACCTAAACCTCCATTCAGACTGCATACAGCTATCTCGACCTCTTCTCGTATGAATGGAAGGTTTGCAGGTTGGATGGTTGTAGTCTTGTTGCTTTGGAGAATGTTGGGGATTATCTTCTTCGGAAAATTCATAGGTTATTACAGTATTCATTTCATTGGCTTAACAGCAATGAGAAGTTGATTATTGTTGTCTTCGATTACAAATGTCTTGCGTTACCTGTCTTGGTGAGCGTCTTACGTAGTTCACAGACTTTTTTGTTGTCACCCTTTGTCCTTCCCTCGTCTATTTCATGGCATTGCTCTTCCAATTTTAGTGCAGTTTCCCTAAGCTGCCTTCATCCTCTTCCTGAGACTATGGTTTTGAAGCGAGGGCTAGTCGTTGCCCTGGCGCAACATGAGGATCCCGAGGACAAGCGTATTGTCTCCGTAGTGTTCAGACACCCCAGATGTAACTTTACTCATTGTCCTGTTGTTCCAAAGCAACGGAAAAGGGTAAAGTAATATACAACAATATTTGCAGAGTCTGAAAACTCCTCGAAGACAAGATGCTTGCCCTTGTCTTCCACACTTTAACTTTTACGGTTAACATTTTCTTCTTTTAATAAGTACGGGCTTATGTCGTTGATCCCTTCCTTGGGCGACTTCGCACTTGTTCTTCCTCTCTTTCTTCAGGGCCTTCCTATGTTCACAGCGATCTAATTCCTCCCTCGTGACCCAGGGTTGTTTCTTCTATTTTGGCTCTTTAATAGCTCCTCGGATGTTGAGAGGGCGACTGTGTTGAGGCTTGGAGAGTGGGGCGAAGTAACCTTCAACTTGGGCGTTGAAGATTTCCGGAACATTTGAGTCCTGCAGCTTTCGCCAAAGAACCATGTCTTCAAACTTGGGCTGTTTTGCTTGTCGTAGAATGTTGTTCAAGATTTTGTTTCAAGATTTCAAGATTCTTTATTTATCTGTCATCCTCTAATGGTCACTGAGATAATCAAAGTATATACATATATATTCAGTATGATTTACTGTGGAATAATCTCGGTGGTCCAGCTCTGCAATACACTCGAAGGTCATGCTGATCATTCGGCTAGGGCTACTTTTGTAAGTATACTACATAAAGTCATGTCACTCGCTGACACATTATTTGTGGTAAAGAGCATCCACACGCCTCCTGCACCTTCGTCTGCAACATACTTCTTAGACTCGGCAGGCACAATGTAGGAACTGAGACCTCTCTCTACACAGGAAGCATCTACAAGGTTCGAACGTTCAGCTTTTGGCTCGACCAAGGGGAGGGAGGTAACAATTAAGCTCACGCAGTGCTGGCGACCCTAGTGGTCATTCTTCTACCCCAGTTGTCATTCTTTGCCAACTGCTTTCCAACAAGTACCCTATCCTCCCTCCATCAGGTTAAATCATTTCTTTTCTGTCGGACGATGAAAGTTCGGCCTTTAAGATCCTGGGGTTATATGTCTCCTCGAGACACATCCTCTAAACACCAAGAATGACCGACAGGGGGTTTCTCCGAGTAATGGCGTTCTCTTGCCCTACAGTGAGAAATCACCATAAAGTAGAAACACGATCCTATCAAATAACCGGCCACCCTAGTCCCGTAATAGCATCATGCGTATAATTATAACTTCCTCAGTACTGCTAGATGCAAAAACATGATGATTAAACCTTCTCCTATGCGGTCGGAAGTGTGTTAATGTGTTGTGGAGTGAAAATCTCCAGCAATGACAGCCTTCGAAACTGTAACAGGTGATGCTTTCGTATTTTTTTTTCAGTTTTGTTTTCGTTCTCAGAATGCGGATGCAGCTAACAGGAAAATTTAACAGCAAAAGTTTGCATCTTTGCTCTTGCTCTTGTTTTTCGTTCACCCACCACTCCACTCTTTGCCCAGCATTTGTTACTAAACCCCTTACTCCATTGCTTCCGCGGTAGAGCATTACCTTATCTTAGACTGTGACGACCTTTGACCTCGATCTTACCTTCTCGTGGCGGCCCACCGTGTTCTGTATCGCCTGTTCCGTGTACCCCATTTTCAGCAGGATGTCGAGCACGCCGTTGATGTAGTCCTGGATGTTCTCCTCTGCTTTCTCGATCTTCAGTTCCATCTGTAACAGCGGATCTATGTTCAAGGTCTAGCAAGTGAGTAAGTGATACTTTTGCGGGCGTAGTGCTTCCCACCTTCTCCATTTTTGATGAGTCGAAAAAATGATCAGGGACAGGACCTTGTCCTGCTGAGGGCTTGTTGACTCGCGTAAATAAACTCAATCATCGAGCAGAAACGCGATGCGGTGAATTCAAGAAAGAAAGACGGGGAAAAAAGATAGGAATATAGGCTTATACTAGATCTTATGTAATACTGTATTTAATCTTTTTTTGTATATTCGTACGTCTAACATTAATGCACTACCTTGAACGTGTGTCCACTGAAATTAATTTTGCCCTAAATGTACTCGCTTTTAGCTATTAATTTATCTACATAGATAACATAATGTTCCTTCTTTAGTGTGAGTTCATCTTTTTCTCTCTTTGTGTTAGATGGAGAAGACTACATTTTTTTACGAATAGTTGTGTACGCTTCACAAGTGTACAAAAAGTCAGCTTCATCTTTGGTGACATCTGTTTTATTAAAGGCTGGACAGCATGTTTGAATTGTTGCATTAAGTCCAAACCACCTTTTATTGGCGATAAGACCCTTGGTTTTTGTTGTCAGTCTAGTTCAGTAAACTTCTATGCCATCTGGATGTCATAAGTAATAAATATTTCTCTAGCTGCATATTATCACTAAAAGAAATGGGACCACCATTGATATTTTCATGTCTACGTTGGCTACCAAACCGGAGAGAGAGAGAGAGAGAAAAAGGAACAAACCTCGCGGGATTTTTCAGTGTACGAAGCGATCGTTCCGTTGATCTCATTGGCACGTTTGATGCTGTCTCGCTCTGTCTCACTCAGTCTCGTGTGGATCGTTGCCTCCTCAGCTTTCATCCTGTCATACTCTATTCTCGTGTCGTCTAACATCTCCTGCTTGTCCGTGAGGGCTTTGAACAAGTAGAAGTTCTCCTCCATCATCTCGATGAACGATTTGATGATTTGCTGGAAATGTGAGCACGAACGCAAACCAACCAAGCATTCACAACACACACACACACACACACACAGAAGCACGCTTGCTCGCGCGCACACACACACACACACACACACACACACACACACATAGTAGCACATTCGCGCGCGCGTACACACACACAGACACACACAGACCAGGAAGTACAGCATCCGTTCGTTTAGCATCCTTTTCAAAGCGATATTCAGAAGCTGAAAAATTCGGAGAAATCAGGAAACACATTGAAACAAGCAGGATAACGATTCAGTTACTCTGTTTAGGAAAGTAGCAATGTTCAGTCTGTCTTTGGCACAAAGTGTGAAGGAAACCTCAGTCGTTTGAGAAAACAGTCACCTCCTGAAAGAGTGAGAGAAGGAAAGTGCTTGCATCCCAATGATGCATCATCATCATAAGATTTATTACACGACTACCAAAAAACAAAGCAAAACATTGTTATTCTTATTACTTTTCGGCTATCAAAAAAGCAAAACAAAAAGTAAAATGAACAAATAAAACAAAAGCAGTAACCCCCCCTCCACTCGCCCCACTGAAGTTTCACATCATGATCTAGACACGGCGAGAAACGAACCCTGAGCCCCGTCTTGCCCAGCTTGGCTTGGATAACGGGCGAAGCGGCGAGTTTCCGTATGCTCCGTTCGTGGTCCAGCTTGCGTATGGAGCGGTGGTGCCTGTCCAGCAGCTGACCATAAGGACCGCCCAGCTGATCCGCGAAGAGGGCGTGCACCTGCTCCAGCAGTTCACCGTACACGTGGGTGCGGTCCTGCGTGGCGCGCATCTTCTCCCGCAACATCTGCTTCTCCTTGGCCCGCGGGTCGCCACGCGATTTTAGCTTCTCCACGACGAAGTTGTGCAGCTTCTGTGTGACATAAAAACACAAAGACAGGATATCGTCTGCCATGGATGGATGGATGGAAAAGAAGGAGAAAGAGACTTCATCGTCCGGCGAACTTTAGGGTCGTCGTCGCGATTTTGCTTGTCAAAGTAAGTCGATCAGCCTAGTCCTTGGGCAAAGGTTGATGGTAAATCATTCTTATCTGTGCTTTCCTCGCCCTTCAGTTATCCTCCCACATTTGCGTTAATACAGGCGAGGATAACCAAGCAGAGCAGGTAGTTAACACAGTCGAGGATAGCCAGATAAGCTAGGTATTTAATACAGGTGAGGATAGTCAGGCAGGGAAGATAGTTAATACAGGCGAGGATATCCAGGTAGGGTAGGTATTTAATACAGGCAAGGATAGCCAGATAGGGTAGGTAGATAAAACAGGCAAGGAAAGCCAGATAGACTAGGTAGTTAATACGGGTGAGGATAGCCAGATAGACTAGGTAGTTAATACGGGTGAGGATTGGCAGGCAGGCTAGGTAGTTAATACAGGCGAGGATATACAGGTAGAGTAGATATTTAATACAGACAAGGAGAGCCAGGCAGGGTAGGTAGTTAATACAGGCGACGATATCCAGGTAGGGTAGGTATTTAATACAGGTGAGGGTAGCCAGGTAGGCTAGGTTGTGAAGGACCTGCAGTCGAGCAACGGCACTGGCATCCTTGTCTCTGACGTCACGTCACTAGCATCACTACCTAGCCTGCATCGCTAGTTTGCGTCCTAACAAACAACGACAAAAACTTGCATCAGTGAGCTCGGTGCGTGCGTGCGTGCGCTTTGAAATGCGATGCGAAATTAATTTACGCGGTCTCCAGCTTAAAGCCCTCGGTGAAGATCATTTCATGCGCCGGGTCATGGAATGTCATTGTCCTCGTAAAAGGAGAGAGTACTGTACTAACCAAGGACCTACATTCATACATGAAGGTCTGTGGTACTAACCTTGATGCTGTCGATCTTGTTGTCCAGACAAGCCATCTCTTTGTCGAAGGAAGTCTGTGCCGAACGGTGATGTTCAGCAAGCTTTTGCTTTTTCAGCTTGACAGTCTGGATGCCTTTCAGTTTGACTGACGATGTTTGAATGTGCTGGGCAATTCTGAAAGAGATCGCGTCGACTTCTGTCTGCAGAGAGTCTAGATCGTTCTTCATTTTGTTGCGCCTTAACAGAAGCAAGTCCACTTTGTCGCGAAGATCCTTCAGTTCGCCTAATTTGAGGTTATATCTGTGTGTCTCAGCCTAAGAGAGAAAAGGGCAGAACATGTGCAACAAATCAAAACACAATCTTTCTATTCTTTCTATTCTCCCATAGACTACATTCTCTAAATATTTTGTTGTGTTTTTTCCATAGTTATTTGGTGGGGACAGAGTTTTCCAAACCAACTCTCCTTGTACCTCATTCTGTTTTTCTCTACATTTTTTTAACTTTGTACCTGTACCCCCGAGGTATGGTCTTCGTATCAGAAGAAAGGCAGGAGAAACCCCCAGAACCCGTAATTATGAAGCGGAGAGGTCGTTGCCCCGGGGAAAGCATCTTTTTCTATAGTTTTCCTTATTTTCCCAGGGTATCTTTGCTACTTTCGTAACTACAGTCCAACGCATAAACAAGGCAGACCCTAGAGGTCTGCTAATAACCAGAGCGGTCCCGACTGGATTCATAATTCTTCCATTTTCTCTCTTTATTCGTGTCTTTCCCGAAAACTAGACTTGGACAGAGGTTAGGATTCGCCCATTCTGACCTCAACCAGTCGTCGTAATCATTATCAACATGTCTCTCGACAGTCGTGGAAACGATTTCATTCGTCTCACAAACCTTCAACTTGTAGAACACGGCACTGGGTCGGGAGTCTCCGTACTTGATTCGCCTCTTTTTCTCGGCCAGGACCTTGGAGCGGCGCCAAATCTCGTCGTCCACGTTCTTAATTCTCAAGCGCAGGTCTCCCAGTCCCGTCGTCAGCCGCACGTTCTCCTCGCTGATCACATCGTACTCCAAGAGGATGTTGCGCAGCCGCACTTCGTCGCCCTTGTGTTCGCGCTGCCGCCGTTTCATGACGGCGAGGTCCGCCCTCCGCTCCTCGTTGTCGCGCCGCACGTCGTCGAGCAGTCGTTGCTGGCGGCTCAGCAGCAACTTGGTGTGCGCTGCGTGCACGTGACGACTGCGTTCCACGAAACGAAGGCGCGTCAGCACCGGCCTTCTGTCCGGCTCCTCCGCCATCCGCGCCAGTCGCTGCTGGCGGAACACCAGCAGGCGGTGACTCCTTAGGAACTTGCTGGTGGAAATAGCCATCACCTTCAGCAGGCGCTTGCCCTTGCCCTTCACCGTGCGCGTCATAGCTGATGCCAACTGCTGCCAGCGACTGTGATGACTATAAAGCTGCTACCGCGGTTGAGCGAAATGTTCAAATTCTACAATCCTTAAACGAGTGGAGATCTCAATTCCTTTTCAAGAAGGGGAAAGAAGTAAGCACCGCATTTTTTTTCTCTTAAACTAACGTATGTTTCTGTCTTTAATAAAGGCCATGTCAGTTACTCTCTAGCGATGATAGTCTAAGTGTTCGGCAGCTCTGCGTAGTGCTTTCTTGTCGAGCAAAATACAGCGAGGATTAAACTGACGGCTGGCTTAGTGCCTACGTCATCAGCTACGTCAGCGGGCTGCCACAATCTCCGCGTGACGAGTGTGTATCGGTGATAATGTGCGTGACGTGTAGCGGTGATAATGTGTGTGATATGTGGCGGTGATAATCAGCGTGACGCATGGCGGTGATAAATGTCATCATGACAAACAAGCATCTTGTGGTGATCTATGTGATTAGCGAGTTATCGCGAGATCCGGGGCTTTTGAGTTTTGTCATAGACTATTAGTGGTGGGAAAGAACTATAGTGAATCTCCTCACCAGAGTCACTACACAGGCTTAATTGCCTCTTAATTGCGGCGTTTATGCATTCCTTCTTTTAACACGCAACAAACGATCTGCTAGTGGGGTTTTAAACAACAAAAATAGAAAACATATATATTACAAAAAATCTTTACTAACCCAAATGCAACCCAGGATGCTGATCACGCTCACAAAAATAGTTCCCTACAGATCAAACTTTCATCCACTGTCTTGGAACGCACTGTTGGCACCAGTTTTTATCTCGAGATAAAAACAACGGATCCATTGTTCTCTAGTCGTTATCAGCTCCACAGAAAAGTTTCTCAGCTTCAGACGCTGTCGATACACTGTCCATTAAGTTCGCAAATATAATCTCCTCGCTCACCCCTTCACAGCAGGCTTTCACTGAACGAACCTTTTCTTTTCTTTTCGAAAGAGCATTATGTCAGTTGTCACTTAAAAATATAAATCTCTGTATTCGTCTCACAGCAGGCTTTCTTCTTTGCTTTCTTTAAACTCCCTTGGACAGAAGAATCAGGTTCTTTCGTTACTCAAAATGATTTTCGTCTTTTATTTTTCGTGCCACACAGACAAGTCCCATTCTTCTTATTCCCGCTTCCCGACATAACAAATCTGCCCAGACAAGGTGGAGGATGGATGGATGGTGTGCATGTTTTGTCTAATTGTCCTTTTCTAGACAAATTTGAGGGATAAATATTGCAAGATGTTGAAAGGAGGACTTCATATTTTTAATTAACTGTACAATAGCACCAGCGAGTCAATCATTAGTCAGTTTGGACTTTTGATATTCTTCATGCTGGAAAAACTTTATTTGACAATGAGTTGTTAATGTGTGCAGCCAGCAGTGGCCAAGAGAAAATGTGAAGGGGATGAGGTTGTTGAGGGTAGGGGGTGTTGAGGTAAATGTGCATACATGAAAGTAAGAAAGAATGGAAAAGTTATTTGTCTTTGTATAAATATATGTAAGCTTTACAGCAGGTACATACATAGGCTTGGATATATGTCTGCAATCCGTCATAAAAGACATTTTAAGAGGCGTTGCCTATTTTCTTCTTTCCAGATTTTATTTATAATGTGTCAAGCCATATAATACGATGTACATAATCACAGACTGAGTGAATTCTTGCACCCTTGCTAATGTAATAAAAGATATGTCATGTCTCTGTCACACACACTCACTACAGCAAGACTGAATGTCATTATTATTATTAGGCTGATGATGATGATTCAGTATAACAGTGGTAACTGGAAATAGATGCAGTCGAATGACTTGTGCAATCCCCCTCTGAAAGGCCAACTGACAAAGGAACCAACAATTTGTCATTCTCTCATGTTGGTCCTTGAAATTCCAATCTCCTTGACAACAGATGATTCTTAGCTACACATATGTTGTCTTGTGCATGCATGCATGCACGCACAGAGTTCCATTTAATGCATTCATGACATTTTTCTATGCATGTCAATTTAACTGAAATGCATAAAACAAAGCACTTAAAGGCTGAGGAGAAATTAGCTGAGACTGTGTGGTAATAGAGTTTCTGAAAGGCACCGAACTAAGGGTTATCAATAAGTAACAGTAATTGAAGGAAATAAGGGGCAATCACTAAGTGACAAAATGAAAAGTAAGGGGTAGGAAATTTGGGGTGTAACTGAACAGTGTACAGTATGGTTGAGTGATTTCAAAAAACACTTTTAATTAAGACCAAATAGTTGCTTTCTTCCTTAAAAACAGTTGTGTGTGTGTGCCCATGGACATGTGCAAAAGCAACACCTCCTTAAAATGAATGTGTAAAAAAAAATCACATTAAATTGCTAAAAGATTTTGATACAAGCTTAAAAAAGGTATTTTAAAATATAATCAAATACCTAAATTTAAGTTTGTATCATACCCAACCTAAAAGAAGTATGTACATATAAACATAAAAGTATCAATGTTCATAAAATATGTGAATAAATATACCACTCAATATTTACAACTGTCAGTCAGAAAATATGAAAATTTCATAACACTAGTTTACAGAGAACAAAATATTGATGAGGGTATCTATTTACATAGGCAGTCGTAATAACTGAAGCAAACGCATCGTTTCTCATAGATTCAGGAGCCAGTAGGACCAAGAAACAAAAATAATAAATTATATGGTCAGTTTGCCAAGTCTAGTGGAAAATGCAAGAAACATTTTACATACACCAAATGTACACAGTCTTTATGTTCATAAGACAGCCACAACAGCAAGCCCACTGTCATCAGCTGTACAATCAAATTTTGGCACTTATTCAGCAAACACTATTTTTTTCACTGCGTTTCTGCTTCAGAAAGAATGTTACAGAACTGCGACATGTTACTCCATCATCCAGCAAGCAAAGAAAAGGTCTCAGGTTTGCACTCGAATCCCGCAGCAGTTTAGTAATCCAAGCTCATGAGGATGGCAGTGCCACGCTTCACCCAGTGGTCAGCTGGTTTCTCCCCAGACTTGAGGTCTACAGCCACAATAAATGAAGGTCGCCCAGTGGAACCAGCACGATTTGGATAATAATAGCATGGTGCTGTGTAGATTCCTGGTTGTTCAGAGAAAGAAAAAAAAAGAAATGGAGCTTAGATTACTAGCAAAATCATACAATCAAGCTGCTATAATGCAGCAGCTAAATTCTGAATCAAAAGATGAATACTTCATTTATTGCATTTCCCTTTTTCTTTCTTGAGTCTGATAGTTCTTTAACAGGTACCTAATATTAAGTTCTCACTGCTAAATAATTCCAAGACTTTGCCAAATCCATAATGTCTTTAAAACATAACTTTTTTGTAAAGGTTCTTCAAGTTATGGCCATAGGCAACCATGTCAAGTGTGACTGAATGATAATCACTTTGTGGGATGATTGATACTGGTGACAGTGTGTGAACAAGGTTTAGCAAATTCAGAAACTTGTGAACAAGAAAGTGTAAGAATAAGTGAGTGAGCAAAAGTGTGTGAGCAAGAGTAAAAGAAAGTGAATGAATGAGTGTATGAACAAACAAGTCAGTCTACCTTTAGCGAGACCTTAGCATTAATAACACTCTTGGGGATCCTTCTTATGCAGGCTACTGCAGGAACAACTACAAAAGCCTACAGACATGCCAATGCTAACCTTTGCTACTCTTCTTTCTGGCCTCGGTGGGTTTGAAGTGGATGGAAGGCATGGGGCAGACCAGCTGCATGGGGTTGGCTTCCACCAGCACTGAGTTCTTCTTATCCCAGCCTGCACCTTGTAGGTACAGTCCCTTGATATACACACCATCCTGCACAACAATGGAGCATAATCTGTTCACACAATCCTTTGATGTACACGTCATCTTGCCCAACAACACACGATCTGTCCACACTATGTATTGCCATCCTGACCGACAATGCAGCATCAAGAGACGGACTGGAAACATGAAAGTTGGAGAGCAAAAGAGAAAGGAATGAGGAGGTCATACCTTTGGAGGTCCGGTAATGTTGGAGTCGTCGACTGTTAGTACAGTGAACTCCCAGGACAGAGAATCTACTGACACCTGCATGAAACATACAAGACCCCTTTCAAGTTCTGTCCCCAAGTCATGGATGGGGGAAGCATATGTATTTTTATCACTTAAAGCACATTTAAACGGTCCAGGTTGTGTTGCAACACTGACGTGGATACATGATCACTAAAGACAACTCTATATTTTTCAACAAAGATTGAATGTGCTTTAAATAAAAAAAATATTTGTTTCTAACACTTACGCTGTTTTGTCTTGCAGATGTCTGAAGCACAGCTGTCAAAAATCCAGTGGGAAATGTGAAGCCAGACATCCAAAATATTGTTGGTGGATGAGCAGACTGGGCCCACTTTGCCAACTGTTCCATGCGAACAACCAGGTCTCTTGTCCACGCTGCCAAGGGTTTCAAAGAGGAATAAGCCTGGAAACATGAATGAGGAATATATATTAATATATAAGAGAGATCTTCAATGTTTCAACCATCTTTCAACTCCAAATCAAAGCCTACTTCTGCTTGCGCAGCTAAAGAGAGATAACTCCATCTCATCACATACGCTTACCTTTTCCCATGCAGGTGGCACCCGACCATCATAGATACAAGTAAAAATGTTTTCCAGCTCCAGGGTCATGACAACCTGACCTTGAATACCTTTCTCCAGATGTGTCAGGGACACACGGATCTCATCCAACAGAAGGTTGTATCTCTGAATCTAATGACATAAATAAGAGGGGGAAAAAGTAAGAAACATATGGGTAACATAATGTGTGCATATAAGTGATTGGCAGCAGCAAGTTTAAAAGCTTTCCTATACTGCTCTTTAAAGTATGGCTGTATGCAGTAAAGAAAACTAAATTTGCGCTGTGATTACAAGAAACAAGTTGTCTATATCTCTTGGTACTAAAATGCAGGAAAAAAAACAATATAAAGTGACTGTTTGAAACTGTACCATCCATCAGTACTAAATCTTTAAAAGGCATAAAAATACATAGCACAGTGGTAACTTAGCCTCATTCTAGGGACAGTTTCATGTCTTAATCCACTTAATACAAAAGAGACTGTACACTCAAAATAACACTCACTTCTTGCAACAGGACCACATTCAATGGAGAAGGATCTACAGACAAGATCTTTGCAGTGCCCTCGTAGTCAATATTCTCTGGAATCTGCTTGAAAATATTGGCTGCGAGGTCAAGCACCTGAAAAAATATTCAAGAAGAAATTTAGGCAGATCTCCTCTTGGTCTGGTCATCAAATGAAGAAAAGAATGGTTATTTTCAAGAAATCAGTCGTTTTAAGCAATCTTAAAAAGAACAATCTTGTTTTCAAACTATACTTAGGGTGGATTTTTTTTAAGCTTTCAAAAAACAATGATCAATCTTTAACTTTCTAAAAGAAACAACTTAAAAAACCAGGCAGCATTCAAATAGTTTGCCATTATTGAAAACGTCTATTACTTATACACTGAATAATGATAATAGATTTTTATAGCCTTTAAAATTCAATCCCTATGCAGTATAATCTCATAATTGCATTTGTCTTTTTTTTAAAGGAAGATGAGGTTATCATGCATCTAATTCTGAAAGCAGCAACAGAACATTAACAGTGAATTTGTTTCTGATTCTGAATATTCCTGGATGACTCCAGTCTGCCTACAGAATCCACAAATACTTACTTTGTCTTCCCTGCTCTCTCCTGCAGTGGATGAGATCTGTGGCTGAAGTGACAGGAGTGTGTCAAACATCATGCGTGTCTCCTGTATCTGCGACTGGATGTCGGCATTAGGATGCTGCCCGAAGGCTTCAGGGTGGTCCACAGCGGGCAGCATGCTGACGTACTCTTTGTAAGAGGCAAGTGGCCCATCACGGGGAATGTAGTAAGTCGGAAGGCTGGAGACTCTGGTACAAGAAATAAAAACAGCTACTTTTCAAGCTATTCATGAATGAAAAAAATCCATTTTTAAACGATAATTTTTTTGTTTTAAAAAAATACTTTTTATAAAAACTAAGCAATACTGTGTTAATAATGTCACCACCTGCCTACCTTCAAAGGTGGAAGTTAAGTCCCCATGAAAAATAACAAATCAGGAAAGCAAGAATGCTGACTCAATGATTCATCATGACACCAAATCCCTTTTGGGCAACATCAACGGGAAATACATTGACTTGGGAATGGTCTGGGGTGCTGTTTCCTAGACAAGAAAGCCCTGCTTTGGGAGAAGTCTCTAAAACTCAGCTATTGTTTGCAGTTACCTCCACTGATGCAACTCACTTATAGAATGGCTGTGCTAGCACACTATCAGTAAAGAGGTCGTTGATGTATGTCATGAGGAGACGACGATCCCAGTCATCAGTGACATGGCCACCGTAGTTTATGCCAGCTATAAGGTACTTCAGAGCATCCCAAGGGGTTTCCTCATAGCCATCAAGGTATATGCTCAACAGATTCTCTGAAACCTGAACCATCAATCCACAAACACATCAGAACCTCGATCAGTTGATCACTCTTTTCAAAAATTAAAATTTGAGCTGCAGTAACCACATAAAGACTTACTGTCACTATAGTCAATAAAAAGCAAACTTTAATGGCACGCTAGAAAGGAAACACATTCTACTGCCATTTTCTTTCCTTTCACAAACTTCTTAGATGAGCTCCCATTTGGACATGACAAAGTGAGGTGGGATGCGGTGAGCATAATGTAAATCACTCACCTCAAAATCAGAATCGTTAAACTCATACGCAATGTTCCAGCCCAGCATAAGGAATTTACGTCTTTCCAGCAGGACAGAATGGAAGAAGCAAAGGCAGAAAAGCAGTTTCTTATACTTGTCTTGCTTGTGGCAGCGTAAAAACTGTTGCTCATTAACTAGGTTGTATAGGCGCTTCATGTTGGCCTTCAAACCCTGCAAGCAGACAAAGCGTGTGCATCACATCCACTATGCATGAGATTCCTTTCTGGAAGAGGTACTGGCATTAATCAGTAACCTCAGAAGGCATTACATTTATAGTTTATTCAAAACAGTATCGCTTGTTTTACAGGCATGTCCTGCGAAGCAGGCAGTAACATTAATGACATTAAGAGGACTGTTAACCCTTTGCCAGTGACCTTTAACAAGATATACAGGATGCTTCCACAAACTGCAAGTGAGTATATCTGGTGTTTTTGTTTCAAAAGTGGTTAATGGAATGAAACTGCTGCTCAATGATTTTGAGACTTTTGTTGTGAACTAATCATTGTGTAGTTATCAGTTGTTGATGACATTTAGATAATCATTGTTCATTTGCTGGTGGTTGATGAAAGAAAAGTCTTCTTCTAAATGTTGTGTATTGTGATGCATCATGATCATACAATTTTTTGTTTTTTAAAAATCTGTTTAAATTAGTAAGAACTGGGTGTTGGAACAGAAGGTATGTAGATACAAGTTTCTGAGTAGCTTGTAAAAAGTGGGGCGACCATGTGGAATACATCTGTGTATGTGTGATTCTGGACGAGTTTAAAAACAAAAGGTAGTCCCCTAACCTTTTGCAACTGAGGCGTTAGAGACCGCAGTTTTCTCAGAGCCAGCCTTTTATGAGGGTGCTACCCATCTTCTCTTCTCTCCTAGCTTCTTTACCTTCCCCAACCCTCTTTGGAGCCAGGTCCCCATTCCCGACAACTGAGGAAATTAGCTATGCCACACATTTCAGACCACTGCGCTTCAGGTTCCAACACTTCTGCACTAACCACTCAGCTCATCCCAGTGAAATGACTGCAAAGAAAAGGTTAGTAGCTCTTAACACCACCCTTAGTATGACTTGACTGTACAACCCAATTTGATCAGTGGCACTGCACACTTTTGTAGGAGAATTGTGGCCCTGTTTGGGACTTGGAACACAAACCACACAGAGCAAGGCTATATTTCACAGTGAAGAACGTGGTTCTACCTTGGGAGGCTCAGTTGTCATCTTGATGCCTTGCTGCAAGATGGAGATGGGGAACTGGGGATGTGGGGATGAGCTGAGCCAGAGACGGAACTCAGGGTGTGGCTCTTCTACCTGTAGCTGTTCTACTAGTTTGTCCAAGGCTGGCATCCAGCTTAGTGAGAGATGACAGTTGGCCAAGAACACCCACTTGCCCTGTTACATCATGAGAGAAAGGATATAATAAAAACTTCCATGATCATATTACCCATCTTCAAAGCAATCTACGGCAGAATGCACTCAACACTGCTGAAAGTGTACATAAAAAGATATGTGTGAAAAAAGAATTAATACACAGCATTTAGCCATGTGTGCTTGACAAATGGAAAAGAATTGTGAAGAGTCAAAAGGTTAAGACTGTGCCATACCTCTTTCACGCCCTCTTTGATCATGCGGGTGGCGATTGGCGCTTGACCTTGACCTAAAGAGAGGGCATGGAAACGACTAGCCATGCCACTGTTTTCAGCAAGCTGAAGAAGACCGCTGGTCGGATCCTGCCAACAAATTTGCCACAACATTCCTTGAAACAAGACTTTGTAGTCATGTCACACAACAACATCGATGACTGAAAGATCTTTATTGCCATTTTATTTCTGTGATTATGAGCCAAGAATAAGTACCTGAAAGCAAGCTAAGGGAATTGCCTTTCCCTAAAGATAGGGGTTGTATTTTGGATTTGGGGGCTTAGTCTTTACTACAGACGTCCAAATGTGTGAAAATGTTCCAAAGAAAAAAAATGGCCATTTTACACACCACACCGGGAGAAAGGACAAAGATGAGAGGTGTCTTGGTGGTAGAGTCTTCAACAACCTGCTGCATGTCAAGCACAGGGGGCTCAACAAATCGTGAGCCAAGATTGTTGACAATGAACATGGTCACACAGAAAGAAACACGGTCGGGTCTCAGGGACCTGACAATCAGCATACGCTGCAGCTCGTTGCAGGCATTGTCCCACTCACCTGCATACAAAGTCATTTGTCAGATGACACATTTCAGTTTTATATGCTCAGTCTATACAAAAAGTAAAGTATTCATGCATCTGCTTCAAAAAAAAATTTTTTTTGATGGTAAAATTCCTTTCTTCGAGTACTTACCAGATGTATGACTATATAGCGTTATCCTGACTATAGCTACCTCAATTCCAGGTATCCACTCCCGATTGGTCAAATCTGACCAATAAACAGGGAGAACACAAATCTGACCAGCTCACTTCTTCCCCCCCCCCCATCCCGCCCTTGCCAGTCAGTAAGCTCTCTCACAACAGCGGGAATTGAGGTAGCTAGTTGGGATAACTCCATATAGTCATGTAATCTGGGACAGTATAAAGAAGAAAAAAAACTCGCTGTTTCTGATCCATGCTGTCTGGGCTAAAAATATGATTATATTTGCCTCTGAATTTTACAGTTTAATAAAGGTTATCAGTGATACTGACACCTAAGCTTCTAGTTCTTTTCACTAAACATAATTTATATAGCTTGAAACATTACATGTGTTAGGGAAGGGGAAGAATTTATTTTAAACATACAGAAAAACAAAACAAATGTTGGACTGACTTGGAAGACCAGTAGTTTCTGGAGTGGCTGATGTATACCAAATATTCCAGTCCCGAGGATACTGCTCAAAGGAGGTGATGATGCCATGGAAGTTGGTCAGTTTGTCCAGCTCTGTGATGTTGTCCCAGGCGCTGTCTGACAGCCAGCCTGTGCATGGGTTATCCATTTGATTCTCCCGATCCATTACCTGCAGTCAAATATTGCTAAGACTAGGGACAGTCTTTCCAATGCAGCCTTAGCATGGCATGTGTTTACTTAACATGTTGAATATGGTAACTGTTTTGCAGTAAAATAGCTGTTATCTTGGTTAAACATTTTCTTCCAATGACTGGAAATACAAAGATTTTAGGACTCAGCTAATTAAATGATAATAACCATTATGTTCAGCTATGCCTGTCCACATGCTTTGGTGATCATTTTAAAACCAGGAATTCATGGTATGGACCCAATATAAATTACAAAAGCATCTTAATAACAAACCAGTGAAACTATCTGAAGAAAGATAATTATTCTGTAACTATGCCTTCTTATCTTTATAACAAGTACTCATAGAAGTCTGCAAAGGTGTACACACTGACTGGACTAAAGTCAACAAAAGATCTATTTTCCCAAATCTGGGTGAACAGCATTCCCCTGTTCTTGGGATACATGCTCATAAAACATCTCATTGTGCACAGAAAAAGGTCATAACACTAGAAGAACAGAGGAGTTTTCTCTTACCTGGGGAAATGGTATCTTGTTTTGAACCAAACCCAGTGAGTTTTACACTTTTGCAGACTTTTAAACTTTTAAGCTAAACAAAATTATTGCCCTTTAAATAAAGTTTCAAAGACTGAAAATTATCATGTCACACTAAAGTAAAACTTTTCTAGAGCAAATTAAAAGGACTAAAAAAATTGAGCAAACATCTCATCATGCTGGAACACTAACTGCATTACAAACATAGAATAGTACACTCATTCCAATATTTTTTTTAAATCTTCCTGTACAGTATGAAATTACCATATTTGTCATTACAAATGAAATATCATATTGATCCCTTTACTTTTCACATTAAACCCTATATTTTTCTCATCTATTTCTTATTTCTACCCTTCTCCACTTTTCTGTGCATGTTTTATGTTGACTTTGAACAAACATACAGGTGAAAAAAGTCTCCTTATTCTGCTAATTAGACTTGACAGGACTGGACAACAAAATAGAAATAGCAGTTTCTACAACACCAAATTCAGGTTAAATGCACCAAAGTTTCTCACAGAAGGACATCACTCAGTCCACCAAACTATACTTACAGGTTTTACCACCTGTATGATAGGAAGGATTTGAAAGAAAATATTACAGGAACACTCCAGTACTAACCATCACTGATGCATTTGCTTTTTGCCATTTGCATATTTTGCATGCAGTACAAAGACAATCTGAGGCAAGTTATAGCAGATTTATTTTTCATGGCAGTGTGAATCAAGCTGGTGATATACACAAGTTCACAATAATACAGCATGAAGATCCCTGCATCTCTTCCTCACAGTCATTAACAGAAACGCAGTAAGTACCTCTGGCACTAGCAAGGAGTGATCAGTGTCATGTTAATTAGAATGAGTTTTCCTGATGTGAAGCACTAAACTTTCAAACATATCTGTTCTGCTCGTTTTACCACGCACACAAAGATTTAAGCTTAGCAGCCTTAAAGCTCACAGCTTGTAAAATGTGGTTTGCTAATGGCGAAATGCAAGTAAACATTATGCAAGGTGAAAAAAACCTTACCACGCCTCCCCGAAGAAAGAAGTTATACTCCTCCATATTGAGCTTGCCAGCATGTTCCAAGATCTTGACGCACATTTGGAAGGAGAAAAGCAGCTTGTGTTGCTCAAACAGACCACGGCAAGTGTACCTTGAGCATGAAAAGACATTTACTAGCAGGTGAAAAGAAATATACTTTACATTATATAGTGTGGGTTTGATAATTCCTTCATGCACAGTCAGCATGGAAAATAACGTACCTGTACACAGCATATGTATGGTAGTCATTGAGGTTGTTGATGCGCTCCTCCAGTTTAGAACTTCGTGAACTCTTCTCAATGGAAATCATAAACAGTTCAATGTAAGCATCCAGTGAAAACTGGTACATGGGATCGATGCGGCCCATGTCGTTCAGCACAAAGAACAGAATGGAAGCCCTCTGGGCACATGGACGATAACCCTGCAGACACATGACAGAGAAAAATAGATTACTGGTCTTTGTTGTCTCATGTCTAGATTCACATCAACTTTGGCCGGTGTCTCCTGTTGCCTGTTGTACATTTTGTTGCACTGTATACCCCTATCACTCTATGCCTGCACTCCTTTCATGTCCACCTGTACAATACTTCTTCCATTAACAGTCTCTGCAGGCTAATGTTCATCTCGGCCATCTTGTTCAAGGTTTTTGGCCTTATAAGATTACCTGTGTCTATTTCTCTGCAATTATAACTTTTGGACCATGCATTGCTCACAATTTCTTATTTTCAGGCCTTGCGCTTCACTGCTACACATTTACATGTCAGATCTATGCCTGTATAGGATGTTGACTTCCCTCCCAATGAGGTGTTTAGTCTGTCTCTTGCTCCAAGGATTTTCTCCTATACTTTGTCGTCACCCATATGGCCACACTTCCCTATTGTCAGAATTGATGACCTTATGTCACTAGCAGTTATGTATTGTGTTGTTTTTGTAAAATGCTCCACCTTGATTTTAGGAAAAATCACTGTAAAATCAACATTATTATTATTATCATCTCTTCCAACAGTATTCTTAAGTGAAATGTTCTTCCTCTAGCAAATAATTATTATTAAATTATTAATAAACTGGAAAAATAATTCTTCAGTTGAAAGAAATGTGAGTAATTATACAATTTGGTACACAGTAGATTAACTGGGAGTAACTATATACAATTAGCACACATGGATTTACTGGGATTAATTATACAGTAGATTAACTGGGGGAGTAATTATACAATTACTACATAGATTAACTGCTCTGTAACATGCATATCACCTGCTCTTGGACTGCTGAATCAAGCACCCCAAGGTGAGAAATGTGTCCAAAATATAGAACAAACCTCTCTGGCTGCATCAATTTTGGTCTCTGTCTGTTCAGATATCTGCAGCTGCTCAG
This sequence comes from Marisa cornuarietis, assembly GCA_004794655.1. Taxonomy (NCBI): domain Eukaryota; kingdom Metazoa; phylum Mollusca; class Gastropoda; order Architaenioglossa; family Ampullariidae; genus Marisa; species Marisa cornuarietis. The sequence continues at coordinate 6,366,503 of SMMW01000627.1, forward strand.
ACACCTCTTGTGAAGTTGTCTTGGATGTCTGCAGTGTGTTGACCAGCTGTTCATCATCCAGCAGGGACCCTTTGGTTTCATTCAGCAGCCTGAAAAAAACCAATGCAGGTTTTGCAGCAATGCAATTTCCCAAATGATGTAAATCTAAATTCCCAGGCAATAAGTAATATACCTAACCAAATATTTCTGCATCTCCCATGACAGTGAAATACAAAGTTGTATTCTTTACTATAAGTAGCTCAGTTTGTTTTGGAGCATTGCTGAAATTAAAGACAGAATGTGAATTTATTCTGGCCATATGATAATGCACCAGGAACATGCTGTAATGAACTATACCAGGTAATTTGTTTTTAAACCTGATTCAGAATTTTGTATGAAAATATTTCTTACACATTATGGTAAATTGAAAAGACTGATCTTAATTTCAAATTTCAGGATGCTGTTGAAAAAAACAGATAAAAGAATGACCTAAATGGCATCACAAAATGCTTATTTTAAAGACCAGTTGTATTGGAAAAATTTAATAAAATATATGTAGGTGTCAAACACTGCAAATAACGACCAGCATAAACATGTACTCAATACAGCTTGGTGCTTGTACCATAAAGTCATCACAAAACCACACTAAAACATACACCAAACTACAGTGGTTGACAATTATAACTGACCTCAAAATCTCATCTTCGCATTCGTTCAGTTTCTTCTTGCCAGCAGCAATGCTGCGGACCAGGTTGTCTTTCTGCTCTTCTAGTTCTGGCCGTTCCTTCCGCACTACTATACCCAGCAGTTGTGCTTCAAGACCTGTTAACAAAAGAGAGACTATTACTATAGGTTATCTCTATGCCAGCCAAACTTCCTGTTAAAGCACAACCAACATTAGGAACTCAAGTAACCTTCACATTCACCCATATATGGATGTCAGTGCTGACACTTCCCATCAATATTACTAACATCTAACAGCACACTAAACTGAAAGCTCAAATATGTAACAATTGTGCAAACATGTATACTAAGAAAGAGTCAAAAGTAAAAAAACGATGGTAAGTAAACCTGAGGAAATTCAAATCTGATTCAAGTCTGCCAAGCTGAAATGTTTCTACTGCCACAGAACTTACCTTGTTCCTTTACAGCGAAGTTAACAATGGTGGTTTTTGTGGAGGTCTCAGGTGTGTAGTGTGGGTTGGATAGTTTGGTGGTGATGTAGAAGCGGAAGTCAGTGTTATACTCAACCTCTTTGTCTCCAAGTCTAATCATGTATGCACCACCTGCAAGTGCCAGATGACAAAAACATTGAACGACTACACAGCTTTAGCATCAATGCAAGATCTACATTTCACAGAGAGTTCTATTCATATCAATAAATCTTCACAAAAAAAGGGCAACGTGTTTGAATATAATAATAAAATCAGAAGCATGTCATCAGAATGACCCATATATTCCCTTCTTGTTCTGTGCTACCTTTCACAATCAAATCGCTTGACACTAAGCCCACCACTACCGATGCTATCAACACCATTCCGTGAACACTGACCAATTTTGATGAGTGACTTGGTGAGAATAGGGTCAAGGGAGGGGTCAAGGCGCTCCTGTACATTCTGTAGCAAGACTGGCAACCCAAACTGGATGGCTGTCTCTAGTGTCCGCATGTAGTCTGTCTGCTGCAGGTCAATCACCTTCAAACCCTGTTACAACCAGAAGATTGGGAATGGGCATATTAGAGATACACTCAGTTATCTGTCTTCCTCACACCAACTAAACCTGATTTCATTTCCATTGGAAGCTCATGACCAGTCACTGAAAGAATAAATTTGAAATCATAGGTGCTTTTCTCCATATGCAAAGTTATTGAAACCTTAAAATACATTTGCATTGTTCTACTCAAAATAAATCAATTTATTCATTCTCCTGACACTAGCACTTTCTTCTAACCTTTGATGCCTCCATATTTTTGATCCACTTAATGGCTTGTCCCTGTGGGTCCACCATTAAGGGCCAGCGTGAGCCTCGAGTCACAATGACGCCATTCTCCGTGGAAAAACTGTCACTGGGTAGGCCCTGAATGTTCCAGTCTCGTACTACGGTGGGCTTAGCCATGAAGTCACAGAAACTGAAGTTGGGGGCACATGGCACATTCAGTTTGCGGACCTGCAGTTTAAAAACATTTATTTTTAGAAAATTGTGCTGCTGTTACCTCATGTGAATTTCTGAAGACAAAAAAGCCCTGACTAATTCAGTCCTTTCAACACCCAAAAAGATTCCTTATAACGAAAGCAAAACAAATTATAAAGTCTTCAGAGAGAAGTCTACCTGCTTGCACACCTGGAGATCTGTAGAAGTGAGCCAATATCTATGTTTCTGTGTATCTAAATTCTTCCAGGCCTTTATGCTGAAAGTAGTTTCCGTAAAAAGTGTGATGTCTCCTTGACTTTGTCAAAGTAATGAAAAAAACAAGCCGGTCATCCTTACTTCTGCCATCCACACTTTCTGAACAATGTCCTCCCTGTAGTTAGACAAGAATGGTCCCATGTATGACAGGAATGCAGCTGCTATCAGACAGTCACCTGGTAAGTAGCCTATCTTCTCCTCCAGGTCCTGACAAAGAAATGATCACCAGCATCAATGAATTGCTCAACAGTGGAGCAGTAGAGGCAAGTCAGGTGCTCATCTTTCCAATCTTTCACAATGAATAGCAAATGTATTTAATGTATAAGGCAGTTTGAGCTGATGGATTTTTTCATATAACCTTCACAGTTTCTTGCCAGCGGATACGTTCCCCTGCCAGACCTGACACCAGTTTGGAGGCACGGTCCAGCATGAGCTCTGTGTGCTCTGCCCGCCGCTTCAGCTCTTCCTTCTGTGCCTGCTTCTCATCATACTGCTTCTTCAACTCCACCATCTTAGCTTCAACCTAATAAATAAAAGACAAAATAAGCATGGCTTAGTAGAGGCAGGTTTGAATAGGGAATGTTGCTGAAGCTACTTTAGATAATGTTGATGATGGATTTTGATTCTGGTCAACATTTGTTTTGAGGGGCAAATTTGTCAAAAAACCATGGTCCCTTCACAAAATGTATCTGAAATATTTTAAAACAGCGGGAAACGTGCTATACAGCTTTTGATAAGAAAAAATTATCTGGTAGATATATATATTCTTGTGTGTCTTTTCAAAATTAACAAATTTAAATAAGGGAGGGGAAATGTTAAAAAGAACACATACCTCAGCAAGTTTGGCCTTGGCATCTGAAAGAGCATCCTGCTTCTCTTTCAGCTGTGACTGCGCCGCATTCAGGCGCTGACGCTTGGGCTCCACCACGCGGTAGATGCGCCCATATACTTCCATGGCTCGCACCCACATACACAGGGACTTGGCAGCCACTGACACTCGACCAATGATGTCAGGCTGGAAATCTGACTGTACACAGTACTGACCAATCTTCTTCAAGACACGGTCTGTGATGTTGTCTTTGTCAAAGTTGAAGAGCTGTTTGAGGAAATTTCCATCGCCTGTGGCATGAAGAATAAATACATTCAGCTGCATGTTGGAACGGTCAATGCTGCTGTATTAAAGAGTGTAGCAACTGGAGGTTAATGGTACACACATTGTTCTAACAAGACAGAGTGCTACTTTCAGCACTATGACTTCTGTGAAGGTGGAAGAAAATGTAAATAAGAATTAAGAACGCTGTTGAGAGATTTCATTTGCTCTGATTCTTTATCATGTCAGCAGCCATTAAATGGTGTAAAAGTCAAGTTTCTGGATTGTAAACTGAAAGTAGGGGATGAAAAATAAAACACAATTTCCAAAAAGATGCAGAGAATAACACAGATAGTACTCACTCAGCTGTTTCTTGGCCTCAGCCCAGGTGGGTTCAGATCCTCTCAAAATCATCACGGCTTCCATCACCTTCTCAACCAGTGCCGGTGGACGACCGTAAGATCTGATTTCTGTCATATCCTTTTTGTTCAGGGACTCAAGAGCCTATGTCAGACCAAGTTTATGCAAACATTTAACAAGGGCTGCCATAACCATGCCGCTGACACTATGAGATCTTTGTTCATTTTTTCGGACAGATTTACTGCTCTAGCCATTTCTAGGCTGGCTTTAAGATCCACCACTTTCATGAATACCGTCAATAACTAGTGGTCATCATCATTGCATCAAGAAACCCTCAAGTTAACTTTGAACAAAACAGTACCAGGCTCCACCATCAAACGCTCACGGAAATGCCAGTTTGTCTTTTCCTAATTACATCTTTCAATTATTCCACTCGTCGTGCTCAGATAAGCAGTGTTTGTTAGAAAGTGTATATCAAGATTTTTTTTCACATATGACTTGTACTAAATACCATAAACCCAAACTTTTGGTATGTACTATGCCACAGTTCTGTGGATGAGAACAAAAATGAAGGAAAAAAATCTCACAGATCCTAAAAGTTACATACTGAAATGGCTTCCTGGAGAGCAGGTAGTGCTTCATTGAGGTCATTCTGGGCAAGGTCAGCCATGTGCTGACACTTAGTCTCTTCATCTGCAATACGCTCACTCTTCTGAGCTACAGACTGCAAGAAAATTATACAAAACATCCTTTTAAATTAAATGATTTTAAAAATTACAGTGACAAAATAAATTAACATTTTTTATTACAGCTTGGCCCAGTTCCTTCCTCTGTATTATTTATTAATTTTAAAAATCTGAAAAATACAGATTTTTCCAGCAGTTCTCCATAAACCTATTATAAAATCTTCTGTAATTTTGTATTACCTAATCTTCTATAACAGGTCCATAAACTTAAAAGATCTTTGGGAGAATAACTCTGAGCTGGTCGCACATGACTGCACAAAATTTTTCTCCTATGCAGTGTGTTGTCAAAGGTGTCAATGTGTTTGAAAATACAAAATACAGGAGCATTCTGTTCCACACTCACCTTCTGCTGCTCATCAGCATCCCGTTTCTGCTGCACCAGGATGAGTAGGTAGTCATCACACTGCTTCTGGAACTGGGCCACCTTGGTCTTAGCATCCTCCAGCTCAACTGACATTTTCTGCACCTTCTCACGTGTGTCGTCAATTTTGCTCAGACCATTGCGCAGTTTATCAGCTGCATCACCTAGCTCCTTTTTCTTCTCGTACAACAGCCTGTGCACATTAACAGTTGGAAGATTAACAAATTAGTTTTCAGTGACATAAATACTTACAAGTGGTCTGGTTCTTGAAATTGCAAAATCTAATTCTATCATACTCAGGGAAAATACCACCAAGGGAGTTAGTTATGGCAGAAAACATATACCGCTATAAAGTTATTATTATTCTGCTTCAATCTTGTTATATTTAGTGAATTTATTCATTAATGTTTTCTGAGTAAGTTATCAAATGCAGTCATAATAAAGTCATGCAAACATCTATATAAGCAATTCTCTGAAGCAAAAAAGACATGCATTTCTTGGTGAAAATCAATTAGACCCACTTTTTGTATCCAGACACCAGTTCCAGATAGTTAGTAGGTGTGACATAATTGTACCGCCGCATTTCATTAAGCATGCGTTTGGAGAAGTCTGAGACAGACTTATGCATGATGCTGAAGATCTTGGCAAGTGACGGCTTGTGCTTGTCCTGTAACAGGTAAAACAAACTTTGTCAGCAAACTGCCATTTCTCTCGTTGCTTAAAGCTAAAGAATATAAACAGTTTACATAAAAGAGTTTTAGTTATTTTAAAGGATTTTAAAGATTTCTTCATAACTAAAGACTAAAACACAAAATGCACCATGCTCTAAATTTACTTGACTTTCACTTAATAATAAAAATAAAAACCCCAAACTACTGAAATAAAAAGCAAGATCAGGATGTTCATGCAGCCAAACATTTTGTGAACCAAACTCAAAATCTTGTATACTCCTTTTTAAAGCATTATATCAATAGCATCATGTGGTCCTAAGAAAATACACAAAGCTAAACCTGCAAAAATGCCTAGTCTATGCAGATAGCCCACAAGGACATTCTGGGAATGGGATGGCCAGAGGTAACATCAAGAATTTATTTAGTAATTTCTGGTAAATTAAGGGAATTTCTAGCCCATAAGGTTAATAGAACATGGTCAGAACTCCATTAATAGGTACATGTAATACTGCATTACAGGCAGCACAGCCTCTGGGCGTCACTGATTTTTGAGGGAGGTTTATTTCCCTTTTTTGTGCTTGTCATTCCTTTCAAATAATCTACTTAAAATATCCGGGTACAGAACTGCTGAAAAGGATCGCCAACATAAAAAGCGAATCACATTATACATCACAAATTAAGTTTTGGAAAGGAAAGTCATCATCCCTAACATACCGAAATGGAACATAAGGTTTTTCCTGAGCTGTTACCAACAGGTTTATGATTGTGTTAAAAAAAATTAACAACTACAAAAAACAACCCGGAACAAACAAGAAGGGAAGCTTAATAAAGGCAGCATGCTGTTTCTATTCCCACACTAACCAACTGTATGTTTCCACAGTCTGCAATACACAACAAGAAGCAGTCCTGTAGTGTGGAAATCTAAATAAAGACGGCCATAATAAAGTCCATCCAGGAAAGTTCTGGTAGTTTAGCAAGGTTGTATGTGTTACAAAGAACTAAATGGTCATACAAATTTGTATTTATTTCTCAAAAAACAGTTGTTCATTTCTAATGACTCATTGAATATGTAATCCCAAGCTATATATACACATAACATTTACTTTAGATTCGATATTAAATTATATTAATAATAATAAAAGATAAGAAAAAGCATGGAAGGGGCTGCAAAAAATACCATTTCTTTCTTTGAGTACTTACCAGATGACATGACTATATGGAGATCACCCTCTAGCTACCTCAAATCCAGCTGTCCAAACCCGTGCACCACGGTAGGACTTTAAAACAGCTCAGCCCCCTTCCGTCCCACCTGTCTCGCTAGTGAGCCTCTCTACTCCTGTTTTAAGCCTGGATTGAGTCTGGAACCAACTGCGGGGAGGTGGGAGGGAGCTAGCTGTCATGTCATCTGGTAAGTACTCGAAGAAAGAAATTTTACCACCAAAAATGGTATTTCTTCTTCGTACTGTACCAGATGACATGACTATATGGAGAATAACTAACAGGCGGGGGGAGTGATTGCCCACCCTGTAAGAACACCTACAAACATCCATAGGTGAACATCAAACAAAAGAAATCACACCCCAAATCCAGCCGGGCTGGAGAGTGAGGCCGCCTTGACTGCGCTATGCAACGCTGCCATCAGACCTGTCAGGCAGGTTGCCGTATCTACTCCCTGCTCTGCTGCTGATACCCAGCCAATTGTCACCAATGAGTCAGGATAGGGTGCAAGATCCGTAGGTAGAACCTAGTGATGCACACAATAACGCCAGCCTATAGTCCAAATGACTATAGCGCTGCATATCCCAAAGGCTGGACTAGTGGCAACAGCTCAAGCTTCAATGCACGAACCTTCCAACTGGGGAAGCTGCTGTCAAGCATCGGTGCAAAACCGCCTGCACTACTACTAACCCCCAGGCTGTAATAGCTTGCAGTGAGAAAACTTCTGTCTTACCATTCCACACTGGTAAGAACCGACAGATGCCTCCCTGAGCGAGGCCAACCTCTTGGGGTAAATCCGGAGTGTTCTCACTAAATCCTGTAGTAACCTGATACTTCAGGCCTGTTCTTGGAGGTATGAGTAGCATATTCTCCTAGGACCCTATTCTGGAAGAGTAATCTGAGTCAGTAAGGCAGGATTATGTGTAGGGATATGAAACCCTTACCCCTAAACTGTCAAGCAAGTCAAAACTGAGTATCTCACGTCTCAGATATAGTAGCCACCTCTGCTCCAAATGCTAACACTATGTCTGCCCTGCCAGAAGCTTGAAGGAGACCGGGATAACGGCTCAAGAACTGTCGAGTTCCAATGGTAAATACTCATCCTCCAATCCCAAGTAGGGAAGAGAGTGCAACCTACTGGTTGAGGGCTAACAAACTTGTCAGCAGGGCAGAACATGGCTATTTGCCCCCCATTCTACTGACCGCCAAAGACGGAATGTATCTGATAGCATGGCTTTATAGCCTTCAATAATAACGAGTTCCACAGTCTTATTAAGAATCACAGACCATTCTGCCTAGAACATATCCGAAGGATCCCGTCCATAACTAAAGTCTGCTTCTTTTAACCATGAAGGTGGAGGGCTTTCTAGTGAAAGCAAAGCGCTCCGCCACCTCACTAGATCAATGTCGACTTCAGCTGTCACCTCTAATAAGGCAAAGGCGTGAAGTTGCAGATTCTCCGCTGCCAGATAAACTGGCTGACTGCACAGCACTCTTTACAGAGCCCGTATGGGTGGTCCTTCTTGAGGTACCCCCCATTGACAAAGCTGCTTACTCTTAGCTCCCAAGACCAATTCCAGGAAGTGGGTCCACTATGAGAGGCCTGATCTTGGTCTCTATTGATCTTTGTCTAGCAGAAGAATTGTAAGGTCTATGCCCTGAGTTCCTTCCCAATGCAGTGACACTACATCAACTGTCCAAATCAGTGGGTCCGGAACTGGTGACTCAAACGTCCCCACAAGTCTCACAGAGGTCCCCCATATGAAACAACCTGACAAGAGTTGGAAAATTGTCTGGCAAAGGATAACATCCCTTCCTGTTCAAGGCCTTTGGCTGGGACATAGAGTCTGCCAGTAATACTGAGCTTAGCTATGCCAGAATAAAACATGATCCACCAGAATAACCTTCCAGCTAAGGGGTACAGCACAGGGGAGAGAGCACCCTACTGTCGACATAAAAAGATCACTGCTTTGGATCTTTCAGCCAAAACCATTCCTCTTATCCTCTGCAGGGCCCGCTGTCAAGTAACTTGTGCTCTCCACATCGCCAACCATTCCCAGCCTTTAGTTTAAGTGCTGAGACTGTTCTTCCTCCACCACTGGCCCTGTTATAACCAAAGGTCAAGAGGAAGGCCCCCCGCCCACGTCTGGCGGCTGTCATTTGTGCCTCAATAAAACTCCAGCGTGGGATCGCCGTGGCTAGCCACCGGAAGTTGTTCATAGACATTCAGTGTGACTGTAACTCGCCAGCATAGTTGTCGGATTATCCAACCATCCCGTTGTTGGCCTCCAGCTTGCCAACAAGGCCATCTGAGTAGGGCATATATGAGCCATCCCACTTGATATGGAGTACCAGCTCTGAAGAAACTGGGTGACTCAGCCACCTCAACTCTTAACAGTAAGGTCAAGAGGTAAGCCAGTTCGAGCTTCATCTGCTGTTTTGGCTGTAAAAATCAACCGTGGCAAGGCTGGCTTTCTGAGCCCTCATCCGGAACAGGATTACGCAAATCCATAGCCGGCAGGCTACAATGGTCTCCTGACCACATGTCTACTCATGGCCTGGATAGGATGTACCAGACACACAGACTGTGGCCCGGGAAGGAAGGGGGGGGGCAAGCTGAAAACGTCCCGGGCCTGTACTGCAACGTCATTCCGGTAAAAATCATAGTGCCGATTTCCGCCCGAAAGGCATCATGGCAAATCATTAAACGCTGCCTTCAAAGGCAAGGCATAGAAGCGGGCCGCTGACGGTTGCAACACGACAATAAAAAGGCGTCAGCAAAGTCTATGTAGGTTACATAAACGTGCCACACGAACGCCGCTCTCACTTCATGAATAGCCTTCTCGAGACTGTAGCGAGATTCTTACTTCGCAGAGACATCTCTATGCTCTGTCTCCTGGCCCTGGAAAATAAATCACTGACCCCGTGCATGGAGGTCTCTTCTGAAAGACAGGCACAGTACTTCGCTGATCACCGCATAGATCACTAAGATCTGCGGTCCGAGAAGTCTCCCACTGAGCTAAGTGTCACCTCAGTGTCACTCCGACTGGAACCGTGGGAGGAGTCGGGGAGTGAAGGGAGTGAAGCCGATGCGAGGACGTCTAGTCTCAAACAGACTTCTCCCCCCTAGCCCTGGCTGCCGGGTAACTCATCTGACCATCGGCTGAAAAGCCAGGCTCAAAACGGACGCTGAGGGGGGGGGGAGTGCCGCGCTGCTGAAATCCGCTCTTTCTCTCCTATCGCTGGTGTGCAGCGCGGGGGCGGCGCTGGAGGAAACGCCGCCCTCCTGCCACAGTAGGGAAACCGCCCTATGTCGAATCCGTACCGGGCAAGCACGAGATGAGCGTAAGGTGTCAAGACCACATACCCACTCGTGGCCTGGGGGTCAAGCCTCACCCAGGCAGAGACCCGGGGGGGGGGGGCAGGAACTAGCCCCAAGCGCCCCGGGCCGGGGTGCCCTCCTGGTACATAGCGTTCCACCTGCTCGCTCTTCCCTCGCCCCGTGTGGGCTGACAGGGTGCATTTGATGCAAGCTGTACACCCTCCCACTGGTGGACGTCCCCTGGAACGCTGTGTCCGGCCTGGCCACTTAACTTCGTCTAACACTAGAGACGGAAGAAAGGCCTCTGGAACTAGCCACACCCCCTCCCACGGAGGACCGGAGGGAGAGTGCTCCACGGTCTGTCGATCCAGTCCGTTCCCGACTGGAGACTTAAGTGTTATGGACCTTACCTTGACAGAGTTGTCTGGCTGGCCCAGGGGCCGCCAGTATCCCGCGGCCATCCACCTGCATGGAATAGCAGGTCAAGAAAGTACTGAAGGCAGGACTCCGGTCTGGTCTGTTGTACCAATCCGCTCTTGGTCCCCCTTCTATTTAGGCCCCGTCTCCTTAACAGAAGGCCCCACACTTTCTGGCTGAAAGCACTCTTACAAGCGCGATTTGTTCCGTTTGTGCCCTCGTTATCTAGGTAAGGGTCACAGGTCTCACAGAGGAGGCTGCCTCCCAACATATCCCAGATACTAACGATCTGCTTGTAATACTACTGCTGCAAGGGACCGACTGTAAGAACAAACTCAGGAGTCCACACAAAGTGATGACTCCTTAATACGGCCATACCTAACAAAGGGACACGTGACTAGCCTCTGATTAGCACTCTCACTATTGAGGCTACTTTTGTTCAAGTAACCAGAAAGGACAGACCCCTTACTGGATAAATTAACCATAGCTGCGGTAAGCAGTGAAACACCACGGCACCTGAGATGGATGCCTACACATCGCGACTGTGGTCTTAACACAGATGTCTGAACCTGGCTCTGATATAATAATAACAATAATAATGATGTTGGCTTGTATAGCGCCAAATCCTGGCCTGTGGACAGCTCAAGGCGCTGACGTCAAAATAAGATGACGACAAAATATGGGTGTGTAGCGGCCCGTCTCCTCCACGTCACAGGGCAGCGTCCACACACAGCAAGAACACAGTCCTCAGCACAAATATCCAACATGTCATACAAGCCAGAATACACTCGATAGAACAAATATCAAACATGTCATACACTCCACAGAAAATGCAACATCCAACAGAAGGCACAATCACTGGAACGCCAGGACACGCTCAAGTTCACAGATGAAACATGAATCCCACACCACTGCGCCAGGCATGAAGTCAAAATTCAATAAGATTGCATCAAAGGCCATCATGGACTAGCACATTTTCCAAGCCAGTTGTCTGCACGCATATGTCCAGTTCCTGAAATACCCTCTTCAGCCGTCTGTCCAGTGCCGGGAAAAGGCTGTCTATCAAAACCGGGCGGATGGGGTCGGATCGCAACACCTCTTTCACGGCCCTGCTGAGAACACCATCCCGCAACAGCTGCAGGCTGTTCCAAGTGGACGTCCTCAACATGTAGCAGTCTTGTAGAGGAGCAAGGATGGCGACTTCATCATAATAAGGGTTGCCGAACCTCAAAATACGACAGACGATACAAAAAAAAAAACCGACAAAAAACGACAGAGAGCCGTCCCCTCAAGCCAGTTAGGCGAAGAGACGTCACTCTATCACGCTCGGTAGTGCGGCTTTGTGTTCTGTATGGTTATCCGATAAGCCAGAAGCCTACGGCTCAGTAAGCCTTGAAATGACCGACCTAACCTGTCGGTAAGTCCTGGCGCTGAACAACGGACAAAGGGAAGCGAAAACACGAGTGCGCCTCGCAGTCCATAATATAAATAGGCGTTAGAGATACTGTGACAGTAAATCACTTATTCGGCAATGATGTTCTGCATCAAAGGGAACGCCAAAAATTTGAACTGCTCAGAAAGGACATAGTGTAGGCAGCGCGTGCGGACACACACGGCAAAACTACAGCGACCATCTTCAAACACGTGAGGGCAGAGCTGCCCGCCTCCACCTAGCACACGTACGTAACTCGGAGCCCACGTGCCACGAAATGGCTCGGTGACATATCCGCTACTGCTTTAAGCGTAGACTGTCATTCACTAAACAACGGAAGGTACTCTTGAAACACTCCGCCGACAAAACACAGATGCCGCAGACTCCCAAGCGCTTCACATACATCTTAAACATACAGCATAAACACGCTTGCACACACAAAAGGAAAGAAACTTTCAGCTGGTCAACACTTTTGTTTTTTTACACCCTTGCTACTCGCGTGGCCACAAGGGCCCTGCATCCCACACATTAAAATGGACCGCTTCATGATAGAGCGTGTCATCCTTGGGGCCATGATTAACGTCTCTGTATCGCTCCATTTCAGGGTAAGTACCGCACACAGACGGCAGTGGAGGGGGGGGGTGGAGGTGTCCAGCCTACTACACAGCGCTGAATACCGTTCATGACACATGCATAGCCCAATTCGATACAGACAGCTTCTTTATAACTTAACAACTACCAGACAGGTAACGTCTGACACCACTGGGCCCGTAAATGCCACAGGGGAGGGGCAGAAGAAACATTCTTTCATGCCCCCACCCCCTACTACTTCTCTAAGAGAAACGTGGCGGTGTCGGGAAACCCTCTTTCTGGGTAGCGGGATATTATTAGCTGTTCTAGCCTTACCTTATATTGCTCTAAGAGCAATTAACAAGCCGAAGCGAAAACCTTCCCGCCGTGTTTCGTCTCTGACCACCTGCATTCGCAACTTTGTCCTTTTCAGTAGAAGAAGCGGTAAACTTCACAGGAATAAAAAGGACGCCAGGCTGTCAGTACTGCGCCTATGAAAGCAGAAAACCACACTTCACAGGCCTCACACGGCATATCCAAAAGAAACGAGGTAGCTGCCACACTGCGTGAAGCCGGGCTTAAAACTGGAGTAGAGAGGCTCACTAGCGAGACAGGTGGGATGGAAGGGGGCTGAGCTGTTTTAAAGTCCTACCGTGGTGCACGGGTTTGGACAGCTGGATTTGAGGTAGCTAGAGGGTGATCTCCATATAGTCATGTCATCTGGTACAGTACGAAGAAGAAACAGAAAAACAAATAATGATGGAAAGTGAAAACACACCTCTTCTTCACTGCCAAGTGTCATCTCAGAGAGATACTTGTCGGCCACTTCCAGCAGAGCATCCAGAGGCCACTCTGTGAACCAGTCAATTGTGGTGCAGTTGACCAAAGCAGGGTACATACGGATGCGGTTCCTGCAAAGATCATCTGTTTAGGTTTAGTGTGGTGCTTCAATGTCTGCCTGTAATAGCATTATACCATCTGTAATAGCAAAATGTTTTGCACAAATAAAAAGTACATCCATCATACAAAGAGTTATGATAAGAAGGGGTTGCTCACCAATATCAGAGTTATTTGTCTACAGTTTAATGCATAATAAAACTCCATAATTGCAAACAAGTTCAAAAGTTCAAAATCATATTTCAAAAACAGCACAGAATTTCAATATTATATATAATTCAGAATTCATACTCTTCAAATCAACATCACAAGACACAAATGATGAAATTGACAAGGAACAGCCCAACATCTTATGAGTGTGCATATATGCTGCATTTGTGCATCAATATGTGCACATGCCCACATTCATGTGCATATTTATACATGAGTGAAAAAGGATATTTTAGGTTTAAATTAGATTGAATAGTGTCATGCTAATTGAGTGTGCAGGTGTAAATACAGGTACACAACCATTTTATTGCTCCAATAAATAATATTTCCCCACTTTCATTTGCTAAATGCTTCCTAAAATGTCAAGCCTTACAAATTGCCAGTGAATAACATGCATATTGTGTTTTCTGTAACAACATATCAGGATAACAGTTTAACAGTGTATCAGCAAAACCTTGAAATACACTCAATATGCACAATTTCTCTCACATAGCAACGAACTACAACAGCCAAACCTATATTTTATCAGCACATCAATAAAATAACTTTTGCTTTGATGATACAAAGATAGTGATCCACGAAGCACACACATATATATATATATGCCAATGAATCAAATTATTAAGACATTAAAAGGACCAGATGCATGCTGGTATACAAGTGCATGAAACAGCCTACTGCTTGAGTTGTTTAACTTGATAAGTTCACAAATATGATCAAAAGTAAAGAAACATAAAGAATTACAAAATGCCTGCAATTGTGCACCAATTTACTCTGTCGTGAATTAATGCACTTGTCATTAATGTCTAACTTTTTAAGAGACCAAGAAAAATCTACCATGCACATTGCAGTCATATATTCTAATGTGAATTTTCCCACGGTGGTATTGTTCTATCTGCCTGTGACTTAACACACTGTACATTATCTTGAAATGTGTGGTATCTGGATATGTGCTTGACAGTAAGTGAAAGAATGACACTAAAGATACAGAAACCTGAACTTTCGATGAAACTGGTCATAAAAGCGGCTGCCAAAATAACAATGAAGAAAAGAATCTGATAAAAGCAATGTAGGTTAAGGCAAAGCATTAGTCTGGTAAAAGCAATGGAAGTTAGGACAAAGCAGTGGTCTGGGAGCAACGTAACATTTTCACTGCACTGGAAGGCTAATTCATTATTTTCTTCATTTGACATGAAAATAGGAGCAATATCTTGGTAAACATGATTTTTGCAATACTTAGCTGTAATACACAGTGTTGACATTCAAGCACTCCAATGAAGTATGTATGGGAAAATAATTTATACAACAGGGAAATGTTCTTATTTCTTCTCATTCTGATACTGAACCCAATACCAAGAACAGTTCTTGCATGAGATATCCACTACAAAATCTTGTTATAAGTTATTGCATAAGGAACTAGAGATCAACACTATATGTTAAGATTTATGTTCACAGCAGAAGTGTAGATGGCAAATTCACCTTAAAACTCAACAAACATTCTCACCCTTTATTCCCCTCTACAAAATGCTGTTGATTGGCAATAGTGCCTATTAATACCACTAGAAGACCTTCCTTCTAAATAATGCTACAGATTTACAATACCAACCTGAAGGCCTCCCCAACTGGACTCATGCACAGTACAACATGAAGGTTTGCACGCACACGGTCAATCAGAAAGGTGAACACTGACTGAGGATTGTCGTCAATCCCTTCTTTCTTCACTTCATCAGCCAAAGCATTGCGCACCTGTTTTGCAAAAGGGAAGCAAATGTAAAATGTCTGTCAACAATTCCAGCAACATCATTGAAACATCAACATCAGCAACATCATTGCATCACCAACACCAATGCCACTGCAACATCAACACCAACAATGGCACTGCAACATCAAGCTTAGAATTAGGTAACAGCATTTTTCAGACACAAAATTAAAGCTGGTATGACCTCTCCACCATAATCATCATAAAGTTGATGAATACTGCCTGTAACTGCATCAGTTTAGATTTTTGTTGCAAATTCATGAAAAGTAAGCATTGTCATGAGCATGCCTGTCCTCATTAGTGACATGCGAAGACTCAAAATGTCCCTCACCTCTTCAAATTCATCAGGTTTGTACAAGTTTGGCACCTCCCCACTGCTGAGAATGTTGTTGATGTCTTCAAGGAAGCCTTCCTCCACAACCTGGATGTCATTGAAGAGGAAGACAGTGGGTTTGTTCTCAACACCAGCTTGGAAGTACAGCTTCTTCAGATCTGAAAGGAAGACACAGGGGAAGCATAACTTTGTATTATATCTCTTCAGGTCTGACAACAAATATAAAATATATGAAGATAAATAAATTAAAAATCTGATATTATATGACATTCAAAACTCTGCTAATTTAAAAGTTGAATCTTTTTGCCTGAAATCACTGTTCCTTTCATTTCAAGCATCTAAAATGCTGAGAACTGACTGAGAGCTCACCATCACGAAACTCTACTTTGCGGTAGTGCTTAGTCACTTCAATCTGGAAAGTGGTGTATTCACACATGTGGGCTGCCAGCCGGGTCAGACTCTGTCGACCACTGCCTCCAATACCTACCAGCAACATGTTACCACGGGGCTGCCGGATGACTCGAACAATCTTAGAAACTGCAAAACAGCATTAAACAATATTGTTTTAGTCTGAACAAATATTATATTGTCATAATATGGATAAAATTATCTTTAGATGTTATATTTAGGACAAGCATCCCTTGAAGTTAAATTGTTAGCTTTATGTGCAATTTAGTAAATGTCAAGTTGTGAAGAGGTCCTCAAAACTGAGGAGGCAGTTAAAAGTAATTAAAACTATTATTTATGCTATAATCACTGAAGATGTGCTTAAAAGACCTTGATGTACTTATAATAAGTGTGCTGCAGTCAGTGGCATATCTAAGAAACATCTTGAAAAATTGATCACAAGAATCTGAAGGTGACTGCACCTTTCTCACACACATTCCCAAAATACTAAGAACTAGCAGACAGACTCTGTAACAATCTAAAACATGATAGACTGAAACAATAAATACACATGCTGAGACACATATTTCACACACATACACTCACCGTGTTCGATGGCATCTCTAAAGAGCACAAGGTCCATGGAGACAACACCAGGGGTACTGTTGTACTCTTCCAGCATGTCCTGCATGTGTTTTTTTAAGGCACCACCATCAGTGATGTCCTCATAGATATTTTCTGCATGAATGTAATCTCCTGCAGCACAAAAAGAACAAATGTACAGTGAGACTGTCCCCACATGTCTGCCCAGAGCCAATTTCGGTACTAATAATCTAGACTATTTTTTTGGCCAAATCTCTGTTAATCTTTGAACATTTCACCATAAATGACTCTCTGATAAAACACCAATCAACTTTCAATAAACAGTCATCTTGGGCCAGAAATAACAACTAAAATGCAGCACCTACCAAAGATTGGAGGCTGCTTGTTTGGGCAGATGTTATGAAAGGTCTGATCAAAAAGGACCCCCAGCTTTTCCGTCAAGATTCCTACAAACATCTCATAGTCCTTGTCATCAACTAGACGATCTGAAAAGACTCTGTAAAAAATAAAAGAAAATCTCCTTTCAACGCTAACATTCAAATGTCTTCCTGTTGCAAGATTTATGAAATGTTCTTTTGGAAACTCTTCACCACCTAGTTTCACATTACTGTGGTCCTTAAACACCCATAGACATCTCATATATCATGTTGAAGGATCAATTTTGTTGTTGTAATCCCTAATGGCTAAGAGTGATGCCCCCTGCAACTCTTGAGTTCAAGTCTTAGTAGCAGTGTTTCGTAACTTGTGCAGAGTCATAACAGAGCATAACTTGCCGAAAACATTCGTGTATCCAGAGTCTTGTCATTGCATGTCTTGTATCATGATAGTTCTTGTGAGCCCTCAGTAATCCTTGGAACACCTGATAACAGCACAGAACAAATTGCCAAACCCTAGGCTTTCTCTGTATAAACACTACCACTGTGCTATATGTTTGATTGGCAGCAAACACAAGCTCACACAACAATGGAAGCCATGGGAGTAACTCATTATCTTTCTGATAATGCTATTATGTTTAATATGATAACATGAATAACAGTTCACATTGTAAGCAAATGCTATCAAATCCAAATGAACATAACTAAAAAGGAAAAAGGAAACTTTATCTTAAGTATAACTCTGATTTTAAAAAAAAGGGAGCAACCCTGCCAGAACTGTGAGTTCTACAATGGCCTGCATATAGAATGAATGACAGTAAGATATCAGTATTTTCCTTACTCCCAAGAATGACTAACACTGTTTTTCACCCTTAAGATGGCTTTCTACACACAGTTCTCCGAGAAGGGTTTTACCCGAGAGATGTCACGCAGGTTGAAGAGATAGTGGATTTTTGTGGGTGTTGGCAGGAAACGCTGGACAACAGCTGTGTACAGCTCTATTGTGGCTTGAGTCATGATGTCTCCAATTGGCTTTACTTCTTCTTCAAAGTCTTGCAGTTTCTGGTTGATCATGCTGCCAAATATTCGTTTGATCTGGGACTCCTTTGAAACAGAATAAGGCCCAACAAAAAAGATTTGAGAAGCAGCCACAGATGTCGGGTCCTAATCCTTTCAACTTCTCTGAATCTGCAGAAGGAGTACCTTTTCAACAATCAAAAACTGAGTATTTTATCCAAGTGGTTTTTATTAACTTTAAGATTCTTCACATCAACTACATAAATGTAACACAGTTTAGAACCCCACCACTTACTTGTGGAAAGGTCATGTTGATAAGGTTGAAACGGCTCTGCAAGCGGCGAGAGATGACCATGCGCCCACCACCAGGAGGCCCCATGGCTGCCACCAAAAGCATGCCCTGTGGAATAATTACAGCAGTGTTCAGGGTTGCTCTTCCTCACTTTCTTCAAGGCCCTCCTTTGGTCACCGAGATCTAGAACATCATTTGTGACCCAGAGGATCTCTAGCATCTCCCTAGCATCTCTCTGGCTGTTGATAGTAGCACCTCTTTGATGCTTCTAGTGAGATTGTCGACATCACAGCCAACATGTTGAGGGTGGCAAATTCGCCTCCAGCATAGGCCTTGAAGATTTCCATGTTTGGGTCTCACAGCTTTGGGAACTGGATGTGCAGTGTTTTGCCCTCAGCTTCAACTCTAGGCTTGTTAAGACAAGGTTGTTGTCACTGCCTATGTGCCATCAGGATTGACTTTAAAATGTTTGCTCACTTTTACTTTTATAGCGTGCATGCAGACATTGCACACCCTCTTTCTCACATATGGAGAAGTGGATAGCTGAGTGGTACCCATATGACTTGGTGGCATTACCCTAGCTGATGGGACCTGCTGAACCTTGACCTTTTAAAGAGCTGAGGAAGGTAAGGCAGCAAAGGAGATCATAGTATACTTCATGCATTGTCCATCAAGATACATAAAATCTTGGCTGACTTCACATCTTCCTCTTGAATAAGCAATTGTGACCAACAATAATAAAACTCACAAACACCAACCTGAATCTTCTTGACTGTCTGCTTCTGCCTGTCGTACCAAAAGCTGTAGTCTATCCACAGACGTATTAGCTCTAGAGGTGGCTGTGAGCCAAATGTGTCCTTGGCAGGCATGTTGAAGTCATCCATGAAGGTGATGAGTTTCTTCCCACCAACAGGGACATACACCCCTTTGGTACGCTTCTCCACTCGGCTCTCAATGATGTCTTGTACATTGTTGGATGTTGTCTGAAGTCAATATCAAAGGAATATAGTTCCCATTTTGTACAAACACATGTTTAATTTAATCAGTAACCACCGCTGTTGCCAAAGTGGCTATTTATAATAATAATTACCGTTTATAAGGCACCTATTCAACAGGTACTAGGTACACTTACACGTACACCATTCAGAAAACGCTGTACAAAATGTCAACTTCTTAACACAACAATGGCACTATGAAATGATGAATTTAGTAACCCTTCCTACTGGAAAGTATGAATCTTTTCTGCAGATTCATACTTTTCAGCTGTAGAAGCAATGCTTGAGTGTCTTGTCTTTATTGTGTTAAAATAAGCCAATGTCTCTACCTGGGCTGACATGTTGACACACAGGATGCTGTAGTTCTTGCGGTCCAGCTTGCCCAGTGTGTTTTCAGCAACAGATGTCTTGCCTGTACCCACAGGACCAACCAGCATGACTGGCTTTTCTGAGCCAATCAGAGTGGACATGAGGAACTGGTAGCGAACCATGTCCACAGTTGGTACAATCTGCTTGAAGAAGGGTAGGCTGCAGATGAGAAACAGCTGTTATTAGGGAAGTACAGCCATTCTACATGGTAATTTTTACAGCAAACTTTCAGAAGATATATTTGTTAAATCCATCATTACCCACTGGCATATAAATAAGCATGAAAGTATAACCTACCCTACCAAAGCAAGACACAAATAATTCAAAACAGTTTCTTCACATTTCTAAATTTATTTTTAATGCTACTTATTATTCAAGTAGTCTTGATTAGTTAAAATGAGACAACTTATAAACTAAACAGATCCAAAAGTTCAAGGTGCTGTGAAAAGTCTTTTAGCTTGTTCTTGGTATTTGGTGGAAGGAAGAGACTAAATACACAGCAAGGTGATGGGCACAAGTAACTGTAAAGAGAATCGCTAGAGATGACAGTGATGTCATCCACTCATGATGGTTGGGGAAAGGGAATGATCTGGAAGCTGCTGGGATTAGCTTCTTGCATTTTAGGTCATCACCATCACATAACTTGGTTTCAGTGATGAAGAAAATGTCAAAGTCAAGCTCAAGGATGGTATTTAGATATCACCACAAAGGAACATAAACTGGCCTTATTAGATCATGACAGAGGTAGATGCTTGCGGTGATCATCAATATGAAGCTTCTCAATCACCCCTACAAATCACCTCGAAGACCTCTCCTCCTGGATACACAAAGATAGTGATGATGGCAAACCATTGGCAGATCCAAAGATACGGAGGAAATGTTGGCAGACAAGTGAACACGCTGGAAAAACTTACAGAAGAGCGCAAACAAAACTTCCGACCCACCCATTGCAAGACTGATAAAACTTGTGTCAAACACATGAAGCCAAAAAATGTGCACAGCAGAATCAAATGAGGATATTCACCTGCACCAGTAATGGTAGGTACACTCCAGATTAAACACAACAGCAGCAATCTTGCAAACAGTACAAAGTCACAAAACATTACAGGAAGAGAGCAGAGCAGACATCACACAGCCAAGACAAAGCATAAGTTCTGTGGAGATTGCTGTCGTTGACTTACGCTGGGTTATACTTCCAACCTCCCTTCAACTTTTCTTCCCAGTGGACCCATGTTTTGTTCTTGGGATCCACGTAGTACTCATAGATGGTATCCTTGTTGGGAAAGGTTCCTTCTGTCTCACGAATGTAGTTGTCTATCTTCTTGCGGCTATCCTCATCCACTGAGCAGCAGATGGACCAGATCATACAGAACTGGAACCACAGTTCCACCATGCGGCTGAAGTTCTCTGTGTCAGCAGGATCCACCTGTAATTGCATGCAGCACTTTATTACCATCAACCATTTTACAAAGTGGGAAGTGCTGTCAGCTACTGCTTTCTCTACTGACTAGCCAAATAAAGGGAACTGAAATAAACTCATCTTTGAACATTGGAGCAACAGAATTATGGTACTGAAAGCAAGAGAACATATAGCAGAAGTGACTTTATGAACGTTTGAGCTAACATTCTGCAAATTTAAAAGCGCTTCAGAATTTGCACCAGATACATGCAGTACTACTTTCCATTATACACAGTATTATATACAGTACAACCCCCCTCTATTAAGACTTGCTAAAATCCACAGTGGAACTAACTCTCTACGTAAGAATAATCGATTAATAAATGGCAGACAAAGACTCTTCAAATTTCCTATTTCAATTTTTTAACATGATTTCTGCAAAAAAAAGTCTTAATAAAGCACAAACAGTTGGTCACAAGAACTGTATTTTTGTAAACACATGACTAAGGTTGTTAAGGAAGGGCTGTCGATTTATGCTGGTAAAGAGACAGCAATGAACAGGGCCCAGTCATTTTGACCAAAAAACCATTAATGTAAAGAATAATGATGACAACATCTTTTAAATAAAAACATTTATTTAAGAGAAAATCATGTTATGTGCCATTGTGTGATTTGTTCTCTGAATATGTATTGCCAAGTGGCCATATTTGTTTAGTAAGCTGGTAACCACGGTTGATTCGACTCAGGCGGGTGATAGATATAACTGGAGCAATATGGTTTGCGTTGAAATGACAGGTGACTCAATGAACAACCAGTCTCTTCAAAATTTACCCAATTCATTTTAACTTGATTTCTGCAGAAAATCATAATATGTAGGGTCAGCCAGAAGCATTCTATTTTTAAATGTGCTTCTGCAAAAAGTTAGTAATAGAGCACAAACTGTAGGTCGTAAGATGGGTTTGGGAGGTAATCATAATAAAGGTTACATGTATGTAGTAAAATACATCTGTGAAATATTTATGAGTTGTAACTAAGAGGAGGTCGTAATAGGGAAGGTCTTAATAAGAAGGTTTTACTGTATTAGATTATGTCCTCTGAAGATAAAAGATATTAGATATTATCTGTCCTGTAGCTATGAAAGACAGTGGTGCCAGTTTTAAGACCTATCATGTCAGATGTAATCTTCATACCCCATTGTCAACTGTCCCCAGAGCATCAAATAGCTTGCATAGGGAGGTAACGCCATTCAGTTCTGCAATGGGAACAAGCTCCTTACAGTTAGCTCGCTTGAAGTTGAGAATCTTGATTAGAAACTTGTCAAACAATCGCTTCAGTTCATCCACTAAGCCCTGTAAACACAATAACCATTGCACATTAAATGATTTCTTTCCATGTTTTATCAAACTGCATCATATCAATAATCAAATAAAAAATTTCAGCATGGACAAAAGCACATGAATTTGCTTTTTTAAAAACACCTTCATTTAAAGATATATATTTTTTAATCTGTTAGATATTGTTAATGACAATGTAGAAGATATTGCAAGAAGTTCTGATAAGAAATACTCAGGGTTATTCAAATGCTGAAAGAATGTCTGAAGCATAAATGTTTATCAGGCTGTAAAGATTTGAAACAGAACCTCTTGTAACAGACTTATGTAAAATATTACACAAGTAATATGTGAATTTTGCTTATGTCAGTGAAGTGGATATTTTTAGAAGTGTCTGTAACTGCTCTTAAACGAAAATTAAAACAATCACAAAAAATGCAAAAATATATATACCACCTTCTCCTTCTGTTTGGTCTCCAGCCAGCAGGTGACAAATGGCTCCCATCCAAGATCACTGTAGTCATTGTAAACCATGCCACAACGTGAGACAGTGGCAGGGGAGGCCACTGCCAGATCCTCTACCTCAAAGAGAAGGGACACCTGTTCAGGCATGGCAATTCGCTCTCCATTAATAAGGGTTAGAATTTTGTTGTCGTCCATGACAGAGTTCATGCTTTCAATCCAAAGAGTGTCCACAGGGCCATCAAAGACCAGCCACTTCTCATCTGGCTTCTCATCTGAAATGGAATCATGAGGGCAAGACATGAATCATGCAATCAACAAACTTATTCTATCTCTTCTAAAGGGGCAATGCATAAACAAAAACTGATACAAACTAAACCATTAAAAAAAACAAACTTGATTAAGGTTTTGGATAACTCCATCAGTGGCTGGGTTCTGTGTAATCTAATGTTAAGAGTTATGAGCGTACCTGCACATGTCTGTCGCATGACACTGGATAGTACTCCATCAGTCCACTCATTTGTGTTGAGGTCAAATTCTCCATAGAGTTCTCCAAGGGACAAAGCCTTAGGGTTCAGTGGGTAGTCCTGCAAGTGAATAAGAACAAGAACAGTTAAGATTGCAACCCTTTCAAACAAAATCCTTTTGATCTCAAACATAAAGAAAATTTCAGCACATTTTTATAACTTAGAGCAAGTAACATCAGACTTTATGAACACTTTAGTATGCTCTAAGTATCAAGAGCTTTTGACATCAAAATGAACAGATTTTTCCACATTTTATTTTGAGTCCTACATGCCCAAAAGATTGATAATACTACTTAACCACCATGCATGCATCACCTTGACTTGCTGGTAGTTGACATCACCATCACGGTTCAGGCGTGTCATTGAGGCCTGCAGCACTCTCCAGGTAACGGTTTTGGCAGACTGTGTGTTGCCCACGATCATCACAGAATGGCGAGAAGTCTTTGTCTCGTACAGTTGAATTACTTTAGTGATGGCATGCGGGTTGACCTGCATTCTATGACCTTTTAGCTCCAGCTCAATGGCGCCCTTCAACTGCAATAGGACAAAGTGTGTCCATGGGGCTTATTGGGGTCAGTTTTATTTTAATAACGTAGATGACAGGATATGATTACAACCATACTGTCCTGATATAAAGCTGCAAGCTTTGTTTACAAAAGACAAAATGGTATATGACCAACCTTGGAATAGTCAATCAGAGGTGTCTCAACACCTGGAAACAGGTCAGACATAATGGCATTGAACAGTGGCAGATCCACTGACGTCAGCTTTGCTATGTTCATGTCCTTCATGGACAGCAGGAGGATCTGCCATAGAAAGAATATTTACCTTCACCCATTGTACACTTCATGGAAACAGGCTTTCATCACATCTTTTTTTCCCCGTCACAATATATACATATTCATATAATTAATATTGGTGGTATAAGGAGATTTAAATTTAAGACAAAAATTGCTTACCTCTTCATCGGACATGTTTGGGTTGCTGCGTTTCTTCTTCCCAGCATACCGCAGCACAGACACCAGAGCACGCAGTCCAAAATCATAGTGGTCTTGTTTTGACAGTTGCTGCATGGCCAGTGAATACAGAGTGAAGACTTTCTTGGCCAGTAGCTGAAAATGCAGTTCTCAAGTGTAAGTGTTTTGTTTTGTTCAATAAGAACAGTAACCACTTGTTCCCTTATGTTTGGCATTAACCTTGAGTGTTCTCAGACTCAAAAAAAAAGGATTAACCGTAAGCACTACCTGGGTTCAGAATTTTATGTAAAAACTGTAAAGCCCTGAGCATCTCTTGGAGTAACCAGATTTGACCCTAGATGTAAAATTAAGCCCAATTACCACTTGGACTTAACCATTTTTACATAAAATCCCAAGCACAAGTAATTTTCAGGACTAATTCCAAGGAAGTTAATCAGTGTTTTTCAAACTATTTTTGAACTTCAGATAGTATTATATTATTTTATGAACAAGTCAATATTCAATGAATGTGTCCTGCACATTCATTCGCTCAGCTTATATCACCACAATATAGTTTGGTGTCAGACAAAGAACAGTCTTCCATTCTAGAATAAAAGGTAGACTTGTTTGACAACCTTGGTGTTTCCAAATCCCTCAGCAAAGAGGATGATCTCAGCAATAAGATTGGAGTCAGGCACCACCATGGCAATAGGTCGGAACATGGACTTCAAGTTGTCTGGCAGTTCTGTGCGACCGGCATAGCCTGATTTTAAAAAAAACAAAATCTCAAAGAGTGGTTGTGAAGAGAATATAAAATCTGAGGTTGAAATGCATAATTTAAATCCAGAAGTATACCAAGAAATCCTCTTATTTGAATTTAAAGGATGGGTAAAATTGTGTCTTTTATCCTCTGTCCTGTGAAGGCTGCAAACTTGATCTGCTGTTAGACATAAGCCAGTGGCTCATCCCCAGAGTTTGACATCTAATCTGGTGTTGATTGACATGCCAGAGTTCACAGACTCTGATCCTTGATTTTGCTCATCTTGAAATACACTCACTGCCAAGGTGATTGCCAGGGTATTTGGCTGCAAGAACCATGTATGCCATGGCCAAAGCCAGCACCACTAACACTTTATGGTCAAAACTGATTAAAGAACAAGAGATAGATCTCATACCAGGGTTCATTGTGATGAAGATACCACATGACCATACGAGGTCAATTTCACGTCCTTCAAATACAAAGCGCTCAGAGTTGGCGGCCAGTGCACTGAGAATGGACAGAATCTGCTGGGCCACCACTGACAAAACCTCAATGTTGATGCGGTTGAACTCATCAAAACAGCCCCATGCTCCTGTCTGCAGATTAAACAGGTTGCATGATGCAATCAATGCCAGACAAAATGTAGACTATACATCATCATTATCTAAAAGTCTAAATGGTATGCTTTAAATATAGTAATTACCATTTAGTGGAACAACCTTTGAATGAAACCCCTCAGAAGAGAAAAATTGTAAAATGTTTAGTCATGTCATGATTTTCCAAGAGCCCTCTGACAACTAGTATTTTTTCTAAAATGATGTTAAATTTAACCATTCTTTCTTTTTCTTCCACACATAATTCAATCAATAATGTACCTGGGCAAGTCCAGAGAACATGCGGCCCATGGACTTGTAGTCCAGACCCTCAGAGCAGTTGACAACAATGACGTACATTCCCAGGGATTTGCCCAGATCTTTGGTAGTTTCTGTTTTGCCTGTCCCAGCAGGCCCCTTGGGACTGCCCCCTCTGTGTAGGTGCAGTGCTGTTGTCAATGTCATGTAGCAGCGGTCAGTCAATGGTGTTATGACCAGACGACCTGAGTTGCCCAGATATTCATAGCCATACTGGAATTGGGTATTGGTCTGCTTCACCACACAGTCATCATAATCCTGCAGTTCAAAATTGTTGTTTAAGAAGGTCTCACAGTTCAAAGGATGCTACAAATATTTTCATTTGTTATAGCCATACTTAGCCATGTTTTTAACAGTAACACATCACTCCATAGAATATGTGATTCTGAGATGACAAACAGATTCAACCAGGTAGCAAAACCAATCACAATGTCTGTTTTTAACATAGAAGAAGACATACAGGGCAGGAAAAATTGCACTTACCTTGTCCCAGTAAACACGCAGTTGACTGAGCCAGTCAAAAGCATTCACATCATTGCAGCCTGTCTTGATCAGCTTCTCAATGATGTCACGGGCATGGACCTCAATGGTAACCAGGGCAACTATCTTGGAGCGCTGAAGTTTGGCCAAGTTGCCTCTGATGGCTTCAGAAAATTTGTTTAGCATAGCCACCTAAGGACATAAAATGGGTCGGCCATTGACAATAGCCCATTCTCTAGTAGCTAATTCTTCAGCTTGCTCCTCAGTTACCCATCTTCATCCATGATCTGTCATATTTATCACAGTTTAGCTTGTATGTGGCTGCTTATCATTTTTAAATGTGCTTTATTCTAAACTGTTAATTTGTTCTTGTGAGCTTACCAAGCTTGCTTCCATATGCACTTCAAAACTGCTATTGTTATTTATTATTATTATTATTATTATTCCATTTGTTTGTAAATCAGAAGATTTTAAGGAAAGGTATGTGATGAACAAAGTAATTTTAAAGACACTAACAGAGCAGAACAAAATGTTCCCAAACCATGCTCACCAGATCTCACCTTGACATGACTTTAAATGAATAAACAAGGTAAGTTAAGAATGGAACTAGTATGTGAATAGCGCTATATTCAGTGGATAAGAATCTAAAGGGCACTCATACTCATGTTGAGGGAGTAACAAAGTAAATGTCTATATGTTAAACATGTAAGAGATCTATGGCTGGTGGCAGAAGAAAAGGGCTATGAGTTCTTTTACCTGCTTCTTCTTCAAACTCTTGAGCGGTCTTTTATCGCCTCGCTCTTTAGTTGATGTTAGAGCTTTGGTGACATCCTGTGTCCACTGAATCTGACTGGCTGTAATGCACATCTGACAGAAAAAAGGAGAAGGATGAAGTGACAAATTCCACTTTATGAATAGACCTTAATAGCACAACAGTCTGGCAAAACACTAACAGCCATATCAACATTAATAGAGCACTCATATCAACAATAACAGAGCACTCACATCAACATAATAAAGCAGTCATTTCAAGATTTCTGAAGGTTTTATGGCATCCACTCACTTACAACTACATTGATTTAGCTGAGTGCAGACATGTTACCAATATCACTGTGTAAAAATATCCAAAACAGTACTCCATTCTTTCTAAATAAGCAACAACACAACAAACTAATCTAAAAGTGTAATTAACAGTTCAAACTGCTACTATGAAAAATGTATGAGCAATTAAAAAGTGAACAAGCAGGACAAAATAGGGCTATCACTGAAAAGAATGACAAAACAGTTCTTATGATCTCCTTTAAACAAACAAAAGCAGACTGGGAAATGGCTGATTCAAAAAGAATTCCTTTTCACTTACAGTATACCAACTGCCAGCTGAGAAGGCAGCTAAACTTAATGGTTAGTGTACTCAGCTGTGGAGCAAATGAGTGCTGGTTTGAGGCCTGCTTGGATCTGTGGCTGGAAAACACCCCCTATCCACCTAGGTGGGAATAGACGCCTAATTCCAGAAACACAGACAGAGCTGTGTCCTCAGGGAGCCACACTAGAAGATAAGCTCTGGGGCACCAAGGAGGTCTGACAGGCATGATCCCTGGACTGCAGAAACTTGCAGATGCACTTGTGGATGTATGGGCATCTGAGTGCACTGATGTGCATACATGCCTGACATCACCTGGTCACTCCTGTCTTACATTGCATACATTTATATCATTGTCTCTCCCACATGTAACCTTGGACATTACAAAACATGGCCCATGTAATGCTCACTTGTCCAGGCCAGTCCTTTGTCCACTTGTCACGCCTGGTCAAACTCTTCTTCAAGGCCAAACGGCAGTTCTTCAGCACTTCCTTCAGAGTCCACCTCATGGTCTTCTCAACATCACACAGCCAGGCCTGTACAGGATCATACAATGTCTAGCACACCAGCGATGACCCACCAAAGCATGACATCCACCTCTACAGCATTGGTCTTTATACAAGCAGAATATAATGGTTCTGCATCTTTAATTAGGCCATCAAACTACACACACTCTCAACCCATTTATGCTGGAGGTTGAAATGTTTTAATTTGTTCATAAAATTCATGTATGTGACCTACAGATATTCAAAGAGCAAGAATTTGAAAAGAACAAAAATTGACTTGGTTCCAATAATGAAACTTGAGGCATAAATGGGTTAACCCACAACAAGCACAGAAGTGTACCAGGAAACAAGTTTATAATAATAATAATAATGAGGATTTATATAGCGCCTTTCCAAAGAATTGCTCATAGCACTTACATAAATCATATAGACTAAATCATTAACAACAATGAACTCATGTTCACATATAATGGACACGCTCAATCACTTCTACAACATATACTACTCATACACAACGTAAATTACAGATACACATTATACACGCTAATGGTCAAGACAGGGTCACAGTGAAGTCATAGTTCAGAAAAGATGCATCTTAAGTTTAGACATAAAGGAGGCAATATAAAAAGCACTCACCTCTACCGGCCCCTCAAGATAAACTGCATGGCCAAAGTCAACATACTCTCCTTCACTGGATGTCATTCCTCCTGCTTCCCATTTCTGTGTTAAGCCAGCCTGGAAAAACGAGCATGTAGCTCACAGACATGAACACATTTGCTCAACATTTAAGTTCTGGTCAAGAAGTAAATCAGTAACACTACAGGTCAGCCAAACTCTTTTACCCAGGCTAATAAATGCTCATAAATGTAGCCACCTCACAGTGAGCTCTCTTGGAGATGTGAAAAGGAGATAATTTCCTTGCTGGCAACTGCACATGAGTGTTTCTATACTAACTGCTGATTGGTTCAGAGGAAAAGGGTGACAATTATTCACAGTGATCCATACAGAAGAGAAGTGCGACAAAATGTTCCCATTATGATCTTTAATTACCTTGCTTCATCTGCTTTTATCTAATGTAATAAGGAATCCCAACCTGTGTTTACTTCCCTACCTGAAGTACTAATCTGCTCAACCTGATGATCATTAATGATCAACAATATTAATCACAATAATAATAGCAGTCACTTTGCATTTTTCCCATAAATGGGAGCTTGATGCATTTTAAAATGGCCCAGACCTACAGATACACTAACAGGATACGTAACGTACATAACATACAAGCATACAGCCAGCAAAGATAAACAACCTGAGGCACTGAGTTCCCCCTAGTCCTCCTCACCTTGCTCATTTTGAGTGACTTAATGTTGTCAAAACATTTCTTGAGATGGGCCTGCACAGCCTCAGGATTCTTGGACTGGCCAAGTATCTCCAGCAGGTCATCATTTGACAGAAAATAGAATCGAGGGAAGATCTGTCGCTTTGTTTCCAGGTACATGTCCAGGGATTTCTGAATCTCCTCCAGCTTTGTGTTCATGTCATTCAGCTGCTCCAACAGTCCTGCACGGTGAGCCCAAAAAACCTTATAAAACCCTGATTCTTTAGGTCTGTGACTCTAATATCCATCATATTTTGATACACAATGAAAGGAACATGTTCTAACAAGGCATATCTTTTTTGATTATAAGGTTAAGCACTTATACCTGGGTGGTGTGTTCCTCTCAGCGCATTCTTGACAGTGTTGAGGCGTGTCATGATCTCCTTCCAGCTCTTGTTGACGCCATCAAAATCTGCTGACTCACGTGGCAGTTGTTTTCTGATATCTTCGCCCAAGAAAATGTTCTAAGGCCACAAAAATAAATAAATAAATTAATAAAAATAAAAAGAGATAAATACTTTTGTCTTTTTTTGCATGTCTATCTTTATCAAAAGACAAATGGAATCTTTACAACTCTGCTAATTATAAGGACAACTCTATGGCACAATTAAATAAATCAAGGCATATTTTAAAGTTCCTGTTTAAAATGCCAGTATTTGAAGAACAGCGCACATTGACAGGAATCTGTGTGTAGGCATATATCTAACTTTCTGTTATGTAATACTGATTAGAAATTCCCTCAAGGGGACAGAATATAAATTCAGTAATAAGTTTAAAGCATAGATTCATGAATACACAATCACATATGCATTTTATATATTACACACACACACACACATCCAAACATGTATAAGCACACGCACAAAAGGCAGATATATACCTTCTATTCAGTTTCTGGAACAAATAATTCAATTTTACCTCAAGGTACATCCATTGTCTTTGCACTGTAAGCAGCATCTCTGTGACTTCTAGAATGAGGGAAAGAGTTCTCTCCCATTGATCTACGTCATGCTCAAAAGCCTTAACAAAGCGTGAAGCCTTCATTGTTGACAGCTGAACCTGATTGTCTTCAAGGGCTGCAAACACATCTTCAGTGCTCCTGTTGACAAAACACTTTTTTTTTTACTTTTGTATCACTGGCATCAAAACCCCTCAAAAACAGAACTGGTTTTCTCTGAGTTCACATTATATAACCTAATTTCAAAAATAAATTCATCCAAACTTCTTGTAGTTTGAAATTACTTGTTGGTAATTGGCCTGCACTGTGTGATTCAAGCATCAGCACCCAGTGTGCCTAGACCTGCAATATCTCCCACCAGTGTATCAAGCTTTACCTGAGTTTGAAATGTCCTTTGTCCTTGTAGGGGGCAATGTCGAGTTCTGTCACCTCCCATGTCTGGGCAATAGCCTCCAGGCCCTGAATGGTAAACACTCAATGTTCACATGTATATCTATATCCTGACTACAGAAATTCTGCAGATCCTTGCAAATATGCAGTATAAACCTTGGTACCAGACTAGACAGCAGACCATACCTTTAACACTTGTACAAGTTAAACATGTACAACAAAATCTGGCATTCTTAAGTACATTTTTAGCACTTCATTCCTTTATTGTAATTTCTCTTACATTTACCTTCTTTATTGTGTCTAAATATACTAAGCCTCTCAAAACTCAAGAGTGCATGAGACAAGAAATGAGAACAAGAGACAACTGACCTGTTCAATGGCCAGCTCTTTTGTAGCAGCTCCTGAAATGTCACCAATCTGTTCACCAAACTGATCAAAGCCAAACTCAATAATTCGCTCAAGAGTGAAGTCTTCTGAGCGGTGATCAAACTGACGCTGCATCTCTGTCTGTTGGGCACAACAAGAGATAGACAATATCCCATACTGATTTTAAGTTAGTTCAGATGAGATTTGGATAGCACATTGATCCTGTGACACAGCTGAAAGCACTGAGTTCAGTGACTGAAAGTCATTTGAAGAGATGAGTTTTAAGATACTTTATTTCCTCCATCCACATAAAATTTGCTTTCGTCAAAAATTTGCAGTCAGAATAGACAAATTAGAACAGCATTATGACCATGAAACCAGAAGGTTATTAACTGAAATTTATACACACACACCATTTTTCTTCATTTTCTGTGTCTTTTGTTTCACTCTAAGCTAATGTGACCAAACCAGCTTTGCTACTTGAGTTTTGCTCAGTAAAACCTTCACCTGAATCTGGTCCCAGTGACGAGGTCGCATGGCCTTGTTTTTCAGATCTGTGATGAGAGGCATGGTCCGCTTAAACTGGTCCACTTTGGCCTTGCTTGTTTCAACAATCTCCCAGTTCTTGTCCTGAAAATGATATTAAAAAATCTGCACATATTAAATATCACAGCACTGTGCCACAAGGCAAACTCCTAAGTTTTTCTGTTGCAAAAGCTGCTCTGCATACAGCAACAAACACAGTTGGGTTAGGAACGGATGGAAAACAATACAAAGCTAAACCAGCGCACTAACCTTCACCTCCCTGCTGTATTTGTTTAGTTTTTTGAAAATGTTCACAGATTGTGTCTCCATCTCAGTAGTCTGTAGGTCAGTGAACTTCTCCACTTTCCATGTGGCCCACATGTCACTCCAGTCTCGCGTTAGCTCCCATACTGCTTCAATCATCTCCAAGTCCTGAAAGCAGAAACAGCAAACACATGTATATATCTTGGTCTGAAAATAATTAAGTGCAGGCTCCAAGCAACTAAGAATTTTTTACCAAAGACACCGACATCAAGGATGGCTGCAAAAATGCTGGAGAAAAAGACATTCATGTATCAAAATTAATCTGCTGTCAGTGACTCAAAAGTTACTTCTTGCATTAAAATAAAAATAACACATCTTGATATCAAGAAACCTTGTTCTCCCAACCCCCACCCCAACAATCTGACTGCTTCATCCCCTCACCTTTTCTAGAGATCCAATGTCTTTGGATGGAGGCTGGTCAATCTTGAAGATGCCAAGCCCTCGCCTCAACTGCTGCTCTTGTTCTTTGAGCAAATTAAGTTGGCTGCGTATGGTCTGGATGGTTGCCAGTGCATCTGATGTGCTAATGTTTGAGGAAAAGGGTCCTTTCACCTGAAATTCATCCATCAAGCCAGCCACCTGCTTCTTGAACTCTTCAGATTGTGCCAGGAGGTTGCTCCTGAATCGCTCCTGAAGAAACAAAGAAAAGGGAGATCATGCTTCACATCATCTCCAACATAACCTGTCCCTTCTCCGAAAAAAAGAAGGGCGAAAACCACTGATATGTTCTAAGGTACTCTAGAGAATGAGCAGAGATGTGGCAGTGGGTAAACTTTGGCTTACCTACTCAACAGATAAAAGATTAAAAAAAATCCCCAACTTGCCTGGTGTATAAGCAATCCACACTTTCGGTGGTCCATTTTGTGAAAAAAAACATCAAAGTCAGCACTAAAGAAAACCTTTGAGAACATGATTTTGATGAGAACTATAACATCACACTTGCCACAGCTTTCTATTAGCCATGTGACCAAGCATATCAATCACAGTGATAGGCAATTTAACATAAATCAAAGGAACTAAATAAACAATTGTTGTTAGTCCCCTAACAAAAGTGGGAAAACAATTCAAGGATAAGAAAATAAAAAAGAGAATGAAGTCTTCCTGACCTAATCAGACTTAGCTAACCTTGTGTTTTTTCAGCATCTGCTCAGCTTCTATCAATGACTGTTGGAAACGAACCCATTCATTGCCCAAGTCGTTGTGCATAACAATCACCTGCAATCAAGCCAGAAACATATACAGATGTGATAGAGCTATTTACTTTCATTGATTTGGATTAGACCATGGTAAACAAAGGAAAGATTCTAACAATCATTTGGAATCATTTGGTGTTTATGTTATATATTTATAGACAAAATCCCCAGAAAATATAGAGAGAGATCATATGGAGCAGTGCAGATGTAACAGGGTCGCCTTGAGCCAATCACCGCTAACTGGCCGCCCTACTGGCCAATCAGCCTTCAGCTGGCCTCTTGGCCAGCTTCTATCACACAGAGAGTATGACTCACATCTTCCGGCACTGGAACCTCATATTTCTCCAAGATGGCAAACTGCTCACTCAGCGGTTCAAATTTGGCTTCGATGGTGGGTTTGTCAGCATTTAGCTTGTCCCAGAGGGTCAGGCTCTCTCCAAGTTCATCTAGTGTTTGAGGAGGCTGGCTGACCCTGCACCATGACACAAAAATGACATGTCAGAAAAGGAAAAATCTCCAACTCTTGTATTCCCCGGAGGTGAAGTGGCTCACAAAAATTAGCAGGGGTGAGGTAAAAAGTATTCAGAAATGTGTGTCTGGGTGTGGGGTGTGGAATTGGTGTTTTACACCAAGCCAGCAACTATAAGGCTATATCACAGCATGGCAGCCAGCCCTGTAAACAGATACCCCATGGAGAGAAAGAACAGCGTGCCTGAAACAAGAGCTGGACCCAGGACAGACAACCTTCACTGTGTTGGTGACAGGCACTAACCATTGCACCACCGGACTGCCCACTCAGAGATGTGGTATGATAACTATACGAATGTTCAAATAACACTCCCCTGACATAGTCTGTCAAATAGTTGGGCATGAAACATCCCTTTACCCAGTTAACAAAAATAAAAAAGGCACAAAAAAGTGAGAGCAGTTTGTATCTTATCTCACTCCAATGCTGCCCTTTTTCCTCCTTTTTCTCTGTCTTAATCTTCATCTTTATATGAGGAGTAAAGGTTAAACACTTGTCAACAATACAGTGAGCATCAGATTTTGGTGTTTAGATCTTGTCTCAGGCACACTTTTCTTTCTCTGCATGTGGTACCTGTTTATAATGCTGGTTTCTTTGCTATGACATAGCCTCAATTGCTGGCTTAGCATACAAAGCTAGTTTCTTTGCCCTCTTCATCTCTAGCTAAATGCCAGTGACTCAGGAAGTAACTTACATATTAGTGGAGATGGTTGATAGGAGACTACAACACAAGAGATGGAGTAAAATGATCTTATTAGTAAGTCGTCAGTCAGTTCTGAGTTGCCATCTGCAAGATTGAGTTTTGCTAGCTAACCTGTGTCTTTGCTTAAATGAGCATGCAGGAAACGTCACACTCACCTGTGTGCATTGTCTTTTAAGAAGAAATTAAGGTCCCTTAGGCAGGAGATGGCGATCTCACTGAGCAATTTTGTAAACTTGTTCTGCCACTCCTGGCAGTGGGCCAGGATAGCCATCTTCAGAGGAGAACAATCCAGCAGAACAAACTGGATATTCAAGATGGTTTCTTGCGTTTGCACATTGTTGGCCACCTCTGTGTACCTATATATGACACAAAAACTAAGATCACCAGAAGAATGTGAAGGAGAAAAATTATTAGTTACAGGAAGAATCCAAAGCTTTATTAAAATACAAAAGGAATGCACAGCTAAATTAAAGCATGTTCTTTGACATGACCCCATGACCCCCATACCTGCCAATATCAGCATCAAATGATGACACCTGTGGGTTCAGTTTCTGGTAACGCCTGATGAAGGCATCCTTTTGAATCTCCCAGATCTCCCGGTAGTTATCCCAAGTGGCCAGGTAGGCCTGCAGGTTCTGAGCATTGGTCTGCATACCTGCACTAATCACATTCTGGATCTTCTTCGTCTCATCATCTCGCCCAATGACCTCATGAATGGGCTGCACATTCGGAGTGAGTGTTCCATGTTCACGTGATTAGACCAGCTAGCCCCTTTGTTTAAAATGTTGGTAATTTGCATTCTTTTTGCAACAAACTTTGAAATTGTGTTGTAAATATTACTATAAGAAATAGTAAACAAAGTTGAACAAACTATCAACATAAAACCTTAAGCAAGCAAAATAAGTGCATACCCACACATATATATCAATTTTAACTATTTCCACAAAGTTTTAACTTTAAATCTCACTACAAATGAATGCTGAATTTAATCTGTAATTTTTTAAAATAAAAAATGACACACATAGCAATAAGGAATGAATGAAACATACATCTTTCTGCG
Source organism: Marisa cornuarietis (assembly GCA_004794655.1). Lineage (NCBI taxonomy): Eukaryota > Metazoa > Mollusca > Gastropoda > Architaenioglossa > Ampullariidae > Marisa > Marisa cornuarietis. Next base: position 6,402,424 of record SMMW01000627.1, read on the forward strand.
ACTTCCTTTTGGTGAGAACATTGGGCAGACGAGGGATGTCAGAAATAGCCTTTGTGAGATATGGACCAATGTTGCCCACAACTGTTGCCACCTGCTTGAGTGTTGGTGAAAACTCTACCTGTTGGGAAAGAAATCATCTACATTTTGCGTGCAAAATGTTCCAGAAGACTTTCAGGATAAGTGTGCATGATGGATTCGATTATGGTCCATCCCCTAAGTTAAGAAAGAATATATCAGTTTTAAATACTGATTTGCCTTTTTCCTGATTTCTGTGATTCATCTTAGCTTAAATATAATGTTATAAAGTATCTTAGCATATGCATTTTTTAGTTTGCTAACTGCTGTCATCAACATAGAATGATCCTGGTGATCAATTTTTTGTACCCTTACTTTGTCTCCTTCCAGAACAACCTTCACCCTAAATAATGGGTTGGGTGCAGACTTGCCATCCCCATTAATAGCTTTCGACAGCTCCTGCAAGGACCACTTTATGTTCAAGCGGAAGGCTTCCTCGACCATGCGGTCCATCTTCTCAGTGTACCGATGCCAGTGTTGCTGGACCTCAGCACCATCATTCTGGAAGATGCTAAAAGTTTGGCGCATGCTGGAGATGATGTCATCATGTATCTGCTTCAGCCTTTTCTGAATGTTTTCTCTGTGCCGAGCCTGTTGGAAAGAGGTGACTCAACTTTTAGTGAGTCTCCAGTTATTTGCTAATGGAAGAAAAAACTTTCTACACTGTCCCTAGCACAATTAATTTTTTAAACTGTAGAACTGCATGAACGTCTGTTCTGAGTCAGGTAAGTGTATACTCACCCACAACATGATGGGTTTGTATTATGTTCCACTCACAATTAAGAAGAAATACCTGATGAGATTTTTTCATCCAAGTTTTTGCTCAAAGAAAACCCATGTATGATTTAAAAACAAAGTTTTCTTCTTGTAACTCTCTGTGACTTTATCAAAGAGATTTAGCAACATTTCAGAACTCTTCAACTCAAAACATATTGAGTGAGAGGGCTTCTCATTTAATCTAATCACAAACCTGTGAGCATTATAATGTAAAATTTATGGCATATATGCATCTTTATAAAATCAATATACATCTAGTTCTATCTATTGTAGAAACTGGGGCTCAAAGGGGGTGTAAACTATGTTGGAATTAATGAGGTCAACAAAATTAACAGTCCTCTCTCTCTATCAGCCACTGGAGAAAAATAACTTCAAATAATACTTCATCCAACTAAAGTGTAAAGGGAAGTGTGTGATACTACACAAAAATATGCATTAATTTTTTTGTAAGATTTACACAATATATACATATATATATCATTCTTATTTCCAAACAGGAACTCACAGGTCTCATGTATCAAGCAACACAACTCACCTGATCTTCATCAAACTTGAGGTCCTCGTAAACTATTTTGCTGTCAGTCTTGACAAGGAGCATTTCACTGATTTTGACACACATACTTGAAATCTGCATGTTGGCACCTTTGTAGTCATCAACATTGACTTGAATCTTGCTGGCATGCAGTCGACACTCAGCCACAAAAAAGTCTGAAACATTCTTCGAAGCCCAAGTCAATTTGGTCAATCCAGGGTGGATTCGCTTGTCTAGAATTCGTATTCGTTCTCTGAATAGACCTCTCTCCTCCAAAGACAGAGCAGCAATTATTCTGCAGTAAGAACAAGCAACCAATATGTTTCATTATGTAAATCAAAATATCCAAAAGAACAATTCTGATTTGAGAACCACTGAAACTGAAAGTTTCTCTAATGCTGATTTTGCTAGGAGTGACGGATAATAATAATGAGGATTTCTATAGCGCCTTTCCAAAAAAATTGCTCAGACTGCTTTACATAAATCATACCTAAATCAATAACCTGCTCAAATTCAAGAAACTTTGTGTCAACAACCATGTACCATTTTCACATATAACAGACTCACGCACTTCTACAATATACACTCACTCATACACAAGGTAAATTACAGACACAAGTTACGCACACTCGATGTCAGGACAGGGTTACAGTGAAGTCATCGTTCTGAAAAGATGTGTCTTAAGTTTGGACTTAAAGGTGGTTAAAGAATCAGAGTGTCAAAGGCTGATGGGTAATCCGTTTCAAGTAGATAGGGTTTGGTAGGGCTTGTCCATGGTTTTTGTCTTAGTGGGATTCGCAGAAGCTTGGTGTCCGAAGATCAACGAAGAAGTCATGCAGGCGTATAGATGGGAATGAGTTCAGAGAGGTACCAAGGACCAGTGCCAGAAATGGTGGAGCAACTCAGGGTGGAAAGTTTGTAGGCTAAACAGTCCACGACTGGAAGCCAGTGAAGAAAGTGAATGATAGGTGAAATATGTTCACATCTAGATGGTCTGCAGATGAGGCGAGCAGCATTATTGTGGATCCTTTGAAGTCTGTCAAGAAGATACTTGGGAATTTCAGCTAAAAAAGAATTACAATAGTCCCTCCTCGATAGCACAAAGGCACAGATTAGAGTTTTAGTTGCATCAGTGGTGGTCTTACGAAGTTCAAGGTAGGCAATTCTGCAGACATGAGAAATATGCTAATGAAAAGTCAAACTGATCAAGAATGACACTCAAGCTGCGGACAGAGGTAGAGAAAGGAACAGTTGAGTTGTTTACAAACAGAGACTGAGGGAGAGAAGGATGAACCAGAAATTTCTTTGGACAAGTAAGTAGCAGTTCAGTCTCATCCTCATTCAGTTGCAGTCTGTTTTGGAGCATCCAGAACTTTACGTCAGCTATGCAGCCTTGTGTCCATGTAAGTAGTCCAGAGAGTTCAGAAAGTGGAACTGACTGATAAAGCTGTGAATCATCAGCATAACGTACATGCGACATGGCATGGCATGAGATAATATCAGACATAGGGGAGGTATATAACACAAAAAGTATTGGCCCCAATACAGATCCCTGGGGACATCATATCTCAGGACAGAAGTATCGGAGTAAACCCCATTCCCATACACAGTCTGGGTTTGGTCCATCGAGATAGGATCAAAACAAGGATGAAGCAACATCATGAATATCAAAAGGCTGCTGAAGTCTGTGTAGAAGTATAGAATGATCTATAGTATCAAATGTACCGACAAGTCTAACAATGCCAGATATGACATGTTGTCATCATCAGCACTGATGAGGAAATGTTAGCCACAGACCTCAAAGCTTGAAATGCCTGTTTAGATGTTTAAATGCATGTTTAACACATACATTTTCTTCTCAAAATAATACAGTAAATGCAAAGTAAAGCACACAGATTACAAAGTTCTTCAAGTCAATGCAGCAGGCCACAGAAAATTTCAGTTGTGAGCTGAAAACTCTATGATTATCAGATCAGAAATTGAATTATTAATTGGGTTTAATATCCCACTACACACTGTGCAGATATTTTCCTAATATCCAACAAAGGGCAGCTGAGGGTGCCATGATATCCTCTTTACCTGTTGTAGTCCCGCACCACCAGAAGAACATGTTCTCGGAGACCACGGAGATCTTCACGCTTTGAATACACTTCAGCTGCATAATGTGGTATTTCAAACCCAAGTCGCTCCCAGTAGTGAATCTCTTGGAACATCTTCAGCAGTATTCTGCAAATCACACGTCATGTGTGGACTTTCTCTACATCATTACTCTATTACTGTTGAACAGGAGGACAGCCAGTTTATAACATTTAACAATGTGATATGAAAGACCAAGGTGACAAATTTTTATTTTTACTTTCTCACAGGTTCACAAAATGTTGTAAAAAAAAATTTCCACTAAATGTCTAAAATGCAACCTGTTAAAGCTGATGTCAAGCATTGGAGGTCTCTCAGTACTGCGGCACATAAGAGGGACATCCAGCAGCTTTTGAGGTTCCTGAAAGTAATGTATGCTAATTATCATTTCAGCCCCTCTAGTGAAGATTTTCCTCCCAAAACTCAAATAATAATTTAATAATCTGCTCAAACTCAAAAAACTTTGTGCCTCATCGTATCTGCTGACATCAGTGATGACTTACATAATTCAAAATTAATCTTATCATATTTCTACTGAAAAAATGAGCCAAAGAGTAAAATTGATGATCCCAGTACAAAACACAGGAAATTAAATAATGCATACATTTTTATTTTGAAACCAAAATCTGATATGCTACAGGCACAATTTTTACTACATTTGAACACGTAACATTCAATTTTTAAAATCTATTTTTAAGTAAACTTTTAAATTATAAATGATTCTAAGACAAAAATAATTCATATTACTAAGTGTCTGAACATTAAACTAAAGCCCTCTTATCTACTAACATATTCATAAATTTCAAAGCATACACAGACTTGAAGAACATTATTTCAAGTTCAAATAAACAAAGCAGATATTAATGATGGCTGAGGTTAAAGTTTTCAAACTCTTCAAATTTGAACTTGGGGAGAAAAGCATCTTTTGTTTTGGATACTGTCTGCAAAACTAAAACCCTAACACTGATTCACATCTCTAATACTTACCTTATTAAATTTTTTAAATTAGAAAACCAAGGTGGGTAACAGCATACAAGTGCTTAAAATGTAACATTACAAAACCATCCTTATTTTTTTTTAAGTCATTCTGTGTAAGAACTAATGTAAAAACACCTACCATCTTAATCGATACAAAGATGGTGCTAAACTAACCATACAAAACACTACAAGAATCTTTTAATGCACCCTCTGCTCAACTTTAAACAAACTGTAACTTAATCTAGGATAATTAAGAGGAAATTGAACACCTTAGAAATTTGTTTTCTTCTATAATTACATTTTGAGTGCAAAATCTCCCTCCTTATTAACAGTTAGTATTATTATTGCAAGTGAAGAAAAACAAGTATAGGTGCTGAAAAAAAAAACTTAACAGAGCTATAGTTCATTAAAATTAATGCTTTGTGATGCATAAGATATTTGGCTGCTTACTTTAATGTTCATCACATGGAACAGCATAACACTTAGTTCACATCCATTGGAGTACTTTATCGCATGTTTAGACAAATATGGTAGCACACTACAGAGACACATCCTTTCCTATGTTCATAAACTGCAGATTCTAATAACAGGCCTTTTGATTTAACAAATAATAATATTACTCTACTTTCTTTAATGCAAATTATATTCTATAAAAGCATATTTCATAATGTGTTTTCAATGAAGGAACAGACTTAAAAAAGTTTCTTAGTTGATTTAACAAAGTTGTCTAAAATTATTTCCAAAATGCATCTTCTTCTTAATTTCTTTTTGTGTTTGACCACTTTTCAAAGCAGTTGTTTTGTTTTGTTTTTAATTTATGACTCATAAGCCCCATTTAATGCACCAAAAGCAGAGCCAGTGAAGCTCATCATATAGTAATACACTCCAGACATCATGTCATACACAGCACATATCAAAACAGTCTGCTGTTGAAGCATTTCTGAGAACTCCATTGGTTGCATTAAAAATTATTATGACACAAAACAAATTGTAAATTCACACTTCTAAATTTGCCTTTCTAGTACTTCATATCCTTTTGCATGCTGTGTATGCGTTGGTATGATATAGTCCCTTAGTTAAGACTGCTATTGAAATGCAAATGTTTTGTCAGCAACGGTGACAACCTTCACACAATGATTTTTGTCTTTCAAAATGGGAATGAACAAGATCCATGAAGAAGTAGCAGCAGAGAATGCAGAATAAGAAAAGATGTTTGCAAACCAAAAAGCTTCCCTTATTGCAGTTATTTTCAGAGAAAGTTCACAATCCTAGTATAAGAGTCTAAACATGGAATGTACTGTCCATTCAGTGTACTTATAGTCAATTATAGTGATCATAGTCAATTGACTAGTCCGCCTACTTGTCCTGCTCTGCAGATTTATGACAATCTCCATCCTTACTATTTGTTCCCTGATTCTTCTTTGTGTCTTCTATTTTTGTCTTTTATTACTTCTCTGCATAGTTGTTTCTCCCTCTATCCTTTGTATTTTGTCCATATTCCCTACTTGTCTTAAGCGCTGAGAACACGCTCCTTCATGAGCGTGAATGTGTGCTATGCAAATCACACATTTACTATCATTATTTGTAATGTTTGTCTGCTTGGACAACTCATACAAAATGCATAGTCTTGGAAATCATCAGAAAAGTGGGGGGTTATATTTACCATTTCAGCTTATCAAGTGCACAGTGAAATAATGCATTGCCACTCAGCAAAACTTTCTGCAGACAATGTACGGAATGCACAGAGATGATGAGAAAGATGGTGTTTGAATGTTAAGCAGGCTAAATTCAGACAAAACAAAATCATGGAATAAAAACAATCAGGTTTCATTCTTTAAGACAGAATTCTTTGGCTCTTAGCTCTTTCAAATGTATGACGACACTCTTTTTGAAACTCTTTAACCTTTAAATACCACAGAAACAAAGAATGATTATATCTGCAAGTCATGGAAATTGTAAAATTTTATGCTTAATTTGTAGGATTTAGTCTCTAGCTTTAAGGATACTTCTAAAGGCCTAAATGCTGCCATGATTCCTTAGCAAAAGTTGCTAAATGTTTTATCATGAACAATAGAGCTGCTTTGCATCTTAAATTATTATCAGCAATGACAAATAAAAATAGAAAAAGTCTACTATTGTTAATAACCTTTGTTATTACTGATGTTGACTGATTACTGGTTACAATATTTAATATCCCTTAAAATCATCATAGTAAGGACTTCTTTATATAACGTTAGTGATTAAGCACCCTGTGTCAGAAATTAAAAGTACAGAGGGATTTTCAGTTACAGCTGAGGGTGAAGTAGGAAATGTGCAATGCGTACCAGAACTGAAAGTGAGAATAAATTGGTATAGGAAAAACTTACATTCTCCTGTTGATGTGTATGTTAGGGAAAAAGAGGTATAGATCAATACAACAAAACAACCACTGTTTGAAAGTGTTTTATGCTAATATTTGTAATGCTCTCTTAAACCCAAATATACTAATATTTTAAATATGATATAAAATAAATTTTCTTCACAATACAAACGTACATTTCTACCCAAGGGGTCATTTCCCAAGTATTTGAAAACATTTTGAACAAGCTACCCATATACTCATTCAAGCTCTAAGGGTGATTTGATAAAGGGTTATATCCAATTAGTCATGAGGTGTAATTAAATGTCAGAGATGTACCACTTCGAAAATACACCAGTAAAATCCTTTCCAATAACGCATTAATATTTGAAAAATTTAGAAAAAATTAATAGTGTCTACAATGTAAAAGTCATATGAGGAAAAGGTAAGTAAAAGTAACATAGAGAAACTGTTAAAATATTTCTGCAGTAGAATCCATTTTGGCATAGATAAAATTAGAAGCCAGGATCTTCATTATACACCATTGTGCCAGTTCCTTTTGAGTGCTAGGTTAAGGAAAGCATGAGATTTACATGCCAAACCGTAACAACAGCTTGAAGAAAAATATGAAACATAGTGCATAAATCTGTTATATCAAAGAAGGTTTCTAAGTGGGAGAAGGAAACTTTGACATTTTCTGAATTCAAAAGCAAAGCTTACTACAGGAGGATGATAATGATGACAAGAAACACAAAAGTGGATGACAAACAGAACTGTGAATATGAGATTCTGTAAATGCAGTGGAAGATAACAAGGCACCTTATCAATGGTCTGTGTCCATTCATAGTAGGTCTTGCGTGAGTACTCATCCAGTGCAATGCACAACTGTTGATACTGTGAACGTGTCTCCTCTCCGCTTCCAATAGACGGAAGAAAGTGAGCCCTGTCTATGATCTAGGTGTAAGACACAGACTCAACATTAAAATAGTGTGTTAACACAGTCCACTCGCAAAACAAAGGCTTCTTCTATATCCTCTAAAAAAAAGTCACGAATGTGCTTTTTACTAAAAATGAATTTATGCTGCAAAAATTTGCCAGCACATCTGACAAATTGTTGAATAATCTTTTGAGTTCTAAACACAAAACATTCTTCAGACAAAAACACCATAGTCAAAAATTAAAGTTAATTAAATGAAATCCCTCAATTACAATCACCAATTAAGTTCAACCTAAATAACAAACCCAAGGGATGCTGTGAAAGCAGTACACCTACCATCATACCCTTCTCAATTCTCCGTTTGAGCATGCGAGCCCAGTGGGCTGCACCGGAGTATTTGGGGTGTGATGGAATTAGGGGAACTGCTTTCAACGTGAGCTCTTTTTTGACTGCATTGAGCTCTTCATTGAACAGCAAATACACGTCCACAGTTTTCTTGTCAATTGTGCGCCTGATGGCCTGCAAGTAGACATTTCATAATATTTTGTAACCATCCCCCAAAAACAATTTTTTCAATAAATTTTGAATGTCAAAATATTCTACCAACTAAGCTAAAAGCTGAAAATAATACAGACACATCAAATCTGCATCATGATAGATGCAATTTTTACCAAGCTATTTAATGTGCACATAGAAATATCTTTTTTGTCCAACATTCATACAAATTGCCTGTGCCTCCAAACATGAAGAAAAAGAAATGAAATGCAGAAAAAGGAATGCTTAGAGCTTACTTCACGTAAAGACAAGTGCATGAAAATGTCCAGCAGCTCCACACCCTGGTCAACAGTGGTCACTGTGTCAAAGGCTGAGGAAATTAGATTTTGCATCATCACCTCCAGGTCCTTTACACCTGCCCGGAATCTAGAATGCAATGGAAATTGACTATGACGACAATTGTGATAGATTAGAATTATCTCTTTAAAAAATTGTACCTGAGATTGATAATAAAATCTTTCAATACAAATACACATATCATGACAATAAATGTGTAATTTATATCGTGTATAATCATGCTCACGAAGGAGAATGCTTTCAGCAATTAAGACAAGTAGAAGAAATGGTGCTTTTTTTCATTTAGCCCTTGCCCCGTACGGGGTAAGAATAAACAAATACTTCATCACACACACATACACACACCTCCCCCCTCAACACGTGCTTACTAGTCTCTAATGACTTCATCACACGCATGTACACACCTCCCCCTTTAACATTATTCTTACTAGTCTCTAATGACTTAAGCTAAGCTAACACTTTATTTATCCAAGAGAGCAATTCAGGGCAGCTTGATATAAAAGAACAAATCAATATCATAACCTATTCATATCCACGGAACAGACTCATGCATTCAGGTTTCAGACAGCTGCATTCATTCGCACTTCATGAGACGCATCATATGCAAAGTAATCCCAGATGTCCACGGAAACAAACTGTAAGGAAAAGGCAATACTAAACTATTAATTAACTCAAAGAAATAAATTTTCCTTTTATTGAAGAAAACGCTTCTCCTTGACAAACTAAACAGATGCAGATAGCTTGCTACTTGAGCACTTCGGATTGAAATACAACATTTATCTTATAGGTTGTCCAAAATATGTTAGAGCCAAAAGAAGATGACTGCCAGACCTGTTGTAGTCATCGTGCCAGGAAGTGGCCTTGACATCTAGAATTGTTTTTTTGATCGCTCTGAGGATGTTTAGGTTCTTTTGAAACTGATTCTCAATCTCCAGAAGCCCACGTGCGATCTCTGGACCCTTCTGTCCACCAAAATGTGGTATTGGAGACTTTTCTCCATCAACTTGTCTAGCAAAATGAAGCTGTGCTTCACAGACCTAAAAAGAGTAAAATGGCCAGACTATCTTTGAAACACAAAAATATATGCCCATTAGGAACTTTGCTGAACTTTTCACACAGAACTACTCTTTAATAAATACAGATGAAAAAGAGTTTATTGCCAAGCTTGCACATGGGAGAACACACATATGCATAATACACACCTTTTCTCAACACACACACACACACACACACACACACACACACACACACATACATGTGTCCATGCATTTCACACACAATTTCTTTCTCCCTCTCTTTCATCTACATGTTTCTACAACACTACCACCACCTTAATGAGAGATTTCAAATGACTTACCTCTAAAAGATCTCTACAACGCTGTATAAAGGCATCAACCTGTGCAAATATGCTGCTCTTGTCCAGAACCCATCCCACTGGTGAAAACTTATGGTGTAGCTTGGAAATCTGTCCAAAAGTTCATAAATACCTATACTCAAAGCATTGTAGCATCCACTATTAATCTTTTACTATACAGCACAGAATGTATTAGAAAGACACTCTCTCTCTCTCTCTCTATCACACACACACACATGCACATACACACATGTGAGGGAAAATACGGTGAGAATAAAAAAGAAAGCTGACAGTGCTGAAAAGCCTTCAGCCAGATCCAGTCAACAACATTACTGATATTAGCTTTCCGCTGTCTGTATAAAGAAACATGCAAACTGATGTAACACCCATGACAAATTGCACATTTGTCATGTGTATTCACATATTTTTTGTCTTGTTTAGTAATTTTGTATTATTTTATTTCATGTATTGATTTTTACGTAGTCTCGCATCGCATCTGCGAGACTACACCGAGAGTAACGTAAGGGGATATAACTCCCCCGACTCCTTAGATCCTGTCTTTTTACGTTAGACATCGATCGGGTGGGACGAGTTAAGGCCTCGTCCAAAAATTTGTTCTAAATCAGGGCAACAGCCCCCCCCCCTACTGTCTTCTTCTCCTTTTTTCTTTCCCTTTCCTTTTTTTCTTTTAATCCTATATGTACATCTGAAACCGCAAATAAAGAGATGTCTGAGGAAGAAACAGTGATTGTGATTGAGAGTGAAGAAAACACGCTACGTGCCGAGATTTAAACCTCCCAATTAAAGCCCGGTTTACACTGACAACATCAAAAAAGGGGGAAGTGGATAGCCAAGTGGTTAAAGCATTGATGTCTGAGACTGGAACATGCATAGTAGCTGGTTCAATATCCATGTGACACAGCATACTTCCCCAGTTGACCCACCCAGCTGTGGAATGGATATATATACCTGATGGGATAGATGAGTAGGGAAGGAAGTGCAGTAGGACAGGTGAGAGAAGAGTATTTGCCTTCACATCAAAAAGTTGGCCTCAGGAAAAGGGCAATCCCTTGCACCCGTTTTCAATAACTGAAAAGCCACAGGTCTAATTTTGTTTTCCCCATCATAACATTACATCCAAACAAAGTATTTTATTTAGGAAATATATTTTCTCGCCTTACTTCTTGGGCAAATGATTCATTTTAAATTTATAACCCATCATGTTTCATCTACCACTGTGTTCTTTATGAGAAGTCCAAATGAAACACATACCCTGTCATATATCTCCTTCCACTGCTCACAGCATTCAATGCAATCCTGCAATGTCTTTTTGCCACTAATCACATGGCCATCAAAGATCTTGTCCAGACTAATGTCACGACAACAGCACCGGATGATCTCATTGCTCATCTGCAGCAGGATATAAACACACAGTTATGAAACTGGTTTGTTCTCAGCATTTTGAAAAATTTGACAGGAAAGCCATAAAAATGCACCGTTCCACTCCTCTTCTTCTGTAATCAAATGTTTGTGTGGTCATATTATCACACTGGAATGTTTATGTCCTTGATGAAGTGGGTAGAAGATCACTCTTTGTCCTTGAGGTAATCTCTCTGCAGACATGATTTATAAACCAAATAGCTTTCTCACCTTCTTAAGGATGCCTGTGAGCCTCTCACGGGTCTTGTAGAAGTCAGAGTTGACCCAAATCATGCGAATGAGGTTCAGAATCTTTGGTAGCATGCGAGGAATATCAGCTGGACGAGCATCTGCCAGTTCATGGCATGGATCCTTTAGAACCGTCAAGAATTTCAAGTTGCTCTCTGCCTGCCTTGAACCTTCCTGTGGGGACAATGGGAACTTCAGTGTTTAATTTAACTGTGGCTACATAACTTTGGGAAAACAGAATAGAATAACCAGAAAAAGCTTGGATGAAGAATTAAGAAATTATAAACTGTGACTAACAAAACAGGATACAAAGACTAACAACAGGACAAATGCACGAACTAAAAATTTATATAAACCCTTAAAAAAAACTAAGAGAGTAAGAATTCCACAAAAAACTACAAAAATCTATTAATTAGCTGCCAAAAAAAACAAAAAACAGTATAAGTCATTTAAATCATGAAAGGTCTTGGGGAAAAGATTTTTTCATGATCGCTCTCTTAAAGCTTAATCTCATGAGAGGACCTTTGCCCTTGTAAGCTGGTTGAGAACCTTCACTTTTGTAAGATGTTCTCCCACTCTGAAAGAGAAAGAAAGCTCCTACCTTGATCTGACCAGCCAGCTTGAGGAAAGGTCCCACATATGATGACTTGGCCAGCTCCAAAATATGTGTGACACGTTTGACTCCAGGCTTGTCCAGCTGCTTGCTGATTCCAGACAGGTCAGCACAGCGGTTCTGCCAAAACTCAATTTCATCAAGAGGGCCTGAGTTTTCTGCTGTCTCGAATGCATTTTGAGAGCTCAGCACTTCCTTGATCTGTCGTGCCCAGTGGATGACACATGCTGAAAAAGGGACAGAAAGACAAAAGAAAATAAAGTTCTCCATAACCAATTACATTGTGGAAAATAACTTTTCTAAGTAACTAGGTTAACAAATGTATTTGTAAAATAACTGACATATCACGTTACCCACCCCTACATAAGTGCCCTGAGACACTGCACCATGAACCAGTCTCTTTTAGCTTTCAGGAACTGTTGCTTGCAACCCATAAAATCAAACCAATCTCTGATTTACTGTTACTGTTATGCTCCAGGTTTCAGGAAAAAAGTCACACAGTAAATGTTAGTTCTTAAATGATATGTTTTAAATCTATTTGAAGATGCAAATCCACACATTAATCAGCCAATCAATCAACCAAAAGAAATTTTAAATTCATTACTCTCCAGTCTCTGAACCAGCTCTTTGTTCTTTGATGCTTCTTCTAATGCCATGTTCATGCCCTCTGTTGGAACATAAAGTACCGTCTTCCCCTCCAGCTTCCATCGTGTGTCAGTGAGGCTAGCCAGAAACTTGTGAAGCTGCGCTGAGAAATCGTTTTTAATGCCTGACATGATATTAAGGAGGCAATGTTCCCATGGTTCTGAAAATGTTCAACCTCAACACATCTAGCATTTACTAGTGCCATTCCAAAAGAAAGGAAAATAATCTTTATATTTTTCAAATTTCTTGCAATACTAAAATATTGCATACACATCTTTATTCTAACATGGTTATAAATATACGCACCAAGCAGAAAATGTCTGAATGACAAAAGAAGTTAATTATTGATGTAGATGAGAAAAAAAACTTGAACAAAATGTTTCTTCTTGCCACTTCAAACTTCACTTGATGAAAAGTCGCTGCATCAATAACATCTTAAAGGATACTGTCAGGCCAAGAGGTGTTTTCAAAGAAGACGGGGGCATAGACCCCCATCATGACACGCAGTAAGCTTTCAATGTGGGGACATCGCACTGTGCCATATTGCATGGTCTTCAGAAAGTTTTCAGCTGTCACAACCTTGTCACCCTGATTTTTTATGAAGTAGCACATCTGGTCCACTTGGAATGTGGGAAGCTTGTGCTCAATGCAAAAACCCCGATATCCATCATTGTACGCTATCATCATGCGCAGGCTGGGGTCCGTGATGAAATTGTTTATGATTTCTTCATGCTCTTCTTGCCAGTCCACTTCTCTCAAGCCAGCACACACAATGCGTTCTTTGATCATCTGTGTCTTGTGTTAAAAACAAATAACAAAAACATCTAAGAAAGTCTGTCATTTCCTGCCAAGAGTGCTGTTAATTGTTATCCCCTGTTATGCTTCTTATGCATTTCATAAATTAGACATCTGTCAAAAGGGAACTGACCTCATGCTAAGATCAATTTGTTCACTCTGAAAAAAGATCCTTTGACATACTGTTCCATAAGATTGTATTAACACTGAAGAGCTCTCCAAAATCACCATGTGTACTCCAAGTAAAACATTACAACATTCATGAGTGGGAACCAAAATTTTTCCTGCAGCTGAAGTATGGTCAGACCCATACACCTCCTCCCCTTTTTTTCAATGAAAATCTGAGGAACTCTTAGGGACAAAAATAAATCAATATACCATTCTAACAATGAATGGTATTATACATATATAAATATATAGATACTTATTTAGACAATCAAACAAAGTTTCATTTTGATTAGAAGTATCTTGCATAACTGAACAATTACAGTTACCCATTAGGTATCTTGCCTTGGGAAGTTTTTTATTTTATTTATTTTTTGTAAATTGTATTATTGCAATGATTATCTAGTATCATAACATTCTTTATTTTACATACAAAAGAAGATGTGATCACCTTTATAATAACATTATTCAAATGTACTACAACACATCTGATAGTATGTCCATAGTATTTCTTCCTTAAGCCATTCAATCAATTGTCTCTTGACTGGTACCAGTCACTGTGGGAAGCACACAGCAGCTGACGAAACCTACCACACACCCATCTTGGGAGATAGTGAGCAGGTCCTGCTCAGGGCAAAAAGTCCACTCCTTTGCATTTGTAAGCCAGTTCCACTAACCCTGGCCACCACAATACCCTGAAGAACAGTCTTTGACAAAGTATCGAGCTGGGTTACATAGTCAAACTAGATCTGCTTACACTGCTTGACTGTTACAGGTAGGGCTTTCTGGTGTCCTACGAGTGTGGCAATCATATGCTTCATAAAGTCACTATAGTTTCATACTCTCTTACGGGATCCAAAGCAGACTTCTCAGGAATTTGTTTTCAAATGCCTGAATTCTCCTCTCCATATTGACAAGCACAGTCCACATTTCACATCCACAAAGCAGAATCGGTATTACAAGGGACTAGCACTGTGCTTTGTAGTAAATCTGATGTTATGACTGCACAAGCCTAGCCAATGTTGCTGGTGCTGTTGTGATTCTGATGCAGATATCTGTTGTGGAGCTGCCATCTTTGGAGAGGGTGGCTCTCAAGTAAAACTGTTTATCTCTTCAAACCATATCTTGTTCATGTAAATCTCTGCTTTGCCATTGCCAGTGACCATGGCTTTAAATTTGTCATCGTTGGTCTTTATTCCATGTGCATTCAAACTGTCTGTCAGTCTGTTGGTAAGGTCTTGCAGGTCTCTTTTTTAGTGCCTGCTATCAGATCAAAGTCATCTGAAAAGTGTAGGTTGGCAAATGACAGAACTCTAACCACTTGGCTATCTGCTACCCCTTATTTCAAGTAAGTCAGAATGATAAACATGTTACACATTTTTATGCTGATAATACACACCACTGTGACAGGCTCTGCTTCTTGTTCCTGAAGGGTAAGGGCCAGGTCATCTGTTTCTGAACCATTTACAGCTGCAGCCACTATATCTGTGTTCAAGTCTGCAACAGGTGCTGGTGCACCGTTGACAGAAACAACTGCACGACCAGCAAACACTTAACGTCAGCTGCATGAATGATGATAACTGAAGATTTGGATTACATAGCACAGCATATGGCCTTCATACAATAGGGATAAACCTACCAACATGCTAAAAAAAACACAATTTTTATGTGCATTAAAACGGTTAAAAAACACACAAGAGAGGACATCAAACAAAGACTAATCTAAAACTGCTTAAACACTTCGTAGTCTGAAATCTCCAAATGTGCACCTGTTTTTTTTATACTGACTCAATTTGTGGTCAATTTAAAATGACAATAATGCAAAATCAATTTAAATATTATAAAGAAACTTTTACCTGCCACTGATCTTGCAGTTGGATCTTGTTCTGTCCCATCTGTTACATTATTGGAGTTTTCATTTTCCACTGGCAAAGGGGTCGCTGCTTTAGAACCTCCTTTTGGAGTGGATGCCTTTGAGCTACGTGGGGTTCCTGGTTTAGATCCTGCTTTTGAACCGGCTTTAGAACCGGGTTTGGAGCCAGCGATAGATCCTTTACTCGACATTGCACCTCCTAAGTTATTCTCTGAGCATCTCTAGCAGCGATCGATCGTGTAAGTCCTGTTGCTATGCTATTGTCAGTTACTGATCTTCTCTTCCATCTAATAAGGCAAACCTAGAAAATTGTTGAAATATTTTTGTCTTGTAAAATATATTTTCGGACGGCTGATATCAGTTGTAAAATGCATAATCAGAATGACATTAACCTTCAGTTTTGGTCTTGTGTGGAAAATGCAGGCCAGAATTTTTGTGACAATGATCGCGGTCATAGAAAGTAAAACTCCTTCGATTAAGGTGGTGCTATCACAAATAACAAAAATTAACAAAACTCATGTTTTTATAGAAAAAGAGTAAATATCATGTGGATACCTTGCTGCTTTGCTCTTCGAAGAGTTTATATATTTCTTCTGTGTGACGATCGAGGCATTTGGTGCACCTCGAACCACGCAGCGTTTATCTTGACAACAGCTCAATACGCATGCGCGTCTCGCGTGATTTGAGCGTTAGTTGGGAGGGGGATCGAGGCAGACGGCGGGTATACATTTATCACATTATATAAATAAGAGTCAACAAAGTCAGAAGTTCGTTTTGTTCAAATTCTTCATTACACGCGCTATAGCAGACGTTTTCAAACTGTACGTGGTAGTACGGGTGGTACGCGAGCACCATGCGCCAAAATAAAAGAATGTGTATAGGCCTATTAGGCTCCGGCACGATGCGTATCACGTGGTACACAATTTAAGGGGCGTGGCTCAGCTGGCGGACAAACAAGCCTCCACGCCATTGTGCGAAGTATTAGAAGCTGTCGGTATTGGCGGCATTTTCTCGACATTATGGACAATTCATCAGTACCACAACAATAGGTGTCGTATAGGCAGAGTCTGGACATGCAAGCTTTGTCTAGATATAAAGCAAAAATAGATGCAATTGATGCTGGCCCTTACGAACTGCCCGAACACCTATTTTCGTTCGATCACAACGATCTGCCGTGCACCAGAAATGAAGACATTGTAGAGTACCTTGTTTTCGCGAAAAGTAGTTATACGATGAAAGAGTTTTATAAGACTTTCAAGTCTACACACGCTTACAACCAGGTCACATCGGGATTTGTTCACGATTTGAAGACATTCATCCTACAATTGTAGAACATTAATGTTCTAAAAACACATATGGTGATGGGGAAAGATCAGCAAAACATTATTTGACAACTCCTTATTTCACTATAAGACATTATTTAGATATACCATTATGAGACCTTTGTGACATTCTGTTTTTCATTGATTTTAGTTTTTCATTTGCACAAATGTGAGACAATTGAGTTTTTCAGTTAATTGTGAAATTCAAAAGTTGAATGTACTTAATGACAATGTCCCGATAGCACAAAATGAATTTGTGAAATAACATACAAGAAAACATTGAGATTAATGGTTTTCAATATTTTTAAAAACAAACTTCCTTACTTGCTAAGAAAAAGGACATTTTTGGAATAATAGGTATTAGTTAAACCACATATTCTGCAGGTTGTAGTGGACTTTTGTTATATTCAAATAATGTCAATACCTCAGTGTGGGTGTATTATTGTCATTATCATTTTGTAATCACAAAATTATCAGTTTAATGTCATTTTACAGGTGTACCACTCTCAACGCATGAATGACAAGCCTCTTGAACCATGGTTCATAGCTGATCCTGAGCACATTAGTATTAAATATAGTGCTTTTGGTTATTTGCTATATTTTATTTGTACATTGGCACTGTGTGTGCATGTGCATGCTAGCATAGATACCAACTGATAATAAGAGTGACTATTTTTTATGTTTCCTGAGCACAACATGCAAGGATTGTTTATTCAATATACATCTCACAAACCTTACAGACTTAAGACAAATTTATAATATCAAAATGACAAAGTAAGACATGGACATAGGATGCATGAAAACAGCATGGAAAACAAGAATGAAACACCACCTTGTCTAAAGCTGTCATACCATTTTCATCAAGACTTAATAATGGCAATGACAATGCAGAATCCAAAATAGTGTATTTCTGCCTCGCTGTACCAATCACGCACTCCACATAAATGCGAACATTAGCTAACTTCCTGGTTGATTCCACTTCAAATGAAGAGAGTTGTTTCTTGCCCCTTGTAAAGGCTGTGATTTTAACTTCTGCACACCTTAGCTCTGCACTTTCATGAATATAAAACCCTCCATCTGCCAAAACAAGGTCGCCTACCTGCAAATTATCCAAAAGCTTATCAGTTCTGTTGTATGTTTGTCACTTGTCCTGCCTCCCCATGCCTTGGAAATAAAAGTGATCATGCCCTGTGGTGCAATACCAATGAGAAATTTCATAGTTTTTCCATGTTTATAGTTAGAAAATCTCTGGTTGTGTGCTTGGAGATTTGATGATTTTTCTAATCTCACCTCAAAGCAATAAATGATTACAGTCACCTTTCTTTGAAAATTTTCTAGAAAGCTTTCTCTGTCAGGCCAAAAAACTACAGGCTGTAATTGCACAAATAAAACATCAAGAACAGTGTAAAACAGTCCAGCTGCTGAACGTTGGGAAATAAAAAAGTGTGATAACAAATCAAAAGGTAAATTCAGACCCAATCTCATTAGAGTTAAAACCTGCTGAAACTTTGACAGCATATTGTCTTTCACATTTTTTTCATCCATGTTTACAAGAGCTAAGAGCACAACCATATTTGGCAACCCTGTGTAAAACCTAATTCTGTCCAGGTTTTGGTGATAACAATTTTCGGTGTGCATCTCTTTTTCACAAATTTTCCTTTTCAATGTAGCATTTTCTGTTGTATACTGGTTAATGAGATCATTTAGTTGGCTAATATAATCCATCGTGATATCTGTCTGTGTCTCTTTCTCTTCGTATTGCACCTCAATCTGCTGCTCAGTCTCCATCTCCTGTAAATTGGCCAAAGAATCTGCCATACATTCTCTTTTGATCCTCTGTCTGAGGCGTTGATATTATTTTGGATTTGTCTTTTTTCTTTTGTTACCTAAGTTGATACATGGCCTCCATTCAGAATTTGTAAGATCATGGGAATTTGCTGGCTTTCCTGTAAGTGATAAAAAAAAGAACTTTATGAAGACGTCTTCATTTCTAACATGCACACACGTACACTATCGCGCACACTGTCAATGTTTCTCGTCATTAAACATTACCTTACCCTTTCTTTAACAATTTTGGGCCAAATGAAAAAAAAGCACATTCACAACTACTGACCTGAGAGAAAGTGAATGGAGCAAACACGATGCCATGGTTTTGCAGTGCTTTCTGTAATCTCTTACCTACGAATTTGACTCAGCCATTCTCGTCGCTGATTTGAAATTAAGTTTTTCTCTTCCTCACTGGATTTATTTTTACAACTGGAATTCGAAAAAATCTTACATGTTTGTCTCGTTTGCTGCGATGACTGCAGCCAACGATACAGCAAAAATTCACCATTTTTATAGGTTCGAAACGTACAGACCCCGATCAAAACAACGCTGGGCATACGGCTTGTGGAGGCTAGTTGTCCGCCACGCATGTTTCGGTGACGTCACGCGCCGGAGCCTAATATATTTTACGAGGGCTGTGTGTAGGGTTGGGAGGTGGTACTCGGTCAATTCGAACTTTTGAAAGTGGTACTCGTCTGGAAAAGTTTGAAAACCACTGCGCTATAGGATGTGGGATAAGAAATCAGTAGTCGCGAAATGGGTAAGGTGCAGTTCCACCGTTTGCCTTTTGCACAGATCAATTTTTGCTGCCCCAGAGCAACTGCATGATAGTGTTCAAAACATGGGCCATAGTAGGTCTAGTGTTAAATAAATACATAAATAGAACATTTGTATAGCGCCTTTTTCCAGCATTAGCCAGACTAAGGCGCATAAAAATATAAACACACAGACATGAGAATAATAATGGTCTCAAAACAAAGATTTCCTTGTGTTTTCAAAGTGAATGCCGTCTGCATAGTTGCAGTCACAACAGCTGCAGCTGAGATTTGTAGTCGTAGTATCAGTGGAATATAGTAGTGGTGGAGGTGGCGGCACAAAGAACATAAACATAAAGTTCATTGTTACAACTATGACGGAGGTCACATCAACACAGCGGCAGTGAAGAAAATAGATGAAGCAGGAGGCAGGGTTGTAGACAAGAGATGAGAGAATCATGTCCATGCTTGTTGACTCACGGAGATCCACAATTTAAAGCAGCGGAAAGAATGTTGCGAGGAAAATGTACAGAAGTACGTAGAGCAGAAAGTGTTGAGCAATCTGCAGGGTAGTGATGATTTAAATCAACAAGCAAAAATCCAGGAGTCGAGATGATGTAGGGCCTAGATATGGCGTTCACGACCGTTAGACGATAAAGAAGACAAAAATGGGGCACAGGCTCAGAAAATAGTCCAGAACAGCGACAGGTGAAACGCAGCGAAAAGCACAGATTAACAGTTGTCAGCAGAGAGAGCTCGTTCCCTCCAGCCGGTAACTTTATTAAACTTTAGGGTAGTTAAAAATATTTGCAAACGTTTAGTTTCATTATAACAGTTTCGTAAATGAAAAGCTTGACGGAGTCTATAACTTGCACTTTAGGCGGCCGAAGAGATTGTGAGAGCTGCGCCCTCGTGTCTTAGTGGTCAGAGATGAGAGATTTATCTCTGGTTTATGTCACTAATTTATAGTCATCTAAGATCGGTAGTTTCGGTAAGCTGTAGAATATATATTCAGAGACTTCTATGGGTATATTTGTTTTCTTCAAAATTGAACACTTAAGCCGTCTTAAGGTCAACTTCTTTTAAATGGTCATATGTTGTCTGTAATTAAAAAGATAAAGGTTCAAATAAATGCATCTGATGCTACGGGCATCATAGTTTTATGAAAAGAATATATTGCAGGTCACTATTCATTAACTTATTTTCTACTTTCGCTTTATCTTGGTCCCAGTTTATAATGCTCCCATAGCTAAATGTATGCACTTTCAGCACTGGTAACGTTTTCTTTAAATTACCAGCCACTTCAGTGCTGAGTGTCTACAGTTTTCAGTAAAAATCAGAGCCATATGAGCGTTAACTGAGCAAAAATACGGAGCTGTCGCTCGTATTGGCCCCTGCTACTTTTAGTCTTTTTACAACCTTTGTTATATACATAATGCGTGTACACATGTACTTGTGTTGGACTAGGAATATAAGGTTTAACAAAACAGAAATCTCACTGAGGTGATTAATGATCACACACACACACAAGTTTGCCTGAACAAACAATGCTGCCAACAAGCAAACAGGTCTGAATTGTCTTTACTTAGGAAATATGAATAAACAAGATGACACAACTTACATTTACATGCTTGTATATTTCAACATGTGGGGTAAAACACTCGGCATACATGAGTCATGAAAACGTTCTGAAAATCGTAAAAACAAAATCATGTTCTTAAACTGTACATGTTGACTTATAGCAGAAAATCTGTACAAGTTTCACTGGATACATATTTACAAGTCACTTTTTCTGTGAGGGTTACCATGCACAAATGTATTTTTCAGATAGACTTTATTCTGAGCTCATTCAGCTTGATGCATTTAATGACCTTTTATGCCCCTGTGTCAAAACCATCATTGTGGCATTACAAAATATCAAACAAGCTGCTGAACCCAGTCAGTTGTACAATGGATCTTCCATTGGTCCAATGGTCAGTCTGACCATCTGCACACAGGCCAACCAGACACTGAAAAAGAAGATGCAACTATTTTTTTTTTCAAATTGGATAATAAAATCAACCATGAAATTCCAGCTCATGCAAAAGCTTGAAAGAGACTATAGAGAGACAAAACTCTGGATACTGAAGCACATGCCAAAGGCCCAGAAAAGTCGCTCTCTCTGGCAGCTTTCGTTGATATTGCTGAATTCATAAATCACACTTCTGTCTGCTGTCAACATCTGATGTTAGGATGAAGAAAAGAGCTGATCTAAGTATTTTCTTAACTGTGGCTATATACAAAAAAATATATATATATGTGGAGGCAAACAAACTATACAGAGATTGGGATTATCCACTGACAAACACTTCACTGTGATGAAAGTGAATAATAAAAATAGCTGCCTTTTCTCTTAAATGGGAAATTTCTTGAAAAACAAGAAGAAAATGATCTTAGAAATAACAGTATGCAGACTACAGCCAATTTTACTCAAAGAAAAAAAATATTAAAACAGCCGTAATATAAAAAATAATTTGAAATATAATTATGTAATTAACATCTCATACTCAGAAACAGTTCTACTGCTGGGATAAAAAGTATCTCAATGGTTAGTGATTGTACGCACATGGACAGTTGGAAAAACAAGAGGCTCAGCCTACAGTTTTTCCTTTTTTTAAATAAAAAGAAAAATTATAAAGGACTGGTTTGGGCAAAAAAATTTGCAGAAAATGACTGATGATGATAATTTAATAAATTTAGTAGGTGCGCCTGCATGCTAACCTGTTCATATGAGGTGTCCCACAAAAAGCAAATCCAATTCAAATAAGCATATTTTTGATGATCATAAAATAGATTTTTCCATTTTGTTTTATGATTCTGCCCTGAGTCTCTAATTTTAGAAGAGATTGGCATGATGACACAGAACATGCTGCTTTGTTGAATTATACTTTAGTCATGGATGCAGCTTGTCCAAAACGAACACATGTCTGTTACAATATTTAAAAAGTTAACTCATAAGCTCTCACCAATTTCACTAAAACATTAAATTTGGGACAGCCTGTGTATACGCAGATCAAAAATGCACCCCTATGACTGACACCGTGTGCAGCAATGAGTCAGTCTAAAGAGCTATGTTTTGGAAAGACTTGATGGTGATCATGAACAGCATGAGTTTGATATCTCTCTCTGCTTGTTCACCTTTCACTCTGCCACTAAAAAAAATAATTCAAAGGTCTTTTATTATACTTTACTTCTTCAACTATAAACTCTATAAAAGCAGTTAAGTCCACGTCAAATGTAAGTTTTAAAACTGAATTTAAAATCAACTATGGAATCATCTACTGAATTTAAAATCAACTATGGAATCATTTTTTTTCTAATTTCTATACAGTTGCTAAGATATTTTACAAGATTAAACATAATATTTAAGTACTTTATGTTTACCCGAAGTACAAATGTTAATTCATAAAAATTAAATATTTTTAACATATTAAACCTTGGATATTTACCATGTAATTCTGATCACAACTGAATTAATGGGCAGTCACAAAGGGTAGCATGACTATAGCCAATAACTGCAGCCAGTGTATTGAAGGATCTTTTAAAATATATTTTCATCTTGATAATGTAGTGTTGCTGTGCAGCGGCCAGCAACGTTTCACAAAGAAACATCACACTGAGTCTGAGGGCCACGTGACATCAAACCAATCTGCTTTCTCTAGTGCTTATGCAAAATGTATGTATACATCTATACCATCAAGTTGTGTTCTTGAAAGTATTTGAAAAAAAAGACTAGGAAAAAAATTGTTTTAAAAAAATTCATGTACTAGTTTGTCTTATTTGTACAGTCCATACTGCTTATCTTCATCATCCAGGTGATGTACCCATTATGTCTAAGCAAAATGAATGTATACATCAAAAGATTTATATACATAGTCCACAATTCCGTGAATCAAAAGAAAAGACTATGTCAACATAAGGCACAGGAAACAGTTGCCTAAAGAACACAACTATTTCCAAATATGTGAGCAAGCATTTAACTTCCTTTCATACCATGTAACATAACTGTTTCTAAAATCATCTCGCGAGTCAAATGCACAATAGTAAATATTGAATGTCTAAAAACTGATGACACATTTTTTGCTTTGTTTTTTTTTTTTTGTAATGAAGCTACAGGATGAATGTTTTACACAAGGTGAAATGCCATGTTTTAGTTAAAGACAAATCCTACTAATGATTCATTTCAAAGATTTTCAGTGAACTGCTACTTGCCAGAACCTCTAACAGCCTTCAGTAGAAATACAGAGAAAAATGAAATACTGTGTCAAAGTCACAAACTATGGGCAAAACAACACAAAAATAAGGTAACTTCGGAACCACATATACATACACACTGACAATGAGCAACAATGGATTTAACTTCCAGTTCTGATGGCCGACAATTAGATCCTAAACGTTTTATCTGTAACAGTGTCCCTTTTGTGTTACATTCTGAAAGTGCACACCACTTTTTAACCAGCAGACCTATAGTTCAGCACAAAAGATACCAATTTAAAAAAAATCGTAACATCTGATTGCATGGAACAGTAATTCCTTTGTTAGCTGCCTTTCTCACACTGTTCTCACCACTTGCAACCTAAATACACTCTTCTCAAAACAAACAAAAAGACCACATATATGTGTACACATACATCCACATACACACACACATATGCCTGCTGAAAAAACACCTACATCATGGTGTGTGCTTATCAGTTCAGATCATTTTGCTCCATTTAACAATGAAATGCCTGCTGTTCTGGTCAGTACTTAGCATCAAAATGCTCTTAAAATCTGCAGGAGTCCCAACAGTAAATACATATTTCAAAACATTAAAAGCAATAATAAGATACATGAGGTAATGATGTACTTCTTAAGGTTCAGCTAAGAGCAATTTTTACATATATTCAATAAATTAACATGATACTACATGCACACAATTTTCTTGATAAATATTCTTGTCTTTATTTCATGTATATGTTTTGGGCTGTTTTCTTATTGTTATCTTCAAATTTATAGTTTTGTTGTCTTCAATCCATGAAGATAACTGGTCTACAGTTGTTTTTCCTGCACTCAATACTCGTCCTCAAATTATGGCAACACAGTTATCAGAAGACACCTGGAAGCTTCTTCAAAAATTGAAAACAGACCCACTGATAAGCAAAAAATTGATAACAAAGAAAAGCTGAAATGTTCAAATGTTGCTGTGCTTTCAGAGCAAATCAGTGCTCAAATATTCTGTTAACTGGCAAAAGAATAATTTTCTTTTCTCTTTTAGAGAAAAGAATCACACAACCTTCTGCTGAAAAATAACACAGAATCACATCCAAGACACTGAAAGTTATTCCTTTATGTAAAGATTTTTACAGGTATAACTACCAATATAATAAAGAGGTCTAACAAATGCCCTTGTAGTATTTTATAAATAACACTGAATTTTGAATATTCTGAAAAATACACCCATTTTAATGTTTCACTGAAAAAGTAATTGACAATAAAACCAAAAAACCTTTATTTACATCAGTTTAAAAATAAAGGTTCTAAAACCTTTGTTATGCACGGTATGTCCTATTATTTGTCATACAGGCCCTCTTCCCCTTCCACTGTGTTTATTCATATTAATGAATGGGATTATATTTCTTTCCATATCTCGAACAGATTTCCTGAACTTCTTTACCCTGCAAAACAATCTTCTGGCCTCGTGGAGTACCTGCATAAAAACTGATTTATATAATTAGATGTAATGAGCCTATGATAAGAAATACAAGGTTTATTTTTCCCCATCTTGGTTTCTAAGGTTCTCATGGAATAGACTGAAAAAGCCTGCTTTAAACAGTCTTTCTAAGAATATCTTTATTCGGGATCAAAATAATTGGGTTATAAGCAATACCCCTGTGATCATTTGCAATGGTATTAAGCCAAAAAAGATAATCATCACATGACATAAGATACCCAACATTTCCCTTCAAAATTAAGCAGACTGGAATAGCAATACACAGATTCTATAAACAGTTACATGTTAACATAAACTGCCATCCACATGAATTTGACTTGTAAACATTCACTATTAAATGCATCTCATCTTTTCATATTAGCAAACAGAATAACGTATCTCAACATGGCTAGGAAAAGAAATCAATGTTGTGTACAATAAGCACATATTTTTGTCTCCATTTCAGTCGTCACTCTTAACTACAACATCCGTACCCACAAATAAACAAATAAAAACAATTATGGGTGTTTTCTTTGCTTCTCGGCAAACATTGATTTGAGGAGCAAATATAAAAGATGGATGTGGTCACATTGTAATAGCTGGAATTGTAACTACAGAGCCCTGCTTCAAAATAACATTTCTTCATTATTTGTGGCATGTTTCATCGTGCACCATTCTGTTGACACTATTTTGATGTTATGCGAATCTGTTAAGCTTTGCTTTTTTTTTGTGCGACTGATGTTGGTCTTTCTTCCCCATATTAATCTTGCAGCTGGTCTTCCAGTCAACTGAGTCTGTGCCTCATTTACTATGGTTGGACTGAATCTCTCAATGAATTAGATCAATAACACTAAATGCAGAACACCGAAGATAAAACTCAAATGGTCTGCAGAAAAAAACGCAGAATTAATGTTCATGGTTTTAAAGATATAATGATAGGGTAAAAAGATATCATGGTTTCATATAAATTGTATTCTTTGTATACATCAACCTTACCTCATTATTTTGTTTTATATGAATGATATATGCACAAATAAAATGTCCCATGAATCATTTTCTTCTTTTCCCGTAGTAAACATAAATCTACAGCACATTTCGTTATAGCTGAATGTAAACAATAATCTACAAACAAGTATACAAAGGTGAGAGCAGAAGCTTCTTTTACTGACTTGCACACTGCTGGTTATGTGCTATGAGCTTGTTTGCTGTTTGAAGAACTCATCATTCATAACATAACTCACAATGTCAGAAACATCTCCCATATCATCATCATCGTGGCCTGGGGACCTGGGAGAAGTTAATGGTCGTGATGTTGGCGGCGGCGGCTGCTGCTGCTGCTGTGATGGTGGCTGTGGTTGCTGTAGAGCTTGTTGTGGAGGAGTCACATGAGGGGGTGTCATCTGGGGAGGGGTCATATGGGCCTGTGCAGGGGGAGGTTGGGGAATCTCCTCAGTAAACGAATGGCCACTACTATTGCTACGCAGCAGGTTGTCTATCATAAAACCACCGCGGCCTGCAGGGGGAACCCCAGGCACTTGAGATAGCGCTGTTCCCATTGGGTGAAAGTTGTTTGCATTTGGATGTGCCCCAGGTCCAAAGGGACCCTGGACCAGGCCTGGAGGAAAACGATGAGGGTACATTCCATACCCTGTGGGTGGATGGCCTTGGAAAGGTTGGCTGGCAGAAGGGTAGAAATGTTGTGGGGATCCATGGAATGGGGGATATGGGCCTCCAGGGTGGAAGCCTTCAGGATGAGACGGACGGAAACCCTCAGGTCCACAAGCTGGAAACCTCTCTTGTCTCTGCGGCATTTGCTTAAATGCTTCAGGCCGTGGCACCTGACCTGGCTGGCCATGAGGACCAAACGAATTCATACCCTGTGGGTGGAAATAATCACCAGATCCTGGGGGCTGGAAATTTTCTGGCACAGACCCTCGGAACTGTTCTCCAAGAAGAGGGTATGGCCCATGACAAAAGGGTCCTTGGAACCCTCGTGACCGTAATTCCTGCCCTTCAGGTGTCTGGAATCTGGGATCATATGGAGGAGACTGGAAACCTCCTTCTATAGAATGTCTGAAGTCTCCACCACCTGGATACCTGAAGCCAACTTCTCCTGGAGCTGGTATTCTTTCAGGTAAACTGGGAAGTGGAGAGGGATGAACCAGGGCAGCCTGCGGGCTTTCCTTGGCCTCGTCCACATTCAAAAAATTCGGCATTGCACCTTTGGTTGTGGAGGCTGTCTGCAAGGCTTGTGATGAAAGTGGTCCACCAGCATCAGTGCCAGTGCCAACTTCAGGCTTCTCTGTTGATGGCGCCCCAACAGCAGCTGATTTGCTCCGTCCATTCTCTTCTCTGCCTTCCTCTAACACATGTGCTTCCAACTTTTTAGTTTTAGCTGTTCCCTTTCCTTTGGACTTGCTTTTGCTCTTGCTGACCTTTTTACTAACTTTTTCACTGTCCTGTACTTGTTGCTCACTTTCCTCTACAGAAGTCTTTTCTGGTTTGGTTTCTGGCTCAGTTTTCTCAGCAACAAGTGTTGTTTGCATCCCAGTCACAACCTTCACCAGCTTCACCACAGGCAGCCTTTTGTCAAACGACTCCAGTCTGTCTGCTATAACACTCTCCTCTGAAATTTGTTCCTTCTTCTCTATTGGCTTCTCTTGGTCTGCTACAGCTTGTTCCTCTTTAGGTTCTAGACTCTGTTTCTCCTCCACTGACTCCACTGTCTTTCTTTCATCCTCTTCTACTTCTGTCTCTTCATTGTCACCATTATCAGCACACACACCTTTTTCTTCCTCAGAAGACGAATCCCTAAGAACATTTTTCCTCTTTCGGGGAACAACTTTCTCTTCCTCCTCATCCTTCTCAATTTCAGTCTCACTGTCATCATCAGAAAATTGTGGTTTCCTTGGGCCACACTTAGATTTCTGGCTTGTAACAGTTACTGGTGGTGGTACTTTAGAAGCCTTTACAGAGTCTGCTGTTCCTGATTTTGGGGGTTTTCTAGACTCGTTATCCTCCTCCGATTCAGAAGACTCTACACGCCTTTTCTTTTTTTGACTAATTCTAACCATGTACTCTGAGCCAGAGCTTTCAGTGTCTGAACAAAACTTCTTCCTAAGTTTCTTGTTGTTCTTTTTCTTTTTTACAGCTGAATCCTCTGAATCCACCGACGAGAGGCTAGCTTCTGTGTCATCAGTTTCCATGCTCTCTTCTGTTTCTGATTCCCAGTCTTTGTAGCGAATCCTTCGCTTTGAAGAATTCCGTGTTGAGCGACGCTTGTTGGCTCTTTCATCACTGTCATATTCATCATCCACCACTGAAAAAAATTATAAAACCTTTGTTAACAATATCAGGAAGGTTACTTTAGTTGAGTTAATAAGCAGCACTGGCAGTAAACAAAAGTAGAAATGGCAAAACTTTAGTGAAGACATTCTGGTCTCGGCTATCTCCATTACACATACAGCTTCAACTTTTGAAAAAATGATATTTGTACCAAATATTGTTTAAAATTACTTGTGATCTTATCTTTCCTGACTGGATCAAAAATAAACTGCTGAAATGTTTGCAGATCAAATTTTCATGTTAAAAAAATGCAATTCTAAATAGTATGCAAGAAAATGTCTTATTGGAGAATGGATGATGGAAATAGCAAACCAATCGTGGAATATTAACCCTCTTAGCACCGCGTAAAAATAAAATGACGCAATAAAACAATGGCGTGTAACTTAAGACGGGTGGTTCTTTTTATTATTGCTGCTCTCAGGTAAACATAAGACCAAGAAACCTATATATTTTTTGAAAGGAGAAAACTTAAACTTTGCAATAAAAGTAATGAAAATTTCCTACTTTTACTCTGGTGACAGTAATAATCTAAGAAAATTCACAGTTTACCAGAAAATAAAATCAACGCATCTGCATGGGACACCTGCCTTCATCAAAAACATTGGCAAAAACCTATCTCCATCAATTAGCAGCAAACAGAAAGGCTCAAATATCTTTAAAATTGTTGGCAGAGTCACTTTCAACAACATATTCTTCTCTAGTGTCACCAACAAAGTCATCCTTGGGAAATTGTTTGATGAGCCACTCCTTTTTTCATAAAAAAAATTTGCAATATCTCACAGAATAAATTCAAAATGGCTCCAAAACTGCAGGAAGAAGACCTGACAATAAAAAAAAAACTTTCTGATTGGTTGGTTTTTAACCAGGTCAACCAATAGAAGAGCTTCTCTATAGCTAAGCCATGATCGTGGCTCATCGTAAACTGCCAGCAGGGTCACGATCGTTGCCCATCTTGATAAGAGGGTTAAAAACTCAAATTTTTGGAAATTGACCACTTCCTAAAAGTTGCTGTAATTCATAGTTTTATTTATCAGATACTGCAAAGTGACAACTTAAGTTACATTTAAATTAGAAGAAGGTCTTATTAATTGAAAGAAAAAAAACACTTAAAATTGTTAAGAAACTCTAGTCCAAAAATTAGCTGGTTTGTTGCTAGGACTTTATCAATATGTGCCATAGCATTAAGTGAGAACAATTCTTGTGAGACATTAATAATAATAATAAATCTAGTAAAAACAAAATGAAACTGAAATAAATCATCTTCAGTCTAAATCGGAAGACAGAAAGCTACTGCTGCAACAAAAACTTAGGACTGATGACAGTGACAAAGTTCCTAGACAGATAAAATTAACTACAAGATGCGTCCTCGTACAGCACTACGTCATTTCTAAACATACCAAAATCATCATCATAACGAGACCACTGGCTTTGTCTGCTCCTATTGCGAGAGCTCTTGCGTGTAGCCTTGTTGTACCAAGTTCGCTGTGGCTTCCAGTCCCCTGATTCATCACTCAAGTCTTCCTCTTCCAGTGAAGGTTCTGCAGAGGCCTCAGAGTCCTCATCACTCCTGTTGGATAATTGCCAACATGTCAGCTAAATCTACATTGCAACTATTTGTGCAGTTTCCATTAGTGTTACAGTTAAAGAACTAAGACTAGTCTACATGTTTCTCACACACATCTGAAACATATTCTGGCTTTGCATTTCCCTTCATCACTTACTCTGACAACTTGAACTCCTCACTGTCATCATCCTCCTCTTGATTGTCATCGCTGTCCAGCGTGGTTAATCGTCGTCTGGGCTTTTTCTTAATGATGGGGGGAGGTCGGCCATCCATTGAATCAGCAGCCAGTTGTTCCTCCTTTTGTTTCCTCAGCATCTCTTTCTCCTCATCACTGTCCATCCCTAGAATGTTAGACATGTCTTTACCTCTGCTGATTCCTGCCAAAATAGCAACAATAACTTGCAAGTTGTCTCTACTTAATTTTGCATTTACAGTTTAATAATAATAATAATAATTTCATTAGTAGTGCACGATTTCCCATCTGGATGGAAGATCGATGCCCTGCATACAAAAGACCACAACCAAGTGATAGCCAACCATAGAAGAAACACAATCATCAGCATGGCACCATGGCAAACATGAAGTCCATTGATGAAGATGAAGAAGTAATGAGTGAGCAGACTAGAACACTAATGATTATACCTTATCATGTATAAAACAATTTTGCTAGGTATTTCCATTTACAGTCCTTGCTGTCATGGAGGCTGAAGTTTATAGCGTGTCTTGAATATTTTGTTGAGAGGAGGTTAATCGTTTCCAAAATGTTCACAAACTAAGCTCAGCACAAATGTGAGCCTGGATATCAGTATTTAAAACAAAAGCTTGATAGTCACACATGTTCACGAGAGTGGGCCTGCTGTAGAGCCGATCAACTTAAATAATGGCAAAACATAAAAATCAAGAGTACTAAACAGATCTGAAGAGTGCAATAAAAGAAACATCTTACATATTAAAAAAAATTAAGACAGCCAACAAACAAGAACACAATAATATGTTTTATCTGCTACTCCTAGTCACATTTCCTGTTGACATTACATTCCTTATAGACATACTGGCAGGATACTTTTTTCAGTTAAGTTGGAGTGTGTTTTTATATATATATTTAGTAAATCTGAAAAATTGGCTATTTCTGTAAAAGTAGGTCCCACCTGTTGAAATTTATGTTTGTTTTAAAGTTGGTCAAATGGTTTAAAATGGTGAAGTAGATCATAATTCTCTTGAATTGTCCATATTCCTGATGTAGCAACATCTGAAATCCACCCCCTCTCCCAAAAAAAACCACAACAAATAACAGACAATAATCTATGCATACATTCATGCATGTTCATACCTGGGGGCTTGGGAGGCCTTGGGGGCTTAGGCAGCTTGATATCTTCCTCTATGGCTTGGTTGATGAGCTCATCAAACTCCTTGAACTGGTAACTGACATTGCTGCGAGTTCGACAAGATCTTTTGGCATAGACTTCCCCTGGTAGCGGGCTCTCATCACGACCGTGAACTTTGTATCTCTTGTGCTTGTTTCCTGGACTATGTGACGCTTTCCTGGATTGCTGATAGGAATACTTTTCCTCCTCCTCTTCCTCCTCTTCTAATATGTATTCTTGCTTGACTGGTTTCTTTTCCTGAGCAAATGATTGAACACATCTGGTAAGACACACTTCGATATTAAATAATCTGGTAAGGAAATGTATGGCTCATTAGAGCAGTTCATGCAGTACTGTAGAACCTCATTTATCTGGTGTAATGACTGGTGCCCATCATCAAGATGATCAAAAATCACAGAAGACAAATGTCAAAACTTATGGATGAATGGCAGTCATCAGAATTTGGAAAAAGGGGAGGGAGAGTGTTCAGAACAAGCCCTCTGCATCGGATTCAGTCAAATGGTTTCTCACAGCAGGGTATCACCTCGGTAGTGCACAGATGCTAAACTTTCAATCCTTTTAGAATGATTTTCAGTAACCCATCGACAAAGAAAACTTAAGCTGTGACACATGTAGTGTACATTCCTGTAGTTGGAATTCTTGGCGGTCTTGTGATGTCTAGCAGCTTTTTTTGTTTTGTTAGGTTTCTTTTTAGGCGATCGCGGATAACGAAATGCACAGTTAATCAAAGACCGGATAATCGAGGTTTCACAGTAAATACTGCTAGAGGTTGCTGTACCTCATTATCACTCTAGAACCTACATTCCTGAGGAAATCAGAAAATACACTAACACATTCTCCTGCCCTTTCATAGTTTTACATAACACGTCTTCATCTCAGAATGATTACATACCAATCTCTGTTATCTGGACAACAATCTTACACACCTACTTCACTACAGAACCTGATTCCGCATGCTAACATGACTCTTACCTCTTTCAGAATGTTATCCAAACTTATTCCCACAAAAGCAAGTCTCTCTCTTCTGAAAAAAAGATGTAAATACACACACAAAATTTAACTGCATATTACTTAAAAGCAATGACTAATAAAGAAGCTGAGGTTAAAGTCTTCTTCGAAAAAAATCATAAATATACCACTGATCAGAGGCTGCTAAACAATGGCTGGTAAATTTAATGCAATAACGCTCATAACTATTAAACATTGTACCCCAACAAAGAAAACCAAATAAAGTGAAATTATAAATTAGTGGACGTTTATAGCACAAATGTCTTCTGAAGTTTTTAAGACTGTAAAATGTTTTCCTTTATTTTTTTCTTGCCTAAATTATCAACATCTAGCAGAGATTCATAGTATGCCCCACTAATTAATAATAAAAATAATAACTGAATTTGTAGAGCACATTTTCCTATATTGTGCCAGGTTCAAAGTGCTGAAATAATTCCCCCCCTCCCCCCAAAAAAAAAGATATTGGCAAAGGGACATAAAGTTATAAAATTATAGCAAATAGTTAAGATGGCATTTACATCACGACTGCTCAATTAAAAAACAAAAACCACACACTACTGGAAAAGGCATCAGTTAAAAATAATGTACCTGCGAACTAATCTCTCTTTCTTTCTGCTTGACGTCTCCAACACATGGAGATACTCTGACAGCCTCTCTATCAGCTTATTCTATAAGAATGAGTAAAAAAATTGTTAGCACCCAACTAACACTGGTCTCTACCTTCTTTTATGGAATGCAAAAGAAGACCACGTTTATGATGATTTAAACATACAAACAAGGAATTAACAAATGAGTGTTGTAAGATTTTCCTTTTTCCAAAATATTTATTATGGCACCCCTAGAAGGCACTGAGAGATGAAACAGTTGAAAAAGAAATGCCATCTCAGATTTTTTTTTAAAGACATTGAAACAAACATTCTGGTGCCCTTTTGCAAACTGGAAATAAGTCTCAAAACAAAACAACCAATACCACACCTTTGCACTGTGATTTAAGAATCCAAGACAAGCACATAAAATGACAATGAGGTAACTAACATGTTCACATGGTGGGCAGAACCAGTCCCCTTCTGGAACAACCATTAGTGGGGGGCGTAAGCAGGCCATGTGATAGCCATTATCACAGCTGTCACACAGCAGCATCTGAAAAGGATAAGCAAATAATACAGCAAGAATCTCAAGACTGGGTAGCTGAACCTCAATCATGTATACTTATGTTTTCAGATGCTTTTCACATACCCACACACAAATGCAGGGATTAGACTCACCATATCTGGATGTGTGCATTTCTCACAAATAAGACAGGGAGTGTCGTCTACAGGCACCTCTTCCTCTTGTTCTAAATAACAAAAACAAATCCACACGGTCATTAAAAGAAAGAAGAATGTAATCTGTTAACTCAATTTATGTGCATGTCTTCAGCTGTGACTTACCACATATATTATGCACTGGTTGTGTTGCCAGACTAAATCATACCAAGAGTAAGGTGAGGATATTTTTCTTCATGAGTAAGAGTTCTCCCCCATGACCACGTTTTACCATATGGAAGCTTGCTGCTTTTGATGTCTGAAAATAACTGCACCAGTATCACATCATGTTGCCTGACTACATCTGACAAACAACCAACCCTACACCAGAGGTATATATGCACCTCAGATAAGGGGGCATCTGGTAGTGTGGTGATTAAAACACTTGCTAGTCACTACTGCACTGAGAGGCTCTGAGTTCAGATCTTGTCGTGGGCCACTCTCTGTGATTCACCGTTCGTAGAGTTGGCCATTGGAGGGTATTCTCAGGGTACTCCAGTTTCTTATACCCTTCCCTATCCACCCCATAGCACGAAATCCCCTCAAGGGGGAAGCATTTTTGTGCCAAAACAACCAGCCAGATAGCCAGTTCCCCAGATTTATTTTACCTCTGCTGAATACTTAAAGCCCTAGCAAATCATCTTTAGCCCCATATGTGGACCATGGATTATCAACTGACCTTCTTGGTCCGCACCTGTTTCAATGCTCGTAGGACACCAGTAACCTCTAGTTTCAACAGTCAAGCAACGTAAGCTGGTCTTCTTTGGCTGTGTGACCCGGCACGACACCCTGTCGAAGACTATCCCTCAAGGCACCTTGGAGGGTAGCCCACGCCTTGGTGGCCAGAAAAAACTGGCTTACGAACGTCAAAGACTGGACCTGCTATCGCCCACAATAGGCAAGAGTGACGGGCCCTGTCAGCTGCCGCATCTATCCATGTGCTCCACCTCCCTCCCCGACAACAGGTACCAATCAAGGGATAACTGACTGACTGACTGTTTCAATGTATAGGACCTAACATCACTTCCTGTCATAGCCAACCTTGTCTGCTTCATAGGTACAGCCCCTGATGTACCACCCAGAGAACGAAATATGCACAAATTCTTCCTCTCCAACTTCACTTCTTGTATTTTCATAACAAAGGTGACTTACTTTTGCTCTTTAATGCTGCTTGCCTAAGACGATTGCGGCCTTGAGGTGAGAAGTCTTCATCTCCAGAGTCTTCTTCTGTAGAAAGACACATTTCAGATGACTCATCCTCCACACTCTGATCTTCAGTGCTCAATTCAGGCTCTGGTTCTGGCTCTTTCTTTTTAATATTTTGTAACCTCAGACTACGACGCGTACTGATGGTCTCTTCAGCTGACTCCAGCTCTTTGTGGGCTGATCCTGGTGTCTTTTTCTTTATTGTCTTTCGATCTTTCTTTTTTGGAGCAACTGGTTCCTCTGGTTCAAAATCACTGCTATCTTCCCCAACAATCTTCTTTTTCTTAACAGAAAACAAATAGAAACAAGACATACACTTGGATTAGTCTTTAAAATCTAAACCATAGTTTGCAATTGGTCAAAATAAAAACTACAACAGTGAAGAGACAGTCTGATGGTCACGGAATCCCTTTCCAGATGCAATCTGTAGTCACCAGACTGACTTTATGGCATACTGGAATCTTCGACTAGGAAGTAGGGTTATCTAAAACTACAGGTGATAAAAATATTATAGAAGCTGTCATTTCCACTTTGACTGTTGTTATTGAAGCAAACTGGAGCTGCTTTCTCAGTCAGCGAGGTTTTTAAATTATAATATCCGCTAACACTTTAAACTAAAGTTTCATAAGTAAAACTTAAAAATCAACATACACTAAAACCCCCAAGACATGTTAGACAAAAACTCCACGAAACTTCACACTTCTAATCCCTTTAATCAGCTCTGAACCATCTCTGATTTCAAACAGCTACATGTTTACGCTAAAATACTAATATGAACATTGATAACTTAAATTCTAGCTTCATTTATTTCAAATCTATCCAGAACTAGCAATAGTAATAAAGCATAACTACATGTTATACATTTACATTCCACATAACAACAGCCATTTGTAAAATAAGACCACCAGATTATATACATTCTCAAGGGTATTTAAAAAATGTTATCAACTCAACAAACCAGATTAAATGGAAATTGAATGAGTGAGTCGTTGCAGAGCGCTGTACACTTTTCTTCTGCTGGTGTATACAAATAAACCAATAAGCTTATCTAGACTAAGGCATGAAATATCATTTCAATTGTTTAGAGTGGAGCACTTCCTTAATATCTATGATAAAGTTGCGCAGCTAAATTTTTTTTTTTAAACTATATGCACCTACTCTAAATCCCCCACTATGATTACATTAACAAAAATTTACTTAATGAAAGCCCTACCTTGCAAGCTCTACTAAGTGGAGAATCATCTGAACTAGATGAAAATCCATCTTCTAGAGCTAATGCAGCCTTCTTCTTCTTAGAGCTCTTGGCAGCTTTGCTGTTTTCTCGACCTTTGCCACCCCTGCCGCTGACACGGCTAAGTGGAACATCACTGTCACTGCTGCTCTCACTTGCTTTGGTGGTTTTTCGATTGGACCTGCCCCGGGCTGCAGCCTTTCCTCTCTTGACTCCTCCACGCTTGACTTGCTTTTCTGCAGGTTCCGAGTTGGTGTCATCGCTTGCAGCTTCAGGGGCACTCCGCTTCCTCGCCTGGGCTCCACCCTTTTTGCCTCCCCGACCTCTCTTGACACTTTTGCCTTTTACGGTGGGTGTGCATGGTGGTTTATCTTTGTTGTCTTCAAACACTTCCTCTGTTGCCTCATGATGTCCATTCATCATTCCTTTGCTCCTGGTATCTTCTGTCATCTTAGAAATAACCACACTCGCTCCATTTTCTTGCCTGCCTTCGACTTTCTTATCTTTTTCTAACAGTTCACTGTTTTCCTTTGTTTCACTGCCTCCAACTTGGCTGTTGTTTTCTATAATATCATTTTTTTCTGAAAACTTTTTTGTTTGCTTTCCCGGTTTTCTGGGCTTCTTTTTAGCTTTGACTGATTCTGCATCATGCATTACTTGAGGGTTATCCAAGTGATTTTGCTCACCTTCCACTTTTGCATCCAGAGCACCACTATCTTTATCGGAGACAACTTTTTCATTTCCTTTGTCCCCTTGTTTTTTTCTTGCTCTTTTAGCTTTTCTTCCTTTAATCTCACAAGTATTCTGAGGTTTGCTTTCAGTCTCCAGCAAATTTCTTTCACTATTAGCCACGGTTTTGGAACCATCTGTTTCCCCACTTTGTCCTTCCTCAACTCTGTCTGATTCATGTTTTGCAATTTTTTCAGTCTCGTAAACCTCATTTTGTGTTGCTGGTTCACTGCTTGACACCACACTGCTAGTTTTGTTTAGCTCCTCTGTGCTAGTCAATTCTGCTTTGGCAATTTTGCTTTCCCCTGAAACTTTGCTGCTAGCAACTCTGTAGTCGTCTGTGTTTGGTGTTTCTATGCTAGCCAAATCTACCTTAACAATGTTGTTTTGTTTTTTTGCCTTAAGCTTGTTTTCTGTCACCTGTTCATCAGTGAAAGACATTTCTTCTTTAATCATATTGACACTTTCATCTCCAGTTTTGTTACCCGCCTCCATTCTCTCATCGATCTCTACAGTTGATTTTCCAGAACTGTGATTCTCTGATCCATCAATATTCACCAACGCTGCCTTGCAGCTCAAATCCATTGCTTTTTCTTCAGTCCATTGCAGTTTTTCATTTTCAGCATCACTTGGTACCACTCTGGCACTCTCCAAATACTCAACCTCTTCGTCTTTGCCAAAACACTTTTTTTGATCTAATACAGCACTCTCTTCACTTTTGGACGTAATTTCAGATACCGATTTTTCTACATCAGTGCTGCCAAGAACTGTCTCACTGTTTTTCCCATCACTCTGGTTGGGGCTGACCTCTGAATGACTCACCTCACCTTGCTCCCTCACACTTTCAGACATAACCTGCTTTTCAGCAGCACGCTCCACACTTTGCTTTGTACCTTCCACAGACTCCTTTTCAACTTTTGGGACCACAGCCTCACTGGAGTCATTTACATCAGATCTCTGCGAAACGCATTCTGCCACTGCCTCTACTGCTGCTACTGAGGAGATTTGCACTTCACTGCTTTTACCTTCTTGGTGCTCAGGGCAGGTTTGGCGTTCACTCCCTGTTTGTTCAGATACACAAGTAACTCCAAGCTGATTACCTCCTTTGATTTGTAATGCTTTTTCAGAATCTTCAAAACAAATATCTTTTTCACAATTAACCTGTTCTTTGTTCACAAAAACACCAGTAGATTCTTGTTCTTCTCTCAAATTTTGTGATATTTTGAGATCAGGTTTGCCACTACTGGCTGCTTTTTCTGGCTCTGAAGATTTGTCAAGATCAGACTGCTCAAGAGACTTTCTGGACTTTTCCGTACTAATTTTGGCTGAAGGGTCTGCATTTGCCTGCATCTCTGGCTCTTTTTCAGAAGCACTCTTTGCTTTTGTTCCGGAATCAGCCAATTCATCTGAAACCAAATGACATTTCTCTTCCAGCTTGACTTCTGCCTCTGAACTGAAATTTCTGCAAGGTTCATCCACAGGTTTTGCAGGGTGACTTACAATCGATCCTGATTCCTCCTCTATATTGTCTGCTTGTGTTAAAATCACACCTTCTGAAGTTTCCCCCCTCATATAACCCTTGCTATCTTGCCTGCTGCTGCTTTGATCATGCTTTGATTTTTCCAACTTCACCACTTCAGACTTATCTAAGTTTTCAAAACTTTCAGCTGTTAATATTCCTTCCTTTTTTGAATCTAAACCTGCGGCTTGAATACTAAGTTCAGCCTTGTGACTTAGTGCTGCAGCTGTATCTATATTTTTGGTTTCATGCAGCTCATTGTTGTCCATCTGCTTTGACTCGGTCAATTTTTCAAGTATGGTTTGTAGTCCTGGTGATTTTGTGGACACAGTTTCTACTGAAACATCCCCCTTACAAACTGCTTCTGACGTCACCAATGTCTTTAACAGTTTCTCTTTATCCTGATGCTTGCCATCTTTGGCATATACTTGCTCTTGGGCAAATGTAGATTCACATGCATCTAACTTTTGTGCTTCATCATTCTCCTCACTTTTTTCTAAAACATTTTCTTTGTCCTCGGTCTGTTGAGATTCTTTTGATACTGATTGTTCTTTGTCTTCTTTCTTAATATTCTGTGGAAGAACAGACACCGCAAATTGTGGTGGAGATACCTTGGCCGAGTTTTCTTCCTGTGCACAAGATGTCTGATTTTGAAATTCTGTAAGAGAGAGCTTTCTGTCCAAGTCTTGCTGCACACATTTTTCTTGTTCTTTTACTTCGCTTGAATCTGTGACTCTGGTCAAACATTCCTTGTCTTTTGCCCTTATGGTGAAGTCTATTGCATCTGTCGACATTACTCTGGAATCTACTTCCTTTTCAACTGGCACTTCTGTTATTGTTTGAACCTCCTCTTGCATTTCACACACACGTTCTACACCAACATGAGAAAGCAACATTTCCTCTTCTTCTTTCTCACCCTGATAACCACATGCCATCTCTTCAAAATTTGCTTTCCCACCCTTACCTTCAGTCACGGGCAACAGGGTCTTACTTCTTGCTTCACAGTCTGAAAGATCAATAGGACCAATCTTTTCAATGTAATTCTCAGCTGAATTAGAGCTTAACACACAACACTTTTTGTCTTTTTTATCTGAATCCTCAAAATTATTCAAAGCCCTGTTTTCTGCAGTTTTATCATCTAATTTTTCCTCCCCATTCACAGCTAACTCTTTACTTGCTTCAGTGCTCTCTCCTAAGCTGACATTTTTCCCTTCTCTGTCACAAATATCTGACCCTTTTGTCTTGTCACTTGCTGCATTCTCATGGACTGCTGGTGGCTTTTCTTGTGGTTGCTCCTTCTCAACTTTCTTGATAGTTTTGCTTGAACCAGCTGAAGGTGTTTCTTGGCTCCTGTTTTTCTTTCGTTTCTTTATTTGTTCTTTCACTTTTGAGTCTTTGTGGCAACTTTGACCTTCAGCGACTTTAACAGCACTTTTGCCCTGAGGTTCACCTCTGCCAACAACAGCTGTCTCAGAAATGGGATAAGCCTCTAATCGTTCCTGTTTCACTTTTACCTCACTCCTCACAGTGTCATTTTCACTGCTGGCTTTATTACTTCTGGGAGTTTCTTTTCTCACATTCTCACTGTTCTTGTCTGCATCTTGATTCTTTTCCAATTTGACATCACTAACTGTTGGCACCTCGCAAGTTCCAGAACATGCCTGCACACTGACATCCCCCAGTTTGATTTTTAATGGTTTGATGTCTGTGAGTTTTTCTTCTACAGCTGGGCTACCTTCTTTGCTGGTAGACTTAGACTCGTCTGAAAAGAAAGGGACAACACTCTTTAAACATTTGTGCTATATGAGATCAGTACACCATCCAAGTAATTATGTAATCAGCACACCAATGATACAAGTAAACTAAGACACACATACACCTATGTTTGCCTTTCACTGAAATCTAGTCATATAGCAACAATTTACTAGTTTTCATATCTGTAATGTTGATTGGAATGGTGTCCCTTTACCTTACAAGCTTGAGAGAGACTGCTCTCCGAAATTTTTGTATTTTTGATTAATTTGTTGTGTTTTTGGTGCCAATTGTACAGGCCAAGGCTTTTTTTCTTTGCGTCGTTACTGTGCAGGACTGTTTGACTTTTATTTTCCTCTATGACTTTCAAATTTCCCATCAACTGCTGGTCTTTTCTACCTTACGCCATAGCAGTTTCTTCTGGGTTTTTTTTTTCTAAATCATTGCTATTATGGACCTTACATAACTTGAAGATCACACAGTCCTCAGCTTTGTGACTGCATTGATACCAGCAGTTTTCTGGCAACTTCAGCCCTGTTGGCCCGAGTATCTCTTGATCTATTCTGCATTCCCCACAGATGATACAATGGCTTTTTGAGCTGTAGATCTGAACTGTAACAGCTCATAATCTTGGTCTATATAGTGGATGTAATAAAGCAGAGGAACGACTCAAGCCTTCAACTAACGTCAGTGGCAGAACAGCTGGATTTTCGTCTTTCTTTGTGTTTTTATTTGCATCATTACTGAGCAGCACTGTTTAACTTGTATTGTTCCTCTATGACTTTTACATTTACCGTTAACTGCCAATCTTTTCTGCCTGATGCCATACCGGTTTCTTCTGATTTTCCAACTCATCACTACTATGGACCTTCCATAACTGGAGTATCAAACGGTCATCTGCTTAAACATTTTCACGCAGTTTTCACTGCTTGTGATTGCATCAATACCAGCAGTCTTCTGGCAACTTCAGCTCCATTGGCTTTCCGAGCTGTAGATCTGAACTGCAATAACTCACAATCTTGGTCTACCTAGAACAGGGTGGGGAAAGTTTTCTTTCTGCAGGCCAGTATCAAATTTCTAAGCAACGCTGTGGGCCGGTAAAATACCAAAAGCCCACACCAGGTGACTACACAACAAACCTAGTGATAATGGAATAGACAAAAAATGAATACATAATGGCGTTCACTTAACAAATTTATTGTGTACAGTGAAGCTGTTTGAATTTGCTCACAATAAAACTTTAAAACCAGCTTTTTTTTTTTGAAGACAGCTGCCTCCAATGCTCTCTAACAACTACATCAGACATGTCAGCCATGTTACTTGTTATCTTTGTACTTTGTGTTAGAATTCTACAGACTGCTGATTTCTAACGCTGTTGTAATTGATAAATCAAATTTCAATGAAATTAATGTAGGTTGAATTAAAAAAAAATGAAATAAGTGCACTTCACATTTTGGCAGACAGGCCGGTCCAAAGGCGTCCGTAGGCCAGATGTGACCTGCGGGCTATAGTTTGCCCACCCCTGATCTAGAGGATGCAATATAGAAGAGCAACGATCCAAGCCTTCCACTAATTTCTACAACAGCACAGCTGGATTTTAGTCTCTCCTTTTTAATTTTTTGTTTGTTTGCTGACATATATTGGACTGTGTTACGCACATTTATTAGCCTTTCTCTTGTAAAGCGCATTGAGCCTTTTGCTAAGTCAGGAAATGTGCTATGTAAATTCCCTTTATTATTATTACTATTAATATGTACCACTAATCATGGTGTGCCTCTGACAATTGTTAATGGTTAGTTGAGTGTAACTGTGTGGGTGGGTGAGATGTGAGCGTATTTTGTTTATTACTTATGGGAGCTACCAATAAAAGAAAATTTCTATTGTGACTACAAGTAGACAATAAACATGCATTAAAATAAACATCACCTGTGAAGATGCTGCACCTGTCATCTTTCCCTTCTTCTTTGAAAGCCTTTTGTGTGTTGTTTTTCAGACGATCGACTAACTGTGCCAGCTGATGTCGGTCACTACAAAACCATATAAAAATGTCACAGATATCATTAGTACAGGTTAAATAATCTAACGTAATGGTTCTTTATTTTCTCTCTCACACATTCCTATAAAAAACACAGCCATAATAAAACAGAAGATGACAATAAGTTGATACCATTATTATTTTCATATTATAGGGAAAAAAAATCAGAAATTGGAAAAATAAAATTAAAAAGATGGAAATCATATAATGAAATTGTCATATATGAATAGAAAAAGTGATGCACAAAACCAGGAAATTTGAAAAGACAATGCTCAAACCATTAACACGTAAAGCTAGTCAAAACCAACCTGCAAACTAGCTTCCAAGATTCTGCATTTTCATCATCAGGTTCTTCTCTATACACAAAAACATTCAGATCTTTGTCCTGAAATTGAAGACTCCAAGAGATTAGTCATAGGGAGAAAAGAAAATGGTTACAATCCGGGAAAAAAAGTAAAGACAATACACCAGTGGAATATGATGGTTTTCTACAAAATGGTAACTTCTAATAATGCAAAATGTAACATAAAAAAACAAAAATATAAATCAAATATGGTACCATAAAATTCAAATTAAAAAAGATACTTCTCAGTGTCAACGAGTTTGAACTAGCAGCTTCACTATCAAGATAAAGCAAACTTTGTAATGAATTGTGGCCCACCACCACAAAATAGTCTTAACTCGCACACAGCAGTTTGGTAGCACAGGCCTGGAAAGGAGATTAGGGTCAACGTTGTGCAGTTTCACTATTTCAAAATTTTCATTTTTTATAAATGTATTCCTTGGCCATTAAGGTAATTGAGAAATGCACTGTTCTGTTAAAGTAAATGTGAGAAAATGTCTTAAAATACATTTTAATTGAGGTACCTATGGTGATCATTCCCAATTTCTGCAGGAAAATTATGAAATTCAAATGCTGTTTTTGTACCATATCCCTGTCAGAACCCCATTATAGTATACCTTGCCAGAGAGCCCAGAGTCTGCATTTTCAATAACCGATTCAAATATTAACTAATATTTTGGCCGACAGGCCGGTCCAAAGGCATCTGTAGGCCGGATTTGTCTGCAAAAGTTTAGAAGTAAACAAATCTCATTGTTGATCATGACACTATCCAATGGGAGAATCAGATACTGAAATGTCCTTGGTTTGGTAACTAAATCCCCCCGTGGGACCCCGGGGTATGCTTGCTTAGCGAGCATTGTAAGAATAGGGTCCCTGCTGTCCAGCCAGGCATGTCGTAAGAGGCGACTAAGGTGGACACCTCATCTAGAGGTAAATTAGGTTGTGGTAGGGCTAACAACCCCACCATGTAAAAAATGCATGTTACAGAAACCAAAACCAGAATACTCATTACGGATGGCGAAGGTAATGAAACACACCAGGTAACTGGACTTATGACGGACGACAGTCAAACCCGAGAGGGAGCTGGCGCCCCGATGGTGGATTTACTTAAGCCAAAGCAGAAGTTGAGGGTGGGGTGCTGGAACATCCAGACCTTGTATCAGACTGGCAGGTTGCCCCAACTAGTCAAGGAGTTTGACAAGTACAACTTGGACATCCTGGGAGTCAGCGAGGTCAGATGGACCGGCACGGGGAAAAGGAGACTAGCATCAGGACATACTATCCTGTTCTCAGGAAGATCAGACGATCAACATTCTGAAGGAGTAGCACTACTCCTCAATAGGAAGACTGAAAAGACACTGGTGGAATGGAAGCCTTATG
The DNA here is from genome assembly GCA_004794655.1 of Marisa cornuarietis. NCBI lineage: Eukaryota > Metazoa > Mollusca > Gastropoda > Architaenioglossa > Ampullariidae > Marisa > Marisa cornuarietis. Next base: position 6,446,598 of record SMMW01000627.1, read on the forward strand.
GACCCAGGCTTCTGAGAGCAAGATTTCATTCAATGTACACTAAGCTGACAGTGCTAGTTTGCTATGCACCAACAGAAGACTCCGAGGCAGAAGACAAGGATGCTTTTTACGATCAGCTCCAGGCAGCCACGGAGAGCGTCCGAGCCCATGATATGTTGCTCATCATCGGCGATCTCAATGCCAAGGTGGGAAGTCACATTACCTGCAGAAAGCATATCATGGGAAAGCATGGAATTGGAACCATCAATGACAACGGAGAGAGACTGGCAGACTTTTGTGAAGAAAACAATCTACTGATTGGAGGCACACTCTTCCAACACAAAGACATCCACAAGGCAACGTGGACATCACCAGACGGGATCACAAAGAACCAGATAGACCATGTAATCATCAACCGAAGATGGAGGAGCTCACTTCAAGATGTCAGAGCCTACAGAGGAGCAGACGTTGCAAGTGACCACACTCTTGTGATAGCCGCAGTTTCTCTGAAACTACATCGCTCGCGAGGAAAACAGGCACGTCAGCAGAGAGTGGACTCCAACAGACTGAAGGACCCAGCCACCAAACGGGCCTTTGTATTGGAAGTTAAGTTCCAGGCACTAGGGGACCAACAGGAGATGACCTTAGAGGACTTCAATCAAGTCTTGCAGGAAACAGGAGAGAAAATACTGGGCTTCCAACGAAAAAAGAAAGAACAGTGGATCAGAGAAAAGACAGGGAAAAGGATAGAAGAGAGAAAGTCAACCAAGCAGAAAATCAACAACACCAGATCTGAACATCTGAAGGAACAACACAGACAAAGATATACAGAAATAAACAAAGAGGTAAAGAGGATGATCAAAACCGACAAAAGGGACTACATAGAGAAACTGGCAGATGAAGCAGAAGAAGCAGCAAGAAAAAAATGACCTGAAGACACTGTATAAAATCAATAAACAGCTGAACAATAGGTTCAAAAACAGTGAGGAACCAGTGAAAGACATGAACGGAAATGTTGTCCAGGGAGAGGCAGAAAAACTACAGCGATGGAGGGAACATTTTGAGTCGGTTCTGAACAGACCAGACCCCACTCAGCTCGCAGACATCCAGCCAGCAGATACAGACCTTGACATCTGCACAGACCAGCCAAGCCTGGAAGTAGTGACAGCAGCAATCAAGGCAATGAAAAGCGGCAAAGCACCAGGGGCAGATGGAATAACAGCAGAGATGTTGAAAGCAGATGTGAATGTGACAGCTCCCATGTTGACCGAAATCTTCAGGCAAGTTTGGGAATCAGGACAGATCCCTGATGCGTGGAAGACAGGGCTCATCTTCAAGTTACCCAAGAAAGGAGATCTTGGAGACTGTAATAACTGGAGGGGTATAACACTTCTTTCCATCTGTCCATTCTGTCGCCGTTCCTTTTCATCCTGGCCATGGACTGGGTCATGAAGAATTCCACCAACAGAGAGAGGAGAGGGATCAAATGGACCATGACTATGACAGCAACAACAATGCTGGAAGACTTGGACTTTGCTGATGACATTGCCCTGTTGTCACACCGCCACCAAGACATGCACGAGAAAACAAATGCCTTCTCAGAAACAGCTGGAAACCTTGGCTTGAAGGTCAGCGCAAAGAAAACAAAAAGTATGAGAGTGAACGCCAGAGTCCAAGAAAACATCAAACTAAATGGAGAAGAGATTGAGGAAGTTGACAGTTTTACCTATCTTGGGTCCAAGATGTCCAACACCGGGGATGCAGAGGTGGAGATTCGAGCCCGACTGGCGAAAGCCAGCCAAACCTTCGCCTCACTCAGGAGCACATGGAAGTCAAAAAACATCAGCCAGAAGACCAAGCTGAGAATCTTCAAGTCAAATGTGATCAGCACCCTCCTTTATGGATCAGAATCATGGAAGATGACCAAAAACATCGGTAACAGGCTTGATGTCTTCCAAAACAGATGCCTCAGGCGCATACTTAACATCTTTTGGCCAAACACCATCACCAATGAAGAACTCCACCAAAGAACTGAAACCGAGTCCATTACCACGCAGGTTCAACAAAGGCGTTGGCGATGGATTGGACATGTGCTCCGCCAGCAGACAGCAGACCTCTCCAGAATCGCCCTACGATGGACTCCAGACGGCCGAAGAAAACGAGGCCGCCCAAAGGAAACCTGGAGAAGAACAGTGGAAAGGGAGATGAAAGGAAAGGGCTGGACATGGGGTCGCCTGGAGCGAGTTTCAGCCGATCGACATCAGTGGCGGGCTCTGGTTGAGGCCTTATGTGCAACTAGCACGAAGAGGATTGATTGATTGGTAACTAAATGAAACAAGATGACCAACTGGCTGACAGAAAGGCAACTTCTTGCTTCAGCAAGTCTTTGTTTACACTTTCAAAGTGCCAGGTAAAGTAAGACAATGGCAAAAAAGCATCTTACTGACAAAAATTATTAGCTTTATTTAATTCTGATCAACCTTCATCTCATCCACATTCAGAAAGGTTAGAATCTGGAAAATTAATTAGTGGCTATTTCAGGAACAAGGACACTGCAGACAACAAGCAAGCTCGATGAATATGAGTGTGAGGAACACTTTCCCGAGAACAATGATCGCACTGACAAAGATGTTGATGTACCACTTATTGTTTTGTGCATTTTACTGAATAAAGGTGAAAAGTGTTTATTCAGTGCTGAGTTTATTCAGCTCAAAACAATACATGTGCATGACCACAAACAAACTGGCATGAAAGTTGCTCTTCAAAAGAAGCATTCTTTCACCTTTGGCTTGCCAATTCTCCAATCTTCATGTAGTTTTCATGAAGTTTTCTTCAAATTATTTTTCTTCTCATTTTTTTTTTTTTGAGTGTTCTATTGTTTCTGTGAGTGTGCATGTGATTGGAATGCAGTAACATTTTCCTTTCACTGCCATTTGTTTTACTGATAAGGCAGGCTATAAAAGCTATGCACTTTTTGTGTCTTGAAATGATTAGTCGCTGTTTTATCATCATGCAAAGTTTAGTACAATTTGAACAATTAGAAATACCCATTGCTAAGAAAAAACCTTGTGGGACTGCTGAAAAACTTTGAACCTGCTTTTTCTTTTAAAATGGCCACAAACTTGCACACTTCAAACCTGTATAACTCACTCAATTCTGGGACTAAAAGAACAATTCTGAATGATCAAAACTAGCAGATATAAAAAATATTAATTAGAAACATCTCAGATTTTTTAGTTAAGACTCATTTTGTGGTGGTTGGTCACAAATTATCTTTTTCCCCAGACCCAAACAAAGTTAAAAGCACAGACGTGCAAAGTTCAAAAGTAATCTCACCAGTAAGTACCAGTATGTCATTCCATCCTTGTCACGACCTGCTGGAAGAAAACGCATTTCCTCTGGACAAAGTTCATTGACCTTTTCCTTAAATTTGACATTATAGTCAAACTGGCATTCCAGCAGGTTCTGTTAAAAGAAAAAAGCATTGTCATTACCAACCACATATAAAAGAGTTCTTTAGTAGCTGGATTTAAAAAAAAGGGCAATAACTTCTATTTTCACATCAGTTAAGACTATTCCATCTGCGCCCAACTGAACAATTATCTTATAATTAAAACAACACTAGTAAAATGCATAAACACTTTGGTAGTGTGTCCTTTCTGGGTTTTTATTTCTCCCAGCACAAACAGAATATCTGATGAAATGCAATGACACTACTTTAGAACTAGATCTTCAGCTTTCAAACAAATTTACCAGAGGATACTACATGTTATTTCTTTCACAAATGCTTCAAGAAAATAAACTCAAGTCAACTTCAGTCAGACTTTAATAAAACCAAACTATCTGAAACTTAAAGCAAATATGTATGATCAACAAAAAAAGAGACTGATCATTTGACTTTCCATTAAGGAAAATTTTTTTAAAAATAAACATGAAAACAACAATTTTGTATTTATATGAACGAAATCTGACAAGATCTATCTAGAAAACAATGCTACAATAAATCTAGTTTTAATTTTTAAAAATTTTGCAAAAATGGCAGTTTTCTAATAACAGTAAGGCACCTTAAGAATACGAAGCTTAGTAGATAACTGTGCATGTCTGTATCCAAAACGTTCCACTTCCCAGCCATCTCGTTCAGAAAAGTAAAAGCAAAACTGTAACACAAATATAACTGTAAAATAAGTTTTTACCTTTTGGCAGCAAATGCCCATCACTCTCATCCTCAAATTATGTGGACAATACATTAAAAGTCCTTTCTTATCCCTAAACATTTCTGCTAAGCATCCATAAATGCAGAAATACTTTTGGTGTCACCTACCATTTTCTGCAGGCACACACTCAATAACACATATATATATATATATATATTTAAGAACTTGCACAGCATTACTTTTTTAGCTGCATACATCATTACATGGACTAATTTCACATACAAATGCCTTAATATACACATCCCCATTGTGCAAATGTATCTACAAGCATATATACACCAAAACACAAACACACTTACCTTTGTAACACTTCTCTCAAACCTTTCATGATTGACATTTGTTTTTCCAATCCTCTTCAAAAGACGGACATGAATGTCAATAAGTGCCCTGGATACTGTTGACAATAATAAGACTACTTTACTCCTATAGAAAAGCACTAAAAAGCTTATATTATTTGTAGCATAATAATACATAACATTTTAGGGTATTCAAAACAAAGGCATTGTGGATTACCGTCCAAATGTATGGTGCTTATAATGATAAGTTATTATCTGCATATGCGCATGCAAACACACAGCTGATGTGCAGCTTTGTGGAGCAATATTTTGCCACTTTACCAAGGGACTTCACTAACGTTGAGAACCAAAGACATTCCAAACAAACACCTATCCGGTCTAGATCGCCAAGGAATCAAATGTATTTTAAACACGAGAACAGATCTCAGTTTACTTCAAGATTTTACAATAGATTAAAAAGTCCCCAAAATGCATTTTTCGCTGCATTTGTCTGACTTTTGTCTAACGATGACATGTTCATTTTTTTATACACTACAATGACTACATTGTATTTTGCTTATTAAAAACGTAAATAATTAACAAGGATGACAATACATACACAGAATGCATACCGATATAACGCGACCTCGGCATGCAAGCATTTAAAGGTTATTGTTTTCAACACCTGCATTTATAATAACAGATTTCCCAACCGTCCTTTTTCACATCATGATCAACCCAACTCTCGATGCAGACGAAAAAATAATCTGAAGCTCAGAACCACCAACACAAACCTGTTTTTGTGTCCTCGAGATACTCCTGCAAATCTACGTAAGAAATTTCAGGCAATCCTAATAATTCACTATATTTATCTAAAAAAGAGCATATGACTGCAAAGTTCGGATCGCTGTGGCAAGTACTTTCCCCAGCAGCCGCCATGTTGATTATGCTAATGCAGGTCACTACAGTAAAACAGAATATTACGCTCTAAAATAATTTTTATGTAGACAACGGATAAAACATTCATACAAATGATTTGACATGCAGTCAGCGCGAACATTTTCATGCACATAGCCAAAGCAATTTACTTTATTCAACTTTTGTGGCACATGATTCGAAACTGCGACAACGCTAAGTAGCTCTTACTCCTAGTCGAATAATAACATACAGTATTAGTCGTAGTTGTAGTGCTCCTTCAACCCCCCCCCCCTCCCCAAAACGGTGAGTTTCTTAATTACCCCGAAGTAAAAGTTTCAGGGCTTTTTCTACTGTTGCTAGAATGTTATCGATGTACAGAAAACTTATATATTAGAAAAGAACGTGAAAGAAAATAGCAAGGGTTAGAAGCTGCTTTGAATTATTTATTTTATTTAAATTCACAGACGCCTGTATGTCAGGATGGCCGAGCGGTCCAAGGCGCTGCGTTCAGGTCGCAGTCTGGTTCTCCAGGCGTGGGTTCGAATCCCACTTCTGACAAAAGATTTTATTTTCATCTTGGCTTTAGAAGCGAGAGACGCTTTGTACTGTAGTGAATTTTTTCTTTTAACCGATTTATGCCTGGGATTGACATTTTGAAATTCATGTACGTGACCTACAGAGATTCAAGGAACAAGAATTTGAAAATAATTTTTTTATTATTATTTTGTTCCAGTGTTACGTGACGTTCCAAAGGACTAGCATCTCCAGCGCGCGAACAGATTACTTGCGACGCGCATGCGCGGGACTAAGTCATTGCTTCGCTTTTTTTCCCGGTTTCACTTTACACAGTGTGTATCAGAGCTACTGTCGTAATGAATTTGAGATGTGCGATTCCAGGCTGCCCTTCATGCAAAAGTCGACACAAAGGTTTATCATTTTTCTGCATACGAAGACTAGCCAATCAAGACTGGGAAAAAGCTTTTGTGAGAGCTGTGAATTGTGATTCTAGTTTTAACATTGAAAGAGCGACTATTTGCTCCAGACATTTCAAACCAGAATGTTACATTGAAGATAAGTCATCTGGCAAGAGAAATATAACTTTGTTATATTGTAGAATAATTCGGCTCTCTTAATTATAATCCTGAATTAAATTAATTAAGAAATGATAAACTCGATCGCTACAATTCCGCTTTCTGTAACCACTTAAAGACAATGATCGAGAGAGAGCGAGAGCTTGCTGACAAAACCATCTTGACATTGAAATAAATACATATACTTTAACTACGATAAAACACTCTGTTTGAGCAAAGGTATTTTACATTGTAATTCATATATTAATATATATATGTATATCAAAGCATACTTTCTAAGAAGATTTCTTCAGTATCAAAGGATTATTATGCTCGCGGGTACAAAACAAAGAGACCGGAAGCTGCCTGCCAATAAGTTCAGCGGACACGCGGTGAGTCAGCGCGTAGTGATGGCAGTCCTTTCCTTCAGTGTCTAAGAGTACACATAATGTACAAAACTCTGAAGTCACTACCGTTCCAATTATGGGTCGAACGTGAGGCATAAATAGGTTAATGAGTGATAATACTGAAAACATTTCTCTAGTGCATTTTCCTTAATTTCTCAATTCCCTTTGATTAAAACACCTCACACACATACGCACACACACAAACACAAATTTACATACAGGAATGAAAACTATGAAACGAGAGAAGTTGTTGATTTTGTTGGGGGGGGGGCGGGGGGGGCGGGATTCCACCTAATGGATATTTTGCACAAACGAAAGAAGAAAAGACCATTAGATATTCAAAATATTCTCAAAAAGAAGCGAGATTGAAGGCCAGAATTGAAAACATCAGCTTTAAGGTGGTGCGTATGCGAAATGATGGTGGCAAACATTCCATACACTGGGGCCAGGAGGGAGAGAGAGCTTATTCTACCGAACTTATCCTGTCTGATACTGGCACATACAGTGGCCGTACTTACGGAGCGAGGCAACACGGGGAATTCGAGGAAAAACGTCTTAATTTTTTCCTAAGTTATAAAGAGGTGTACAGGAGCGGCAGATGGTATATTCTCCCTAGAGCTGTAGCTAGCGGTGGCAAAGATGCCCTGGTAAAAAAAAAAAAGGAAAAAACGTTATATAGGTAGTGTCCACAGGGGTCTAGGTACCGCATTGCAGTGGCATAAGGAGATGATCAGCTTTGGAGGGTGGGGGGTGGTTGCAAACTCCATACTGACAGTGAACGACGTTCGCACATTACTCTGCGTCTTTGATTAATTCCTTTGTTTTGTAGTAAAGTGGTGTTTCGTTTTCCTTTCTTTAGATTGAAGGCTAGATGTAAAACAAAAACATACCGTTTGTTTATTCTGCTAACCTCGTAAATAAAGTTTTGTCATTTTTTTTCTCTCTCTCAGTTCTTTCACCTTTTTTTGTTATTTTGTCAAATAACATCTCAAGCACTGTGCCGGGGAGGGGGGGAGAATATTATTGCCCCCTCAGTATCTTTTCTGAGGGTCGGCTGCCTATACCTTCCTCCCCGTTGTCCCTCTGGTTTCCACGCCGCTGCATTGTAACTTCGAAAACAAGACGCTTTTCGTTGAGTTCCCGACTTTGATTTATTATTATTGATTTGATTTATTATTGAAGAGGCCTTCGGCCCATTTCAGATCAGAGAAACCGACTGGGTTGACAGAGTGTTTGTAACTCAACGATACTGAATAATACTACTGAATAGTACTTACTATCTTTGTCTATCTTTACTACCAGATATCCTGGAGCAAAGCCATTGAGACACTGGTAGACAATTTTCAAGTAGCACGTGGTCTGCGCTCTGGCTCCCAGTCACGCTTCTGTCTCCCTGCAGTGGAAGACACAAACAAGAAGCGCACTGGAGCCAGGGCCTTCACAAACGCGGCACCTAAACTGTGGAATGCTCTGCCGTCGTCACTGTCCACCATCACCTCACCAATCACGTTTCGAAAAAAAACTGAAGACCCATCTGTTTATTTAAGACGGACTTAAACAACCAAGCGACACTTCTGTCTTTATTTTTTTACTTTCCTGGTGTTTATCTATTTATTTACTTTTTTCTTATTTTTTATTTATTTTGTTTTTGCTGCGCAATGAGCATTCTTCCGAATGGATACCTGCGCATTACAAGTGAACATCATCATCATCATCATCATCATCATCATCATCATCATCATCAGGGACAGAGTGAACTCACAGAGCGCTGAAAAAGGTGTGAAAATGTCTCCAAGTTGGTGCGCGCAGAAACTTAATGTTCTGCCGCAAATACCATCTGGACCTGAAATTGTGGAGTCCTGACTGATAAAAGGTGTGTTTTTGACGGCGGAAGGTTCAGAAGCGGGCATGTTTTGTGAACTTTTAATCAAAGACTTTTAATACGGAGTAAAAGGGGGGATTTAATGTTGATTTTTTTCAAATATTATGTTCATTTCTTAAATTCATATTTTTTGTTGATGTTTTAATTTATCGTGCATGTCTTTATAGCTGTATGTGACATACACCAGAGAATGTACGAGTGGTAGAAAGTGGTGTAGTTTTAAGATTGCAATTAAAGGCGGTTAAACAAACCTCAGTTTTGTCTTCATTTAGCTGTAATATGCTCTTTTTCATCCGCTTCTTCACTGAGTTTACAGTATTTACAGTTTACTCTGGGGTGATAACAAGCTAATGTAGCTAAAAAACGGTCAGATACCAGAAACGTAGATGGGTACCGAGTTAGGTAAAATAAAGGTCACCCCCTCACCTTTTCAGGTCACTGGCGCCAGCTTTACCTGAGGGTGGTCCCCATCTCATCTCCCTCGCTGCCTTATTTTCCCCATCCTTCTGTGGATTCAGGTACCCATTCCCGCCAACTGGGTCGACTTAGGATAGTTTGCTGCGTTAATCGGGCATAGAACCAGCGCGTTCTCAGTTCGGATACTAGTGCTTTAACCACTCGGCTTTCCGCTTCCCCGGGTACCGGGTTACAAGCTGGCGAATAACTGGACCCAGCGGGTAACCATAGATGGCAGCCAAGATTGGCCCGAGGACGGAACCTTTGTCATCCCGTACTTCACGTTAGAAAGTAGATGTCAAATCTTTGATTATCACAAACTGATGCGATATTTCAAGTAGGACTAGAACTATTTCATGACTGTCATGAACCAGCCTGGTTCAAGGCTAGAACAACATGGCTGAAGTCAGGTAGGATAATTATAGTGGACAGCGGTCAGTGAAAGTGGTCGGTAAAAGGAAAGTCTTTCTGTCCGTTTTTACGACTAAACGGGCCGCGATGATGGATGTGGTCAATCTAGGTCTCGGGGTGGGGGGGGGGTAGGTCTTACTCTTAGGTATTTTCAGAGTATAGCGCGGTAGGCTGTATAGTTTCTTTAGCAAAATATTGATAGCGTCAGGGCAGGGTAGATTTGTTTCTGGGAGTCACTTGGATAGGTGGGTATATAGTTTGGGGTAGATCGTAGATGTATAGTCGGGGCCTTTTCCCATTACTCCAGCAGGGACTGCCGTCTCTGAGCGCTGTAACAGCTGAAAGCAGTAAGTCTGCAGAAGCCCGAAGGGAGGCCCGTTCCACGAGCCTGTGACATCTGAAGTGTAAGGCAAGAGTCGCCGTCATCGCAGACGAGAAGAAATGTACACAGCGTTGGAATACCGGTAACTGCAACACTGCTATCCCTTGGCTGGGGCAACCGCTGGAGGTAGTGGCCGGCAGAATACAGCGTCTGTGTGCCCCTGGAATTCTTGGTCATCAGGAGCCGGTGCCGGACAACTGTCTTCACTGCAGCTGTTGTTTGTTGCCTGGGGCAACTGTTCGTGACCAGAGGGTTTTCGCCAAAGATGACAGTAGTGTGCTAAGTAATTCTGCGGCTGTCCACTATGAGTTGTCGAGGAGACAGGCAGTCGCGAAGACTCTGCCGTATTCCCAGCGCTGTGCAACATGAGCAGGTGCATACGTCCTGGCGACTATGGGGTGAATCGTTCGCCCTGAGCCCCTGACACGGGACTCATATCCAGCTGTGAGGGAAGTGGTCTTTTGTATGTACTTGAAATTTACAGGCCAGGGGCCAGTTGCACAACATGTTTCTAAACCTTAAAACTGTTCTAAAGAAGCAAAATCTCTTCTCTGCCATTTACATGAATTGCACAAGAACATACAAAAAATTGTACTGACAGGACGCAAAGTCAGACTTAACAACTTTATCTTACTTAAAGAAGTTTTAGTTTTAAAAATTCTAAAATTGTGGTGTGCACTTAACACTAATTATCTTAAAAGATTTAAGGCCTAAAAGTGTTTAAAATTAGAAATGTGTTGTGCAACTAGCCCCTGGCTATTCAACCTAATTTTTTTCTTTTGTGTTCAGAATAATTTTATATTGTTGTACAACTGTGTTCTCGGTTGTTGTTTGCGCACGCGGGTGAGGAAAAGTATTTGAGTGCGTGCGGACGTGCGAAAAGCGGGCGAATTGGGTGAAAGAGGGTGGAAGGTGGAAGTGAAGCGAGCCAGCAGTGTCCCCTTTCCCCTCCGGCTATTTAGTCCCGACCCTTCTCCATGCAGGTTCGTCGCCATGACAGTGCCAGAAGTATTAGAGTTGAATTTATTTATAATACTCAATTCATTTTTGCAGTGATAAAACATAATTATTGTTTATTCCTGATGGCATGCAAGGAAGAGTACAAGAATAGTAATTATTGGGGGAAAAAATGGGTGATGTATCGTTCACAAAATGAGAAAGTCTATGGAAGGGAGAGAGCCGATCACCACCGACTGAAGTCAAATACAGATTACTCGCAATGACTTTCGTCTGCCCGCGTCACACGAGGAAGTCAAGGATCGCGCTTAATTTACAATTTAATAATAATAATACTAAGAGTTTTAGAGCGCATTTTCCCACACGGAGGCGAGCTCGATGCGCTTCAAAAGAGACCAGGGGCAGTGGGGAAAGAGGTGGTGTGATGTAGTCGTCACAATCAAGTACAAACAAGCACAACATACATAAACACACCAGTTTGCAATACAAGAACACGAAGGAACGCAGAGATAGGAATGTGTGTGTGGGGGGGGGGGGGAGGACAACAGGATGGACGAAATATAGTATGTTTCCGAAACATGTTTTCAGTCCAGATCGGAAGCCATGTAGCGACTCCGCTGTGTGGAGAGACGGAGGCAGCCCATTCTAAGTACTGGGGGCCAGAGAAGGAGAAAGAGCGACGTGGAATAGAGAGAAAACCGGCATGGGCCGAGCGAACTGACCTGCGAGGCTGGTATGGCAACACAAGCCCAGACATACTGGGGCAAGGCCACAACACGATAGCAAAGCGATGCCAGCCCGAATTATCAGCCAGTGGAGATCATGCATAAGTGATGTGGCATGGTAGGCCTTCCGTTTATAGAATACAATGCGGGCAACACTGTTCTGAGCTCTCTGGAGCTTGTCAAGCAGACGACCAGAAAGATCTATGAACAGGGAATTACAGTAGTCGAGCCTGGACAACGCAAATGCCGACATAAGCTGGTTGGTAAAAGCAACAGAAGGGAGATGTCTGATCCTACGCAGTTCGAGAAAGATGGATTTGCAAGATGAGTTTACATGATTCTCGAAGGACAATGACTTGTCGAAAATAACTCCGAGATTTCTGACAGACTGGAGGAAAGTTATGGTGGATCCGGAGAAAGTGATGTAGGCGGAGGCAGATGTTTAAGCGTATGTGCAAAAGCTATCTGGATGACTTCAGTTTTCTCCCCATTGAGCTTTAATTTGTTCGCCAACATCCAGTGCTGGACAGAAGTCGAGAATTTTTTAAGAACTGGTGAACAGACTGTGGAGTTGGCAAGCATCTTCATAAAACATTTTTCTTATCAGAAACAACCAGGGTACCAGACTTCTCCGATGTTGCTTTCTGTCGCTAACTCTTCCAGCCGTCATTTTATTGTCAATTTTCGACCCACGACTTCATGTAAGTCAAGCTTAGTCTTGTGCAACGTGAACGTAGCGTAATAGTATCCACCTGTACTCTTGATGTTGCCTGACGGCAATGGGGGCACGACGTTTTTAAAATCATGGTGTTTGCAGGGATTCTCACTTTTCTCCCCGTTCTTGAGATAAACGTCTTCAAACATGACTTTCCACAGAAAGAAGTAAACAGACGTCACAGTAGTGGATGCACATGTTTATGTTGTGAAGTCCTCAACTACTGGAAGAGACAGAACCATAGACTCATTATGTGTATCTGTATACAAACTTGACATCACCATTTTGACCTTTTTCTGTGCACGTTGATGTCTTTGGTGTATCTCGGTATCATTTAGATTTTGCCAAATACTATCTGGCACTGAGTTTTCCCAATCCTTAGAAACAAATGCACCTCACTAGTCCTTTAATACCTTATAAAATGCTTATAAAAAAGGCCTTATAAAACATGGAGCTGACTGAATAGTTCGAAGGGAGAATGGTAGAGTTCCATAGCTAGGGTCCAGTATGCGATAAAGATCGGTTGGTGCTAACTTTTGGCAGAGAAGTAGGACAGCGTGGTCTGCCGAGGAGCAAAGTTCTTTAGGCGGAGAGTAGACAGTGAGCATGTTAGTTGTGCAGGCGGGTATGAGCATTTATAATTCCAGGTTGTTCATAACCCAAAAGACTACTGCTGGGGTAAGTTTTCTCTCTCGCGTGCGTGCTCTCTCACCCACATCAGCTAAAGTCGGTCTGTCCATGCTAGTCTCCTGTACGAGCCATGTATATGCATCAGACAAGAAAAAATCCCCTTCTTCATTCCCTTCTTTTTCTCTGGCCCAAATGTCTGGATTACTTGCTTCTGTTGCTTCGCACAGTGACCATCTTTTAGACTTTCTTTTGGAAATACCTTAAGTAGCAAGTGCCTCCTCAATTTTCAACTCATTCCCTACCTGTCCAGTTTGATATCACACTTTCCTCGCGTACGAACAGCAAATCCTGTAACAGTTCACACTGTTTTATCTTAAACTTTTATTTCAAATACCTAAAAAAAAAAAAAAAAAATCCATGCTGGGAGATCTGACTAACAGTCGTGTTTACAAGAAGCTCGAAGTAGTATGGCTATGGGAAAACCGCGTGTTCAACATCTGCGCTTTCTTCAGGATGGCCTTGCGCTGAGCATCGTCAAAACGGTTGACTTTGAGGTCCTCGTCACGGTCGAACGGACGGCGTTCTACTTTGGTTTGTTTACCTTCTCTCTTCTCTTTATCCTTCTTCTTCTTTTCCTTCTTCTGAAACAGACGAGGAACATACAAACGAACACCAAATGATAATTAAATGTATAAACTTTCAATAAAAGATGAAAGACGACGATCGAATCGGCGGTCACATCTGTAAACGTTTGAAACCGTTGGTGGCGTACGTGTTATTAGCTTTGCCACAACAGGCATGCACGACAGTGACTCATTTTTCAATTAGAGATCGACTAGCCCTTTCATGTATGGATACACAGGAAAATAATTCCCCCCAATCCCCTCTCTAGCGAAGGTCTAGATACATATCTTCAAATACAAATCTTCACTATTATTATTATTATTATATGGGGGGGGGACTGAGAACAAAGCAAAGCGGAAACTCTAGTCAGAGACTTCGGAGACAGGTAGATCATACGTGGGTTGCTACCACGTATTTTAGAAGTCTGTGGTTGCTGCTCCTGCCGATGTCTCATGAACATACATTTCTAATGGACCGCTGACTTAGGTCTCGCGATCAAATCCCGGCGCTGGTGTCAAAGACGGCCGTGTTTTTTTTTGCGCATGATATGGCTGCCACGCTGAAGTTGACACAAGTTATCTCGAATCTTAGCTGTAAAAACACTCAAAATGGGCTCTATAATTTGATTCATATTACGCCGATTTGCTACCTGGCATTTGCTTACCACAAAATGACTGTTGCCTTTTGCGAAGCCATTGACCTACTTTAGACTTAATAGATCGAGGCGGTGGAAAAGTTATTAATTCAAGAAAGGAAGAGCATGCATTTCCGTCGCACACGTGCGTGTAAACTCTCCTTTTCTCACATCCCTTTTGTTTCGCTCACCAACCAAAATTTTAATTCTTCATCAGTGACCGCAGGGGCAGTTATTGGTGGACGGATGGATTAGGCTTGAAGGGTCCTGTTGATCTCAAAGGTAGATGGTACACACTATATTTTAAGGTTTTTATTTTATTATTGTTGCTTGATGTTAAGCTTAAGATTACTCAGATCTTTGGAAAGCTATTAAAATGCGCTCTAAAATATCTAGAATGGCATATGGCAGAATGTTTTGAAAAAGTTTATGTAGTGAACATACATTTCTAATGGACCGCTGACTTAGGTCTCGCGATCAAATCCCGGCGCTGGTGTCAAAGACGGCCGTGTTTTTTTAATAGCAACTATTTCTGAATGGATTAAGTTCTTATAAGCATTTTAAATGTCAAAAGTTTCTGGCAAAAACTAATTTTGTTTTTCTTGTCAAAACTTTTAGTTGCAAAGGTGACTTTGAAACAAAAACAGAACGTTCTTACATCCTTGCACCCTTCTGCACTTGGCAAAATTCACACCCAAAATATCTGTGCCATTTTTTTTTTTTTTTTTTTTGCAGGCGCACGTTTTGATTCCACGAACCAGGTGTGCCGTTCATGACACCCCCTTTTTGATATTTTTCTGTGCATGAAATTGTTTACTTCCTTTTGTCTCTTGGAAACAGATTTTTGCATGTTTTATGTCTTAACACCACAAACCAATGGAGCTTAGACCAATCTACATATCGGTTTGGTTCATCTTGAGCCAGTATGCTGCCAATTACTGTGAATACTTTGTATGTTTTGTATATGTAGGCACATTTATATTATAAAGAAAAATAAGCAGCCTGTTAAAATTATGGTGAAATGTTTCATCAAAGTCAAATAAAACCTGCAGTCAAATATTAGCCTGACCGTTTGCAATATTTTATTTAATGTCAGTTGAAGGATTAGATAGCTTATAATCAAATAGTGTGTGTTTTTGACTAAAGTATTGTGCTTCACCATGTCTTGCAACACTTCATAACATGTGAAATCATGATTCATGGCAATTAAGAGACCTGGGGACATAGTTCTGAAAAAAAAGGTACATCCATAGCCTGGGTTTGGTTTATCTCCCCTCAATAACTACAGTCTTAAATCATAGTTGTGGGTTGCAGGAAAGACGGGGACCTCTGGATTATATATGCTGATTTCTAGGTCTATGCTTAATCCCATTTTCAGGTTCCTGCAATAAATCCGGTCTACAACTGTGTAGTAATGATAGTTTTGAAGCAAGGGTAAGTTGTTGCTTTGGGGCAACTGGCAAGAGTTTTGTCTCCATAGTGGTGTACAGATTCCATGGATAGTGATTTACCACTGAAGCTGTTGTTATAAAGCAGTGGCAAGGTATTATCCATGGACACTGGTGTTGCTCTGGGACAAAAAGTTACTCTGGTTTCAAAACTACAGCTCCCGAAGAATATTAAAATTTAACAAAATGACAATGTTAAATATCCTTTGATTATGTAATTATTACAGCTTGATAAAACGAAAAACCAAACCATTTAGGAGAAATTTCTATAAACTACAAAATCAAAGTTAAGGGTGAACAACAGCAAATTCTCCCCCACCCCTTCCAAAATTAAAAAAAGCGGGCAGCACCAAGTTTGCTTCCTACACTTTATTACAACTACTGTTAACCAACACGACGACATTTATCTCCAATTGAAGGGAACAAAGAAATGTTCATTATGAATGTAACATAATAATGTACAATGACCACTGGTTCAGTACAATTACAGAAAACTTCCTATAAGAAGGAACACAAATTTAACAAAATACAACACAATCAATTCTTTATGTTTCAATAACATAATACCAAAATATCAAGATAATCAGCAAACAGGAAAAGACTGATCTTGTCCCATTTATCTGATGAGTTTTTCACAGAAAATGTTGAAGCCTATAAGTCATATACTCAATGAACAAGGTAATGGTATATTATGAAAGGGGTGGGGGCCACTGTATGATGGATCTACCTTAATAAAAAAAGTTTTTTTCATCAGCAATGGTCGAATGGAAATCAATATTGCAGCCAATGTTATCTTTGCTGAACCTCCCTATTAAGGCACAACCCAAATCCATGCAACAATCTTATATGACGTGCATGCATTCTAATATTTGCCATCAAAATTGGTGATGTCTGCAAAAGGAAGATTCATTCAGAAAATCCTTATGCATTTAAAAACTGAGAGAGAGAGGGGGGTATAAGAGATAGAGAAAAAGGGTGAGGGAAACATTAAGAATTGATTCAGTCCTATATCTCTTTTTTGTTGCTGACCACAGAATACTAAAAATGATCACAAATGTAGGCATATAACTGACAAATTTGAAATATTTATACCAATTACAGCGGAAGAGAAAAAAAAAGCCTAATACACTATCTTGTGACATACAATGCAAATTGCAGTGCTAAAAATCTTAACATTACTGTACCAAGAACTAGAAAATATTCCATGTTATGCTCATGAATAAGCAGTTTGAAAAAGGACTATTCATGATCAAATGCAATAGTTTAGTTGATTTTCAAGTAACCAACCCACTGCAGAACATTATGAGATTTATCTATAATTTTATTTTAAAGCAAGTAGAAGAATCTTGAAAAGAGATGTTTGTGGTAAAATGCAACTGTATCACATGTATATATTTTTTTTGTCAGATCAGGGTTTACAAATATTCTACTTTGATCAAAGCACATAAAATCTTCTCAATTTAGCACCATCTATTTATAATTATCTCTTATTATAAAGATTCCCTTTGAATATAGCACATATCAGAGCTGCAAGTTGTACAACATATTCAGAGAAACTACTTAATACATAAAGGTTAGAGACAGTTAAAATTATAAAGCCAAAAGCAGAACTTTGGTAACAACTCACATCAAGATCTGAGTGCTGGTGCATGATGATCGTGACAACATAGTGGGTTGTATGTACCTAACTGCTGCATTTTACAACATCTAAACTATTCACAACATCAGACAAATAGGAGCAAAAATACCAACAGTAATGAACGATTTCAAACTTAGTCCAAAATGTGAGAGAACCATTCATTTTTCATAAAGAAAAAATAGAATAGTACAAATGAAGCATCTAAATTAAGAAAAGGAAAAAAAAAATTACTTGCTCTCATTTCAACACCCCTTTCCCATAAAATCTTTTTAAAAACCACACATTAACTATTTAAACAAACTCAGAACAAAAAGAAAATTAAATCCTGCATCATAAAGAGGCTGTTAGTAATACATTAAATGAGAAATCTATTGTAACTCTTGTATATCTTCAGCACAATAAAAACTAAACGTACAATTCTTTTTCCTGAGTAGATTTGCCTAATATTCAACGAACCAGAACATCGACAAACATTACTGTTTACATGACTGTGGAGTTAACAGATTTGACATATAATCTTTTTTTTAAAAAAATCTTTTTTGGGGGTAATCAGGACCTTTTTACAAAATGCCACTTTAACAAGCAGGAGTGCACAATGTATTTCACTATGTATGATACTTTTCAAACAGGAGTCGCCAGCAATAATAAAACAGCTCAAATTTTAGATGTGAGAGTCAAATCACAATACAGTATTTACTGCATCAGTCAATTAAAAAAAAAACACCTAAAATTGTATCAAGACTTGTCAAGCATCAGTAATGTTAGTAGCATTCAACAGCAAGAGGAAGTTTAAATACAGATGCACAATGAAAACGACAACTGTACCTACATGATGGCATATTGACAAAACCCACAGAGTTTGAAATTTGAATAAATGGAAACCTTTGAGGTGTGAATGGAGAGAGGGTAAGATGGTGGGTGGAGAAAAAGAGTGACAGAAGAACTAAGATTTCTTTATGATAAATATTAGAAATCAACAAATACAGCACTACAATAAACTTTACTGCAAAAAAGTCAGCATTGCTTTAAAAAAAAAAAAAGCCACTTTGACAACTTGATGAAAAATAGGGGAGAGGGCATGAAAAGCAAATGAACGTGTAAACAAAACAAATGAGTATGATTAATAATTAAGTCTTATTCAGACTTGTCTGTTGAAAGCTCTCTCCTAACCAAGATTCTTTGATGCCATTCAAAAAGTGCTACAGTGAATAAATCACAAAGCTTTCAAAACGTTTCAACCAAGTTGGTACAAACACAAGAAAGTGCAAGAATGCACATATGCTCACATGTACAAAACTCCCCAAAAGAACACTATTAGTGTTAATCTGATGGCAAAAATGAGTCACAGCTTAAGGCATCTGGAGATTACTGTCCAAAAAAAATAAAAACATAAACATGCAATAAAAATGTCAACAGAATACGGTTATATTCGATATGCAATATCCTTTGTCCTTTGCTTTACAAAACCAAAAGTACACATGTTTTAATGCACATAGAAAAATTACCACAAATAAATAAAGATCATATGTACAAAATGCAACAGGTGATATTATATACATCACAGAAACTGATCACTCTCTTTTTTACACAGACACACTTCCACATGCACATGCCTCCACACAGACACAGTAAAGATAAGAACTGCTGACTGTTTACAGGCTGTTCATTCACATAATTCAAGTGCTTCTATTCATGGCCATATAATTATTACAGAAATTTGAAACTATATCTGCTGCAAAAATGAACATTAATTAATGCCAAGATTTCCATTTCGTTTTTCTTTTTACCATGGCAGTGTTCGAGTGCTTAAAATTTTACAATTCTACGTTTAGTGTAAAATTGTGGTTAACAACCAGTCTGGTAGCGTAGTATAAATATAATTTAATGAAATGGCATGATAATTTATACTCAAAACGCATTAATCTTTTCTAACACTTGTACAATTTGTAATCTGCAACCTTTTTAGTTTAAGAAATTAAGTTTTGTTCTCTAGGTCAAGTCAAGACATGCTGGCGAACCGGCAGTACAATATGTTGCTAGACTGCTGTGAAAGTTTTCAGGACAGGATGTCAGTGTAGGTAAAAAATAATGAAAAAAAACCAACACTTTCTTGTTTTCAATTTGCCTTTTTTTTAAAAGCAAGCTTCTGCTGTAAATGAAATAAATCTTTCCAATTTAATATTAAAATAATCCATCCCGCTAAAGGAGAAAACCATTGTCATTTCTGGAAAAAAATTTCTTGAAACTATAAATTCTGATGAACAAAGTAAGTCAGTAAACTATAAGCATTCTATGGATCACCGGAAGTCCTAGAACTCTACCTTTAATCTTCCCAAAATGATTCCTCTGTGATGCTTTCTATGTATCAGATAACAATATTAAAAACCTGTTAGCATAGTTTTTTTTAATTTTACCTGCTTTATTAAATAACTCACAGACCCCAGTGGCTTATGCACATTCAACCAAGCATTCATGAGACCAACAAAAGTGATAACACTGTTGAAATATTTGAAATGCTGAACATGATGATAGACTCATTTACTACAGATAACAAGAGGAAATATTTTATACAATTCTAGAACATTAAGGATCAAGGAGATGTAAGAGACAACAACAAAGTCAGCCAAATGTTTATGTTTATCAGATTCATCTGGTGCATGATTATCTTGAAGAATGCTGATGTGATAAAAGCTGATGAAACAGTAATCAACGTTAAGAGACACATCTTCTGTAGAGTGCAATCTAAAAACCATTTAACAAGACAAAGATAAAACATGGGTATGAGCACATACACCTAGCGTACACAACTCACCTCTCCCAACATAATAAAATGAGGAAATAATGAGGCGACCTGCCACAAAAATGCACGCAGCTTGGATTTTAAAACCCTAATAGATTACTTTTAACTGTGAAGTTCATAATATTGGTGCACTGCTATTTTTCTTGCTCAATAGCTTCATGAAGTATCACTGCCAAAAACATGCAAAAAATAATGCATACATTTCAATAAGCCATCCTTCCCACGTGACCTTTAGTAAGGTCACGTCAATATGCAACAGAACGAGACAACAGCCCATGTGCAACACAGAAAAGTGTACTTTAATTAAACTGTACCAGTTAGTCACATACAGGGAAAAAAACTGTTTCTTATTGTATTTTTTCTTGTTTCATTCATAATCAAAATTGTCGTTTTATGCAGGGCTATCAAGATGATGGCCATTTCTAGGCAGCTACTTCAGACAATGACAAATAATACAACTGACGAAATCTGTTAATTCATAAACAGCTAAAAAACCATGCTGAAAATGCTAAATGAATGCCTTTGACACTCTTCAAGCCATACAGTTTAAAACAGTCATAATTACGCTGATAAGAACATTCATAAGACATGCTCGTTACAACAATAAACATGCAGGGCAAAGCATTAATGTCAACAACACCTACAGAAACAAAAACCGCCTTAGAAAGGTTTTAAGAACCCGAATGAGATGGTACCACAAGTGCACTGAAGAAATAAGCCGAAAACAATTTGTCTGAGTAAGGCATATAAACCAAAAGCCTGTAAACAGCTTCAAAGATTGCACTTTGCAGATTCGTAATCATTTTCCTCTGACCTGCACGGAAACATGCACACTTTCTCTCTCTCTCTTTCTTGTGCATGCAAGCATCACTTTATATCACAGACAATATAGTCTGCATTAAACAATCATCCAACATTTTTTAATGCCTTCTCTAAACTGATTATCTTTGAAGATCAATATCTTTCTGACAGAACTTTTTGTATTCCTTAAATTTACTTATTCATATCAACACCTGAGCTTCAAAACACGTACATTTATGTTTATACATACAATATTGTAAGTGAAATTATGTTAAGCAAACATACCTTAATAATCAAACTACAAATATCTACGCTAGGTAGTAGGTATATGTTATGCTTAATGTGGCAAACAGGAATTGAAAATCAGAAATATGCTGTAGATTAAGATGCTTAACACATAAAAAAGGCAGCATAGTACTTCTGAAACTAACAGTCTGCTTCTCATAAATAAATGTTTCTTTTCTAAATGTCACAATAATATAAAAAATAAAAGAAAAATTGACTAAAACGGCAAACAGTTTATATCTAAAGACTGTTTCAACAGGAAATAATATCCTTCTTCCACAATCCCTTTAAAGTACACTTCAAGTATTAATTTTCTGAACTTGCTTTGCTGCAGATGAAATTAGAATAGTTGCATTTCATTCCTACTAAGCACATGAGTAAAGCCCCTTCTTAACTGGACAAGTATTTGACCAAGTTTGGCAAAGTGTTTATATATTGATATATGACAACTCTGTCAAACATTTGTCCATATTTGTCTGGTTAAGAAGAACCTTTGAGAACTGACTTCACACTCTGATACCCAAGCACAAGCCATTCTATATTTCATGATATGCTCAAAAACAAGGAGAATGTTTTTTAGCTCATATCAGACTTGTCTGAAATTATGTTATGTTCTCAAAAATTATATTTCATATTGAGTGTAGAAACCACAACTCTTGCACAACCATATCACTGAAATATTATGTTCACAAAACTCTGCAATTTGTTGATTCAACTGGATTTAACACTTATGAATATAATAAATTAGTCATTAAAATCCTTTATCTAAAATAAAGCATCCTGCTTTACTACAGCATCAACTGCGCAATATTTACTTATGCTTAAAAATTTTAGAAAAAGTTGAGATGTGCAAACTTTTGCTATTGCCTGAAAGCTGAAACGCTCCCTCACTAATTACTTGGTGCTTTTTCTATTGGACACTTCTTGTTCTGAACAGCGGCTCTTTGTGTGGTACCACTGTCAAAGATGAGATTGTGTTTGGGACATAACAAAGACAATAAGAAGTAAATGTAAAAAGATTAATGTATACAGCCTCTGCAATTAAACTGAAATAGATGCCATCCTCTACTTCTTTTCCCTTCTCTTGGAGGAAAAATTCTCTTTCCAAGAACACTAGGAATCTTGGTATTATCATTGCCATCTCCCTGTCTTAAGAATCTCGGATCAATGCAGTCTGCAAGTCCATCTTCCTTGAGTTTCACAGGATCTGTCACATTTGACCCTTCCTGTCAGTTTCTGCTAACAAAAAGCTCACATCCACTTCTGTGCTGTTCTGGCTGGATAAATGAAAATCTCTATTCTTTGATCTCCCGAAGGGCTCAGAATCGGACTGCTAGCATTGTTTTCTTCAGGTCAAAGACACGCTACACCTCTCCTCCAGTGGCTGCCAGTTAGAACTTGCATCAATTACATGATCACTATACTGTAATACTGATGCCTTTGTGGCCTCACCCCAGCAGGCCAAAGTGATTGATGCCTTACTACCAGAATTGGTCTCTTAAGTCTGGTTGTGTTGCCTGCCTCTCTGCTCTATGTATCAGATGGGAAAAATCTGGCAGGCACTCCTTCTCTGGCCCCACCATTTGGAATTCTCTGCCCCTTTCTTTTTGAACTGTATGTATGAAGCTTTTAAGTTTGGCTTAAAAATAAATCTCTTAAGAATGATCTTTCATAATCATGCAAACTCATCTGCTTACTACTGAATTCTCCATCTTCATCCATACACTTTGTTTATGTCTGCCATGGTGTCATCCATTTGTTGCTGCTCGTGTTGCTTTGTTGTAAGGTTGGATGTCGGTTCATTTGTAGTCTTTGGTGTACAGCACATCAAGCTTGCCTCCAAATAGTGATATGCGCTCTGCTAATTCAATTATTATTATAACAACTCTTTGCTACCATCAGCAGCTTTATTCAACTTACCTCTCCTTAGCCAGCAATAGTCATTACTTTAAAAAATGAAGTTCTATGCAACAACATATAATGAGAGAGAAAACTGAAGAAACTATGAACCATGATGAACTAATAAACCATAATGAACAAATGGCTGAAATGGCAAGGGTGGTGAGAAGCGGTAGAAGGAGAAAGGAAAGAACACTTTCTTCAAGAGTTATTAATAGGTTATAAACACGAACCTAGGGCACACAGAAATGTATTTCTTAAAAGCAGCCAATTTGTTCAGGAAACATCCCGTTGTTACACAATACCAAAAACTGTTAAAATAAAATTGGTGTATTAATCCAAGATGACCTGATCGCTTTACAGGCCATTAACAATGACTGCAGCAAGACAAGCTCTGTGCAATACCTGAACACTGGTGTAAGTAAACATTCATTATCAAAGACAATATGTGTTTAATTAGATCAGATAAAATGCATGATAAAGGTTACATTATGTAACATACATACTCACCCTTTGCCATACAAAAATGAGAAAAAAGTTCCTAAAAGTTTTAAAATGTATAGATATATGTATAAGAGATGTGCTACTTAATAGTCTTGCATTCCAAAGACTTTCAGCTTTAAATTTTGGTTTGCACTGTGCCATCTTATAAATCCCTCTCCTCCTCCCATTAAAAAAAATGTTTCCCAAACAGCTTCAAATTTACTTATCCAAATTTAATGGTCTAAGTCTATGGAAAGTGCATGTGCATATGCATTGTTTTGTGCTGTTGTTTCAAGCCCTCTACTTGCTGGTTTCATATACTTCTATCAGTAGTCAGTAGAAGCTAAAATCTGACTGGCTAAATGGATGAGCTAACCTCAATTCTGCCAGCCACAGTAGGCTGGAGATTTTTTTAAAAACAACATAAAAAGCAGACACAACTCTGCAGTAAAATTTCACACTTAAATGACCCGATTTCCTTTATGCTGTCAAACACCTTTCATTATATAAAAAGGTGGACTGCACATCACTCTGCATATACAGATGCAGTTAAGATATAAAATCTAAGATTATATTGTATAAAGTTCTTTCTGATAAGATCCTGAAACATGCCTTGCATCTATCAAATTACTAGCCCAGCAGCAGTCTTTCTGTAATTTTTGTCCTTGTTGAGGGACTGAAGGCTTTCTGTCTTTTGAGATGAAATCTAGGAAGTTAGCCTAGATGTTTACATACACTCAGTATACACAGAAATTGGGTAGGAGTGTCCTTCAGAAGTTTTGACCAATTATTAGTAGAGACAACATGTAAAAAATAGCTCTCCTGAAGCTAAGTGTTCAGGAGCATCCTTCCCTCCTCCAATATCATATATTCTTGTCTAAAGAGTGATGTTAAATGCATATGCATATGAAACAAAAGTATTTGAACCATAAAACTTAATAGACAAAAAATTCCACTAGCTTTTCATTTTTGGGAACCATCATGTCACAGGTATTATCATGTGCACAACTCTGTTGGACCATGGAGTACGTGTGTGATCATGATAAAGGAGAACTAAGAAAGTGGGCGAATTTGAAAAACAAGGGGGATAATGGGGTGGGGAGAGAAACAGCTACACAGGACTCTGCAAGATACTGTCTGTGGGCAGCTTGTCAACAATGGAGTTGATATCCACCAGTTTGTGGATCCAATTATAAATTCGGCGCAGAGCATCATTAATGCGGTCCACACAATTTTTCCACACTAGTTTCTCAAGCCGCGGGTTGTCCAGCACTGAGGGTGGATAACGCATCACCAAGAAACGAATAGCCGACATCTTAGCTGGATCCAAAGCCTTGTGCTTGTTCTCCATCTTCTTACCCTTGATGTAAAACACACCAGACACATTGCGATCATACACCTCACCCAGAGTGAAGATACGAAACACCAGCTCTTTTGCCAAACGTTCTCTTCTCCCTTGGCAAGCCTCTTCAGCCTCTTTGAGAACCGTTGAGCAAATACTGATCTCATTATTGCCCATATTGCGAACAAGTGGCTTTCTAACATTGGCTAGAGCAGACATTATCTGCTTTGAAGTCATGTTTTTCTGGAAATCTTCAACCAACATTTCCCAAAACTTAGGATCTACAATGACCGTCTTAGGATTCTGTGAAACAGTGGTGAATCGACCCACAGCATTGTCTTTGCTGCTGTCGGGTCCCAGCTCGTAAGTTCCCCCTTCACTATCGTAGATGGTTACAGCAATACCACTCTGGCTGTCTGGGGCAGTGAGCTCGGGTGTAGTGACGATGGCTGTGTTTGGGTCATTCAACACTAGTAGGTTCTGATCTGGCAATTCGGAAACAGTGGAGGTGGCTGTCTCTCCACTTGCCTCACTGAAACTTGGACTCGGTGGCTCCTGAATGGGCAAGCTCACAGTTCCCACTGGAATAAACAGGTCAGAAGAAGAATCATTGCGCCTAAGCTCGTCTGTGTTGCTGAAATCTGTGATGGTAAGATAGTCTGCAAGAGCTGCCTTTAGTTCACTCTTTGAGGGAGCTGGACCAGAAGGAGTGGTTGATGTTGAGGATGATGTTGCTGCAGTTGCAGTTGTCGTCGACGATGAAGATGATGACGACGAGGAGCTTTTGCTTTTCTTGGATTTGCTTGAGGAGGGAGGTGTCATACTGAGATGGGACTCTATGCGTTCTAGACGTTTGTTGGTGTCTGCCAGAGATTTTGCGGTCTCTTGCAGTATGGCCATCATTTTGTCCAGTTTAGCACTCAGATGAATAAGGTTAGGAGAAGTGGTCTGAGCTTGTATGTTCTGCAGCTGGGGAAAGATGGAATTCACCGGTGGAAGGACTAAGGAGACAGGGTGCATGCTGCCTTGGGAGTGGAGTCCTGCTGCAGCAGCTGAAATGCTACTTGCTGTGGGATGCAGGCTCTTGGAAGAAATTGACACTGTTTTCCCAACACCCTGGCCTTCCGATGTTGGAGTAGCAGGAGTTGGGTGGGCCAGCACCACGCTGCTCCCATCACTAAGCGTGGCTGTCTGAGGCGTGCTACTTGACGCCATGATGACATTGTGACCGAGGGTCTGCTGAGGGTTTTGTGATGCCAAAACCAAGGTCTGGGCAAGTTCCTCTTGCGTTTCTTGCTTTACAAGGTAGCTGCCCTGCTGCCCTGGAGCTGCAATGACGATGTTTTGCCCAAGACCTCCTCCTGCCTGTCCAGATGATGTGAAGATAAAGTTCCCTTGCTGTGTGCTAGG
Organism: Marisa cornuarietis; assembly: GCA_004794655.1. Classification (NCBI taxonomy): domain Eukaryota; kingdom Metazoa; phylum Mollusca; class Gastropoda; order Architaenioglossa; family Ampullariidae; genus Marisa; species Marisa cornuarietis. The sequence continues at coordinate 6,472,984 of SMMW01000627.1, forward strand.
TGACGCAATGATGACATTTTGTCCCAAAGGAAAGGCAGAGATAGATGATGCCTGCGAAGTGATGCTGCCAGTGTATGTGCCACTCAGTGCCTGGACAGCCCCTGCAGTCTGAGAGTCATCAGTAACTGCTGTCTGCCCATCCTGCAGAGTAGTCTGCCCCTCCTGGAGCGGAGCAGGAATGATGGTGATACCCATGTTTGGCCCTACCTGTCCTGCTAAACTGGAAGCAAAGATAGGGTGCTGATTGAGTGATGCAGTGGAGAGCTGCTGGGCTTGGTTGTAAGCCTGAGCAATCATCTGGCTGGTACTGAAAACAGCTCCTCCCTGCGAAAATACTGTCCCATCCTGGCTGTACCCAACCATATTTTGGTTTAGCAGGAGGTCTGCCAATGGTTTACCTTCATTGAATTCAGTCTGTTGAAACTCCCCACTGTAATATTCCGGCGTTTTCTGGTCTGATAGTAGGTCAAGACTTTCTCTTATTTCATCTGGTAGTTGCAGGAACTGCATCTGATCTCCACCTGCTGCCACAACTTGCTGCTGAAGCTGCTGCTGCTGCTGAGGTGTCAGATGCTGGATGGTCTGTGTTTGTGTCTGAACCTGAGTGGAGTGTTGTACAGTTGGCTGAACTTGTGTTGACTCTGCAACAGTCTGCGTCTGGTTTTGAGCAGAAGTCTGGGGAGAAAAAAAGAATAAGGCTAAATCTATGATGTTACAACTCTAAAACAAAGGTAAAGACTATTTCGCACTTAAAATTCTTAGGGGATAAACTTAAACGATGCGAAAATTTCTTTTGGGCATAATGGTGTGTTTTAAATAACTTTAAAATTCAAAAGAATTTAGCCTAATTTATATTTGAATGATACTTACAACAGGCTTCTATTTTATTTTCTTCTTGCTGCGAAATAATTTGGTCGGCAGCTCAGGATTCAAGATTTGGCAAACACGAAAACTGGAGACTAAACTTGCTTGGGAGAAATCTGTGGTTGTCACTCCTAGCGGATCATGTCTCAGAAGCAAAGCACGCATACAAAACACCTCTGTCTAAAGTTCTTTTCTCTAAAATATGGAATACTGATACAGAATCCATTTTTCAAACTTCATGTTCGACCGAGGATCTGTCTGAGCATCAGTTGCCATTCTGAAGCACAGACGATTTTAATTCTAGTGCCTCTACACTCTTGGTAAGTTTAGTAAGTCAAATAAAGACTTCAAACACATTATAAATATGACCCTAACTTTTAAATATGGTGGGACTAATTCATCCTGGCTAATATTATTTTATGTATTTTCCTTTTGAGGAAGGGAACACAAAAGAATTAGCTGGTGGTAGATGTAGAAAAAAATGAGAAGGGAGAAAAAAAACAGAGACAAAACTAAAACCAAACTTCATGTAAAAATCTTTCAAGTGGCTTGATGATGGCTGCTTTAATATTAAAGCAGGATAATAAACGCAAACTTTAACAATGGATGAGAAAGTTGCTTCCACAAGTCAAAGTTGCAAGTTCAGTAGCTGGTTACTTGTTTACGATGACTTTGCTTTTCTTTCAGCTGACCAATATTTCAAAAACAAAAAAAAATGTTACTTCCAACTTAAAAATTTTTTTTAAAAATCAATCCACTTTTTGTATACTTTATTGAAAGAACTTACCTTTTTCTTCTTTTTGTGCTTTTGATGCATTTCTACCAGAGACTCAGATCTCTTCTTTTTCTGAAACATACACAATTAAAATTAATCAAACAGGTGTCAACATAATGAGGTTTCTTTGGTTGATTAATATCAAAAGTTGTTTATCAAAGAAAGTTAACTTCCCATCATTGTAAACTGCACCAAATTTGTATATGCACACACAGAGGCACTCAGATGCATATAAGCACACACACCCCTACACACTCACCCAATAACAAACACAAGAGACTAGACAAACAGATGATGAATTTCATTCATCGATTTATACAAAGGCCTATGTAAGCTACAAAAATAACTAAAACATTTAGCAAAATATAATAATAACTAGTGCATGTTTACATAAGTACATGTCATCTTGCACACATAATACTTTTGAAATATAAAGATGCAAAGCAATGAAAAATGGAGAACAGCATGTACCAGCTTTCTAAGTTATTTCTACACTTTGATCGGCCAGAAATATATACAAATCCTATCGTCTAATAAAATTATGCAAAAGCTGTTTTGATAATTTTGCCAACAAAATTTAATGGAAATTTATTTTAAGTATTTTTACATTATTCCAAGATGCACAATCCTGTTCAAATATTTGATAATGACTTCTCCCCTGCTGCTGTATGACAAGTGCATTTTCACTTGCAGATCATATTATGTTGCTGTGCATTGTTGAGACTTTGGTAGTAAATCAGGGCATCATCTGTTCTAGCATCAACAACTTACATTGTATTCTTCCACCTGCTGCTGCAGCTGTGCATCCCTTTTTGATATATTTTTTTCCACAATTTCATCCTTCTTCCTTTTCTTGCTCTTCCCATCTCTCTCCTTTTTGACTTTATCTGCAGGAGTGTCTGTCCAGTCAGACCGGTCCTTGCTGTCATTACCAGTTCCTTTGCTGAAAGTTCTTGCCGTCAAACCAAAATTCTTGCCCATCTCTGGCGGCAGATCTGTCATCCACTCTTCCCTTTTACTAGGTCCTGGTTCTGCCTCTGCCTGTTTTTGGTGTATAAAAGACAAATAAATGCCAATCCACTGAATTCTAATGAAATTTATCTTGACAATTTCATATGGCATTATTATTTAATATCCAAATTTTCTACAATTAGAAATCTAGTGCATTAGTCTAAGTGAAAAGATGCGTTACTAAATTTTACATTTTACACCAGTTTATGGTAAAATTTTATCAATGAGATTCAAGGCTAACCTAAGTCAAACATGAAATATGGGTTATAGTTCCTTGCAGACAGAACAGTGCTGTCATCACTTTGACATAAAATTATGGTACCATTTTTTTTCCTTTTCAAAAAAACACACAAAGATTACCTATTTTCTAACATCAGTAAAAGCTGCAGCAAGTCCAAGAACTTTGAGCTCACCACAAGCTCAAACAGAATGTAGGTGAGTACAGAGCAAAGCAACGTCAACATACACTTCCTGACCAAACCAGAATCCCACAATAGTCTAGTCATCCTCCCATGTAAGGCTTTCTTTAGACTCTAATGATAGTTGACTTTGAGAAGATAACTCATATTCTTTCACAGACATTGAATTACTAGGACTGAGCACAAGCAGCAAAGAAGACATTAACTGGCATCCAACCTCTTACACCATTCATGGAACTACTTTTTGCCACAAAAAAGGCAAAATTTATGTGATGTGCCATAACAGTATCATTCTTACCAAGACTTTCTTACAAGGAATGCTGGAAAGAGAAAGACTGGACAGGAAGTGACAAAACTGGTCAGAAACATCAAAAAGTAGACCCATCTAGATATTCCAACCCTGCTCCATATAGATCCAAAGATGAAACTTTACCTTAATTGTAAGGTGATCTTTCATTTTTCGAGAACGTCTCTCAAACTCCTCTGCTGCTTGCACCACTTCATCACCATGACTCATTTCTGAGACAAGTGGTCCAATCGTACCCAGACCTTCTCCTTCAGTACCAGCAACATAATTAGCTGTAATAACACCCGTGCTGGTTGAAAGTGACTCTGTTCCTTGCTGTGGCATTTCTGATCCAATGGCTGCAACAGCTGCTGAAGTCTCCTCTGCTACGTTGCCTGAAGTTTCGGTTTCCATGTGTTCCTGTTTCATAAAGCCAGATGGAAGTGATGGTCCAATCATGTGTGTTTCTTGCTTCACTTGAACAGATGAATCTTGCATGCCTGTAATTAAGTTTAAAATGGTTCAACAACAAGCTTTGAGAGTTTACAATGTTTAATGTTGCAAAGACAAAGACAAAGACACCACTATAAGAAGTGTCTAGACTGTTCAAGAGATATCAATATTGGGAAAGCGAACTAAAATCCAGATTGATTTCATTAAGGAAACATGCAGGGAGACAAATCTGTAATCTCATAGTAGGGAGTGGATACCCTAGCGGTTTGAACAACGGCATCTGAACCTAAAGGCACCCATTGTGATACACTGTACTTACCATATTTGACCCATCTGTGGAGTAGGTTACCTGACTCAGTAGAGGTTGGGGAACATAGGAGAGCTAGAGAGAGCAGATAGGCACTATCCTTACAAAAGCTGGCCTCAAGATAAACTGAGAGAAGTCAGGGCAGTAATACTTTACTCCTCCATGACCAGAAAGTCAAGAGACTACCTTTACCTTTATCCCCCTCCTCCACCTTTTTATAAAGAGAGAGAGAGAAACTGTTATATGATATCTGATCACTGTTCTAAAATTTACACTTCACGAACAGAAATTTTGTAACTACAAAAACCCTGAATTATGTCAGCTAGTTTTCTTTATCCAATATATGTACCCAGTAAGTGCACAAAAGTCGATACAGGTACACACCCAAACACTTGTTTACCATCCATGCACATATGTGACTACACATATAAACATTTGCAGCAGAAGCATGAATTTTCACAAAGGTACTATTAATGACAGCTTTCTCTACACAATTAAGCTCACAAAACACGTTATAAACAACTTCCCATCACACATATAATTTCTTAAATGATCTGAAGAACATGAGAATATAGTGTGCAGGCTGGGAGAAATTTACATCGTCAAAAGTCTGCCCTTAAACATTCTTCTGGTGGACACAATCCTGCCATTTGCTATTTTGCCAGGAACAAACATCAATATGCTCTTTTGAGCACTTAATCAACAGCCTTCATTGTGGTAATATGGCCTGGATGCCTTATGTTAATGCCTTATAAATTAAATCTTAAATACAACTTTATTAATGATTATGTAAATATTTCTACTTAGCGCCAGTACTGCAGTAGACGATAATGGAAGTACATTACACATCTCTGCAGTGAACTATTTTCACATAACTAGCCTAGAATGCTGATTATTATATTAGTACTAAGACCCCTCATAGCAGTACGAAAAAAGACGCAGTAAAATAAACATAAAATTGTTTCTTCTCTACTTATTTTTCTAACAACATTTAGACTATAATCTTGGTACAACATTCCAGAAATATAAAATTAGTACTTCTTCCACCAAATCCAACATTTCTCTAAAAATGGCGTTCAAACATCACCTGAAAAATTGCATTACTCTTAAAACCCGAAAAAATAAACAAATACAATCTGAAAAATACTGCGATCTGCGACAGAAGTGTATTAAAACTGATGAAAATTATAATGATCTAAATAATGGAAGGATTGTCAGCCGGATTTTGTAATCTGATAGACAAACATGATAATTACCAGGGGGTAATGCAGGTCCATATTCTGCAGCATTCTCCATTATGAATTTAAGCAGTCTGAAATATCACTTACAGCATCATGACTGCCCACATCTATTAGAAACCGCAATTTTTTTAAGTCTCTCGCTGACAAAGACCCTTACAGCCTTGCCGCCATATTAAAATACCTAGCCATGACTAATAAGTAAACCGCGATTTCATTGGTTTATTCTGATGTATTGACCAATTGAACATTTCATGAGAAATGCGTAATGACCTACTTTTCCACGATGTTGGCTTTTCCGGAGTAAGGCTACGTGCTCTCAACTCAATCAATTGCAAATTATTGACATTTATTCTTTGTAATGCCTCCGAAAAACAAGGGTGTAGGTGCAAAAGGTGGCGGAGCCGCTAAAAGCGGCGGAAAAGGAAAAGGATCAGAAGTAGAAGGCGATTCAGGAAAGCAGGCAAAGGGAGGAACCGCTGTCAAGGTATAACTACACACAATCCCTGCAGCAAGACGCGGATTCCCATACCCGAAGCCATGGGGATGTTTATCACAATTTTTAGTATTTTTTTGTAATCCAGATCGTTCTATAGAGCTGTATCAGCAGGAGTGTGCAGAGGAATGGCAAAACTAAAGTTCGATTTTGGGGGTCTTGATCACACACTAGACAGAGGCATTGACATCACGTGTAGTTAAGACGAAGAGATTTTAGTTAATTGTATTACCGCATACCAAAAAGTTGAATTCCTGGGGATATAATCTGAACTTTTGGTCATAATAGTCTGCTCTAAGCTATTTGTCTACAATTAAAATTCAAAAAGGCATAGATAGAAGTTCAACTGCTTCACCTGTATCTGCTTAGTATTCGCAGCTATTACACAATCATAATGAAAGGAAGCAAAGACGTTTAAAAAAGGAAACATAATGAAGTACAATGAAGTTGTTACAATAAGGATGTGATAAGATACTTCCATTTTTTTAAGCTCTCATCTGGTATTGGTAAAGGGATAATGATATGTATGACCATGAGTCCCACTAATATAAGAAGAACGCAGAAATGATCTGAATATAAATGTTTAAGTGTAATAGTCATGGTTTTTGATATCTTTCAGGTCAGGCATATTTTATGTGAAAAGCAATCTAAAGCACTTGAGGCAATAGAAAAGCTTAAGAGTGGAATGAAATTTAATGATGTGGCATCACAGTACAGTGAAGACAAAGCACGATCAGGTGTATGTATTTTCTATTACTTATTTTTGTATATCTTTCTTCTCTATTGATCTGTTATGTTATTGCTGCACAAAAAGAGACCTAATGCATTATTACATAATTTTTCATACTCAAAATACAAAATCAAAAATTTATTGTTTTATGAGTCACTTGGATCGTTTCTCAGCCCTTTTGTGAAGTATTTTATTTACAAAAAAAAATCATAGTTCACTTTCAATACCATTGTAGTCATCATTGGTCTGGTAGCTATGCATTTTTTTTGATAATTAAATTGTAAAGTTTAAAGAGAAAGGGTGGTAACGAATAAAGTTTATAGTACAATGGTCATAGCCATTGAAAATAAATTTTAATACACAGATTTATGAATCCGACATTGTCTATACAGTCAGAAAAGCTTAAGTATTATAGTGATTGTTGATGTGCAGGGTGACTTGGGATGGATGACACGTGGCAGCATGGTTGGTCCCTTCCAAGATGCTGCTTTTCAGCTGCCTAATAGTACAGTAGACAAACCAATTTACACAGATCCACCTGTTAAAACAGTCCATGGTTATCATGTCATTATGGTTGAAGGAAAGAAATAAGATTTCCAGAATCCAATAAGTTTTTTTTTCTCCTTTCATATTGCTTTGTTGCTGCTTTCTACCTTATTGCAGTATGTTCATTTCTGATGAGTGGATTAAAAACTTATTGTAATATACATGTATAACATTTTGTCCATTATTCTTTTCAAACTTTATGTATGTGTAAAGGGGATTTTTTTGCTTTAGCATTCGATGTAGATTTAAGCATTGAGAACAATCTTATTCAAAGTGAGATTGTCTCCCCTTGCATGTAAGCTACTTGGATTGCGTTATCTTTGTGTGACACGTGCGAAGGCAGTAGCGTAGAAATCGGGGGGGGGGGGTGGCTCCGAAAAGATACTGAGGAGGCAAGAATGTGAACGTCGTTCACTGTTAGCATGGAGTTTGCCCCCGCCCCGCCCCCACCACCCTTCCTACGCTACTGCCAGAGTACGCCTGGCGAAGTAGTGAACTGACCGTACCATGCAGGACCTGCTTACCACGGTTCCAGAACCCCTCTATGGCGAGCCTTATCAACTGCTGCGTCCGTTTCCAACGCATATTTCACACAACTACCATACACACACAAAGACGAGGCGGCGGCCAGTACAGACCAGATCAAGGAAATGAATGGATGGATAAAACTGAAATGTTGAAGAAGTGACACCCTTACGACTCTTGGACGGTCCGGTGGCGCTGCACTCGGAATATGACGATGATGGAAAAAAAGGAAGAAATAATCAGGCTTATCCTATACATATGCACACACACACACACACACACACACACACACACACACACACTACCCCTATTCCTCGCTTGCTCTCTCGATCCACACTCTCTATCACAGACACTGCCTTACAGAGTGCAAAAGGACAGATTCAACTAGTCAAATGAAAGTAATTACAATGATTACATATAGATGTCTGTGCAAAAACGATAATACCAGATTAAAGCATTCTGTTCGCGTTGCTTTCTTTCTGAACATCATTCCAAATCAAGGGCAGAATAACCCATGCTATTGAAAGAGTATTTTTTGTAACCTATTATTTCAGTCATAATTATGACGAGAGAGAGAGAAACTCTTTATGATCACCGACAGTCATTGTATGACTTGGGGTGGGTGATTCAAGTATAATATTTAACAAAGCAAAGCAGGATATAAAACCAGCATATATAAAAAAAAGTAACATTTTCGTTTCTTTCGAATCCAGGAATACATCTGTGACCATCAGGCGCCACAAATTTATGTATGATCATCATACAGTTATACTTCAAGTGTAGGTACATTGTTCATCTCTTAACAATCCATGCATACAAATCCAATATCGTGTTATAATAATAATAGCACATTATCACGCTCACGAAGGAGCATGCTCTCAGGGCTGAAGACAATTAAGTAGGAGATATGGACAGATTACGAAGGAAGGAACCAAAGGAGAAACAACTATGCAGACAAGCAGTAACGTAGGAACCGGGAAAGGGGGGCAGCCGCCCCCTCAAAAGATGCTAAGGCAAGAATGTGAACGTTGTTTGCCCCTCCCCCCCCCCAAGCCGATCGAGCATCTTCCTACGCCACTGACAAGTAATGAAAGACGAACATACAAAACAAAAAGAAGAACCGGGAAACAAACAATAAGACTGGAGAGTGTCATAAATCTGCAGAGGAAGACGAGCAGGTGGATTAGTCAATTGACTATAATCCCAACTATCGACAACTTTGTTGATTGGTATAAGGAGTAATTCTTGATTGCTCGTGGAACAGATGTGTTTTTAGTGCACGTTTAAAGGATTCGATGATGGGTAGGTGGCGGATATGGGTGGGAATTAGAGGGTTCCACTATTTTGTACCACATTAATTGAACAATGCGGTGACCAGATGTACGTGGTTGTTCTCGATCGTGACGGGGATATAGAGCGCGCGGTCGTCAAACAAAGGACAGAGAAGTCTGGCTGGGATAAGGGAAAAGAAGTTAAAATAACCAGGGCAGGAGCCTGCAAATAAATTAAAGCACAGTACAGACAGTTTGCACTGAATGCGAGAACGATTCGAGGGGATAGCCAGGCCTGATAAGAAGGAGGGACAAGGAAGGCTGGTTTATACTCGGGCTCCGGGCGTGGACCCGGCCTTAGTAATATATATTTTGCTCGTTTTCTTTTTCTTTTAGACAAAAGCGACAAGAAAAGGCATCGCGAGGAAAAAAAAAATAAAGCGAGACTTCAAAGAATGCTATAAAGCGTAGGCTTCACCACTATACTAGATTTACTGCTATATATATATATATAATTGTACTGAAATCTGTGACGACTCTACGGTGACCACAGATACATTTAATTAGGGGGAAGTAAACCTTTGTATTGTCTTTAATCTTCTTTTCTGTAATCTGTTGAGGTTTTCATGCCCAATGATGACATTTTCTTATAGGAGAGATGTGAATAGTTTGATCTTTTCCCCTTATTTACTTACCACTCAGATCTCAGGTGTACAACACTCAGTACAAAGCTCTAAAAATGTTCATCTTATGAAGTTTTGTAGATCAAAATTATATATATATATATATAGTTGTTTACATTTGTCCTAACGTTTACCAAACGAAATGTAGATATTGGCAATTGAATTATAACTAGTAACTTGTAGTAAGCATATACTGCTATATGCTGGAAACATAATAAATCTTCATTATTATTATAAGTGTGTATTGTGTATTTCATGTGTATTGTGTATTGTTCCCCACCTAGCAGGGGTTAGCACATTATCCAGAAGAAAGAAAGAAAGTGGTTACAAAGTAGGAGAGGAGTGACATGGTCCCGTTTCCTAGCTCCGCGAAGCACCAGACGTTCAACAGAGTTCGATACTTTCTGGAGTTATTAAAGAGGTATGCGGATTAGCCTGCAAGCTATGAGTTACAAAAATCAATAAAAATATGCTTGTTTAAGTCTATTTTTCATATTCTCACAGGGATGGAGAGAGAGAAACCATGAACGTTGATCTACGTTCATGATTGTATATTTGGCGGCATTTTCTTCGTGCTCAGACCTCGGTTGTCTCCCTTACATTCTAAGCCGACGCGTTCGACTGGAGCGATATATTTGTACGGCCGAAATGACCGAAGCAATATTTACTAGAGGAGTAAGTTTATTAATTTTCACTTTTAAATACAGTGCAAAAGTAAAATAACGTCGTTTGTTTCAATTTTTTTTGTAATTAACTATCTTTTCGGCTTTGAAACGGAATCGTTTTATTGCCTCTACTTTTTGCGATTATCGGTTAGACTGTTAGAGATTCCCCAAGGTCAAAATATGAAAAGTTTATTTAAAGAAAAAGGTTATGTCTTGAAGATATATCTAGATGAAGAAAATATAATGCATTATATGTAGATCGTATAATACCAGATGACTTTACACAAAATTGAAATGTCAGCGAAAATCCTGTATGCTTCAATGGGAGGTTTATGCGTACACACAGGAGAGAGAATCTGCCGAAGACGAATACGGTGAAAGAAGCCTCTTTAAACCACTGCCTTTGAAGTAAAGAGACTGAGGTAAGAATTCCAAATACTGGACCATATTGTTCGTGTGTGACAGTGGCGTAGGACATGGGGGGGGGCAAGGGGGGCAGCCGCCGTCACAAAAAAGATACCGAGGGGGCAAGCATGTGAACTAAGATGAAGGTCCGTGCTGTCAGCATGTAGTTTCCCCCCCAAAAAGCGGAGCATCTTCTTACGCCACTATGTGTGTGTGTGACTGCGTTTGAGAGAGAGAGAAATTGCCAGTGATGAGATATATGAAGAAAAAAGTGCCTTTAAACAAGATAAACAAGACTTGAATATCACTTCCATTGAGGTAAAGGGACAGAAAGAATTACAAATACTGCAATATAAAAAAAAGAGCAGGGCATGGGCTAGATTTTTATATGTGGGACAAAAAGATCAGGAGTTGTGTGGGGTGAAAGGACTCACTGATTGGATTTCAACAGTGTAAACAGGTAAGACTGACATGTCCATGAAGTCAGTTGCAACACGTACAGTGTAAAGCAATCTTGTAGTCAATGTGAACATAACCAGCTTGGCTTTCCCATGGTATAAAAATGTGCACAAACCACATACAACAGATCCTACACATAAATAAAACTTGATTAAGGGGTCGGAAAAAGTAAATGATTTGGTGTTTGGCGTCTGAAAGCATAAAATAGCATAGGTTGGTTTATTTAGTAGGAAAGTGCTTGCAGCTTGAGGCGATTTCACACTTGGGGGGAGAGGGAGGCAAGGGAGGAAACCGGAGTACCCGGAGAAAACCCCCGACCCCAAGACAGGTTTCACATACAGAGAGTGTCTCGAGATGAGATCTGAACCATGAGTTTTTCACTGCAAGTGTTTTAACCACAACACTACCAGGCGCCACAATAGCATAGGTGGGATTTCTCATTATGTAATATATTTTGTAATAAACTGGACATTAAAGCTGACCTATTGTTATTTGTTACCAAACATCGGTGACATAAAAACATGACGGGTAAAGGTCATGATATGTGTTAATGTATATACATTGCTATGTAAATTTTTCTGCTACTGAATGACAAGGCTGCTGCCAATAATTTTAATTAGGGGTCTGAAAAATCACCTTGAATTTTGTGGATGGGAAACTGCTTTCAAGTTTACAAAGAAGGCATCTAGCAGAACATTAAGCTTTAACAATGGTCCGACAGGCTCAGCACACTAGACACAGTTATATATGGCCTTACTTAACTGTTGTGCGAAGTAATGGAAGTACTGTATACCAGTCATAGAGTAACAGAAATTGTTGCATTCTCGGAAGCCAATAACGGTCTCAGATAGGCCCGAACTGTCTCAGCTACAGTTGACTTTTTTTTTGCTATTGCTCTAAGATGTTATAGCAAATAATATAATAATAATAACGAAGATTTTTATAGTGCATATTCGCACTCATAGAGAGCATGCTCTTAGCGCTTAAAATGGGGAAGAGATATGGACTAAATGGACAGAACACGAGGGATGGAAGAATAAACGACAGTACTGATGACAAACAGAAAACAAAGATAGAAAACACAAAAGGCACCAAGTAACAGGAACAGAGAAAATAGTGGGTCTGCAGAAAAAGATGGGTAGACAAGTAGCAAGAGCGGAAGGAGGGAGAGATGACACTGCCAAGATGTAAATACACAAGAATGTAAGGGCATGTTTCGAGGGCACTGATTTGTTGATCTTTGACCTCCTTGCCCCATATGCAAATAAGCCAGCCGTGTTCCAGACAGAAATCATTCTGTAGTTACAGAAGTCTTTTTTTGTAATTAGAGAAATCTTTTTGTACGCAGAGACTTGAATTGTATAGCAAGAATGCATTCTGTAGCTACAGGATGGAATTGTATATATAAAATAAATTGGCCAGGATTTTCTGAGTATAATAATAATAAATGAAGATTTTTATAGCGCGTATTCACACTCATAAAGAGCATGCTCTTAGCGCTTAAAACAAAGAAGAGACATGGACTAAATGGATGGAACACAAGGGCGTAAGAATAAACCACAATACTGATGACAAACAGAAAACGAAGATGGAAAACACTAAAAGACACCAAGTAACAGAAACATAGAAAATATAGCGATTCTGCAGAGAAAGATAATATAAATGAAATACTTTGGTTTTTACCGAGTTTTTCTCTCTCTAGCTAGAGAATGCATTCTGTAGTTACAGAACTCATACTGTAATTATAGAATGCATTCTGTAGCTATACAATTGAATTGTATAAGTATAGAATGTGTTATATAAGTACAGAATGAGTTCTGTATGTACAGAATGCATTCTCTAGCTAGAGAGAGAAAATTTCCTTCGACTGATCTCACAAAGCTCAAGGGGCAATGAGTGTTGATCTGATGCTCTAAAGAGAGTATGTGTCAGTGCACAAACTTCCTGTTTGAGAAACTGACAATGTGAGTAGATGCAGACACAGACCTGAGTTTATATAACACAGTCCACACAATGCTCGTCCTTCTTACCCTCCCCCCTTCTGCTCTTGCTGATTTTCTACCATCTTTCTCTGCAGAATACCTATACTTTCTATGTTCTGTTACTTGGTGTCATTTTGTGTTTTCCATGTTTGTTTTCTGTTTGTCATCAGTACTGTCGTTTATTCTTAGGCCCCTCGTGTTCTGTCCATTTAGTCCATGTCTCTTCCTTGTTTTTAAGCGCTAAGAGCATGCTCTCTATGAGTGTGAATATGCGCTACACAAATCTTCATTTATTATTATTATATTCAGGAGCTATATAATTATTAGTTTTCTAATCACTCATCATGATTTTATGTGTAGGTATTATATTTGAACTGGCAGAACAGTTTGGTGTATAATGATTTGAGATGACACTGGATGATGTTTTTTTTTTATAGATGGTATTGTCTCTGAGCTGTTGACATGAGTCCTTCTCTTCAGTCTGCTCGTACTATCCTCCTCTCTGTACTATGCACTAAATGAGAGAGATTTGGCAGACTTCTTCTCTTTCTCTGGTGCCACCATTTGGAATTCTGGCCCTTTCTCTTCAAGATGTGTCAACGTTTGTAGCTTTAAAATCAGGCCTCAAAACCCACATCTTTTAGCCATATCTTTCCTAATCCATTAACTGTTTCTTCTTCATCCATCCCTTATTCATCTTCATCCATTCACGTTGCTCCTGTTTGCTTGGTGTCATCTGTTTGCTGATTCTTGTCTTTCTTTAATTATCCATCTGTCGATTCATTTGCAGTCTTTTGTGCCCAGCAGATTGAGCTTACCTTCATATAGGAAAATTATTATTATTTCTGCTTAGGCTTTTGTGTTGGAGATCATTTATATGCCTCTGACCATGCAATTAGCCTCTTCCCCTCAAAATGTCATGATTGCCTGTCTAACTTGCAATGCCAATGATTGACTTCTTTACAGGAAATTAGCACTTGAAGTTCAAGACATTTATAATAATTTGTAATCAGGGACTGAGCTTCAAAGAAGACTACTGTGTATGAGAGGATAAGCATGAATGCATGAGAAAGAGGTGAGTAATATGCCTTTGTCTTTCCAGTTCGAGGAGGCTACTCTGCATTTTTGTTTCTCTATATGTTGATTTGAGTGCCCATTGTTTGGCCGATGCTTTCTGCTGGTATCTTTATCCTTGTGCTAGACTGCTTTCTTTCTTGTCATCTTTTGTTTCTACAACTTTCAACTGTTTTATCATCTGCCAGTCTTCTTGCAATCACGGCCAACTTTATTATGGAAAAGAGCAGCAGAAGATGCTGCACCACTGCTTTTAAACTTGTCACAGGGCTAACCATCAGACAGTATCTGTTTTTTTTCCAATTGCTGTGGTGCCACATTTCCTTCTTAGGTTCTGTGATGTTGGCATTATTACACAGGGCTTATGCAGTGTCGTCATAGAGAATGCGAGTGCAATCAGTATATATAGTTGGATACTACAGCAATTTTATATCAAGAGTGTTTGAGCAATTGTATGGTCAGAACAGATGAAAGATGACTGTGTCGTCGAGACCCTTGTCATTCTTCTATTTATGATGTCATCATTTATTGTGATAGGGAAAAGGAATATGTGTGAGTGCATGTATGAATGACAGATGTTATGCCATTGACATGGCAAACAAATAGACCTGAATCCATAATTATGTATGTTAGTGTACATGTGAGAGAAGTAGAAAAATCTGTATGTGTTTAAATCTATGTTGATGTGTTTGGGTGTATGTGTCACTGCATGTGTTAACAGCACACTTACATGTATGTAAGTCTGCATTTGAGTTGCTTCATGGGAAGTTCAAGTGTCAGTTGACTTTGGCTGGGGTATGGTGCTAAATAAGCTTACTGCTTATTATTATTAGGGATAAAATGATTTCACTATATTTGTTTACTTGCTTATGAGTTCAGTAATAAATTTTATATGTTGTCTTTATTAATGATACAGAACAAGATTGTTGAAAGTTTTTGAAATTTTTTTTTTAAACCAACAATTAAAGATCTTGTCTATTTATTTTCAGCTTACAAAACCTGCTGTGTGATAAGTTTGAAAAGATTACACGCCATGTCTCATCTTGAAGAAATTTCACAGCACACCATAGATTGACTGTTTACCAGTCCAGTGAAAGACTAACTACTACTTTTACTAGTTTTAGTGAGAAAATGGCTTCAGGCTCAGAAGCTTTAAAAACAGGTAAGATTCTGTAAAAAATGTGAGGGATTACTTGTAAAGCTTTAAAATGATTCCAAGATTTTGTCAAGATCAGGATTTACTTGTACCATGTTGATTAGTAGATGAAGAAAAATGACACTGGCCAATCTTACTTATCTCTGCTGGCTTTGCACATCAAGAGATTCTTACTCCTGGAGAAGATTGAAATCCTAATAGAAAATGTTAGGACATATGAGACATATGAGAACTTGTCTAGGTACAAGTTTCATCTATTTAAAAAGAAAATCACAAATACAAATTATCAACAGTAGGAAAACAAAGTTTAAAAGTTGCAGCATAGTTTGAATTCAAACTTAATTCTGAAATCATGGATGCTAAGTAAAAGTGTCATCATGCTGAATGGGTTTGGTGGCAAATTGTACTTGGTACCCGTCATCAGTATTTCATCCAGCATAAAAATTAAGTGACTCACATGATCAAAGAGACAATATATACCAGGGGTCTCAAACTCACGGTCCGCAGGCCAACTGCGGGCTTCAGAACAATAGTTTGCGGCCCCCACCTCAATATCAAAGTTTAATGTTAGTGCGGCCTGAGTTTGATATGAATGGCACTTTTCAGTGTTGTGTGCGGAGCTGAATGAACCTACCAATCACGGGTATTTATATTGCTCTCGGAGGCGGGACATCAGGCGGGCTTATTGCGAACTTGCGCCATTACCCCGAGCTGAGAGTACGCAAAATACAGGGAGATGAGAGAGCCAACCAGGTTGCTAATCTTAAAACATCTACTGAGGCAACAAGATTTCTTTAAGATAGCAACCAAAGAGAATGATGCAGCAGTCGAAGCTAGCTACGTGGTTAGTGAGATGATTACTAAAGCAGGAAAGCTATTAAAAGAAGGTGAATTTGTAAAAATGTGCATATTACAGGCTGCAAGTATTGTCTGTCCAGAAAAGAAAGGTCAGTTTAGCAACATCAGCCTTTCTGCCAAAACCGTAGCAGAGTGCATTTCTGACCTGTCAAGTGACATTTATGATCAACTGTGTGAGAAAGCAAAATATTTCAGTGTATACTCAGTCGCTTTTGATGAGACCACAGACATCACCGACACTGCCCAACTCGCAATCTATGTCCGTGATGTTGATGACAATTTTGAAGTCATAAAGGAGTTGCTTACAGTGATTCCAGTGCATGGCCAGACCACCGCTCAGGAGATATTTCACCAGCTGTGTGATGCCATTGAGAATGCCGGTTTGCCTTGGAGGAGGTTTGTTAGAATAACAACTGATGGAGCGCCATCAATGACAGGGAGGAAAAATGGACTGTTGGCACTTGTTCAAAAAAAAAAAAAATCTGGAAGAGGAAGGTGTGCAGGAGGCCATTGCTCTGCACTGCATTACCCATCAACAGACCCTTTGCAGCAAATGCCTGAAGTTTGACAATGTGATGTCTTTTGTTGTGAAATGCATCAACCAAATCAGATCTAGGGGCTTAAAGCACAGACGGTTTCGTGCTTTTTTTAGGAGAAAGATCAGGTTGCTGTTCCTGGGCTAAGTGATCCAAAATGGCAAACGGACTTAGCTTTTTTTGTTGATATTACACATGAGCTTAATGTACTGAACAAGAAGTTACAAGGCCAGGGGCGACTTGTAAAGCTGCCTATGACAACATGAGAGCATTCTCTACAAAACTTATGTTATGGAAAGCCCAGGTTTCTCAGACAAACCTTTGCCATTTCCCAGCATGCAGGGCACTCATGGATGCAGTCACACCGTTCAGTGGTGAAGAGTATGTGGATGTCATTTTGAAGCTACAAGAGGAATTTGATCACAGATTTTTCAGACTTCAAGACGCACAGAGCCACATTTCAAATTTCTGCGGACCCCTTCTCCTTTGATGTGCAAGATGCCCCTCCTGTTCTTCAAATGGAGCTCATTGACCTGCAGTGCAACTCTGAACTTAAAGCCAAGTTCTGGGACGTGAGTGGAAAAGCAGACAAGCTCGGGCAATTTTTGAGAGAATTGCCTCCTAGCTTCCCTGAGCTTTCCCGAATGTTCAAGCGGACCATGTGTCTTTTTGGGAGCACATACTTGTGCGAAAAGCTTTTCTCTACCTTGAACTTCAATAAGTCCAAGTACAGGTCCAGATGAGCATCTTCAAGCCCCATTAAGGGTCTCAACTGCTTCCTCCCTTAAGGCAAATGTGGCTCGGCTATGCGAGAGTAAGCGCTGCCAGATCTCTAGCAGCAAGAAGTAGGCAGAAGAAGCCATGTTCAAAACAGTTTATGTTCAATGTTCCATTCATGTTCAGAAAGTTAAATGTTAAAAAACTGTTAATACAGACATTTGAATCTAAATAATAATATTTCTCTAGTCAACAACTATATGTGGTTTCTTCAGTCTTCTATATCTGCATTATTATTATTTAGTACTGATTTATTTTTTCTTACGAATTTGTCAATTTATTTTTACTTTTTAGCACAAAATAAGATGAAAAAATAAAGACATTTGATAACATTGGAATATTTTTGTAAGAGCTTTTCTTGTGGAAAACCTGATGTGGCCCAGCCTCACCCAGACTCCAGCGGCCCCCGGGTAAATTGAGTTAGAAACCCCTGATATATACCATATGATAAAATATAATACATTTGCCAAAGCAAATAGTATGTTGGAGATATTATTAATGCTTCCTCCACAAGTTCAGCTAAGTGCTCAGATAATGGGCAGTGATGCCAATAGGGCACTGCTAAGATAAAGTTCCCCCATCGCACTTTGCAGTTATTGTGTGACTTTTTTCAGGCGAGATGGAAAAGTCAGACATGACCTTGATGTTCATACTCAGCCTACACTTACTGTTAAGGCAGCTTATAGGTTTACTGATACTGCATTAGATTCTTTCAAACCTGTTTTCTGCTGAGTACGTTAGGTCCATATAGAGCCGCAAATGCCCAAGAAATCCTGTGAACTCACTCTTCCTTCTAGTCTGGTATCTCACTAAACTTCTGTCTGCAATTACGTCTATTTTAAATACTTCTCTTTTGTCTAGAATTGTTTCTCTCTGTTTCAAACATGTGCTGGTAAGACCTCTTATAAAAAAAAGTCAACCCGAATTCTGATGATTTGAAAGACTTCATACCAGTATGTCTGATTTCTGTTTCTTTTGAAAGTGCTTTAATGTATTGTCCTTACCAGTCGGTCTAATCGATTATTTTTTCTTATTTTAAGCTGCTGTGTTACTTGTATTTTGTGTTACTTGTATTATATACATATAGGATTAAGCTAGAATTTTTTTCTTCTACTTTATTTCTATGATTTATTGGAAATCATATTTATTAGATTTATGATCTGTGCTACTTGTATATTGTGTTACTAGTATTATATGTATAGTAGTATGGGGTAGGACACTCATGGCACACACACACACACATAAAGAGGTAGGTGACATACACTGGGCCGGTTATGTAAGGAAGACCACTGAGTGTTGCCTAAGGGGTAGACCATCAATTGGAAGACGGGTACACTTAGCCCAGACAGTAGCGGTTGTTTTCACTGCTGCAGACTGGTTGTCGGTGCTGAGCGATGAATGCAGACGATGGGCGCAACAGTGTGGCGCTGTATGGTGGTCAGATGGATAGGTTACGCATAGGCAAGGAGGGTTTAGCGACACCACATGATATTAAGTTAATCGATGCACAATTGGTTAGTTAAAGAAATAGAAGTATTGTGAGAAAATGCGAGAGTGA
Source organism: Marisa cornuarietis (assembly GCA_004794655.1). NCBI lineage: Eukaryota > Metazoa > Mollusca > Gastropoda > Architaenioglossa > Ampullariidae > Marisa > Marisa cornuarietis. The sequence continues at coordinate 6,492,058 of SMMW01000627.1, forward strand.
AAGAACCAATGGGAAGACTTCGACACCTGACCACGTGCCCGAAGAAAGGAGACAAGGGAAGGGGTTTTCGACTCCGAACCATGGTTGGAAGGAGAGCGCAGAGGTGGGAGCATTGCCCCACCAAACAGTTGGGAGAACATGTATCTGATGTACATGCTTTTGCCTAGTCAGACCTATCCTCTGGCGTACAAGTAAAACCTGAACCCACGACAGTGTTGTGTTGATTATTGTGGTGAGACTGGGCAACATACCCTAGTCCCACCCTGTTACATATACAAATAGGATTAAGCTAGAATTTTTTTCTTCTACTTTATTTCTAGAATTTGTTCGAGATGAATTGTAAAGGCAGATGATTCAGAATAATTTTTATAAAGTCTTGTGAGTGGCTTTCATTGAGTTTTGGGATTTGGGGCAAATTGGTTTAAATCATACTTTACTCAGCCTCTGCAGTTGGTAGCTGTTGGAAATGTTAGGTCTACTCTTAAGCTCTTTATGTACCCATAAAACACTTATCCCTTGAATTGGCTGGTGGCCTAATCAGTTAAGTTTGTTCGTTCATTTGTTTTTTTTTCTCTCTCTCTCTTAATAACTATATTTTCATTTCCAAGCATGATAAAATAATTCATGAGCTGCAGTTTTTGTTAGACTTAAAATGTCTTGTGCGTTTGGTTTGAAAATGTCTTAGTTGCCAGTAGACTTCTGCACGTCTTTTGTATATTTGGCAAGCAAAGGCATTTAAAGATGTCATATTGGCCACTGGACTTCTCCTGGCATTCCATGCCCTGTTTGCTGAATTGCAGTACCACTTAAGCATGTTCATTCCGTGGCTACTTTTGTATCAGTGATATAGTTAGAATTCAGTTGATTGGGTGCATAAATACAGAGTGTCACTGAAAACTTTAATTAACAAACAAATGTCGTCCCATGACCTTAAGTCATAGGGGAGTGAAGTGTTACAACATTCAGTTATCTTGCATCTGTTTCACGAAAGCAGTGTCATTTCCTCTCCCTCACTGTCTTACTTTTCCTAACCTTCTAGTCAGGTACTGAAAGTTAATTAATTAGGGAAAACAGGTGTAAAATATAAGTCTATATAATCGTCTTTATTCTAGATGATTCAGCTTTGAAGTCACAAAGCACAAGTGAGATGTCACAGCAGCCACATTCTTTTCATACAGTGGTAAGTATTAAGTAAGAATATTCTTTTTGCCTAAACTATAATTTGTTAAAAATTGTCATCTTTACTGAATGAAAGTGCTTGTTTTTTTAAGAAGCTGTGAGCATTCCAAATTAATGATTTGGTAGATGGGTATGACTTTCTGGAATATGCCAAAAGTTGATCATGTGACATCCCTCAATGAAACTTTAACCCGCATGCATCGACTACAAGCTTGCCACACTGTGCTAAGGTGTGTTTGTGGCCTTGGTCCAGCTTTTTGTGCCTGAAGTGAACACAGCTTATCTCTGACAGTGATGAAGCTGACCTTTCCCTCTTCCTTTCACCACTATATTTACCAGGCCTCCCATGTTTACTGCCGTTTTATCTTTCCTATCTTATGACCTTACTAGTCTTATTTTCCCCTCATCAAGCCTTCTTTTGTGTTGGTTCTTCTTCTCTTTAGACCCTCAGGGCAGTCTGGTGGCGCAACGGTTAGTGCCTGTCACCAATACAGTGAGGGTTGTGTCCTTGGTTCAGGTCTCGGACATGCTGTTCTTCTTCTGCATGTGGCATCTGTTTACAGGGCTGGCTACCTTGCCTTAGTTGCTAGCTCAGCGTAAAACACCAATTCTCCACCACCTTCTGCTTAGACCCTCAGTATCAGGTCTGTGTCAGGTAAGGTTGGAATCCTATAAAATGAGGTTCCTCATAAGTTGCAGCCCATCACACCAACACACCTCTTTAGCCTGGACCACCTGGATGAGAGGTTGGGAGTGCCTTCATCAATGAATATTTTGTCATACATTAAGGCCTATTCTCATGCTGCAATATACCGCACTTAGCAGTGTTAGCAGGCCCTGGTAGGACCTTTCCGAGTTTTGCACACGGCTGGGTGGGGGCTTTACATTGAGGTTTTCACGGATAGGACGCGATTCTATTTTCTTGCAGAGCCTGACCTACATTACACGGCTGTAGCCAATTGGAATGCTTGAACACAGTCGGCTCCCGTTTACCTCCAAATTAAGAAATGGCGGTGTGGTCAGAGGAAAGGTGTACGAGTATGATTTGTATGTGGGGAAACTACCCGTGTCTGTTCGACAGTGCCAGTGCAGAGTATGTCAACCGAGACAAGGCCAAGAATGCCTGAATTGAAATTGCTCGTGCTCTGGGCAGCCTCAATCAGATATAAAAGTTCTTCAAACGTTGCAGATGACATTCGCAAAAAGCGTCTGCATTCTCTCGAGTCTTACGAAGATATTTCTTTTAGAGGACATGAAAATAAGGCATGTAAGCGACTCCTTCGCGCTACCCACCCCTCACCCACATCTTTTTTTTCTTCTTTTCACTCTCCCTACTTCATCAGACAATATGTTATTAACGTAGCAGCAGTAGCTTCCGAAAGTATCTGATTGTCTGCCATTTTGTCGACTACCCACAATGCGCTGCGCGTATGACGTCACCTAGCAGGACACTAGTGAGTGGCCTTGCTACGTGAGAGTAGAACGGTGCCTAGCAGGCAAAATCTTGCACGTGCAAACCCTGAAAACATTGCAGCGTGAGAATAGGCCTTTACACTATCTCAGTCTGGTCTGTCTCTTTTTAGGCCAGAGCATATTCCTTCTGCAGCCCTGGTGTGACTGTGCTAGCAATACCCTTTGTTAAATTGCTCAGCTGCATCCCTCTTGTTGGACTTTGTGGTAGATGGGAGACAAAAGAAACATAATCAACTATTGCTACCAAATAAATCAAATCTGGGAAATACAACGAAAAGTGTGGTCTTCTCTATTAGCAAGGATAAATAATAAAAAGCCTTGTCCGGAGCTGTTCTATGTTATTGAGGGGGTAGACCCTAAACGACTTTTGCCAGTTGCAGTTAACAGATGGCTTCTGAACATGTCATTTGGCTTTACTAATTTAGCCAGGGTTAATTAGGTGAGTGTGTGGTGTTGGGGGGAGACAATTGCAGATACCACGCTAGCACAGGAAAACAAATTCCGTTCCGCTTCTCCTCTTTATTTTCAGCGGGAAAAAAAGGGGGACAGATAGAAAAAGGACAGCGAGCTCGTTCCAGAAAAGTCTGTGTGGGTTGCCCTGTAGTCAGCGCAGAGTATATGTGTATGTACCCCGAATTGGCATATGAGTGGTGCCTGAGTACAGGATTTTCCCCCACAAATTTTTTGGACATTTTATTTCCTGTCATTTTGGACATTATTAATGCCAGTTTGAGAGCAGGATGTGTTCCACAGTGTTTTAAACAGGCCGTTGTGAAGCCCTTGTTGAAGAAGGCAAACCTGGATCCCTCTGACTGTAAAAACTATCCTCCAGTATCAAATTTATCATATATTTCCAAGTTATTTGAGAGAGTGGTTGCAGAGCAGCTTATGACCCATTTTATTACTTACAGCTGCCTAGATAAATTTCAGTCAGCGTATCATCCTGGCTTCAGCATAGAAACTGTTCTTCTTCATGTGACCAATGACATTCTTTGTAGTGTCAGAAGCTTTACTGTTCGGCCCCAGGGCCAGAAGGGAGCAGATTGGCATTAGTGATGTGCAGGTTGGTGACCCTTCCGTAGCCTTTGCTGACTGTGTACGGGACCTAGGGCTCTCCATGTGCAACCATGTTAGTTTTGTTGTGGCAAAATCCTACTACTTTTTGAGGACTTAAGGTAGATTACGGCCCATGCTGACTCAGGCTGCTGCCAACTCACTTGCTGTGGCTACCATATCGAGATTGGACTACTGCAATAGTGCATTGTGGGGTATACCTGCTACGCAGTTAGATCGACTGCAAAGAGTTCAAAACACAGCTACCAGGATTGTCACCCGTGCAAAGTCGTCCACTGAGCACATCACGTCTATCCTACAGAGCCTTCACTGGCTCCCAGTGAATGTGACGAAACTGCGGGGAAAGGGCCGGGGACTATATCGCCCGAGGGGAAAGGGGATACCTTAGCTGTGGCTCACTTCACTCCCGACTTCCACCCAGCCACCCTTGGTGCCACAGCCTGCAAGTGCCAGTCAGTAGCGCTGCACGTTCTTAGAACGGACCCCCCCTTTTGCAGTCTAACTGGTCAAGGCTGATGGTGCTCAGGGACAGTATTCCCTACTAGATCGATGGGGAAAGGCCATGACTACACACCTACCCTAAACTATATACCCACCTAACCACGTGACCCTCAGAACTAAATCTTCCCAGCCCTGATGCTATCGTGATGTTACTAGTAAAACTACAACCACCCGCGCTATTCTCTAACCTACATGCAATCTACCCCCTATCCAAGGACCTAAATCAACTACATCCACCACAACGGCCTGTCAAGACATAAAATTGAACAGAATAGCCTCACCTCCTGACCGCCTTTGATGACTGCTTGATTGGCCACTGTCCCCTATAATTATGCTACCCTGGCTTCAGCCATGTTGTTCTGGCCTTGAACCCGGCTGGTTCATGACAGTGAACAAGCGCATTGACCACAAAGTGCTTTCGGTTGCTCAGTACTGCATGTTTAAAACTGCTCCTGACTATTTGCAAGAGGTAGTTCCTCCTTACCAGCCGTCATGTAGCCTGCGCTCTGGCTCCCAGTCATGCTTCTGTCTCCCTGCAGTGGAAGACACAAACAAGAAGCGCACTGGAGCCAGGGCCTTCAAAAACACGGCACCTAAGCTGTGGAATGTTCTGCATCGTCACTCTCCACCATCACCTCAGCAAACACGTTTCGGAAAAGACTGAAGACTCATTTGTTTACTTAAGACAGACTTAAAGAACCTATCACCATTTCTGTCTTTATTAATTCTTTACTTTCCTGTTTTATTTTTTTCTTCTCTTCTGTTTTTGCTGCGCAATGAGCATTCTTTTGAATGGATACCTGCGCAGTATAAATCGACATCATCATCAAATTCCTAAACTGTTTTCCTCAGCTCGCATTAATGTCTTTGCAAGCAAAACGGGGAGAAAAGGGAAAAGGGGAAACAAAAATAAAAAGGGGGAACAAAACAGCAGAAAGAGAAGATGTTTGCCCTGAATTAGAACAAACTTTCCCAGGGTAGGCCAGAGGCCTTCCCCGGTCATGTCTCTCACAGAAGAAAACACATGGAGGACCGGGAGAGTTGCGTTTATAATCTCGGGTTAAGTCTAAATTAACATACACAACGTAAAATGATGTAAACTAATAAGGTGAATTACTAAAACAAAATTGGTAAAAAAAATGTGTAAACACATGATAAATTAAGTTTATTTTGCCATGGGTGTTACATTAACATCAAACAAGTCTACACTGGACAGCTTCCTTTTGTCCAGTGTGTCACACTTCAGAGGCCCTTTAATTATGGAATGATAAGCAGTTTGTTGACTGTCCCCAAAAGTTGCCATTCCACAGATTCCTCAGTTTATCTGAGGGCATCATTCATTACCCTGAAGTTACTGGAGTGTCTGAGATAAGTGGAAGAGCTGAGCTCACCTCTAAGGGCGTCACTACAGTTCAGAGGGTTACCCTTAAACAAGATGGGAAGACTGTACCTCCTGGTGTTTCAATGTCACCATTATGGTCCTGGGGCTAGTTCCTGGTAGTTCTAGGCCTGATGCTTTAATTGCCTCAAGACAGGCCACAGGTTTATCTAATTGCGATGGCTGTAGCTATCATTCTCTATAGAATCCATTTGGTGCACTAATTAACGCCTCAGATTGCAAAAAGAAAAGTAGTTTTTGAGAAATTTAATAAAAGCTTTCAGCTCACCAGTTCAGGACATCCAAGTACAGGAACTGACCAAAACTTGGTTTGCAGTCAAAAGAGCAAATTTTGACAAAGATTCTTGACATCCTTGAAATCAGTGCAATTTGTCACGTTGCTGGCTGTAACGTTTCGCAGCTCAAACTCCTTTTATTTTTATTAGTGGTTCATAAGCTTAGAACAGTAGGACGTTCTTGGGTAGCTATGTGACCGAGTGACGCAAATCTCCATATTTTGTAACACCATGACGCAATAAAGAACTTGAGACTCCTTAGTTACAAAAGATTAATTTTTGAGACAGTCGACATGGTGTGTTGTAGCTGTGCCTGACACTGTCTAATTCAGGTGAGAATCCACGCTGATTACACCACAAGGTAAATTAATGTATTTGATCAGCGGGGATCCCACATAGCTATAGCGGCGCTAGGCGATCACCTTAGTGACTAAGGTAAGGGTGCGATTGGTCAAAACCTGTGGACAGGGAATTAAGTTAGGAGGCTTAACGTTTGCCCGGAATTCAGCAGAAATCGCTCAGTCAAGACTGACTTACACAGCCACAGCGGGAGAACCGTAACGGACACTGGCAACCTCTCTACCAAAGGGTAGATGCTGAATCAGAGCCTACACTGAGGACTAAACATAGGCAAACTAATCTCTGGATTCAGCAGAGATTTTTGTGACAAGACAAACCTATATGCGTTCAGCGAGAGATTTGTAACTGGCAAACGATTGAAGTGAACTGAGTGACACGAGATGGCAGACATTTACTGCAATCCGTCAGGGACCTTACTTCTGAGAGCCCGTTCAGCAGCGACCTTCCAGCGAGAACTGGGAGACAAGGAGATGGCAGATGTTCACTGTAATCCGTCAGGGACTCCTGAGTGGGGCGCAATGGGAATCTGTATGAGACTGCAGACCTCCACAGCGGTAACTTCTGTCGCTGAAACACTCCTGCTGAAGGGCAGTGCTGAATCGACATAAACTGGGGATTGACTACAGCAAGGCTGTTCTTCCAAGCCGTGATCTACTGTTGCATTTCTCATAGATCTCAATGTTCTAATCGTCAGTTTTGACAGACTCCTTCTGTACTATCATAATCTGCTTTGGATATAATTCGACAGTCATCAATCCAGGTGAACTTGGCCTTGGATATAACCTGCCAATCATCAGTTCAAGAGAACTTCTGTGCAGACCATTGACCCGCTTGGGATGTAACTGAGATTGTCAGTTCGGGTGGACATCTTTACCAACTAAGTGAGCTCCAGATTACCTGACCGTCGAATTGACAAAAGCAGATAGGTGTCATTGCCAGGGAGACCTAACTTTCCATCAGTTTTAGACAGTTCCCTATTTCCTTTTACCATTTCATTTCTTCCTTTTGTTTAAAACATACGTAAATGTTGGAATCGTTGGCCAGGCCTTTTTGTGTGAAAAAGGAAGAAGAGTGCTGCGAGTTTAGCTACATGTAGATGTACATTCATGCTCGCATCCATTTATAAGTGCACTCTTCACCCAAAACGTTACACTGACAGTTATGTCATTTGACAGGGTACACCCTATGAGAATCAGAATCACTTTATTGAATAGGCCATCAGCCCGTTTCAAAGGGGAGCATAACAAAACCATCAAAGGTATATACACATAAACTGTATAGTATGCGACAGGATTGTCATCAATACAAAGGTATTTACATTGTAACAGGAGTCACACTGTGCTTTTTTACAGTTATAGAAGATATACCAAATAACATGATACATTTACAGAAAATACGAATACAAAGGGAACACACAAAGAAATATGCCATTTTAGGGACTTGTCCCTCCGGTCTAATGCTTTGTAGACAAATGCAGCTAGAGGGTTAGAAATATTAGTTCTAGTATCTGATATTATAGGTTGGAATCTGAATAGTGAAGGTCTTTTATAGTATTTTATGGGGATGTATGAGAGAGAACTTTCATATCTGAGTGCTCCTTTTTTAACAGCTGGTTAGCAAAGGGACATCTGAAGCACAAACATACTAATTTTAATCTTAAGAGACTTTTACTTGTGTTTTCAGCATCTTTTTTAGCATTTATCTGCTCTAAATTTTAGTTGCAGATGATAAAAGAAAGAGCAGTGGTTGCTGATCTGAACATTGAGGAAGAGTGGAATGAGAAGCATGATAAAGCTGTGGTCAGTTTTATCAATGACTCAGCACAAGAAGTACTGTATATGTACAAGGATCCTTACTTAGGATTTTGTGTCAAAGGAACTATTGGACCGTTTTTAGTAAAACAGGTAAGAAAAAAAGTAAAGTGTGTCATAACTAGTGGGCATGGGCTGTGAACTATAGATGCCTCACTGTGCTTAGTGTATATTAATGCAAAGTGTAGCCCAACTTCTGCTGCCTGTTATCTTCCCTGATAATCTGGTATATATCCTGCAGCCTGTTACCTTCCCTAATACTCTGGTGTATACCCTTCTGCTGACGGTTTCTCCTTACATCTGGTGTATATCATGCTGCCTGTTTCCTTCCCTACAAGTCTGGTATATATTCTTCTGCTGCTAGGATTGTGTGTTTTCCAGTCATGGTCTTTTTCCATGCAAGTCTTTTGTCCCAGTCCAGCACCGAAATCTGCACCTCCTTATCCCCTAATATTAAATCAACATAATATATTAAAACAGAATACTTATATGAAGTAAATTGAAAAATATGAATAAATGAAATATTTCAAGTGCATATGCATATAATAACATCCTTATCTTGAAAATGTATCAAAAACCATGTTTTAGGATTTTTGTTGGCATTTATACAATGAAATTAGAAGTTTGTGGAATTTTTTTATTCAGATTTTTCTCACCATTTATTAGCCAAGTTACAGATAAAAGATGAAGACATAAACTCCTTAAAGAGGTCTAGAATATAAAGTATGACTGCAGAGTAAATATCAACCATACTAGAAACCAGAATTTGTATGAGAAAATTTACTTGTTTGAGTTACAAGAATTGATAATTTTTTTCTTATTTTAACTTGCTGTGTTACTTGTATTTTGCTTAGAGTTCATCTCATTGTGTGTATACATATATATAGGATTAAGCTATTTTTTTCTTCTACTTTATTTGTATGATTTATTTGAGATGAATTGTAAACGCAGATGATTCAGACATTTTTTTTTTATAAAACATCGCAATTTGCATTATAGATGATTAAATGGTTTATTGATACTTATATTTTATTGGTGTTTACACAGCATTTTTTCATGTTTCATTCATTTGTTCAGGCTTAACATTTCATATAGCGATTGCATTAATCAGATAAAATTAGGAGAAATCCAAAAATTGGAGAAGCATGTAGCACAAATTTATGGTTATGTGTATTCCCATTTATTTATGTATACTTAGGCCTATTCTGTGTGTGTGTTTGCTAGTTGTGCTATTTCATCAGACATGAAGGAGTAGAACAGCTGACTTGTGAAAATTTTTTGAGAAGTGTCTATTATGGATCGATATCGGGTGGTTACATTGAAAGTCTGCACCGAGCCATGAGTATTGTTCATACGCCTAGATTTTTCCATTTCCATGACTGGCCAGAAAGTATCCTTTTCAAATTGTTATTATTATGATGTTGTATTGGTACTGTCTCAATTGGTTATGTTTTTATTTGTTTATGTATTCCTATAAGCTCAAAAGAGAAATATTTTAAGAATGTTATGAAAATATATATTAGTTTTAGGGAGAGAAAGTTCATCCAATTAAAATGTTAACAAAAATTATCCATTTGGGAAGAATGTCTAATGTGAACGTATTGAAAGTTGAGATATTGGCATTTGCCCATTCTGCTTTGTCAAATTTTTCAGGTGCATTGTTAAGTAGGCTCTGAGATAACACTGAAAGCAGGTGAAAAAATGACAATAAATGTAGATGGCTAAGGATGAAGCGACAGCATGGTCATGCTGGTGAAAACCAAAAAACAAAAACTGGAATAATTTACTCTTGTAACTTTCTTTAACTTTAAGCACAGCTGTGAAAAATGATTTTTCATCCCAGCTGCACCGATTTATGGCAAATTTGATAGACACAAGACATAAACTGGTTGACAAGACTGTTTTGTACATGCCTTTTGAAGGTGGGGAGGAAAATTCTTTGGATCCAAAAAGAAGATCAGTACAAGTGGAGCATGCAGCCCAAGATAAAGAATATTTGAGCAGGATGGAAGGTAAATTAGTCACTTCAAATATGTTGCACTGCAACATGTATGAATTTTATAACATAAATAAATAAATAAATAGAGGAATAGTTAAGAGTAAAGTATTTAGTCCAATATTTTGTAACTATAGACTGATATACTTTACATGGCACAAAACTGTGGCCAGAATATTGGTGAAACATGGCTCCTACAGCCCTAGTGCCAATATTTGGAGTGGCGTCCCTTTGCCTAGCAGACTTTAGGGGGCGACTTCGAAATTTTTGTATTTTTATTAGTTTGTTGTGTTTTTGGTGCCCATTGTGTAGGCTGGTGCTTTTTCCGTTGCGTTGTTGCTGTGCAGGACTGTTTGACTTTTATTTTCTTTTGCAACTTTTGGATTTCCTGTTGACTGCCGGTTTCTTCTGAAGATCTTGAAGATCACACAGTTGATCCTTTCCTTCAAAATTTTCATGTGGTTTTCCTCTGCTTTGTGATTGCATTGATACCAGCAGTCTTCTAGAGATTTCAGTTCCGTTGACCTGAGTCTCTATTCTGAGTTCCTACTGACAACACAATGGCTTTCCCAGCTGTAGATCTGAACTCAGGCCTGTTGAGAGCAAGCATGGCCCCAGGGCAGACAAGTTGCTGAAAACAAGTAGCTGGTGAACTTCAAGAGTGGCAAGAGGGTAAAGACAGACAAATGTTATGTCAGACAAATCAGTAACAAAGCATTGTGCTTGTCCCGAATCTCAGTTGTCTGATTCTCTACCAGCAAATAGTTTTACGACATCACCTCCCAACCACTGGCAGAAAACAATTTGAAGGTCACTCTCAACATCAGTGATTCATTGTCATCAGAAGTGGTCATCATGCAGTTTGACAGTGTGGCCTGTGTCTATCAGCTATATACAGGAATAGGCAAAGTTCACAAAGATACAACCACAGTGCATCTAGCTCAGCACTCACCATCAGGACTGCAGGTGGCTGTTAAACAGATTGATCTAGAAAACTTAGATCACAAGTTTTTTTATGTACAGAAAGAAGTTGTGTTAACTAAGCAGTTACAACATGAGACTATTCTCCCACATCGCCATGAACTGTGGGAGCAGTCCGGTGGCACAAGGGTCAGCACCTGTCACCAATACAGAGAAGGTTGGCTGTCCTGGGTTCAGCTCTCATCTCGGGCACGCTGTTCTTTCTTTGCATATGGCATCTGTTTACAGGGCTGGCTGCTTTGCTGTGATATAGCCTTAGTTGCTGGCTTGGCATAAAACACCAATTCCACCTTTATGAACTGTGGACAGTCACGCCTGTTATGGGCTGTGGTTCTTGTCATGACCTGCTGCATGCCTGTTTCACAGGGATCTGCTGTAGCTATTTGTCACACATATCTTGCGGGACGTACTGCATGCTCTGGAATACTTGCATAGTCTATGCCCCCATTGACAACGCTGACGAAGAGGAAGAAGACAAATTTTATAGTGCACTTCAAGCGGCTTTAGACGACATCCCCAAGCATGATGTGATGCTCCTCATGGGTGATTTTAACGCAAGAGTAGTCAACAAAAACGAGAACAGAGGAGTGATGTGGCGGCATGGAACTGAAGAACTTACTGACAATGGGGAGAGACTCATTAGTCTGTGCAAAGAGAATGATCTTATTATTGGTAGTACTCTACTTGATTTCCCTGTAAGTTTTTTTTTAAATCTATATAGATATATATGTTTTGTTTTTGTTTTTGTTTGTTTTGTTTTTTTTTTCATGTTGTACTAGAGCACACTACCGCTCAGATATTTAGTTCCTAGATGGTAGTGTAATGTTTTCTTGATGAAGGTTAGATTTTAATTTTGGCGACTGTGTTCACATTACTCCAAGTCAAGGCAGCGCCGTATACCTTAGTTTTTGATAGTTCTCTTCCTGTGCCTTACGTGCTTCTACCAGTAAACTACTTTGTCCCCTAAAGGAATTGTTAGTTGCCTGTTGTTCTTCTGGCCATCTTGCCTGAGACGTTTTTGCTTTATGAAATTACATCTCCATTTCTCTGCAGTCATATTTTTGTTTCTGATCTACGGATCATGCAATCCTTACATGCTTTATCACCACATTTTCTACTACATGCTTACATTTTGGATCTTTATATGCAACTTTGACTTCCCTCCCAATGAAAAGTATGTTTATTCTTTCAAAATTTTTGACTGATGAAGCACAGACCATGCCTCTTTATTTAAATTTAAGCTAGGTGGCTGCAGATCAGGTTTTTTGATGGGTAGGGTATAACATGACATAAATTACATCATGTAAATGGTTGTCAACTGCATCTGCACAGCAATAAAGATATCCCTACCATATTTTGCAAATATGTCGTGCACATGGTCTGTAATGAAATGAACCATTTTCAAACTGATGTATTAGAAAACAATTTAGAAGTACACAATTAATCGTCAAATTTCTTTGCTGTGAAAAACCAGTTTCCTCTGCACTTACAGGTCTGACTGAGGTTCAATTAAAAATAAAATACAATGTCTAACCAAGTGCTGAAGTTGGGTGTTGGTGTTATGGTGGTGTGACAGCAACTTTCTCCCACACACTCCACAAAGACATGAACTAGTCAGCAAGTGTTAAACTCTTTAATGCATGGGTTGGGGTTGCACAATGGCCATGGCTGCATTGTGTCTTCAGAGCCTGTCAGGTCAGGACTGACCCTTCTCAACTTCTCTGCTGCATGTCTGTGTTCTCTCTTCTTTCATTAATGTGTCTCCCCCTACTCTAGGCTTCCACACTGTTTATGCCCCCGTGGGCCCGGCTCCTAGTGCCGGGGGTGGACACCCAACTTCTCTCTGGATGGGTGACGAAGTGGCCTGCCTCTTTCCTCCTCACTGTACTGGTTTCTGTCTCACAGGTCCTTTCACCTTTATTCCTTTTTCGTCAAAACACTTATTTCCTTCACTGCCGTTTTTCCTATTCTATCCTCTGCCTTTTGGTCCTTTCCCCTTTTTCAATGCTTCCCACAATATCTCTTTCTCTTCCTTTTTGCTTTCTCAGTGGCCTTCTTTAGGCCCCCTGCGTTTGCCGTGCAGGGCGACCTGTGTCGGAGGAGAATGGGATCCTGGAGGCTGAGGTCACTGATGGGTTGCGACCCATCATACCAACATTCCTCTTTGGCCCAAACTTCTCCTAGACAGGAGGTTGGTGCTGGCCCGCACCAATCAATCGGCTGGTCGTGCAATGCCCTAGTTTTGCTAGAAGGCTGCGGCCTGGGTCAATCTGTTTCACATCCTTGTGGGTCAGAGTATACTTCTCCTGTAGCCCTGGTGCAGCCCTGCTGGATATACCCATGTGGTACCGCTCGGCTGCATCCCCTAGTTGGACTCCGTGGTGGGTGGGGAACAGGAGAAATGAACCTTCATCTTTTCTCATGGCCAAAAAACTTTCACATCCTGGAAAACGCTCTCGACCTTTTGATGAAAATTCCTCAGACAGTGAGGAGGAGGCACGTGATGACTTGACAAAGTTTGTAGAAAGGGCATGGCCACATTATTTGATTGTGGAGAGTGGGGATCCGGAGAAACCTATCTCGGGACTGTCCCCCTTTGCCGTCCAGAAATGTTTACAAAACATATCTTCTAACTTTTTGTCAGTAAAGCAGCTAAGATCTGGACAACTCCTAGTCCAATGCAAAAATCAAAAAGCATCCGAAGCATTAAGAAAATGGGACGGAAAACAATTTGTGGACCGTCCCATAAAAGTAACACCTCATAAAACTTTAAATTCATCTAGAGGAGTAATCAGGTGTAGAGATCTTGCTGGATTGTCAGAAGTAGACATACGTACTGAATTGTCTCAGCAGGGTGTAACCCATGTACATAGGGTCACCCTTAAGAAAGATGGAAAGTTGATTCCCACAAACACATATTTCCTCACCTTCTGTATTCCAGACCTCCCAAACTCCATTAACATTGGCTATCTTCGGGTGAAGGTGGCACTTTTTATCCCTTCACCCCTACGTTGTTTCAAGTGTCAAAGATATGGACATGGTTCATCTACCTGTAGATCAGAAGCACGCTGTGTAAAGTGCAGTGAATCTCACTTCCCAAATGATTGTCATGGAACAATCAAATGTGCAAATTGTGCTGGATGTCACCCAGCCTCCTCCCGAGACTGTCCTCGTTGGAAGGAGGAAGACAAAATCCAGCGGATAAAAGCAGAACAAGGTTTGTCGTACCCAGAGGCACGTCGCCGTGTCTTGGGAAACCTTCAAGTCTCCACACAAACAGCCGGAAACCCATCTTTTGCAGGGGTGGTTTCCCGGAAATCGGTAAAATCTACATCATGCCAAACAGATATTACATGGATAAACACAGAAACCCCCAAACCCACACACACACTCATGCCACCTCCACCTACAGACCAAACGCAGCAACCCAAACCTTCCACACCTCAACCAATTCCAGCATACACCTCAACCAGATCAACAGCACGTGCACCCACACGTACTCATCAAAAAACTGCACCTACAAAGTCACAAACTGCAATTACCGCCACTCCCCAAAAATCCCCTCTAAAACCTCAACAAACCTCCCGTCCCCCTGGGTCAAAAACAGTTAGCCCTCGCACACGACGACACCCTCCATCACCTACTTCAAATAGGTTTGCACCCCTTTCAGATAGCTTGATGGATATGGAGGAACGAAGGGTTCCTTCAACCTCACCCCCAGGCCGCACAAACACCTCTGGTACACGACATTCCAGGTCATCTTCTCATACTTAAATTATAAATGACAAATCTGTTACAGTGGAACTGCCGAGGAATTAGGGCAAATTTTGAAGAACTAAAAGTTGTTTTACATCAAACAGATACTAAAGTGATTGCCCTCCAAGAGACCTTTTTGCAGGACACAGATACTTTTACCTGCAAAGGTTTTCAGATACTCCGAAAGGCATCCGCAAATGACTCTCATGCTGGTGGAGTAGCTCTTTTAATTCATTCAGATATTCTTTTCAGCCCCATCCCCCTTTCCACCCCATTACAAGCTGTGGCAGCCAGAATATCCCTTAAGAAAACCATCACAGTATGTAGTGTATACCTCCCCCCTTCAATTAGCGTTTCTCGTCAACACCTGGAGGATCTTCTTCAACAGCTTCCTTCCCCTGTACTCCTCTTGGGGGATTTTAATGGACATCATCCCCTGTGGGGTGGGGATGTTAGTGATTCACGTGGTGAACTTTTATCAGGTTTTTTTAATGATTTTGACTTATGTGTGATGAACGATGGTAGTCCAACCTTTTATAGACCCCATAATGCATCTACAACTGCAATAGATCTCTCAGTATGTGATCCCACACTGACAGTTGACTTCAACTGGCATATGTGGGATGATCTTTGTGGAAGTGACCACTACCCTATCATCCTTTCTTCTAACTCAACTAATACAGTAAAACAGGAAGACCACTGGAATTTAGCACGGGCAAATTGGAACCTTTTTAAAACACTCTGTGAATCAATGCTGTCTCCCTTAGAACGATTCATCTCACCTGTGGATTCTACAACCTCTACAGACCATCCAATGGAAAGTTTTTCCTTAGCACTATTGGAGGTCATGAACAAAAGTATCCCTCGTTACAGCCACCACAGGAGGCTCCCCAAAGTTCCCTGGTTTAATGAGGATTGCCGCAAGGCAATACAAAATAGGAAAAAGGCACAGAGAACAGTTTTTCGATCTCCCACCCCCGAGAATGTTCTAAATTTCAAACGCCTTCGAGCTCAGGCCCGTCACATCTGTAAACAACAAAGAAGGCTTTCTTGGCAACATTTTGTTTCCTCACTGACAAATCGTACCCCATGCCGACTGGTATGGTCAGCTATCAAAAAACTAAAAGGAAAGACTAGCAATAGAGCGGTTGGACACCTAAGAGCCGAACAAAATTTACTCACTGATCATCGAGAAATTGCAAACAAACTGGGCTCCACTTTTGAAATGACAACCTCGTCACTACAATATTCCACAGCTTTTCAGCAAGTGAAGGCTTGCAAAGAATTAACAAAATGTAACTTTCAATCGGACAACTTGGAATCCTACAACACCGATTTCTCTATGTCTGAACTTAAACAAGCACTTTCAAAGTGCTCCCACTCGGCCCCAGGACCAGACAGTATCTCATACCAAATCATAACCAAACTCCCAGAATCATCTTTGAGGACATTATTGCAGATTTTCAACCATATATGGAATACAGGAAACCTTCCTTCCGCATGGCACGAGGCTATAATAGTTCCTATACCAAAACCAGGAAAAGATCCCTCAGATCCAAACAGTTACCGTCCAATTGCTTTAACAAATTGTTTCTGTAAGCTACTTGAAAGGATGGTAAATTCACGATTGATTTGGGTGTTAGAGTCCCAAAATCTTCTTTCCAGCATTCAGTGTGGTTTTCGAAAAAAACTGTAGTACTACAGATCAAATGGTCAGATTTGAAACGTTTATAAGGGACGCCTTTATTAAAAAAGAACATGTCATAGGAGTATTCTTTGACCTAGAAAGAGCCTATGACACAGTATGGAGGCAAGGAATTTTCTTGGACCTATTTTCTCTAGGCTTTCGAGGCCGACTACCAATTTTCATCAAAAACTTTTTAACATGTCGTATGTTTAGAGTCCGGATACAAAATACCTTTTCAGACACCCATGAACAGCAGGTGGGAGTCCCTCAAGGAAGTATCCTGTCACCTATTTTGTTCTGTATTAAAATAGATGGCATCTTGAAGTCTATTCCCAAAAATATGGCTGCCTCGCTATATGTTGATGATTTTGCACTTTGTATACGAGGAAAGTTTCTACCAGGTCTGGAGAGACAATTACAGTTATGTGTAAACCACATCTCAAAATGGGTATTAGAAAACGGTTTCAAATTTTCTCCCTCAAAATCTGTGTGCATTCACTTTACAAAACTTAGAGGTCCTTTTCCTGAACCCTCAATTCATGTAAATGGAACAGCACTCAAGGTAGTGGAAGAGGTCCACTTCTTGGGTGTTATTTTTGATCGTAAACTTTCTTTTCAGAACCACATCCGTCATCTTCAGGCATCTTGTCTGAAGGCTCTAGATATATTGAGAGTGATAAGTAACACAAACTGGGGTGCAGACCAAATCACTTTACTCCGTTTGTATCGTTCCCTAGTGCGTTCAAAATTGGATTATGGATGCATAGTCTATGGATCTGCCAGGACATCATACCTAAAAAGGCTAGACACTGTGCACCATCACGGCCTGAGAATTTGTCTCGGAGCCTTCAGAACCACTCCAATACACAGCCTATATGCAGAGGCAGGTGAACCCCCTCTAGAGTTACGCCGACTAAAACTAATGTTGTCCTATGTCTCAAAACTTCGAGCTCTGCCCCAAAACCCTGCTTTCCACTCAGTTTTCTCCATTCAGTTTCTGGA
Organism: Marisa cornuarietis; assembly: GCA_004794655.1. Lineage (NCBI taxonomy): Eukaryota > Metazoa > Mollusca > Gastropoda > Architaenioglossa > Ampullariidae > Marisa > Marisa cornuarietis. The sequence continues at coordinate 6,509,552 of SMMW01000627.1, forward strand.
GAAATATAGGGCACGTGAACATGAACAAAAACCTCTACCCATACGAGCCCACCCCCATCTTCAAAGATTGGGAATGGACCCCCAAAAGACAGCACCAATTGCACTGACCAGAACACCACCATGGCTACTTCCCACACCTGAAATTCGTTTTGACCTCTCTAACCAAAAAAAGGGTGAAACCCCTGACATAGTCTATCAGCAGCTTTTCAGAGAAATAGTCACAGACTATCCTGACTTTTGTCACGTATACACTGATGGATCCAAAAATACTGAAAAAGAAACTGTAGCAGCTGCAGCGGTGCCGATGGACATTTCCACACCACCACTGACAGCTCGCTTGGAAGGTCATAGCTCCATTTTTTCTGCAGAGTTAAAAGCCCTTCTACTTGCAATACAGTATATACATTCATCTAAAGAGAAAAACTTCTTAGTTATTTCAGACTCTTTGTCATCCCTACTTGCACTTCACTCTCAACGTTTAGATCACCCACTACTGGTTCAAGTCTTTGAACTTTTATCACTACTGCAAAATAACAATTTTGACATTATCTTTATTTGGGTTCCTGGCCATGCAAATATTCCAGGAAACACTAAAGCTGACGAAGCAGCAAAAAAGGCCCTTCAACAACCACTTGTGGTCCATACAACATTTGCCTCAGATTGGTACGCTTCTGTTAAAATGTATATCACACAACTTTGGCAGCTTCATTGGGACTCCATGAAGCACAACAAACTTCATGCTATTTTTCCAAAACTATCAGACTGTATAACACAAGAATTTCTAAACCGACGAGAAAAAGTGGTTATAAATAGACTAAAAGCTGGACACTCATTTATCACTCACCGATTTTTGCTTGCAGGAGAAAACTCCCCACTTTGTCCTTGGTGTAAAGACCCCCTAACCATAGAACATTTGCTCATCTCCTGTTCAAAACTAGATACAATTCGTCAAAACTGTTTTACAGCACAGACTCTCGCTGACCTTTTTACCAAACACTCTTCCAGATCAATCCTGGCATATGTAAAGTCCATTCAGATGTTTCACCTGATATGATAGAACTTATGTGTTAAAAAACTGTTATTTTATAAAACTAAGAAAAGAGAAATCTCTAGACTTGTAAAATTTCTTTATATCAATCCTTGAATAGTCATATACATTGTTTTTGCCATGAGATAGCCTTAGTTGCTGACTTGGCATAAAACAACAATTAACTAACTAACTAACTAACTCCACACTGTTTATGCCATGCCAGTCGAAGATTCTATCCCCCTTTCCCACATTCTCCCCCGTGGGACCCCCGGGGTATGCTTGCCTAGCGAGCATTGTAAGAAGAGGGTCCCTGCTGTCCAGCCAGGCATGTCGTAAGATGCGACTAAGGTGGACACCTCACCTAGAGGTAAACTAAGTTGTGGTAGGGCTAACAACCCCACCATATAAAAAAAAAAGTATGTTACAGAAACCAGCACTAGAGCACACGTTACGGATGGCAAAGGTTCCCACATTCTAGTCACGTGTGGCAGTGACCTTTCTGACCTTGCACCCATCCAGCCTGCCAGTGTCCCTTGTCCTGAAGTCACCTCACTGACCCAAGCAAAACAATCGTTCATAGTTCTGCAGTGCAGCTCTGTTATCTGCCAGATGGTCTCTACTGAAAGATATGTGTGACGCGCCAGTCCTCCACCCTAAACAAAACAAATTACAGTAGTACACTACCAGCCGGCTGACCTCCTGACCACCCCCCTACAAATGTAAATCACAAATCTAAATTTTTTTAAATAAAAATCGCATGTAAACTTGAGGAAATATTGGGATGACAGTGATGTAAACAAAGTATACCGCACCTTACTAAAATATGAATTAAATAACAAAAGACACTTTCTGCACCCACCTAGTTTGAATTTAGATAAAGAGGGATGACTGGTGCTTTTTCATTCATAAATTTGAAGGAATATGACACTGTTTAATGGTTTTATCATAAATTGAAAAAGCCCAGGAAAATACTGTCTTGCAAGTTATATGCTCACCTTAAATGTCAACATAATAATATATCACATTGTTATTAAAATTTGATGATGTCAAGTACAGTTAAACCTTGGTATCAGAATATAACTCTGTGGTATCGTCACAAGACTAAACTCATTCTTTGTAAATACTTGATTTATCTTCCTTTTGCAGTCGACTGCTATTAACCCCACCCATCTATTAACTCTGTCCCTCGCCCCTTGCTTATGAACCTTACCATTTCTGCCAGGGCCAGAGGCCACTGTTCTCACACTCCGAGTCACTGGCATAGTACAGTTGAGCAGTGAAGGTTCTCGGCATGGATGTTGTCTGCGTAGTGTTTTTGGATCTGCAAATGCATCATGTTAATTCTGAATTGAATTTTTCAAATCAGTTTTTAGATACATGTTTTTATCCTGGGATCTTATGTTTCCAGTAGTAGGTTTTTAAAAACCTGTTTCTTTTAGCAGCAATTTATATGCTGATATTTCTAGTCCTGAGGTCTGACTGTAATATATACTGTTCAGAAAATTGAAACTTAATATCAAGGTATATATATTTTTTTATAACAGCATGTGTGATCCACTGGACCCGGCAGGTTAAAGATCTCCTTTCATCAAAAGGTCATGGTGAAATATCAGAAAATGCTGGTCCTTTGGAGGAAATTGAATATTGGAAGAACAGATGTGCAGACCTTGCTGGTGTACGCAAACAGCTTGACAGCCCAATGGTTCTATTTATCATCGATGTGCTGAATTCTGCGAAATCTGATTATGTCAGCATTTTTAAGAAGCAAGCCTCAGAATTAAAGGTAATGCACCAGTGACAAAAGTTATTCAGTGTTAAAGATGCCCAAGTACAATGGGCTTTTAATGGAAATAGATTTACAGCATATGAACCTCTTTCATTCATAAGTTGTAAGCTTGCTAGTATTGGCATGCACAGATGGATCCCCTTTCAGATTCCCAAAGTTAGACTAGTATATAGAAAAGTTTGTTGTCCCACACTCAAAGACCTGGCTGTATCTTTGGGAAAGCTTATATCCTGCCTTAGTTAGGTGTATCCATAGCCTCAAATGTGTGTTATGCCTTTAAAATATGTGCACAAATCAGCTTGCACCTTTGAAGGGAGCACAAACTTGCATGCCAATCAGTGATACTGGCCACATGCACTGCAATGCTGCCAACCATTTGGCTTTCAGCTGGTATCGAAGCCAGCCTCTATCTCATTTACTTAAAAAAAGTATAAATACTGCATAACAAATGTGATTTATCCTTATTGCCAAATCATTTGCACTAATTATATTTTGTAAATTTATGTTATGCATAAAATGTGCCATTTGACAAAGATGCTTTGTTTACACTTGTAAAATTTATTCTGGAATTCATTTTCTAAAACAAGCATATTTTAATGTTTGTGCACAGAATTTTTCTTTCAGGAAGGAACTTGAGCTGTTCAGTCAAGAAGAATGTAAACTATACTGTAGAGCTAGTTGGTGTTGGCCTTTTTGTATTCTGGTCAAACAGAGATGTGTATTTTTCTACTTTCTTCCAGTACATGGGACAGAGCTCCTTTATCAAATTGCATATACTTTATAGTACTTGATGTACTCAATGGACTGCTTTATTAAAAATAAAATCTAGATGATGACAAAATAGTGGTTTGTTTAGTCTTTTGTCTTAAAATTTAAAAAAAAATTGCTTTGAACTTGTGGTTACCTTTAACTTGCTGCGAGTTTAAAAGTCTTGACTTTTATTATTGAGGAGAATGTTTTTCTATTGTTTATGCCTAAAAATAGGGCCTTGATTTTGTTAGTTGTGGCATAACCAAAATGCTGGTCAGATCTTCTGTGCTGGCACAGAATTTTCTTAGTTTCTTATCATGGAAAATTTAGGCAGAAATCTTTTGATGAAAATCAGGTGACATTATTATTGTAGAAGATAAGACTGGTTCTTGGCAACCACTTTCATTTGACTTAGTTGACTGCATGAGACTGGTTGATGAAAGAGTATCTGTTGTTGAGCCATTTGCATGGGTTAACAGGAATTTTCAGCTGTTGTGATGTGATTTGAATTACAGGCATTTAAATAATGTAGGGAATTGCACCAGATTGTATGTGCAATTCTGGCCAATTGCAGATGGGATCCAAACAGGCAGAAAGCAATTATAGGTTTGTGTCTGTGCTGAAAGAATCATGCCACATGCTGGCAGAGGCCACACCTTTAGAAATCCCAAACATGATGCCTAAGATTCTCAAGACTCTTCGAATAATTTGGGTGACTTCTGAATTCTACAATACCACGGATTTAATAACAGGCTTTTTACAGAAGGTATGAATTCTGTACTTCATGTATGCAACCCCCATTTAAGTTGGTAGATCTGTTGATTTTTTTTATACGTAGTGCAGTTTGCTTTGATGAGTAGATGAATCTGTTCATGTGATACTTAGTTACAGAGTAATTCATTGTTTAGCGTACCTATTAAAAAGCTAAACAATCATACAAATTATAATATGAATGATACAGATTCCCCTGAGATGAGTGCAAGTATTATGCCATGGGATTAACATCAAAATGGGGAAAAATCCCAGGGTGTTCTTAGTTAATAAGTATTTATATAATATATAGAAATTTTAATTGCCAATAAAATTTCCATTTCAGTTAAACAATGAAATCATCAAACGTTGTTCTGAGTCCATCAACATAGACCAGGTCTTTCAAGGATACGTCATCAGCAGCAGAAAGACCCTGAACGCTTGCATTGATTGCTGCACATTATGGGAGGAAGTATATGACAAGGTTGCTGATTTGTACTGCAAAATGGTGTAAAGTTATACAATTTAAACTTAATATTTACCTGTGTAGTTTCATCTATTTTTTATAGGCAGCCTGGGGGAGATTTAAACATTAATGATTTTTAAATAACTTTGAGGTTAGAAAAATTAATGTGCACTGAGGTTAAACTTTCTACATCCTAATTGGAATGCACAGGTTTGTTTAAGTTTCTGTAAAACTAGCTATGATGGTTTTAGCTTGTCTTTTCGTTGTTTTTTTTTCTGGCTTGCTTGCAGACAGTTTCCATCCACCAGAAGTTTTCTGTAGTTAAATGGGATCTTGACAGAGATGCTGTTTTGTTTCAAAATAATGGATTTATCCAGAGATGTAAGGATTTGCTGGAGGTACGCCATTGTAGCATTCTTATAAAATTACAAAACAGGGAGTTTAGATGGATGAGAGTTTGTTGTAGATGTAGGATGCCAGTGAGACCTGATAAATATTAGTGAGACTCATTCACGTAAAATTTGGCTAAATTTATTCAAAAAAAAAAAGTGAGGTCGTGATCAGATATACGAGGTGTGGCAGAAAAGTAATGAGACTGATTAGGGGTGGTTGTGGAACCACAAGAACGCCTTTTGAAGTCATAAATTCCGTGACAGAGAGGGCAGTATGACATGGGGCGTTGTCATGATGGAGCATCCATTTGTCTGCAATGTCTGGCCTCACCCTTTTTCTGAGCCTTTCAAGGACGTCTTTATAAAAAACTTGGTTGACAGTTTGTCCTGGAGGAACAGATTCTTTGTGGACGATTCCCCTTCTGTGGTTCCCCAATCCCCCTATTCACCTGAACTCAGCCCTTGTGACATTCCTTTTTCCTAAACTGAAAAAAATCCTCAAAGGACGTCATTTCGGGACTGTAGAAAACATCGAAAAGAGTGTAACGGACATGCTGAAGACCATACCGGTTGAAGACTTCCAGCGCTGCTACTAAAAGTGAAAACGTCTCCATCAGTGTGTAGCTGCCCAAGGGAACTATTTTGAAGGGGATAACATTGAAGTTTGAAAAAAATTAAAACTTTGGTAAATAAAAAAATCAGTCTCATTACTTTTCTGCCACACCTCGTATGGCATATATGCGTATGTGTGTGTGTGTATATATATATATTTTGAACACTACCATTCACATAAAGTAAAGCAGGTTTAAATATTTTTTGCTTTCAATATTTTTTTATATTTTGATTATGAGAAGCCCATAGCTGCAGGTTTTTTTACTTCCTGTCATGGTTTCCATAGCATCATATGACTGCAGCAGTGTATGTTACTGTTTAAGGTCTGTGAAGCACAGGAAGTTTTTGCTCGTTTTGAAGATGGATATCAGAAACCAATGCCACAGTTTGGAGGCCGTCGAGGCCTGGACATTGTGCGATCGCTTAAATCTGTGGAAATGCTATTTGATCACAGCATGAAGATCCTCAGAGTCCATAAAAGATCAATTTTGGATGTCAAGTCTACTACTTGGCATAATGATTTCAGCAAGTAAGATGTCTTGCTAGGGTTCTAGTTCTTAAGATACAAATATGTGCTTGACACACTTCTTGCAGATACATGTAAAAGCATGTTTGTATTCTCTGTGCTACTAATGTACATCAACGCTACTATTTTAACACATTACATGCAGTTCTTAGTTTGCAAAACAGCAATTCTTATTGCATAAAGCTCATACTTCCTTGTAATTCATTGGCAAATTGTATTATTTCTTTAAATATGGAGTTTAAAGGATTGGTATAAAAGTTGTTTTATTAGGGAGCAATTTATATATAAGTTCCTCCCTTAGACTGTAAATTTGAAAGTTTTGGAATTGTTCCAGTGTGCCCAACAGCTTTCATTACAGTGGGAAAAAATAAAATATACAGTAAAACCTTTTTATTAAGACCTTGCCAATATGACCCCCACCCTCTTAGTTATGATCCAAGAAGTTTTCACAGTTGTATTTTGCCAAATAAGCATCATCTCCATTACAACTACCTCCCCAACCCAATTTATGACCAACAGTTTATACTCTATTACAAATTTTGTTGCAAAAGTTTCATGTTGGAAAAATTCAGTACGTTTTAAAATATACTGCTTCTGGCAGGCTGCTTACCGTATATTACAATTTTCTGCAGATATAAAATAAGTACATTTTGAAAAAGGCTGCTTGTTCTATGGGTCACCTGTCATTTTGACCTAAACCATATCACTCTAGTCAAAGCTATCATATTGTCCCAACACTGAAAGTCGAATCCATCCAGACTCGAAAGATGACTCAATCTCCGATGACAGAAATCGCTTTTAATGTGAAATATTATCAACAGAGCCCTGTGTTTGAACAAGTTCAGCAACATTCGTCCTAAATAGAAATGGCTGCTTAACAATGCACATTCAGAGAACAAATCACACATTGGCATATAACATGATTTTCTTTTGAACTTTTTAAAAAACAGCCTTTGCTGTCATTATTCTTCAGCTTAGAGGTTCATATTCAATGTACCTGCAGATGCTGGGTTAAAATCTCACAATAATGCATAAACGTGGTTTTCTATTCAATCAGTTTTTTTGAAAAAGCCTTTGTCATCCTTATTCTTTAGTGTGGAGGTTTTTTTTAATTAAATGTATATACAGATGTTCTGTTAATCTGATATGGTCATGGCAAAGTTGATTCAACTCAGGTAGAATGTCAGTATACCTGGGGCAATATGGTTTTTGATTGAAATGGCTGTTCCCCCCTCCCCCCACCAACCTCAAATGCACAAACAATATAGCCACAACTCATAAAATTGATTTCAGCTATTACTCCCATCCCTTGTACTGACAGAACAGTGCTAGGACATAAAGACCAAAATGGCATCCCACCATGCTGTATGCTTGAATAAAACTGCGTCATACAAAGGAAGTAAAATCTTGAAAATATCCTTGATGAAATGTTTTATTCCCTAGAAGTATGACCCCACCCAGAATGGTGCAGCTAAATTCTACAAATCTCAATACTCTAATCAATCATTCAATAGGAAATAAACTACAACTTAGCAGCAGCCAACTAGTAAAAATCCTATCAGACAAAAATATCCCAAAAGGTACAACTCAAAAGTCAACAATAGGATATAGAAAGGTAACAGTGTTAGAACACCACCTTATACAGGACGGCAGTCCAGCCACACTAATTGCCAATGGCTTTGCTGATGGCCAAAATCAGAAAAGAAAGTCTAACCCCTCCGTTTTTTTTTTTTATACAAAGGTTTATTTTTATGCCTGATAATTTTTTTTTCTTTTGCTTCTGTCAGCCAGGCACAGGATGCCAGTGACCATGTTTTGTCTCTTTCTTTTTTTCCCCTTTGTTGTGTGCTGCATACAAAAGACCCCCATTTGAACAACCCTGAGCCTCCTGGCCTTTGTGTGGCCCTTTGCCCCTAGGTGGCCTGACTTTTTATTTTTATACTTTCTAGGTCAGGCAGAGGGGAAAGGAGGACGCACACATACACACACACAGTTCCTAGCAACAATGCATCCCAGACAAGGTTATAGGTTGCTATCCTCAGGCTGTGAGTCGCTTGTGTCTAGACTACACTAGGGTGAAATACCTAACCCCAAAACACTGTCTTCTTAAGTAGGTCACTCTTGGATATGACACCTCCCTTTACAAATCCTTTTCCACCAGATATTAAAAAAAACATTGACAAAGTGTTAGATTAATCATCTTGATAGCAAAACATTATATATACAAATGAAAGAAACAATAAAATATATATAATTTATTTTGAAGATTGTGAAGTATAGATACAAATTAGAAAGAAGATACAACATTATAAATAATAGTGTAGACTTATTTGACTTGCTATGGAAGCCATACACTGAACTATTAATATGGGCACAAATAGTAGAAGCTGGTATGTCCTCACTGGTTCTAACTTCTTTTCACTCTACTTCTGATATTTCCTACCTCTACTTCTACTCTTAGCAATCCTAAATGAATGTGTGTCAAGACTGAAAGGTGTCTCTGAATGGCATGTAATGACGGGTATGTGTTTGAATGACTTGTAATGACATCTGTGTTTTGTAATAATGTCAATTGTATGCAGTGAATAAAAATGTATGAAAAAATACATTAAAAACAACAGAAATCAGGCTGAGGAAAAATCACTATGCAGCAATAAAATATATATGACCATATGCAGGTATTATACAAGGCTGTCAAAGAAGTATACCATGAAATTGATGCATGTGATGTCAGTGGTTCTTATTTCCTCTTTTAACAGGTTTCGAAAAGTGATTAAAGATCTTGAGTTGATGATACAGAATTTATTATTATCAATATTTGAAACAGTTACTACTGTTGAGCAGGGAATAGAAATTCTGGATGTTTTCATGCACTTTGAAAACCATGAGGTAAATAGCATTTTATGTCATGCTGTCAATCATTTTAATTCAAAAATGGGTGTCGGACAGTCAAACTTAAATAGCATGCATGCATCTATCCTTTCTGGTCCCTCAGTCCATTTTGAGTTGCATGCCATCTTCTGCATGGTTTTGGATTTATATTTGTGATGTACAGATCATTACAAAAGTCACTCACTTTAGCCAACACCTTCCCCCCCCCCCCACAAGAAATCAAGGATGGCCACATGGCACTCACCAGACATAATCAAAATCGACTATATCCTGCTGCAGAGATGCTTCAAATCCAGCATCAACAAGGCCAAGACGAGGATGTACCCAGGCGCTGACATAGGTAGCAACCTACCAACTTCTAAAGACACTCACTAAGACAGATCAGCAGAAGCCCTCAGTCATCGAAGACAGCAATGGCCACCTTCTCACATAAAGCAATGCTGTACTTATCCAATGGACTGAGTCTGCAAAGACCTGTACAACTTCCAGCTTAAGACCGACACCAATATCCTTCAACACAAGCAGGCTAAAAACAGTGAACCTGCGGACCTACCAGTTCTATGGGAAGAGGTCAAAAGAGCTGTACATAGTCTGAAGGGAGGAAAGTCACCAGGCATTGATAATGTGCCAGCTAAGCTGCTGAAACCAAAGAGTCTTGGAACGCAAGGAATGGCCCAAAGAATGGATGCAGTCACTAATCATACCCCTCCCAAAAAAAGGAAACAGCAAACTGCCAGAACTACAGAACCATAAGCCTTATCAGCCACCCAAGCAAAGTCATGCTGAAGGTCATGCAGAAGTGCATCAGCAACACCGCAGAGGAGCCGCTAGCAGAAGAACAGGCTGGATTCAGACCATGTAGAAGCACAGTGGAGCAAATCTTCAACTGCATCCTAATAGAAAAGCATCTTCAGCATCAGCACAACCTTTACCACAACTTCATTGACTTTAAAAAGGCATTTGGTAGAGTCTGGCATGAGGGGCTATGGCATGTGAAGAAAAAATGCAACATAGTCATCAAAATGCTATACAATAGCTCAAATACAGTACTGCTGAATAACCAAATAAAAGTTTACTTTCGCTCCACAGTAGGCATACGTCAGGGATGTCACCTATCACTGGTGCTATTTCATATCTTCTTGGAGAACAGCATGCTCGAAACTCTCCACGACCATCATACTTCCATTGGCATTGGTGGAAGACCAATCTGCAGCCTACACTTTGCAGATGACATAGATCTGTTAGCAGGCAACAAAGAACTACAAGACCTCGCCAACAGACTGACACACAGTTCAAATGCATATGAACCAGAGTCCAGCACTGAAAAGAGCAAAGTTGTGATCAGTGGCAGCGGCAGAGCAGAGATCTATATGAACGGTGTACAGCTCGAAGAGGTAAGCAGCTTCAGGTACTTGAGAGCCACCCTTTCGAAGGACAGCTGCTCCAGGCCTGATATCTGCATCAGGATCGCAACACCAGCTATGGCAAAGCTAGATAGGATCTGGCATAGCCATAAGAACAGGTTCACTACAGGCTGTACAAATCTCTGGTATTGCTGATCCTGCTTTACTGATGTGACACGTGGACTCTGCTCGTCAAAACGGAAAGGAGAATCCAGGCATTCGAAAAAAGTACCTGAGGAGGCTGCTCCAGATCTCAGACACCAGGAACCTCTATTTTCAACAGTCAGGCAATGTAAGATGGTCTTCTTTGGCCATGTGACCCAGCACAACACCTTGTCTAAGCCTATCCGCTAAGTCTAAGGCACCTTGGAGGGTAGTCGATGCTGCAGTGGCCAAAAAAAGAACTGGCTTACGAACTTCAAAGACTGGACTGGTCGTCCTGTGCAGGACCTGCTCACTATCGCTTAAAATAGGCAAGAGTGGTGGGCCCTGTCAGCTGCCATGTCTATCCATGTGCATCCCCACAACAATAGGTGCCGGTCACGGGACAACTAATTGACTGACAGACGAAAGTCTTCTCTTTGCTGAAAATAACCCTTTCTAGCATTTCATTCACCATTTAAATAAACTTTTTTGGTGTGCTTAGTAGGTTTGTGAAATGTGTAATCTGTGTGTTCTGTGTGTTATTTTGCATTTTTTATTATCTTTAGGTCTTGGTTGTAAAACACACTGAATTCTTTCTTTTGGAAAGTGCATCTATAGGAAACCATTACCTATCAAAACCATTTTTTAAATTAAAAAGAAAAATAATATGGCGCTGGTGTTAAAAGTTTCTTCTAAATTGTTTTTAAACTTCCAGGATTAGAAAGTTTTCTTGCAATCTAACTGGAGTAGCTTATTGCGAAGTGATTCTTAATAGCAGAGGTCTTCCAAAGGATGGACAAGAGAATTGATTATTTTTCAGTTGTTATTTCCCCATAAAATGTAGCATGACTAAAGAGAAACTTTATGACATTATTCCAGTCTGTAAAGCGGACTATTGAAAAAAAGACAGTAGATGTGTTCACTATGGTGAAGACTGAGATAAACACTGTGCTACAGGAGTTATCTATCAAGGGTAAGACTCCAACGCCTCAGCAACCCAAATTTGCTGGTGCTAGCCACAAGGTTCGAGCCCTGAAAAGGCGCATTGAAAAAATAATGGCGGTGAGTTACCATCCACATCTTTAATCATCTTCCAAAACGTTTATCAGTACATATAAATGCAGCAGACCTATCACACACACATTCCATAATGGAGAGACTCTGTACCCCAGTCAGTACTGTTCTTGATTTTGGAACAGGTCTGTGATTTGAGGCTGATTTAGACCTAAATATGAAAATATTGCTCTAACTGCATAAAAAATGGGTACCTCATTAAGTAGAGAAATTAAAAACTGGTGGGAAAAGATGGTTTGGTTTTGCTTTCCCCATATCATACCCTAGACATTTTTATTTCTATTGTGCATGAATTTTTATAGCAGTTATTCTCAGATAGAGGGAAAAATTTGTAAGAATCGTCTCAAAGATGTTTCTTCTGTATAACTGTTCTTTATGAGTCATGATGAAGACTGAAATTATAAAATTAAAATAAGAAAGTTCATTTCGAAGTAAATCCTCCACCCCCTACCCTCCGAGCTGTGCAAGAATGAGTTTCAGTTTGTCCAGATAGTGTTAATTAACTAATTTAACTCTGCTGGTAAACATAAAATGAGTAGTAATCTCTAGTAGACAGTATTGCAGCCATGCTTGTGTTTGTGTTCAGATTATAGACAGGGCCTTCTTCCTTCCATCAGTCGGCCACATTGCAGAGATTAGAACTTTATACCGTAATCTCTGCCATGGGTGTGATGAACATATTCGCAGGCTGAATTTTGAGTGGATAAGTTCTGTTGACTCAGTAAGTGCTTGTTATCCCTAATGGTTCATTCTTGTTGTGTTTTGTTATTGTTCAGAGATTCAACATCTGTATATTTTATCTTTTGCTGACTCTTGAGTATTAGAGGAAGAGAGTATAATTTTAAAAAGCACTTGTTTATAAAAATCATGTAAACTGGGCCTACTATAGTTCATAGATGTCATTGTATCTGCTGATAAACAGAGGAAATTACATGAACAACATTTAATTTGAATCCTGTGAAGTACCTTTATTTACTAAAAAAAAAAAATTTTAATTAAAAGATAGTTTTCATATTTTGCAGTCATTAAAAAAACAAATCCATGTACACATTTTTGGATGAGAAATAGATTATTATTATTATTATTATTATTCAGTGGTCCTAATAGAGCATAAAAGTCACCTGAAACTTGCTGTAAAAGAAATGCAGCCATGGCATATTTTCAAGCATATTCAATAAAATAACGTTTGCTGGCTCTCTTTCTGCATCTGGTTGTGTGGGAAAAATTGTTTACTCACACCATATCCCCCACCACTCGATTACATGTGTGACCAAAGAGGTTCATCCATTTATTGAGATTCATCACACATAGCACACAGTGGAATAGCTCTAGCCCACATTCAGTATTCAGCATAATTAGATTGATCTTTTTACTCCAGCATTTTTTACTTGGAGCATTGGCCATTATTTGCTAATTTCACCCATTGGCTAGACATTCATTTATTGATTTATAAATTAGGGGGATTTGAATACATAGCTTATGTGAATTGTTCTAATTTTTCTTATTTACCTATAGCTTTGTTTGGAGAGGGTCTGGTGGTAGTGGGGCATTGCATCATTAAAAGACCAAAGGGGCTTACATCTATTAAATCATTAGAAAAAACCCTTGCTATCTGAGAAAGTTATGTCCCAATATTTTAAAAGATGGGCTTATTTGAAGCAGAATTAAAGCAGTCATTTCCAGTTATCATTGTGACAGACCTTACATCGTGACCTAAACAGTCATGGGTTTTAACATTTTAATGCAATTTTTGCTGCTTGGTGATCATGTTGATAGCAGCAATTTCCTGAAGATTTGATTTAGGTTCCTGCTTTGTTCTGTTTTCATCACAGAAAGAAACGACTTCCTGATTTGTAGATTTGAACTGTAACTTAAAATCATCTTGGTCTATAAAAAGGGTGTAATCTGGTAGAACAATTGGCTTCCATTAACTTCACAGAATGAGCCACATGATTTGTTGTTGTGTTATGCTCTGCTATCTGTTTTGTATATTTATGTGTGCATGTATGTGAAAAAGGTGAGATTTTTTAATTATGATTTATTCATTTATGATTTATTCTTTTTATCGTTATGTTAACAAGTTGTGGTCTGTGTGCTGTACACATTTTGTGTTGATGTTTCTCTATTACTATTTTGGTTTGTCACTTGCATTGAGCCTGCTATTTTAGTGTGAAAATGTGCTAAGTAAGTATACCCCCTTTAGCATTAGTATGTTATTAGACTAGTATATTATAAAAGTATACTATTAAAAATGTTTAAAAGTGCAAGTGAAAGGTTGCTTGCAATTGAGTGCAGTCAAAACTATATTGCAGAGACATTTACAACTGCGTGGAGCTGTTATTGTCATTGTTTGACTGTTTTTGCTAGTCTTAGAAGACCTTGAAAATCTATTTTGAAAGCAAGAAATTAGCTTTAGGAAGCATATATAGATACGTGCTTACCTGCTGATGTGGAACAGGCTGGCTAAGATGCCAGCTGAAGGCCCATTGGTTAGTAGCGCAGGCAGGTAGCGCTGATTGGCGCTCAGGTTTGTTTTGGGTCCGGGAGGTCGGAGGGGGCCTGCACACCTCAAACCCCCCCTGCCCTAGGTGGACACAGCCAGCGTTGCCGTCCTTCACGGCCGGGCACCCATGGCGAGAGAGCAGCCTGCGAGAAGGCCACCAACCAGCAGCCTGGTTGGTTAAGTTACTCTCTTAAGCTAATACTTTCAGGCGGCCAGCAAGCAGTCACTGAAATAAAAAGGTTCAACAACCATTTTGTTCGAGTGTGGTTTCACAAAAGTGAACGTGAGTGTGTGCCATGTGGTAGATCACCCTGTAACACTGACATGAAAAAAGAAATAAATCATAATCATAACCTTTGTTTACAGCACTATTTAATGAGAGCAGAAGAAAAGTCCAGTAGCGGACTAAATTGCTGCTTGCTCCAGTATCCTCAAGAACAGTTATTTCAAAAATAGTTTAAATACATTATTTTGCACTTTTGTTAGCCTTTAGTAAACACCATACATTAGCAGAGAATGTTGCCCAAAATCTTTTCTAAGTGAAATTATGCGCAGGATTACTTGCTTTACAGAGTTAGCCTTGGAGTTTTTGTAAGTGAAAAATAGCCAGAGGGCTTTTCCATTTTTTTCTTATGGTAGAGGGAGAGGAATACATTTTTTAATTTGCATAATTCAGTTTATGACCAAAAGTATTTGAAATGTTTGTTTTATTGTTGTGAATGACCAAGAGTATGAAGAATTAATATTTTCTGTTGTTTTGATTCCGATAGAACATTTCAAAACTCCTGGAGTGCCCAGTTCTTTGTCGCAGTATTGAGGTCAAGAATAAGCTGGATGTTAACCTCAGGGGGTGAGTTTGATTTCAGAATGGAAGATTTCTGAAGTTAATTGAAATGCAAATTATCTATCTCACTGCTTGACACACAATTAAATCTATCCCAGTTAGCATGATCTTTATCATTATATCAGACTATAAACTAAAGTTGATTGCTGTTCACATGTTCAGCACTAACACTCATGAAACTTATTTAACTGCATGAATATAGATGATCAAATATTAAAGGGATGTCTTTTGGTGTCTCATAACCAAACTTGAAAATTCACCATGTGAGTATTTATATGGGTGATACTGCCATCTGTTATTTTGTCTTAATTAGAATTATTGTCATTATGGCTTTAAGTGTTTTTCGTAAAGAGGAAGGAGATGGTTTACATTGCAGTAAATCTCCACATGAAGAATGTTTGTTCTGCAGTATACTGATACTGAAGTTAATTTCTTCTTGAGAAGGATAGCAATTGATGTCTATGGTACATAATGCAGTTCACAGCCGAGTGGTTAAGGCTGAGGATTTCAATTTAGCACTGTAGGATATATCTTGTTAGGAGTAGTTGTCTAGTGTTCCAGACAATTTTCCATGTCTGATGGCAAAGCTTATATGACTGAGCTTTTTGGGGGAACTTTGTTATTAATAAAGCATTTGCCAAGTGTATTTTTTGTCTAAGCAAAAGTGAGATCATCATTTTTAAGTACTATGAGGAAGCATGTCTTTGGGTTCAATTTGTTATAAAATGCCTTAAGAGAAGCAAGGAAAAGTGCTGAGACCAGAGCTAGAGCAAGATGCCTCTTATTAATAACCATAAGAAAGACACTTTTACCATGACAGTTTTAAGCAGCAGCTTTATTGCTGAAAAGAGAACTTTGTATGCTCATAATCTTGCTTGGGTAGAAAAGACGTAAATGTTTTCTAATCTTTCTTTCACTGTCATGTAGGCCTTTACTCAAGCTGTTCAGGGAGCTTGATTACTGGCTCAGGCTCTCATATGATGTTCATCATAATTTTGCCAAACTGTATTACCGGCGTGATGATCTGCGCAATTTGCGAGAGTATGTCCTTCTGGTGGTTCGAGACTACAACAGGTCACTATACTGTAGTCTATTTTTTTTTAAGCACTAATGTACTGGCATTGTGAGACCAATTCTCAGGTACGTGTGTGTGTGTGCGTGTGCTAGTATGCATGTGTTTGATTATGCTTGTGTATATGTACTAAGTTCTTTTATTTGTTCTAAAATGAAAGCATGTCGGCCAGCTTAAATTACTTTTTCAGTATATGTACCATCCAGAAAAAGCTCGGGAAAATGTTTAATGACACTTGCTAACTTTAAAGTGTGTTCCTGGCTTTAAGTGTTTTTCTTAAAGAGGAAGGAGGCCTATTTGCTGTCATTTACTTGAGCCTATAACATTGGATTACCAACAGCTAGGTGTATTCTGAGTACAGGAGGAATAAGAATTTTGGGGATGTTTTGACAGAGTAAATTAGCTTTCTAATATTTACTATGTTTTAAAAAGTTCTCAAGGGTCTTATGGACTCTGTTTGGTAAATTACGCATAAGCATATTGTTTTCTTTTCTTAAAACCTATTGTTCTTCCTTTTGAATATTTGTAATTTGTTCAGAATAATATCTGCACTGGGTGTGCAAGAACTGGGATTGTTCCGGGAAAAACTAAAGTTTTTGGACAGGAGATTGTACCCCGGACTGACCAAGTTACGGTGGTCAGCAAGAGACACAATAGGCATGTTCATCACTGAGAGCAGAATTCATGCCAGCAAAGTAATTTGTTACTTTTTGATAAGGCTTCTCATATGATTGTTGAGAATTATCCCCATTAGTCATACCCAATGGACTATTTGTGACACTATAACTCATTAAGGAAAGTGAATATATTTATAGTAAATTCAAATTATATGCTTAATAATTTTAATCAGTTTTAGATTTGAATAATGAGTTATACCATGAGGTAGTGAGAAGACATGGTGTGCACTCCATCTATGTTGCCTTTAAAGCATGGCCTCTATATATAACCAAGGTCACTTACCATATAGCACACACTGGGACACACTTCATGCGCAGCTGTAGGGTATTAACATTTTTTTTGCCAGACCACACAGCAAAGCAAACTTTTGTAGCAGACTTTCACAGTCTCAGAGGCTAGAGGTGTATGTGGACCCAAGTTTTCTGTCAAAGTTTGCTTCCTTCTCAACCCAGCTGCTAGTCAAGATAATGGGGGTTTCTTTTCTTGGTGTCTCCATTGAATGTCTAGATCTTTGCTGCAACTTGAGACCCTGAGAGCCAGGCCTGCTTGCCAAACAGCAGCTGACCAGGAAGACCAGTAGGCTGGCACATAATCTGGCCTCTAGCACACACACATATATATACACACACATGCAAACACACATATACATACATATACATATACTGCTTGTCCGGTACTAGTCCTGTGCTTTTTTTTTAATTGGTGTTTTATGCCAAGCCAGCAACTAAGGCTATATCACGGCAAGGCAGCCAGCCCTGTAAACAGATGCCACATGCAGAGAAAGAACAGCGTGCTTGAGACGAGAACTGAACCCAGGACAGCCAACCTTCACTGTATTGGTGACAGGCGCTAACTGTTGCGCCACCGGACCGCCTAATAGTCCTGTGCTTACAGCAGACAAATTTTATGACCATAAATATGATTAACATTTGAACAAAAATTCATGCGAGTGCAGTTATCTTTTTTTCTTATTGTGATCAGATTTTTTTAGAAGCAATATAGACACAAAGTATATTTATTTGAGATCAGTTATACCTCCAAGGTTGTACTTAGTACTTTAAAGAAGACACTAATTTTCATGATTTTGCATATTTTGATCTATAATACCACAAATTCTTATGGTTTCTTCATGTATAGAATATCTTTATTTGTGCAGCTGCAAATAAAGGTGGATGAATTCAAGGCTGGCAACATACAAATCATGTCCTTGTGTGTCCAAATCAGTGAACAGCTGCTTATTAAGATTGAGAAGAATAAGCTTTATGAACATCTATCATTTGAGAAAGAACAGGTAAAGTTTTTACAGGAATCATCCACAAAGTAACCTAGCCATGTTCTTTTTTTTCCCTGGCCCTTATCATCATACTTTTATTACTTAAAACAGTCATTTGTGTTCTGAGTTTTGAATTTGAAATGGAAAAGATTTGCATTAGTCAACTCTAGAATCCTATATGTCATCATTTGTCACTCTTTTTTTTGGAAACCAGCTACCTCAACCCCTCAACAAAAATCCCCTGCAGAAACTGATTTTGCTAGACTAAATGTAGAAGTCATTGTGCTTGAGCCTTAGATTTAAACAAAATTACATTCTGCACGTTAGATGTGTGCCAGAGAGTTAAAGAATATTAAGATGTATGTAAAATGATTGCACTGCAAATTATGTGGGATTATAATGCTTTCATTTCAGAAAAAACATCGTGACAGAGTGTCTTTAAAGATCGAAGGGTTAATACAAGATATTGTTCATCGTCTGAGCAAGACATATGTAATGTTTGCTGAGGAAAATGATACAGTAAGCATATTTTAATTATCCTTGATTATAGAAAATCCTCTTCAAACATAATCTGTAGCAATCTCACTTACGAAAAAGCAGAATATTTACTCATTCAATACAGACCAACAGAGAACATTTAGAATGGTAGTGGTGGCATGAATTACCATGTGCTCCAATATTTACACCTGTTAACCTATAATAAAGACAACCATCATGACATAGTGTTAAAGAGCATATTTTCAAACATTTAAGTGATAGAATTTGAAAGAAATATAGTTTTTTTCTTGTACTAAATTCAAATGAAAGATGGTAACTCTAGGTTATGAGGCAGAAATTAAAAAAAATATTTACACAGTATATGCAAACATAAAGTGCCAAACAATGAAATATTTTATTAGCATATACAGACTTCAAATATTACTTACTATTATATTGTCATTTTTGGCTGTTGAAATATACATCCATGTCAAATTGAGTAACCAGCAACTGTCTCAAACATGGTGGTTGACCAGCTGACTTATTGCCTAACAAAATACCTGATTATTTGTCTATTTTAGCTCCTTAAAAGAAGTATTTCATAGTAAAACAATCCCTGAAGAAGCCAACAGTTTCTTTTCTTATATATTCATTTATTTATGCATAGTTTGATGTGTTTTGTGACACTACCTATTTTGCATTACAATGTGCGAAACACTGTTGCTGTGATGATGTTTGCTACTGATGAAGCGAATCGTACAGAAGGAGTTAGTTCTCTCATACTAAGGGTTTGTTCATTTTATGTCTCTTTCTTTTAGCCAGAGGTATTAGTTTCCATGACTACCATGAATTCCACTACTTTGCGTTCACTTGTAAGGTAGCTGACTTACCCAGCCTAGATAGATCAGTTTTGTATAATTATTTTACATCTTTGATGTGTAAAAGGTTCTGTAAAAGAAGGGATTGAGGTGTTTAAAGTATAAGAATGCACCACATTTGGTGTAATATCCATGTTTACCCATGAGATGCTGGATTACCTCCTGTTTACATCCATTTGCCATCACTATAAAATGTGGAAATTCTTCCCTTAGTTTTCTCTCTTTCTGATTGTGGCCATGGGGTGTAAGTCACCAGCAGTTAGTGTGGTCACATGGCAGTCCTACATAAGGGTTGCCTGTTTTCTTTTTTTTTTTTCTTCACTTGGTCTGGTGCTGCAACGGTTAGCACCTATCCCCAATACAGTGATGATTGGCTGTCCTGGGTTCAGATCTTATCTCAGGCGTGCTGTTCTTTCTCTGCATGTGGCATCTGTTTACAGGGCTGGCTGCTTTACCATGATATAGCCTCATCTACTGGTTTGGCATAAAACGGCAGTTTCACCCCTTCCCCTCACTTCTTTTCTTCTCTTCATCTTCTCATCTTTCCATTATGGATCTGACTCTCCGTTATTCTGCCTTTATTCTGGCATGTTCATTCATGAGTTTCAGTCAATAACTTAAATGTAGTTTGACTCATTTGTATGCATGATGATAGTGGTAATTTGAATTTGAGAATGAGGTTTATAGAAACATGTATCCTGGCTGTTTTATGTAAATAAACATGTTTACACAAAATGGTGCCCTAAGTGGGCAAAAGTAAGTATGGGTTACACACTGTACTACCTAGTTTGGTCAGGACCTGTCAGGGAACCTGACTCAGTCATAGTGAAGGCTGGTCCAAAATGAAACAGAACATAAGAGAAAACATCATTTCTTTCCATGATACAACACAAAACATCATGCACACATTTCTGGCCTAAGCCCTAACCTTCACAATATATATACTGGTGGAGTCTCTCAGTGATGTTACATCTTAGAAAAAGCAGCCAACATAAGATGGTCACACCCACACAGATCACTGATCATCCACCCACCTTTTTTTTGTTTCCTGTTTCCCATTTCATGTTTTTAAAAACAAAGGCTTGTGACACCAGCTCTCTCTTTTTGCCACCTTTTACTTTTTCCTAGTATCTTGGGTATCCATATGTTTCGAGGTGAATGGAATGAGTTTATATCACCTGCTGGTACACAGTTTTAAACTTATGACAATCTGGTCTGAAGTCAAACGCTTTTACCACTTGATTTTGGAACCATTGTCACAGAAAAATATATGCAGCAAAAATTTGGTGATGTTGCAGATGTTGCATACAGTTGTGTGGGGAACTATCTTGCTGAATATTTGACCCTATGTAGTATATTTTGCAGCGGGCAAAAAAACTTTTCAGGATCACAGTATTTTACAGCTAGAATTTCTGTCTTCAACAACAGGTACAGAATCACTGGTATCGTTACACTGTTCAGCAAGACTACATATTGGAAGAAGCACTGCGCCTAAATATCAAAAGATCTCTTCTGGAGCTTGCTAAAGCTATCAATGGAGATAGAAAGTCTGTACCTGAACCAATCTTCAAAGTCAGTCTGGTACTTGAGAAGAACAAGGTCAGTTGTAAATGTCTGGAAAAGGTCTCACACATTGAGGGCATGCCAATCAAACCTGACATTTTAGGAGCTGCTGTGTATCTACATCATGCAGTGTTTCCCTGACCTCACTTAAATAGTGACTCAAGTTCATTGAATGGTTTAACCCTGTGCTGTGAGCTTTAGATTCACAACCCTAAGACTTATGAGTTTCTTCAAGTACGAGATGTCATAAATTCAATGTTTTTAGGGAAGGAAGGTGTGCTGCTTAAGCACCACTTTTGTAGTATGGCTGCATCTTTACGGTTTGATAAATGTACTGGCTGGATTCTGTAAGAATTGTAATTCTGCTTGTTTGAATGGGATAATTTACTTATCAAAGTTGTTATATGATGTAGCATACTTACGTCTTGTTTTTTCAAAAAGAGTATATTATAACCTAAATTTCATGTATGCAGACAGTTTGCTTACGTCAATCTAAACAAGTTGCCAAGTTAGTGATGAAATAAGGTCACACAGAGACAACAATAATGCTTTTAAAAGGATGCTGTTGTCAGATTAAAATTTTTTTTTAACCAAATATCTAGCCTTTGACAACATACATATTGTAATGGCTTGTTCTAAGCAGATATAAATTTCCAGTTGTGTGAATTCTTCATAGTCCTGTGTTAGACACTGATTTTGTTATAGATTTAGACAATACGGAGAGAAAAAGAACCCTCAGGTACCATTAAAATGTGATTCTTCAAAGTGAGTCAAAATTTATATGGATTTCTCTCATGCTATGATGCCAGATTGAGTTTTCACCCCGTTTACAACATCTGCAAATAATTGTCAGCAACATTTGGGTTGATTGTGTTGATGTTATTGCAAGTTTCAAACGTCTGCCAGAGATACTCAACAAAAAGACAGTAGATAAGGAGGTCAGTAAAGAATGCAAAGTGTTTAGACTGTTTAAATTCCATAAATTCAATCAAGGTACATGCAACTCTGTTGTAAGGATCTCTCTATAATATGGTTATTTTTAAGGATAATACACAATGATCTTAATAGCAAGTGATCAGAAAAACTAAGACAAGACGACATGACACATGAAAATGGATGTCTTCTTACTGATACTGCTTGGTGTGTGTGTGTGTTTGTTTTAGCCTCTTTTCAGATGCATCGGAAAGTGCAAAGAGGCAAAGAGGATTCAGAATGCCATTATTGCTGGTATGGAAGCCAATGCACAGACTCTTATTAATTATGTAACAATCTGGGACAATTATCGTGAAATTTGGGAGATCAACAAAGATGCTTTCATTTATCGCTACCAAAGATTGAAACCTACTGTGGCATCTTTTGAGGCAGATATTGCCAGGTATGCAATATAATATTTAATAAAGTGTCAAGGGTCCTCTGTTTTATTGTTATGATGTGATCTCTGTAAGAGGGACATAGTCATGTGGTGTGCGACAATTCCTTTCAAATTTTGTGTGTATTGCATTTTATACTTTTATTCTAGTAAGTGGTATCAGTTATTCATGCTCTCTCATATATACAGATCTATCAGTACAGAGCTAGATTTAGCCAGTTTCTGGGCAAGTCTAGCTTTAGCATTTGATAATTTTGTGACCAAAATTGGGATGTGTGGTGAAAATTTTTTCTACTGAGTAAAGCTTAGTGCAAGATATTTTTTCGTCAAATCCCCTCACTTCCGTTCTTGAAGAAACATGCCTACAAATATCACTATGCACAAAAAGATGTCAAAATTGTGGTGTACACAGATATGCCTATTTTCATGTAATCCCAGCTCTGACTAAGGCCTTCACAGTGTAAATGTATTAATATTTTATCCTGATGTCAGTGTTGGTGATCCATGCATGGTGATGTTTTTAGGCATTTCTCAAGAATAGAAGTTATTAACCCAGATTTGGAAAAATAGCATCTTGCACTGAGATTTACCCAATCATTAGAAAAATATTTGCACTCAACTTTACTGGAGTATGTGATCAGTCTATACAGAGATGCTCACCCATACGATTTTTTCATACATACAGTAAAAACATGAAAATATGGAACCATGGTTTTTGAATTATTAGTACAATTTTTCAGTCAATTTTTTCAGCACCTGATCGTAGTTTTCTTCAGTTCGAATGTCTGTACTGCAACTAAGAAAGTGGCCAAGAGACCTTCATCTGCAAGGAGTGATAATACATCTAGTGCTAAAAATCAAGAACAAACTATTCTTTAACCATACACAATTTACTTTAAGTACATTGAACCTAGTAACAAAAAAGGGACGGGCAACTATGCATTTTATGAGTGGTGGCAATGTAACATTGACATATTAGCTGATGGTTAAATGACATTCTTTATCATGAGAAGTCCCAACAAAATGCAGTCGCTGTGAAGGGTGTTGCAGAGATGCTCACCCAAATGATTTTTCCATATTTTATAAGGAAAATCTCAAAAAAATGAAAACAGAGATTTCTTATGTTCATTCCTAATCTGTTAGTCTTTTTATGGATTATGAATTTGGTTTTCTGGAATTCATATTCCCTTTTGAAAAGAGGAGCATGTCTGGCGATAACCAAATATCAATTCCAATGAATAGCATTTGCTTACACTTCAGAGGATTTTGTGTGGAGAACTATCAATCAGTGTATGTCAGAACTTGTTTTCTAAATATTGAGCAGTTGTCATTTTTGCAGACAGATTGTTTTGATTGTTATACATTATTCCTTCAAAGAATTTTGTTGGAGAGTAAACTCTTGTCATACAGTCCAGTGGATTCATTTTGGATTAATTAAGCATTTGCCATGATTTACATGCAACACGTTGTCTAATGCAAAATACTAGAGAGTGTGTGTGCTTTTGTTTTCGGTATTGTTGGAAACTGAAGATTTTGTAGTTAAAATATTTGAGCCACAGAGCAATTGGCCTGTTCAATGCATACTTGTAGAGCTGCAGCCATTTTGTGGTTGCTGCAATGAGTTAGGCAACTCTAGAGGCTTCCATGGTTGATGCTGAATAAACTAAGGTAACTAATGTTACAGCTTTCACACAACATATTACGGGCCATAACTGTGTCATCTTTCACACACTCTTACTTGAGGAGCACTGTATTAAAAAAAACTAAGCAAATATTGCTTATTTATTTAGTTGTGTCGAAAAGAAATGTTTTCCTGATTAATCAGTGGCTTTGTTAACTGGAATCGACATCATTACCATCTTCCAGCAGAGGAGCTTACTCTTAAAATCCTTAAGTTTAACATGCTGCATCTCATTTTCCTAACAGGTACACAGAAGTTGCAAATAACATAGAGATGAAAGAGACAATACTGAATATCCAGTTTGTGCTTCTGGACTGCAATCCGCTGAAGTTGTCCCTCCTGGCTCACTGTCAGGAATGGCAGAAGAAGTTCATCAACCTCCTGCTGGAGATGGCTACAACAGAACTGCAAAGTGTCAACAACTACCTTGTCACCATGGGCAGAAAGTAATACATGATTGACAAGGAGATATTCTTTTTTAACCCTCTTGATTCGAAAAGCCATGATCGTGGCCTTGCCAGGTAGCATGGGCAAGGCGATTTTCATGACATTTTATTGCAAAGTTCAAGTTTTCTCTTTTCCAAAAATGTATAGGTTTCTTGGTCTAATGTTTATCTCAGAGCAGCAATAATAAAAAACAAACTTCTCGCGCTGTCGTCTTCACAGTCTTCAGTTATAAGCCAGTCATTGGAATGTCCATTTTTATCTTGAACCAAGAGGATTAACATGGAGGTCAGATGATATGACCTTGGCAGTTTGTTGTCCCCCTTTTATTTGCCACAGAAATTTTGCTAGTAATGTCAGGTGATAACTGAGAATCACATAAGGGTGCCTTTTGCAGCCAATCCAAAAGTTTTAAGCACATGTGGAGTGATATTCTGTGATGTGAGGCTTTGACCAGACATTTCCAAAATGCAGGTGAAAGTTGCAATTTCTAAAGGCATAGAATTTGAGAGCAGAATAGAGTTATTCACTCATATTTGAGAAGTCGGTAAAGGAATAAACCAAACCCAGTTGTTTGAAAATAATAGTGGCCTTGGGATAGATTTTAATTATCAAGAAATTGAAGGTTTATTTTGTCAAGTAAATGTAATATTATGACAGAGATGGAGATCACCATGACTGATGGTGATGGCAGGAGTATGGTGGTAATAGTGGTGACAACAGTTTGTGGTGACAGTAGTAGCAATAATTTAGTGGTGAGTGATGATAATAGTTTCATGATGATGGGGTTGACAGTATTTTGATGATAGTGATGCTGGAAACAGTGGTTTGGTGGTAACAACAGTGTGGTAGTGATAAGGGATGAGAGTGGAAATAATGACAGCTCTGATTATGATGCCCTCCCAGGATGCTCCATGACCAAGTTCCTACCAGTCTCTGAGACTGATGTGAAAGCGGTTATTCTAAAAGCTAAACCAACAACTTGCGAGTTAGATCCGATTCCCACAAGCCTTCTGCTTGAGTGCCTAGATACTCTACTTCCTGCCATCACAAATATTGTAAATGTCAGCCTGTCGTCAGGTGTTTTCCCATCTTTGTTCAAAAATGCGGTGGTGAGGCCACTTCTAAAGAAATCCACGCTTGACGTCAATGTGCTGAACAACTACCGTCCAGTTTCCAACTTGTCTTTTCTCTCTAAGATCATAGAGAAAATAGTTTTGACACAGCTCTGGGCCTACTTACAAGAGCACCATCTTATCCCACAAGCTCAGTCGGCATATAGACCTTTCCACAGCACCGAGACCACTCTTATTAAAGTAACAACAGACATATTATCTGCTCTTGACAGTGGTGATGTCTCTCCATTAACCCTACTGGACCTGTCTGCTGCATTTGACACTATAGACCACTCTCTGCTTCTTCACAGACTCCACACCCTCTACGGGATTTCTGGACCTGCCCTCTCTTGGTTCAACTCCTATCTCACTGATAGGACCCAGACTGTGTTAGTTGATGGTCAGATATCTCGCCCTGCTTCACTTTTCTGTGGTGTTCCCCAAGGCTCAGTACTTGGCCCAGCTCTGTTCATCCTGTATACTAAGCCCCTTTCATCATGCATCCGGTCTCACCAGGTTTCTCATCAATCCTATGGTGAGGACACGCAGCTTTACTGTTCTACTCTACTGGCTGAGTCTCACTCTGCTATTAGCACTCTAGAAGCTTGTATCAGCGATGTCAAGGGCTGGATGGTAAAAAACAAGCTTAAACTAAATGATGATAAAACGGAAGCCCTCTTGTGCCATAGAAGAAGACATCAACCTTCACTCGTCAGTCTGCCCAATCACATCAAGGTGGGCGACAGCAACATCACCTTCACGTCATCCGTTAGGAATCTGGGATTTATTGTCACTGATGACATGACACTCGATAGACATGTAGCAGCTGTCTGTCGGTCTGCCTATTATGAGCTCCGTAAGATCAGTGCCATCCGTCACTTTCTCTCTACACGCGCTACCAACACTCTTGTCTGTGCATTTGTTCTTTCTTGACTTGACTACTGCAACTCCTTGCTGGCAAGCTGCCCTGACTACTTCACTCAGAGACTCCAGAGAGTACAGAACTCCGCTGCGCGTCTGGTGCTTAGAACCACGAAAAGGGACCATGTCAATCCTCTCCTTTGTTTTCTACACTGGCTACCCGTCATTTCTCGCATTCAGTACAAACTGTCTGTGCTGTGTTTTAATTTCTTTGCTGGCTCCTGTCCTGACTATTTCTCTGAACTTCTCATCCCTTACTCTCCGTCCAGACAACTACGCTCTTCGTCTGACGACCGTATCCTAACTGTTCCTCTCACCAGAACAACAACATATGGTCACAGGAGTTTTAGCTACTGTGCTGCAAAACAATGGAACTCTCTTCCTTTCCATATCCGCCACCTTCCTACAATTGAATCTTTCAAATCTGCACTGAAAACGCACCTCTTCCTTGAGCATTACTCCTAACACAGTCCACAATGCTAGTCCTTCTTACCCCCCCCCCTTTTCCCTCTTGCTACTTTACTCATCTTTCTCGGCAGAATCACTATATTTCTCTGTTCCTCTTACTTGATGCCTTTTGTTTTCTGTTTCGTCGTCAGTACTGTCGTTTTCTTTCATCCCCTTTGTTCTGTATCTACTTAGTCCACGTCTCTTCCCCGTTTTAAGCGCTAAGAGCATGCTCTCTATGAGTGTGAATATGCACTATAAAAATCTTCACTATTATTATTATTATAGGAGGAGATTTGAGGAATGTATGCATAAGCCATGTGAGATGTTCTCATATGAATTAAAACAGAATTACAGTACCACCAACCACGCTTGATGAATTTGCTGAAAGTACAAAACTGATGGAACAGCTTCAGGCAGAAAAGAGCCTGACTCTTGCCAGGTTTGACCCCCTGAAGGAACAGTTCAGCATCCTGGATAAATATGAGGTCTCCATTTCACCTGCTGTAAGTCAATTTTGTGAGACCTGCTATTACAGGTCATTTGTGATCCTAGATATTCAGTTATCTGTGTTATTAATATTTTATTTGGTGATGATCTGTATGACAGGTATGAATGTATGGTGATGGTGTTGATGTTGTGAAATGAAGTTTTTGATTATTGTTATGAACGATGGAGGTTCTTTCTAATAGCCCTCTATGATATATAAAGTTTTATTTTGTTTGTGGTAGTTTTCACATTAATGAAGAGCAGCACAGAAACCTAGTTTTATGCATTGCAAGACATTGTGTGGAACTTTCATTCACTGATGACAAACAAGGTCCATCTAAATCTGTTTACTTGGTCTCTTTTTGAAATAGATTTCTACATCAGAAACAAGGATTAATGTGGTGTAGACATTAAACAGGATTTCTTTAACATTAATGTGAATGATACTTTTGAAGGTATCATTAGTTGCTTTGTATATAACTTTAGTGCAGAGGATTAAATCATAAATACAGGAATGAAAATAGTATCCCATTTCTTTCATGCATCAATATCTGGATCACCTTGATAACTTATATATTTGTTTAAATAGCCAAAAATTAGCATTAGTTTCGCGATATCATCATTGTTGTGGGAAAATGTTATGATCTTTGTGTAATGATGGATACTTTGTGGAATTGTTTTAATTAAAAACAAATTTCAGGTGATGTCTACATATTTTTGAAGCTTCAGAAGAACATTCCAGACATATTTAAAACAAATCTCACCTTAACAACCCTCTGTGACTGTTGCTTGGTAACACTATCAATTTCTGCTTTTGCAGATGATTGAAATGCATTTAAACCTGCCTGATCTGTGGCAGCAGTATGAACATCAGCTAACAGAAGCAGAAGCAATGCTGGCAAGCAAGAAGGTAAATGCTTGTCCTGATATACATTTGTTTGAGACACAGACCTTATGAGCTGCGACAAACTGTAGCCACTTTGCATTCATTGGCTTTTCATTTTAATAGCTGGCTATAAAATGCTTTGGTAGTATCTAAGATTGTATATAATTTTATATCATTGTTAGTATTTGGATCTTTTGAACTTAGTATCTAAATGTCAAATCTTAACTCACCTGTGTCAGTTCATGTTGATATGTGCAAGAATTTGCCTCCTGCTTATTGAACAATTTATGCACTTTTTGTATTTACTGTCAAATGGCAAAATGCAAAATGCAATGTGTTGTGTAAGGAAGAATGAATAAATAATAAGAGAAAGACTTGATCCCTTCCGGGATTATTTTGCCATGAATTTCTGTATGTGTTTGAACACATTGCACTTT
This sequence comes from Marisa cornuarietis, assembly GCA_004794655.1. NCBI lineage: Eukaryota > Metazoa > Mollusca > Gastropoda > Architaenioglossa > Ampullariidae > Marisa > Marisa cornuarietis. The sequence goes on from SMMW01000627.1 coordinate 6,538,454, forward strand.
TGTGTCAACTGTGTGAAACACAGTTAAAGGTACTTATCAGCCAGCATAAGGTAGAAACGATGTGACTTGTGTCATTTTCCATTTGAAAACAATTGTAAGGGTTCTCCAGAAGCTGAAGTCTTTCTCAGTCTTCCATAGTTTTCTTCAGCTCTTTTATAAATTGCACATAGAGAGCATGCTGTCCTTCTTGTTTATCTGATTTTACAACAGTTTATCAGTGAAGGACAAGAGTAATTTACCTCATGCTTTAACCACCTGCACCAAAGCCATTGGAACAGCCCAGAGTGCTCTCCAGACTTTACATAACAGACAGACACTTTTGAAAGTGTCTGAAATCCTTTGTGATGACAGGCATGTCCTGTCTGGAGAATTTTTCCAACTCCCATCGGACCGCTGATTCTGCGTGCAGGACCAACAGATTGAGGCTGTCCTTTGTTGTTTTGGCCGTGTGACTTATGCTTTGTGCAAATGAATGCAGCTGTCTGAACCATGAATGTATGAGTCTGTTTTATGGATATGGATATGCTGTGGTATTGCTTTGTGCTTTCATATCAAGCTGTCCCAAATTGCCTTCTTGTATAAATTATGGGTCATATTTACTTTATTTGCTTCAGAAACCAATGGAGAGAGAGGAACAGCGATTAGCTTTTTTTCATCAAGATCCCTAAGGATAAACTCATCACTATAGTTAGAGATGAACTATAGCTTGGAAACCTTACATATATTTCTAATCATGTGTTGGCATGTGAGTTCTCACTCTTGCGGTCTGGCTGTAGGTACATGATGCCTGTTCTTCTTCTTATTCCTTTTCGCCCCCAGTGGAGCATAGGGCTGCAACTACACCACGCCAGCGAACCCGGTTCTGGGCCTCCCTCCCCAGTTGGGTCCATGTCATTCCAGCTGCCTCCGCCTTGCCGTGGACCGATCTTCTCCACGTCTGTCTGGGTCTCCCAACCCTGCGTCTCCCCTGTGGGTTCCAGTCCAGAGCTTGTCGTGTTAGATTTTCGGCCGGCTTTCGCAGGGTGTGGCCGATCCAGCCCCACTTTCGCTTCTTGATGTCTTGGCCGGTTGGTGAGCTTGTGACCGAAAGAGAGTGGGAGGGGGTCTCGGGGGGGGGGGGAACCACTGGCTGAAGGGCAACCTGGCTGAAGGAGAGCAGGTGGGGGGGGGGCGCCTAGTAACAGGACAGGCTTCTGGAAAAGCTGGGTGTGAGAGGGATATGAGGGGGAGAAAGGGAGATGACAGGGCAGTTAGAAGGAGAGTGCAGAGGTGGGAGCATCACCCCGCTAAGCAGTTGGGAGAACATGTATCTGTTGTGTATGCTTTTGCCTTAGCCAGACCTATCCTCTGGCTTATGAATAAAACCTGAACCCACGACAGCGTTGTGTCGATTATTGTGGTGAGACTGGGCACTAGTCCCACCCTGTTACATATAATTATATGTATTATCTCTTTTATATCATGTATATGTATGTATTATCTCTTTATTTTATATATGTATTACTGCTAGTACGAGCACTATTTTGAATTGCCCTTTGGGATAAATAAAGTGGTATTGTATTGTATTGTATAGCCTTACAGATTTCTCAGTGAAAACGGGCAGTCCGGTGGCGCAGTGGTTAGTGCCTCTCACCAATACAGTGAAGGTTGGCTGTCCTGGGTTCAGCTCTCGTCTCGGGCACACTGTTCTGTCTCTGCATGTGGCACCTGTTGACAGGGCTGGCTGTCTTGCCATGATATAGCCTTAGTTGCTGGCTTGGCGTAAAACACCAATTCCTCCTTCTCAGTGATAACATTCTATGGCCCATTTTTTTATGCAGATAGAGTTCAAAAAGGGGTTACTGCAAGAATCAGAAGATTTCAAGAAGGCAACACAAGATGCTGTGCGTGAATTTGCAGTTAAGGGTCCATTCACTTCTGCCTTATCTCCTCAAGAGGCCCTTGCCACAATTGCCCAAATGCGTTCCCATCTCAATGCCCTCAGAGAGAAGGAGGCCAGACTACGCAAAGGCCTTGGGATGTTTATGCTTGATCTTCCCCTGTCCAAAGAAATCCAGCAGCTGGAGAGGGTTTGTAGATATATATATTTTATGTAAGAAATAGTAAAAAAGTGTACAGAAAAAAATGACATGCCTTTTGTCTTTGAGGAAGCATTACTGTCAGGTGAAGTAATTCTATAGAACAGTATGAAAAATAAACTATGTATGTTTTTGTCTGTTTGTTTTTGACAGCTAAATTAAAAAAAAAACTTGTTTAATCCTACACTTGTTTAACCAGTATGACTGGCTGTCAAAGTTGTCCGATTGTAATGTACCCAGTTTAAAATCAGTGAGATCTTTCATTTTGATTGGATTCTGTTAGAAACAAGCGTGTGCTCTTACGCTCACTCACTCACTCACACACACACACACACAAAGTATGCAGGCTCATTTGCTAACTCCTTCGTTCCCTAAACTTTACTGCTTGTAGGACTTGGATGCCATCGAGGGTGTGTGGCTTCTAGCTGCACAGTGGGATGACCTATGGGAGCATTGGAAAGGAGGAAGTTTTAGTGACCTGAAAGTTGCAGATATGGATGATGCTTGTAACATCATTTTCAAGAAAATCACCAAATACAGCAAAGAACTTAAGGTCAGAAAACAATTATACTAAATGTGATTTATATAGCGCATAATGGTGCTCATGAAGGAGTATGCTTTCAGCGCTTAAGAAAAATAGGCATTGACAAAATACAAAGGAAGGAAGGAGAAATAAGTTTTAAAAGGGAAACATAGAAGACGACAAAGAGGAATCAGTGAACAAATAGTAAGGATGGAGAGTGTCATAAATCTGCAGAGAAAGACAAGCAGGTGGACTAGTCAACTGACTGTAATCACAACTATTGACAGCCATATTGATAGGTGTAAAGAGTAGTGCTCATGGAACAGGAGCCTGCAAAGAAATTAAAACACATCACAGTTTGTCATGAATGCCAACATTGGGGGAGTGGGGGGGATAGCCAGTGCAGACAATGAAGGAGAGGAGTGACATAGTTCCATTTCCCAGCTCTAAGCACCAGATGTGCAGTAGAGTTCTGTGCTTTTTGGAGTTAATGAAGAAGGTATGCTCACCAGCCTGCAAGCAAGGAGTTACAATAATCAAGCCAAGATAGAACAAACTCACAGACGACTGGCAGCAGTGCATTAGAGAGAATCTGGCAGATGATGCTGATCTTACATTGCTCATAATAGGCAGACTGACAGACAATTATAACTTGTCTATCAAGGGTCATGTCTGCAATAACGATGAATCTGAAATTTTGGACAGATGATCTGAAAGTGATGATGTTGCCCACCTTGACGTAAACAAAAGTGTGTATGTGTATGTTTCATTCTGCCATAAACAAGCTGCTGAATCTGATTTTAGCCATTTAATTTCAGGAAAAAAATTGGGAGATAGTTGAAGTGACTAGAGCTAGAGTGGACCAGTTTCGTCGTACAGTACCACTCATCACTGACCTCAAGAACAAGGCAATGCGTTCACGTCATTGGGGTGAGATCATGGTGAGATATGGCTTGCTTGACTGCTGCTTTGACATTCTCTTTGTGTTTAGGACTTGTATTGGCAGGTTGTTTTTTAGCATGTGGCTGCATCAGACTGGACACAATTTTTAAAGTCTAGAAAAGTCATAGGAAATGGGAAACAGTTTCTTAGGGCTGGAAAAGTGATAGAATTTTAATAGTTTGCTTATAAGGTTTGGAAAATTTATAAATTTGAGTGAAGTTGAGACAGAATAACACTAGTCACATAAGCATTTTTACTGAAAAGAATGAAAAATAATTCCATTTCCCAGACAAAATGTTTGATCAAGATGAATTCACTTGCAGTGCATGGTTTGAAAAATGTCTGTATGAATATGTAAAAAGAAAAAAACTTGGTTTTTTTCTTGTTTGTTTAAATCCATTCTATGGGGAGAGGTTTTTAAAGATAAGGATGTTAAGTTCTAGCCACTGAGATTGAGATGTGAAGAACAAAGAGACTTTATGCATGAGAAATAAAACGGAGGTAGTTGAGATGGGAGAGGTAAAGCAGTAGACCCTTCTCCAAAACAAAGGGGGAGATGGTTGGGCTAGGAATCAAAGTCATAGATTTCTTTCCCATGCCTTCATTGTTCTTCTTTGTGTTAATCTCATGGTTTAAAATGAAAACTCTTCTTTTCTTTTAGGGTCTCCTTGACATCGAATTTGACCCTAATTCAGATGAATTCACTTTAGAATACATCATACAACATGGCTTTGATAAATATGCCAACATGATCAGTGAAATTTCCAGTGCTGCTACCAAAGAGCTTCAGATTGAAATGGTATTTCTTTAATTTTCTAAACAGCAGTGGCTTTCACCTTTAAAGCATTGAGTATTCCTTGCTTCTCACATTGTTAATCATCCACATGATCTTTAACCATTGTCATCAAGAGTGTTGGTAAGGGTCCAGTCAAGAAGCAGTGCTTGTGAAAGTGTTATTTAGATCACACTTTAAACAAGTTTTGTATTTGTGCTTAACCAATTAGGGTAACATTTAGATTCTAGCTATCTGTAGTACAGACTGCTGGGGAAACAGATAGCAATTTGGTCAGAGTACTGGTGTCCAGACCCAGTGGCTTGCCATTTTTATACAAGTGTGTGCAGCAAACTTTCCCCATTCAACCCAGCTGTCAGAAATCGGTACCTGACTTCATAACAGCAAAAAAAAAGATAAGATAGGCATCACCATAAAAAAATTAACCCCAAGAAAAGTGTTCTCTGACTCTTCCTTCTCTTCTTCCCAACAACCTTAAAAAGAAGGGCTAGGGATTGACTTTTAACTTCTGTGAATCAATCTGTGCTGTAGGGTGCATGCAAGCATAATGGACAATCCCATGATCTTAGGAGCAAAGTGACATTTTTGAAAGCCAGTTTAGTCAGTTTCCATTTAAGGGGAAAAGCAAGTTAAAGGTAAGTTAGTGTTAAATGATAGACTGCCATTTTGAATTGTGTCCTTATAAAATTTCATGTTGCAACATGATAGTCTAAAACTTAGGTCTGAGGCAGTTCAAGTAACAATGGCAATGACAATGACCAACTTTGTTTGTCCCAGTGGGCAATTTGAATATGGGAATGTGCTCTAGTTCAACAGTGAAAAAAATGAAAAATAAAAAAAGAAGTGGGCAGGAACAATCGTATCATAGATATATATAAAACTTACATCAAGAATAATCATGTATGCACCTGCAACATCACACACACACACAACATTGACAGCTCATCTAAGATTAAGCAGCTGGATTGCAGATGGAACAAATGATTTCAGGTGTCTGTTACTTTTACATATAGGCATGGCATAGCATTTACCTGAGGTTAATAATACAAATTCTTTTGATAGTACATGTTCAGGTAATGATAAAATGCATAAAGCTTTCCTAACTATTTGTTGGTCACAAAAAGAAGCTAAATCCCTCTGTTTGATACCAATTATCTTAGAACAGATGTTAACAACACTGTTCAGACTATTCCTATCATGGACAGAGAGATTGCGAAACCAGCATACAAATGAGAAAGATAGGCTGCCATATTTATTGCTGAGTGATGTCTCTGAACTGTAGTGCACAATAGGTGACCATCAGCACCAGAGTGAGGGTCATCAAAATGCTAGCATCTTGAATTTGGAGATTGCACAGTGAAATTTTGAATGAGAGCACAGTGGTGAAAAGTTGAGAAAGTTGAACTGAAGAATACTGGTGTGACAGGATAATGTTACAAACAGTAAGATAAAGTTTCAGTGTAGCTACTGCATGCTTCTATATGGCATATGTTGGGGAAAAAAGTTATTGTGCCAATGATCTGTATTCGAAAAATAGAAGAATACCAAAACTAAATGAGCCTTCTTTGGCATCACTTGTATTGAGGCAGGTTGTACAAGCAGTAAAATATGTTCAGATCCTGACACAAACAAAGCCAATGAGCTGCTTTTTCAAAAGTAGGACACAACCAAGACTTGTCTGTTTGAATTTCTGGCAAGCTTGTAAGCTTCCTGCACCTCTACCAGATTGGAAGCTATAAATCAAGGCATGCTTGGAGATCACCAAAGCTGCAAACGGTAGCCGAGTATTGCAAAACTGCTAACATTACACTAGCATTTTTCAACACTTTTCTTTTTTCCAATGGGTCAGCCTAAGTCACAGTTTAGAGTCAGCATGTTTTCTCTCACTAGTGAGTCTGCAAGCATGTCACCTTCCTAAATTGGCCTGAAGCTGTGTTTTATACACAGTTTAAGTAAATGATATTTTGCAACCCCAAATGTTGATCAGACATGTTTTAAAATGTAATTGTCATTTCAACCCAACTTATTGTTTGACTTGCTTTTCTCATTAAGTGTAGAAGATGAAGTAACCTTCCCATCACACATCTTATAAAAACAAGCTTGAACTTATTATCAGTCATTTTCTCTTGTTCTTGTTTTTAAAAGACCACTACCATCCCACAGTGTCCCAACACTGAAAGTCAAATTGACCAGGCCCAAGCTAAATGAATGCCTGAGCAGATATCCGTTTCATATTAACCAAATGGCTGCATATACATTTAATAAAAGCCTCCAAACTAAAGAATAATGATGACAAAGGATTTTTTAAAAATTTGACTTACAATGTGAGATTTTAAATGTCTGGATGCACCTTTCATATGAATCTCCAAACTGAAATACAATGATGACAGTGAAAAAAAACAATAATTTAAGAGAAAATTGATTATGCACAATTGTGTGATTTGTTCTCTGAATGTGTTTGAACTGCGCATGGCTCTGTTGGTAAGATTTAATGTTAATAGCTATTCCTTTCATTAGAGATGGATTTGTCTTCTGGATCAATTTGACTTTTGGTGTTGGGATGATATGGTCATTGGGGGTTGATGCAGCAGGCGGGTGGTAGATATAACTAAAGCAATATGGTTTGGGTTGAAAGGATTGGTAACCCAATGAAGAAGCAGTCTCTTTTAAAATGTACTTTATTTATTTCATGTGATTTTTTTCAGAAAATTGTAATACAGGTAAACTAAGAGGGGACCATGATGGGGAAATAATATAGTAGTAAACCCTGCCAGGTACTGCCACTTTGGATCATTCTAGGGAATTACATTTTGATGAATGTAGGCACTCTCTGTGGGCAGCATTCAACAATATACATTCGTATAAAAACAAAAATATTTGTCAGCTTATGCATGTTTATTTGTCAAGGGACTGGCAAACATTTCAAGTATATGGCTGACCAATGAATATGACATCATGCCATATAAGGATAGAGGCCACTATAAATTCAGGTATGTTTGCATGTATATGATAGGACACTAACATAAACATGTAGGAGCAATACAGTTTTTAACTGTTGGTGGACTGGGGGATGGGAGATGATATGCTAGTCATACTTGCCCTGAATAATAAAATACACAACTGCCAATGGGTCAAGGCTTATTTATTTACTGCAAATTGATAGTGCTGGTGAGGCAAAACAAAAACCTTGTCACACTTATTCTCACACACTGGCTTTTCTCCAGAAAGATTTTTTTCCAGCTTGTTTGTTGAACAGTGAGAATTCTTCTTTCTATCTACTAAGTGCCCAATCAATCAATCAATCAATCAATCAATCAATCAATCAATCCTCTTCGTGCTATTTGCACATAAGGCCTCAACCAGAGCCCGCCACTGATGTCGATCGGCTGAAACCCGCTCCAGGCGACCCCATGTCCAGCCCTTTCCTTTCATCTCCCTTTCCACTGTTCTTCTCCAGGTTTCCTTTGGGCGGCCTCGTTTTCTTCGGCCGTCTGGAGTCCATCGTAGGGCGATTCTGGAGAGGTCTGCTGTCTGCTGGCGGAGCACATGTCCAATCCATCGCCAACGCCTTCGTTGAACCTGCGTGGTGATGGACTCGGTTTCAGTTCTTTGGTGGAGTTCTTCATTGGTGATGGTGTTTGACCAAAAGATGTTAAGTATGCGCCTGAGGCATCAGTTTTGGAAGACATCAAACCTGTTACCGATGTTTTTGTTCATCTTCCATGTTTCTGATCCATAAAGGACGGTGCTGATCACATTTGACTTGAAGATTCTCAGCTTGGTCTTCTGGCTGATGTTTTTTGCCTTCCATGTGCTCCTGAGTGAGGCGAAGGCTTGGCTGGCTTTTGCCAGTCGGACTCGAATCTCCACCTCCACATCTTGGACCCAAGATAGGTAAAACTGTCAACTTCCTCAATCTCTTCTCCATTTAGTTTGATGTTTTCTTGGACTCTGGCATTCACTCTCATACTTTTTGTTTTCTTTGCGCTGACCTTCAAGCCAAGGTTTCCAGCTGTTTCTGAGAAGGCATTTGTTTTCTCCTGCATGTCTTGGAGGCGGTGTGACAACAGGGCAATGTCATCGGCAAAGTCCAAGTCTTCCAGCATTGTTGTTGCTGTCATTGTCATGGTCCATTTGATCCCTCTCCTCTCTCTGTCGGTGGAATTTTTCATAATCCAGTCCACGGCTAGGATGAAGAGGAACGGCGACAGAATGCAGCCCTGCTTCACCCCAGTACTGACGTTGAAGGGGGCTGTGAGCTCCATGTCACAGACCACCTGAGATTTGAAGTCACTGTACAGCATTGCAACGACCTGGACAAGTTTCACAGGGACTCCATAATGCCTCAGGATCTTCCATAAGGACTCGCGTGGATGCTGTCAAAAGCCTTCTCCAGGTCGATGAAGTTGATGTACACTGGTGCGTTCCACTCATTGCTCTGCTCCAGAATCTGACGCAGAGTGAAAATGTGTTCAGAGCAGGATCGCCCAGGGCGAAATCCTGCTTGCTGGGGCCAGAGGTCTTTCTCAACGGTTGCCGTCAGTCTTGACAAAACAATCTTGCTGAAGACCTTGCTGGTGATGGAAAGAAGTGTTATACCCCTCCAGTTATTACAGTCTCCAAGATCTCCTTTCTTGGGTAACTTGAAGATGAGCCCTGTCTTCCACGCACTGGGGATCTGTCCTGATTCCCAAACTTGCCTGAAGATTTCAGTCAACATGGGAGCTGTCACATTCACATCTGCTTTCAACATCTCTGCTGTTATTCCATCTGCCCCTGGTGCTTTGCCGCTTTTCATTGCCTTGATTGCTGCTGTCACTTCTTCCAGGCTTGGCGGGTCTGTGCAGATGTCAAGGTCTGTATCTGCTGGCTGGATGTCTGCAAGCTGAGGGGGGTCTGGCCTGTTCAGAACCAACTCAAAATGTTCCCTCCACCGCTGTAGTTTTTCTGCCTCTCCCTGGACAACATTTCCGTTCATGTCTTTCACTGGTACCTCATTGTTTTTGAACCTGTTGTTTAGCTGTTTATTGATTTTATACAGTATCTTCAGGTCATTTTTTTCGTGTTGCTTCTTCTGCTTCATCTGCCAGTTTCTCTATGTTGTCCCTTTTGTCGGTTTTGATCATCCTTTTTTTCTCTTTGTTTATTTCTGTATATCTTTGTCTGTGTTCATCTCCTGTTGTTCCCCTAGTGCCTGGAACCTGTTCTTAACTTCCACTACAAAGGCCCGTTTGGTGGCTGGGTCCTTTAGTCTGCCGGAGTCCACTCTCTGCTGACATGCCTGTTTTCCTCGCGATAGACGTAGCTTCAGAGAAACTGCGGCTATCACAAGAGTGTGGTCACTGGCAACGTCTGCTCCTCTGTAGGCTCTGACATCTTGAAGTGAGCTCCTCCATCTTCGGTTGATGATTACGTGGTCTATCTGGTTCTTTGTGATCCCGTCTGGTGATGTCCACGTTGCCTTGTGGATGTCTTTGTGTTGGAAAGTGTGCCTCCAATCAGTAGATTGTTTTCTTCACAAAATTCTGCCAGTCTCTCTCCGTTGTCATTGATGGTTCCAATTCAATGCTTGCCCATGATATGCTCCCTGCAGGTATTGTCACTTCCCACCTTGACATTGAGGTCGCCGGTGATGAGCAACATATCATTGGCTCGGACGCTCTCTGTGGCTGCCTGGAGCTGATCATAAAAAGCATCCTTGTCTTCTGCCTCGGAGTCTTCTGTTGGTGCATAGCAAACTAGCACTGTCAGCTTGGTGTACTTTGAATGGAATCTTGCTCTCAGAAGCCTGGGTCCATAAGACTTCCATTCCACCAGTGTCTTTTCAGTTTTCCTATTGAGGAGTAGTGCTACTCCTTCAGAGTGTTGATCGTCTGATCTTCCTGAGAACAGGATAGTATGTCCTGATGCTAGTCTCCTTTTCCCCGTGCCGGTCCATCTGACCTCGCTGACTCCCAGGATGTCCAAGTTGTACTTGTCAAACTCCTTGTCTAGTTGGGGCAAGGTCTGGACGTTCCAGCACCCCACCCTCAACTTCTGCTTTGGCTTAAGTAAATCCACCATCGGGGTGCCAGCTCCCTCTCGGGTTTGACTGTCGTCCGTCATAAGTCCAATTCCCTGGTGTGTTTCATTACCTTCACCATCCGTAATCAGTACTCTAGTTTTGGTTTCTGTAACGGGCATTTTTTTACATGGTGGGGTTGTTAGCCCTACCACAACCTAATTTACCTCTAGGTGAGGTGTCCACCTTAGTCGCCTTTTTTACGACATGCCTGGCTGGACAGCAGGGACCCTATTCTTACAATGCTCGCTAAGCAAGCATACCCCGGGGTCCCACGGGGGCTACTAAGTGCCCACTCACTTAAAATCTTGATCTTATTTCCAGATCTTTTCTAGTCCTCTGTTGTTTCTTTTGTTTTGTTTTCTCTCTCTCTCTCACACACACAAACCAAAAATAATGGTACATCATCACAAGGGAATATATGATTTGTCATGTTCATCTAATGAGTGGCACAACTTTTACAATTGTTCTTAAATCTCAACAGAGTATACAGTTAACAAAGGTAATATTTCCTGAACAAATTATGTGACATTTTTTAATTTTCATTTGAAATCTTGTTTGATAAGAAAAGATTTTTACAATTTTCTATTTCTAATCATTATTTTTTTACACTTAATAATTATAATGAACATTTATGTAGCACTTTCCTCCAACAATTTCCTCAAAGGGCTTTCCAGAAATTATATATAGAAATAAATGAAATCACCAACAACCATTCACCCATATTCACATAGAACAGACATGTTCACTTCTATAACAAAAAAATATGTGCTCATACATGAAGTAAACATACACAGGTTAGGCAAGCTCATGGTCAGGACAGGGTCACAGTAAAGTTGCTGTTCTGAAAAGATCCTCTTAAGTTTAGACTTTAAGGTCATAAAAGAATCAGAGTGATGAAAGAAGACTGATGGGTAATCTGTTCCAAGTTGATAGGGCTTAGTAGGAGAAAGATTTAATTTTTAATCTGAAGAAAGTATATCTGTGTTGTGTGTTCAGCAATAATGTACATGGCAGGAAGGTCCCAGGTCTGTTAGTTCCCCGTTTACTATGGGCAAGTAACTCTTACACATGCTTCTCATGGGAACATCCTATTGAGAGGCCCTTAATTTTTGAAATTCCAAAATATTCTCTGTTGAAGTACACAAAAGTGGAAAGACACCATTTTTTTCACTAAATCTTGTGTTTTGTGAAAAGTTATGAGAATTATTTGATCTTTGTCAGCCGACATAAATTAATATATTATTTTTCACAGAAGTACTGACAATGTGTTTACAAGTCTGGAAGAAAACCAGGTTTCTCTGACAACAATGAAGGCATCTCGATTTGTCAAACCCTTTGCCTCGGATGTAGATTACTGGGAAAAAATACTGTCTCAAATCCTTGAGGTGACAGAGATGCTGCTGACTGTGCAAAGACTGTGGATGTATATGGAGGTAAATTATTTCTAAAAGATCTGCTTTGCTCCACTGCTCAGTCATTTATTAAGGGATTTGTTACATTAATCTACTCAGTTACTCAAATGACGAGACTGTATATTGAGTTATCGATAGGTGTGGAGTGGTTACAAGAAAAAAAGCAGTTAGGAAAATCTGTAGTTTATTTCTTGACATTATTAGACATCTATACATAGTAGAGGTAGGCTTTGGCTCCAAAAGCGCTGTTTGGCAAGCAGGCCTGTTTTGACCCTGTGTGAACTAATGGTGCAATGCTAGGGAAGAATGGTGCTGCATCCATCTTTCTGCTAAGTGTATGCCTCAGCAGTGCTAACAATGCTGATGGGAGAGTGCTTGCCACTCATGGCATGATCAGCAACCCAGCAGGTAGAAAAGTGCAGCAGGTGTTGTCCAACGCTCAAAGTGCAGCATAGCCTAAGACAGTGCAGATGAGGAACAGGCATCACCAGGGTTAACCAGCACCCGTTAAAAAAAGGCAAACCAATGAACAGGCACTTTCCAGCTAGTGGGCCAAGCCAGTTTTGCTTACTGCAGCAGTATCATTGCGTGCAGTAGATTGCATGCAGTCTTAGTCTTAGAGACTGTGAAAGCTCACTAAGAAAGTGTGCTTTGCTGTGACATAAGTAGCACCAGGCGACATGCAGGCAGTTGCCACAATGAAGGTTTGATGTGCTCGAGTCCATTTCCACAAATTGTGCATGAACATGTGCCATGTGGTGGGCTGCATTTTATTACACATATGCCTTAGCTTTTTGAAAGGAGTCAGTGATTTTTCTCACTAATCTGAAATTGTCCCAATAAAAATTTGTGAACTTGTTTGCCTATGCCATGGTAGGTTGCATTTTCAGACTATTGCTGGAAAGACAGTATGTTAATGCTGGATGTCTTGCATTCTCCATGCCCCACCCCTTACCCCCCATCCTCCTCAGTACATATGACTTTGTAGATTGGAAAAATATTGCAATAAAATAATTTTAGAATAAATATAATCTTATATTCTGCACTTTTGTTGGACCGATTTGTGTACTTTGTTACAGTGTTGCACTGCATTTTAAAATACTTCTCCTGTCTTGATATCTTAGAATATTTTTCTGGGTGAGGACATTAGAAAGCAACTGCCAGTAGAGACTGCTGAGTTTGACGGCATTAACCAACAATGGAAAAAGATAACCCAAAAAGTCAAATCTGTTAAAATTGTCAAGAAGTTCTGTGAAGAGACAGGTATGTATCTTCACTTTCTGTACAAGACAACCTGACTATAAGGAGCTTAGGTACTATAACGCTCTTTAATCAAATTACTGCCCTTGATCACTGGGAGCTAAAGGCCATGGCTGCATTGCATAGGCGGTTTTAATTTGAGTTAAGACTTTGGTTAAGCTAAGAAAATTGTCTAAGCCCAAGATGGTAAAAAAAGCACATGCATGGGCCATCTGAATTCCTAAAGCAAGAAATTTCTTAAAATTTAAGACATCTTTCACCCCCTGGCCTAATGCCTTGCTTAACCAAGATGAGCTGCTTACGCATGCGCACATGGCAGTTACCTAAGTAACAATGGCCCATGAATGTGTTGTTTACCAATTTAATAATAATAATAATGGTGTGAGACAGGGTCTCTGCATATTACAAACACAAAAACACAAGACAGACACAATTCCTATGGCTCTGTAAAGTTCGTGGGAATGCCAGGTCGTTTTTCTGCCAGATGGCATTCATAGATCAAGATGTCAATGAAATAGATCTACAGATTTGCCCTGCGTCTGCAGTTGAGAAGAGAAAGGATCTTAAGGGATCAATCAAATCCATTTAAAATATGTGACAACATAGATTTGTTTGATCATTTTCGTTTCTGTTGAGCTATTATAAGTAATAACTGACCTTTTTCGTTTCAGCCATCATGCGAGCATGAATTTTGCAGTTTTAAGAGAATGTGGTTGGCAAGGCAACAACGCTATAGTGCAGTTTTCATTGCCAAGGGAAGCCTTAGGCGATCCCTGGAAAAATTTATTTATATCACTGACCTCAGCCTTTGTGCAGACTTAACCTATTTCTCAGATAGGTAGGCGGGTAGGCACACTCATGCAACAGGAATTTAGATTGTGACATAACCAAGACTAAAAATGAGCTAAGAATGTCATCTTAAGACAAAAACTTAAAACCACCTATACAACGCAGTCCCTATACCAGTTTAAAAGCCTTTGCAAAAAAAAAAGGCTCAGCAGTCTTTTTGCAATCATCACGCTCTTTAGCCTACCTTCTTGACTGATACACTTGTCACCTGTTTGCCTTACGGCAAGAATACCATTGAGGATTTTTGTTCAAGTTGTTGCCAAGCCAAATCCTCAGCTAATTTGTCATTCACTATGCATTCTGTGCTGCTCAAGATAACCTGTTTGTGGCAACATGGCTTTGACTTTAGTGCTGGATGGTCAGAGGCTTGATGTGCTTGGGTTTGAAAGGACAAGCTGCTGTGCTCATGCTTGTAGAGGTCAGCTTTTGAAAAGCCAGTTTTTCTGTTTCTTTTGAGCATTCCCAGTTCTCAGCTGACTGTTCATAGAGTTTACAGCTTCATGCGGTTTTCCTCTTTGGGAACAAGCCACATTTCCCATTTGATTTGCCATCTCCCTCTGCTTTTGTGAGTTGTCCACACCTCTACCTACTATGCAGTTGCCTTGCTCCAGCAACTTCCTCTAGTGGATGTGCATATGCAACACATGCAGAGACTTTGGACTCTGATGATAATGAGGAAATTTCCTTGCCAATGGACTACTGATCTGTTGTGACTGTATATAAAAGATCTTAATCCCCGCTCCACCCTGTTGTTTGGTCATTCTGGAGGAACAAAACATACACGTCAAACTCTCCTAGTCTAGACCAGTGTCTGGTTTTCTTTTCCCCACATGAACTGAGTTCTTACCTACGTGCACTTAGAGACCTTTGAACCCTTTACCCATGCTTCATTTCAGCAAGTGACAGAGAAATCCATCTTCTGACTGGCCTTAGCCAGGGCAAAAAAGGATGTAAAAATTACGCCTCTTGTCAGTGGATTCTAACAAGCTGCAATTCTGAGATGACAGATCTGTGTGTCTGGTCACTGACTCATCTTTTCTGGTAAAAAAAATGTCAGCCATCTTTTGTGAGCCTTCAGCCAATAGTGGTCTGGCCGCTAGTTGAAGGTACAAGTGCTTGAAGATAAGCGGTGGCTCTAGCTTTCCCTTCCATTGGAATGTGGCTCTGGCTGATATTATGAATGACTGACCATTTTTCCTCTGTGATCGGTGTCCCCACCATTCTGCTGTTCTGCACCTGGTTAGCCCCATCTCAGCTGCACAACATGGCATGACCTACAATTGCTGCATGTTGGCTGGTCAGTGGATGTAGTTTTGGCTGATCCTGCCTTCTGATAGTTATTCTCCGAAGATAATGCAATGTAAATGCGCTCTCAGCCTTCAGTGTCTATCTAGATGGGCGAAAAGACTGCTGAGCTCATTTTTTGCAGAGCCTTTTATAGTGGAATAATTAATAATCACATTATATAGTACCATTCTTCAGCGTCAGCAAGACTCAAAGTGCTTTAAATAGAGTGCACTTCTATAGTGCACTTCCCCGTGGAGAAGATAAGCTCAGTTAATATAGATGAATTTGTGTACAGTGGGGGCCCTAGTATCCAGGGTCTTGAACTCCCAGTAACCAGGGTCAGAATTTCTTTAAAGAGCAATTGTAGATCCTGACCTAATAGTTGGGTCACCTGGTAAGTACTGAAGAAAGAAAATATGCAAGGAAAATTTCATTTCTTTAAACATTTTCCAATATATCTCTCTGACCAGATTTTTTCCATTTGTCTTCCAAGAATGTTCTCCTGTTGTGACTGGGAATCGAAGGCAGTTTTTATATGTGAATTCATACTTTAAAATGTTAAAAGCAGGTACATTTTTAACCGTTTGAGTGAAACTTTTTTGTGGTATTTTTCTTTCATTGCAGAATGAACTTTATATAGTATCTCATCTTCATAATTACATTACTCTGTTGACATTTTTCTTTTTTATTCCCAGGCATGATGGCTGAGCTGCAGGAAATGAATATGAGTTTGGAGAAAATTCAAAAAGCTCTGGACATGTTTTTGGAAACAAAACGCATGATTTTCCCTCGCTTTTATTTCATCTCCAATGATGATCTTCTGGAAATACTTGGAAACACCAAAAATCCAGAGAACATTCAGCCACACATGAAGAAGCTGTTTGATAACATAAAATCCCTGAAAATGACTTGCGTAAGTGCTTTATAAACAGATTGGTTTTAAGTGAATAAAGTAGACGTCTTTTTCAAGTACTTACTTTCACATTTTCCACCTTTTGTGTCCTAAGCTTAAAATTTCTTCTTCAACTTTACTTACTTTAGTTGATGACATGATTGTATAGTCAAGTTACTCTATGATGATGATGATGTTCATTTGTAATGCGCAGGTATCCATTCGGAAGAATGCTCATTGCGCAGCAAAAACAAAATAAAAAATAAGAAAAAAATAAAGTAAATAAATAGATAAACACCAGGAAAGTAAAAATAAAGACAGAAGTGTTGCTTGGTTATTTAGGTTTAAGTCTGTCTTAAATAGACAGATGGGTCTTCAGTCTTTTTCAAAATGTGGTTGGTGAGGTGATGGTGGACAATGACGATACTTTACTAGCAAATAAAACATCAACGATCATGATTCTCTCTTTGCACGATGGGCCACAATTGTGGCCCTACCGGCAGAGCACAATGAGCAACGATACACTTACTATCGTGGCACGTGGTCCACGATTGTGGCTCTGCAGTTTCGCTATCGTCTTCAAAATCATAAATTTTAAGCCCATGTTTTTGAACATAGATATATTTTTATCCCTGGCTAAGAGGGTTAAAGGGCTATATCATGTAAATGACAGGGTGTTATTTTTCTCAGATTTTGAGACTTAATATCTTGTGATAAACTAAGCCCATTGATTTGGAAAAAGGTTTTATTTAGATAAGTCTCGAAATATTGTAAAAATCTGTAGGTAATAGTTGTCATTTTATTGTCTCTGTTGCACAGGAAAAAGACAAATGGAAAGTAGTGGGAATGACATCCTCAGAAGGAGAACATGTTCCTTTTGAAAAGTTTATGTTTATAGATGGCCCAGTTGAGGTATGATCAAACTTAATTCTAATGTATATAAAATCTTGTCAGCTAAGAATGTTCATGAGTTATCACTCCTTTCATGAATTTAAAATATGAGCTTAAAATCCTTTATGTGAACATGAAATTCACCTAGTTTTCAGTAAATCATAAAATTAAACTTTAAATAAAAAGGAGGACAAATGAATAAAAGTTTAAAATTTATATTAATTGTTTCTTGTCATATTTCACAAAACAGCACATGCTTAGTTATTGATTTCTTGATAATGGGATATAATTGTTGGGAAAGTTGCAATCACTATATGTTCAGTTGGCACTAAATTATGTTGTCTTCAAATAAATATGTCTACAAAACTACAATAAAGACAAAAATAGTTCACACGCTATTTTAAGTAGAACTAAAATTCTTAAACTTTCCTGACATATCCTTTGTGTTCATGAGCTATATATGCACTCAATTTTTTGGTGGGTGGTTTGAGTTGGTAATGTGTCGTAGATTTCTTTTCAGGTTTTCTTTTCTAGATCATCTGTTTAGCCTTTTGATGTCCAGTGGTTAGGGTCACCATATAGAGATACAATGATTGGCCTTGACAGAAAGCTATGCTAGTGTGTGTGGACTTTGGTGTTGTAATGGCTGCCCCTGTGTTGTGGAAGCAACAAAGCAGGCATACATGTAAACAAATAAAACAGGAAAAAAAGCAAGAATATGCTCTATAAAGCCATGATTACAACACAAGTCGTGGTCCTAGACTAAAAAAATCCAAGGGGACCATCCTGTTGATAGATTCACTCACTGCACCACCAGTCTTCCCCTTGAAGCGTGAATATGTTAAAGCAATGAAGAGAAATCAAGGGGAAACATTTTGTCTCCATAGTTAGGAGAAGCCAGATCCTGTGGATTTTGGTTTATTCCTGGGGCCATACATAAAGCAGTATTGCAGGGCCTCGACACCACTTTGTAACTACAGAAAAAAAGATTGATTTCCCCAATTGCCTTAGAAGAAATATTTTCCGAAGTCTCTTGCATTTAATCTGAGTGAAAGAGGGTGTGAATGAAATGGAGAGCTGCAATCATAATGTTCAGTTAAAGATATAAAGACATAAATTTCATAAAAAATGTAATGGGTGTCACTTGGAAGTGGTTGAGTTTTAGGTGGAATATTTCTTATGCTCTCGGAGTCATCAACAAGTTCCAAAATTTTATTTGAAGAAAAAAAAGAGCGAAATGGCAGCTCAGGAAAATACCACAAAATAGATGTGGCATATACTGGTACACACATCGGTGCAAACTGGAATGAGTATGAAAACCTATGAGGAAATGTTTACTGTGAAATCAAAACAAATGAAAACTATTAAGTGCACTGAAATAGTGTATTCTAACTGCTTCCCTTCCTGCCTCACAGGAAATTTTAGGCGAGAGCAGAAGAGACATGCACCCATCAGGCAAAATAAAATCTCTTGATAATATCCCAATAATTCAAGAAATAAAAATATGTTAATACCCCAGAAATTTTGTGGGTATTACAAAAAAAATCTTTATACAATTCACAGTGAAATGCACAAAATAGTTTAGTTTTAATCTCAAGCAGGGTGGTAGGCCAATTAAAATTCTACTACTTACAAATCTAACAGAAAACCCTGTTACATGCTTATTAAAGACAGGAATTTTGTACCAGAATAATCCCTAAACACCTTTTGTTTTTTAAAGGCTACCCTCATTGCTAAAATTTCATGAATCATTCACATGACATTATTAGAACTTAGTGCAAACAGATTAGAATGATTTAACATTCAGTGGCCATAAAAGTCATCGTGGCACTTTGTTAATGTGTAAGCAGGACTGAGTCCAGCTTTAAAGAGGCTGTTTTTTGGTGAGATCTTAGGAAAGTTCTCGGTGACTATTATGCAGAAGCATTTTCTTATGTGTAAGAATATTTTGGCTATCAGCATGAACAGAAGGTGAAAACATTGCTTGTACAGACCTGGCTGTGTGAGATAGAGCAGTCCATGAGATGGACTCTGAAAGAAGTCCTAAAGAATACTCGGCAAGCTCTAAAGAAGATGCTTTCTAAAAGGGATAAATGGATCAAAGACTGGCCTGGCCAGGTGAGTAATGTTTCAAACATTGAACTCTCCATCTCCCTCTTTGATACTTATAATTTTTCATGTGTGTGTGTACATGCATGCACATGTGCATGATGTAGATATTTATTTCTGCCTTTGCATGCATGTTTGTATGGTAAAACTTCTTCATTAAGACCTGTTTTGGGACCCCCTTTTGCACAAAACCTAAAAAAATTTAATGGATGTGTTTCACTATATAAATGTCATATCTAATATGATTACCTAGCATGACTTACAACCAATAGTTTGTGGTCTATTCTGAACTTTTTTTTTTAACAAAAGTTGCTATATCGATCACCCACCTGTGTCAAATTAACCCTGCCATAGGCATATTGTCACACCATCAAAAGTTGAATTGTTGCAGGCCCAAGTGAGGAATCGATCACGAATAACACAAATACCCATTAGTGTCAAATATTACCAAAAGAACCATGTTTTGTTCAAACAACTTCAGCCACCATCATTCAGAGAACAAATCTCACAATGGCACATAAAAGCAATTTTCTCTTTGATCTATTTTTTATTATGATTATTATTATTAAAGCAGATTTCTATAGCGCAATTTTCAACTCCAGAGTCGACTCAATGCGCTGTACAGTGTATGGGGTTAGTTTTAAAATCACTGAAAAATAGCAGAATTCTTGTAGTAAGATCATCAGATTAGTTCTACAATCACTGAGAAATATCCAGATTCTGTTCAAGAATTCTGTTCTGTTTATCAGACTCATGGTGGATTGGTAGATTTTTAGCAAGTCTTAAAAGGGAGGTTTTACTGTTTATTTTTGCATCAGAATCAGTTTGAGCATATGCTGCAAGCTGTGATCATATATTTCAGGGTTTGCTAAATATGACTTCTTATTTCTGCCAGCTGTGCATCACTTCTAGTCAGATCCAGTGGACATGGGATGTGACTCGAGCCCTTATACAGGTCAAAGAAACAGGGGAAAGACATCCACTAAAGAGGCAAAAGAAGAAGCAGGTGATATTTTTGTCTCATGATAGTCTAGAAAAAAATTATTGCTGCTCTTAGACATTGCTGTAAATTGTACTTAGCAAACATCCGTTCACCATATGCATACCTCAGCTTTCTGTCAACTGTCTGTCATCTTCCACGAAGCAAAATTTAGCATGGATGCTGTTTTACATCAGTCATTAAAAATTTTATAGAGTGATGTCTTTTGAAGAGAGGACATTTCAAAAAAGGACAGGACTTTCAAAATTAGGAAACTACCACAGAACAAGTAAAAAAAGTATGGTGAACATGAGCTGGGGCATGAAATATATGTTTTCCTTATTATTTACAGAGGTAATTCGATCTAGGCTGCGGCCTTGCGGGATTCCCGCAAAATTTCGCTGAGGGGCGCATATAGTCTGAAAGTCAGCGACCACGCGCCCGCAAAAATCCCGTGGCTGGCGCACTTTTGAACTTCAAAAATAACTGTTCTCAGTCTTCGCGCTGCTTTGAAACCGACCCACTAGAATCGATGCTAGTGACTGGACAGTTTTCAAACTTACGAGTTGTTATCCATCTGCAACCTTTTGACGCGCCCACAGCGAAAACATTTGGGACGGGAGAGATCAAAGGGTATCGGATTTTAAGCAAACGAGTTGAAAGCGAAGTGAACGCAACTGTCAACTCTGTTTGACTTTTCGTTCGCGACAAGAACACCATGCAGAAGATGCCCCGTAAAGTAGAAATCGACAAGGACAGAAAGAAACAGAAACTCGTCGATCAGAGTCAGAGTGTGCCGCACACATTGTTGGAACTGAAAATGTAGACAACGAAATAGTCAGAGACTTCACGTAAAAAAACACGCATCCAGAGAAACTTTCAGTGTGAATGGCTGAAGAAAAGGCCTTGGCTAATGAACAAGTAGGAAGGCATGAGATGTAAAGTGTGCATACAACAATAAGAATAACGCGTTTACAACCCCGGGTGTGTTAAGTACCAAACGAGGACGCTGCAGAGACATTAATTCAGACTTCCGACCACAGGCACTCTTTGGAGGCTGAAATTCTTCAGAAAGATTTCAATTTTCAAACTATTTTCAATTCTAATTTATTTCTGACCTCATGACCTTTTCGGAACTTATGCCGGCGGTATTATATAACACTTAAAAATAACGTGTTGCGAACTTGATACAACATCACAGGACATAGAAGCTGTCAGGGTTGCTTTTGTGACAATCTGTGCAAGAACATTAATGACATGCAGGTTCCCAAAAGATGCAGGTGATGTTGCCTCTGGATTTTTGAGTTCTTTCCATGCGCCCCATCTTTTTCCTGTCTACAGAAGACAGAACACCCTATGGAGACAAAGAATTAAATATCTTAACAGATTTCTTTGGAAAACCAGCACAAGTGGGCAGCAAATTCAGTAAAATCTTGCTTGACAAAGCAGCGCATGTTTAGAGGAATGGATTGTGGTCAAAGAAACTGTAATGCAGAATGCATATCGGAGAGATTCCACAAGCTGTTTAAACTGTTATTTGATTTTTACAGGGATACATTTCCCAATTTGCTGGTTCTTGGAAAGTTGTGCCTCCTTATGCTATACCACACCACAAGCTGTAAGAGGGGGCTTCGGCCATCAGAACCTAATAAAGTCCTCTCGTAGAAGTTGCCTTGAGGAGAAACATTTAAAACCCTGCACTAATGAGACATGAAAAGTGTCTAAACATTAGCTCATAGCCCAATGAAATGGACACAAAGACTAATTGTTTTGCAAATTTAGGATGGTATGATAAACTAATGATGATGAAAGATAATTTATGGATATAGAAGAAAAAGATATCTATGTGATTAATCTTCAATTTCTTGTGATTAATAAAGTATTTTGTTGTATACCAAATATTTATCGGAAAAAGCAGTGACAATGTGTTTGTTTCGAGGGACCCCATGTTTCATTTGAAGGGCCCCTTTTTTTCCATTGAGAGGGCCCCAGGGCCCCTCTTTTTGAAATCCTAGAATTACCTCTGATTTATCTGAAGATAACACCAGCAGTAGAGCGTATATAAGACCTAAAGTAGATGTTTGTCTTGCTCATTGTAGTTTGTTGCGTCAGATGATACACAGATGAGAGTTTATTTGTCCCATCCAAAAATGGTCTTATTTAACATGTCACTTCCCTGTGAGCCCAGCTTCTCATGTCTTTAACTCTTTGTACCCACCTATATGGTAGCAAGTCCTTTTCATTTAGAACAGCATATAATATGTCAAGTTTGGGTCTTGCATGGACTGGTCTGTTTCTCCTTGGGCTCAGCTTCTGGTGTCAGGCGGAACACCCTGACCCATTTATTTCAATTCTACTTTACTTTTTCTCTCTTACTGGCACTTTCATATGTATTCTTTCCTTGAAAACTCTCCTCCTCTGTTAAATATATTTCCTATCTTCTTTCTCTACCCATCTTTTTCCTGTCTTCCTTTTCCCATAATGCCTTCTTTTCCCTTGTTCTCTTCTATGCAGCCTCCTTTAGGTACCTCCTTTAGGTACCCTTCACTGCCTGTTTCTGTTCGGGTAGGCAATGCCGATGTTCCTTTTGTAACATCGGCACGTAATTTAGGTTACAGAATGTCTGCTGACATGTCTCTTGATAAACATGTCTCTCACATTTGTCGATCTGCATACTATGAGCTCCGGAAGATCAGCTCCATTCGCCATACTATGTCCGTCTCAATCACCAAAATTCTTATCTGCTCGTTTATTCTGTCTAAATTAGACTACTGCAACTCTCTTCTTGCTGGCTGTCCTCAATACCTCCTTGATAAGCTTCAGAAGGTCCAGAACTCAGCTGCTCGTCTCGTTTTTCGGACTCGCAAACATGATCATGTCTCACCACTTCTTCGCTCTCTTCATTGGTTACCAGTTAAAGCTAGAATAGACTACAAGCTCTCAACTCTCTGCTATGGTTTCTTCGAAGGTCACTCCCCCAGCTACTTTAATGAAATCTTGTCTGTAAAAACTCCTGCCCGAAACCTTCGCTCCTCATCAGACTCCCGCATTTTATCCCTCCCTCTCACAAAGACAGTCACATATATATATGGACAGCGGATGTTCTCCCTTTGTGCTGCTCAGCAGTGGAACTCTCTACCACATCACATTCGCCACTCAGCCTCTAAGGCCGCATTCAAACGCTCTCTTAAAACATATCTTTTTACAAAATACTATTCCTGACTTGTACCTTATCTTTATGTTGTCCAGTGTACCTATGTGTACCTCACTGTCTATTGGTTGTTATGTTTCGTTCTATCAAATTGTACTGCGCAGAGAGTGCGATCTATCTTATTCGTGATTCTGCGCATTATAAGTTCGCATTATTATTATTATTATTACTATGTTTGCCCATCACACCAACACACTTCTTAGGTCTGGACTTCTAGATGGGATTTAAAAAAAAAACTTTTCTTTTTTTTTATTTTGCATAAATTTAAGCAACAAACATCAAATGTACTAATAGTGATGCTATTGTGCCATTCAAGACATAAAATGAATTAATGGGAGCCCCTGTTTCTGAAAAGATACTGGTTTAGATAGAAGCACATATTGTACCACAGTAAGAAGAATTTACATTAATATGTAAAATTTTGCTAAAAGGATAATGAAGTCCAAAGCTTCATCAACATTCCTAGTTCTGCTAATACCAAAAATAACACTCAGAAAACTTAAATTCACCTAAATGATTATTATTCAACATATTCCATAGTTTTACCCCAAAGTCCTTAATTACTACATTAATAGTTTTAATTAATCATTAGTTTTATTCTCTTGTTTACAAAAGCTACAAAAAAAGGAGCTGTGTTCAAGAGAAACTTGTTTGTAGGTAGGATTCGATGTAAGATTCTCACTTGAAACCATCTCAGTTGAGGGGTCTATTGTAGTAAGAAAGGGCTTATAAAATATATTAGCCCAGTTACATTCACTAATTTCTGCCTTCAATTTTCAGTGCAGATGGAACCACTATGTTATCTTGAAGAATTTTCTAAACCTCTTTGCTCCCTGATTATAGCCTGATTAAATCCCATCCCCTATTGATAGTTTCACTCAGGGAAGTTAAAGGGCAGCTACATTTACTTTGCTATTGTTGTAAGAACTGCATCATGCCCATGTAAGTTAGAAAGCCTTGTTATTGGGTTCCTCTTTGTGTTTTCTGTGTTTGTTTTTATTCCTCATCAGTACTATTGTTGCTTCTTTTGAAGTTGTTTGTTTTCCTGTTCCTTGTATGTTGCCCATGTCTTGTTATTGTTTTTTTAGCACTAAACATGCTTCTTAGGAGTGTGAGTATGCGCTTTACAAAAAAAATGTTTGCATTTATTATTATTAAGGCAGGATATTTAGTACAGAATTCATCAAGAGACATAAATGCACCATCAATGTTAATAGCCTGTTCTTATCATCTTTGAATTGATGATGATGATGTCCATTTGTAATGCGCAGGTATCCATTCAGAAGAATGCTCATTGCGCAGCAAAAAACAAAGAAAAATTAAAAAAAATAAAAAAATAAATAGATAAAACAACAGGAAAGTAAAAAATAGAGACAGAAGTGTTTCTTGGTTGTTTAAGTCTGTCTTCAATAAACAGATGGGTCTTCAGTCTTTTTCGAAACGTGGTTGCTGAGGTGATGGTGGACAATGACGATGGCAGAGCATTCCACAGCTTAGGTGCTGCATTTTTGAAGGCCCTGGCTCCAGTGCACTTCTTGTTTGTGTCTTCACTGCAGGGAGACAATAGCGTGACTGGGAGCCAGAGCGCAGGCCACGTGATGGCTGGTAAGGAGGAACTACCTCTTGCAAATATTCAGGACAGTTTTAAACATGCAGGACTGAGCAATCGAAAGCACTTTGTGGTCAATGCGCTTGTTCACTTGGAGCCAGTGAAGGCTCTTTTGGATAGGGGTGATGTGCTCAGTGGACGACTTTGCACGAGTGACAATCCTGGCGGCAGTGTTTTGAACTTTTTGGAGTCGATCCAACTGCGTAGCAGGTATACCCCACAATGCACTATTGCAGTAGTCCAATCTCGATATGATGATAGCCACAGCAGGTGAGTTGGCAGCGGCCTGAGTCAGCATGGGCCGTAATCTGCCTAAGGTCCTCAAAAAGTAGTAGGATTTTGCCACAACAGAGCTAACATGGTTGCACATGGAGAGCTCTGCATCAATAAAGAGCCCTAGGTCCCGTACACAGCAAAAGCTATGGAGGCATCACCGACCTGCACAGCACTAATGCCGATCTGCTCCCGTTTGGCCCTGGGGCCGCACAGTAACACTTCTGTCTTGTCGTCGTTGAGTTTAAGACGATTCTTGGTCATCCAGGCCTTCACCGCAACACAACAAGATTCAAGTCGTTGAAGCGCAATCCTAGCCACTGCTGGGTCGGGGGGGAAACTGTTGAGTATCTGTGTGTCGTCAGCAAAGAACTGATGCCCCATCTGAAAGCGTTCAATTACCCGTCCAAGCTGTGAAGTGTATACCGAAAATAACAAAGGACCCAGAACGGATCCCTGTGGCACGCCACACACCAGAGGAACTGCCTCAGAGCTTGCAGAGCCGACAATCACTCTCTGAGATCTATCGGCAAGATGGGAGTCAATCCACTGCAGTGCAGCACCCTCGATACCAGCCTTTGACGACAATCTCTGGAGCAGGCGATGGTTGATTGTGTCAAACGCACTGCTCAGGTCGAGTAATACTAAAAGCACTAAGTTGCCAGAGTTGACACTAAAAAAAATGTCATTGGTCACTCGAAGAAGAGCAGTTTCTGTACTGAAGCCAGGACGATACGCTGACTGAAATTTATCTAGCCAGCCATAAGTAATAAAATGGGTCATAAGCTGCTCTGCGACCACCCTCTCAAGTAACTTGGAAATATATGATAAATTTGACACTGGACGATAGTTTTTACAGTCAGAGGGATCCAGGTTTGCCTTCTTCAACAAGGGCTTCACAAACGCCTGTTTAAAACACTGTGGAACACATCCTGCTCTCAAACTGGCATTAGTAATGTCCAAAATGACAGGAAATAAAATGTCCAAAAATTGAAGAATAAATTTAGTTGGTATAGGATCCACAGTACATGAAGTTTTAGTTGATTTCGCTACAAGTTTCCTCAAGTATCTCTCATCAATACGCGTGAAAGAAGTCAGCGGAACACCAGCAAATGGCACAGAATAGTCTTCCTCACATTGTGGCAACTCGCAAGCTGCACTCTCAAGTCCAGCACTAATTTCCTTTATCTTATTAACAAAGAAGGAAGACAGTTGATCAGCAGCTGACGTCATCCACCTCAGGAAGAACTGGACTAGTTCCGTTCTTACCCAGCAGGCTGTTCACAATGTCAAAAGTCTTCCTGGGATTTCCACTAGCTCCTGTACAAATAACGATTTAGCCTTTTTTTTTTTTACAGCACAAACATATTTATTTCTGGCTAACTTATACAGCTGTCTGTCAATCTCAAGTTTGGTCTTCCTCCACTTTTTCTCTGCCAACTGTCTCTGTTTCTTGGCTTCACTCACCCCCTCACAAAACCATGCACAATCTGGTCTGTCTACAACAGTTTTGCTAACTGCAGGTGCATGCTTATCAAGCAGCCCTAATAAAGTCTGATTATATAACTCTGCTAACTCATCAACATCTGTGGGAGGATCTAATAACAACTTTGAATGAAGCGGGTCTTCTCTGGAGGCGTTCAGGTCAATCTTCTTCAAATTTCTACACAAAACAGATGTCTTTTTATGCCTTGGTCGAGAAAGATCAGTCACCAAGGACTGCACAAAATGGTCTGAAATAAAAAAATCCTCTATAACAGCTGACTTGACCAGTGACTCTGATGGCGCCCGAGTGATAACCCAGTCAAGAATGTGTCCAAGTCTATAAGTTGGTTTTTCAATCAGCTGAAAAAGACTATGGCTAGCTAAAGCCTCAATCAACCGCTTCACATCACTATCTTGAGGTCTATCAAAATGAATTCAACCCTTCCTTAATGTGTACAACTTTTCTTTCTTAAGTCACATTACCATTAAAATGAATGTGCTGCCCAAGAAATTCCTTACTATGTGTTGGAATGCACTTGCTAAAAATGTTTTTTTTAATATGTCATAAAGTCTCTCCAGTTTGGATTAAAAAAAATTTCATTATCAATTAGTGGCATATTTCCTTCCATAAATCTCAGTCCTCATTAAATCTATTATTGAGTAATGATTTCATGGCTTGTTACAGGTGAAGATGTTAGCCAAGTTCTCTGAAGCCATTCGAGGCAACCTGAATAAGAATCAGCGCAACAAGATTGTTGCCTTAGTTACAATAGAAGTTCATGCCCGAGACATAGTTGAGAAACTGTACAAGTCAAGCTGCAAAGATGTGAATGCCTTTGACTGGATGAGTCAGCTGCGGCTTTACTGGGACAAGGTATGAATTTTGATGAACAGATGTCACCAGAGTTAATGCTCTTGTTATTTCTTAATCAGGGGTGACAGCCAACAAGTATGCTGCTTCAGCATGATTGGATTGTATTGTTCACTTGCATGTCTAGTGTTACTCAGCAATTTAAGTGCAGTAGAGGCTTAGCTGGTGACACACACATACATAGGCTGGCACGCAGGTGTGGACCAGGAAAGGCACAATGGGTAATCTGTCCGGTGACCCGATTTCCTCCCCCAGGTTATTCCTATCCATTGACCTGTGTTGCCTGGTTTTACTGGCGGCATGACATCACGTCTCTCTTCGGTTTTTACAGGGATAGGGGGCCACCATAGCAACAAGGTAGATTCAAGAATATTCATGGTAGGACGAATAAGGAGAAGTGGAAAGGGACAAGGCAATTCTGAGAGAGAGAGAGTATAGAGGTGGGAGATCACCCCACCAAGTAGTTAGGATTTCTCTTGTGTACACTTCACCTTAGCTGGAATAATTGACTGGCATGAGAGTAAAAGCTCCTGAAACCCATGATAGTGTTGACTTTTGTTCATTATTGTGGTGAGACTGGGCAAGCAACCCCATCTTCCCTGTTACAGAAGCATTGACAAACGGAAAGCACTTTGAATTTTGTTTTTGTTTTGTTACATTTCATTGCACATAAAATGAGTTATTGCACTATGAATCAAGCTCATGACAAAATCCCATTCTATAAATAAAAATAAATAGGAACATAAGCAACAACAGCTTAAGCAAAACCAGTTAATGGCTCTGATCGTACAGTGAATTCACACCATTACACTTTGTCAGAGGGCAACGAATGAGGGTGGTAAGATACTTGTGGTCTGTAGGAATGCTACAGATAAGGACATCAACAAATAGTTCACCAAGCCACATAATTATGCTTATATAGAGATAGGGAGAATGGGATTTTTTTTTTTATTTGTCACTCCCTTTCATTTCTGTAAAAGGAACTGGATGACTGTGTAGTACGTCAGACCAACACCAACTTCCAGTATGGCTATGAATATCTGGGCAACTCAGGTCGTCTAGTCATAACACCACTGACTGACCGCTGCTATATGACATTGACAACAGCACTCCATCTACACAGAGGGGGCAGTCCCAAGGGGCCTGCTGGTACAGGCAAGACAGAAACCACCAAAGACCTGGGCAAAGCCCTGGGAATGTATGTCATCGTGATCAACTGCTCTGATGGACTAGACTACAAGTCCATGGGGCGCATGTTTGCAGGACTTGCACAGGTATTTATGTTAAATATCTGAATTTTCTATTCCAGTCTTAAGTTGTCAGTCTGCCTAATAATGCTGTGTAGTGTACACAGGGGATAGTCTTGTTTTGCAAGTAATATATGTGTGAATTCATTCTGTTTGGAAGAGTTTAAAAAGAAATAATTGTGTTTGCAGACAGGAGCATGGGGATGTTTTGATGAGTTCAACCGCATCAATATTGAGGTCCTGTCTGTGGTGGCCCAGCAGATTCTGCAAATCTTGAGTGCTTTATCAGCAAACCAGGATCATTTTATGTTTGAAGGCCAGGATATGAACCTTGTGTGGTCATGTGGGTTGTTTATCACCATGAATCCGGGTAAATATTGTACTGTTTTTAAGGTGGGGAGTAGAAAATGAGATGGATAATAATTATTTAAAACCTAATCTTAGTCAAACATGAAATTAAAGTTGCAGACACATTAATAAAACATAGGTTTGCCTTTTGTTTCTCGTGTAAGCATTTTATCTGGAACTCAGTATCTGCCTAGGTGCCTTCTGCATCACTCTACTATAAGGCTTGTACATGGACTCTGGTGAACCTACCTTTTCTCTTGCCATCTGAAACTCATGCTTTCCTATGTCTGTTGCTTAAAAGCTCAACCTGAAAACCCTTCTTACCATGCCATTTTTTGTCCTGTATTGGCTGCTTTGTAATTTCACAGTTCTCTAGAGTATTGACTTTTTAATCATTTCCAACTCATCGTTTGCTATCCAAGGTCATCTTTCCTTTCAGTTTGACCATGCTCTCATGGTCCATTTTTGTGCTATTCATGCCACTCTTCTCTGCAACAAAGAAATTATCTTCGTTTGGATTTTTGGCAATGTTGAAGCAGACCAGGTGACTAAGGCAGCATGCCAACTTACTAGTCAACTATGATCTGGTGACTGCTGACTGTAAGCCTGCCATCATGGCCTACATTCAGCCATGCCAACTTTGAGTCAGACAGACCTATGCCAGGCATTCTTAACTTTTAGTGGGTTAATCCCCTCCAAGGTGGCATCTTTTACAGTTGAGCACCTTACATCCTCTGCACTTCAGCATGTCTGACACCAGTTTTATTTTGCTAACTCTTTGTATGCCTTGTTTTAACATACTTCATTGGTAATTTTTATCTCATTTATAAAAGCTATAAATTTGTGAAGTATATTTTAAATTAACTTGGAATGGAGGGGTTATGGTATGAGTGAGCAAACTTTCTCCCACTGAACTGACTTAACTAAATGCCACAGCTGCATTCCTCTACAACAAATTTCAGCATTACCTTGTTAATAGCGATAAAAGTGCCACAGCTGTCACTTCCTCATTCTGTTGTGTTGCTCATCAGATTTCCAGCACATCTGTCCTTCAATCTCATCTCAGTTGTGCCCTTATATACCCCTCGAAGGGCTAAACATTTTTACAATGTTCCTGTAGGCCTACACCAGTTAAGCACAGAAAGCCCTAACCAGTCACTGCAGGTCACACTTCTGTCAGTTTGTAATGTTTGCCTGATCTCTGTGCTTTTATATTTATCTGGTGTGACAGTTTAACATTTTTACTTTGATATGGCCTTTGGTGCTGACACAGTGTTAAAACAACATGATACGACCAAGGACTGATCTATGACAACATCATTCACTGAAGCATCAGAGTTAAAAGTGGGGATCGACAGATCAGCCTAATCACAATTTAGGCTGGTATTCCCTAAATTTAGGCTTCAAATGCTAGTCCTTCTTATCTTGCCTCCTTCCGCTCTTGCTACTTTTCTACCCATCTTTCTCTGCAGAATCACTGTATTCTCTGTGCCTGTTACTTGGTGCCTTTTGTGCTTTCTATCTTTGTTTCCTGTTTGTCCTCAATACTGTTGTTTATTCTTCAGTCCCTCGTGTTCTATCCATTTAATCCATGTCTCTTCCCTGTATTAAGCGCTAAGAGCATGCTCTCTATGAGTGTGAATATGCGCCATAAAAATCTTCATTTATTATTATTATTAAATATTGTCAGTAGATTGTTTTAAATTTAGTAGTTCAAAGTTCAATGTTTGTTGAAGTTTTTCATTCTGGTGGGATCACTTAACCCTCTTGGTTCGAGATAAAAATGAACATTACAATGACTGGCTTATAAATGAAGACTGCGAAGATGACAGTGGTGAAGTTTGTTTTATTATTATTTCTGCTCTGAGATAAACATTAGAACAAGAAACCTACACATTTTTGGAAAAGAGAAAAGTTGAACTTTGCAATAAAAAGTAATGAAAATCGCCTTGCCCGTGCTACCCGGCAAAGCCACAATTGTGGCCTTTCAAACCAAGAGAGTTAAAGCACTTATTTTCAAACTCCCAGGTTATGCTGGCCGTACTGAGCTACCGGACAATTTAAAGTCCATGTTCCGTCCCATTGCTATGGTTGTTCCAGACTGCAATCTAATTTGTGAAATTCTGCTTTTTGCTGAGGGTTTTAACAACACCAAGGTATGTAAGCTGAAGCATACAATTATCATACTCCTAAGAAACGAAGGGTTTTTACTGATACCATATTAAGAATTTGTGTTGGTGTTTTTCTTTTTGCCGCACACATGGTTGTGTGCATGAAAATGAGAAAGAGAGAGAGAGGTGGGGGGAGGCAGCGAGGTTGAAAGAGGAAAGAATAAAAGACAAAGGAAGATAGAGCTATGAAGTGCTGATAGCATGATAACATTTGAGTAGGAAAGGGGTTTTCCCCCACCATTTTTTGAGCATTCAAAATAAAGTCTCTGTGCAGGTTCTGGCAAAGAAAGTGTTCACTCTGTATTCCCTGGCTGTGCAGCAGTTATCTAGACAAAATCATTATGATTTTGCTTTGCGAGCTATTGTATCAGTCCTTCGCTATTCTGGCAAAAAGAAGAGAGCAAACCCAAACATGTCTGACGAGGAGGTATGCAGACATATCCTTGACTGTCTAAACATAAAACATCTCTTTTAGGAATGTACATCACAGTTGCATTTTAGTTGTTCTTCATGTCAAAGTTGTTAAGTGTATTCTTTCAGAATCTGTGGTCAGTGTGACTGTCTAGGTGTACCAAGAATGGCAAGATTTGGGTAGGATCATAGATTAAAAAAAAAAGATGTTTTAATATATTTTTTGCGAATTTATAGGAAAAATTAAGGTGGAATTTCAGTATTCCCCACACTCTCATCCTCCAAAAGCATACGGTCAGCCTATCTTTTCCTAGGTTGTGGATAAACTGAATATAGTCATTGTTGTGTAGGGCCTTGGTAGGCGTTGTTTTCAATTTTTGTACACAAGCAGATCGTGTCTTTTCCAGCTAATTGTCTTGTCAATGAAGGACATGAATGTGCCCAAACTAACCTCTGCTGACCTCCCTCTCTTCAGTGGCATCATGTCAGACCTCTTTCCTGGTGTGGAGGTTGCTGCCGTTGACTACACTGTGGTAAAGATGGCCTGCTTACTCCTCTACATAATGGCCACAAATGCTTTCACTTGCATTCCACTTTATTCATTCAGTCATGTTTTTTGTATGGGTTCATATTTTAGGCTGTTCTTTACAGTAACAGACAGATATGCTGTGGGCAATATGCTGCGCCACAGACACGCTTCCAACAGCCTCCAGAGAATCAGAGTGACTTACTAGAATTTAAAAAGGTGAGAACCCACCCCAAATTCCAAGATGGGAATAAAAAACGACCAACTGGTCATGCATGGGATAAATTTGCCAGAAGGTCAGACAAATCTTTATTTGCTCCCACATCCCATAGACCCAAATGCTGAAAGGTATGAGGAAAGCATGGCTCTATAACTCATGATGATAATTGGTGCCAACGCCTTCACATTAAACAGCCAGAGTAGAAAGTCCGCCACCTGAGCTGGTAACACACCAAAAAAGCTCCAGCTCCGGGTGAGCCATTGATTAAAAACCCTCCACTTACCTTCATACACCACTACAGTGGAGGGCCTTCAAGCGGCAATAATGCACACCACTGCTTCACCTGATAATTTTTGCTTAGAAACTGCCTTTCTGATAACACCCAGACGTTAAGGTTGAGTTGTTCTGGGACAGGATGGAAGATCTGGCTGTTTCAACGAGGTCAGAACTACACCAGAAGGAGTTGGAGGTTGATTCCCTTCACTTTTGCCAATACTTTGGGCAGCAAGACAGTAGGGGGGAAAGCATACGCACTTAAGCCCTCCCATGGAATGGACAAGGCATCCACTGCCCAAGCCAACGGGTCCGGCACTGATGACACAAAGGTTGGTAGCTTGTTGTTTCAGCATGTGGCTAAGAGATCCACCTGTGGTTGAAAAAACGTCTGACACTGTTGGGTGGAGTGACCATTCAGATGGGATAATCTGCCCTTTCCTGCTCAGAGAATCCGCAACCACATTCAGTCTCCCAGAATGTGGCGTACATGATCTCGTGCTGGTGGCCCACACGGGTAGGGGAAAGAGTGCCTCCTTGCCGACTAAGGTAGGTCACCGCCTTAGAGTTGTCAGACATGATCCACACATTTCCCATGTAGGATCTCTGCCAACCCTGTAGTGCCTTCAAGACTGCTAGAAGCTCGAGGTAATTGATGTGAAGAGACTTTTCCCTCTCTGACCACTGACCCTGCTGCACCTTGAAAGGAGGCAGAAGATGAGCTCCCCAACCACTTCGACTGGCATCGGTGCAGATAGAGAACGTTGGAGGAGGTTCTTAAAGAGGAACTCCCGACAGGAGCCAGACTCTGTTGTTCCAGATCTGAAGCTGTTGTTTGGCCAGAGAGGAAATGGTTACCTGGTCGTCCAATCCAGCAGAAGTAGGACGCATTGGAATAAAAAAATCATCTGAAGAGGATGCATGTGCAGTTTTCCCAATGGCAGCAAAACTGCTGCTGCATTCATCAGGCCCAGAAGATGCAGCCAGGCCAGACAAGTGGTCGAGGACAAAAACCAGGCCAATGGTCTGGAACCTCATCCCCGGTTGAATGAACACCTGTGCTGGTTTCAAATCTGATTTTGTTGGGTTAATTTCCACCCTAGAGAGGTCAGAAGCCGAAGATGGAGGAGCTCACTTCAAGATGTCAGAACCTACAGAGGAGCAGACGTTGCTAGTGACCACACTCTTGTGATAGCCGCAGTTTCTCTGAAGCTATGTCGATCGCAAGGAAAACAGGCACGTCAGCAGAGAGTGGACTCCGGCAGACTGAAGGACCCAGCCACCAAACGTACCTTTGTAGTGGAAGTAAAGAAAAGTTTCCAGGCACTAGGGGACCAACAGGAGATGACCTTAGAGGACTTCAATCGAGTCTTACAGGAAACAGGAGAAAAAATACTGGGCTTCCAACGAAAAAAGAAAGAACAGTGGATCCGAGAAGCAACATGGAAAAGGATAGAAGAGAGAGTCAACCAAGCAGAAAATCAACAACACCAGATCTGAACGTCTGAAAGAACAACACAGACAAAGATATACAGAAATAAACAAAGAGGTAAAGAGGATGATCAAAACCGACAAAAGGGACTACATAGAGAAACTGGCAGAAGAAGCAGCACGAAAAAATGACCTGAAGACACTATAAAATCAATAAACAGCTGAACAACAGGTTCAAAAACATTGAAGTACCAGTGAAAGACATGAACGGAAATGTTGTCCAGGGAGAGGCAGAAAAACTACAGCGCTGGAGGGAGCATTTTGAGTCGGTTCTAAACAGACCAGACCCCCCTCAGCTCGCAGACATCCAGCCAGCAGATACAGACCTTGACATCTGCACAGACCCGCCAAGCCTGGAAGAAGTGACAGCAGCAATCAATGCAATTAAAAGCGGCAAAGCACCAGGGGCAGATGGAATAACAGCAGAGATGTTGAAAGCAGATGTGAATTTAACCACTCCCATTTTGACCGAAATCTTCAGGCAAGTTTGGGAATCAGGACAGATCCCCGATGCATGGAAGATGGGCTCATCTTCAATTTACCCAAGAAAGGAGATCTTGGAGACTGCAATAACTGGAGGGATATAACACTTCTTTCCATCACCAGCAAGGTCTTCAGCAAGATTGTTTTGTCAAGACTGACGGCAACCGTTGAGAAAGACCTCTGGCCCCAGCAAGCAGGATTTCGCCTTGGGCGATCCTGCTCTGAACTCATTTTCACTCTGCGTCAGATTCTGGAGCAGAGCAATGAGTGGAACGCACCGCTGTACATCAACTTCATCGACCTGGAGAAGGCTTTTGACAGCATCCACCGCGAGTCCTTATGGAAGATCCTGAGGCATTATGGAGTCCCTGTGAAACTTGTCCAGGTCGTTGCAATGCTGTACAGTGACTTCAAATCTCAGGTGGTCTGTGACACGGAGCTCACAGCCCCCTTCAACGTCAGTACTGGGGTGAAGCAGGGCTGCATTCTGTCGCCGTTCCTCTTCATCCTAGCCGTGGACTGGATTATGAAAAATTCCACCGACAGAGAGAGGAGAGGGATCAAATGGACCATGACAATGACAGCAACAACAATGCTGGAAGACTTGGACTTTGCCAATGATATTGCCCTGTTGTCACACCGCCTCCAAGACATGCAGGAGAAAACAAATGCCTTCTCAGAAACAGCTGGAAACCTTGGCTTGAAGGTCAGTGCAAAGAAAACGAAAAATATGAGAGTGAACACCAGAGTCCAAGAAAACATCAGACTAAATGGAGAAGAGATTGAGGAAGTTGACAGTTTTACCTATCTTGGGTCCAAGATTTCAAACACCGGGGATGCGGAGGTGGAGATTCGAGTCCGACTGGCAAAAGCCAGCCAAGCCTTCGCCTCACTCAGGAGCACATGGAAGGCAAAAAACATCAGCCAGAAGACCAAACTGAGAATCTTCAAGTCGAATGTGATCAGCACCCTCCTTTACGGATCAGAATCATTGAAGATGACCAAAAACATCGGTAACAGGCTTGACGTCTTCCAAAACAGATGCCTCAGGCGCATACTTAACATCTTTTGGCCAAACACCATCACCAGTGAAGAACTCCACCAAAGAACTGAAACCGAATCCATCACCACGCTTGTTCAACAAAGGCGTTGGCGATGGATTGGACATGTGCTTTGCCAGCAGACAGCAGACCTTTCCAGAATCTCCCTACGATGGACTCCAGATGGCCGAAGAAAACGAGGCCGCCCAAAGGAAACCTGGAGAAGAACAGTGGAAAGGGAGATGAAAGGAAAGGGCTGGACATGGGGTCGCCTGGAGCGAGTTTCAGCCGATCGACATCAGTGGCGGGCTCTGGTTGAGGCCTTATGTGCAACTAGCACGAAGAGGATTGATTGATTGATTGAGGTCAGAAGCACAATCAGCCCTTGAAGATTGGAGCGCACATGGGTGAAGCAGAAGGTTGTTGAGATATGCCGACACTGGACTGCTTGACATCATCCAGAAATGGAAGAGTACTGCACTTATGACTCTGGTGAAGACCCATGGTTCCAGGCACAGACCAAAGGGCATCACCACAAATTGGTAAACTTTCCCTTCAAAAGCAAAGCAGAGGAAGCGTGACGCTGAAGGGTGCATCGGGACATTAGATAGCGTCTGCTTAAGTCTATGCTGACTACAAAGTTGCCCACTGCCCTCACAGACCGGGTAGTCTCCATAGAGAAATTTGGAGTGCAGAGAAAGGTGTTCAGCTGGCTGAGGTCTAAAATAGGTCTCCATCTCCCATCTGGCTTTTGAACCAGGAACAGGATGGAATAGAAGCCAGGAAGATCCTGGCGTTGTACCTCCTGAATAGCTCTCTTTTGGAGAAGAGCCTCGGTTTTGCCCCTCAGCCAGCACACCTTGTCCATGTCGGCAGGTACTGGGGTCCAGATTGGCTCCAAAGTACAAGGGGGTTTGCTGGAAAAGGACAAGTGAAGCCCCTCTTTGATGGTTCTAATTACCCAAGGGTCGGTAGACCTTAGAGTGTCTAGATGCTTCCTCAGGCTCACCCCCACTGATATCGCAGACTGGAGCATCTGGCTGGTGTTGTCTGGTCCCCAAGAGTGAGGTCCCGCTGCCCGAGCCAACCTCAAGTAGTTGCGGAGGAGCCCTGTCTGTTTTCCCAAGACATGGCTGTTGCAAGCCCCTGCTGCTGCAGACTGCCACTTGTTGCCTCTGGTGGAGACCCTGTCCTGAAGGCCTGACCCCAGGTCCAAGTGCGTGCACACGCCAGAGGAGGATGACTTGCGGCCGTTGTTGGGTGCGTTGAAATCTGAGAGGGGCATGAAAGCGCTCGGCAAGGTCTTATTTTCTGATCCCCCAACTTCAAGTGCTGGCCCGGGGGATGGGGGGACAAACCTGATACTTCCTGAAGAGCCCCGGGCCATGAGTGGGCTCTGAGTTCCTCTTGGCACTGGCCTCAGTTTTCCTTTTGACAATTCTGGGGCTGTGACGATTTGATGTTGCCAGGCTCCACTTCTTCCAACAGCAGACCAGAGGGGCTGAGACCCTTAACAACCTGGCGGTCCAAACTGACCAGATAAAGACTGGTAGAAAATCCATTCTGAGCTGCAAGAGCAAGCCAGCATGAAGCAGAGGTCTCACCTCCCGGGCGGATGCCACTCACCTGGGAAAGCAGGAATGGCAGTTGCGGGAGGAAAGAAAAAGCTGAAGAATCCCCCCGCCACCTCCCTGAAGCCTGCAGCTGGCAAGAGTCAGGACCCCTGCTTAGGCGCTGGTTCCCTAGAGGAACCAAGGTCATAAGGTTGAAAGCGTCTCGAGGTCCTGCGCTGAATAGCTGAGCGTTTTCCCGGGAGGTGAGAACATTTTTGGCCAGATCCAAACTGTTTCTTGCGTCTGTCACGTGAGCCTGATGTAGCGACCGGTTTTTCCTTGCTTGACAGAGAAACAAGGACAGGTCTCTCCAAGAAAGCCACTTATGCTCTAAATATTTGCTCTAAGCAAGTAAGGCCCCATGCAGCTTGCTCCATGCAGTTGGTGTTTATGATGGAACTGTAGAACAGAGGTAGACTGTAAGAATATATCTCTTTGAATCAGAAGACGATTCATTTGTACAGCCATACTTAATACTGACGCATGCAAAGTGGCTCTATTAAGCACTGTAGCTAACTTAGCCATGTCAGTCTATCTGCCGAAAGGGTACGGTTCTCTCAGGCCATCAAAATAAGCTTCTGTAACCAGTGACATGTAGGAATTAACTTTTCTAGAAGACAAAAGTGAATGGGCATCTGGGTCCAGCTCTTTACGGGTAAAAGGAAAACCAGATGCAAAGTTAGAATGTGCTTTCTCCGATAAGCCAGGGCGAGGCAGGTTGCCTAGCGACAGAAACTCGCAAGGAGGCAGAGTGGCCAATTTTCCCTCCAAGGTGCACATAATCCTCAAAAATCTGGTGCCGGAAGTAAAGAATTTCTGGCGCCCAAGCACAAAGATTTCTTTGTACCTTTATCCGCTGCCGCGAGTAGGAACAAAGAAGCTGACACGCTAACCACTGAGCAACGCCCTGCCCCGCCGGTAAAGTACGAAACAGGATATTAACTGCTTGCCTGAAAGTATAATTTTTCTCCCCTCTAACTCTTCCGAATCGAAGTCCGAGTCCGAACCTGACAAGACATCAGCTAGCAGAAGCGAGTCTGAAGACAGATTCATGGCACATGCGCAATGATGACGGTACCACGTCACTCACTGACATAGGGGGTGGAAGGGGGAAGCACCCCATCCGCTGCATGGGAACAAATAGAAACCACAGCATAGAATACAAAAAAGCGCCGTCACCTGCTGTTGAGAGACAAGATATTTCTGGCTGTTTAGCTTACATTTAGGCTTAGCAGAGTGAAGCGTTCCATCTTTTCGTTGGGGTTCGTCCCTGAGAACATGTAACCATCTGTCTTCGAACCAGGAGCTGCAAACTTCGCAAGGCGAATTGGTAGAGCACGACATACAGTTAACACAGCAAGCGTGCAAGTTAGCAGGCCCAACAATGCATATCCATGTGTTGGTTTGTTTTTAACAGAAGCAAGGTAGCTGAAACACGACCCACGTGCTCCAAGCCAGGCAAAAAACTGGAGAGGAGCTGGGTTGGGGGAGTTGAGTTTGTGCTCTTCCCAGTCATTGGTCATTGCTGACCAATCGGGAATGGACAGCTGGAATTGAAGGTAGCTAGTCAGGATAACTCCTAATAGTCATCTCATCTGGTACAGTACGAAGAAAATACTGTTATAACATAAGCAGCGGTTTGCCTACTAGGACAGCAGTATTTTTTCCCCATTTTAATAAACTTATTTATAGATTATAAATTTTTGTGTCTTTATGTGAGATTTTATTATATTTTCTTATGGCTTCTTTAAAATTAGTAAACTAATTCATTTCAGTGGCTAGACCCACCAAATAACAAGCATCAGTAACTTGTTAAACTTGACCTTTTCATTCAAAGAGTGTGGAACCTAGCTTGTCGTGGACATGTAATGGTCCTCACTTTGGGGTGGTTGAATTTTAGGTGGGATCTTTCTTATGCTCTCGAGACACACAACTCATCAACAAGTCTCAGAATTTGAAGAAAAAGAACAAAATGGTGGCTCAGGAAAATACTACAAAATACATGTGGCACATACTGATACACACTCCAGTGCAAACTGGCATGAGAATGAGAACAAAAACGTATGAGGAACGTTTACAGTGAAATCAAAACAAAATCCATTAAGTACAATAAAATAGAGTACCCTAACAGGTAATACATGACAAGCAAAAAGTTTAAAAGCAACGTGGTCTTCCCCTGTCATTCTGGACATCAATCGCCCTCTCAGAATTTAACTTGAACCCAAACAACATAGATAACTTATCAATTACCCCTTTCGACAAAGCTAAAGGAAGATTTGAAAACTAAGTATTTTGATTTTACACCCAGGACAAGATTTATTTCTTTAGTTTTAAGAATCAACATTCCTCTGGAAACTCACCATAAATGAAATGCTACACAAGGATAATATTCTTTTCTCCTGCAAAAATACACAAGCATCCCAGGCTCAGCAATCATAAAACCACTCAAATACACAACACCTACTTGGCCCATACCCTTAAATATGTAAAATTGAGAATAGTTTTTACAAACTTGGATTAGGATGAATATTGTGAAGTTTGAACTGATTGTTGCTTTCATCTATCTGCTTCCCTTCCCACCTCAAAAGAAAGCTTAGGGAGAAGCGGAAGTGACATGCATCCATTGGACAAAATAAAATCTCTTGATAATATCCCAATAATTCCAAGTCAAAAAATAAAAATATGTTTATACCCCTGAAATTTTGTGGATATTAAACATATAAATGGGGATTCTACCTACCAACCATAAGCTACACTCAAGGGGGGAAGCGGATGGCTGAGTGGTTAGAGCGCTGGCGTCCGAACCGAGAGCGCGCTGGTTCAATACCCGATAAGCGCAGCAAACTTCCCCCAGTCGACCCAGCTGACGGGAATGGGTACCTGACTCCATAGAGGGTTGGGGAAGGTAAGGCAGCGAGGGAGAGGAGATTGGCACCACCCTCATGTAAATGCTGGCCCCGAGAAAAGTGGGGTCTCTAACACCTCACTCCCCAACGACCATGAAAGGTTATGGGATGACCTTTACCTTACCTTTTACACTCAAGGGACACAATCATATAATCTGCAGAGGTAATTCTAGGCTGCGGCATTGCGGGATTCCTGCAAAATTTCGCTGAGGGGTGCATAATCTGAAAGTCGGCGCGACCATGTGCCCGCAAAAATACCGTGGCTGGCGCACTTTTGAACATGCGATGTGGTACTTCAAAAATAATTGTTGTCATTTTTCACGCTGGTTTGAAACAGACCCACTAGAATGGATGCTATAATGACTGGACAGTTATCCATCTGATGCAGCCTGCTCCAAATTTTGCGCCATGAAGTAAATTGTTGATGCGGCCACAGCGAAAACATTTGGGACCGGATCGATCCAAAGGTATTGGAAGCAAGCGAGTTGAAAATGAAGTGACTGTCAACTCTGTTTGACTGTTCGTTCACGACCAGAGCAGCAGAAGATGCCCCAGAAAGTAGAAATTGACAAGGACAGGAAGAAACAGAAAATTGTCAAAGTGTGCCATATGCCGCACAACTTGTTTGAACTGAAAATGTAGACAACGAAATAGACAAATTGAGACAAGAGACCGCACGTAAAAAACCATGCATCCAGAGAACCTGTCAGTGTGAATGGCTGAAGAAATGGCCTTGGCTAATGAACGAGGACGAAGGCATGAGATGTAAAGTGTGCCTAAAAACAATCAGAATAAAGCGTTTACAACCCCAGGTGTGTTAAGTACCAAGCGAGGACGCTGCAGAGACATTCAGACTTCCGACCACAGGCACTCTTTGGAGGCTGAAATTCTTCAGAAAGATTTCAGCCAGGTAAACTATTTTCAAGTCTAATTTATTTCTGTCCTCATGACCTTATGGGAACTTATGCCAGCGGTATTATATAACACTTAAAAATAATGTTGCGAACTTGACACAACATCACAGGACATAGAAGCTATCAGGGTTGCTTTTTCGACAATATGTGCAAGAACATTAATGACGGTTCCCAAAAGATGCAGGTGGTGTTGCCTCTGGATTTTGAGTTCTTTCCATGCGCCCCATCTTTTTCCTGTCTGCAGAAGACAGAACATGCCACTCTGCAGAAGACAGAACACCCTATGGAGACAAAGAATTAAATATCTTAACAGATTTCTTTGGAAAACCAGAACGTGGCCAGCAAATTCAGTAAAACCTTGCTTGACAAAGTAGCATGTTTAGAGGAATGGATTGTGGTCAAAGAAACTGTAATGCAGAATGCATATCGGAGAGATTCCACAAGCTGTTTAAACTGCTATTTGATTTTTACAGAGATTCATTTTCCAATTTGCTGGTTCTTGGAAAGTTGTGCCTCCTTATGCTATACCACACCACAAGCTGTAAGAGGGGGCTTCGGCCATCAGAACCTAATAAAGTCTTCTCGTAGAAGTTGCCTCGAGGAGAAACATTTAAACCCCTGCACTAATGAGACTAAACCTGGGATTATGTCCTGCTCTAACTACAGAACAATTATATATTTTCAAATTATTTTCTATTATTGTTATTTTTTTTCTATTGGCCTGAAAAGATACTGTACTAATCATGTCACATTGAGT
The DNA here is from genome assembly GCA_004794655.1 of Marisa cornuarietis. Lineage (NCBI taxonomy): Eukaryota > Metazoa > Mollusca > Gastropoda > Architaenioglossa > Ampullariidae > Marisa > Marisa cornuarietis. The sequence goes on from SMMW01000627.1 coordinate 6,580,382, forward strand.
GATAATTTTCCTCATGGCCTTCTACTGGTTATTTTCTCACAAAAATATTTGGGAAGATTAGTAAAAGATTTGACTAGGGTCGTTTCGACTAAGGTCGTTTCAACTAAGGTCGATTCGACAAGGGTCAGTTCGACTAACAGTCGTTTTGACTAGGGTCAGTTCGACTAAGGTCGGTTTGAGTAAGTCGTTTCGTCTAACAGTCGAGTCGTCTATAGGAAGCATGAAATGCTATAGGTCGTGGGCCGGTTCATGACAGCCTGCTTCCTCGCCACTCTTACTTCAACTCGCATGATAAGGTGCATCTACAGCCCCCATCCCGCAGTCTCTGACCAAGGCCTTCTCAGTTAAGTGGGTCAGCGGCTGCGTAACTTGGGTGTTCAAGGCCAGAACATCAGGTCTCCCCTGGCATCAGTTGAGTCTGGGAATCGCGGGCGCTTACGTAAGGGGAATCGCCGTCATCACTTCAGGGCTACACCCCTATGTGGAAGACCAGTCTATTTAGCACCAGAGACTAGCATTTGTTTTCATTATGACCGACTGGTACCCGCCTTACATGTGGTTGCACCCCTGTATGATGCTGCGCGGGTTTCCATTAATTTGTTCATTCTGCAGGGACGTTTATTTGTATGTGTTATATTGACATTATTTTTGGCAGTGTTCGCCCTTTCTTCTTCTGTCTTACAATTTTCTTCCATCTTACTTTTTTACTGTTCCCACGTGTACTCGTCAGTTTTTAAACTTAGGGACGGTTGGCTACGTCGCCGGCATCGGGCGTTTGAGTGCTTGCTGAGTCTGTGTGGTTGAGAGCATGCATGCGAGAATGGAACCTGTGGAGCTCGATCGCTTAACGCGACAATTAGCACTATTTACATGATAGATTTAAATTGTTTATTAACATTTAAATTACTTCAATTTTTTTTCCATTTCATGCGTCCTATAGCATTTCATGCGTCCTATAGATGACTGGACCGTTAGACCAAATGACTTAGTCGAACCGACCTTAATCGAAATGACCCTAGTTGAAACGACCTTAGTCAAAACAACCCCAGTCGAATCGACCGGGAACCAAAAGATTACATTACTCCAAGCGCAGTGTACTTAGTCATTTGACTTTGCTTTGTGGTTGATTTTACAGCTGGGGAAAGCACTGGAGAAAGAGCTTAGATCTCAGAAACTACAAGTCACTCCTCATGCCTTAACTAAAATAATCCAGCTGTATGAGACTAAGATGTCTCGTCATTCGGTCATGAGTGTTGGCTCAACACAAGCTGCGAAGTCTGTGTCATGGCGTATGCTACAGGCAGCCATGACTAATCTCTGTCTTGGTGGCGATAGCAACTTTCAGGTTATCAAGGTAGGTTTTAAACTAAATAATGCCACAACCTCACCAACCAGGCTTGTGACATGCGTTCTTTCTTTCAACATACAACAGATGATCTGCCAGTGGGTTTATAAATAACAAAAAACCCAAACTATTATTATTACAATCAGGGCCACTGAAAGCCAGCACAGGCCGCGGGGTAGATGACCCTTTTGGCCTTCTTGCATTAATCATTAATTGTAATCATTTATTATTTTTCCAGCAACTAACAGTATGCTTACAAATTACAATTCGACTTGCAATATCTATATTTTGTTTAGTAACTTAATAGAAAGAGCAAATGTTAGGAAGAATGTTCACAACTAGGATCTACAACATTGCATGATGAAAATTTTAGAGTTGTGTATAAGTGAGTGGTCAGTAACTGAGAGAAAATGACATACAAAAAAAAAATTAAAACTATTCCCACCCCTTCTATAGAAAAATGTCACTAGTGGATGGGAAAAACTCGACAAGTTAATTAAAGAAACAAAGATTTAATTAAGACAATACAAGGTTTATTTCCTTCACTCTAATGCATGTGGGATGTCACAGTCATCACAGATTTTGGTACAATTATTGAAAGTATTTGTAACTCTAGTAGTGGTGAAGCCTACACTTTATAGCGTTCTTTGAAGTCGAGCTTTATTTTTTTCCTCATGATGCCTTTTCTTTTTGCGTTTGCTTAAAAGAAAAGAAACCAGAAAAAAATTACTGACCATAGCTGGGACCCCTCCACAGCCGCCAACCTGGGTAAACCATCCCTCCCTCTCATCAAGCTTGAGAACAATGAATGAATAGGCTTTCATTGAAAAGAGCATTCAAAAGAGCACTGTCACATAACTATGAAACTTCACTGGTCAGCAAAATAGAATGTTATTATTTTCTACTTCAAATGACTGTGGCCATCTTTTACTCTTCACGCCACATTGACATCCTGCTCTACTGCTTTTTTCACCACTTTCTGATGTCAAAATCTGTTGACCTTATACATGTGCATTCAGATCATTAATTTGATGTCATTCACACACATTGGTTCCAACACAGTTGCTGCTATAAATATTAGTGTTAATACATGTATTATTTTAACAACAGATTTCTGTCTTTATTGCATTTCATGTCAACAAAATTAACTGGCTGACTCATAGATATTTTAATTGCATGAATATGAATGAACATGAATACTTCAGTTCTATTGGTTTCAAGTACCGTTAATTATCTGAGGAACTGTTGCAGGATTTTCCATTAAACCCTAAGGCACTGTCATTGGCAGAGCTTTATGGAGAATTTGACCTTGCCACAAATGAATGGTCAGATGGAATATTATCTTCTGTCATGCGAAATACATGCTCTGGTAAGTTTGTAGTTGTAAAATGCTAATGATTTAACAGCCATGGGAAATCTTCCCCCTTCCATCCCCCTCCTCTGAGAATGTTTGGAGGCATCATGCTGCTACTAACCTGACAGGACATATATCAAGACTGAAACCCTGTTCTGCTTTATAGTTTAATCATAAACTGTCGTGTCATTTGAGCTCTCATGATAGAGCTCCTTACATTAATTGTATTTCTTATTAAAATATGTATATCTAGATGTGTGTGTATTTATTTGTTGGTTTTACAATATAGATGATAAACTTGATGAAAAATGGATTGTCTTTGATGGTCCTGTGGACACCCTGTGGATTGAAAGTATGAATTCTGTGATGGATGACAACAAAATTCTGACTCTTATCAATGGAGAACGAATCAACATGCCAGATCAGGTTTCCCTCCTCTTTGAAATTGAAGACTTGGCAGTGGCCTCCCCTGCAACTGTCTCACGTGCAGGCATGGTGTTTGCTGACTACATAGACATGGGCTGGAATCCCTATGTGGAGAGCTGGCTGGAGACCAAAGATAAGGTAAATCAGCAAAAAAGGGCAGCAGTTCAGGGAATGAGCACCCATTTTTTTAAGCTGTTGCTAGGATAAAGGGAGTGAGGAGCAAGCTGTCACCCCGTAGCACGGACTTGTATTACTGGACTGCTTGCAGACGATTTTTTTCAGTTTAAGTTATAGAATGAGGTTTTTGACTACAAAGCTTAGAGTTTATTCACATTCATTGTTTAAGCTCGCCGAGACTAACAGCGGAGGACTTCACAAGAGGCTAAGCATTGGTCTCGGCAGACAGACTGCAGTCCACCTAAACACGTCCGTGCATAGAAGTCTGTGTTCAGTTTTTTTGATTGGTTTTACTTTGTGTTGCAATATTTTAAAAGAAGTTGTCGGATTATAAAATATGTTTAAAATAAAGACCCTTGGTCTATTCAGGAATTATTGGACATGAATTTGCTATTTGATGATGATGATAATGATGTCCATTTGTAATGCGCAGGTATCCATTCAGAAGAATGCTCATTGCGCAGCAAAAACAAAGTAAATAAAAAAAAGAGAAAAAATAAAGTAAATAAATAGATAAAACACCAGGAAAGTAAAAAATAAAGACAGAAGTGTTGCTTGGTTGTTTAAGTTTAAGTCCATCTTAAATAAACAGATGGGTCTTCAGTCTTTTTCGAAACGTTGGTGAGGTGATGGTGGACAGTGACGATGGCAGAGCATTCCACAGTTTAGGTGCCGCGTTTTTGAGGCCCTGGCTCCAGTGCGTTTCTTGTTTGTGTCTTCCACTGCAGGGAGACAGAAGTGTGACTGGGAGCCAGAGCGCAGGCTACGTGACGGCTGGTAAGGAGGAACTATCTCTTGCAAATAGTCAGGAGCAGTTTTAAACATGCAGGACTGAGCAATCAAAAGCACTTTGTGGTCAATGCGCTTGTTCACTGGGAGCCAGTGAAGGCTCTGTAGGAGAGGGGTGATGTGCTCAGTGGACAACTTTGCACGAGTGACAATCCTGGCAGCTGTGTTTTGAACTCTTTGGAGTAGTCTAATCTTGATATGATGGTAGCCACAGCAAGTGAGTTGGCAGCAGCCTAAGTCAGCATGGGCCATAGTCTACCTAAAGTCCTCAAAAAATAGGATTTTGCCACAACAGAACTAACATGGTTACACATGGAGAGCTCTGCATCAATAAAGAGCCCTAGGTCCCATACACAGCAAAGGTTATGGAGGCGTCACCGACCTGTACGGCACTAATGCCGATCTGCTTCCTTCTGGCCCTGGGTCTGCACAGTAATGCTTCTGTCTTGTCGTCGTTGAGTTTAAGACGATTCCTGGTCACCCACGCCTTCACCGCAACACAACAAGATTCAAATCATTGAAGTGCATTCCTAGCCACTGCTGGGTCGGGGGGAAAACTGTTGAGAATCTGTGTATCGTCCGCAAAGAACTGACGTCCCATCTGAAAGCGTTCTATTACCCGTCCAAGCTGTGAAGTATATACCGAAAATAATAAAGGACCAAGAACGGATCCCTGTGGTACGCCAAACACCAGAGGAACTGCCTCAGAGCTTGCAGAGCCGACAATCACTCTTTGAGATCTATCAGCAAGATAGGAGTCAATCCAGATAGGGGTCAATCCACTGCAGCGCAGCGCCCTCGATGCCAGCCTCTGACGACAGTCTCTGGAGCAGCAGGCGGTGGTTGATGGTGTCAAACGCACTACTCAGGTCAAGTAGTACTAAAAGCACTAAGTTGCCAGAGTTGACACTACAAAGAATGTCATTGGTCACATGAAGAAGAGCAGTTTCTGTGCTGAAGCCAGAACGATACGCTGACTGAAATTTATCTAGGCAGCCATAAGTAATAAAATGGGTCATAAGCTGCTCTGCGACCACCCTCTCAAGTAGCTTGGAAATATATGATAGATTTGACACTGGACAATAGTTTTTACAGTCAGAGGGATCCAGGTTTGCCTTTTTCAACAAGGGCTTCACAACAGCCTGTTTAAAACACAGTGGAATACAACCTGCTCTCAAACTGGCATTAATAATGTACGTCCAAAATGACAGGAAACAGAATGTCTAGAAGTTGAATAATAAATTTAGTTGGTATAGGATCCACAGCACATGAAGTTTTAGTTGATCTCGCTATATCCTTTGAACAATTAATTCTTTAAGAATGATTGTAAAAAGGAAAATTAAATGAAATTAAAAATGATGACATCAACATAGCTTCCTTGGTGTACATATAATTTGCTCAGTTTGAAAAAAAACATAAATAACATAGAAGAGACACATAATAACATTTATAGACCAAAATAGATAAATATGCAAAAAATCTTTATATGTAAATTAATCTTTCATATGTAAATCTCTCAAAATAAACTACTTGCAAATCAAACTTTGTTGCATCCATAAAACATTTCTCTACACAGCATTCTCTGGTCTTAATATTTGTTGAGTTTTATTTCAGTATGTTCATCTTCCTTTCTGTCTTTGCACCGGTTAAGGAAAACTGTAAAGCTAAAGGTTTGTGGAGTTACATCCCATATATGCATGATATTTTTCCCCATAAATATTGGCATAAAATGCTACAAACACAAATGCTACAAGGATGACAACATGAACATAAGTGTGACAGGAAATGATAAGTGGCTTCAATTAAGTGCCCACCTGGTGGGCTGGTACCTGACTGCTTGTCCACCATTTCTCATTTCTGAAGTTTACTGTGAGAGTTTGCATTATTTATAGTGGTCACATTAGCAAACAGTTGCCACAAGAAACTTTCAACCTTACAGCAACAATTGAGTATTGTCTGTACGAAATGAGTATGTATTGTGCAGTAGACAACCCTGATTATATGTGAAATTAACCACTGTAATTTTGTGCTAGCCACATGACATGTATGCAGTGATTGACAATTTACTTTATCAATTAATAGATCCTGAAAGGTCATAAGAAGGGTATAAAATACCAAGAGCACAAGTGTTGTCTTATGGCCAGACTCATTTTTAATAATAATGTTTAAAGGTTTTCTGTATCATTGCATCTGCATCTGTCGTGATCTTTTGACTAACCACAGGCTATTTTTAGTTGGTCTGCTTAACGCTTGTTAACCTTTTTGCTAGTCCTAAATGAAGATAGACATAGATTGCCAAACAGGAAGATCTGTACGTTATCTTTTCAGATTCTGGCTGAAGAAGTGAGAAATTCTGTCAATAAATGGCTTTTACCAACTCTGAAATTTCAAAAGGAAAACTGCAAGGAGTTAATTCCCATTGCTGAACTTAATGGTGTGGCATCTCTTTGCAAACTTTTTGATGCCCTTGGGACTGTTGAACATGGGGTGAGTTATAACATTCAAATAAGTGTTTGAAGTTATTAGCTTTTCATTTATGCGTTTGGTGAATTTTTTGTTTGTTTTCACATGTGTTTGTGGTCTTTTATGCAAAAGAATCATGCAATAACTTTGAAAGAAACTTCTGGTCTAAATTATTTTTGCAGGTGGATCCCTTTGATTCAGAATTTTTTTCCAGGATGGTTGACATGTACTTCCTTTTCTGCATGATTTGGTCTGTCTGCGCCGCAGTGGATGAGGCTGGACGCAAGAGAATAGACAATTTCGTTCGTGAAGTGGAGGGCTCCATTCCCAACAAAGATACAGTTTATGAGTACTTTGTGGACAGCAAGGTTAAGACCTGGGTCCATTGGGAGGAGAAACTTAAAGGAGGATGGAAGTATAACTCTGCGTAAGAAACTTTTTTAGTTGCTGAGGATGGGGAGAAAAGTGAGGTTTACTGACTAGATTTATTTTGCTTTTGTCATCAGCATAATCAGTTATTTAAATGTTCTGATCTCTCTTCATTTTAACAAAATACTTTTATTTTTGCAGAGTTCCCTTCTTTCAACAGATTGTACCTACAGTTGATACAGTTCGTTACCAATTTCTTATGAAAACACTCATCAATGTTCGTTGCCCTATCATGCTAGTGGGCCCAGTAGGAACAGGCAAAACATCTGTTGCAGAAAGCACTTTGCGCAGCGTAGATGCATCAGTTTTCAATGTTCTGACTGTGAATATGTCTGCACAGGTAAAACATCATATTCTGATATATCACTTTAGATGGCTATGTTCAAATCAACATCTTAAATATGCAAGTGATAAGTGTCATGTTCTGACATAGTTCCTCAGATGAAAGATTCCTTGTCTTCATTTCTGGTGTCAAGATAGTGTAATAGTTTCACAGTTACAAGTGGCATAACCTCATTTTGTTTGTGGTAGAACTAAACAGAAGAATAAAAGTTCCTCTGTCTCTTCCTCATTTAAAAAAAAGAATTGTTTTTTGGTGCAACAGACCTCATCAAATCAAGTACAGGACTTGATCGAAAGTCGAGTGGAGAAACGAACAAAGGGTGTATTTGTACCTATTGGGGGCAGGAAACTTATCACTTTCATGGATGACTTTAACATGCCAGCAAAAGATACTTTTGGCTCGCAGCCACCACTAGAGCTCATTCGTCTTTGGATTGATTATAGCTTCTGGTACGATCGGCAGAACCAGACTACTAAGAAAATATTGGTAAGCCTGAAACAAGGGTGATTAGACAGTTTTCTTCTCACTGCAATAATACAGCACGTGATTAAGTGTCGAGGTGTTTTATTCTGGTAATGGTCGACAGTGCCAGTGAGACAAAGCAGCAGTTTCCAACCATGCTGCACACACATTGGCTGTCTCCCAAAAACTATTGTTCACTGATAGGGCAGGATGTTGCTTCTGCCTCTGCACAGTGCATTAGACCTCTGTCCCATCCTACCATAAGCCAGTATATTTAGAGGTAAGTCATAGATAAATTGATTTTTCATAAGTTGACTTTAGGATACTGCTAACCATTTGTTTTGATAGGGATATTAGAATGAACTCTTAGAATGCTGCCATAGTGTGTTTGTTTATGATAGAGTTGTTTTTTAGGTGCACTGCATCATTGGATTATAGGATATGTTGCTGTTTTTTTTTCAAAAAGGCATTGTTGATGCCATTTACAGGATCAGTTTAAAGACGGAGGTTCAGCTACCAAACTAATTTCTCTGTTTCAGGACATGCTTTTGATTACAGGCATGGGTCCCCCTGGAGGTGGGCGCATGATAATTTCTCGCCGTCTGCAGAGTCGATTCAATCTCATCAACATGACTTTCCCACAGGTTGGTCACAAAAAATAGTGTATGTCTCGGCTTAACAGAATTTCTTATTGAAAATAATTCAACTTTTATATCTTTTAGACATCCATAGTCCTAAAATCACTCCTACTAAGAGTCTTTACAAGAGATGAAAGTGTGGGAAGAAAAGTTTTATTGTTTTACATTCCAGGTGATTTCCAACCATTATTTAAAGTTTGGTTTGTTTTTATTTATTTAAAATGTTTTTATTGGTTTCTGTTATTTCCCACCATATATTAATGCTTTTGTTTGAAATATGTTTACTTGCATATGATGACATGGTTTGTGCTCAGGAGTCCCAGATCGGACGTATATTTGGCACCATGCTGGAACAAAAGCTGGAAGACTTTGAGGAAGATGTGAAGCCAATTGGAACAGTCATGACTGCAGCCACTATAGAACTATACAACGTTATTGTGCAGAAGTTTCTGCCTACTCCAGCAAAGATACATTACCTGTTTAACCTTCGTGATATTTCCAGGGTACTTCATATTGGATTAACGTGGATATATGATAAACTTATATAACACCAGTGGCGTAGGAAGATGCTCGGCTTTGGGGGGGGCAAGCTCCATGCTGACAATGAATAACGTTCACATTCTTGCCTTCCCAGCATCTTTTTTGGGGGGGCGGCTGCCCCCCTTGCCCCCCCTGTTCCTACGCCACTGAACACTTCAGTAGATATATTTGTACAAAAAGTAAGCAGTCTGTAAAGAACTGTCATCAGCAGAAAGTAGACCATGTGAATGTCTTTGGTAACACTGCTTTAGCCATCTGTCACTGCTTTTTATGTTGTGTGTTTACGTATGCAGACACGCATATTTTGTATTAACAGATAAGACAGATATAAAATATTAAAAAGAAGACAAATTTTGAAAGTGAAAGTTTACTTTTCTTGTTGCCATTGTTAAAATATAAATATTCTGTTTAAGGTTTTCCAAGGCTTGCTGAGAGCAGACAAAAAAGTTCATTATTCCAAAGATTCCCTCACTAGACTTTGGATCCATGAATGTTTCCGGTGAGAATGTCTTTTCTGCTTTGTCAGCAAACATTTTTTCATTTTGCCTTACCTGTCTCTTTCTCTCTCATGTATATAATGTGTTATCTGTATTATGCATACTCATTACTTACTGTGGTGTATGGCAATCTATGGTCAATCCACTCTCCTTTATTATGTTGCCCCTGTGGGCCCAGCTTCTCATGCCAGGGATGAACACTCAGCCTCTCTCTAGCTGAGTGACCAAGCTGGCCCACCCCGTTCTCTTATGCTATTCTTTTTTCACCCTCACTGTCCCTTTCACATATACTCCTTTTCCAACCATCTCCCTGTCACACTACAGTTTTACCTTTCCTAGGTATCTTCTGTCTGCACTGATCTTTCTTCTGTCTTCTTTTTCTCATGGTGCCTTTCTTTTGATATTGCTTTTTTCTTTGTGGCCTCCTTTAGGCCCCCTGCATTTGTCATGCAGGGCGACCCGTGTTGGGGGAGAATGGAGGTTGAGGTCCTTGATGGGTTCTAGCCCATCATACCAACACACTTTTGGCCTGGGCTTCTCCTAGACAGACACACGCCAATCAATTGGCTGGTCGAGCAGTTCCCTAGCTTTGCTAGAAGGCTGTGGCTAGGGTCAATCTGGTCTTCACACTGGGTAGGCCAGAATATATTCCTTATGTATCCCTGGTGCAACCCTGCTGGAAGTCCCCGGGGAGCATAAGAACTACATTCCTTCCATTATGGCACAAAAAAAGGGTCAAACCTGGGTAAATGGATATAATAATAATAGTGAAGATTTTTATAGCGCATATTCACACTCGTAGAGAGTATGCTCTTAGCGCTTAAAACGGGGAAGAGACGTGGACTAAGTAGATACAGAACACAGGGGACGAAAGAAAACGACAGTACTGACAAAAACAGATAACAAAAGGCATCAAGTAACAGGAACAGAGAAAAATAGTGATGGGTAAAGTAGCAAGAGGGAAGGGGGGGGGTAAGGACTAGCATTGTGGGCTAGGAGTAGTGCTCAAGGAAGAGGTGCACTTTCAGTGCAGATTTGAAGGATTCAATTGTAGGAAGGTGGCGGATATGGAGAGGAAGAGAGTTCCATTGTTTTGCAGCACAGTAGCCAAAAGTCCTGTGACCATATGTTGTTGTTCTGGTGACAGGAACAGTCAGAGTACGGTTGTCAGAGGAAGAGCGGAGTTGTCTGGCCGGAGAGTAAGGGATGAGAAGTTCAGAGAAATAGTCAGGACAGGAGCCTGCAAAGAAATTAAAACACAGCACAGACAGTTTGTACTGGATGCGAGAACGGACGGGTAGCCAGTGTAGAAAACGAAGGAGAGGTGTGACATGGTCCCGTTTCCTTGCTCTAAGTACCAGACGTGCAGCGGAGTTCTGTACTCTCTGGAGTTTCTGAATGAGGGATGAGGGGCAGCCTGCCAGCAAGGAGTTGCAGTAGTCAAGTCGTGAAAGAACAAACGCACAGACAAGAGTGTTGGTGGCACGTGTAGAGAGAAAGTGACGGATGGCACTGATCTTACGGAGCTCATAGTAGGCAGACTGACAGACAGCTGTAACATGTTTATCAAGGGTCATGTCTGCGGTGACAATAAATCCCAGATTCCTAACGGATGACGTGAAGGTGATGTTGCTGTCGCCCACCTTGATGTGATTGGGCAGACTGACTAGTGAAGGTTGATGTCTTCTTCTATGGCACAAGAGGGCTTCCGTTTTATCATCATTTAGTTTAAGCTTGTTTTTCACCATCCAGCCCTTGACATCACTAATACAAGCTTCTAGAGAGCTAATAGCAGAGTGAGACTCAGCCAGTGGAATAGAACAGTAAAGCTGCGTGTCATCTGCATAGGACTGATGAGACACCTGGTGAGACCGGATGCAAGATGAAAGTGGTTTAGTATACAGGATGAACAGGACTGGGCCAAGTACTGAGCCTTGGGGAACGCCACAGAAAAGTGAAGCAGGGCGAGATGTCTGACCATCGACTACCACAGTCTGGGTCCTATCAGTGAGATAGGAGTTGAACCATGAGAGGGCAGGTCCAGAAATCCCGTAGAGGGTGTGGAGTCTGTGAAGAAGCAGAGAGTGGTCTATAGTGTCAAATGCAGCAGACAGGTCCAGTAGGGTTAATGGAGAAACATCACCACTGTCAAGAGCAGATAATATGTCTGTTGTTACTTTAATAAGAGTGGTCTCAGTGCTGTGGAAAGGTCTATATGCCGACTGAGCTTGTGGAAGAAGATGGTGGTCTTGTAAATAGGCCCAGAGCTGTGTCAAAACTATTTTCTCTATGATCTTAGAGAGAAAAGACAAGTTGGAGACTGGGCGGTAGTTGTTTAGCACATTGACATCAAGCGTGGATTTCTTTAGAAGTGGCCTCACCACCGCATTCTTGAACAGAGATGGGAAAACACCTGACGACAGGCTGACATTTACAATATGTGTGATGGCAGGAAGTAGAGTATCTAGGCACTCGAGCAGAAGGCTCGTGGGCATCGGATCTAACTCGCAGGTTGTTGCTTTAGCTTTTAGGATAACCGCTTTTACATCGGTCTCAGAGACTGGTAGGAACTTGGTCATGGAACATCCTGGGAGGACATCACAGGAGATGCTGTCAAGCGCCGACGCCGAGTCTAATGATGATCGAATGTCCGATATCTTTCTGGTGAAATAATCACTAAAAACTTGCGGCAGCAGTGAAGCAGGGTAGGCAGTGGGCAGTGGTGTTGCTGTCTTAGATCCAGTCATTTTATTGCAAATGGCAAAAAGCTTTTTGGAGGAGGTGCAATTAATTATTTGGCCCTGAAGGTATGATGTTTTAGCCTCATAAATGCATTTTGCCACGCTTCGCTTTGCAGCATTGTAAATTTCTTTGTGGATGGCGAGTCCAGTCTTCCGGCAAAGACGTTCAGCTCGCCGGCGCGTGCGCTTCAGGTCACGGAGTTCAACGCGGATCTGTGAATGCCAAGGCGCACATTTAGACTGGCGCATCAGACGTCGAGACACTGGGGCGTGGTCATCAACTACTCGACGTAAAACACAGTCAAGTTGCTCGGCAGAGGGTGGTTGGAGGAGCTCCATCTGCAGCTGTGCTTTAAATGCCAGTCTATCAACATTTCGTAAAGAGCGAGTGGATCTAAAAACTGGCGCCGATGATGGGCATTTGTGATCAAGTTCGATCAGTACACAGTAGTGGTCAGATGAGAGATCGTGGGAAACATCAACTGACTGGACTAAGTGGTCATCAGGTCGATGTATGACCCAGTCCAGGATGTGATCTCTTTGTGTGTTGGCTGCGACACGGACTGTACGAGACGAAAGGTGTGCAGCATTTCAGACATTTTGACAGTGTCAGGGTGAGCACTGTTGTCGAAGTGCACATTCACATCTCCGAGGAGTATGGCGGGTCCAATTAGTGTATTGCTATAATCCAAGAGATCATGGAATTCCGAGAAAAATGTAGAGGCTGTAAGTTTGTTCCTTGCACTAGGAGGAGGTCTGTAGATGCAGAGCAGGTGCATCGAGCAATGAGGAGCCGAAGAGGAGACTTGTACAAATTCAAAAGACGTGTGAGGGAACGATACGGCAGTAGTAAAAGACAGGTACTTGGCAAGTGATGATCTGTAGATTATAGCAATACCACCACCACGTGTAGGGCGGGGGAAAGATTTCAGGCAGTAGCCCACTGGAGTAAGATCGACACACACGCTCTCGTCACCTCGCTGTTTAAGCCACGTCTCGGTGATGATGAAAATATCAAGGTGGCGGTCTGTCACAAATTCTACTATTTCAACTCGCTTCAGTGACTGTTGTGCGGACGATACCGACTGAGCGTTGAAAAGCCCAACATGGAGGCGAGTGTTCAGTTGTCGTGTGCGGGAAACTTGGGTGACTACTGATTTCAGGCGATCATGTTGGTTTGGTCGCCGAGATGTAAAGTTATTTGACCCAGTTGGTCGGTCGTGTTTCCGGCTGGTGTTACTGGTGGTTATGTCAACTGGTTCACTTTGATCACGGCGATGCTGGTGTCGCCGACGACCGCCACGGAACGGGCGGCGTTTTTTCTTTCGAGAAATGTCACAGTGGCTATGAATGTTCAAAGTACGAAGCACGGTGCAAAGCGCTAATGAGCGATCAGAAGTCTTAAACCTCAGTGATATAAGTTCGTGCCTACCGTAGGTAATTTTCTTGTATGGGAACACGCTGGGCTGGCTGCGTCGTCCTGTCTGGTGCGTTGAGAGTGTCGAAGCAAAGGCCGGCAGAGAGGTTCGGTAGCCATGTTGGAGCACATGGTGTAGTAGGCAGAAGAAAGTCCAGCAAAGAAAACTTTGAAAACGTCCTTCTTCCACGAGCGAGCAATCCACAAACATTCCAGAGTAGATGTTTTCAAATAAGGAAGCAGAAGATGTAGAGCACATGAGAGAAAGATCAGTCAATCACAGTGAAAATACATATAATTTGTAGAGCTGCCCCATCAAGCACATGATGCGACAAGGGCAGGTAACTCTATGAGACACAAAAAATGGAGGATATGGAGGATAAATCTTCTGATAATGAGGATGAGGAACGTGAGAGTGTGCGAAAGAATGTTGAGGTGGCCTGGCCCGATTTTCTTGTTGTAGAGGGCGCAGAGCCGGCCCAGCTGCTCTCGACTGTCTCTCCTTTTGCTATCGGAAGAGGCAACCATTCAGGGTGTATGCATGGAATCTAGTGTTTCTTATGCCGATGTTTGCCATCTTGTAGTCCGCCAATTGCAATCACAAGGTCATTTGCAATCACTCGTATCATTTGACTGCAAATCTTTCTTCACAGCCTATGTTCAGTCCCTGTGGCAATGCCACTAGGACACTCTGGGGCAGAACAAGCTACAGCAGAAATTTTTGACAGCAGATTCTTTGTTCTACCTTGTTCTATCCATCCGTCTGGCAGCTATTTTTTCATTTTTAAAACAGATAGGGTTTTACTATATGATTTCAGGTTTTGATATTCTGTTAGATTTTGGTTTTTAGATTCTGGTTTTTCAGCTGGCATTTAGGCCACAACACCCCTTTTCTGACCTATTACCTACCATTTTATAATTTTTCTCCCTTGTGTTGGCGTCTTTTACTAAGAATATTATTATTATTACCTAAGGTATTAATGTCTTAATCTTCTAATGAAAGATTACTTTTTCTTGCTGGCAGGGCGTAAAACACAAACAAACAAATCCTTTATTATGTTCACCAGCCACTTCTTCCTTTGTCCATCTTGGCATTGGCCACACTTATCAGTATCCTAAAGAGCAATCTAAGAGATTTTGTGCTGGATCACATGGCCAAACCAGAAAAGCTTGTGTAATTTTACGGTTTCAAGAAGTTGTTCTCACCAGAGAGGCAACTGTGCCCAGCATGTGTTCATTTGTGTTGTGTTCTAGTGTGAAATTCAGTGAAGTTTCCAGAGTCATTTGGTCTTGATTTCCTAGATTTTTTTGTGTCATCTATGAGGGGCTTGTACAGGCAGTATTTGAATGTGTTGCTGTGCTAAATCCTGCATCTGCTGCAGTTCCAATATTAATGTAGGTTTCTGTCATATGGCTACCATCTTTAGACAGGATCACTCAGCTGTTAACCCTTCTTGAATTTTTTTTTGTTCTTGCAGATCAGGGTTGGTTGGTTGGTTGGTTGGTTGGTTGGTTGGTTGTGTTTAACGCCATGCCAGCTGCAAATCAGGGCGTTGGGGTCACTGTTGGTTTCCACTTGTTAATCTTGTTTTACATCCACACTGTCTGCTATAGTATCATTGTTGTCAGGAAAGTATAGGCTGCATATTTGTCTTAATAATAAAAATAATTAGAATAATTAGAATAGACTCTTAATGTATAACCAGGCTCTGCATGCTTTACATTACCAGGCTAAAGAGAAGGAAGTTGGGGGTGGGTGGGCATGAAGGGCTTCTCACATGATGCTCTTCGCTCAGACATGGAACAGTAGGATCCCTTTGTCTGAAAAAAGAACTTTCATAGTTTATCTTTAAGGAGTACTTTGTTGTTTGAGCTTTGCTCAGTGCTACACTGATTTAAATCAGACTTTTTTTCTCTGTTGAATCTTCTCATGACCTGCCACTGATTTTCCTGCCAGATTCAAGTTGTGACATTTCTCCTTGATTCAGCTTTTCTTAGCTATCTTTGTCTTTCTCTTTAGCTCCTTATTAATGATTGCATGCTTGATTGCTGCTTCAAGGTTGTTTTTCTTCTTTTTTCTTCAAGGCCTTCTACTAGTTGCAGAGATATAGGTTACCATTCTGGACCTAGGGCTGCTTCCATCCAACACAGACATAATGATCTTTTCCACTTCTAAATGAATAATATCCTATCTGATCTTCCCCAAGAAAGCCTGAAGAAGACTGTACCATATAGAACTAGAACATGCTAATGACTTTTTGGAAAAACAACACTTGAAACACATAATTTCTCAGACAGCTTAAATTTTCTGTTTGTTTGATATACAAGATCTGTCTTTGAATGAAAGATAAGAACTTTTAAGAACAATGTAACTGATACATAAATGATCCATAATTAAAAGTAGAAATCCAAAAAATGGAAAGAGAACAAGCTGAATTCTCCGTCCATTGTAGAGCAGTAATTGACATGCAACAATTGTAGAGCACTAACTGGCATGCTGTAGCTGACATCTTATTTCCTATGTGTGGAAGAAATCTCTCATATAAGGATCCTATGCATGTATGCCTTTCTGCAAGTATTATGTAGCTATTTTTTTTGTTGTTGAAAAGATCATTTTTTTTTTCATTTTCTGCTTGACAGTGTTTTCTCAGACCGCCTTATCAACACAAAGGACAGAGAGATGTTTGTCACAGTGTTGAGTGAAAAGCTGGGCTCCCTATTTGACCAAACCTACCATAATATTTGTCACAACAAAACACCACCTGTTTTTGGTATGTTTGTTCAGTGTTTTCCTTGTTTTCAAATGCAACCATATAAAAAAGTTCTTCATTGTGCTGTTCAGAGTCAGTGTTGAGAGATTTCAATGAGATAAATGTAATAATAGTAATAAATTATTATAGTGAACATTTATATCATGCTTTTTCAATGATTTACTCAAAGCGCTTTACAGAAATATATACAGAAGTAAACTTAATCACCATCAGCTGTGCACCCATATTCACATAAAACATACATGCTCACTTCTACAACAGAAATACTTGCTTATACACGAAGTAAATACAAGCACACGCTAGGCATGCTCATTGTAAGGACAGGGTCACTGTAAAGTCACTGTTCTAAAAAGATGCACCTTAAGTTTAGATTTAAAGTTGGTAAAGAGAATCAGAGTGATGAAGGCTGATGAGTAATCTGTTCCAGGTTGATGGGGCTTGGTAGGAGAAAGATCTCTGTACATTTGTTGTTGTTTTAGTCAGTGGGAATTAGTGTAAAAACAAATTAGTTTTGTAGATTGTTAAAAATGATGAATCAGTGATGTGCATGACATCTTTTAGAAGAGCCTCCACTTTAACTGTTTTCAAGGGTAAGTGGAAGGTTTTTGTGAAATGGAGAGCTAGTCAAGGTCTGGCACTCAGAGGAATATCCCTGCCTTACATAATGGAGTTTTTGCTCAAGCTGTTTAATACAAAAACTTTGCTACCCATAGTGATCAAGGACTACCCTGTGATGCTTTCATATACCTTTCAACACCTGTGTTTGTGGGATGTGGGGATTTATCTGACAACCTGGCCAGTTTGTCACTAGCGAGCCAATTAATTACTTCCTGTTATCCTCTTAGAATTTGTGCTGGGCCCTTACCTTCCTCAAGTCCTGCGACCTTTTCAAGAGCCCTCTTTAAGTTTTTTACTTTGAAGACCTGCTTTTTGATGGCTGTAGCTTCTGCAGTTCGGGTATCAGAGACCCATGCCCCCCCCCTTTTTTTTTAGCTCAGACAATATGGATTAAAGTTATTATCTGAGCAGCATGTGATGATCTTTACATTCAGAAGGTATCTCATGTTCAAGCAAGAGCACATGAGGTTCAACCTGTTGCTGCTAATCATGAGTGAGGTTCAACCTGTAGTTACTAACTAGCCTATCAGAAATGTACCTTCTAAAGACATCATACAAGCATCATACATCATACAATTGTAGGCTGGCAGTATGACTCCATTGTTCTAGGAGTGGTTTTTTACTTTTGATCTTGAAACTCCAATCTCAAAGGTACCCTGCTTTATTAATTGTTGGTGTTTGTCATCTGTTAGTCATGCCATGCATTTTTTTACCTTTTTTTCTTGCAGGTATGCTGGATAAATGTCATTTAGTTGCACTTCAGGGTACTTAACCTGCAGACAATTTTTTTTCATGTATAGGTGACTACATGAATGCAGACCTGATTTATGAAGATATAACAGATGCCAATAAGCTGAAATCGTGCATGACGAATTTTCTCGATGTGTACAACAACACTCCAGGGATTGTTGCCATGGATTTGGTTCTTTTCCGGGATGCAATAGAACATGGTATTATTTAGACTGTTTCTACTTTGGTAATACACAATCATAAAAGCTATTAACATTAATTAGCGAAACAGCCACATGGTTAGAGCATTGCCATCTGAATGTGGAGGTGCATTGCTTTGATACCTATATGGCAAAGCAAACTTACCCCAGTCGATCCAGCTGTCAGGAATTGGTACCTGACTTCCCAAAGGGTTGGGAATGGTCAAGTAGCAAGAGGAAGAGGAGATGGGCAGCACCCTCACAGAAAACTGGCCTTAAGAAAAATGTGGTCTCTAATACCTTATACTCCCCAATGAACTTAAACAGGTTAGAGGATGACTTTTCCATTTACCTGTTAAACATTAATTGTAAGTTTAAGTATATTCCGATCTGTAGTGTATCATTTATGAATCTTGCTCTCTCTTTTCAAAACGTCTTTTAGACAATGAGGCTTTTAAGTCATGGGTTTAGGCCTCCTGCACAACACTAAGAATTTCTCTTTGATGTAGCATCTGTTTAGAGGTAGTCTAGTGTGCCATGAAATATCTTTAGTTTGATGACATAATAAAAAACTAATGCACCTTATTCACACATGGCTCTTACAACTTTCCAAAATGAGCCTTAGTGCATTCTGTAGTATCAAGTAAGAATGACTGACAGGTCCATAAAGAAAGTCAAATTATATAGCCACTGCTGTGTGCTGTTCTGCACAAATGATGACACAAATGATGTGGCATTCACACGGTTAATAAGATACTTCAAATGATGCTAGACAAAGCAGATACATGTAGGCATAGTACTTAGACACATGTATGTGTGTTGAGTGTATAGCAGGCCTGTTTTGCTCTTGGAAACTGTTTCAGCTTTAGAATAACTAAAAGGACAATACATACAACTATAATTAACCAGCTCTTCAGGACTTCATATTTGAATACAGTTAAAATTCTTTTGTGCTGGGGAATTCTGTTGAACTGTCTAGAGGCAGCATAATCACAACTCTGAAGTCACACATAACAGAAAATGTCCAACTTTACGTAAGGAAAAAATTATATTCAAATGCATTCAAAATCATAAACACAAGAAATTTGAATGTTCACACTGCACACTATAATCGCACAAGGCATTGCAAATTGTATAATACTTGGTACTTATAACAATGGTCCAGTATCAGCCTAATGGTGATTACTTTTGCATTTAATTCTTTCACAATAAATGTAGGAATGTGGAGGGAATTCCCACTACCTATATTTTCTGCGTTAAGCATATTATAATTACTGTATCATTTAGTGTGTGTGTGAGAAAGATTGTGTGAGAATGTTTGGGTGCAAACCTCAGTATGTGATAATGGCCAAAGGTTAATAAAAGTTTTGAAGTTGATAAGTCATAGATTTATTTTTTATGTATAACTTTTTAGCATACATTTGTGCAGGTATACAGTTCTGTGCTTATCAGTTAGAAATTCCACATTATAGATTGACAGTTTTATCTTTTTTCACCTTATCCAAAGTGCCATTTGGCAGTAAATTTACCTTTTATTTGTTTTCATGTTTGATTCTAACTGCTAGGGTTGTAACCTTAAATTTGCATTTTTGTTCCCTCAGTGTCAAAAGTAGTGCGAGTGATACGTCAGCCCCGTGGCAACATGCTGATGATAGGCATTGGAGGAAGTGGGCGCCAGAGTCTGACCCGACTGGCAGCCTTCATTTGTGAATATAAGACTTTCAGCATTGAAGTGACAAAGAATTACAGAAAGCAAGAGTTTAGAGATGGTATGAATAATTTATTTGCACTACAATATGTTATTATTCTGTGCTGTAGGGAGGATTATTTTACCATTTCATTTCAGAAGAACCAGTGTTAATTTGCATGTTTTTGTCATTTAGACTTTTGATCATGGCCAGTCTTACTGCTAGAATAATGTTATAGGCATTAGTTTGGCAAGACTAATGAAGCATCAGTGACATCCACATCTAAAGTAAAATTCTGACCAATCACATGCACATATGTAACTGAGGTCGCTGACTACATAACACACTTATGCACACTTCATGGAGATAGTGCTACAAGTTTAGTCACAGGGTGTTGAAATTTTTGTTGTCGCAACAGTTTGCTTGTCACCTGCTACTGCTGGTGCAACCTCACAACAAAGCAAACTTTTGCAGCAAACTTGTAGTATTAAGTACTAAGACTTCAGATAGACCCAAGTCCCTGGCCTGTACACTATAGGGTCTAGCATACATGATGCAACTGTGGTTCTCTGAACGATGAATGCTTGTCTGCTGGCATTCTATCTTTTCCACCTGGCTGCTGGTTGAGGTAGTAAAGGCTTCTACCTGGTGCGCTCTTGAAGTCTTTGCTGGCTGTCTAGGACTGTGGTGCAGGTACACTTTTGCTTCCCTTTCATACCCACCATGGGGGGAGGGTGAGAGGAGGGTATCTTGTGTCATAGGTGGTTGGGCAAATCACTGCTTACACCCACTTTGAACGAAAACAGGCCACATATATATACTTTGTACTTGCAGGAAGTTGATTTTACTTACTGAGCCTATTTTGTCTGTAGATCTGAAACAACTGTATAGCCAGTGTGGCGTGGAAAACAGGCCCACAGTATTCATCTTCAATGATATCCAGGTGGTACAAGAAGGTTTCCTTGAAGATATCAACAACATACTCAGTAGTGGGGAGGTGCCCAGCCTTTACAGACCTGACGAATTTGAAGAGGTAACTGACTGAAGTTGCAGCCATATAAACTCTGTAAAATTCTTTAAAATCAAGCAGTCAGCTTTGCAGCACACTTGCACTTGAAGGTTTTTTTTTGTTGGTCTTTGGCTTTTGATAGCTTGGCACTTGCTAAGAAAATTCTCTCAGGTCATTGGAAATATCAACTGTTGAGAAACCTGAAGTACTCATCTTCATAATAAGCCATCAAGCAATGAAAGAAGAAAATAAAATTATTGCAATTTCTAAAGCCTTAAAGATTAACAAAGGTCACAGCTAAACAGAAGTTTGAAAAATTTGTTAGATCTTTCAGCAGATTTTGTAGAATTTTTAGTCAGCAGTTGCTGTAGGATGGGAGGAATAAGGTGCAGAATGATTTGGATGTGTAGGTAGCTCTACTCTGTAACGTTTGTAATTTATTTTTGGGGTAGAACAATGGCCAAACTTGATGAGAAAAGTTTCTCTGTTTTTTTTTTTTTTTAACTTTCTAATTTCATCTAAAATGTGAAAGCAGAGAATGGTAAAAAGCCCCATAAGTTAGTGGTTATAGGGACAATGAACATAAGTAGTCTATTGTGGTGGTAGCAGGTAGAGCCCAGCTTTGACCATCAGTACTTCTCTAATAAATGAGGTATCCACTTCTCCTGGGGGTGAGAAAGTTTTCCAGCTGCAGAGCTGAGATAACCTTGAACCATGAACCTGCTTCATAGCTGAGCATGTTAACCATCAAACTATAAAGTGCCCTTAATCATGTTGAACTTGAATCCAAAGGTGAAATAGAAGCAGAAGAAGGAAACATTTAACTGACAGTCACTTCACCACATTGTGCACTGCAGTCTTTGTTGTTACTTGAACCCTTTTGGAAAAACATTTATCTTTACAGCCTTTTAATACCTTTTTTGCCTTGCTTTTACCATTGTTTAATAAGAAATTTTGCTTCCTGTTGTGCTTTATCAATTTGAAAATAGGTGAAGAATTCATTGGCAGATGAGACTGCAAGAGCTGGAATAGAAGACAACACACAAAATGTGTTTGCTTTTCTTATAAATCGTGTCCGGACTAATCTACATGTTGTACTATGCATGAGTCCTGTTGGCGAAGCATTCAGGTAACCAGTTAATGAATATTAGGCATTTTCCAAATAAAATTAATCACCCATCATGGAATTAAAAAAGCTTACTTTTCTGCACATAGCAGTCACTTATAATAAGTTTCACTTGATACATTCATTGACATTGAGCTAGTGACACTGCTCAAAATGACCATAGTCTCTTGTCTGGTCGGGCGGTCCAGTGATGCAACAGTTAATACAGTGAGGATTGGCTGTTCTGGGTTTGTATTTCATCATATCTCTGGCATGCTTTTCTTTTTTCTGCATGTGGCATCCGTTTACAGGGCGGGCTGCTTAGCTGTGATATAGCCTTAGTCGCAGACTCAAGCGTAAAACGCCAATCCCCACCCCCCTTGTCTGGTCCTTGCTAATGAAGTGTTGATGCTATTGACTATCAAATGGGTATGTCAAACAGATATTAGATAAAGGAAGGAGCAAGTCATAAGTTTGAAGAAAGGAGAAAAATTCAGTTCTTTTGTTTGACTGAAGCAGTGACAGCAGTTTGTTATAGCTTTAAAGGGAAGGGCAGTAAAATGTACACACCACAAACGGTCATAAAACCCTTGATGCAGGAATCGCATCCGAATGTATCCAGCTCTAGTGAACTGCACAACAATTGACTGGTTCCACACGTGGCCTTTAGATGCTTTGCTGGAGGTTGCTGACAAATACCTCAGCAACATGAGTCTTGGTAGTGCTGAGCAAGTGAGTATGTAAGGTGCAGGATAGCTGATACAGAGTGTTGGGATAAAATGCATATATTTTTTATGCATTTATATGGAAAAATCTAGAAAATAGGGAAATAAGACTTTTGAATTGTTAGTGTGATATTTTGTGTCTCAGCAATTTATGTGTTTGTACAACTGCACATCTGCACTGCAATCATGAGATCTGGAGACCTTCGTCTACAAGTATTGATGTTCCCAATGACACTAAAAATCAAAAGCAGACCGTTCTGAATTAAATCATGCACAATTGACTTTTAGTACATTGAGCCCAGTAAATAAAAAGGAACAAATACACATTTTGCATGAGGTACCGATGTGATGTCCACATCTCAAACAATTGAATGACATTCTTCATCTTAAGAGGTCCCAAAACATGCAGTCATTGAATAGGGAGTAGCAGAGATGTTCACCAATTTTTCCATGTTTTAAAGAGAAAATCTCAAAAATGAGAAAAGTGATACATGAAAACGCACCAGAGATTTCATTTTTATTCATAATCTTCTAGCTTTTACTTTTATATAAAATATAGATCAGATTTTGGACACAGAATACAAGAAATGGCACTGACGAATACGGATTACTTCTGGAAATGGTGAACATGTCTTCTCTGGAGAGTCATGGTTATCTGTTTTAGTGGGAGATTCTTTGAAAGATCAACACTTAATTAATACTGTTTAAAGGAAAGGCATAGATAATACCTGAAATGGCAGCATATGTAAATTGGTAGGAAGGACAAAAATTTCTCCATGCAGAATCTTTCCAAAATATTTTTTCAGTTTTTATTATACATAAGGGCTAAAGAGTAGAGTAAACAATGTTGCAGGACAAGTTAAAGCCCTCTCTAGCTCAAGTTTTTGGGATTGTACACAGCTCTGTGTCTCTGTTCTCTGTCCGGATGTTGAATGAAATGCATCGACACAATTATGTAACACCTACAAATTACTTGGAACTAGTCTCGGGGTACCAAAGGCAAGTTTGCATTTTATTTTCATTTATTTATCAATAAAAAAGGAATAAGGAGAGATTAGAAGAAATGGAAGTGTGTAAATGCACACACAAATCCACACAAAAAATCAGGAAAGTTAGTTATTGCACAGATTCCTGCCATTCTTTTTTATTGGCTGTCATTTCTTGCATGTAAATAATGTGTTAATTTTAGATACAGATGAATATTCTTACTTGGTATAGTTTTCATGATTAAGAAGTGTTAAGAAGTTCTGTCTTTCTTTTAACAAGATTTGTTGTGTTACATTGTTTCACACAAGGCTTTATCTTGAGAAAGAGAAAGAGCTAGGAGATGAAGCCAACAAATTGAAGAATGGCCTTTTCAAGATAGATGACACTCGAGAAAAAGTTCAAAACATGTCTGTGGAGCTGGAGGAGGCAAATGTTAGAGTCATGGCCTTCCAAAAGGAATGTGATAAGTTCATCAGTTTGCTTGTAGCACAGAAGCAAGAGGCAGATGAACAGCAGAAGGTGCACATCTACTTTCTGTGTGTGTGTGGTGCATCCGTATGCACTTGTTATATGTTTTGCGGGGTAATGAAAGTTTAGATAGATTTGTGTGCAGTCACATTTGTGCTTGTAGCAATAGAGTGGGTGTGCATGTATGAGAATTTGACATTCTTTCTTATCTTTTGGTCAGAAAGGAGAAAAATGGTAAAAATTCCTTTAAAACTACTTAAGGTCTACTGTTGTGGGGAGTTAAAGTAGCTCAATTTTGAGAGTAGAATTTTTCAGTCTCTATGATTGATTCACCTTTTTGATACCCTGAAGCACCATTATGTTTCAGGCTGTTAGTGTACAAAGTGCTCGTATCCGAGAAGAAGGGAAAAAATGTCAAGAGATTGCAGACTCTGCTCAGCATGATCTTGATGCAGCATTACCAGCATTGCAGGCTGCTGTTGAAGTAATGTTACTCTTACATTTAACCTCCTTGGCATCAGCTCCGAGTTAACCTTAGGCTTTAAATGGTGAATTGGGATCAAATCAGTTTACCTAAGTGTGCTTGGGGTTAACTATTTTTACAGACAGTTTGAAGCCAGAGATTAGCGAATGTAAGTGATAATACACCCAGATTTTGCTGTGGTTAAAGCATATGATAAATTTTTTATTGGCTGTCATTTCTTGCATGTAAATAATGTGTTAATTTTAGATACAGATGAATATTCTTACTTGGTATAGTTTTCATGATTAAGAAGTGTTAAGAAGTTCTGTCTTTCTTTTAACAAGATTTGTTGTGTTACATTGTTTCACACAAGGCTTTATCTTGAGAAAGAGAAAGAGCTAGGAGATGAAGCCAACAAATTGTAGAAGCAGAGATTAAGTTTTGTCTTTTTTTTTAATAATATAGCTTCATTTTCTGTAGTTCTGTTATGGTATGTTTCTAGGTGAATAATTATCACAAAACACCTTTCATGTTAATGCAAACTTTGATACAAAGGAAATGTGCACTTGCACCAGTTGCAATGACTTCTTTATTCCTGTTCTATTTCATTCATTTTATTCATAAACTAAACCCTTAAAAATGTAATAGGGGAAAACAGATATTCTTACATCAGAGGCAGCCAAAAACAGAAGAGTACAGTAATCTCTCAATATATCGTGGCTCACTTAATTATTGCATCTTCACTGTATCGCAAGTTTTAAAAATAAACATATATCTAGTTCTGTATCGTGGAGATTTTGCTATATCGTGGGATTTTGCAGTCTATAGGTATTTATATGATATTTATGATTTTAATTATTTTTGCCTAAAAAATTTAAAACAATATAAAAATGTTAATTCAAACATGTTAAAAGAATATTAAATCAAAATAAAATACAGTACGTACAGGTATTTTATCAGCAGATGAATACCGTACTTTACACAATGGAAATGCATATGAAGTGTTTATGAGTGTGGGAAAGGTTAATAAGGGAGTGGGAAACGTTTATAGGAGGATGGAACAGATTTATAAAGCCTTATATATATATATAAATATAATGCCGCTTCTTTGTGGATTTTCACCTATTGTGGGGGTCTCTGGAATGTAACCGCCATGTAAAGTGAGGGATAACTGTACTGTATATAATCAGCAGTTTATAGTTTCACAAAATCACTATGTGAAGCAAGGACCCATTCCAACAGTCAAAGCAGACCTGTTAATAGTTCAGGAGAAATCTCTTACCTTGCATCTTAAGTCCTCTCCACCACCCCTCCATCCCTTTTTTTTTAATCCTTCAATACCTGCTTAACCCCCAGTTGTCACCAGTCAAATCTCCTTGTTCCTGCCTAAACACATTAACACTGTCTCCATTGGTAAAACTTCAAAGCCCTTTCACTTTCAAACACTTTCACTTCCCATTTTAAACCTTCTGACTTATTTGAACCATGAACTTACAAGTTACATCTTTTACACTCAGATGGATTTTTAAAAATAAGTTTAGTTTTCAAGTTCCCATAAGTACCTAGCACCCCGCAACTCTTCCAGCTGTGATTTCTTTGATCTGCCGTCTTATTTGAGTCAAGCTTAAGGAGTAATCAACGTGCATAATCTCAGTGTAGTTAAATAATGAAGCACTTGTACTTTTCATGAATAACAGATATGCATGATCTCAGTGTAGTTAAATAATGAAACACTTAATTGTAACCTTGCATGTGGTGCACTTCTGATATCAGTTTCTGCTGGGTCAGTGGGCTGGTCTACATTACCTCATTTTTTGCTGACAAACCTTACAGGCACCTTAGCAGGAGGTGTCAGCTAGAAGGTTCCATACTAGTGGGCGCTGGCTTACTGCCTACAAACTCGGGTGTGTTGTTCTTGTGTAACTGGCCCATCACTGAAGTAATCACATTTAGGGGAAAGGCCATGCTAGTTACATGTGAAAATATGTAGTTGATATAAAAATCCATACAAAATTAATTCTAATGTAACAGGGTGACCTAAAATACTGTACAACACACTACACAACGCGTGCCATAGGTTGTTGAAACCTTTTTTATTCTGGTGACCGCGTGCTGGTCAGCTGTACACAGTACACAGTATTTGTAGCGTAACGTAACTATCAAGGACTTTATCAGCCGGGCTGCTGGCTTGCGTCCTTCTCACGTGTTACCCTCTTCACTTCTCTCTCTCGTCTCTCCCCGTCAACCTTCTCCCTTCCCTTTTTATCGTCCCCGGGAGGGCTAAAGTGGCAGGGGTGCCCGGCCGTATCGGACGGCAGCGCTGCTGTGTCCACCTGGGGAAGGTGGGGTTGAGGGGTGTCGCCCCATCCTTCTCTCATGGCTCCCCTCCGCCCTCCCGGACCTAAAACAAACCCGGGGGCCAATCACCGCTAACTGGCCGCCCTACTGGCCAATCGGCCTTCAGCTGGCCTCTTGGCCAGCTTCTATCACACTAAGGTTTGGGAAAAATTAACAAATCAGCAGGAAATGGGCAGAGTGCATATTACTTGAGAGGTATGTGTAAGCAGTCTTAAAGTTTTGGAATAAGACAGATGTTATGTATTCATACTTTTAAATTGACAGGTGGAGGTAAAACTGATTTGATGTTTTTATTTAGGCACTGGAGTCATTGAACAAAAAAGACATGACAGAGATCAAGTCCTATGGCCGACCACCACCGTTGGTGGAAAAAGTAATGCAGGCTGTGATGATACTGCGCAACTCAGACCCCTCATGGGCAGAAGCCAAAAAGCAGCTGGGTAATTTATGGAGAAAAATACATATTCTTTGACTAAAAATATACAGTGAATGTGTGGGCCAGCAATGGTGTGTATGTGCAACAGTTTACACAGTATAGCAAGGATATTATGTTTTAGCCTTTGTCTTTTGCTTGCTTCATGTTGTGTGTTATCTGGTAAGTGAATAAGTAACATGTTTATTATTGTCACTTGTTGTTTTGAATGGATGAGTAATTGATGATATTTATGTGGCTTTTATTTTTGATGTGCTTTAGAAGTGTACAATTTCTGTATTGATTAATAAAGTATTATCATTGTCATTTGGTGTGTGCAAGTGTGTGTGTGTGTGTGTGCTTTGTGTAACATTAAGGTGCATCATTAATTGTTCCTCCTTGCTTTCACATCCAGAATAGCTAATTTGGAAAGACATTTTCTATATTTACTCATTTTTTATGAACATGTTGTGGCCGTGAGGTTGCAATTATATTGGTTGGTTGGGAAGAGTGATTGAATTCTTAAAGTGTATTCCTGTGCGTTATAATTTGCTCACTGAATGCTGTATATGCATAATTATGCAGGTGAAGCCAACTTCTTGAAAGATCTGATGAACTATGACAAGGATAATATAACTGACAAAGTGTTAAAGAAGATCGGCAAATATTGTGACCAGGCAGACTTTGTGCCAGAGGTTATTGGCCGAGTTTCCACTGCTGCCAAGTCACTGTGTATGTGGGTCCGTGCCATGGAGGAGTATGGTCGCATTTTCCGGATAGTGGAACCTAAACGACAGCGCCTCTATAGGGCTATGGCTGCCTTAAAGGAAAAGCAAGACATGCTGGCAGAAGCAATGGCTAAGCTAAAAGAAGTTGGTTTTTATTAGCATTAAGGATATTTTATTTTGTCGAAGACTGAAGAAGTTTTGTTATCAGAGTATCTTTGTTTTGATACTTCTGGTTCGTTAATGATTAGCAAACAATATGAATTGATTTAGAGCTAGCTTAAGCTGTATATTTCCAGAGAAATATTAGTACTAAATGTTGGATAAAAGCTCAGTGTGTATTGATGAGAATACTGATGCTGACTGTTCAGAAATGAAAAACTTCCTTAGAGGCAGAAGAAAAGGAAGAAATTCTTGGCTTGCCATATTTTCATTTATGAAATATGTAATGGAGTGTAGTACACATTTCATGTCCTATCTTCAAAGACAACTACAGATGATTAATCTTTGAAATAAATGTGTTCAGTTGATGAGCCGTTTTAAACATGGGAGATTTACTCACACCCATTTTTTTTTTATTGAATTCCTTGCATGTGTTCAAAAACAAAGGATCATGGTAGATTTTTTCTCCCCTTTTTTTCCTTATGCCTGACCTATATGTTTGAAGATTATGTGACCATCAGACATTTTGTATTTGTCACACTTTACACAAATCTCTTAGTGGTGCAAGCTGTGTGCATTAAAAAAAGTTTTTTGCATTTAATATATTTTGACTAATTTTTGCTTATTGGTGCATGCATCACACTAATTTTTTTTTCCTTTTTTGTGCTGTTCTCTAAACGTTGATTATTGGTGGATGCCTTATAGTCATGAGTGTTTCTGCTGTGCAGTTGGAGAGTAAGTTGGAATTGCTGAAGAAAGAATATGATGAGAAACTGATGATGAAAGCTGATCTGCAGAGAAAAGCTGCTCACATGGCGCTCATGATGGAGCGTGCTCGAAGACTAGTAGAGGGCTTAGCTGGTGAACGGTTGCGCTGGCTGGACACAGTCAAGGTCAGAACCATTTTAGAACAAAGATCATAGTTTTACTAGTAATGCTGTTCTGGCTTTATTCTTACCATTAAAGAGAAGAAGAGCACTAAATCTTAAGAGATGATCTAATCCAATTATTCTGCTGGAACTCTTACTTTAGAAATTTTACTTCCTGGACCACGTTGTTTGTGATATTATTTACTGTATTTTTTTTCCCAGGAATTAGAAAACCAGTTGGGATACCTACCAGGAGACTGCATGATTGCTGCTGCTTTTCTGTCTTACATGGGACCCTTCTTGTCCGAGTATCGTGAAGAGATTGTGAATAAAGTGTGGATATCCGAGGTCAGTTTTTGTTTGAGCATTGTGAAGAGATTGTGAAGAATGTTTGGGTATAGAGTTCAGTTCTAGACATTTGCATAAACAGTAGCCAATAGGAATTTGATGCTGTTGTGAGGTACATGATTTATGCATTTAGGGTAATGTGTTTTTTCCTGGAAAGGAAAGCATATGTGACCCTCCACGACGAAATGAGTCTTAAGTCGCGCGGAGCAGTTTCGTGCTAGAGGCTCTGAAAGTTGATTGGGGTCAATTTTGTGCAGTTCAACTTTTCTTTAAAAATGGATTCCTTGGTTAATAAACTAACAGGAAAAAACACTGTTATGTTAAAATAAAAGTTATAAATTGAGTTAAAATACATTTTAATCGAGGTACCCCACTGCGATATGTCCCGACTTCCACAGGAAAATGACAAAATTCAAATGCTGATTCAGTACCATTTCCTTGTCAGAACCCCATCGTGTGCTACCTTGCTAAAAGCCCGGAGTCTGTATTTTCAGTCTCTGTAATGACTGATTCAAATATTAATTATTCAGATGCTTTTTCTACTAAAGTTTAGAAGTAAACAAATCTTGTCGTTGATTTCGACGGTGTCCAATGGGAGAATCAGATACTGAAATGTCCTTGGTAACGAAACGACAGGCGCTTAGCAATTGGCTGAAGGGGACGAAACTTGTTCCTTGCGCCAGGTTTTGTTCACACGTGCTGTGTAAGGTGAAAGCATTGCGAACTCGTATCTGAGTGACGAAGCATTATTAGCTTTTAATCCATGAAGCCAGTGGAACATTTTGTGTTTTTTTTTAATAAAGGGGAAAGTGTTTATTCAGCGCTGTGTGAATTAACAGAGCATGTGCATGAGCAAACACATGATTAGGCATGAAAGTTGTGCTTCTAGAAATTTTTATTTTGGTGTGGCCCGCCAGTTCTCTAAGTTTTTCAGTATGTCAAAGCATGCAGTTTTCTTCATTTTTTTATTTTCTACTCATTTTTGCTACACTAGTAGATAATTTTTGAATAATGTGCTTTTTCTGTGAGTGTGCATGCTAAGTAGCATGCAGTAACAGCTAGTTTTCTTTTGTTTACGTTTATTACCCTAACAGGGTAAGGCACTAAAAGTCACAAAAATATTCATTGTTATGTTCTTTTTGTTACTTGAAATTATGTAGCATGCAGTAGTTTATCATCAGGCAAAATTTAGTACAGTGTGAACAATCAGAAGTACCCGTTGCTAAGGGAAAACCTAGTGGAATCGCTGAAAATCTTTGAATCCACTTTTCTCTAAAAGGCTGCCACCGTACTCGCACACTTCAAACCTTTATGACTCACTCAATTTTAGGACTAGAAGAACAACTTTTGTATCAAAATAAAGGTCAGTATCTGTACTTTTTAAAAACTTGCAAATTGCCATATCTCAAATTTCCGACTCATTTCGCCATTGGGGGTCACATATTACCTCAAGATGTCCTAGTTCATACAAAAGATATCTGTTTATTTTATTTCACTACTCTCTGTTATCAGCATTGTTTGTCTGACCCCCTTAAGCTTGATTATTTTGTACACCACCTTGGATATACATGAGATTTTCCAGAAAAGTGATGGGTGAGACCATGTTCTCATTTAGACCTTTTATTCTTAGGAGAAATAGAGTTAAACCTTTTTTTTTTTTTTGCTTTGGTGGTTTCTGGCCATTAAGAACAGGTAACATAAAATGGTGGGGATAAGACAGAAAACTTTACAATTTTACCTACAGAGAAAAGGAATTTGGAAAACTGAATACATTTCTTTCACCATAGTCATGCCTGAACTGTGAACACCATATACAAAGTTCATCCAGTTTTTACAACCTCTTCATTTCTCTCCTCATTCTGACCCCCCAAAAATCCTAAGGCTTATCTTTTAACCTCTTTATGTCCTGAAAAAAAGGAAATCTCATCTCCTTCAAGTGTTTCTTGCGTGCTAGAAAAAGATAATAACATCCATGGTTACCAGCTGGCTAGCAGTCTTCAGCACCAGCATGAAACCATGTCAAAATGCCCTGTTTCTGCCTGTATTGAGTAATTTTAAAATCAATCTTGCTGATAGTTTTTGCATTTTGAGAATGTTATGATGCTGGAAAAAATTCTAAGAAATCTGCATTGTTTTGTCAAACTTCTTGGCAGAAATGTGGTAGTCATCAATGATAAGGTCATGGATTTTATCTGAAGTTTTGTTTGTCACTGCTTAAACAAACTGTCCCAAGCATTGCTCCTCTGTTGCCTTGAAAGGCCTAGTCCAGAAACGTGTCACCTTCTTGACCATTAAGAGAGGAAGGACACTACTTATCTAATGCTGCTAGCATCTCGGAGTGAACATGCTGCACTCCCTTGCTTTGCAGAGACACAAAGTTCATGACCACACACTTGCTGAATTCCACTTTTGATGCTGCCATCATGTATGACAACTATCACTCCTCCTGGACTTTTGCTGTTCATATGCTCAAATGACATCCCTCCCGTTAGTAATTGTTATACTAGTGCTACTCTTTTGCATCCAGCTAAAATTACAAACTTTTCATCCCTTCCCCCATGTGCAAATAGGCTGAATCATCATGAGAAAGAATGGTAAGTGTTATTCTTGTACCCTATATATATTCAGGCAGTCAGCATTCTGAGATTTGATGACTCAGATACAAATTTCATAATTTTTTTTCAGAGAAAGAAAGATCTGTATGATTCATTTTGGTTCAATTTCACATTATTTGTATTAGCTGATTTTTATTACGTGTCTTTGTGGTGGTTACAGATTCGCACACTTACGATTCCTTGCACACCAGATTTCTCCTTCACGGATTTCATGGTAAGACCCACACAGGTGCGTGACTGGAACATTCAAGGTTTGCCTAGTGACAGCTTTTCAACAGAGAATGGTATCATTGTGACTCAAGGAAGTCGCTGGCCATTGATGGTAGATCCACAATGTCAGGCCATTAAGTGGATCAAGAACATGGAAGGATCTAAGGTCAGGGCTGACTATGTTTGTGCCTGCTTCATTCCCCTCAACTATTAATTCCTATGATTGTTACTGGAATAAACTGTGAAGCACATGTTTTAGCCATCTATGATAGTCAGTCTATAATGTAAATGATGCAAGTGCTAAGCTAAATATATACTGTTTTAGGATACTGCATTCTAAATGAATGAAATAAGAAAAACTTTACTGTAGCTTATTGTCCAAGATTGTCTTGTCAAGAAAATTGCTTTTTAAAATCTTCTGATTGGATTGTGTTTTTCTAAAGGGGCTGCGGATAATAGACTTACAGGAAACTGATTACATGCATGTCTTGGAGCATGCCATTCAGATGGGAGTTCCTGTGCTGCTTCAAAATGTACAGGAAGTGCTGGACCCATCATTAGACCCTATCTTGACAAAGTCACTGGTTAAAGTCGGTCAGTTTCATCTCTACAAATAACCAAATGTTAAATAACTGTCATGATATTTTTCACAAATCATGTCATTCAGTGCCTCAGATACTAGAATTCTGCTGGTCTTTCAGGCAGGACTTACATCATTAAGCTGGGAGACAAAGAGGTTGAGTACAACCCTGACTTCCGCTTCTACATCACCACCCGATTGTCTAATCCACATTACACACCTGAGATCTCCACTAAGACTGCATTGGTTAATTTTGCTGTGAAAGAGCAAGGTAAATCTTTCATACATGCTCTTGATAATTTGGACATTCAGAATCAAAGATATTGGCCTATGGGATTTGCCAGATACTCTGATGATGTGTACTCCCATTTTTACTGCAAATTTATCTTGAAAATGGCAAATGTTTCAGACCAAAGTTTCATTTTTCTGTGCACATTCCTTTATTAGTACATGAAATTAAATCAAATGCTAAAAAACTGCTGGTAAGCAGGTTTTGGAAACAGCACAGCCCTCTAGTACAGTTACTAATTCATTTTTTTAAAATAATATTTTAATGTTCAAGTCCCTCTGGTCTGTTTAATCAATAGGTCTTGAGGCACAGCTACTTGCAGTTGTGGTGGGTAAGGAACGGCCAGACCTTGAGGAAATGAAGGACAGTTTGGTACGTGGAATTGCAGCAGGCAGGAAGAAGCTGAAGGATCTTGAAAATGAAATCCTTAGGTTAGTTTTACAAAAAATTAAATTTATTTACCTGTATTACCAAAAAGATGTTTTGAAGATGTAATCAGTAAGTCATGCCTTCCCGCCTCCTGCCGTCAAGCCTCCAGCAATTACCACCATGTATGTGTGTGATGTGTATTTAGGCTGTAAATGGTCTTCCCACCACTCTATCTCTCTGTGGTTAGGAACAAGATACAACATCAATAAAAAAAACCATCAGACCAGGTTTGTGATGCTACACCTCTGGGATGTAGATAAGTACACAACAAAGAATATTGAATATCAGGCATTGTGTGGAACTGGAAATTTTTAGGGCACTTGAATGCATTGTGAGTCGATACACAAAAATCAAATGAGTCAATAAGGGCTTTGGTTGACTGGCATTCAGTTAAAGCAGGTAGAGATTTAGCCTGCAGTATGGTTATCTCTTCAGCTATGCTTTCAGGAAATAAACTGTCTACAGCATCAAAGTATAAATAAATAAAATTGCATCACATGATAATGTTAAAAAAATATAGCTGTTTTCCATTTCTGTTTTCGTGCACTTAACTTTAACTAGGAAATGTTTTACTCAGAAGGAATCCAAAGGCCCTGTGTCTGTCCTTGACATGTCAGCCGACATCTCCCTTGAGAGTGAGTTTGTAATATGCCTCCTTGCTTCCCTGCAACCTAGAGCACTGTGTGACAGGATACTTTCTATTGTCATCATGGTCTAGTCATGACAGTTGACTTTCTTACAGGAGAAATGCATTGGCTGAAGACCACAAAGTGAGATAATATAATTCATGTAAGCAGTTTTCACCTTGTTTTCAAGATGAATGTACTCCTACAGGCCATAATTCAATTCAAATCTTCCTGTTATATCCCAACTGATGTGCACAGAATCACCCCAGCATTCCATCTTAGTAAACACCATAATAGAAGTCACCGCTGAGCAAACTTCAAATGCTGCAAAATGAAATGATTGTTGACATAATAGAAATCACTGCTAAGCAAACTCCAAATACTGCAAACAATGATAAAATCAGAGACATGCAATAATCTACCAGAACATTACAAAAACACTATTTATTTTTTCCATAAATTACACCACTTGCTTTAAAAGGATGGCACAATATAGGAAATGCCAAGGAAGATGGTAACATAATTTGTTAAACTAAGTAATAAGACTTTCAACAAATTGTTGACAAAAAGTATTCCTTGTGTTGAATTGTTTTTAAAAAAGCAAGGAGTGGGAAAGAAATAAAGCAGTATTGCTAAAGATTTTGAAAATTTTATTCAATCAGCACCACTTTCTTTGGCTTTGTTATTTGAAAGACTGCTGAATGAAACTAAGGGATCCCTCCTGGAAGATGAAACTTTACTGAATACTCTGGAGACATCCAAAGTTACTTCACATGAAGTTGGTGAGCAGCTGGCAACAGCAGAGACAACTGAAGTGAAAATTGATGCAGCACGTGAGGTTTGTAGCATTCCTAGATTTAGAAAAATGCATTAAATAACTGTTGTTTAAACACTTCTTCCTCAAATTTCTAAAAGAAAATGGCTATTTTTCTTAATTCAGAATAAAAGCCATTTTAATAATGATGATAATGATGATGTGTAATAATAACAGATCTCTTGTAAAATGCATTTCCGGCACCCATGGAGCTGAATGTGCTCCAGTATGGTGCAGGCTGAGAAATAAATTTCTAGTGTACAACACACAAATGCATGCATGTATGCACCTCCCTTTTCCCCTCTTCCCATCCCAGCACACAGAACTGCCAAAAGGTGTCCCACTACACTTCTAAAGAAGAGTTACAGATCATGTCATGTAAGTCCTTTGAAAGTCCTTGTATTGACTTGATGGAGGAATTTTATACAATATTTATTGATTTAAAAGAAAAACAATCAAAAATTGATATAAGCACATCATGAAGTTCTACTGCAGTTATTGTCCTGCTGTGGCATCGACAAGTGGCATCATTTACTTTTTCCAATGCAGCTTGACTGGAGGAAGTGAGATAGTGATAGGGGATAAAAGAAGATGCACAGTAGAAGAGGCTGCATTTCCTTTAAATCAGAGGTTTTCAAACTTTTCCAGACGAGTACCACTTTCGAAAATTCGAATTGACTGAGTACCACCTCCCAACCCTACCTCCTGCGAATATAATATACTAGTCTAGGACTTAGTCTTAGGTTCGCCAGTATTTAGTATATGATTTAGTCGTAGTTAATGGTTAATATATCATGTTATAAATATCTTTCTTTAAACATGTATATTATCCATCTTGTTATGTGTATAAATATGTAGACTTGTCTTCACTTCTCACAAACTTTTAACTATTGGTGACCCGGCAGTCACAACACCCACAGACTCCACGTACCTACCTGTGGGTAAACGGAGTAAATATGCAGAGTGCTGTCAATCAGGATTACAAGGGTCAGGTTCCCAATATTCTTGGCGCCCACTTAATGGCTTAATATCCTGACACTAAAACATTCCTGCCTCTGGGTTGTGACATATGGCCATATGCAAGGCTCCACCTGTAGCTATGACAGCAAACATACAGCCCCCCGTAAAATAAAGATATGCATTCTTTTATATTGGCACATGGTGCTTGCATACCACCCATCATACCTTCACGTACCACAGTTTGAAAACCTCTACTTTAAATAGGTCTTAAAAACAATGTCTGTTTTGTCTGAAGGGCTACAGGGACAGTTCCAAGCGTTCTGCTATCCTGTTCTTTGTGCTGAATGACATGGGCCACATTGATCCCATGTATCAGTTCTCCTTGGATGCGTATATTAATCTCTTCATTCTTTCAATTGACAAAAGTCCGAAGAGTTCGGACTTGGAGGAGCGTATTTCTCAGTTGAATGAATATCACACCTATGCTGTCTACAGGTACAGTGTTGAAGTGCCATTACTACCATATACCAAAAACATTGTGCTAAAATTATTGTCTTGATTGAACATGTGCGAATCTGTTCAACCTCATAATTCTAAAGAGTTAGCTGCTTATTATAAACTCTGTTTAGTTAAGTTTAGAAATTTAAGAACATGGATGATGTGGCAGAAGAAGTCTTCAGCTTCATGGCGTCAAAAGAATAGACACGAACAAAGTCAGTTTCTTGACATTGAGTATCATGTTCAGCCTGGCATGATATCTGCAAGAAGGTGGCTTTTTCTGTCACTACCAAACAGTGTCATGTATAATGTATAATAACTTTTTACATGCTAAGGATTGACAATGAGGCAGGACATCTGCATTTCAGATACACATGCAGAGCTCTTTTTGAAAAACACAAGCTCCTGTTCTCATTCCACATGTGTGCCAAAGTCCTAGAATCTGTTGGAAAGCTCTGTATGGATGAGTACACCTTTTTTCTTCGGGGAGGCGTGGTATGCAATGAGTTTTTTTTTCATCTAACAAACTTGTAAAAACAAAAACAATGGAATATGTCCAAGAACAAATAGACAAATGACATAAGCTTTAATAAAAACCAAACTCTAATAAAGCATAAGAATTATGAAATAGTATAACTCACTATTTTTAAATGAGATTTGTGTAAAAAGGGAGAAGGCCTCCTGATAGCTCTGTTCATTGAAATGAAAGTGGCTCACCTTTGACCTAAAATGTTGAAGATATTTACTGTTGAGTCAGTGGAAAGAGTTTTCCAGTTGTTGGCCTTGCTTGAACCTTGAACATAACCTTTTATTGAAGTAGCATAGTTCTCAAAGTATTGTTCTGGCATTGAGAGTTTAAAAGACAACGAAACTGAAGGAGGGATGAATTTGTTTGGGGGGGGGGGTGAAGAGCCATAACAACTTGTCTGTGGAAGAAGAATAATTCTTCACGTGTGCATCATTGTGCAGAGTTTGTGATGTGCAGGTTCTTGATCGAGACAATCAGATGGATAATCCTTGCTCATGGCTGTCAGATCTGGCTTGGGACAACATCACTGAACTGGACAAACTGACAAACTTCCATGACATCATTACTTCCTTTGAGCAGTATGGCAGGGACTGGAATGAGTGGTTTACATCTGACAACCCCGAGACTGCTGTCCTTCCTGGTTAGTCTCTTCCTATTAGTCTGACTTGAAAGATGACTCCATCACACTTTTTCTGTCTTTATCCATATGTCCATATCATTCACTGTTTTTCTGGACATACTTTTTTTTAGAATGAAATATATTCTGGTAGAGCTTTGGGCCCTATCAATATGTGACAGATGGTGTGAACCATGGGTCCTTCAGGAGAAGTACACTGACAACACCCTGCATAATCAGGTGAAAAATGCTGTAGAAATTTTGTATAAGGATGCAGTTTAAAAAAAGCAGATTATATAAAAGATTCAGAAAGAGCTCAGTATGAGAAAATGATGGGTGCTCATAAAACAAGATAATACACATCAGACTACTCTTTTACTGTCTGACAGGCACCACACCCACAGCACCCTCTAGAGTCTAAACACTACATAAGTAGTTGAAATCAACCCATTCTTTCTTGTTACTTTTAAGCAAGTTCATTAGTAAAAAAATATATGTGTTTCTAGTTAAACATAATCCCTAGTCTCTTTTTAGGGTAGGCCTCCAAAAAAGTGAAGAAGAAGAGGCATTGACGATTTTAAGTGACGTTATTTTGTGCCAGCCATTTTGTCTAGCTGGAGAGTCAGGTGGAGGGGGTTGATGTTTTATATTGCGTCAATAGTTAAGGCTATATCAATGCAAATCAGCCCTAAGATGAGATTTGAACCCTGGTCCTTGCATTATTAGTGACAGGTTCTTAACTTTGACACCACTCATCATCATCAATGGTGTCTGGGTATACTGTAGTATTTAAAACACATTTATTCAAACAATATTTTGCTGAATTCCAAAGTGACTGAGCAAATTAATCACTGAGATAATTTTACCAGTTCTTCCAAGCATGCACCATTAACTCCTTGCTCCTTGTCCCTTTGCTATCCAGTTACTGTTTATTTTGGTCAGCATAATGAGAAGACAATTTATTTATATCCTCTTCATTCCACAGTTTATGATACAAAAATGCTCTCAGCATGGGAAAATATGCTTTCAGAAAGGAAACTGTGCTACTAGGAATGTGCCCAATATGGCTTTGACATTTTCCAACATAACTAAGATGAATTGCATACACATATGAATAAAGCTGAACAAGATTGACAGAAACAAGGATTCTGGTGGTTATGCCCCCTGTTGACATAGCTATTTCCCTTTAACCCCAATTCACTTAAATAAAAAAAGAATTTTATTTGTCATCTAAAGGGCTTTAACTCTTTGAGTCTGGGCTGGACATATTTGCAACTTCAGCAACTATCAAGACAAGAGCACACACCTGTCTGTAATAGTCAATAAGTTTGACTAGAAAACTATGTACACATAAAGGAACAAAATCTGGAGAGTTATCTAGGTGAATTGCATTTGAAAAGAGATACATCCCTTAACACAGGAACAGGAAGACTTTTTCTGACACTAAAGTTCTTCGTCATCTTAAGTTATATTTATTCCACATGGTGAGTAACCATTAAAATCCACTGAACACAGGACTAAACATTGCAGTGTGTAACCCTGTATCAAAGTTTTCTTTTTGGAAATACAATTTGATATACCTAATTTCCTTTGGATTCACAAGAAGCAATTTCACAATAAAATGAGTTGGAAACAGTTTCTTTCTCTTAACTTTGAACTTTATTATAATTTTAATTTATCTTCCTGTCATGTTTATTTTTTATGATCTACTTCAGATTGTAAACTATTTCAGATTCATGCGTTCCTGAGGGTCAGGATCAAAGATCAAAGCCTGGACTCAAAGTGTTAATGAAATGTTTGTCTGTCAGCTCCTGATCATCAGGTGATGAACAGATACCAGATATGTTTTGTTCTTTTTTGCAGGTGAATGGGAAAATAGCTGTAATGAACTACAACGCATGCTTTTGATAAGGTCTCTGAGACCTGACAGAGTGTCCTTCTGTGTCACATCCTTCATTGTGAACAACATGGGCGTCAGGTTCACAGAGCCACCAGTTCTTAACATGCAGCAGGTGCTGGAGGACTCCACTTGTAAAACGCCGCTCATCTTTGTTCTCTCGCCTGGCGTTGTGAGTATGTCTCTAGTGCAAGAGTTACAGTTTGATACATAATTTCATGATAAATAAAAATTAGGAACAAAAATATTCTATGCTCACATTAGTAGGCTAACCATAAGTACTAAGAATGACAACTTCACTGTCATGGGGAAGTTGCCCATGAATGGCAAGATGTCACATGGCTGGTGCAAAAGTATGTTGTGTTCAAATTCATCAACCGCAAGTCTACAATAAAGACATGTATAATTTGTATAGATTTAAAAGAGAAGAAAATATTTACCTATGGAAGATTGAGAATAAAGGTATATGTAAATGATTTTGTAATGCTCTTGAAGATTATTACCAGTGTATGATTTAGTCCACTGTCATGTAGTTTTTTTGTGGGAGAGAGGACTTTGGTAAGGAGAGATGGAGTAAATTTATTGGCTTATTGACTGTAGGAGTATATTCACCTTGAAGCTGATGTAAAGCTCCTTATGTTGTATTATCCGGCTTTGTGAGGTTGTGTTCCTTAGTCTTAGAATTCCTCATGTAACAAATGCAATGGACTATAGGGACTAGACCATGACGACAGTAGGAAATCGGATATATTGCACAGCACGGCTGCAGTTAAGCAGGGTGGCTTGTGAAAATAGGATGACCTGCTGTCAAAGATGATATAACCTAGTACCTAATGTACAGAACATTTCATAATTAAAGTTATTAGATGAATGCAGAAAGGGAGAAACTCTATGAATGAATTTGTTATTTTGTGATGTATTCTTGTGATTTATGTATATTTTGATCCTGCATCAATCTAATACAAGTAGATAACTGTTACTTCCAAGGAGCATAAATGTAGAACCTCATCCTTGTCTCAACTAAGGTCTGGTCTTTGTCACCAAAATATTTGCATATTAGATGCGCACCATTCAAACAGTCTGCTTGATTTGTTTTCACAAGCTGTAACATGGCCAGCATGGCCTGTTTCCAGGTATGGTACATGGGACTTGCACACAAATTCATGTGCATTGCACTCATTGTGCTTTTGTGGCCACATGACCCTGGGCAGTGTGGCTGGCCACCTGACAACCTTGTGAACTTGGAAGCTGGAGCTGGCCTTAGCTTTCCAGGTCAGTGGGTTGGTCTGTGTGACCCTTCTCATTCTCGCAGACCACCCCTGCAAGCAAGGTTATCATGGCTGGAGGAAGGTAGATCAAAGCTTGGATGAAAGTAGATCTCGAGCTGTTGGCCAGAGAGCAGTGGTGGTGTCCAATACTGGTCAGGGCTAGGTTGTTCCAGAGACAGTGTGTACACATAGAGTGAGCAGGTGTGGAGTACATGGCAATAGTGGAAGAGGAATTGGCAGGCTTGAGAGAATTCCATTGTGAGGAGTGTAAGAAACCAGGGTTGGAGTTTTGGGGATGTGATTCCATCCAATTCATTTGATGAGACTAGACCATCAGATTTCCTGTTACTGTTCTATCCATGTTTAGTGAGTGCTTGCACTTGACCTTTGTACAAAGAGGAGTAATGACTGGGACTTTGACAAGGAAGTGTGTTTTACCATCTACATCGTGGAGATATTAAAATCAGCACTGTCTGCATTCAAACTCTAGTGTGTTATTCTTGCACACACTCAAGTTACTTCATACAGTAAAAAGGATGTACTGGTTACAACTTGCAAGATGGAATTTGCAGAACATATGTTATACAACCAGACACGATTAAACCCAATGAAGACTGATCTAAAGAATCTTTGCTCAGGATCCTACTGCAAGTCTTATGCAGCTTTCACAAGCAAAGGGATTTGGTGACCGCTTTTCTGCTTTGTCCCTTGGCCAAGGCCAGACTCCTATTGCCACACGCCTCCTGAGAGATGGTGTTAAAAATGTAAGTATTTAACTACCAGAACTGTGCCTGTACTTTACATTTAAAAAAAAAAGGTATGTCTTTGAAGGAAATGAAGACCAGTTTCATCAAATTCGATTCATTTTATAAACAGATGTATATAGTGGAATCTGTAAGGATGGAGAGGTGGGTAACTCTATTTTTCCTGTTTCATTTTTCTTCATTTTGCTTGGTTTGATGACTAGTTAGTGCAGTGACTTTATCAGGGTGTAAATGATAATAAAGCCAGTAGAAACAATAAAGTCAGATCTAGAAATCACCTTGAATGTGTCTCATGTACCACATGGATGTATTTATGAGACTAAAGATTTGAATGGCTTGCATTGAATTCTGATGCATCAGGGCAGGTGGGTATTTTTGGCCAACTGCCACCTGTCTCTGAGCTGGATGCCAGCCTTAGACAAACTGGTGGGTCAGCTGCAACTGCAGGCTCCACACCATGATTTTCGATTGTGGCTCAGCTCCTCCCCAAGCCCAGACTTTCCTATCTCCATCCTCCAGCAGGCCATCAAAATGACCACTGAGCCACCCAAGGTGGAGTATGTGCTTGTTCACCTCTATATTCAGGTTGAGTGACTGCTGCTTCGCACTTATCTCATTGTTGATCAACATCTTGTCCATATTTGTTTAGTCTTTAGTGACAGGAGTGCTATAATTCTGGTTGACTATTACAGATACTAAAGATGACTGAACTCGATTAGAGTGAAAAGTGTATTGAATGTGTAACAATATCTTAGTTCATTCAATGTGATTGCCGTCATTCAGATCTGCAATCACTTTCATTTGGATTAAATCATTAACAGGCATTCTTAGACCTCAAGGTCTATTTTCATTTCATCACAAGCAGACTTACTTTGGATATCAGATATTTTATCATCTCATGAAGGCAAACATTAAACAAATGTGTGGGACTATGATGTGACAGGCCTTGAAGGCAAACATTAAACAAAGTAGGATGTGATGTGACAGGGCTTGAAGGCAAACATGAAGCGGCTGTACAGCAAGATATCTGAGACTCAGTTTCTGCAATGCAAAGCTCGGGAAAAGTACATTCGTCTTCTTTATTGTCTCTGCTTCTTTCATTCTGTTCTTCTTGAGAGGAAGAAGTTTCTCATGCTTGGTTGGAACATTGGCTATGAATTCAACGACTCTGATTTTGAGGCAAGTCATACCTTACATACTACACATGTTCTACCAAACTGAATTTATATATTTGTAATTTATGGTGAGTATAATATATCTTCAGAGGTAATTCTAGGCTGCGGCCTTGCGAGATTCCCGCAAAATTTCGCTGAGGGGCGCATAGTCTAAAAGTCAGCGCGACCATGCGCCCGCAAAAATACCATGGCTGGCGCACTTTTAAACACGCAATGCAGCACTTCAAAAATAATTGTTGTCATTCTTCGCACTGGTTTGAAACCGACCCACTAGAATCGATGCTAATGACTGGACAGTTTTCAAACTGACCAGTTGTTAGCCATCTGATGTAATCTGCTCCAAATTTCGCGCCAGGAAGTAAATTGGTGGTGAC
The DNA here is from genome assembly GCA_004794655.1 of Marisa cornuarietis. Taxonomy (NCBI): domain Eukaryota; kingdom Metazoa; phylum Mollusca; class Gastropoda; order Architaenioglossa; family Ampullariidae; genus Marisa; species Marisa cornuarietis. Next base: position 6,623,284 of record SMMW01000627.1, read on the forward strand.
ACCCCTACAGCGAAAACATTTGGGACCAGATCGATCCGAAGGTATTGGAAGCAAGCGTTGAAAATAAAGTGACTGTCAACTCTGTTTGACTGTTCGTTCATGACCAGAGCAGCAGAAGATGCCCCAGAAAGTAGAAATTGACAAGGACAGGAAGAAACAGAAACTCGTCAGAGTGTGCAGCACACATTGTTGGAATTGAAAATGTAGACAACGAATTGAAAGATGGCGAAATAGACAAATTGAGACAGAGACCACTTGTAAAAAACCACGCATCCAGAGAACCTGTCAGTGTGAATGGCTGAAGAAAAGGCCTTGCCTAATGAATGAGGACAAAGGCATGAGATGTAAAGTTGCCTAAAACAATCAGAATAACGCGTTTACAAGCCCCGGATGTGTTAAGTACGGAACGAGGACGCTGCAGAGACATTCAGACTTCCGACCACAGAAACTCTTTGGAGGCTGAAATTCTTCAATTCTAATTTTTTTCTGTTCTCATGACCTTTTTGGAACTTATGCCGCGGTATTATATAACACTTAGAAATAATGTGTTGTGAACTTGATACAACATCACAGGACATAGAAGCTGTCAGGGTTGCTTTTGCGACAATGTGCAAAAACATTAATAACAGGTTCCCAAAAGATGCAGGTGATGTTGTCTCTGCATTTTCAGTTCTTTCATGCTCCCCGTCATTTTCCTGTCAGCAGAAGACAGAACACCCTATGGAAACTTAAATATCTTAACAGATTTCTTTTGAAAGCCAGCACAAGTGGGCAGAAAATTCAGTAAATCTTGCTTGACAAAGCAGCATGTTTCGAGGAATGGATTGTGGTCAAAGAAACTGTAACGCAGAATGCATATCGGAGAGATTCCACAAGCTGTTTAAACTGTTATTTGATTTTTACAGGGATACATTTCCCAATTTGCTGGTTCTTGGAAAGCTGTGCCTCCTTATGCTATACCACAATACAGGCTGTGAGAGGGGGCTTCAGCCATCAAAACCTAATAAAGTCCTCTCGTAGAAGTTGCCTCGAGGAGAAACATTTAAACCCCTGCACTAATGAGACATATGAAAAGTGTCTAAACATTAGCTCATAGCCCATCGAGGTGAACACAAAGACAAAGACTAATTGGTTTGCAAATTTAGGATGCTATGATCACACTGATGATGATGGAAGATAATTTATCGATGTAAAAGAAAAAGATATCTATGTGATTAATCTTCAATTTCTTGTGATATAATAAAATTTCTTGTGATTAATAAAGTATTTTGTTGTATACCAAATATTTATCGGTAAAAGCAGTGAAAATGTGTTTGTTTCGAGGGGCCCCTTGTTTCATTTGAAGGGCCCTTTTTTTCCCATGGAGAGGGCCCCAGGGCCCCTCTTTTTGAAATCCTAGAATTACCTCTGTATCTTTGGCGAGTGTCATCTCAGCAGTAAGTCTCCTTTTGAAAAATTAGAATTGCTGCTTAAATGCATTTAAATAGAGTGTTTTAGGTATGGTTTGATGAGATATTCATTTCAACTGAATGGTTTACATATTCTGTCTTGGATTTTTTTTCTTTGGAAGTACTGTTTGTGAAACAAATAGCAGTAAAATCTTCATATGTCTGATTTATTTTACTTCCAGATAGTTATCTCTCTATTTAGATATTTCATGGATTAGATCTTTGAACTTCTTGAAATAAGTTTCATCTACATTTTACGACTTTTGACAACTGCTTGATCAGTGGAATAATCAGATAAAGCTGTGTAGGGACTTAACTACAAAGTCTTGCTTGAAATGTCGCATTCTACATCTTATTTCTGTCTTCGCAAATTTTGTGCTTAACATTTGTAAAATTCTGTTACAAGGTGTCTGAAAATCTACTTCAAATCTATCTGGATGCCTATGAAGAGACACCATGGGAATCACTGAGATACCTCATTGCAGGCATAAGCTATGGTGGTCATGTTACTGATGACTGGGACAGACGGCTGCTTATGACTTACATGGGACAGTACTTTTGTGAAAAGGTTTTGGAAGTACCTTCATATCCGTGAGTTGTTTTGAACTTTGAGTAAAGATTAATCCAGGTGTTCATGGAGGGATTGCTATTTCTAGGTACATCAGCTAAGAAGTTGACTGTAGCATGAAGAAAAAGGTGTCTGTTTGCACCTTCGCATATGCAGTAGTCCATCTGCCCAGTGTCACAGTAATTCACATCCACATTTGTTTTCAACAGACGTTTCCATTACATTTTCTGCTCTCAAATTTCTTTACCTTTTGAATTTTATAGACATGGGGCAGATCAGGTACTGCACATATACAAACAAATTAAGAAAAAATTGCTCACCATTTCACCTAATTTCAACTTGATGAACTTCATTGAAAGTCTAGTGGGACACAATTTTTGTTTGTAATGACCCTGTAATGACAGTGTGATATACTATTTCCCCAAATCTGGTTGAAAACTCATGTCTTACACCATTTCTTCAAATCTGGTTGAAAACACGTCGTACACTATTTCCTAAAATCTGATTGAAAGCTCATGTAATACATTATTTCCTTAAATCTGGTTGAATACTGCATTCTTCTATTCTTGAGAGACAGACCTAAAAACATTCCCATGCACAAAAAGCTCTTATATTATTTCCTTAAATCTGTTTGAATATTCCAGTCACTACTCAGATCTCCATCTTAATCCATGCACTTAGTTCATGTTTGCCATGGTGTCATCTGTTTTTTTATGCTTATGTTTCTTGTATGGTTGACTTTCGGCCTGTTAGTAGTCTTTTGTGTACAGCACATTCATCTGGAATCCACACAGGAAAACATGCTTTACAAATTCAATAAAGTGTTAAATAGGGAAACCACATTAAAAAATATCTTTAACTATTCCATTGTTGATGATTTAAATTTTTTATTATGAGGAACTCTGCTTACAGGTTATCCATACTACCCACTTACTTCGTTCCAATTGATGGCCCATACAACATTTACCTTGAGCATATCCACTTCCTGCCTGCAGTAGATCACCCTGAAGCTTTCGGGCAGCATCCTAATGCTGACATCACATCTCAGATCCAGGAAGCAAAGTGTCTCTTTGACACCCTTTTGTCTTTGGCCCCACAGCAGACGTCAGGAGGTGTTGGAGAGAGCCGCGAGGATAAGGTCTAGTCCTTGTCAAACATATTTAGTACAAGTAGTACCAGTTGTGCTTGTAATGAGTTGTCAAACATCATGTAGCTGTGCTTGTCAAACGAAAATGAAAGATAGGAAGGATATATGGACTGAACTAGTTTATTTAATGGGTCAATGACCAGTTCAAAGTAGGGTGAAAATATTGTTACATCATCATGAATAAAAACATAAATAGGCATAAGACATGAGATGGGTATATGCGTTCATATCATTTCTACCACTCAGCTTTTAGTTCACACACACCTCCCCCTAACACATGCGTGCGAGCGCAAGTACACATACACACATATGTCCACACACACTTGCATACATAAACTGCATGAGTTGACTATTAGGTCTGATCTAAGTCATCACTACATTTGCAGTCATGCAAGCTATTATTGAGTCTACTAAAATGGTCTACTGAAGGCAGGTACATTATATTTGACATAATATTACATAGCACCTATACTCTCTCAAACCATTCTTCATATGCCCTCTCTTTTTTTTCTTTGATACAATAGGCAGGCACACACACACACTAGTATTAGCCCATCGGCCCCAGCCTGCTTAAGATTTGAGAGGCCAAGCCTTTGAATCTAACTACATGAGGTCACATTTAAAAAAAAAAAGTAATTCCAATATTCCCGTTGTTGGCTGTCAGTTCACTGTGCCTCCTTAATGCATAAAAATATACATTGCGACATTTCTTATGGCATTCGTTTCTGCAAGAGACAGCAATACAGTGAATGTCATCTGCTGGGACCTGGTGTTTATCAGGGGTGCAAGATACTGACATCAACATAGGTTTGGCAGTGTGGCAGAAAATTTTCTTCATCTTCCATTCTGTCTTGGTCAAAAGGGCAGTTTTTGTTAAAGGTCTTTGAATATCTGTTATTGATATTTATTTTGCTAATTCCTAGTCTAAATCATGTTAGAGTATTTCTGAACTTTTTTATAGTTATTACTGAGAGGTGTTTTCTGGTTTGAACTCCTTTTTAAACTGTAAGCTAAATATCGCTTGACTTTATTTTGTTTTCTCATTTTTGTATGGAGTTACCACCTGTACAACTTCCAGCTGAAGACCAACGCCAACATTCTCCAGAACAACCAGGCGAGAGACAGTGAACCTGCAGACCTACCAGTCCTATGAGAAGAGGTTGAAAGAGCTGTACATAGTTTGAAGGGAAGAAAGTCACCAGGCGTTGACAATGTACCAGCCTAGCTGCTCAAGCAGGATGGGGAAGAACCTACAAAGGCCCTGACTGCCCTGTGCCAAAGAGTCTGGGAGCACAAGGAATGGCTGCAGTCACTAATCATACCCCTCCCAAAGAAAGGAAACAGCAAACAGTGCCAGAACTACTGAGCCATAAGTCTTATCAGCCACCCAAGCAAAGTCATGCTGAAGGTCATACAGAACCACATCAGGCTCACCGCAGATGACCTGCTAGAAAAAGAACAGGCTGGATTCAGACCACATAGAAGCTTAATTGAGCAGAAAATTGAAAAGCATCTTCAGCATCAGCGGGACCTTTACCACAACTTCATTGACTTTAAAAAGGCATTTGACATAGTCTGGCAGGAGGGGGCTATGGTACGTGATGCAAAAATTCAACATCAAAGAAGGCCTCATCCAAGTTGCTGAAGCACGGTATAATAGCTCAACGAGTACAGTACTGCTGAACAACCAAATAGGAGCTTCCTTTCGCACCACAATAGGGGTATGTCAAGGATGTCTACTATCACCCGGGCTGTTTAATATCTTCTTGGAGAACATCATGCTTGAAGCTCTTCACAACCATCATTGGAAGACCAATCTGCAACCTACACTTTGCAGATGACATAGATCTGTTTAGCAGGTACTAACAAAGATCTGCACAGACCTTACCAACAGACTGACAGACAGCTCAAATGCATATGGAATGAAGACCAGCACTGAAAAGAGAAAAGTTATGATCAATGGTAATGGCAAAGCAGAAATCTTTATGAATGGGGTACAGCTCAAAGAGGTAAGCAGCTTCAAATACTTGGGAGCCACCCTCTCCAAGGACAGCAGCTCCAGGCCAGATATCTGCATCAGGATCGCAACAGCAGCAATGGCTAGGCTAGATATGATCTGGCATAGCCACAAGGTAAGGTTCACTACCAAGTACATCCCTGGTAGTGCCAGTCCTGCTGTACGGATGCCACACGTGGGCTTTGCTCGCCGAAACGGAAAGGAGAATCCAGGCATTCGAGAACAAGTGCCTAAGGAGGCTGCTCCAGATCTCATACAAAGAACATAAAACCAACAACTTTGTAAGAAACAAGATTGCCACACTTGTAGGACACAAGGAACCTCTACTATCAACAGTCAAGTGACATAAGCTGGTCTTCTTTGGCCTGTGACCTGGCATGACACCTTGTTAAAGGCTCTCCTTCAAGGTACTTTGAAGGGTGGCAGACGTCGCGGTGGCCAGAGAAAGGACTGGCTTATGAATGTCAAAGACTGGACTGGTCATCTTGTACAGGACCTGCTCACTATCACCCATAATAGGCATGAGTGGCGGGCCCTTCAGCTGCTGCGTCTGTCAATGTACTCCCCCTCAACGACAGGTGCCGGTCAAGGGACGATTGACTGACTGACAAAGTTATCTTTCAGTCGTTGTTTGAGTAATGGGATAAAAGCCCTAGCCCCACCTTGTTCCCATACATGCTTAAGTCCATAGTTCTGTAGGGTACCTTCTATTGCTTTTGCCCATGGTAGTCTTAAATTTACCTGCATGTTGTATCATTTCATTAAGTCTGTTTCTGCCTTTCGTAAGCACATCGTTCTTGTCTGTTCATCGTGTAAAGCGGGCTACGATGGGGCGCGGTTTATCCTTTCAGTATGAACCTACACGGTGTGTATGGACTATGTCAGATAATTCTTAGACTTTATCAGGAACAGTCATGTAAAGTGTCCACCACCTTCTGAGCACAAATGAAGAATGATTCTTTGTCCGATTCCTGTATTCCATAGAATTGAAGATTGTCTTTTCTTGAATAGACCTCTAACTTGTATATCTTTTCATTTGTAATTAATATGAACTCGTTTAGCCTACCTTCCATTTCCATAACTGTACAAGTTGTTTCTTGAAACTTATTGTGCACTTGATTGAATTCCTCTTCTAGGTGCACAATTCTGGATCGTAGGTCGCTGATGTCAGACCCAAGTGAACACAGAGTATCTTGGACAGAATTTAGCTGATCTTTCATGGAGTTAAAACCAGCCCTTAACTGTTCTTGTTGCTTCTCAAACATGGCACGGAGCATTAACTTCATGTCATTGTTAGAATAACGGGTGCTAGAACTGGTCTTAGGATCAGTTTTCTCTGAGCCGTGGTTGGAACCTGGGTTTAGTTTTATGTCCCCAGAACACAACAGCATACTAGCGATTATGATTGCTAGTCGTACACACGTAGTCTTAAAATCTGGGCCTTGCCGTGTAGACTTGCTGACGCCCGAGCTCGCTTTTGCATGAAAGACAAAAAAATCCACACAAATCTGCCACAAATGCTCCTGAAAGTTGAATACTCTGCAGGCATTGTTGGCAGCACCACACAGTATACAAAATCACGAAGGACAAATTAAAACTGCTGTAATTATAAGTGGAAAATATATTCTAAAATGACCACGAACCAAAAGCATGTATACACAGCCTTGGAAGGATACAGGGAGATAAAAAGAAGTGGGTTATAAAAACATTTGTGCATGTAAAATTTATTCGGTTTGTGTTTTGCTTGAGCTCATAAAGAGATTGAATAAAGAATATAGATGAATATTGACGAAAAGCACAAATGCTTCAGAAAAAGCATCTCTTCTTGATTATTTCCATAAAAGAGATGAAAGGTGGGATTTGGCTATTGGCTGTTTGAGCACTTTTTTTTACAGGTCTACAGCGATTGTTGCACTTTGTAAGAGTGCAGAGATAAGTGTGCAGTATGGTTAGATCATGTGTATTCAGTGTTGGATGCTATCTGCAGGTGCTGGAACTGGCAGCTAACATCTTCAAACAGATTCCAGACAATATAGACTATGATGCAACTGCCAAGCTTCTGTCCGTTGACCCATGTCCACTAAACGTTGTGCTGCTCCAAGAGGTAGTATGAATGTTGCTGTCTTTCACAGAGTATAAGCATGAGAGTCAATTATTTGAGGGCAGTAAGGAGTAGACAATATGGACCATTTTCAAGCACTGTAAGAGCAGTCTTTACCTTGTCCTAATTTCAAGTCACATCAGTGGCTGTTAGGGTCGGATGTATAGATACATCTGAAACAGAAACAGTTTATAAATGGGCACATTGCTGACAAGGTTTTAGACTTCATCAGAGAAAACTGAAACCTCTGAAACATTCCAGGTATCAGTACTCTGATAGGTTTCCACAAATGATTGCCAAAAGTCCACAGCCATATGTGTTTTGTTTATAGATTCAACGATACAATGCTTTGCTGGTTGATATCCGCATATCACTGATAGATCTGGAGAAAGGGATCCAGGGACTGGTAGTGATGACAGCGGACTTGGAGGTTATTTTCAACTGCCTTTTTGATGGCCGTGTTCCACCATCATGGGAAAAGGTAAAGGAGCTATATTATTACATCTGATTTATACAAGGAATCCTCAACTGAAAACCGTCAAATGAAGCCTAAATTAGAGTCAGGCTGAATGCAGCTGAAATTTTAGTGTTTGGGATTCTGATGTGGGGTTGGGTTAAGGGTTAGAAGCAAAAAGGTAGGGTCATTAACCATACCAGCTGAGGAGCTAAACTATTTTACACTGGAAGTTTGTGGTGGGACAGAAAATGTATGTATTTAAGGAATTTCTTTAGTTTGGAAGTGATATAAACTGAAGACCTTAATCTGTTACAGTGTGTGATTCCTGTTACACAGCTGTATACCTCATCAGTTTCTCATAATGACAGGAGTTTACATGCATGTACACAGTCATATTACGCTTAACAGTTGAGCCTTTCTGCTTATAGGCCTACTCCTCACTAAAGCCCTTAGCAGCATGGACACGTGACCTGGTGATGAGAATGGACCAAATGTCAAAGTGGGCCTTAACAGCTCACCAGCCAATCATTTTCTGGATGTCTGGCTTCACCTTTCCCACAGGCTTCCTGACAGCTGTGCTACAGACCTATGCCAGAAAGAACAATGTGAGTTTAAATATAACATGAATGGACTTACACAATTGCAAAGACAAATACAGTCCCAACTCATCTCATCCCCATCTGTCCAACACAGAGAGGCCAGAGTGGTGACATAAAAAGGGTTTGTAATCTATAACTAGGGGTAGCTCTGGGGAAGTCCCCTCCATCACGAAGTTCGGCAAGGCAAAATTGGTGAGATAAAATGATTTGACTGTATTTTGATAGGTAACTCATCCATGTTCAAACTATTTGAAATCACACACACACACACACACACATGAACACAAACATGCAGACATACAGACACTGCCTTCAGATACCTTAAAACTCCCCTAATGTCACTTGCAGAAATGTTGTTCTGAAGCTTCTATTTGATTAGTGTCACTTTACCTCAAGTAAAAACTTGATGTTTGTGCCCTCAGATCACTTTTTATGAACAGGTTTCTATTGATCTGCTTTCTTGGGACTTCTCAGTGCTTACTGTAGATGATTCAAACGTTCCTGGGCAGCCCAAGGTAGATTATCTCATGAAACATACACTGCTAAAGCATTTTTATATTTCTTGTCTGCCTATATCAGAGGTTTTCAAACTGTGGTACGCGTACCACTGGCGGTATGCGAAGGTATGATGAGTGGTATGCCAGCACCATGCGCCAAAATAAATGAATGAGTGTATATATTTTATGGGGGCTGAATGTAGGGCTCAGAGGTGGTACTCGGTCAATTCAAATTTTTGAAAGTGGTACTCAATTGGAAAAGTTTGAAAACCACTGGCCTATATGACGCTAAAAATCCTATATATATGTATTCCATCATTTGATCCTTACTTGTCAGAGTACTTATGTATTGCTTTTGGCTTTATATTACTGTCTACTGACTACATGTACAGTACTACTTATACATAAAGAACTACCTGTGCAGTTTGTGTGTGTGTGTGTGTGTGTGTGCGCACGTGTGTGCATGTGTGTGGCTAAAGGGAATGTAGATGTTCATTCTCTCTGAAAGAAGATGTATTGCTGCGGTTGATGATAAACATGACTGAAATGGATTCCATGGTCTTTTTACCTTCAGGAGGGGGTGCTTGTCAAAGGACTATTTCTACAAGGTGCAGGCTGGGAGATGAAGAATCAAATGCTGATAGAAGCAGCTCCTATGCAGCTTGTTTGTCCGATGCCATCTGTACATTTTAAGCCTTCTGAAGCTAAAAAGAAAAGCAGCAAAGGTAGTGTTACTAGCAAGAAGTAGAAGCACAGTTTACAGTAAGAAAAATAAATAATGGTAATAATAATAATAAATGTTTTATTTATATAGCACATGTTGACACTTATGAAGGAGCATGCTTTCAGGGCTTGAGACAAAAACAAGACATAGCATACGAAGAACAGAAAGGTAAACAACAGTACTGACGAATAATAAAAGACAAACATGGATGATGCAAAGAGTCAGGTAGATATAGCACTGGCTGTGATTGTTATTAACTGGCATTTTTAGTGCTTTCATATTTACCATGCTGTTAGATTCTTCTTCTTCTGTGTTGTCATTCATTAGTCTGTACTTCCAGGATAACGTTTGGGATGAATGACTCAGTGTCTGTTCTCCCATAGAGCTTTCTTTGGAGTAAGGTTCCCATTGTCATGTCACATCTTTCTCTACTGACTACATGTACAGTACTACTTACTACACACAGTAATGGGCCATTTTTGGAGAATGTACTTAGGAATATGGTGTTAAGCTAGGACACTTCAGTACATGTATTTGTTTCTGAGAATTATGCAGACTATTGATGTCTGTGCAGGTATATATAACGCTCCTTGCTACTACACACCAAACAGGGCTGGTTCAGCTGGACACCCATCCTTTGTGGTGGCTGTTGACCTAAAGACTGGGGAGAAGTCTCCAGAGCACTGGATCAAGCGGGGCACGGCTCTTCTCATGAGCCTCGACTACTGATCCCTCCTGCTGAGTCAAGGCTGAAGTGGCAGGAACTAGCCTTGTCATCCAGCATGTTCACTTCAAAAAAAAAAAAAAAAAGAAGTCCCAACTCCTTTCATTTTATTTGGTGGCTTTAAGCCCATGAGGCATTTTAGCTTTACACATGTACACTAAACAGAATATTAATAACATTATTACATGCACTTGACATTCTGAAACTAATGAGGTGATAGTATACAAAACGGCAAAAGAAAAAAAAGGCATTTACATGATGAGAAGACTGCAGGATATTGTAGAATAAATGGGACCATAAGAAATCCTGAAAGAAAGACATTGCCAAGCTTGTGTCTGCTTTTAGATTTATTCATTAACCTGTGAAATTTGATGCACAAAGTAGTCTGGAAACAGAATCATAGGGTGAGGACATCAAAACATGAAATGATTATACAACTAGTAGACTGAAGAAACAATACACTTATGGAGTTGTAGATTTACATGTGTACATGTATGTGACAAATACAGTTTTTAATTTTACAAATGCTCAGTGGTGCTTACAAGGTTTTTACAAACATATTAGCATAAAGTATATCACAATGTAAAGATATTTACCTGTGATACTATAAAAGTCAACAACTCTTTATTGCATCATTAGATGTTATGCTCTCATTCCTTTGTGATTAATACAGTCTGAATAAACAGGAATAGAAATGCCTTTCTGTGTATGGCAAATAAAATAATCATATTTACCCCTACCTCATGTTCTAAAGTAGATTATTACCAAAGACTCGAGACTAACTGCATGCAACAGAAAGAGAAGACCAAGAGAGAGAGTCCAGGTCACCATGGCATATTTTGCGATTGTCTCCCTTGGATTGCTTATACAGACTCGGCGTCGAGTGTGTATGTTAGTCGTTAGCTGACTGGCTTGCTTTTAAAGGGGTTCACCTTTTTTGTAATACTTTTGTTTTGCTTTTGTGTAATTGCCAGATGCACATTATCATACGATAAATAGTACGAGCATGTGATTAATGAAGACTGAATCTGATTCCTGGATACTGCACACATACGTGATCTGGTAAGGACCAAACTTTAAATAGTAAACTGCAACGAGTGTTTTGTTTATATTAGGAAAGGGCATTTCCTCCTGCAAGATCGCGTAAACAACGCGCATGTCAAACATTTTCGGTTCTTGCTTTGTTGACGCATGGGACCAGGACCGCCGATCAGAGCCAGCACGGGCCCCGGGGCAGACGACTCTCCGTGCCCCTTGTAATTGTAATTATAATAAATTATTTTCCCTGTCTATGAAAATATGCTTACAATTCGATTGTCAATATCTATATTTCATTGAGTAATGTAATATAGACTGCAAACATTCAGACAAGTAAACTAGGATGATAGATAACAACAAAACGAACCATTTAAACATAAGCCAAAGATCATACCAAGATGCTCCACTGTTATATGAAAGGTTGAAGCCAAGCGGCGGTCAGTGCAAAGTGCAGCCGTATATTTAAAAACAATTGAGTAACAAGACTGGTTTGCATTTGCTGGAGGGACACATGAGCGAACTCGATTTCTGTTCAAAACGTTCCAGAAATCGAGCTCTCACTCGGTCCACGTGGAGGAACTGTTCAGATTTTCTGAATATAATTTCAAGTTCCTCCACCAACGTTACCAGCTGAGATGTTGGGACTACTAGCTCATAGTTAGCATGAGGTACCTGCTTAGTTGACAACTGATTAGACTCGAGTCTCCCGTACAGTTCCTTCGTACTTTCCCGTAATAATTTCTTTACATTCTGCACACAAGTTCCTTTGTATCTTTTTGACGATGTAACCAGCAATGTCAGTTAAAATATTGTTCTCAGGAATGAATAGTTCCTCGGCAGAGTTGGTAAAAGCATACTGGGAGATTTAGCTCGTATCTTGCATTAGAAATCGCTGAAGTGCACCGAGTACTGATGTTGCTCAACGTCAAGAGAAAGTCATTTCCATCTTCAATGCAGTTGCTTCTTTCACTGCATGATGAGACCAACCACCATTACCTGGCACAGAAAGAGCCGAAATTGCTGGGGACTTGATTATCTCCATGTCCTTATCCTTGTGTTAGAGAAAAAGAGGTTTTTCACGCAGTCTTGGTTTAGTCTGCTATTGTGGAAGAATTTAACCTCTTTTTTGCAAAGATCGTCTCAGAGTTGAAGCAGACTTTGTATAGCAATTTTCCACCCAATCGTACTGGATGAATGGCTTTTAAGTGTTGACAGCCATGACTTTTCCGAGATGGCATCACGCATCGTTTGGCTGCTAAACTTGCTAAGTCTGATGAATCCATTAAACAGTTGATCAGTGGGTTCAACAAAGAAAACAGTCTCAGAGGCCTCTTCTGATAACACTCCTAAAGTTACCATCGTTGATATGTCAGCTGCAAAGCTGTGCGACAGAACCTGAGAGTGAGAGACAATCTTTACCCGAAAGGCTGAAAAACCTGGTAACTTAAGGTGTTTTTCTGAAGCGTGGAGCCATTCGGATACAGTTCTTTCTATCCATCCTGAACAAATATTCTATTTCGGTGCATCAAAGATAGTTAGAACTGTACACTTCTGCACCCACTTCTTACATCTATGGAAATGACAACACAAGACTAGTGAAGCTACTAAGCAGCAGTATATGTGGCAAATCCAAAGATAAATGCGACTTGTTAAATCGTGTGAAAAGCTGTTAACTCGCATCTCTTCATCTTTCGGAAAAGAGAACGATCGGAAACCTTTAGTTCGAGAGTTTAGACAACTCGGCGCAGCGCACCATGTAGTCATGTACCACCAGCCTCCTCGCGCCAACACCGATCGTCGGTACAAGGGTAGACGTGGATCTTGGTATGATCTTTGCATCAAGCAGCCTTGTACAGGTGTTAAACTGCGACTATGATGACAGCTACTATGATCACCTAAATCTACCCCTAAAATATGCCTTGAACTGTAACGGTGGTTACTGGCTGCCTGCAGAAACTGGAGTCGAGTCCCCTGTGTGTTCACCTGCAGCCTCTTATAGCTATCAGTTATATTGCCTTTGATTTCATCAGAACAGACCTTATCCAAATGTAAACTCGATTATGTCTTCTCTGGATTCCGTCTATAAAGTTGAAGAGAGAGAATATATCCGCACTCATGCTTGTATGAGAAAATGGTTGAGCTCAGCATTTAGAATGCGTATACAAACTTTTGAATTTCATAACGAGGGTCTTGTCAACTCTAGACCCTCTTGCACAAGTCCCAGATAAACGATGACCAGGCCGTAGTACTGTTTCGCGAGTTATGACAGCAATTCCTCCTTCAGCTGAAATTGGCGAGGCCTGTTACTGATATGTCATCCTCGCGGGGTGATGCTGCGCTGCCATTGTGCCGACCTCATCACGATGCAGCTGTACATTGAAACGAGTTTGCAGTTTCGAGGTCACTGTCATATGCGTCTTTATCGGTGGTCTTATTCTACCCTTCTGAGTCCTGGGCCATGCTTCAAGATTTGTCCACAACGTCTTTGACTACAAAAGTGACTAGGTTGGTGGTGGTGGTTATGGTGTTGGTAGTGTATGTCTTTTCTCATGTGCGCGTTACGCGGGAGACCATATATGTGTGTCTATACCCTAAAGTGAGGTGAGCAACATGACCAACAACGCTTAGAATGGAGCAAAGATAAAAAAAAAACAAAAAAACATACACATGCAGGGCTTGTTTTCGCTTTTCTGTCCGTGCCATTAGCGGCAATCTTCTCTCCACGTAAAGATAAGCCCGCCATGTTTATCTGCCCAGGTTTTCTCAATGAATGCAACGTGATTAACTTTGAAAGGTTCGAGATAGTAAATGTCAGTCGCATTTCGACTGAACATGCGTCAGGACCCAAGCTCGTTGTCTTGGCTGCCATCTTCGGCCTGAACGACAACCTGCGGCACGCGCAGTATGACGTCAGCAAAACTGCGTTGGTGTGCTGGAAAAAGGACGTGTGCCACTGTGTGTCAAGCTCGACTTCGCCCACTACGAGATCATGGTGGTACAGCTAGAGGAGCATGGAAGCAAGAGAAGCGACAACATTGACAACGACGAATCTCCGAAGTCCGTGACGACGGTCGCCGAAGGTAATGTTTTGGCTCGTCGTCTTCGACACCCTACCCCTCGCCACTTTCTGGGGCTGGTTCTTCTGTCACAAACTCAGGCTGCTTTCCGTGATGACGACGACAGCTGGACGCGCGGCTTGTCATCAACGAAGACTGCGCCGACTAGGAGACGAGAGAACACAAGGAAGTCCAAGAAGAAAGAAACTATAGAGACGTGGGGTGCGTAAAACTCCTGAACGCAGGTGACGCCCTTTCAGTGGTCTGCGAGACCGGAGAGTTCCACTCGAAAATAAAAATGTTAATAATAACTATTACAATAGTGATGATAATTCAAGAAAGTACAACTCGCATTATTATTATTATTATTAAACCGACGACAGATAATGATGAAGACGAGGATATTTGCTACTTAAAGGAACCCCGCGGACATTGCTTTCTCCTCTTTTACTCCAGTGTATCTTTGACAGTTTTTCATAACTACTGCTACTCTCTGTGTGAGAAAGCCAGAGAAAGAGCGATTTAGTATTTTCCAGCTACCAACACTTTGGTAGATAAATAATATCCAGGTACATGAGAATGCAGTGTGTGTGTGTGTGTGTGTGTGTGTGTGTGTGTGTGTGTGTGTGTGTGTGAGTTTAATGTGGTTTAAAGAAGCAATGGAAACTTTAGTATTCCTACAGCACATGCATTGTTAATAACCAAAAGGAAAAATGATCTTTTGACGGGGCTAGAAATAATAACCCTTCTTGGTGCCAACCAAGACTCCGCAGACATTGTTTAGAGCAATCAGCTTGCACTGCCATGACAGCCCAACCCGATTGCTGAGCAAAAATCGCTGGAAACAGAGCACAAAGTATCACAAAAACATGTTCCGTGGTATTTTATGACAGAGGCATGAAAGATTTTATATTAATATTTTTCTCTTAAGCACACCTGGATTCCACCACCAATTGGTGCAACTTACCTTGTAGTGGTGTGGTGGCTTGTGTGCCTCGTCGATCCACAGAGCTATGTCGGCAGGAGCCTTGTGCTCCTGGCAGGTCCAACCAAGCCGAACAGGTCTGTCAGGGTAGAGGCCAGACTAAAATGTTGCACCCTGGCCCTCCAGGTTGGGGGTTTTGCTTTGGGCTAACAACCCATTCATGTAAAACACAAGCTGTTACAGAAACCGCAACTGTATCACAACAGGGCCTGGTCGGGAAGATTCCTCTCTAGAAGAGCTTATGACGCAGGCTGCCAGCTCGCCGACTCATCTTCTGACGACCAAGGCAAGAACCAGGATAGGGACCTGGAACATCAGAACCCTCTATGAAAGCACGGACCTTCATCTACTGGACAAGTGTCTCAGGTTTATATCCGGTGTAAGTCTCGGCTTTCCTTATCAGCCTGCCCGTGTTTCCGGTTCTGGTTTGCTGTTGCGAAGAGACACGGACCTTCATTTAATTTTTAATAAAGGTCAGTGGTTTGCAGACGTAAATGGATTCGAAAAAAATGGACAGGTGCAAATTTTTGCATTATTGAATGTCATACCAATAAAGCGAGATGTCGTTATCCTCAACAAAAAGTGAACATCTATCCTCGTCGCCATCATAGCTTACAAAAGCAACCGACCTTAACAACGGAGGGGGGGGGCCTTCCCTATTGTCGTCTGCTAGTAAATGGCGTTGTCCTGAACTCAGTGTTACCACGAACCTTCATCTGTGGCATTTATTAAATTCTTAAAGTATAGGCTTTTTGTAACAGAATAATCTATATAATTGTTTCCAACAAATCAAAAACAATGCTTTTTTTAAAAATTGTTAGTGGTACAGCAAGTCAATAGCATCTGTTGTGACGATGTTTTTATATAACATTGACGATAAACCCACATGCGTTTTCTATAAACAACCAAAATACATTTTACAGAAAATTCTACTGTTGATTTTGCAATCAGTCTTCTTTAACAAGGTTCTTATGACAGAAAAGCTTAATTACTTCTAAAATTTCTTCGACGTTAGGAAAACCCGCCATTTTGAAATCGGAAACGGAAGTGAAAACCGAACGTCTGTAGGGTTTGCTACAATTGGTCACTCCTATGATAGCGCAAAGAGGCAACTAATGAGAGACACTCATCCAGTAGATGAAGGTCCGTGATGAAAGTGGCAAGTCAGCTCAAGTGGCAAGGGAAATGAGAAATTACAACATCACAGTCCTCGGGTTATGTGAAACCAGATGGAATGGAAGTGGGCAGACCAGGCTAACATCAGGAGAAACCATCATCTACTCTGGCCACAAAGACCTAGACCATGACCATACCCAGGGAGTAGCACTGCTGATGTCAACAAAGGCGCTGATGGCCTGGGAACCAGTCTCACCACGGCTCATGTCAGCAAGATTCAATTCAAAAGGAAGGAAGATTACCATCATCCAATGCTATGCACCAACAAATACAGCAGATGAAGGGGAAAAAGAAGAATTCTATAGCTCCTTGCAGTCTCTGCTTGACCGCACACCAAGGAGAGATCTAAAGATCATTATGGGAGACCTAAATGTCATAGTGGGAGATGACAACACCAACAGGGAGCTCATCATGGGAAGACATGGCGTCGGCACCTGCAACGAAAACGGGGAGCTCTTCACAGACTTCTGCGCTTTCAATGACCACGTCATTGGTGGCACTGTATTCCCACACAAGAATATACACAAAACAACGTGGAGTTCCCCAGATGGCAAGACAGAAAACCAGATCGACCATATAACGGTTGGTCGAAAGTGGAGAAGGAGTCTCCAAGATGTCAGAGTGAGAAGAGGACCAGATGTTGCATCAGACCACCAGCTCCTAATAGTCTTCAAGACCAAGCTGAAGTCCTTCATTGATACAGCAGGCAGACCACTTTTTTTTAATTGGTGTTTTACGCCGAGCCAGCAACTAAGGCTATATCACGGCAAGGCAGCCAGGCCTGTAAACAGATGCCACATGCAGAGAAAGAACAGCGTGCCCGAGACAAGAACTGAACCCAGGACAGCCAACCTTCACTGTATTGGTGACAGGCGCTAACCGTTGCGCCACCGGACCGCCGTCAGGCAGACCACACCACAAGTTCAATACTCAGTACCTAAAGAACAAGGAGACAAGGGAAGTTTTTAACTGTGAAATTAAGAATAAGTATGAGGCCCTTTCAGGACTGACAGAAGAATCAGTGGAAGAACACTGGTCAACACTCAAGCGCATTTGGAAGACAACCTGTACAGATGTTCTAGGGAAGAGGGAAAGAAAACACAAGGAATGGATGACTCCAGAGACTTGGGCAAAGATTGAATCAAGAAAAGGGCTGAAACAGAAGCTCAACCAGTGCCAAGACCAGCAAGAGAAAGGTCTCAGAGCAAAATACTGGGAAGCCAACCGCCAAGTGAAGAGGTCGGTAAGGGAGGACAAGAGACGCTTCACCCATGAACTGACAGAGGAAGCAGAGACAGCAGCCATACAGGGAAACGTGAAACGAATATACGAAATAACACGAACTATGTCAGGCAGGAGCATAAACCCAAAACAAGCCAGTGAAAGATAAAAATGGCAAGACAATAACAAACGATGCAGAACAAAGAGACCGCTGGATGGAGCACTTCGAAGAGATGCTGAATAGACCTCATCCACCATCCTTACCTGACATACCACCAGCAACTGCACAACTTCACGTCAACACCAGCCCTCCCACTAAGACAGAAATCATCAAAGCTATCAAAAGCATGATCACCCGCATACACACTACGAGTCACCCGCTGAAGGCGCATTCGTTAACTCAACACAATCAACAAATGAGCACTCTGGTGTAGAACGTCCCTCAGTGAGACAAATACTTATTAAACACAAAGTCACAAATTAACTAAACAAAGAATATACAAAGTAATGCTCTAAAAAAAGCAAAACATCAGTACTTTGACAACAAGCAGTTAGTGAAGTATGATAATTATCATTACAACATACGCTCAATGCTAGGTTTAGCAGGAAAATACCTCACTTAAATATATTAATACGCAGCACAAGCTCACGTAAAGAACATACAGGAATAACAATGAGCAAATGTCTTTGAATCAAGAAATATAACCGGTATACAAAATTGAATAAATGTCTTTGGAATTCAGTGCTCTCAGCACATACGTATAAATACTTTAATCTACAACAGAGTCAGAATGGGTAGCACACCCTAGGCCAGGGGTCTCGAACTCGCGGCCCTCGGGACAACTGCGGCCCTCGGGACAATAGTTTGCGGCCCCCACCTCAATATCAAAGTTTAATGTTAGTGCGGCCCGAGTTTGATACGAATGGCACTTTTCTGTGCTGTGTGCGGAGCTGAAGGAACCTACAAATCACGGTGGGGTATATATATTGCTCTCGGAGGCGGGACATCAGCGGGCTTATGGCGAACTTGCGCCATCACCCTGGGCTGAGAGTATGCAAAATACAGGGAGATGACAGAGTCAACCGGGTTGCTAATCTTAAAACATATCTACTTAGGCAACGAGATTTCTTTAAGAAAGTAACCAAAGAGAATGATGCAGCAGTCTAAGCTAGCTACGTGGTTAGTGAGATGAATGCTAAAGCAGGAAAGCCATTCAAAGAAGGTGAATTTGTAAAAATGTGCATATTACAGGCTGCAAGTATTGTCTGTCCAGAAAAGAAAGGTCAGTTTAGCAACATCAGCCTTTCTCCCAAAACCGTAGCAGAGCGCATTTCTGACCTATCAAGTGACATTTCTGATAAACTGTGTGGGAAAGAAAAATGTTTAGTGTATACTCAGTCGCTCTTGATGAGACCACAGACATCACCGACACTCTCCAACTCGCAATCTATGTCCGTGATGTTGATGACAATTTTGAAGTCATAAAGGAGTTGCTTACAGTGATTCGAATGCATGGCCAGACCACCGCTCAGGAGATATTTCACCAGCTGTGTGATGCCATTGAGAATGCCGGTTTGCCATGGAGGGGGTTTGTTGGAATAACAACTGATGGAGCACCATCAATGACAAGGAGGAAAAATGGAGTGGTGGCACTTGTTCAAAAAAAATCTAAAAGAGGAAGGTGTGGAGGAAGCCATTGCTCTGCACTGCATTACCCATCAGCAGGCCCTTTGCAGCAAATGCCTGAAGTTTGACAATGCGATGTCTTTCGTTGTGAAATGTATCAACCAAATCAGATCCAGGGGCTTAAAGGACAGACGGTTTCGTGCTTTTTTTTTTTAAGAGGAAATGGGGTCAGAATATGGGGTATGTGCTCTACTTCACCGAAGTACGTTGGCTTAGCAGAGGTAACATATTGAAGAGATATTTTTTAGTTAAGAGCGGAAGTGAAAGCCTTCATGGAGAAAGATGGGGTTGCTCTTCCTGTGCTAAGTTATCCAAAATGGCTCATGGACTTAGCTTTTTTGTTGATATCACACATGAGTTTAGTGTACTAAACAAGAAGTTACAAGGCTAGGGGCGACTTGTCAGTGCTGCCTATGACAACGTGAGGGCATTCTCTACAAAACTTATGTTATGGAAAACCCAGCTTTCTCAGACAAACCTTTGCCATTTCCCAGCATGCAAGGTACTCATGGAAGCAGGCACACCATTCAGTGGTGAAGAGTATGTGGATGTCATTTTGAAGGAGGAATTTGATCACAGATTTGCAGACTTCAAGACGCACAAAGCCACATTTCAAATTTTTTGCGGACCCCTACTCCTTTGATGTGCAAGATGACCCTCCTATTCTTCAAATGGAGCTCATTGACCTGCTGCAGTGCAACTCTGAACTCAAAGCCAAGTTCAGGGAGGTAAGTGGAAAAGCAGACAAGCTTGGGCAATTTTTTTTAGAGAATTGTTCCCTAGCTTCCCTGAATGTTCAAGCAGACCATTTGTCTTTTTGGAAGCACATACTTGTGCGAAAAGCTCTTCTCTACCTTGAACTTCGATGTCCAAGTACAGGTCCAGATGAGCATCTTCAAGCCCCATTGAGGGTCTCAACTGCTTCCTCCCTTAAGCCAAACGTGGCTCGGCTATGCGAGAGTAAGCGCTGCCAGATCTCTAGCAGCAAGAAGTAGGCAGAAGAAGCCATGTTCAAAACAGTTTATGTTCAATGTTCCATTCATGCTCAGAAAGTTAAATGCTAAAGAACTGTTAATACAGACATTTGAATCTGAATAATAATAATAATAATAATATTTCTCTAGTCAACAACTATATGTGGTTTCTTTAGTCTTCTGCATCATCATCATCATCATCATCATCATCATCATCATCATCATCATCATCATCATCATCATCATCTTTTTTATTTTATTACTGATTTTTTTCTTATGAATTTGCTATTTTTATTTTTTAACACAAAATAAGATGAAAAAATAAAGACATTTGATAACATTGGAATGTTTTTGTAAGAGCTTTTCTTGTGGAAAACCTGATGCGGCCCAGCCTTACCCAGACTGTACCTCCAGCGGCCCCCGGGTAAATTGAGTTTGAGACCCCTGCCCTAGGCCTTATCACCGCCGGTGGAGGGATAAAACACTCAGTCTTCCTGCGCGTGCTTAAATTCTACCCACTCTAAACTTGAGGTTCAAACATAAAGTCCTCCACTTAACCTTCTTAAAGTTCTGGTTAATTTTAAAGTTTAACAATTCCTCCCGTTGGAGGTTTACAAGAAGGTCACCCGGTGCTTCACTCTACCTTAAGAAAGGTCTTACTTTGTTTGGGTTGTTCGTCTGGTGTAAAAATCATCGGAAGCCCATGCCTCTGCCTCACGTCAGTGGTCCTCCGGAATGTACGGATATCGTCTGTAGGATATCGCACCACGCAAGTCAGTCATTCAGCCTCGCTGTATCGGATGCTCCTCCCCACCTTGGAGATACGCGGACACCCTTTCACTCGTCTTTGCCGAACCCCAGGCCGTCTATACGTCAGCTCCAACCGTCAAAACCCGTAGTTTCCCACAGCCTTCCTCGCTCTCGGCGTAGTCCCTCAGTCTACGTCAGGAAATTTCTCAGACGCCAGCCTCCTAATTCAGCAAATGTTCTTTCTGTACTGTGCTGGTAGTAGAACCAAACCCCTCGGCTTGAATACCAGTAAGTACGGTGACAACTCTTGTCACTAAACAGCGCTCTCTCTAGCGCCTCACGTCGACATACAGTATGGCGACTGGTAAGGTTGAATGACGACTGAACACCCGTCAGTGACAGCACACAGCAAGCAGCAACACAGCAAGATTGCTGGAATATCGATTAACCAATATCGAATATTATCCCACTTGCTATGGTCAGGTCTAATATACCCACCCTTCTTTACGTCGCCAAAAGGTGAGCTCAGCCCGCATTGCACATAAAATACTAAATAAACTGAAACCTCCATTTTCTCAAGATCCTCGCGTGACAGCGACAAAAACAAAACAAAACAAACAAACAAGACACCCTAACCACCTGGATAGATGGTGAGCTCTGCTCGGATCGCACGTGAAATATAGTAAAAACAGAGACTTTCAATTTCTCGTGATTTTCAGCGTGGCAGTGTCAAACCAAAGCACACCTGTGTGTCGAACACAAAAATACAATACCCTACTGCCGTACCCCCTTGTACGCTACATATAGCTTCGTCTGCACCAGCTGGAGTCGAAGAGAAAAGATGCAATCCTCGGTTAAAAAAAAGGACCAGGACACATTGTGCTGTTGCTGAATGTTCTCTGACACCCAGATGGAGTTAGTTTGTACTCATGAAGGAAATCCTAAAGATAATGGCAGCAAACGCCAGTGGATAAACTTTGTTCAGAGATGTGTATATACAGGTCTCTGCTTTGTTCAAGCGTGCCATGCGAACTTCGTCCTCACACCGCACTCAAGAATTTGCTCAAAACATTTCAAAATCGATTGTTATCCAGTCACTTATACAGTACAAGCACGGACTTGTATTACTGAACTGCTTGCAGACGATTTTTTTTCAGTGAAGTCATAGAACGAGGCTGGTTACGAAATAGCTTCCGGTTTAGTCACGTTTCAGTTTAGCCACTAGAACGAGGTTTTGGACGATATAGCTTCCGGTTTATTCACATTCACTGTTAAGGCTCGCCGAGACTAACAGCGGAGAACTTCGCAAGAGGCTCAGCGTTGGTCTCGGCAGACAGACAGCAATCCACCCTATACACGTCCGTGGTACAAGCAAGTCTTGGACTTTCAGTAAAACGAAGAAATCTTTGTGGGTATAAAATAAAAATGCAATGCTCAAAACCACAAAATAAAACAATTACAGGAGTTTCTCTTAGACAAACACTTTGGAAACGTGTTTGCATTTTATTAACAATAATACACACGGGAAAATTAACTCAAATGCGCCCACTTAGTAAGAGACAATCAGTAATAATACAACGTAGACTGCAATGTCTGTGATTGTTTCCCATTAAATTTTGATCTGATTGACTTACCAGTCTGTTGAATGAATTCAGTTTGGACCATTTAATTATTTTTTTAACTTCATTCGAAGCTTCTAAATAAAGTTCCAGTCTGTAGGGCTGTATTCCAAATTCAGCTGCTTCATTGTTGGGTAAAAAAAATCGCTTCTTGAACACGACAACCTGAGCGATGTTTCTTCAATTGATTTGAAGACTCGCACACTCGTTGTTACAAATACTCAGGGCGAGTAAGAGAACCTTCAGTACAGGAGAGTAATTTTTTCCCGCTTTCCTAGTGGCAGGTGAGAATGCCGATTTTTGAAGGCTTATGTCTTTAAAAGTAAGCAGAATTATGTACTCATATTTTTGGAATTATTATTTTAAAACGAACTTAACCCGATCATAAAGAAAAAAATGTTGCACTCGGTTTGTACTTTAACACTGTTATTTGTCGTCATTGGTGCAAGATGTTATTATGTAAATATTTGTATTAAAATATCTTTATTAAAATTGTAAACTTTATGTATAGGTCTGATTTGTCAGTGGGTAGATAAGGCTAAAACTATTCAGATTTTGTGAAAGGTGAATATTAAAGGGACGCAACTTCTTGTAGTTAGTCATTAATAAACAACAAAGCTGCCTCCCTTAGACCCTTTTGCTACAGCCTGTACGCCGTAACCACGATTATCAGGAAAGTGAACGACAGCAGGAGAACATAATAAAATCGTTGGCGACCCAGTGATTAAACCACATTAACCTCTCGCAAAATATAACCAGTGTCAAAGTCGACGCAAGCATTTTAACCATACCACTACCAGCTAGTATTAGAAGTAACAGAAGGAACTATCAACTTTTTCATCAGCTAGCGCATATACCAAGGAAGGAGTTAATTTGGCTTCAAGTGTCAAAACGAAATACAAATCTACCCTAAAGAATCCCACACCATAATCCACAGCCACTCTCAGAAAACGGTAGCTGAAATACGGATAAAACCTGGGATGTATTAGCATGAAAGAACTAAAAATGTTTACAGGAATGATAAATACGACGATTTACGTGACCAGTACACGAGCCACAGCATACCAAACTACAAAAAAAAAAAAAAGGTAGGAGAAAAGTTTTTTTTTTTAAACTTGCTCGACATCTCATTGAAAGTTCTCTCCTGTCAGTTTCACGTACATTTTTGCGGCTTAAAAAATTTCAGCAGCTGCTGTCATGGCTGCCAGTAAGCATTCCTGACGTTCTTTGTGTCGTGACTACCTCCATCACTGTCCAGGCCTCTGGGCTTTATTTTTGTTTTTATTTATTTATTCATTTTAGTGGCTCGTAGATTTCCAGACATGCCATTCTACCCTCATCCTGCATTCTCTCTTTCTTTCTTCATTTGATATTGAACACGTCGACTGCATTAACCAGGTCTTACGTTGTAAATTTTGATTTGCTCTCATACCTACATGTAGTTTTTCCCCTTGTATATATAATGTGTACATAACCTATGGCTTCTAGTACAAATTTAATGCTCAGTACAGTTCTCAATTACTGATGATGATTGTTTACAGCGGAACGTTGGGGTGGGAAGGGAGAGCAGACAAAAACTGCCTTCATGTTTCCATTCCCACGTGCATGCGCTTCAAGGTGGCCCAGAAATACTCTTAAGTAATATCTCTTGTCATCCTGACCTCGAGTGTCCCCTTGGTTTAAATGATGAGAAGCCCCGGAAATAGTGTGCCTACCTGATGCTTTTGCTTTGCACTTCCGTGTTTCGTATGCACTGGATGCGAGTACCAGCCAGTGTAATTGCACGAATGGGGTTGATATGCACGTGTGCGTGCCTGCTTGTATACATGCACTTGAGCTGTGTGTGTGTGTGTGTGTGTGTGAGAGAGAGAGAGAGAGAGAGAGAGAGAGAGAGAGAGAGCATGCACAATAGTACTCGTGTATGATTACTCTCAAGATGAATTTTTATAAAACTTCTAAGATATTTGACCTGATCGACTTTCGCACTTTTTATAGACTGTTCAATCAATAGACTGCCGATACTGAGTGATTTATTCATAAACGATCGGATTTGCTTGCTTCACTTTGTTTTGTGCATAAACTGTCCTCGACACTACCTTCAGTTCGTTGTCTCCGTTCTGTTTCTTCCTTTCGGCTATGTCCTCTTCCACGCCATTCCTTGCCACCATCCTCCATCCTGTCACTTGGCACGCGCAGGGTCAGCTCCTGTTACATATCCGACACCTCGTGCTCAGTTTGTTTTTCCTTCCTGCGTCCTTCTGCAGGGTTCCGCACCTGCCTGGCGATCCTCAGCAAAGCTGGGGCCAGCTCTCCAGCTGTGAAGTCACTTTTGGTCAGCAAATATGGCGTGTGGCGGGAGCACCGACACTGCTGGAGCAGGACTGGGTTTAGAGGGCGCTAACTACCGCTGAACGCTCCCGACTGTGAAGCTGAAATAGCAGTAACGTTGAGACAGGAGAGAGAGTGGGGGTGGAAAGAGAATGACTGCGAACATTATTCTGGCCAGAGATCGTTATCCAGCTTTGGTTTGTTTGATCTCTTATATATGACGAAGGATTCACCATTCCATTAAAGCTTTGAAGACACACCGAAGGAGATGCACAAACGAATTTACAGAATGACTAAGCGATCTATCAACGATCGAACTGAGTGAATGGCTGACTGAACTGAGGTTTTACTCCAAATAGGCAGCAAAGGCAGCCTTTTGGTGAAAGATTGTTCCACAGCTTGGAACAATGTCTTTCCTACGGACTGTTTGTGTGAACGTTTCTTCCTTTTCTTGTAATCCGGAGCCACAAGCATTGTAGCAAGATGTCGAGCAAAGCTGTGAATACCTGAGCGATCTTGACCGAGACAGATCAGTGACGACAACCACTTGCTCAGCTGATGTCTACCGAAGGGACTATTTGTGCTTCCACCTAGAGGTTGTTTCGTTCAATCATGGGAAGGGATTAAAAAGTGGGGAGAGGGGTGTGGAGTGAACCAGAGTATTCGGAGAACCCCCACCCAGACAGTTAGCCCTGTGGACAGATGTTACAGTCCGGGGAGAAAAAAACCGTAGAGGCCCAAGACAAGATCCTGACAGCAGTGATGACTGTTTACCCACTGGACTCCCGTCCGTCCTCGGTGTCTCAGCTGCTGCTGTGTAGAAATATGTAGACTTGCGCCATGCGGTGTAATGTAAATCAGAGATCTCTTAATGGGTTGACTGTCTTGTTCTTCTTCGTCGTTTTGCCGCACTCGACAAGGAGGTTGTGGTTCAAATATTCTGCCCCTTCCAAACTCTGCTGTCCGGTCTAAGTCGGTGGTCGATCCCCGGTGGGCAGGGGAAAGGGGAACACATGCGTGTTAGAGGTCAGGGGTCGGTTGTAGAGCAGTCATAACTGCGAGAGGGACTGTAGTGTTTAGTCTGCTTCTCCTCACCAAGCCTCTTGAGATGGCTGCTCAGACCACACCGTCCAAGCGGACAAATCGATGCTTGTTCACAACCTAGCAGCAAGAGGAGGTAAACTGAATGATTCGACTCCTTGGAGTTAATCAACAGCACTGCAAACTGTTTACACGACTGGACACCATGCGCTTGACACAGACCTCGGAAGTAATATCCGATGCAAACAACTGCATGAAGGGTTCGTCGGAGGGAGGCCACTGGAACAACTGCTTAGACGGGATCGACATGCTTGTTAATGGCGCCCGGCGAGTCAAGCTTTCACCCCTCGTGGTTGTCAGATGAGGCGCAAAGGGAGACAAGTTAGTTTGGACAGGGGCAGATAATCATCACTGCGGGTTAGTAATTTCACGTCGCGTCCCACTCACCCTCCCGCTTACGTCATGACAACCACGCACGCGGTTACGCCTAGTGGTGTGATCACGTGATAGATGGCGCTGCGGTGTCTTATGGTCGTTCTGCACGAGCAGAAGAGTCGTAGTCTTGGTGCAGTCTCATTTGTTGACGAGTTTCGGTCATTTTCTCCGCTCCCCTCCTTCCCCGCACCTTAGAGAGGGCGGTCCGGTGGCGCAACGGTTAGCGCCTGTCACCAATACAATGAGGGTTGGCTGTCCTGGGTTCAGCTCTCGTCTCGGGCACGCTGTTCTTTCTCCGCATGTGGCGTCTGTTCACGGGGCTGGCTGCTTTGCTGTGATATAGCCTTAGTTGCTGGCTCGGCAAAAAAACACTAATTATTCTCCCCAACTCTACAGTTGACCAGAGATGATAGAAAAAAACGTATTTTAATCTGATAGGATCCAGTAATGCGCTTATTTCTGTTGGTGTTTCCTTGTGTTTAATAGGCGCCACTCAATTCTGTCTCGGTAAAGGCAGGAACGCATCACGCGAACGAAGACGAAGGCCTTTATACAGTTCAGTCAGAGCTCACCCCGCCTCATAATACTTCCAAATAATAAATGCTATGTCCGCATTTCTTGGTGACGTCGCTGTTTTGCCTAGTGGCTCTCAAGGTGTGTGTGTGTGTGTGGTTGCATGTAAGCGCGAGCCCCGAATTCGGCAACCAGCGAGGTTAAATAGAAAACAAATGTGTATTTCATAAAAGTCGTTTATTTAAAAAGTCGTTAAAAATCATAGACTCAAAATTGTCAAAGACTCGTCTGTCCGTTTGTTGAACAGCAATGACAACGAAGCCACGAAAAATTTGACGAGGCACTGTATTCAAGTAGTCTTATGAAAACGGAAACGGAGTTGGCCCTATATTTACACAAACAATCAAAAGAATGGGTGGATCAGTACGGGTGGGGTGGCCTCCTACAGGGTTTGTCCTGAGACGTGTATAAAATATTTGCAACATGCGATAATTTTCAAAGGTTAGACGTTACAGAGTCACTAGTGCCATCCCCCCCGCTCCGCCCTCCTACCACCATAAATCCCTCTCGCTGTCCAGAATCCTTTGTCTTGTTTATCTGTTTTTAATTTCAAGATTGACCTTTGCAATGTTGACGTCATTGGCACGTGCGGGGAAAGAACTGCACGCGCTGTCCTGACTAGTTAGTAGTAGGAGAGCAAGACTAGTGGAGTACCTCAACCTCTGGGCATGTCACCGATCCTCACTCTTTCTTTCTGAAAAACAGTTATTAGGCCCTTTTTGATGCACCCGTTTAAAACAAAGCATTCATGTTCGTGAAACGGTCGACGTCACAGCAATTCACGCGTGTCACCTCCTGCAGCTTCCAGACGTCACGCCGCTGAGAGATGTCACGTGACATGCAAAGTGTGGTTTGCAGACAAGACTCTTCCTACCCCCTACCCGGGAGTCCAAACTCCCTATTCCCCCTCCACCTTACCCTAAATTGCCCTCCTCTGATGTCACAAACGCGGACGAGTCCCTGTCGAAGGTAATTGCAGGTTTGTGGGCCACCAGTTCATTCCTGTGACAGACCCGGCGGTCGTGAAGATGGCTCCATCAAAGGCGGTGGTGGGTGGTGGGTGCTGGAGCCCGCGAGACACAAGCCGGCCAGTCCCCTACGTTGAGGCTGTCGTCTTTTGAGGAAGGGGGTAGAAAAAAGGGGGTGGGTGGAAATAGCAACAGCGGACCTCCGGCGCTGCTCCGGTCACACCAGCAGACAAAAAGCAATTAACCATATCCGGCGCGGACATGGGGCTTTCCATGGAGGAGTCATTAGTAACCTCATCAATACTTCATCAAGCCATCAAGGAGCGGAGGCCGACTTTTGTGCTCGTTGTGCGACAACTCGACCTCGAGATCTTTCTACCCCCCTCTCCCCTTCTTCTTCCTCCCCTTTCTTCACCCCACTGTCGCCCACCCATCAACCCACTCTCTCTATTCAGCACCCAGTTCGCACGTGCGTGCGCGACATAAGGGCAAATAATCTGCGCCAGCGAGACACACAATATGGTGCCGAGGAGCAGGGAGGGACGAGCGCCTGCCGAAGAAGGGCGTTGTTTTCTTAATTAAAGCGATTAAGGCGTGCTTGTCGCTCTTGTCTGCCCAGAGTCGTGTCCCATTTCGCGTGGAGCACGTGCGCGAGGTGGCGGGCAAAGACAACATGGCGGGTATTTTGGCAAGTCTGCCTGCGGTCTGCAACGTCCACTCCCGAAAATTTGTCAACAACCGCTACCCGTCTGAAAAGGGAATTTCCTCCCGCAGGATGCAATTTCTGGCTCGTCACATCCGCCTGTCAAAAGGACAAACATGGCCCACCAACCTATTTCTTGAGCGCTTCTCACCGCTAAAAGACGGGCTGTCGTGCACTATAGGGCCGACAAGAGCCAGGAAGCTGGCTTTTAAAATAATGTGCTCGTGGTGTTTGGTCACAGTTGGAGGTGATGCCAAGATGGTGTTCAGGAACCGTATCGGTTTCCCTTTCAGGAAGATGTTCGGCTTTGGGTGGATTGGGGGACAAATTCCATCTGACAGTGGACGGCGCTCACATTCTTGCCTTCTCAGTATCTTTTTCGAGGGGGGGGGCGACTGCCCCTCTTGCCCCCCCTCCCCTGGTTCCTACACCAGTGCCTTTTGTGACATCTTTCGTCGTGGGTGGCTCGATGGCGCAATGGAAGAACACCCATCGCCAAGAGAGGGAGGGAAGTGGGCCCTAGGTTGAGATCTCGCCTCAGACAGGCATCACTTCTCTTGTTAACAGGACCAGGCTGCCGTAAAAAAGCTTTACCTACTGAATCGGGGTATAATATCAACGAATAATTCTTTTCTTATTTTGAAAGCTTGCGGTGTGTGTCATACTGATAATATTAATAATAATAATAATTTCTTTATTCAGTTCTTGGAATGCCATCTGACCCATACAACATCAAATTTTGTTGGTTACATGCAAAGCAAAATTGGGTGGCTGTACATAAGCATTATATCTTATGTAGTAAGAGTGTATGTTTGCTTCCTTACTGTGTGTGTGAGTGTGGGTGGCGGGATAACCTATCCCGCCGATCAGTCTTGACCTCCTGCTGGACATCTGCCGTACGTGGAAACATCAACAAACGTCCCGTCACAGGTGAAACTCGAGGCACTCGAGGCCCGCTGACCAACCAAAGAAAACGATGCCGCCAGACTTGAGTTCATCGAAGGCAGAACTACTAACAATTACCGTCAGACGTACATCACTAAAAAGTTTTGACCATGACATAGGCATACAAGGGAATTTAAAGGTAAAGGTAAGTAAAATGATCCCGATATTCTGAATCCTGTTCGGGCTGCAAAACGATCGTTTACTTTCAACCGCGTTTAAAATATGGGACGAGTCAATGAGGCCACCACATAGTTACCTACTTTACTATTTGACTAACAGGTGGGTCGACAGTATATGATGATCACTCCAGCTTAATTTTTTTATATTTATAAGCATTTATTTTACATTACAGCATATCAGTACAATTGTTTGCAATTATATTGCATGTATAATGTACAATCTAAATAACAGTTACAGTATCAGGCAAAAACATTAATACAGAAATAAGGTAATTAGCATAAATTCACTCTTCAACATTAGTTAATATTTATATTCAAACCTCAAGCTGGGTATGTTAGCATTTTTTTACAGCTTTCATTTCAACACTTGTATTTAGGGTTTCAATTCTATATCTATACTGCAATAATCTTTTTATAATTCGGCATGAATGTATGTCTAATTTTGCAAATGTTATGATTTTGCAATAAAGACAAACCCAATAAAGTATCTTGAAGATATTATTGCATCCAAATAAAATAAGACGTTCACTTAAAAAACAAAACAAAACAAAAAAAATCAAAGAACAAAAAACAAAACAAAAAACAAACAAACAAAAAACAACAACAACAAAAAATCCTAGTCATTGAAATACAATTTTGTAATCTTTGCCGAAAATCCTGAACAAATTTACATTCCCAGAAATTATTCTTTTCTTTCTTATCGACAAATATCGCAAATTATCTTCTAGTCCCGTATCAAATAAAGTTATTATTGTCCCTAGTATGCTATGTAGCAGTTGGATATTAAGCCATTTCAATATTTGGGACATTAACTACTTCTTTGAAAATAATGTGTCGGTCAACATTATGTTTTATCTTTCATCCTATATCGATTATCAGGTAGGCACACATGTGCTAGATACTATCCTATATCACAGTCTTGCACCTTTGTTTACAGATCGAATTATTCGAAGAGTTTCATTTTCGTCATGTGTGAAACAAGATAATTCGATTATATTTATGTAAACTTATGTATCTCTTCATGGCTTCAACCATTAAAAAGGACACAATTATTATTATTAGTTGGGAGTTTTTTTTTTTTTTTTGGGGGGGGGGTAGCTAAACATGATAAAAATTGCCTCTTTCGTCAAACAATGGTTAATTAAATATATTCACTTGTCCACCCAGGTTCTGCACAAAACTGGTTCATTTTGCCAGTCGGTGTGATGCCGATGATTCGGTTGATATTTTCGCCTACAACCGCTGCGATCCCCTACCTTGGCACTTGGTAGTTGCTCCCTCTGCCTGCTTGAAAGTGAGGTCGAACACTAATAAAGTAGATTGCTGATTATGTTACTGTTCTTTAATCTCTTTCCTTGTTACTTTGACTCAAGCGATCTCTGTTGTGTTGGTTGCCTTGGTAACTATTACTTTCATCCCCTTTTCGCTGATGCTCTGATCCTCTTTAAAAACCTCTCAGTTTTTGACCAACGACATTTCCGCCCGTTTGATTATTTCGATCATCTCAGCTTCACAAAGAGTCTCCTCCCGCTGCTGAACATGCCTCCGTCACCCCAACATGCTGCTTCAATCTGTTTAGTCTTTAAACATTCAAGGGAGTTTAAGTCCCTCTACAATATGGATTCTGGGCCCTTTGAGAGGACGACTTTTTCCATCAATTTATTTTCCTAATTAATAATCAAATTTACTTTGACTGGTCTAGGTCTGCCTTCACAGTGTAATTTACCGGTTCTGTGTACTGCAGAAATTTGTGTTCCACGTCAGTGGGACCAAGGGTGAACTGTAAGAGCTTTTTGTTTTTTGACAGAAAGTCGGAGGAGTCAACTGTCACATCTCCCTCTTCCCCTTATACTCGCGCTGAGTCTCTTCTGGAATATTGTTCCAGTTCATTAATTTTCTCTTTTTAGTGTAAACATTGCTTCTTCAAACTAGCAAGGATCGCGATTTCCGTTGTCCACCCAGGTGGAGGTGTGAAGCACAGTGCCAGTGATCCTAAAGCCAAACTCCTGGGACAAGATGGAATGTTAGGGGACTAAGACATTGTATAATTCGGACACGAGACGAAAAGGTATCAACGGATTATTCATGGACTTTGCAGTTTGCGATTGAACAACTTTAAAGAGACATCTCGGACGAAACCCGTGAACTCAACCTTAGTGGTAATGAACACAGACATGAGCAACAAGACCTAGCGACCTTTGTCCCAATGGGCACTGTTTAACTGAATCATCTCTATCCAGTTGACGACGACTACTTGGCGTCACAGTCGTCCCAACATGTGACTGTGACTTCTACTAACAGCTGCAAACTTGTGCTTACGAGAGATTTGCAGAGGGTTGGGGAAACATCGCCCATTATCCTCAGCATCATTTATTGACTCCAAAGATGCCGTAATGTTTCTGGTCAAGAAAGAAAAAGTGAATTAATGAATAAAAAGGGAGTAAAAATGAAAGATAGAAACAAAGAGAACTCAAACTCGAATTGTTTATTGACCTCTAGCCATTACTGCCAACATCACACAGTGAGCCTCGTTTCCTCACATCCACACATACGCTGTCGTTCACCTGCACGCATGAACATTCACACACACATATATATATATATCTGCACACTTACAAGGAAACATTACATGCAGGTTCTAAAATCATTACATAGGGCGCAATAGATATTGTGCACCACATACATTGTGCTATTATAGACGACATATGTTTCATAACTCAGTAATCGTTTCAACCCTTCATAAACTCAAACACTTGTATAAGATCCAAGCAAACCGCTTGGTATTGCCTGCATTTTTTCATGTCAGCATTTCAGCAAGAAGTTCCAGAGAGAGAGAGAGAGAATGGCCATTTCTATTGACCTCAGATATTTACTATCATTATCGCGGTCTTTCTTTATACCAAAGAATCCTGATCGGTTCTGCTGACAACTCCCGTAAAGCAGACTTTCTGCCGCGGAAAATGACACTTCCACTCTAAGCGGCAAACACTTCATCCTTGCGCCTACTTCCAAACAGCCTCCGACCTTTCAACCCCTGCGAAACGTGACCAAATTAGATTTCTTTCAACCGCACACGCGCAGATAAAAATCACGACGACAGCGCGGACTGAGCGAGGGGACTACGAGAGGGGAGGGTGGGAGACTGCGGCGATGAACGGATCAAGCGAAAGGAAGATGACACACACCCTTCTCTTGCACACTCTGGGTTATTTCCGCTGGAGGATATTGCCGCGTGCGGAGCGAACGACGTCGAGGGTCGAGACGAGGTGAGTCTTCAGCACGGGGGTCACCGCCGCCTGTCGGTGGCCCTGAAGACGACCCTCCTCATGAATGAGCCCATATGGGCTCGGCAGCTCCCTTCGGTTTCAACCCGCTGTCGGCTCCAGACTCCTCATTTGTCGCACAGCCTCGGGGCAAAATTTGGACAATTAATAGACCTGTTATCTGCTCGACTAACTTTGCCGCGGTCTTTCAGGGCTCTCGCACAAAAGACTCCGCCCCGGCTTCCACAGATCCCAGATAATGGCGTGGTCCTACGCTGCTTTCCTCCTCCCTCACTCCCTCGCTCTTTCTCTCTCTCTCTCTCGTCCGCGTGGACAAGAAGCGATTACATCAGGTCTGTCACATGGGGTGGGGGCTGACAAATGGTGGTGGGTGGGGGGATGCGGCATTAGCCCCTTGTAATTCGCGGGCCTGCGCGGGGTGCGTGTAGGGTCTGCAGCAGTGGGGTCCCTCCCCAAGCAGCGGGTGGGTGTCCGGGCAAGAGAATGGCGTTTCAGTCTTAATTACAGTGATTCTTCGGGACGAGCCAGCTACCTCGCTGCTGTGTTTGATGTTTCCTGAGGAGCGGGTGCCCCTGGAGACTTCCCAGCCGCTTACCGGAGATTTTTGGCCGCTACCACAGTATGAAAATCGCCCTCTATCGGATTAAAAATTCGAAAGCAGGCTTAATTTCAGGCTTAAGTGTGACGATTATAAAAAAAATACTTTTCTTTTTTATGGTTGTGCGCATTTTATCTTATGTTGATATAAAATAATGCCCAAAGTAGGAAAAAAAGACATACATGTATAGAATTTCCAGGTTCCTCACTTTGTACAAATGATTAGAAGGTAAAGCCACCTTTGTCAGAGGTGGCTTGATAGCGCAGTGGGAAACCTGTCAAGTGAAGATTGTATTGAGCAAGTCCATTTAACCTTTGCCGATGCGTTATCTTCCAACCACAAAAATTCATTAATTTCGTTTATAAAGTGCAATTAAAAACGTGCGTCTGTTGACGTTTACTTGACTCTTATTGCTGATCCAAAACTACTGGATAGACACTCACGCCATCTTACCTCTCCTGTCTTCTTGTACACCAGCATGGAACATGAACAGATCACCATCCACCTCGTCGTTTTATTTTTTTTATAATCAAAGAACTAAAATAGTTCGAGAAACGACTTTTTTTAATCAGAGAAATAAAGTAGTGCGAGAAATATACGAAAATACATTATCAGGGCTTTTCTAAACACTGAGACGCGTTACGAGTAGTAATATGGCGACTTGTCAGCTTGAGGAAGACCCAGCCACACTTTATCCATTAGTCTGAGATCACTGGCTCTTATCGAAATTAGCAGCTCCAATTAATGTGCATGTGTGTACGTGAAACGGACTCGCCTGTACGCACTGATCACAATCTAGACCATCTTGAGACTTGCTGGACTTAATTAATATTACTAATTAAATTATTAAAATTATTAATAATAGTAAAGTGTTGCACGTAAGTATTCGCACGTCCTGAGATACGCCGTGGAAACGTTTTTCAAAGCTGTTGACATTGGACTTCATGTGAGAAAGATAGTTTGTTTTCCTCTCAAATATGATTTCAAATCGAGGTACAAATACAAAACAACTTTATTAATCCCTTTTGGGAAATTATTATTTTCTGCACAGCAGATCATGTCGCCACTGAGCGTAGCGCCAAAAGTTGAATACAAGATGATGGCACATAATAACAATCATAGATAAAGATATCATTTAAAACTCTGGGGGATGTTTCTAGACGATGATAAGAAAGTAATGTAGACGTGGTAGCAGGTGGACGGGCAGTTTGAGGTAGGAATTTTGGTCTGTAGTCTTTTCACAATCGGCTTTATACGACAACAAACAGCGTTTCCTCATGCACGTGCGACGATTGCAGTGTCCCTGTCACTAAATCAGACGACCATACAGGGGTCAGACTGATCATTCCTGATAACTGTGCAGATGACACGTACAGTGTATGTTGGATTGTTGTGGATGTGTTTAACGATAAAGTTTAAAAAGTCAGAATGATGTTTCCATGATTTGTTGGCGTGTTTGATAAAATGCAAACTGTATTTCGAAATGAAATATCATTTCATAATGAAATAATAATAATAATAATAATAATAATAATAATAATAATAAAGAGAGACAGTAGTATTAATAACATGCTGCATGCTGTCGCTGCCTCTTTTTACATTTAGAAACTCTGGTTATGCTTGTCTTGCTAGACCCACTCAATCACTTAGACAATAAACGAAAGTAATTGTGTAAGATCCATGCTATTTGAAACAAATTTAATGTCAAATAATTTCATATTTTAACATTACAACTAAAGTTTTCCTATTTGACTTTCTGAAAGGAGTATAAAGGATTACAAGAAGAATTTGTTAGTGAAAAACTTCCCTCTTGTCCCCGACTCATTACTGCATTGTCAAGTCAGAGACAGCTGACTAGAGACCCGCAAAGAACAAAAGAAAATATAAAAAAACCCTTCTCAGTAACGGAAATGGACATTAGACAAGCCATGGTTACAAGGCTATCGTGGGACGGACCAATTAGCGAGCCGGGGGTTTAGCCTTCCGATGGCTGGCGTCGCGTCTTCGTTTTGCCGCCTTTTTACAACTTTTCGACGACTTCTTTCACTCGCCAAAGAGCGGCGAACCAATTAACACTCCTCCTTTTTAAGCTGCGCCCTCCGCTGGAATTAATTGGCGCCAACGTTTTGCTGAGGTCTGGAAGTTTCCGCACGGTGCGCGTAGGACTGCGATCCTTTTGTGCGCGCGCAGAGTCAAAGCGTTGAACGTGGCTTCAGGGTATGAATAGACCTCCGGGAGGTTTAAAAAAAAAATCGGTGTCATCTGGGCTTAGTGTCATGAGCCTGTCGAAAGGCTTCTTTTGGCGACGTCTAATTATCGGGCAGTAGAACTTTTAATTATGTGAGACCCGATATTGTGATCCGATTTTACAACATCCATTGTGAGCGCAGGATATAGAAAACGCTTTTGCTTACATCAGGAGATTCTTTCGCTGTCGCTCCTACAGGAATCTGGCACAGTGTGGGACAAAGTCTACATTGTTCTAGTGATTTCCGAACTGTTAGACGAGCACAATACAATATAGCCTGCTATATGGGGTGGTATATGGCGAGTTATAAGGGATGCTTCATGATGATCTGCAAAAGCAAAACTAATCTGAATCTTGCGACCATTTGCGGTCTGAATCGCACTGATGGCTTTGAAACGAATCGTATGTCATGTTGATTACAAAGGTACAGCCAGTGTGGATGCGCAAGCTATAGTTTAAGCAATTTAAGAACAAAGAACTAGATCGCCGACGAAGACGAAACCAGTTCATACTTGACCGGCTTTTGATTCAGGCTGTCTCATGGTGGACATTCCGCTGCTTTATCAGCTGGCTTTTACTATTCCTGGGGCAGTGTTTCTGGAACTCCTTCACTGTTTTGGGAGTGCTAACCATACATTCTTTACAGGTCTATCGGGGTAAAATTTCTGTGGCTGTAGCCTTCAAAACATAAAGAATATACAATCCTGACGTCTTTGTTGTTAACCTTTTATCTATGCTGTACGCGTGTATCTCGGGAAAGCTAGAGGGGCACTCATCTAAACTTTCGGAAAGAGTATTTTTCACTGTGATTTATCCACTCATTAGAACCCCCTCCCACCTCACTACATCTTTAACACGTTTGCACAGTTGGTTGCATAGTAAAACACAACTGGAGGTGAACAGAGGCCGCATCTTCGCCGATTAGTTCGTCCCCGCCCCCCTCGCTTAACACGCTCTGAACCACATAACCAGATGAGCTCTGTTTGGCGACCTGGTCCACTTAACCTGACGTGGAGTGATTCATGTCTCTGGTGCCACGGCTGTCATTGTCTTTCTTGGTCCAAATCCAGTGGTCGTCCCTTTATAATATGTGCTAAACGAAGGAAGTCAGAGGCCAAAGAGCCCAACTGGTATGATCTCTGAGGAGGCGGAGGAAATTACATTGGGGACGGTGAGTCGGGCCAAGTAGAATGTGGTCTGTCACACAGGAGAGGCCCTTGCTTCTCGGATTGAGTGACCATCATTGTTTCCAAGAAAAAAAACTGTAAAGGTTACAAAACTCGCTTCAATACCCTAAATAAATATTTCTTAAGCTATAAAGCTTAAAACAAAGTAGGGTGCCACTAACAGCATAAGCGTATAGTGGGTGGTCACTCCACAAAATAATTTACTTGGCTTGAGTGGGAGGGACAGACACACTTTTACCCCCGGAACACACACGTACGCACGCGCACACACAAATATTCGCACGAACGCACGCACACAGACACACAAACACGTACACACGGACTTTCTGAGTTCTAACAATGGTTAGGGTGAAACGCTCTTTCACATTGGCACAGATCTGCGTCCCTCCATATAACAGATGTTTCATAATGTCTGTACGTTATATTCCATCATGTACGAGCAGTGTTCCCTTACGTTATGCTGCTCTTCGTGTGTCGCTTCTCCTTCTATTTGTTACAAGTCTCAACATTAGGCAACACAGAACGGATTAATGTGAGCGGACGAACGTGTCCTAAGAAAGGTCTAGATGTAAGATTGCATGTTTTTCGTCATTTCTTGATTTTTTTTTAATTATTTTGTTTTTTTCCCCTTTCCTCCGTCATTCTTTCTTACATTTTTCATTCCTTCCTTCCTTTTTTCTTTCTTTTGTTTTCCCTTTTTCTTTTTTCCTTCATTCTTTCATTCATTTCGGCATTTTTTCTTTTACTATTTCATTCTTTACTTTTCTTCCTTCCTTTTTTTTCTTTCTTCTTTCTCTTTTTCTAAGCGTGGGTGGTATCTCATCCATGAAGATGATCTACTTTTGCTTAGTAAAGGGTGAAGAGAGGAGAGTGGTCTTCGTATTAACATGAAGTCAGAAGTGCATCCGAATTTGAATGAGGGGATCGTTTCTTTACATTCTGACCCCGAACGAGAATTATTTTTATAAGCAGCTTATTGTATAAAACTATTATCCAAATCTAAACGTGAAAAACATCCCTGTTCTCGCGCGTTTCGTGGAAATTCCTCACCCACCTCCTTTTCTCCCTAGAACAAGGTTAAAGCCCTCGTTTCTTTGACGTCACTAAAGTACCCTCGCTGTTATGGCAGCACGTGACGAAGGCGCACTTAAAAAACGCTCATATTTGCTGCGACCTACGGGCATCAGTGACATCAACTGTTTGAATTTATGTCAAAATATTGAGGGAAAAGAGAAGACATAAGGAAAAGACCTTTCGTCAGGAACATGTTTGTAACCTACATGACAGCGGTACCTTTTGTTAACCCTGTGAGTAACATCGGACTGAATGACATGGCACATGGGTCAGCCCTGAACGTAACCATCAGAAAATGTTGACAAAAGCAGACGAACTGAGGAACGAAAGCAGAGACCCATGCACTCAACCAATCAGCAGCTGCCACGTATTTCAATAAAGGATTGGTGTGCCACATTTCATCTTCGTGCTGACAGTTTCCCCTCCCGTATCTATCTCATGCTGAAACGGGCGGGAAAGCAAGGCGGAGCTAAATAGCAGTTAAGCAAACCAATAAAAGTGTCACTGCAGTTTAAAAAAAAAGCATAATTTTTTTTCGTCCCTCTTACAGCTCAGTCCTACCGCCACACATCTGCTCAGTAAACGCACCACCTCTAGCTTTTGGTAATCAAAACACAGAATGATAACAGAACTACACTGTACAACGCTGATACGTATATTAAATTCTCTGCCAGCACAATACCCACCATTCTGACTACGTTTGGAATACAGTTGTGCTGGAGCCCTGCAAAACTGAAGGAAATAAAATTCCTGGATATATTCTATTTTTCTCTTTTTGACCATGAAATTGGAAAAGTCACAATTAGCTATTATCAGCTTAGCTCACCACCGGTAGGCATACATATTTGAAAACTGTGATTATTCACTCTTAAAATATGACAGGAAAGGTGGGATCATTATGTGAAATTATCAAAGAAATCGCTCATAAATTTCCGTGGTGAACATGCTATCGGAACCGAAAAAGTGGCCACACATTTCAGCGTCTTCCCTGATTTTGGTCACATCAAGGATAAAACCATGGGTTGGGGGGGGGGGAGGAGATAGAAGGGATTGCCATGCTTGCTCCAAGTTATAGGCTTCCACGAAATAACTGGGACTGGTCAGGAAGAGTGCGACTGGCCACACACACACACACAGATTCTCGGTCAGCCGGTTTTGAGGGAAAACAACTGTTCAGGGAAAGTGTAGCCTAAATAAGTTTTGTCTTTAATCTTTTTGTTCTTGTTCCTTATCTAAATTTTCCCCTCCTTAATTCTTGTGCCTTAGACTCACACACTTGCACCTACACCCCCACTCGCGCGCAACATGCATACTTCTTTGAGTGATCTACAAGTGACGCGCACACTGCTACCTGTCGCAGATGGCCGTGACACACAGGGGCGGATAACCGCGTCGGACATCAAATAACGGTCACGCAAAGGAAGAGTTATCTTTCATGGCTTCTCCTCCAGACGGGGACCTAACCTACGTCTGCCAAGGTTCGCGAGCTCTTTGGGCGCGAAGGAAATTAATGATAGGGTGCCAGGGAAGTATAACTCTAGTTGCATGCGCTTGCCAGCTCATTAGCCTGACAGGAGGAGGTGATTAGCTGGCAGCCAAGGTGGCGGTTTTCGTGCTGGGATTAATTGATGTTGGAGGAGGGATACACACAAAACGACCGAGGCAGCAGATTAGAGCAATAACATAGATTCATTTGCCTCGTAAACTTCATACAGCGATGATAAAGTATCTTTCATTTTCTGAGCTCGTTGCGGGTTGCGTAATTGGAAAGTTCCGCAGATGAGTTGATGAGCTTATTGTTGATGTTCACTCCTTAGCTATTCGGCCACTGCACCCTGTGATATCACTGCTAGCCAAT
This sequence comes from Marisa cornuarietis, assembly GCA_004794655.1. Taxonomy (NCBI): domain Eukaryota; kingdom Metazoa; phylum Mollusca; class Gastropoda; order Architaenioglossa; family Ampullariidae; genus Marisa; species Marisa cornuarietis. Next base: position 6,663,493 of record SMMW01000627.1, read on the forward strand.
TTGATCATCGTATTTTGTTTTTTTGTTTGTTTTCATGGGGTTGTTTAGACAGTGTTTAGAGGGCTACATAACTATGCCAATGAGATCATCTGTCACATCAGATATGATGTATACGTCCGCATACAGGGTGTGCTTGTTGTGTGTGTATAGTGTGTGTGTGTGTGTGCGTTTGTGTGTGTGTGTGTGTGTGTGTGTGTGAGAGAGAGAGTGTGTGTGTGTGTGTTGACTGTGAGAGTGTGTGTGTCGACTGTGTGTATATATATATATGTATGTGTGTACGTGCATATGTGCGTGCGCGTGTGTGTGTGTTGACTGTGTGTGAGAGAGAGTGAGTGTTTGCTCTGTGTGTGTGTGTGTGTGAATGTGTGAGAGAGAGTGTGTGTGTTGACTGTGTGTGTATATATATGTGTGCGTGTGCGTGTTGACTGCGTGTGAGAGAGAGAGTGTGCTGTGTGTGAGAGATGTGTGTGTGTGTGTGTGTGTGTGTGTGTGTGTGTGTGTGTGTGTGTGTGTGTGTGTGTCTTAAGAAAGGCCGAGATTAAGATCGCATTGTTTTAAATTTCCGATGCTGTACAACCTTATTCTTATCTGGTCCTTTATCTTTATCTTGTAGCTAGCACTTGTTCTATTTTTGTAACTGAGCACACTTGCCGAGTATAGTTGCCCACTGCGATTAATAAAGTTGGTCATTGTCATTGTCGCTAAAACACTTCGTAGCATTAGTAGTTTAGACGACACAAGCTACTAGCACACAGTCGCCGAGACTTACTCCTGCCTCCTGAATGCTAAAGTTCTGCTAAACGTGAACAGCGTTTTGTACAATTCCCTAATTAGTAAACCCATGGACATAATTAAAATTGTGTCAAATACCGTGACAAACTGCGTATGTAACAAGTGTTGAGCGTTTAGAATTATCGTCTGCTCGTCAACCTGCGTTAATGTTGAAGATCCGTTGTGGCATGTGGCGGGAAAAAATCTCCCATCCCCTCAACACCCACGTGCCCATTTAGAAAAAAATGGGTTACAATTTTTATTAGGGTAGAGAAAAGTCGGCGGAAGGGAGAGGGATGAACTCCGCTTTCAACATTTCCTAGACAGGTTGAACCACTTACGTTCACTATACCGCTGCGAGTCTGGTGGAGGGGTCTTTTAAACCTTGCACTTTCTATCGTCTGCTGTAGTTGTCAGTGCACAGGCAGGGGGGTGGGCTGGAGGGAAGGACGGGAAAGGAGTATTTTTCTCGTCACCAAGTCCATAAGAATTGTTGTGACGAATTGTTACTGACTGACCATCAGAGGGCGCTGCTACTGCTGTCACATTAACACCTTCGTTTTGTCTCACTTCCTCCTTGTCCGTGGATCGTCGAGTCCAGTTTCGCGGCTTCTCTCCCCACCCCACCACCATCCATCCTAACCTCTTTCCCTTCTCCCTCATCCCCGTTTCAGCAGATCTCTGGAGGGCACGAATTACCCACCTCTTCAGACTTGTTCCCATCGGGTGGTAAACAACAAATCTCTAGAGTCCTAGGCCCCTACATGATAATGAGGCGTATCCAGGACCATCTACCCACACCCCAAACCCCACCCCCGTCCTCTTTGCCCGTGATATCCAGCAGAGAGGACGGCATTTCATCTCCGATGGGTAGTCGGGGTGAGGTGGGGAAAGGGAAGTTGCAGAAAATGTGGCGATTCCAAGCTCGTTTGATTCGATGGTCTAAGTCGCAAAAGTCCTCCTAAACTTAATTTACAACTGCCGGAAGCCCAGCCAGCCTTTGGTGTGATGGGTGTGTCCCAGGCAGCAGCGCTCCATCAGGGGGACAAGACTCCGAGAATCTCTTTTACTTACACTCGGCGTCAGAGGCCAGAGGGTGCTTTTAAATCACTATCAGAAGACACGTAGATAAGAAGGCAACGGAAGGAAGACTCTCAGCTCGAGACTTGTTTTACGTCGTCGAGGGCGATGTCGGCGTCTTCACCCAGGTGCTATAATCAAAGGAAGTAGTCCTGTTCAGGACCCTTTGAAGATTTTTTTGTGTTTTTTTTTAAAGGGAGAAAATCTTCTAGCGAAGCAGGCTGTTCTACAGTTGCTGTGTAATCTGGAGGAACGTTCACCTGTCTCTTCAACTCGATGACAGGCAAAAATCCATTTTTTTTCATTGGCAATGAAAAATAAAATCATTACATAGTCATTTGTTCATTACAAGAGACTGATTCATAATATATGAGCTGGTGGTCCCATTCTTCTTCCACCATACTTACGTTCAGGGGCAGTAAGCCATCAAACATTGCAACTTTCAGCTGTACATACACAGACGTTTCATCGGAATCAACACTTTAATGCATGGAATCCTATTCCTCCTCCTCATCATCATCATCATCAGCAACAGCAGCTGCAGCAGCAGCTTTCTCTTCTTTCAGAATTCGAGGATTACTGTCCATAAAACTTTGCGCATCTCACAGAATAAAAGAGATCCGAGCGAGCAAGTGAGAGCAGGCGGTGAGCTCCTCAAGTGCCCTTACGGCAAATCAGGATTCTGAAGGATTTACGACGAAGACGACGATAATGAGTGTGACGACAACGACAACGTCGACGACAACGACGACGACGACGACGACGATGATGATCTACCCAAGCTCTTCTTTGAAAGAAATTTTCAGTCCACTGGCTCCTTGAATCAAAGGGTCTAATAAAAGGAAGGGTCGTGGGAGTGGCGGACATGTCCGCGAAGCAAAGAAGGAAGAAGCAGCGAGACCGGAGACAGAAAGCCGTGAGCAGCATCACCAGAAGCGGCGCGGCTTTATGAGTCGAAGGCGTCTCGACAAGCTGCCAGGGTTTATCACTACCGTCGCCCCCGTGTAGTTCATGCCTACCCGTCTGCACTTGATAAGCGGTAGGAAGAAACGATTTTGAGCGCGAGGGTTTGGAGGAGTTCAGCCTAGTCATTGGAAAGTGGTTTTGTTGTTGTTGATGGTGGTGGTGATGGTAGATGGCAGGATGATGGTTGTGGTGGTGGTAGATGACTGGTGGGGGTGGGGATGACTTCTGTTAACGGCGTTTGAAGAAAACAATGGGACGAGCAAGCGTCTCTTTTTTCCAGAATGGCAGACACTCGAACATACACGCTTTACGCATACACAGATATACACACGCATGAACGTTCAAAAAGGTACATACACGCACGCGCCTGTACACACACATACGAACACGAGTTTCATGCACGCGCGCGCACACGCACAGACTTCTATAGCACTGAAGAAAGTTTTCCTATTATTAAAATATTTTTTTGACATAAATAAAATGTTACTATTATACATTTACAATATTGGTGTTTAGTTTGCTTGATCAGTCGTGGAAACACAAAACTCCGTCTACAAGAAACAGAGACAAAGAGACAGAAAGAGAGAGAGAGAAAGAGAGAGAAAATGACTTTAAGGCTGGTGGCGATGCCAGGACGAGATGTCCGAGTATTGTAGCCGCGATCCAGCGCCAGACAGCGCCATCTTAACGGAAGAAGGAGCCCAGCCGTTGGTCAAGTGCAGAGTTCAAAGGTCTTTGACAGCGCAACGATCCAACTAAGAGTGACAGCAACTCGATGGGAGATAACCAGCAGCCCGCAGAAGCAAGGACTTCAAATAGTTTGCAGGACAACTCAGGGCTCGCAGGGGAGCCAACTCTCCTGCGGCGCGTCTCCTGCTGCAGCCAGCAGCGCGTCAGTCACACTGGTCATCGTCTGCTGGCTGTCAAATTGTTTTTGTCTTTTACATCGGGAACAAAGTTCGCATTGCTTCTCTGAAACAAACCGCAGGAAGTCTAAAAAATGCGACAAACATCATGTCCAAGCTTCATCGTGCATTGTTTTTTTCTACCTGGATACAAATGTTTGCCGAGTCTCAGCTAGTATCTGCTTTTGCTTTGGGAAAACCATAAACAAGGCATAAATACTGAAAAATTGAAGGAAATTGTAAAGCAGATCATTAATGACCATATCTATCCTGTTAAAATTAAATAATTAAATTGGTTTTAGAATCGCTGCAGTGTCTATGGAAACATCTCGATGTTCGGGGCTAGATGTGTGGTCTGTGTGTAAACATTTTTAACTGACCAATGAATGTAATATTTGCGGCCTTCATATTCTCTTTTCTGTCGCTATGTTCTTTGATTAGTATGTGACTGATATATTCCTTTCATAGTGTCTAGTATTACATGCGCACTGTTGTAATAAATTCGTTGCAACACAAGTGAAGCATGCCTTATCAGCATAAATATTTAATTAAAATGCTGGGGAGTCTTATTACTTCTCACTTTAACGAATCCCTAACTTTTTATGAATTTTCTGGTGGGACATGATAGAGGAAGTAAGCGAGAGTAACGGACTCGATTTGCATTCGGAATCCGCCGGAAAGTAACGAACGGACCCGAAGTTCATTATTGCTTCAAAGAGCTTTCCGTGTGCTGACGTCAGCAGGAATGAGAACTGGGTTGCAGATCGAGAAATTATTTTCCATCCTTAGAAAAAGTGGAAGAATTAAAATGAGAAATATATTTCTCGTGAATAAGAAATAAAACATTGTATGTGTGCATTAAAAGCAACCTTTCACGTTAAGAAAATGGCATGCACGAAAAAGACAAGCTTTTTATTTTTGAAATCAGAAACCAAAGACCATCTTTGGTGTCGCTGTGAACATGAACCACACAACGGGGTGACGTCAGAGATTATAGCAGAATACAGAATTTATGACGCTTATTACTAATTTTATTACGTCACAGCTGTCTTGTTTGTCTGCAAAAAGGAAAAAAAAACAACAACCAAGGAATGGAATTGGATAAATTAGTGTTGGCGAATTATTTATAGCCCAAATAGCCAATAAGATCTTAGTTTTCTCACGTGTGGCTTCATCAATATCAGCAAATAACAACAAAACAACAATACCGTACAAAAATCAGAACAATAATAAATAACACCAACAACGAGTCACAATAATGACAAAACTCTGCTACTTCGTCTTATCTTGTAAGGAGCACTTGTTTGGTTTTGTAACGGAGCACACGTTCCCGAGTTATAATTGCCCTTTGGGGTTAATAAAGTTAGTAATTTGTCATGTAAACAATAGAAAGAATAGCAACAAGACCGGCAAGAGGTTTACTCGAGCTGAAAAGCGTCCCAAACATTGTGCGGAGAATGCCTGCTTTATTCTTTCAGACCTTAGGGCTGCGAGACAAGGGCTGTAAGAGTCAGAGCTAGTGAGCGGTTACCTGAGCTAATGCTTTTAACGACATCTCCGTCCATGGCAGCTGCTGACACACGTGCAGCAGCAGGTGCAGCGAAGGTCTGGGGTTTGAGCGTGCGCCGGTCACATCCAGTTATGAATGAATCGTGTTGCAGCGCCCTCTGTGTGGAGCGATACACATACCTGGTAAAGAGGGGCACTCACGACCTCTACAACGCGGCACCGAGAAGCTGTTTGGGAAAGTCTTTGCTGGTAAACGGCTGTCACTGCTCATGATATGTTCTATATACATTTTTTGTTCCCTCGTTGAAGATCGCATATCTCCTCGTCACCATTCCCATATCATTTGCCACATTGAGGCGAGAGAATCCCGCTCGTCTTGATCGAGGTCACCTGTGTTGAGGCTAGCTCTCACACGCACGCACGCACGCACGCACGCACGCACGCACACACACACACACACACAAAACCAGTTTCGCAAACGTGTTTGTGAAACCAGCGTAACAGACACGAGACAATTTTTCTGTTAGCTATACTATTCGATTTTTTTTTTAAAGATCTGCACTACATGTTTTCCGTGACATATCCATCCCCAAAGAACAGTTGACATTTTACCTGGGATGGCGCAATGAATGCAATCGTCATCAATACCTCCTTATAAATTGCGACTGAAATCGAAAGCATACTATTCGTTGACGAGATTGCAATTTGCGTGGAAACCTGTCTGAAACGATTTCTGGGGCCCACTAGAGTCCCACAACCCCAGTTAAATTTGTGGCAGGCTTTAAGTTCCAAGTGGGTCCGAGACTTTGGTGACCATTTTGTTTGCTTAACAGGTTTGCGAAACACGTTGCGTTGTGTGCAAACGGGTAGAACGGGGCTGTTTCATAAACAAACTTCAGAGAAAACGATGTTGGTTGCTAAACACGTGTGACACAACCTTTAAACATCGCAATTCAGTGCATGTTTTTCGCACAGAAATAAGACTAAAGGATGAATGAAACGAAAGGTGGAAGGTGGCGTGTAGGAATGGGAAGACAATTGCGTTACCCGACTGAAATTCCACATCCGTGCGATAATATCAAACACCACTGAAGTCGTTTAGAATTTGCATTCAGCATGTAGACGTTCAACGACTGAATTTGAATTCCCTCTACCCCATCAACTGCGAAATCAGATGGAGGTTCCAACAGAGCACTTCATTTGTGGTCAGACTGTCCTATACAGACACACGTAGGTTCTAGTTTGTTCTCAGGTAAAGGCCTAACCCCTGAAGGTAGGTTACAACACAACATACCATTTCAGCTCTCCTGTTGGCTGTAGCCTTGACGACACCCGTGTTCCAAGAAGTCGTCAGTGCTTTCACTTACCTTTGAGCTCAGGTGAAAGTGTCCACATGTGCAGGCTTGTATTTCGTCAGGGGAAGGGGTTTGATCAGATATGGACAACGACACGCTTTTCCCATTCTGAAACAACTCGCATGCTTTCACAAATTTCCTAGAATCATACAGAGTGCGTTACCTTCCCAGAGAAAGACTCCATAAATCGTGTGGGTAATGTGATCCACTCAGATAAAATTTGAAGTTCTTTCGGCCCATTTTCCACTCACCAGCTCAGCAGCAAAGGTAAAAATAAAGGGACAAAATAGAGTCAGAATCCGTCTTGAAGATGGCGCCCTAATCACGGGGAATCCTTTACAGTTCATCACACTCTGATCATTGGTCAATGGGTCCACATTTTCGTGAAAATAAAAAAGCTACAGGTGGCTTCTTAGCGTCAGTGTCATCTTTTATTATTATTATTATTCTTGCTGGTATTCATCGTGTCAACTGCTCACAAATTTATTGTTCACTGACTAGCTGGAAGGAAAACCAGATTTGAAAAGATACAAAGTAGGAAACATTTATAATAGTGATTTCTCTCTCTGTACTTTCTTCTCTCTCTCTGTGTGTGTAGGGGGGGGGGTATATTTGTGCTGGTCGCGCTTGTGACCAAGCAAATCCTCCATTATGGTTCTATGTTCATCTGATCTCTGTTATAATCTTCCAAACCTTAACCTGAATAAGTAATTTTGTTTCAAAAACAGACATTGTCGATGTCTTCCCGATTATAACTCGCAACGAATGCTAATATTCGACTTGACGACTATACCTCAGACTTATTTATATGTGGAATTGTTTATTTATTTATTCTTTTACACTGTTCCCTGAAGTTCCGCATCATTACCCTGCCAACATCTTTCCGCCTACACCCTAATGTATTGTCTCCCTGGTGACGAGGCGGCAAGGGTCGGCCTGAACACCTCCAGTCACACAAAACCAATCTGTTTTCACGCCAGCCATTATGTTCGTGAGGCGGCCGGCAAAAACTCCGCCTCTGGCGATAGGGAAAAACTGTCTCTAAATTCGTTACAGCTGGCCGCAGCGTCAATGAAGTGAGGGCTTTTTTTTTTCCTCCCCTAACCTCTGTCTCTCTCTCTTCCCCTTCCTTGGCACGAAACCTTGCGAGGCAACTAACATCGCGTCTTCATTTAGAAGATGGATGGAGGAAGGGAGATAAACGCGATTTTAAATCGCTGGCAGTGTGGCGGGCGTTTACAAACATGGCGTCCGCGCCTCATAAATCTGGTGCTAGTCTTGCGGCGGGAGGGAAAGGAGACTACCACTGCTGGGGCAAGATCTGGCGGATAGGGTGACAGAGATACACCACAAACTCGAGTGACATCATCATCATCATCATCATCATCATCATCATCATCATCATCATCATCATCATCATCATCATCATCATCATCATCATCATCATCATCTGAAATATATACATTTTTTTAATTTTCGAGAGTAGTCTTTATAGCACCAGTTTCAGCGCCTGATAGCGGGTTTGCTATCGTTGAGGTGTAGGAAGGATTTGTACACCACTCAAAGTTTCCCCTCAGTAAGTGAGTATTTATATCTGCTTCAATGAACGAATGATTGTATATGCGTGTATATATATATATATATTTGTATAATATTAAATAATACATGCTCATTTATAGAGGAACCAGCGAAGGCAAGCTCAAAGCACTTTACAATCGTGATCGAACTAGCAGAGTACAGTACTTACACGAATGAAAGATGAAATGAAAAACCTGGCTAAATGACTCAAAATGGAAATAAACATATAAACAGGAAAATTATGGACTACATCTCTGTAATTATTAGATCTTTATCCCATTATCTTTCACCTGCTGGACGTTAATGTTACCGACGCCACGTGACCCTTTGCTCTTCCTGGCAATCTACTGTCAGTCTGTGTTGTGATGGAAACAAATAGTAAAAGGTGAGATGGCGTCGGTTAACATGAGCAAATAGGCTGGATAGATATTGAGTAATTCTCTTGAGGATTTGAGTTCCGTGACCTGAAACTAGATGTAGAGGATTTTAATGAGATGAATAGAGTTGTAGAGCTGTGGTCTTGGACAACTTCCAGACTTAATTAGCCATTACTCTGGGGATAACCAGTTGGTACGAACTCTGATTCCTTCTGTCTCTTTGTCTGTCGACTTTTGTACATACAGCAGTGTGCAACGCTTCCGAAGGTCTAGCTCCGACAAGGCGAATCAAAGCGAATACCAAAGTGAAGGCGCATTTTGAACAGGTCATCAATCCATGGAAAGGAACCGTCGTAAGTGTGTGTGTGTGTGTGTGTGTGTGTGTGTGTGTGTGTGTGTGTGTGTGTGTGTGTGAGAGAGAGAGAGGGAGAGAAGGTAAGGGTTAAAAGGAAAGGATTAAAGAACTCGTATCTTAGAGGTCGTGGTAGGAGTGAACGTGGTTCACCGTCTCAAAGTAACGGCATGTAGAAGGGGAGCACACCCATCTGTTTCTGCCGACATTACCTCTCCTAATAAGCCAGATATCTTATTCTTGCTGAGCGGCTTCAGAATTAGCAGGGATTCCATCCATAGGTCCAAGCTTGGTCTCGAACCAGGAACATTCCGCTCAACATTGGCTTGCACGAATCACTAAGCTCCAACAGCCTTCCTTGCATGTAAAGTACATTACCCACTAGGCTTCGAGATGCATGCATATATGTACCCGAGTCATTAACAACTGCGTTGTTAAGAAGAGGATAAAACAGTTAGTGGTGGACTGGATGGCCGCAGCACTACAGCAAAGCAAGAACAAGAAGTCTTGAGTACGGGTAGTTTAGCTTAATGTGACGGGTACAACACGTATCAAACACTCGGCATACCTTCGGCAGTGACCCCAGGCGCTACCTTTAGGACGATCTAAGTCCAAACTCGGTTTCCGTTATTCTTTGCTTCATTTCGACTTTCTGCTGCGATTAAACCAACACGCCTTTACCCAGGGGTGGAGGTGGGAGGGTAAGGGGAGGGGTGTTTGCACCAAAACGTCCCGACTGACGCGTCGCCAGAAGAAATCTCTTCCTACTGGTCTCGTGTGAACCTATCAGGGACGGCAATCTAAATAGACTTGTCAAAGCACAAGCACCGGGACCGAGCCTGGCGTTTGAGAAGCTGTCTTCTCCTCTCCTCCACCATTTCGCGCTTCCGGAAACGTGTCTGTCATGTGACAGGTTCATCTCGCGACTTTTAGCGGCAGGTCCGGCGGTTGAGTTCCAGCCCAAATTATTCTGCTCTCACGTGGTCCCTTTACTAAGGCAGGATTTATATTTTCTTCAAGAATTCCGGTCTTCGTCTGGTGATCACTCTCTACGGCTCAAGTCAAAGAAATCTAGAGTTCCTTTTCTTGACCATTTTTTTTCCTTCCTCCTGTTCCCAAAGTTCCAAAGTGTCAGAATTTGTATTTATTACGTTCAGCAACTCTAGCGGTTTTTGTTTTGTTTTTGTTTTGTTTATTTGTTAAATTTTCAGTGGACTCCTCTTCGATTATGTGATGTCAATTCCCCCCCTTTTTTTAATCAGCGGTCGTCATCTGACTCCCCCACCTCCAAGCCCTTTGAGGGGGTGAATGGAAAGCAGGAAAGGGGGTAGGTGGGCGAGGACGACGTCTCTTGTTAGTGTCTGTTAATTTAGCACCCTTCCCATTAACATATATTTCTTCATCTCTCTCTCTCTCTTCCCCCTTTCGCTCTCTCTCTCTTTCATTTTTTTTGGTCCAGTCTCTCACCTTTTTATTCTTTGCATTCCTCTCCTCTACCATTTCTCTTCCTTCATACATGTTCCCCTCTCTTTCTCTCTCGGTATTTACCTCTAACGGCGTATCTTTCCTAACCGTCTCTGCTTCTCACTTCTTTTGCTCTTCGCAAGACGAGCGAAAATGGATATGATGTACGAGGAGAAGATGGAAGACAGTTGCTACGAAATGTTGGTTTCTCTTTAACCGTATAAGACACGATGCAACAGATCGTAATCGAGGTTAAGGGGGAGTGGAAGAAAAAATAGAAAGGAAAAAAAAGGGAATGGGAAAAACCGAACGAAAAAAAAAATGGCGAAGACGTCGGGGCAGGGTTCAGTTGGCGCTAATGTAGCAAAACCATTTTACGGAACGTGCGCGAGGCCGCTTGATGTGGACTGAAATTTCTCGCGCGTGACAGGCGAGCGATGTTTCTTGCCTCTAGCACCCCACCCATCACCAAGCCCCTCTCTCCAGCCCCTCCGTCTCGTCCTCCCCTCAACCGTTCACTTGAGATTACAGTGAGGGGTGGCGGGGCGAGGATTATAGTTTTCGGAATGTAAAAAAAAAATTTGTTTAGTATCGCCACACACACACACACACACACACACACACACACAGACACAGACACAGACACAGACACACACACACACACACACACACACACACACACACACACACACGTAGGTGTCTGTACGAAGACAGTGTATAAACGGGGACCCACGTAAGATGGTTTCCTTCTCTACTCTCCATTAAAATTTCAAAAGATTGGGTGAAAAAGAAAAGGTGAAGGAGGAGAAAGTGTGTGACTGGAAAATCGACCTTACAGAGATACTGTAGTGTTGGGTATTTACAGAAATAAGGTCAGCTGTCACAAGACGTGTGTCTGTCAGAACCTCTAACCATCAGTCACTCCGAGAAGTGCATAGTTCAGCACCTTTAAGCACCTGACACTTTAAGACGTTCATGTTTAAGAACCAGTCCCTTTGAGACGGACAGAACTTAGCATCTTGCACTTTGATACGTACATAGCTTACCACCAGTCACTTTAAGAACCGCGTAGTCAGGACATGTAAGCGCCTGTCAGTTTCAAACGGGCATAGTTTAACACCTGTCAACACCTTTCGCGGCGTGGACCTTGCTGTCACTGTATCTAACTTCAATGTCGCTCATTTCTTTTCATTTCAAATTCACACTTATCGACACTTTTGAAAGTGCACTCGCCCGTAAAAATTGTCCCACAAATATTCCCCCAAAGTGGGGGTGGAAACAAGGTCCTGGCTATTAAATATTGCTCGCGAATGAGTGGCAGGCATTCCCATGCTTATTGTTTCGTAACTGAAATATTTATAACGTTCCAATCTACATGAAGGCCACCAGACCTCAGAGGCCCACACAGTGTACAGCTGAGTAGTAGTTCAGCCTCTTTCTGAAATGTAACCTCTTGCGTTATCTAGCAGCGGGTACTGCCAGACGCTAATCTATTACCGGGCAGCCATTGCAGCTCATAAGGGGTTAATCCTATGCCCTCGCCACTTCACGGTGCCCCACAGTTCCCGCTGTCCACAAAATCTTACGCCGCTGCGGGAGGCACCCGATCAAACCCCGCCGTTGATTGGACCACTGGTCATCTTCGATGGAATGCATGTGGGAAAGTCGGTGCAGCCTGGATGGGGTCTTGACGTCACGGTCAGTGCCTTGGGAGTGTTAACCCGACCAACCGAGAAAAGCCAACCGGAGATCCGACCACATATATCGCGGTTACTAATCATATTAACTCGAACGAAACATGGCCCAGACGTCTCCAAAGACCAATGAAAGGAAATGAAATGGAAAATCCGCATGCTTGCTGGTTATTCGCGTGTCTTTAATTAAAAAAAAAAAAATAAAGGTGGAAGGGAGCCGGAGTAGGGAAGAGGCGGGGCCTAAGAAAACATCACAAGAATAAAGAGCTAAAGGACTTACAGCAAATGTCGTGTGTGTGTGTGTGTGTGTGTTCGTTCTTTGACCTGCTTTCTCATTTCACGCAGTTTTCTGTCATCTGTTATCATCTGACATATCCTAACAATTTCCTTCTTTTCGACCAAAGACGGAACAAAGCAATACAAACGCATTTCTGTTGGTGTGAATATATTTCAAGGAATAAACGCAATGAAATCACTCACTTTCTCTCTCTCTCTCTCACACACACACACACACACACACACACACACACACACACACACACACACACACACACATATTTATATAACATTTGTGCTAGTTACGAAGATCATCAGATTGACTTAAAAACCCTGGCGCTTCTACAAAAAAAGCTGTGATCCATAGATTTTTAAGATTAAGGACAGACGAGTGCAGGATGTCGAGGCAGCCGCAAATATTTTATACCGTCCATGCCGATCGCACTAGGCCATCTCTGGACTAATCCATAATTCATGACCCCGCGCGGCCGGCAGCGCGCCTATCGCCGACGAGGGAGGTCAAACTACGTCAGGGCTCGTGCGAGCCGCGCGCTGGGAGGTCGTGACGGAGAGGGTAGAGTAGGCGTGGTTAAGGAGGCCTTAAATCGACAGAGGCGGGGCTTTCTTTTTTTTTTTTTTCTCCCTAGTCTTTTGCTTGTGTGGGCGGAGCCTGTTTACAACTTTCTCATTGCCATCCGAAGGCGCAGTACTCGCTTTTGCTTCCGTGTGTGTGTGTGTGTGTGCGTGCGTGCGTGCGTGCGTGCGTGCGTGCGTGCGTGAGAAAGAGAAAGGAAGTGGGTGTGGGACGCCAAATAGCTCTCTCCCTTGCACGCGTTTGTATTTCCGTGATAGCCTGGGATCAAGTATGTATGGTGCACGATTGCACACACGGTTAGAGCTGAGGGCCAGCAACGTAAGCTCCCCTACCTCCTTCCTTAAAAACCTCTTGCAGTATCAGCGACAAACGATGAAATATTAAGGCTGCTCAGGTTTTTCAGTGCACGCTTTCATTGCTTACTCAGGATGGCGTCCAGGATAGGAAGCTCATAGCAGGACAAATTACACAAACACATGCGTTCTCTCAACTTTTGCACAGACATTTATTCCTTTTTTTTCCCCACCACCCTTCACCTATGTAAAAGCCAAGTGTTTGTGTTTTATCTCTTTGTTTTTAATAGTTTGTTTGTTTGTTCGTGGTCGCAGATAGCAGGAAACATTGTTGTTACAAGACAGCAGAGAAAATAAAATCGTAAAAAATGGTAAAACACTATTTTTTAAATCAGAAATATTCAATTACCACATACAAAAACGCTCAGAGCAATACTTTAGTTTTACCTGAGAAAGCACGGTAGGAAGGAGGAGTTAGAGTAGGAAAGAGAAAGTGTGTTGGACGGAACAGTAGAGGTGAAGTGTGTTCTCAAGAGCAAAATGAAGGATAAAGATCTAGAAAAAATATAGGGATGTCGATGATCTTTAAGATCATGCCGGAAGTGAAAGGGTTATGAAAAAACTTTTAGGTTGTAGCTAGCGCGATTGTGCACCCGAATTGTTGTCAAAATTAGAAGGGGTAAATGAAACGATCATATCTAGATTACTTAATTTGCGCAAAGGATTCTAGAATCTTGAGGAATAGAGTTATATCATAGTAGTATTGTGACAAAGCATTTGAAAAGCATAGAACCTAATTTAAAATAGTTACAGCTAGACTGGAAGTAGTTAGACCCTGGGTAACTTTATATTTTTATACAGAACAATAGTTTAGTAATTCCTCGACGTCAGAAATGTGTTCTGAAGAAATATGTACAATTAAAAAGAAAGAAAGAAAAGAAAAATAAATATAAATAAAAAAATAAATAAAAACAGAAAATGAATGATTAAATGACCGAGCGAATGAGTGAATAAATAATAAGTACAATGAAGAGCAATCAAACTGTTAAATAAGTTGACTAAAGAAGTCAGAAGAGAAACATGTTCACTTTTAATTACATTAAAAAGGCAGAGTATAAATTAGAAGCCTTTGCTTTAAAATCTTTGAGGACTACCTGCTTGGAGGGATGCTCTCTTCCCGAAGGAGAGAGGGACAGGGATAGCAAAAAGAAGGAATGTAGCTCAGATGCTTGCTACAGATTAAGGAAGGTTTCCCAGCCGTCCCTTCGACACAGGGCATCTCTACCACGAGAAATACGTCAATAAACTTGTCACCTTAATAAAGACCAGACGTTTAATTCCACAAAACATCTGCTGGGCGACATGCTGGCGCTGGGAGGAGGCTGAAGGGGGAGATGCTGGAGTGGAAAAAGGGGTGGGGTGGGGAACACATCCCTTCGCCGTAAAGCAAAAGGTAGGAGAACGGAAGAGGAAGCAGGGGAGGATACTCTTGCGAAGAAAAAGAAGCAAGGGAAGATACTCTGGTGGGGAAGTGGCATCCGACAGTGAGTGTAGGGGATGTGTGTGAGGAGAGGTGGAGGACTGCACACGAGAATGGAAGCTGCGATGATTGGTCAACAACTCTTATCCCCCCCCCCCAGAACCGCTTGATTCAAGAAGATGATTAAGTGATTATGACAGTTGTTCAAATTACCCTCCGCCTCTCCAAAATAAAATAAATAGAAACGAAGGTGACAAACAGAAAAACTTTTGAAATAATCAACAAACATATGAGCAGAATAAAAAGCAATGCCCGAAATTCAGAACAGAAATGATAAGGAATGAAAAATCATACTGTGACATTGGCCAGAGAGATGAAGCGCGATGCCATTGTGTAGCCGCAGAGTTTGCGCATGTCCATGTGATCAGCATTTCCGGCGAAATAGCGTTGCTGTTACATACTATCCGGTTTAGTTTTGCATGGAAGTTTTGCATAGTCAAAAAGAGGTATGCCAGAGCCGAGACACGAACCCTCCTTACCCAATTCTCACTGTCGTGGTGACCAGCGCTTTGGCCACTTTACCACCAACCGTGTTGAATGGATTCCCGACCCCGCAGAGGGCTGGAAAAGCTCAATGAGCGAGGGAGAGAAAAGTGTCCAAACTAATGACATGACATGGCGGCTGATCAGAGCAGAGACCGTGTGTACTAACTCCCAGACACGATGACCTGCATTAGCAACAACGAACTATTGTGTCTGTAAAATAGGCAAAAACTTCTTTTTTTGACAAACACTTTCGTCTAGTTAGTTGAAAATATAAATCCATGCAGAAGAAATTTTTTTAAATTAAAATATTCTGCAGTTATAGGGAAAACCGAAGAACTTCTGACAAGTAATTTTATCAGTTAAGCGTGATAAGCTTCACTGGAGTGACTCTGTCATTGCTAGAACTCTTAATTTCCTGTCGAAATCAATGAACAACTAGGAATTAAGAATTTCTTGCTGGTGTTAATGATAAGAATGACCATGACGATGGTTTTTCCGTTGAAACGTTGGCACAAGAAGGACGAGGCCCTCGGAAGAATCTCCATTAATGTCTCGCAGGCAGACAGAGGAGACAAATCGTAGGGAGTAGACATTAAAAGAAATGGTCCCCAATTTCCTACCACAGAGTGTGGAAAAAGGCATAATCCGGACACCTGAGACCAGACATTATCTGCCTTGTCCTTATTTAATGTTACGTGTATAGCGGTGCAAGGGCATGATGTGTAAGATATAACTTTATAACACAGTATAAATGCCTCAAATATAATTGAACACCAAAGGGAAAAGTGTAAAATATAAAAGAATAGGAAGACGTATAAAATATAATTTACTAACATAGTATTGAACAGTGAATAAAGGCTAAGGTGTGAAACATAACTGCACAACATCGCATGAAGTGTAAAATATATTTGCAGAATATTTTACAAGGTATAAGACACACGAGGTAATAAAGTAGCATAATGTAATCAATACAAATGCACAATCTGTAGATGCCATTGCATGACAGAGTATATTGTACGCAGTATAATACAATAGACTTGCATCAAAAAATTATGTACAAAATTGCACACTGCACACAACAGCAATGCATGACATGACGTAATGGTAAACATAACAACGAATAATAAATAAGTACCTGTGCATGAAGTAATGGTAAACATAACACCGAATAATAAATAAGTACCTGTGCATGAAGTAATGGTAAACATAACACCGAATAATAAATAAATACCTGTGCATTAATAGCATAACCAGAACAATATACAATGCACGCTCACCAGTTGGGCTCAGTATTTCCTCGTCACGTGACTTTTTCAAGTACCTCCCTCTTTCACCGATTTGATAACTTCTCATGAAGAGATGTTGTGGGGAGGAAGACTGTTTGTCTCTTTAAACGTTTGTTCAAGTTATCAAAAAAAAAAAAAAAAGTGTATGAGATAGTGAAGGGAGATGGGAGGGGGTGCCGTGATGTGGCTCGCATCGCCCGGTATCATGGAACACGTTCCAGGTAGCCAGCATCGTTGTGCTTAAAAAAAAAAAATTGAAAACATGGTGTAAATGGGTGTGCAAGTCTGTTTGCTCCTCTGTGTTTTCGCGCGCGGGTGAGTGCGAGTGTGAATGAATGAATGTGTGTGTGTGTGTGTGTGTGTGTGTGTGTGTGTGTGTGTGTGTGTGTGTGTGTGTGTGTGTGTGTGTGTGGAGAAGGGGGCGGAGTAGAGAATGAGTGTTGTGATGTTGTTACTGTGATTAGGGTTTCGCATTTGTGTGCGCCGTTCTGTATCGCATTGTTAAATACATCCCCTATTGATGTGAAGATACGACTACTAACAGTAATAACATAAATTTTATAGTATCTCTGGTAAAATCTAGAGATCACCAATAATAAAATATAGCTTGGCCTCAAATCTTGGGGCAAACGTACTCATGTCGGGATGTGGCACTAATTAACAGGGCCGGTGTCACAATCTCATCCCTTGCTCGAGAAAGCCATTCGCCTTTCGAAGTGCGCACGCGCAAGAGTCAACGGGTCATTTCCGTCATATGACGGGTCACTTACATCAAGACAACAAATCTTGTCAATCAGCCATCTCCGAGTCGAGTTATATTTAACATATAGGCTGTCCCAGTATATTTGCAAATGATCATCTCAGTGAATTATGTGTCGTTAAATTTTAAGACATGTCTTCTATAAGATATGAGCGAATAATCGTCCAACAGCGGATTAGGTCGTTAAATTCAAGACATAAGCTGTCTTAGTAAATCAGCGAATGGTCATCTCAATGGATCATACTGATATTTTCAAGACATATTGTCATTGCATGTGAGCGAATGGTCGTCTCCTTACATTAGACCGTTATATTCAAGACAGATTTTCCTGGCATGGGAGCTTTACGTTCTAAACATATGATAGCATATTCTAACATTTTAGCGAATCCTCGTCTCAAAATACTCCTCATCTCGCTATTATATCAAGATAGCGACTCGACCTTATCTGCGCATGCGTATCGCTTGCCGACTGGCGCATGCGCACTGAGTGGGGCAAATGGCTGTCTCGGGTGAAGGTGTAGATCGTGACACCGGCCACAGGGTTCCTTCTTGACCTATTCCTTCACTGTGGGAAATGACCGCTGGGTGAAAGTACTTTCCTAACCACGCAGCTTGCATATGTTTACATCTGTGTGTGTGTGTGTGCACCCAGTTCAAATGGCATGAAGAGAGAGAGAAAAAAAGATAGATAGAGAGAGAGAGAATGTGTAAATGGTTTAAGGAAGCGCCGTGGAGCCACTACGAGACAACAGGTGAGAGTTCTAGTTCCGCCGAACCCGCTCCCCTCGGCAGCTCCCGGGTCACGAGTCTCCAGTAGGAGGGACAGTGGGGCAACCTGTGTGTGAAAGACTGCAACAGCGGCATTCTCACGCGGATTCCGTCATTAAGTTCTCTTCCCAGAAGGAAACTGGCCTGCCAGAGAGGATCACTGCGAAGACAAGTGCCCCTGCAATGGCTTTAAATCCGCACCAACTGGGAACGGAGCGATAAACTACGTCTCAACTCAGCTCCAATCCCACGAGTGGTCCAACCTGCTCAACGATCCCAAGACAAGGTGCGTTTTCATTACGAGGCTCAGCGGGAAGGTGGAAACGATACTTCTTTTAAATAAAAGCAGCTGCACTCGACCCAAGCTGAGACTGTTTACTGGTTAACATAATGAAACGCTGACCTGAGCTGCTAGTCTGGATGTGGATAAGAGAATCTTCCTTTTTTAAGGTGTGCGTGCGTGTGTATACGTTAGAGAGTGTGTACATACAGTAATATATATGACCAATCAATGGTCCAATTATGATATTTCTGTTGTCCAATGATCACACACACACACACACACACACACACACACACACACACACACACACACACACACACACACACACACACACACACACAGAGAAAAATAAGGGCACACATGGCGATAACAAGAGTCTCAAGAGATGCCAGGGTGACAGACATTTGCCAGCATCTCTAGTTTTTCCACTGTTTCGAGGTAATGAAAACGCTGCAGGTCTTTGAAACAGCTGGAGCGATTTTTCGAGGTACTTAACTTTTCACGCTGCTAATTTCTGGCCTCTTTTTCACTTGCTTCGCCTTTCTCTGGCGTTACGCGGAAGGATTACTGCTGGCTTGAAGAGCTCTGGGAGAAAAGGGGGAGGGGGACAACTTAGAGAAGTCTGGGTGAGAGTTAGGGATCGTTGCGGCGAAAGTTGAGACAGCTGTAAGGGTACGTATCTGTTTTATGAATGAACCTGTTCAAGTTGTTTCCCCTTTTCCAAATTTTTAAATCCCGCGCAGGGTCCATGAAGTGCGAACTGAATACTGCGCTGAGGACCTGAACCATTTTTCTTAGAGACTTCCCCCGGCTGCTCTCCCCCTCGCAGTGTGCATTGTTCATTTATCAGAAACGTGTGGTACGGGCTTCGCGATAGCGGATATGTACAATATAGACAGCGAGAGGGGGAGGAGAGAGAGGAAAGGGGGAATACTGCCGCCAAGTCGCAAATATGTAGTGACTGCGCTGCACGTATTTGTATGCACACACACACACACACACACACACACACACACACACACACACACACACACACACACACACACACACGCCCTCGCGCGCACGCACCCAAACACATATTCACAAACATACATATAGATATATAGGCTTCTGTGTGTGGCTATACTGTAAACTGCTTGAGATATATATGTATATATAGACAAGGATTGATTCTTTGCTGCTTCAAGAGTATAGCTCCAGCAGAGGTATCAGCATCTGATGATGATGATGATGATGGTGATGATGATGATGCGAACCACACACATGCATGTACGGACACATTTAAATATGCATATCAGGTAGATAAACAGACTGAACAATTCGATAATGTGTCAGTCGATTTACTTGTTTCAAGAAAAATTTGCATTTCCCTTCTTTTCATATTCATTTTCGAGAAAAGCGCTTTTTTGTAGGGGACATACCTTTTTGGGAGCACTTCTTCTTTTGCTTCTAACATGTATTAATTATATATTATGTTTATATATAGATATGTGTGTATATGCATGTTCTATACCATTTTGTTGATGCACGGGACACAGACATTTTTATTCTCGCTGGCGACACTATCGTGTTATCATACACTCGGTGCCTTAGGACCGGTCCCTCGCGCATAGTATTACAGACAGAAAAAACGCAAACTCGAGGCCGGGTCAAAGGGCAGGGGAAAGGGGGAGAAGAGGCTGCTCATAAAGATAAGGTCACAGTATATCACCTGCACAAGGGTGTGCGTTGACAGTGGCCCTATCAGCCTCTACATTAATACACATCCGACTCGCGGAAATATACCTGGCAGAAGATTAAGCGATTGGATGAAAGAGTTTGGGAACCAGGGGCTTCTGGAGTAAGGCGATGGAGATAGATGGTAAATTATGAGCATGAGCTGCGAGGCTTGAGAGACTGAGGAAAAAAAGAAAAAAAAAGAAAGAGCAACGAAAAAAGAAGTACGATGAAGTGGATAAACAAGAGAAAATATAGCATAAAGAATAAGCAGATGAACAAGACTTTTTTTTTTTAAGGCTAAGATTCTGACTGAGGGATTTTGTAAGGAATTCATGTGGCTGTAAGAGAAGATTTGGTATAAATCGATCATTGTTTTTTTTTTCTCTCTCTCTCTCTCTCAATGCTTGGGCAGTCCGGTGGCGCGACGGTTAGCACCTGTCACCAATACAGTAAGGATTGGCTGTCCTGGGTTCAGATCTCGTCTCGGGCACTTTGTTCTTTCTCTGTATGTGGCACCTGTTTACAGGGCTGAATGCTTTGCCATGATATAGCTTTAGCTGCTGGTTCGGCGTAAAACACCAATCTCATCTCATCTCATCTCATCTCACGACGCTTGAAAGAGTCCCGTTCACATCTTGATGTTAATTTAACATTGGGTTAAACTTGAGTTAGTCTTTTTTTCTTTTAAAAAAATCTAACCTCCTGAAGAGACGGAGAATTTTGAGGCTGATCCTTGGATAAATTTCTTTAACAAAACGTCCATTTCTCTTTTTCCTGGAATTTCGCATTCATGCGGGAGTCCAAACAAAAATAAGGTTTGTTCTAAGTGTGTGGCCCTGAGGTCTGTTATTTATGCAGTTTTTATGCATATGAAAAGTTGTAAAATGCTGTAAAATACAAATCAACAGTGTTTTAAATATGTCTGTTCCCCCCGCCATGGCTGTCCATAAGAACTACGGAATGTAATGCCAAGCCACTTGTGGTCAAGAGAAGACGGAGGATGATGTGCAGGAGCCATACCTCTTTGCCTGAAAAATGGAAGCAAAGACAGATAAAGAGTGAGGGTGAGAGCTCATCTGTGTGTGTGTGTGTGTGTGTGTGTGTGTGTGTGTGTGTGTGTGTGTGTGTGTTATTTTCAGATTAGTTTTATTATGTTATTTGTGTTATATAGTAAAGGGTAAGATGGCCTTATCGAAGTCCTTCGCATCCTGAGACTGTTTTTGACGAAGATAATTGCTGACGTGGACTTTTCATTTCAGACTGTCTCTACCTCTGCTTTGACCGGCAGTCTGTCTCCATCGCTGGTAATTGCTGACACACAAAAAACCCAACTTAATGGCCGCATCACCATAGCGCATGCGCGTTCTTTGACGTGTGGTAAATCTTGATAACTGCTGGACTCAATTAGCCGTTTCCGGTGCGGGAGGTAACTCTACCCGAACTGTCTGACAGAAGCTAGTGAAAATGGTGACTGCTCTACCTTTCACCCTCTCCACCCACTCTCCCAACGCCCCCTACACTCCTATGCACTAATTATGGTTGATGTTATGTTCAGCCTGGTTGTTCGTTTTTCCCCCATGGAGCTCATAATATTATCATAGTTCGTGCGGCTTTGATGTTTGGATTATTACTGTGCACCTTTTCCCATGCATTGTATAGCTCGATGCTATTTGTCTTTCAAGCTTAATTTTCCAGTTGCCTGCGACATTGGCCTTTTTCTCTTTTTTTTCTAATTTGTCACCAGCGTATTCGTTTCCTTATTTTTCCATACGGGAGCTGTTGTTTTCGCTACCATCGTCTGCTTCTCATAGTTAAGACAATCAGTTTTATTTCATGTCAATTAATTTTTTTCTTTCTGCCAATTTCTTTCTTTCTTCTTCTTCTTTTTCTTTTTTGTTGGTATGTGCCGTTATTTACAACTCTGCACACCTGGACATTGTGATCATTCCTCACTATGGAGGACACGAACTTCTTCGCTTACACAATGGTGAAAGTTCGTCATGTGTCAAAGTTCACAACTCATCGTCGTGCCTCAAGCTTCAAATCCTCATCTGATAGTAACAGACACCCGCGACCCTTTTCATGTCTCATTTCTGCTCTTCAGCAAATTTCATGTCAAAACTTTTCTCCTACCTCTTTCAAGACCTATATCCCTGAAATCATTTACCACGAACTGTTATCGTTTGCCAAACTGTAGTCCATGTGATTAACCCTTGACAGTCAGAAGAAAGGGAGGGAAAGTCATCAGGTAATCACCAGCCTGAAAGATCACCAAAGGCTAACGATAGTTAAGGGCTTCAACCTAATCTCGATTGTCTCCCCAGAGGTAATGAACGGCTTTAACCCTGTCTGTTAAAAGGTAGGTAACTCGACAGCCTCGAGACAAATGCCGCCCAGATGCGCAGTGTGGGAGTATCGTGTGAAGTATCGCGAGAAGTCAACGCAAGGGGATGAAGGAGGGGATGCGTAGGAAGTGGGGAGGGGAGATAATCATAGCCCTGAAGAAAGGAAATGCGTGAAAGTTGTCAGTGGTGTCCCCTGTCTTTTTTTTTGTTGTCTGTATTACAAAGTAAAGTTTCTAAATCCAAAAATAAAGAAGGCGATTTTTTTAAACTGAAAGCCGTCAACCCACTAAACACATTTTTATATAAAATAAAATATTTATTTATCCCAGTAGGCAATTCCGGGCAGCTAGAGATGAAAGCACAAAATAATACCGTAACCTATCCATGTCCACCAAATAGACTCATCCATTGTTTCTGACAGCTGCATTCATTCGCACACATTAACATTCAGAAGTCGCACGGCCGAAACAACGAAGGACAACCTCAGTCTGTTGGTCCTACATGCAGATACACAGAATGAGAGTCGGAAAAATTCTCCCGACAGGGCATGCCTGTCATCAAGATTTTCACTTTCACTGAAGAACAATCTGGGCTGTCCCAGTGACTTTGGAGCAGGTGGATACAACACGATGTAAGCGTCTTGTCGTTCACCGATAAACTGTTGTAAAAATGATAATAGAGAAGGACAACTCGCTTTCTTTGTGCGATCTATAAAAGAGCTGAAGAAATCGCTGGGAGACAGAGAAAGACCAGCTTCAGGAGAAGGAAAAGGGGTTGTTGAGCCTTCTTCACGACAGCTTGAGTTTTGCAATCCTAGCGAAGTCTCCTTTAAATGCAGGGACAGTTTCCACCTACTTGTCGTGGATGACACTTACGGGACTTGGTCGAGAATTACGACGCAAATCAAAGACAGTCTCTTTGGTCTTGCTTCAAGTTCTAAGAAATTGTCATCGCACCAGGCAATAAATTCATCCAAATCTACTCCATGGGTATCTACTGGCTCGATAAGAAGAGAGACCAATGCTGTGTCATCAGAGAATTTGACGAGCTATTGACCCTCATGGTTACTGCGACAACTGTTGGTATACAGGATAAACAGAAGCGGGGATAAAACACAGCCTTGGGGTGAGCCAGTGCACGTTGTGATGAAGTCGGAAAAAGTGCCATTGACAAGTACTTGTTGCTGCCTGTCAACCAAAAAGTGACTAATCCATGACACTAGCTGATGGTCAAGAGAAAACTCGTCAAGGAGTCTTCTAGCTAGGGTATGTGATTGGGTGGTATTGAAAGCCGATGAGAAGTCAGCAAACAACAGCCGTGCATGAGCTTGTAGATTCTCCAGGTGTATGAAAAAATATGGAGGATTAAACAGCTTAGCACCATCAACACTTCGTTTGGATTTGTATGCAGTTGTAAGAAGTCAAGACATTTGTTAGTGGCTTTTAGAATCAATGCTTTGATGATTGTCTTCAATACTTTCGTGACCAATGATGCTAAGGTCACTCGTCTAAAGTCATTGAGATGCTGAGCTGGAGCTTTCTTCGGAACTGGGACAATGGTAGACAATTTTCAAGCAGCAGAAAGGGAGTGAACCCACAGAGCGCTGAAAAAGGTGTGAAAATGTCTCCAAGTTGGTTCGCGCAGAAACGTAATGTTCTGCCGAAAATACCACCTGGACCTGAAGCTCTGCACATCTTTACTCGCTGAAACAGCTCCAGAACTTGTTTCACGGAGAAGTCATGTGTCTCGAAGCGAGCAAAAAAAGCAGTTAGAGCATTAGGTAGGGCCATCCTGTCAACGCCTGATGGAGATTTTGGCTTTAGAGCCCTCAAGCAGATCTTCAACATTGGCCATGTTCTTGAGTCCCTGCCACGCTGCTCGGATGTTACTCGTAGCAAGCTGAAACTCTATTTTAGTTTTATATCTCACCCTGGGTTGATGGACAGTTGCGAACCTCTATATGTACCAGTTTCTTGTCATGGAATGAACCCACTAAGAACACAGATTTCTTTTTATTCAGCACTGCTTTTAAGCTTTTGGTCACCCAAGGTTTGTTGTTGGGTAAAACACAAACTGTTTCTATGGAATGTTTCCCGCTTTCCTTGGCGCGTACAGTGCGTTCGCACACTCAGAGAACCGCCCTCTAAGCTACTCTCAACAGGTGCCAGTGCCAACAGCGAAGACCCGTTACTCTTTCATTCCTTCATTCGTTCATTCCTTCTGTCTTCCGGGAAGCAATGAGTTTCTTTCATAATTGTATTCTGATAGGTTTTCGCCCTGAGAAATATTACAATTTATTCCTTTTATCTTGATAGGTTTCGTTCATTTAGCCTGGTGGTTCGTGTACAAACCTCAGAATGGAAGGTTGAAGGTTCGAGATCCTATTCAGGCCTGTGTCCAGAAAACTCCCCCTTGCCCACCCAAACGAAAGGACAAAGCCGGACAAAGACTGGGCTCCCGCTTTGTACAAGCCTTCCCTAGACACAGTTATTCACTTTCACTGATTTTACGGCCACTGAACAATGTGGTGGTGGCGATTACAATGATGTACACACTGTAATATTGACTATGCATGATATTTTCCCCACATATGGTCCTTTAATTCTCTTGCAGGAATTTTCTCAGATTGTTCATTTAAGGTTTCTCAGAAGTGCTCGTGAAATAAAACAACAATTTTAAATTTATAAATTTATTACTTTTAATTGAAGTGTTTTTTGTGTCTATGCTACATTATTTATTTCAGTTTGATTACTGTGTGTGTGTGTGTGTGTGTGTGTGTGTGTGTGTGTGTGTGTGTGTGTGTGTGTGTGTGTGTGTGTGTGTGTGTGTGTGTGTGTGTGTGTGTGTGTGTGTGTGTGTGTGTGTGTGTGTGTGTGTGTGTGTGTGTGTGTGTGTGTGTGTGTGTGTGTGTGTGTGTGTGTGTGTGTGTGTGTGTGTGTGTGTGTGTGTGTGTGTGTGTGTGTGTGTGTGTGTGTGTGTGTGTGTGTGTGTGTGTGTGTGTGTGTGTGTGTGTGTGTGTGTGTGTGTGTGTGTGTGTGTGTGTGTGTGTGTGTGTGTGTGTGTGTGTGTGTGTGTGTGTGTGTGTGTGTGTGTGTGTGTGTGTGTGTGTGTGTGTGTGTGTGTGTGTGTGTGTGTGTGTGTGTGTGTGTGTGTGTGTGTGTGTGTGTGTGTGTGTGTGTGTGTGTGTGTGAAGTTCACACACAAATAAGACGCTTTTTGCACGGACATGTAATCTTCTCCACGTCGACAATTTTTCTCCCAGTTGAAGATGTTCTCCCCTCTAAGTATTCTCCGACATCATGTATTTTGTTGCCACTTAGACTGCTCTTCGTTCAACAGATTTCTTTTTCGGCCATACTCAATCTTTCTCCGTGTATTCAGCATGCCCTGGGTGCTGTAGAGATGAAAAGAAACAATTTTTTCGCGTGCTGGTTTTTTTTCATGCTTCTAATTTGGGAGTGGTGGTAGCAACCTTTCAGACCAAGAAGACATGATAAACTATAAACTCATAAGCTTAGAAAGTTTTGTTATGGATGGAAAGCAGCAGGAAAAACACACACAGACAGACACACTCATGTACTCTAATATACACAGACATACATAAAGACACACAGACACATATAGATATACATATGCACTGATCCATATACACACATACAGGCACACAGATGATGCACACAGAACATAAAAACATACAACGTCCACCTTACTGACACATACACACAAGCACATACACTTAAACACACACAGACACGGAACAGAAACGTATATACCACCAGCCCTATAAACCACACAGATATACAAATACACATAACATATAAACACACACGCACACACACACACACGGTCTCTCTCTCTCTCACACACACACACACACACACACACACACACACACACACACACACACACACACACACACACACACAATATATATATATATAATAGATGAACTTGAGGTCTCGGAATTTCTGTTCTGTTAGTTCTCCACAATGCCACACTTCTTCCATGAACTTTTTTTCCATATGAGCACGCAAACAAATAAAGCTGTGCTTACTTTTAGCCCTAACGGCCATTTAGAGTTCCATTCTCATAATATCACCATCACAGCCCATACTGTCTTCTCCTCGCAACTACAAACTACTCACTCCCACCACTCCCCCCTCACCCCCGACCCTCCTCACTAGTCGCATCTTCCTTTCATTACGCCTTACCCTCGGTCACGCGATTCCTCTGTGCCAACACCCTGGGTACATTTATCTGTTTCACCTCGCCTCCAAAGATTTTCGCTTCATGACGAGCGAGCTAACGAATAAAAACTGATCGTCAACACCAAAGCGATGCGTCTTCATCTTCTGAATACATAGATCAGTCGTCGACGGCAAGGGCCCGCCATGGACCAACTTAGCAAGTGGTCCCGGCGACCCCGTAAATTTCTTGCTTATCGCCACCTTTCCACTTAAACCACACCAGGGGCCTGTCCCGACCAGAGACATCTGAAGAAAATAGGGAGGTTGCAGACAGGAGGGGGTTCTGTGAGGAGGCAGGTCTTAGATTCTAACCAGAATGTATACCAGACTTACTATATACATCATGTATTTATGGGCCGATGTGTTCAGAAGATGTTTTAAATATTTCCTGTCTTCCTTCTCGCATTTATTCTTAATTTTTTTAATTCTTTCTTTTTTTTTCTTGATTTCGTCACCCCACCTCCAGCTTTTCTCTGGCTTGATCGATCTTTGTGTATAATAAGAATTTAAAAAAAAATCGTCAAAGATGCACAGCCTGAGGTCAGCAAAATTGTGAAGTTCAGCAGATGCCCAAATTATTTCCCCCTTCGATCCAGAGACCAAGGGTATATATACCTCTGAGGTAGATTATGGTCCCGAACGACGGCTGCACACTCACCCTTATTGGGAGAGGGGAGGGCACAGTTGGTGCGCTAATAATTAGATCAAAGTTGATCCTCTTTGGTTAAATGTCTTCTTGGAGAGAAAGAAAAAAAGAAAGAGAGATTAGCTTGTGTAAAGAAACGAGAAATATAAATATGAGTGATTTTATGAAGAGAGAAAGATATAAAAAGAGAAGATGACCGGTGGCCAGACAAAACGCATCGAGAGAGCCGACAAAACGGTCAATAAGCAGTGATGATAGTAATAATAATGATGATATACTGCATGTTGTCGCTTTGAGAAATCCTACCAGTTGTCAACATCTACAGACGTTAACACGCACACGCACGCGCCGCCCGCGCGCACACACACACACACACACACACACACACACACACACACACACACACACACACACACACACACACACACACACAGAGAAATGCAAGGTGACAAGAAAGGGAGAAAGATATGAGGAGGTGGGGTGGGGGATGAGCACAAGGGAGGTAACAGCTGCACGCGTGACTTCACGTTGTTGACCCCCGGTGTAAGACGATACACCAGCGAAATGACGAGCGTCATGCTGAATCTGTTACTGCGGGAATATTTCATCAGCTGGCACGAAGGCTGTTATCATGCTTCGCGCCGGTACATTAAGTCTGATACGGAAGTTAATTACATTCAGGGTGCAAATGTCAGAATAAACAGGAGCTTTCTCTCTCTCTCTTAAAAATAAGACCCCCCCCCCCATCTTCCACCATCTCCACTCGATTCGCTGGATTTACTGATCACTAATTTTTTAATCTGCATGCATGGGATACTTAATGTTGAACCAGACACCCACATCTTGGGGTATAGAGAATAGAGTTAATTACACTAAGGCATACAGCGCAGCTTGATGTCTCCACAGTAACCAGAGTTACATTCACTCATCGTCCAGCACACCTTCTTCTATTCTTATCCAGAGGGTAGAGTTAAATTCTCTACACTACAACCCAGTTTCACGTCTGTTTGTGACCTGTATGATTATTGTTGTCACTGGGTTACTCTGGTCGATTGTGTGTCAGGTGGGTTCGCACCTTTGCAGGTGTTCAGACCGAAATGCTGTGCCAGAAGGCGGGAAGAAATCAAAGGAGAAGAACTTTATTGCGTTGGGGGCTGTATCAGGCATCACCACGGGAGGAGGCAAAACAAGATTTTGGAATGCGGCCGGCAGGGTTTTAACAGCAGTTATCGCTTCCTCGCTTGTTTGTCATACAAAACAAAAAGAGATCTCGTGCATAAAATGCAGTTTACTGGCGCATCTGCCTGTTCATGTTTGTGACTCTGTTTGATGTAGCTGCAAAGTGTAACAAAAATACTCCCCTACCCAAATAAATAAATGACATGAAAAACAAAAACTTGACAGTGATAAGGGAGAAAATAATGGTTAATGTGTGTGTGTGTGTGTGTGTGTGTGTGTGTGTGAATGCGTGTGTGCGCGCGTGTGTATGGGGGGGGGGGAGAGATGGCGGGCTAGGCACATAGAGAAGAAAGCAGGCCGAGAATTTGAAATCCCAGTAAAAAAAACGTTTAAGCAGATTTTTTTTCAAGCTGCATTTAATTAAGCAGGAATAACATCGCGACGATCATCAAAGGAATATAAAATCTATTTTTGTCGGGGATGACTTCGCAGCCATTAATTTAAATCTCCTTTTACATACTTTTTGTTTTATTTTAAAGAAACTGCACTTCTTTCCTTACAGCTCAATGGCATTAAGAAAATCAAAATTGAAAAGCTTTATTTCGCTGGGCAAATTTATGATCAAAATTTTTAAAAGAAAGAACAAGTTTATGATTCACGTAAATTTTTTTCTTTATTTACACAAAGAATATTCCAAACAGTATAAACCTATATGTATACTCAGTCGAATTATTGCTTCTATTCTCGATACAACGGAACTTGTTTGATGTAAACAAAAAATAAAATAAAATAAGGGGTTGAAATAATTTACTGATGGGGATTGTCTACACCAAATGTACTATCCATCCACACTGCTCAACACACATAAGCTTCAGCTAAGCAAACCGAGCCTCAGGCTAGTTGGTCCCTAATAAAGCCCCGATATTCTAACACATAAAACGTCGTAAGGGCTCCACCGCTGTAGCACCTGCCGCCGCCCATTAAAACCCTTAACGGCCCCTACCTTTCCGGTGAAGAAGAAGCCGCTACACTGGCACTACTCCATCATGGTTACGATGTTCAACAGTTATATTTCCGTATAGATCTTGAGCTCCCGTCACTTGAACACACGAACCTAATTATAAGCGCGTACTTAACGTCATTAAACACAGAAGGGCTGTTATTGCTCTACCGTGCAGGTGTAAAAAATATTTTTAAAAATCCTTTACCATCATTCACAGAACGGCATTTCACGTCAAACGTCGATGATGGATTGTCACCACTCTGGTTTAACATTCTTCCATTTCAGTGCCGACTGGTGTTTTACGTTAGATGACGGTTGTGAGTTGTCATCCAGAGAGCCGCCATAAAGTATATTTTACTGTGCTAAAAAAAATGGAAGTTTGAGTTAGAAAACTTACTCCACCTGGTGTACTTTTTTGGGGGTGGGGGTGGGTGGTGGTTTTAATTAATAACACCAGATAGTCGAAGATGTGCGTGATACAGCATGGTGTCATCTGGTTATTGACAATTATGTTTCTTGTATGGTTGACTGTTGGATTTGCAATTTTTGTGTGCAGCGAACTTAGCCTGCGTCCACTCGAGGAAATTTGATGATGATGATGATGATGATGATGATGAGGAGGAGGAGGAGGAGGAGGAGGAGGAGGAGGAGGAGGAGGAGGAGGAAGACGACGACGACGACGACGACGGCATCATTAAAAAAAAACTCGTCCATTTCTTTCGTGGTCGCCTTTTTAAAGTCATTTCCTGTCGCCGAGAGCCATTATTGGAAAGGTTTCTAATTTTGTTGAGATGACGTCAGCGGAGATGCAGGTATTGACTGGCTGACTGTATGAGGCTGCGCCGAGCGGAACTTTCTTTGAAATTTTTCTGAATGGAACTGTATGCGGCATTTTTTTAAAAGTCAGACTGTTGGAAATAGTAGTCCTCTTCTGTAAAAAAATAATAATAATAATAAATAAATAAATCACTGGGGCAAAACGAAAAAAAAATCATTTCTATGGTTGAGTGCACAGAAGCTGTAGAATTTCGTGTGCACAGAGTATGTCGACATCACTCGTGCAGACACGGATGGTTAGTAGCGCGTGAACTAGGCTGTACTGGCGCGCATCTAAAAGGGATGGGTATGCACTAAGAGGTCAAGATTATTTTCCTTATGGACGATCATCTGGGTTACGAAAGATGGTATCTTCTTGTTAAAAAAAAAAAAGTGCACATATGCACCCCAGAACCTCCACAAGCACACATCTTTTGAGGACGTCTCCTCTAGAAGACTTCCGGTTCTAAATAAAAACATGCCGTGTAATAACACACACACACGCACGCACGCACGCACGCACGCACGCAGCTCGCCGTGGTATAGCCTTAGCTGCTCTCACGCCGTAAAACTCAAACAACCAATCAACCAAGGCACACAACTCACGAACTGATGATGTCAATGAAGTTTGCTGTTTCTTGTTTGTCTTCTGCGCATCACGACTGAAATGGTATCTATTTTTGGATATGAGATCAATCTGGGTGCACTTATTGCTATTTTTGACTAAAGTGGGTTAGGCAGAGCGGAACTACGGTTGGTGGAAAGAGTTTTAAAGAAAAGCCGGTGAACGGGAAACTTTTAAAGTGGGGATGCCGACCAATATAAGAAAATGATACAACGCATAAAAACCTATTGAGCAATAAAAAAATTCTTATTTTGAAGTTTTTGCTCTTTTATAGAGTACAGTTCACTTTGATGCGATGAAAATAAATGATTCACCAGCAAATAAATAAATAAACGTCACAAAACAATTGTAAAGGAATAAATGACATTTTTTAAAAAAGTCTTTGTGGCCGCAGCAAATCTTGCGGAGGCTGACATTTTCATCGCTAACGACGCTGTGACAAGCCTTCTCCATAGTCTCTCATATAGACGACAAAGTGCAATGAATTACAAAATAAATTAGCAATCACTCCAGCAGTAAGTGAAAGAACAAAATTTAAATGTACTTACATTTCGTATTTCATTTTTAGAATTTAGTTAGGTATTTAAAGATGATGATGACTACGACGACGATGATGATGATTATTTTTGTCAGTGGTTGTACCAAGGTTGGAACAAATAGTAGCGGACAGCCGACAATAAAAAGCAGAAGCAGTGACAGATTCTGACATCAGCAGCATCAGCAGCAGGGCAGGTAAGTACCAGGTAAGTAGCTCGATGGAGTTAGTGTATGGAAGCACTGACGATGGCCGCGAGAAGAAGACGAGAACGGCGTCAGATGCCAAGAACGATGATCAGCACCCACGGGGGTGGGGGTGGGGGTGGGGGAAAAGCCTCCAGACTCGCGCTTCATCTTCTATCGGCGGCGATAAGCTCGACAACGAAGCTCACGCCACCCAAGACAATAGGGCCACAGCAACAATCCCAGCTCTCCCACGTTGACTGTAAACAACCGAGGACCCTTGCGCGGCAGCCACGCAACACCCGGTAAACAAACTGCCAGGGTCAGCGTCCGCACTCTGTCGGCGTTGACGGACCCCCTCCCACTGCAGGGCTAGAGCACTCTCTACGGTTTTTTTTTCTTCTTTCATGCTTGCCGAGCGTTGATCCTTTTATGTGCGATATACGGAAAATATACAGACGGTATACAGACGCCCAGGCCGCCAACAGAAGGCAAGCTGTCATGGCGTCTGTAGGGCGAAGGGAGCGGCAACAGGGCCTGGCACCTCCCAGCCTTTTAAGCTTGGAAGTAAAATTAGGAGTCTTGAACATAGTGCTCGCACCCCTGCACGTGAGCGAACAAGTACGCACACACACATACATGCACCTTTAACTTATTAATGCTGTAAATTTTACAAAACATGGGGATACAAACTTTTTTTGGGGGGTTGCTTATATTTCTTGGTCTCCTGCTGTTTGCCATCACCATATTTGAAGTTACTTTTTAATACTTATGTTGTTCGCCACGACCATATTGGATTATATTTCTACGAGGGCACAGGTCCGACAACGCCACTACACCACAATCACCATCTTCATACCTCACTACAGTACACGCTCCCCTTCAAACCTACTACATCATCACCAACACATTCAAACCTCTCAACACCATTACCTCAAATCCCACTACACCATCACCAACACCTGCGAAAACCACTTCACCATCACCAGCACCTTCTACTACTCCTACTACCTTCAGTATCATGTTAGTTCTCCCGCTAATGCTGTTACTGTAACTTTGACGACGGAGAAGCTGAAAACGACAGCTTCTACTACCCTCAGCTACCACCATCGTCGCTAACACCACCCAAGACGAGACGAGCAGCGTAAGAAGGTGAGGATGTCTTCCCTTTCAGCCTGCAGTGTGAGGTGTGTGGGGAGTTTATTCGCGAGCTTGTCTCGCTTGCTGATCGCATCAATACCTTGGTGACCTGGCGAAAATTCTAACACAAACACAGAGGCGGCTGCTGTCTGAGAACTGGTGTGCAGCGCAGACAGATCCGCCTTCAGACCGGAACAGAAAGATCAAGCATTTCCTAACACAAAGAAAGACAGCCTGCACGAGGTGCAGGGGATTTGACAGATATCCATCTCCACCCCTATCTCCACCCCACCATTTTTGACCCGTTTTCCCCTATTTCCCCTTGCTCCTCCAATCACTTTCCTCTTAAGTCAACCTCTTGACAAAGATAAGCCACAGAGCACTGCCATTCTTGTGATCAGGGACCGGGTGTATGACACAGCATGGGTGCCACAGAATAGACGGTTAAACTGTTTATTTGTTTATTTGTTATGAGCCTTTTAGCCGATTCCCTCACATTAACTATTCATGATTGTGCCTGGCGAAGGCTGTGCGCCCGGTCTTCAGACTTCATCCAAGTTAATATTAATTCTACATGCTAAAAAAAAAATAGAGCAGAAATTGGTCTTTAGAGGGAGAGATGTCATATTTTGTGATCTGATCTCTCTGGTCATCGACTAGCTCGGAGCCTGTCTGCAGCTTTGTATAGTGTGGCTCTGAGTCACCTTTCTTAGACTGCATGCAAGAGGCTTTCACTAGATTAAACTTTATCCCACTTTTATGGCCTAGTTTGTTGTTGTTTGCTTTTTCTTCCTAATAATGATTCCTGCGCTAACATGATGAGCCTTCCTATTCTAATATTCACATTTATTTACACAAAGGTTACCACCAGGTGACGCGCGCGCGCGCGCACACACACACACACACACACACGCACGCACGCACGCACGCACAGATACAATGCATTTTGTTTACTGTGTAATGCTCTCGGCTACTGTACATTTACAACAATCGTCATAATCTTTAATACTAACATCAGTCTACACAACAATGTCATAATGTCAAGAAATTCGGGTATTGAAACCATATCCATTGAGGCTGCTTACGAGACCAGCTTGTACCTAAACTTGCAACAAAACTTGTAACTAAACCTAACGCTGTCGGAATATGACAGCATTAATATACGCATGGAGAGAAAGTTGCCAGGAAGGAGTTAAAGAAGGAAAGATGGAACAAGAAAGGAGACAAAAGAGATGCAGGACGTGCGAAGGAGGGGGATAGAGAGAGCACTTGAAACAGCTTTCTTTTGGACAGCAATGCCATGCATATACTGGCATTTTCCGTCATCTTGTACAAACAACCATAGATCCCACCATATGTTTTACCGACACTGACAACTGCAGCGAAACAAAAATCATGGGTGCAAACTCCTTCCGGAAAAGCTGCCTTTCTATGTCTTGGCTCCGTCCTCTTAGCTCTTCTGTCACAAGGGTGGGCAGGCATTTACTCACACGATGAAGGTAAGGCGATCGGCGACTGGATAAATTTCACCAGACATTAACTCCCCCTAGGGGATCCCAGCAAGACACGGCAGGAAGTTTGTCTCCCTACGCAGCGGGGCAGGGCACAGAGTTTTGGTCCCACCGTAACAGGGGCTGCAAACTTGCAGTAGATAAATGACCTCCAATTGGGCAACAACTCCATTTCAGCTGTTGGTTGGTATATACAAACGGCATTCACCAAGATTTCGAGAAGAAGTTGGAGGTGGAGAAGGAGGAGGTAGTGGAGGAGGAGGACAGAAAAAGGACATCTTAAGACAAAAGTCTGTGACGTGCTTATTTTGTGTGATGTCACGTGATGTCGTGCGGGTGGGAGTCTGACACGACAGGAAATGTTTCTCTGCGAGTTACGCTCAAGAGGGTTCACTTTCTACATTTTTAAAAAGCTAGTCTCAGGCGAGGAAAGTGGCGTCGAGACATGAATTAATCGCGAGGATTTGGTCGCTCTGCGGGTTAGCCTTCTCGTGTTGCAGCTTTCATAACGGAAGCGAGCGATCCGTAAGAGGCAGACGTTATTAAAAGAAAATACAGCTGCCACATTGAAAAAGACCAGGAAAACAAGAAAAGTTGTGTCAGAGCCAAAGAAAGAGCGAGCGAAAGAACGACAAAAAAGATAGCGGAGATCATTGAAAAAAAAGCAGAAAGAAGGGGAAAAAAAAGATAAAGAAAGAAAGAATGAATAGAACAATAATAAATAAATACAGAAAAACAAAGAGACATAAAAACGAAAACAAGGAAGAAAAGGAAAGAAAGAGAAAAAAGTAAAACTATAGGAAAAAAGAAAGCAACGAAAGAAGAATTAAAAACGAAGCGAAAACGAAAAGAAAAATAGAATGAGTACGAGAAAAAAAGTTTGCGAAGAAAAGAGTAAGGAAAAATAAAATTGTTTATACCGCACAAAGTGTCTTTAAATTTGTACAATTGCACAGCACATGTTTAAACCTTAAAACTTATTAAAGCAAATTTAGGAGTGTTTATGAAACTCCATTTTAAGCCAAATAAAATCGTGATGCATACAAACTGCTTTAAGACATAAACGTGTTTAAAATTCGAAATGTGTTGTGCATCTGAGCCCTGGTGTATTTATCAAAAGAAGAGTGAGAGAGAGAGAGAGAGTGAGAGAGGAAGAGGCAAGTGCATCTGAGCCCTGGTGTATTTATCAAAAGAAGAGTGAGAGAGAGTGAGAGAGGAAGAGGCAAGTGTGTTGTGCATCTGACCCCTGTTTGTATTTGTCAAAAGAAGAGTGAGAGAGAGTGAGAGAGAGAGAGAGAGTGAGAGGGAAGAGGCAAGTGTGTTGTGAAGACCTAAAGAGCCTGGCAAGTGAAGTGGAAGGTGTGCACTTACCTGTGGATGCTCGGAGGCCAGAGCTTGAGCGAGCAGACGGCCTGACTTCTCCGCAAGTTACACAGAAGCTTTTGATTCCGCCGCCCCTGAGGACGAGAAAGCAACACTTTCAAAACAGAGTGGACTTCTTTTAGTGCTGCTTGGTATGAAGTGGTTCTCTATGAGACCTTACGAGGGTATTCTTCGAAACGAACGCGCAGGCTACATCGCACGTGCGCACACTCGTGCACACACGCCATCACACGCACGCACGCGCATACACATGTACGATACGAAAGAAAAATTGAAAAAGAGAGCGAGAGACAGAGAGAGAGAGAAAACAAGAGAGATAAAGACAGCGAGACAGAGACAAATAGAGTTTAACAGAGACAGAGCAAGAAGCAAGAGAATATTTAGAAAAAGAGCGAGAAAGAGAAAGATAAGAGAAAGGAGAGAAAGAGAGAAAGGAGCAGATAGCTCCATGCTGCATCTTTGTTCTTTTGTGTGTCATTCAAACACATCTTGTACCCTGAGGAAGGAAACTATAGAATTTTTTGGTGAATGCGAAACCGCAAAGTGCATTATTAAGAGCGTTTAACGAACTTACTGAGTGTAGACCTTTATAACATCATAATATGTCATCGTGAAGATCCCAGACTGATAAGACTGAACAATGAGAGAAGAAAATCATGGGGCATTGCACACAGACAGACAGTTTGCACCCAAAAGCATTTTCAAACAAACGAGTCTTCATTTCTTTTTTAGGATTTAAAAAGTTACGCAAGAATAAATATATTGGAAAAACATTGTAGTCCGGATTCAAAGCTACATATAAAGAAGAGTTACACCCCTTTAGCATCCCAACAGAGCCGTCAGGTGCAGAAAAATAACATTTACGACTTTTTTTTTAAAAAGAAAGAATTTGGAAGAATCGAAAACAAAGGAAAGTTTCGTGCTCGATTGTTGTTCAGCAAAAGTCGACAAGGCTGGAGAAGCTTTGTAAGTGCAAAGGTGATATCGGAGAGGGTAGACTGGATGCTCCCCAAAATGGCGGGTGTATGGCAGGACTATTATGCGGCACAAAGGGTAGACCCCGAGAATGTGCAGACACAGGCGGTATATTTAGGTGAGAAATGGGGCAGAAGTCACGCAAATTTTAAAGGCCTGCTGAAAAATGAGTTCTTTCTGAAGAAACGAAATTTCATTAAGTTAAAGGTTGGTCCGTGTAGATCATGCCATACACGTCCCCAGAACTGACCGAATAGGATTTTGTTCACAAGGTCTTCACCCTTTAACTTCTTAGTTTTCACTTGGGATCAGGAAAAAAATCAGAAAAGTCTGGTTTGGTAACGTTTCATTAACTTGTGTTTAAAGCTTTTTTTGACTACTGTTTCCATTGTGACAGTCCAAGTAGTTAAAAGTTAGATCAATCAATAATAATTTGTAAAATAAACCCTAATAAAAAGTACGGCAAAGAAGGGGGAATACGTCAAGATTCAAACTCTTGATCGGTGAAAGGCGAGAAGTCCACGGCAGTTATCAAAAAACTTTTGCGAGATCTTTCTACAATCTCTACCATCAATACCTTCCTCCCCCAACTCCCGACCAAAAGGTGCTAGCAAACACCCAATCCCACCCTAGTCGCAGTTTGTTTTTTGGGCAAGATGTGGAAACAAAGGCCTGCCACCTTCCCAAAACATCGCCGTCAAGTGTCCGGCCCTCCTAGCCTGAAGTCCAGAAGACAGAATTTCTGCTCTTGCAGGTCTGAAATCTGGAGCCCGGGTTGTGGAACAAGTCTTCAAAACAAGGAAGGCACAGGGCTGTCGTAGACCCGGAGGAGGTGGGTAAGGGTTGGGGAGCCAATGGGAAACAGAGCGAAGAGTTGTGAACACCCTC
The DNA here is from genome assembly GCA_004794655.1 of Marisa cornuarietis. Taxonomy (NCBI): domain Eukaryota; kingdom Metazoa; phylum Mollusca; class Gastropoda; order Architaenioglossa; family Ampullariidae; genus Marisa; species Marisa cornuarietis. The sequence goes on from SMMW01000627.1 coordinate 6,701,028, forward strand.
CGCATCCCCTCCCCATCTCAGAGAAGGACAACAATCCAGGCGCTCTAATAGCGTTGTGTCTCCGCCTCTTAGCACTTTAACTTCTGTTTTCAAACACCCTTGCCACTCACAAGCTCCGACGACCTGCCCAGTAGAAACCTGCGCAAACACAGGGGGTGGGGACCGGAGGGGGCAGAGATTGTTGTTTCAAGTCACATGGTCAACGGTCGCTAAATAGACATCCTGTACTGGTCAGCAGGGGTCAGCTCAGTTCAGCACCCGAGCACATCCCTGCGAAGGAAGGTTTTGGCGGAAAGACTGGTGTTCTGTTCATTGTCTTTGCCCGGAAAATGGCGGAGTTGACACAGTTTACAAACGGACATGAACTGTAAGTCAACTTCGTGAAGCGACATAAATTCGATTAAAAGAAAAGACCCCACCCCCAAAGAAAAAACCTCCCAAAAAAAGTAAGTACCTCTTGAGCACAGGGAAGTGCCGACAATTAAAAAAATATCTATACAGAAAAGATGAAAGACGTGAGTGATCATACAGTAAACAACGACCATTTATCAAAACCACAGAGATGTGAACAAAAAAATTAACATTTGTTTTATTTACTAGTGCATGTTTACCTTAGCATAAATTGTTTACGTTAAAGTTAGGGAATGTGGACTATACACACTTTAGGCATATATCGCATTATATATATATATATATGTGTGTGTATTTTTCAGATTTAGCATTTTTCTTTCTCTTTCTGTTTTATTATTGTTTTCTTCGTTTCTATCTTTAATTCTTTATGTGTTTTATTCATTTATTCTTTTATTCGAAGTTCTTTATTTCTTTTTTGGTTTTTAGTTTTGTTCTTTTTTTTTCTTCTTCCGTTATTGCTCTGTTGTTTGTTTTTTTTTTTTTTGCTTTGCTTGTTTGTTTGCTTGCTCTGCTCTTTTTTCTTTTCGACTCAAGAACTAACTGCTATGCTAACGAAGGAACTACAGCATTGAAAACTGTCTTTTTGAATAAATTCTCTGTAGAGTTACATTCTTGAAATTTATATGATTGAGAATCGATGCATGATATCGCTAACACCATATAACAACGGGTTCCATTGAAGGTTCATCATCGGCCTTCATCAACAGGCCAGTAATTACAATGCCCCCTTTCCCCTCTTTTTGCGAACAATACTCCATTACACACTGCGAAGAACGATTTTCGAGTATGAGCATAAAACCCCAGACATTTTCCTTTTTTTTATTTTCTTGTTTACCGAAACGTCGCCCATCTCTCTCTCTCTGGTCTGCTTCTCTGCGTTAGACAGGTTCTCGTCTGGATGCTGCTTGTTGACTTCTTCATGGCGGGGGTGTCGCTTGCACGCGGTCAAGTGGTCAGAAGTTAAATGCGGGGGCTGCAGCTGTGTTTGTCTTGACTCGCCTTAACTAAGCGGCCTCTAATGAGTGCCAGACCACAACAAGCAGTGCACATGGTCGGCTTTGAAACGGAGAAACTGATCACGGAAACTACGTGTCTTAACTGGGCGATCTTTACCAGTCTAAACTTGGTTCAGGAGGATTAGTGATTACCCTTGATCTTAGCTTTTTTCTTCAGAAAACGCGCTCCGAACATTTTTTGGCACACACACACACACACATTTTGTGTGTGTGAGTGAGTGAGTGAGTGAGTGAGTGAGTGAGTGAGTGAGTGAGTGAGTGAGTGAGTGAGTGAGTGAGTCATTTGCAGCTTTATAGCCTAATACAGCTCCAAATACAGTGGTACCTTGAGTTACGAGCTGCTCCTTATACGAGCATTTTAAGTTACAAGCAGCAGCTAGAGTAAAATTTCTGCTCGAGTTACGAACGTTGTTCCGAGTTACGAACAGCTGAGCTTCGGGATCCTACCTGAAAGTGAAAGTGCAATTGTAGTTTTGTTTCAAGTGTAAGAAAGTGCTGTATCTACGCTTCGTTCCGTACCAGTATCTCTTCGTCCTTCCCTCTCTCCTCAGCCCCTCTCCGTTAGCCGAGCTCATATGTCGCCCAAGGTAAGATTACAGTACCGTATTTTATACATTTTTCTAACTGTAGTTTGTACATTATTCTTTTATTTATTTATTTTGTGGTGTAATTTGAAGTTTTACGTGTGTGTTTCTTAATTACAAACTTGTATTTTTTCATAATTAAGGAAATTTGGGGGACTTGTCAAAGAGCTCGAACGGATTAATCCGATTTTCATTATTTTAAATGGGAAAGTTCGTTCGAGCATTTCTAGTTACGAGCTCGGCCCTGGAACGAATTAAATTCGTAACTCGAGGTACCACTGTATAAACAAACGGCCTAGAAAAATAGTCAAAATCGTATTTTTGGTTTTTAGTTAAGTTTTTACCCTTTGAAAATCGTCGAAACGTGTGACCTTTGTTCTCCGAAGCTGCCAAAATGAACGCTAGATGGTGTTGCGGCGGAAGCAGGATGCGCGTGCCAGCAAATGAGGCATAGCTGCCAAGCCAGTCATGCCCCATGCACACACACACACACACACGCACAAAGATCTACGCGAGGGGCGAAAGGTCTTCGGCGACGCTCGGACGATTGCCAGCAGTCCGCGAAAGACAGCTGACAGCGCATGCGTGCGGTCGTGTGCAGTGTGTTACATGGAGGGCTGAGGGAGGCCCAGGACGTTGTTTGTGTTTGACTCAACGTGTCTGTAAGCCTGCTTGCCCTTCTGAGCGACGCACGCTGCCCCTACCTTCACCACCGACAGTCTCTCCCGTTGGCAGCTAGTTGTTGCCCTTGATGGACGGGCCATTGGCTACAATTTCCAATTACGAGGTTCTCGGGCATCGTCAGGGGATACGTGGGTGGGAGAGTCGGGGGGGGGGGGGTTACGATGGCTGGGTGATAACTCTGGGCTTTGAGGCAGTAAACGGAAAGAAATAGAGTCGACAGGAAAAAAACGCCGTTTAGAAGCTCGATTGAGAAACGTGCGAAACGAATAGATTTAGGTAATTTTGAGAGATGGTTGCGCGGCGAAATTTTGTAGCTGACGAAAGAATTTGTTTTAAAGCTATCGAAAATAGGCTGCATTCTTACAAAATATTACAGGATAGCAAGAGTCAAACATCCTTTTTTTTTTTTTTACTGAAGAGTCACTTGAACGATACTAATTCCTCAAATCTGCGCGAAAACTAATGGCCGTTCGTCATCTGACAAATACGGACGAAAGTTTGGTTGAGTCTGGCAGAGTTTGTATATAAAGTTAAATGTCCTCCCATGATCCTTTTCCAGTCGTTAGAGAGTAAATTCTTAGAGACCTCACTTTTCTCGAGGCCATCTTTACATGAAGGCGCTGCCCATCGTCTCTCCCTCAATGCCTTACCTTCCCCAATCCTCTTACGAGGCAGGTATCCATCCCCCACCCCAAGCTCGGTCGAATGGTTAAAAGACCTGCGCTTCGCAGGTATCGAACCGGTGCGCTTCTCAGTTCAGACGCCAGCGCTCCATCCTCTCGGCTATCAGCACCTCTTAAGTTTGTTATCAGGTTGGTCAAACATTTCTCCATATTTATCCAGGGCTTGTTCAGTTCACAAGATAACTTTGAGCAGCGCAGTTTTCAACATTTCCCATGTCGCCACACCGAGCTCTCTGATTGAGTACTACCTCATTAACGAGTTCTTTTGGCTTGCTAGCTAGCATGTTCATTTTCATGTTTGACTCAAGTTAGTCTTTAAAGGTGTAAAGAGGTGCAAAATAATGCCCTCCGTTCTCGAAATAAACGCGGGATATTCAACCAGATTTAGAAACATATTATCTTGAAATTAGCTTTACCCAATCATTAAAAAAGAAAATCGTTCCCCACTAGTCCTTTAAAAGCTAAGCGGAGTCAAACATGAAAATAAGTTTATGTTTTTGGTCAAACATGTGTGATTGTGGGAATTTTGTCTAGCAATAATTGTCGTTTAGCAAACATACGGCAAAGAAAGAGACAGAAACAACATATAGGTGTAAATGTACACTTTTAAACTCTTCAAACTCGGAACTTTTTGGACAGAAAATGGGTTTAAACTAGGAACTCCACTTTATTACTTTGAAACACTTGACAGTCTTCAGGCGAGTGCTATAGTAAAGCTATAGTAAGGCCTGTTTCACCATGCACCATACTAATAGTGAAGGAACTACTTTATCTTGTAAAATATAATAGAGAAGCTACCGAACAGGGAAAAATGAGAACTAATCAATCATTACTAATCTGACATAAATAGTAAAAAAATAACAGTCTCACTACTTGACAAAAACAAGTCTGCATTTCAAGAATCTAGGCAATGAGTTAAATTTTTTTGGAGTGTATACCTAACCGTTAAAAGATTGCAGTGTACTACACCCAGGAACGAAATACACTTGATGAAGAAAGAGAGAGAGAGGGGGGGGAAGGGAGGAAGAGAAAGAGAGAGAGGGGGGAAGGGAGGAAGAGAGAGAGAGAGAGGGGGGAAGGGAGGAAGAGAGAGAGAGAGAGAGAGGGGGGAAGGGAGGAAGAGAGAGAGGGAAAGGCGGAGGTGGGGAAAGACAGCCTCGAAATGATCTGCACTGAGTTTAGTATGCACGGCCCCTCCGCGAAAGAAAACGGACCAGGTTCACAAGGTGTATCCTCGTTCGTCAAGAGAGACAAGCTACCCGACGCTGTGCTCATTTGGCCCCGGTATCACAAGGTGTGAAGTTGACAGCGATTGGCGACCATGCTGTGGATGATGTGCAGGGTACTTTACAAGAGAGAAAGAGAGAGCGAGAGAGATACACCACTTAACGCGCGCACTAAAGCGCTCGGTACAAACAAGAAACATTGGCACCGCGCTTTTGTGCCAGACCCTGGACAAGAATATCGAAGTGGGGTAGGAACTTGTGACGAAAATGCTGCCGTTTCAACTTGCTTCGGTTCGTGTACCATTACTTCCCTTTTGTGGCAGACAACGCGTCATGTAGAAAAAAGAAAAAAAGATTCCGGTGTAAACGGGTGCAAACCATTTCTTTCTTTCTTTGGATTTGGTTGGGGGTAGGGGGACTAAGAGGTAACTAATGTGATGTTTGAAATTCCCATAACATGGTCAAGTGGATCAGTTTACCAAAACTAAGAGACGAAAAAGACAAGAGCACTGGCTCAACTCTGCTTGAGTCTTGATGGAGCTGTGCTGGGGAACAAGGCTTTCCCTCTGTCAAGGTACAAACAGGCAGGGGAGGGAAAGCATTACAGGATGGCAGACTTGTCTGCCCCTTTTAGCGGTACATGCTGGGTTTAGACCCGACAGTTTGGTCAGTGCTAAGAAATTATGCTTGAAGGGTGCAAAGAGTGTTTTTTTTTCAGTGCGATCAAAACACGAACCAGCCCACTTTGTTGCGAGTGGAGTGGGGGGAGGGGGTGTGTGCTGGGGTGCATGATGACTAAAGTTAGGAATATCGTCCGGGAAAAGTAGTTCCTTGTCTTAAAGGTCTAGTGGTATGCAAACATATTTTTTATACTGACGAGGGAAATATCGATGCAAAAAACTATTTTGGAAAATCTGTGCATACACCTACCGCATCCTCCCTACTGTTTTCGAGGGACATGCATTTAACCATCACCGTGCACAGAAATTCGTTGTACGTCTGTTTGTCAAGCTTACAGTCAATGGGACAGCTGGGATCATCTGTTTATTAGGCATAGCGGTGAACAAAGGTAACTTCACGAGTATCACCTTTTTCTGTACATGGTGATATTTGAGGCGTAGTCACCCAGACTTCGGAAAACTGTATCTTGCACTGAGCTCTACCCTTAAAAAAGTACACCCTATGAGACCTTTAAATTTGTCGCTAGCGACGACTGAGTCTTTAGGGTAAGTTTCTCATGAATTTCAAAACTGGTCCACCAGTGCAGGTATACTTCAATAACAAACCGCGACTTTCAGACAGCAGAAAGGAATTAGACAAGCGCTCTGGCATTAACTTCTACAAAACAATAAAATAGAGAGCAATACAATTCAGTACAATAAGTACAATACACTACAATACAGTAAGTAAAATGCAGGTAAACGCATCACTCCATACATTACAGTATATGCAATACAACACAACACAATGTAATACAATAATAAACAATATTATGAGATAAGTACAACACCGCTCAACAGTGTAGTTCCATAAATAAATACACTACAATACGCGGAAAAAAACAAACAAACAACATGCAATCGATGATAGAGACGAAGATCAGACCAGGGTGCTCTCCTCTTACATTATTTATAATTCGTAAATTTAGTCACATTTTGTAAGCGACCAACAGAACTTGAGAGCCTGGGGGCTTGCGAGGCGCCTGTCAGACACTGTACCCACAGCCAATGACTTTCCTTCGTCCGAAGGAGGAAAAAAAAAAAGCAAAACTATGGATAACGATTTACATCCAACACTTTTTCGTACCAACCGACCTATCCATCCCCATTTTTTTTTTTTTTTTTGTTGATCGTCCTACTTTCCAACAGTTGGCCGGCGACCCACACCTCTGCCATCTTTCGTTCATAGTTCTCCTCCACAAACACCCTCTCTCCCCTAATTGGCGGTTCAAGTTTCTCACCCTCGGTTACCTCCCGTTCTTGCCAAGCTTGGCCAGTTACAAGCTCATCAACTCTGAATGGGCCTACCCGAATCGCCAGGTAGCGTTCCATTACAACCACCTCTACAGTCAGCGCCAGCCTCGAGTACCTCACCCAAGGCTAAGCTGTGGCTAATTTTCCAAGTCAGCTCCAAGGCCGCGTTGACATGGGAAGAAACGTCAATCTACCTTTTGTGGGCCCCCAAAGTGAGCGCCTCTTGAAATACTATATTCTTCTGTCAGAAACCTGGACGGGGCCCTGTGCAATTTCGGCAAGCCGCCTTTGGTGAATGGCCGGATCTCCACATTGCAACTATATGCAAATCGTAGCTTGAAGGTAGAGGTGGCGAGAGTCGGGTACATCTGCTGTCAACGCCGTCACGTTACGGGTCTCCTCCCAACCGTTCCGTAACTCTGTGTGTGTGTGTGTGTGTGTGTGTGTGTGTGTGTGTGTGTGTGTGTGTGAGCACGCGTCTGCGTGCTTGTGTGTCCATCCGTTTGACACAAGCATAATTCACGGGTAGCGCAATAAAAGCTACCCTTAAACATAAATCATAAAAGAATATTTTTAAATGCATGCAGGGTTTTTTTTCGGAAGACACGTAAATCAGGAACTCTTCAAAAGTTACTTGTTTGTCAAAAGCGTAAAGGAAATTATGTAATTCTGGTCGCTGACAAAAAGAGTTTTAAAAAATTTGTATACAAAGGGCACATGGAGGAAGAGAAGTTTAAAAATGTTTCGTTTGAGAGCGACAGGGTGCACAGTGGCGGTGGTGGTAAGTTGAACACGAATATTAAACGCACCACATGACATTTTACATAGGTATGGTCTGTGTGTTTTCTCGAGGTCTTTCTCGAGAACTTCAGTGGAAGCACTTCATATTGTTTGAGTGCATATTGCTTATCACTATTATTATTATTATTATTATTATTATTATTATTATTATCATCAGTCTTTTTCTCTTTTGTCAAACCTGAGGGGGGAAGGAAAACTTCTCAGCCCTCTTCCTTCCCCCCCAGCTTCCTTGTAGATGCTTTGTTACAGTCATCGGACTATATTTTTCCCGAACAGTGACACTTATTCGTGTCTCGCCAAAAATGCGAATCGACACTTTAGCCGAGAAGGCAACACTTAAAACTCTTTTCTAATCTTCTCTCTCTTTCTTTCTCTTCCTCCCCTCTTACTCTCTCGTTGAATCAATCTCAAGTGAAATTTGAACATTCTTAGAGGAACTCATGTAGAAGAAGAAAGTAAAAAAAAAAAAAAAAACCCTAAAAAATGGGCTGTCACGTGCCTCCTGTTGGACAGGCCTGTGATCAAAGTATTCCAACAGCCCTGTAATCTCCGCCACTTTTAGCCCCACGCGGCGCTCGGGGCGGCTTTTGTGACCTGCAGTTTGATAAGCTGCAAGGTATCGGCCCGCGTAATCTCTTCTAACCCGGATGGAATGCAAGTGCTTGGAAACAGAAACACACAGATGTAGGGGCCGAGACACACACACACACACACACACGGAAGGTGAAAAAAAAGGCTTTCGCCCCAATATTTGAAGGATCGCTCGCGATGTGCCTTCGGCGTTTGCAAGGGGGCAACAGAGGGGTCAAACCTTGTTTTCTGAAGTAGGCAAAGCCGATCGTGCTGAGCTTACAATCAGGCGGATTGGCCGGCGAGTCGATGACATGGCACGTGACTGATTGTCGGAGACCTGCAAATAAACAGGCTACCTTTCATATGCAAAATGTTCCAACTTGTTCGGGTCTTTTTTTGTACCACATATTTGTTTTACCGCACCCTTCCCCTCAAATCCTCATCCCCTCCCTCGTAAAAGGGGAAAGGTAGCATTTACGCATATTGTTTCAGTTAAAAAAAAAATTTAAGTTTTTTTTTTATTATAATGTATGAAAAAATATCGTGAGGTTTAGGACTCTAGAGATGACCAACTTTAAGTTTTGCAGTAAGAGTTAAGTATCAGCTAGCCTCGTCATCGTAGCATGTCAAACAAAGGATTAACTACGTCCAGCAGTTGTCTCCTAAATATTACTTTGATTGATTGATTGGCTTGAATTCGTTCGTTCATTCTTTAGTTGCTTCAAAATATTTTCCTATTCATCAAATGCCATCAGAATGTTACTATTTGATTGTCGCATTTTTCTAATTAATCTTACACCTCTGACGCACAGTCGTGCCCGGCCGTTCGTCTAACCCTGGCGACAACGCACACCGCCGGCCGGACGCCATGGCTGTTGAGGGCAGAGTCGTAGATTTTCCATTCCATCTTTTCAACGCGGTCCTGTCAGCGCTCTTGTCGGCGGGTGCCGGCGCGGGTGCCGGGTAGGTGGGGGGGGGGGTGGGGGAGATCGACCACCTAGACACGCCCGCGCGCAAGCAGGCGGCCCAAACAAACTGCCGCGGGTTCTAAAAATTATTCACTGGAAATCAACCCGCACTTCAATCTCGATAGAGCCGCTCAAGCGAAGCGGGGTCCGCTCTCTTGCGGAGGTGTTTCGCGACTTGAAAAGGGTTTATGAAGCACAAGAAATTTATTGTAGCCGACTCCCAAGAACACGGCGCGCTGCAACAAAAAAAGAAAACCCCCTCCCCTCCCTTAAAAGTAGAAAAGGCAACGGGACGAGAGACACCGTCGCAGGAGTCGTTTGAATATTTCAAAACGGTCGTCTGCCCGGGCCATTGAAGAGCGCGCCTCGGAACTGATTCACTGGCGCCAGGGAGCGCGCGTTTTTTAATAAAATTTTGTCGGCACTCGCGGGGTAAAAGGTCTGATAACTCGCGCGGCCTGGAGTTTGGGGGAGGAACAGGGTTTTGATAGGAGAAGTAGGGGGTGGTTTGGGGTGAGGTGGGGATAGGGTGGGGGGGGGGAATATTTCTTTCGCGTCTGCGCGCGGCCTAAAGAGCAGAGGGAGTGAAGAGCGCCCCGAGTTGTCAAATTTGATGAGTGGACTTCATCTCTACTGTCCGAGACGTTTTATTTATTTATTTTATTTATTTATTTTTTTTTGTGAGTGAGGAGAAAGTTGGTGGTGGTGTTAGTAGCCGGAAATGCATGCGTGCGCAATACACAAACACACAACGCGCGCACGTACATTCACACACACACACAAATACACACACACACACAAATACACACACACACACACACACACACACACACAAATACACACGCCCCACATTCATCTCCACAACACCACTAACCTTCCATTCCTTCCAGTCACAAGCACTAATACATACCCAAAACCAAACTACAAAACACATCGACACACACAAATATACAAATGTGGTTCTTCTTTGCAACAGTTGCAAGAGTACTCTAATAATTAAAGGCAGCCTTCAGTCCATTTTACTTCCAGGCCATTGTGCTTCTCAGGAATGGTTTGCCCGTTAGCGATGTCGAATTTCCCTGCCTTCAATAAGGGTGGGAGAAGGCACCTTATATATATATATAAAGGATATGTTCAGGTGCTTGATCTTTTAGGCCGCAGGTTGATAAGGGTGCTAGCTCCATCTACATCAACATTTAGTCCACAAGGACCTTTTTGTCGCCATAGGTTTTCACCTGTTGCCATCGTACAAGAAAATGGTAGACATCACATTGTGAGACTGGGTCGCATGTACAGACAAGCACGCAAATAAACATTCTCTCTCTTTCTTTCTTTCTCTCTCTCTCTCTCACACACACACACCTTGACCTGTACGACAAGTAACTGTCAAGGAGGTAGCAGGTCATACCTCAATCGTCGTTACCAGAAGACGTCACTGATGCCGTTGTCCTCTGCTTCAGGACAAGATGTTATTTATAGATTCTCACCTGGCTCACTAGTAATTAATTATCGGATAGGTTAATTTCACCTGCTCAGTGGCTCATGTATCAGGAGTGAGTTTATCTCTCGTGTAAAATTTAACTACGAGGTGTTGTAGTTATGAAACGAGGGTAAGTCGTTGCCCTGGGACAACATGGAAAACTCAAGGACAAGCGTCTTGCTTCCGACATTATAAATCGGTGTCAAGACCTCGAAGATATTGTTTTACTCCTGGAGCAGTAGTTATAAAGTGGTTGAAAAGTTGTCCTATGGTAAAGAACATGAAGTAGTGTCCGCGGGGTCTGGATACTGCTTAATAACTTTGGAAACAAGACGCTTCTCCTTGAGTTACTCATTTTGCCCTGGATAAACAACTTACCCTCGCTTCATAACTATGTCCCCAGAGACTATTCGTGAAGCGAAGGTAAGTCATCGTCCCGGGATAATCAAGGGTTATCTTGTCTACGTAGTGGAGTCTAGACTCCGCGGATACTGCTTTACCACTAGAATCATAATTATAAATCAGTGACAAAGATGCCCTGGGGTAAAATAACATTAAAAAAAATACCTGGGGTCTGGACAGTGCGTCTAACTACGGCGACAAGACGTTTTCCCGTGATTTGCCCATTTTGCCCCTCGGGTAAAGACTTACCCTCACTTCATGAATACAACCTCTCTGCTAGTTCCCAACCCACGTTAGCGCAAGCTATTGACTTTTCGATGAATGCCCGGTGTACAGGGGATGCAGAATTGATTGATACTTCAACAAGCGCCTGGAAACGGACAAAAGACTGATCAATGAACGGCCCAGCGAATATGTGTAAAGAGAACAGCTGAGATAAAGAATGTGCAAACAGGTTGAAAAAAGGGAGGAGGGAAGTGATGGTTCGACGCCATCTTACATCATAGTTTGCAAAATTGCACATGTAAGGTGAGGATAGGTCGATATAGAGGATTAGGGGTAGGAAAATCATTGCAGCTTTTGTAATTTTGACAAAAATTAAATCTGTGCTGGAAATTGATGGAAGAAGGGTTGCTTCTTGGAATTTCATTACTATGACAACGCAGGATAACTGGCCTTGTCCTCTTCGACGTCAAGAGGTGTGTGTGTGTGTGTGTGTGTGTGTGTGTGTCAGGGGGTGGGGGAGGCTAGAACGATGAACCGCACCATCCCTCGTCCCACCACGCTTCTAGGCTCTGCGGCAACTTATGTTTTCTTCCGCAGTATTATGTTTGCTCAAGCGACAGTTGACGGCGCCACTGTAAATTCTTTCAGCCTGCGCCTTAGTTTGAACTGGTCCCAGCCCTCCAGACAAACTGTCGTCTGCCTCGCCGCGAGGAAGCGAACGACTGAATAAAATAAAGTCCGCGAAGAAGGTCACTTCTGATTCTCACCTATTCTTTCACCTCTTTTCTCAACCTTCAAGACGCGAGCGCTAACCAAACAAACCTAGACGCTAGCGCGGTTCCTATTCCACCACCACCACCACCACCCGACACCCTTCCCCCATCCCCACACACAATCTCTCTCCTTTTCCCAACCCTAGGATCCTCTATCCATACTCATCTAGCCTCATCCCTAGGTCTTTTTTTTTTCTCTCTCTCTCCTGTACTCCCTCCTCGAAAAAGAAAGAAAGGGGAAAAGAAAACTTTTTAACTTATCAAATCCGTTTAGAGACACAAAGCAGACCACCACCAAGTTTTCAACACACCAACACCATCGTCGGCGCCAGTACTTTCACCAGCGGACGGAGCGGTGCCCGCCGGGCTGTTGTTGGAGGTAAGTGAAATGTCTGGCCTGGAAGAAAGGAGGAAGGCTGCTTCAACAAACTTGTATAGACGACTTAGTCCTCTTGCGGTCTGAAGGACCCTTACAAAATGAAACACCTCTTGGTCGCTTCACTCGTCCTTGTAATAATTTTGTTCTTGTAGTAATTTTTTTTAGTTCATTTTTTGGAGGTTACCCCCCCCCCTCTAACCTTGGTGCTTATGCTTCGCCACAGGTTTGACAAGTTTTTGCGTAAGGCATTTGTTACATTCCTTTTCTACATCAGCCTTCTTGTACTACTCAAACACACCTCTACCTCCTCTACCCATCCCCTCTACTTGCGACAGACAAACTTCTAAGCATTATTCACTCATTCCTCATTCACTTCTGTTGAATGCATTTGGGAACTACCATCCGTATCAAGTAAAGAAGAAGAAGAAGAAGAAAAAAGCTTCGTCGCAAGGACTGGCGTGAGGTGCTGACGTGTTTTCAGCTAAACGGAAGAAAATGACCCAGATAGCATTTGAACGTTTTATAATCGTTTACAAATGGTTCTCGCGAAATGTTCAAATAATATTCGCAGGAAATGTTTTTGAAACGCTTATCATGCCCATCAAAGTAATGTGTTATTAATGTTTGCTTTCCAACTTTTTGCCGACCTTTTACAGCCTTTTTTCAAACATTTCATAGTTGATCTGAATTTTAAACACTTATCCAACCATTTAACAAATTTTCTCACCCAGAGAGGTTAAACTTAATTTTGCTATGTGACATTTGAATATGCTGCTCACTGAGACGAGGTGGTTTTACGCCGAGCCAGCAACTAACACTGCATCACGGCAAGGTAGCCAGCCAGATGCCAAGTGCTGAGAAAAAAATAAGACTGTGCCCCTAAAGTACTCTGAATGTTGCGCCATTTCTCCCTCAATGACCTCAGACTCAAGACCGAATGGTTTGTCGTTGGAGGTAACCGAGTCGTGCGACCATGTGTTACATACGGCAACGTGCATCCACGGTGGTCTGAGTCAGGAGGGTCCAGAGTCACTGCAACTGCTGGCATCACGCGAATGGCCCTGTTCGCTGCCGCGCCTATCTCCACCGCCACATCCTGTCATTGTCACATATTGAGTTCCGAGAGGTCATCTGAAGCCCGAGCCGCTTACTGCACTGATGACAAGTGAATGTTTTGATCCACTACATCACTCGAGACCAAAGAACGACACGCCTGCTATTAATACTGTAGGACAGTAGCATCTAGCATTTGGGTTCGGCAAAATAGCATGGCGATTAAGTGACTTTTAATTTAGAATGGCGCCATCTGTTTAAGGACTCACTTGATATTCTGACTGTAGTTGTTATCTTCATCGTTTTACCGTATTTCTACGAAGGTTCACTAAGAAAACGCTGATCAAAATCTTGTTTTTAAAACAATACTTCTCCAGTTTAAGCAAGGGAAACAACCCGACGTGGCGTCAATACGAAGTGCATGGTGTGTAACCGTGTTTCGAGATGACCGATTTTACAACGGTTTTACAAATCTCACACATAGTGATGTGACATATATAATACACTATTAAAATATTATTTGTGAGAACTGTAAATAACTGAATTTTTAAGTTTTAATCCATTGCTCATGGCGGAAATGCCTGCAATTCAACAATTCGACCATAGATATTGAATAGTTATAACTATTAACCTATAATAAAGACAACCATATGTGATGCACCGCTTTAAAGAGCATTGTTTAAACATTCAGATGGTGTAACTCTTCAGAAATATAGCTTTTTTTACTTGTACTATAATGAAATTAAAGATCGCAACTGCATTCGACTCAAAACGTGAAGAAGTCAGCAGTCGGAAATTAACAACAAATTATTTACACATTATATACCAAAAAAAAACCCACATATTTTATTAGAACACACATTAGAGTTTGAATATTACTTACTATTTTCTTGTCATTTTCGGTTGTTGGAGTACAAATCCATGTAGAATTGAGAAACCGGCAAACAAAATGGCGGCCTTTCAGCTCAAAACCACGCGACGGCCGGAAGTTTTAGTACACGTTTACAGTACATCTATTTAATATTTTTCTTTAAATGTTATTGTTCCTACCAATTTAAAATGTTTGCACAATGTTTCAGTTTTTACATGTTTTTACATGTTTATTCGTAAATGTTCCTAACATGGTTCTAAAATGTTTCATCTAAAACTTTAACATTATTACAGCCATGTTAGCGCTTTTCAAACGTTTATAAAATGCTTCAATGCTATCTGGGGACCACACATTGGAGACAAGTTGCAGCCCGCTGGCCGCCACAATGGCCGCTTGCTGCGCTGCCCGTTTCATCCCGCCGGGCGACACCCGACACTGAACAATGGCCCACAAGCTGGTAGTGAAGAAGATAATGGCCGTGAAGAGACCAGAAATGCATGACGAGGGTGTGCACTCAGAAAAAGATATTTATTCTCGGCATCAAAAGCTCCTCCATTTTTTTTTTCTGAAGGAGAGGCTTGGAATCCAGACGAACTATTTCTCTTCGTGAATCCGTCTCCGTCAAGTTTATAGATAGAGCACTATTTTATTTTGCGTGAAATCTCGAGACATACGAAGAGTGATATATTCCTCCAGGTTCTAGAGCTAACAAATGACATTCTTTGAATACCTTATCAAAGATTTTTTTAAAGGAATTTAATTGTTTTCTTAGCGTAAAAAGTTTGAGGTAGGAAGTCAAAAGTGGAGGCAAGATATAATATGTGAAGGTTGTCGTCAGCAGCTGAAATTTACACATATACATACACACAAACACGCACATTCGTACACACACGCACACGCACGCGCACACGCACACGCACACGCACACGCACAAAGCACAAACAACGGAATGCAAAAAAAAAGAGAGTGCGAAGAAAACAAAACGGAAATGAAACAAAACAAATAGCCCTCATCCCTCGCAAAAGCGCTAGCTCTTTGCTCTAAGTGCACGAATCTGTGAAAACATATGCTTCCAGCTTTAAGAAGTTCTTTGGGGAAAAAATGCCTCTCACAATGTATTTACACCCGCAGACTGCTTGTCAACTCTGCAGGCTGCAGCGCTCTCCTCGACAAGACTCAGACACCGCCCGTAAACGAGCCACAGGATAGCCCTCAATGTCAAGGCAATCATGGCAGGCACGAGGCGCTGCGAGGATTCTTGCCCCTTCATTGTTGATCGAGTCCGTACCCCAAGAAGAGGAAGGAGGGGCAGAGAAGGCTCTTAGACCGCACCGACCGCAAAACATGCGCGCTTGTCCTTTCTTGAACACGGACCCTTTTCCCGTCTTTCCTTTGACGCCACAGACCACGAGAGACGGGTGTCAGGGGGGAACACAGTCGTCTTCAGAGTCCTCTAGTGTCAGAAATGGCAGCTGAAGAAACTCTGTCCACAGATGACAAGATTTCAGAGCCTGGATATAGAAGAAGGATGACCAAGAATACAAAGAAGAAGAAGAAGAAGAAGAAAAAAGAACGAAGAGCAGCAACAGTAAGAGGAAAAAAAACCCCACAAACAAGTATGCAAGATAAGAAAGAAAAGAAAACTGCGATAATAAAGACGACGGCGATGTTGATGATGAGGAGGACGAGAAGGAGGAAGAGGAGGAAGAGGAAGATAACTACTACTACAATGACGACAACGATGATGATGATTGATGCAAAGAAGAAGACTACGATGTGGATGCCGACGATGGTAGAATAATGATGAGAAGAAGAAGAACAACTATAGGAAACGAAATAGAGAGAACAGAAACAAATTAGGAAAAAATGAAACTTAAAAAAATGAACGAAACAAAAGAATGTAAAAAATGCAAAGAATGAAATACGAAAAAACAAACAATGAAAACAACAAAAGAACAAAAAAGAAAACAAAAATCAAACTAAAATGCAAAAACAATACAAAAAATACAAAAAAATACAAAATAAAAGATTTAAAAACACAAGCAAATAATGTATGAAAGAAAAAATGAAAAAGCAAACAAATTAAAAAAAGAAGAATACAACGATGATAACAAAAATAAAGATAATGATGAAAATTATGATTATGACGATGAGAGGAAGAAGAAGACATCGACGATGATGTTGATCATGATCCCGAAGAGGGATATGATGACAGAGGAGGAGAAGAAGGAATAAACTGTCTTCTGCTCCGGGCCGCCTGCTTTTAAGCTCGTGCGTGGAAGAAAGTTGAAGGCGTCGCTCTGTCGCTCTTATTGACCCTCAAACCTGCGGGTTCACCATCACCTACCAACCCACAACCTTCCACTACAGCAGCAGACAGTCTCATTAACGATAGCGGTGACAACGGGATTAAAGCTTCATTCGGTGGACAACATAAGGATGTAAATAATTCTTTTGGAAGGTGCTGCTGGTCACGGGGGCGAGGCGATGAAGATGCAGATAATTGCGACTTTCACGCATCGAATGAACTACGTGCACCAACTTGCTCTGAGGTCTGAAGTAGCCTCCCTTCCTCTTCTTGGTGTGTGTGTGTGTCCACATAGGCTTAAAACACATATCTTTGCACTTGTGTCCATAATATGTGGTTTAAACAAATAATTAGTTTGCTGTATTGATTAATGCTTAGCTAAGGTGGACAAAAATATTTTGATTGCGGGAGTTATCCTCCTTTGCTCTCCTGTGCACAAACCTCACAAGTCTGACACTGTACAGTTGTGTCCTTGAGTTTTATAGCCGCAGTGCACCAGGATTTTAGAGGATGGGGAAAAGAAAATGTTTGCAATGAGCTAAGAGCGAGAAACGAAAATACGATGGTTGTTATTAAATTTGACGTGGGATGTTCAAAACAACAACAACAACAACAAAACAAAAAACAAAAACAAGGGGGAAAAAACACAGAGTAAACCAACCATAAGTAAAGAATAGTATGCGAGAAGAAGTATTTGATGATGTTAGAATTTATTTTTTTCCCTTATTTTACACAGTGTCATCTGTCATGCTGGGGATCTGATGGCCGACCAGCTGACTTTTTCATGCGCCGAGACTGGCATAGATTCCTACCCGCTCCTTGATCTCCTTGTTCCTTCACTGGGTACTGCACGTGACATTCAAACAAAATCTTGTCTAGATTTTATAACTTTCAGATAACTGTACTACAAGTGGAGTATTTTGCTTTTTGGCTGCTTTGATCTTCACGAACAATCCCGCCTTCAACATTGGTCTGATTTTTTCGATTACTTGGTTAATTACCGAAGAACTGGATTGCTTTCCTAAACAAGTACAATTTATAATTGCGATACACACGCATTTTAAAGAGACAAAAATCAGTAGCAGTAACATCGATATGATAAATTCTACTAAAAATAATCAAAAACAAAACAAAAAACAACAAAACAAAGCAGCTCAATGAAATAAAAACAATTCCATAAATAAAAACAAAGCAACTCAATAAAATAAAAACAAATCAACTCAATGAACTAAAAAAAAACTCAATGAAACAAAACAAAATAACTCAATGAAACAAAACAAAATAACAAAACAAAAACAAAACTCACCACCGCGGGAAAAAAACAATAAAACAAACAAACACCAACAGTAGCTCACATCGCAAGGTAGTAGGTTCGACATAAATCTTGCCAGCAAACAACTTAAACACGACACATTAAGAATGAACGCCCCGTGTCTTCGGCAAATAAGTCATTCTTGACGCTGGCACTGATTGCACCCTGAGGAAGGTTGTTGATAAGACCGGAAGTGACAGTGTGCTAAATCAGACCTGGGGCTCTCTTATATGGCTTAAAAAAAAGGGAGAGCAGTAAAAGCCAGAAGAAGATTCCCGAAATAAAGACAGATTAAAAGTAACTGCACGGAGAGGTGGGGGTGGGGGGGCACAGTTATTTGTTCTCGAGCAAAGTTGCGTCAACTAACTGCCAGCTCTTTTGCCCAAGAGACAGAATTGTTTTAAAATCGGAAAGGGGAAGGGGAATAAAATTTAGCTATCGCACACAAACTTATGCATGGAAGGCGCGGGAAAGAAAACGGGGAACGGAAGGGGTTAAAAAAAAAAGAACTAAAGCAGTTTATAGCGAATGTCGTACCCGAACAAGATGATCAGCAAGTTATTTGTATTCACAGGCGAGGCTTAAGACGGTGAGGAAAAGGAAATTGCTGAAAGAGAGAGAGAGAGAGAGAGATTATGAAGATAGAATGAAAAACGCTGCATGTGGTTTGGTTCAAAGTGTGCCTCAGTTGTGAAACACTATGACAATGATCCAGAACTGGCGATAGAAACTGGTGACGTGGCATATAAATGGTATCAAAGAAAATGTTAAATTAATGCCTACACAAGAGAGAGAGAGAGAAGATTGAACAAGAGCACTAGCAAGAAATGACTTTAAACATGTTTGCGTGCTTGTTTTTTTCCCCGCATGTTTAGTACAGCCAGACTCTATACCACTAGAAAACAACATTATTTCAGTCTTAAGACATTGCTTTGACAGAGAAAATTACAATTTTGTTTAAAAACACATTTAGTCGATGACTTGTTCCCCATAATTACCTCATTCGTCTTTGCTTAGACAGTCAGCCACGCTTTTTTTTTTTTTTTAGCATCGGTTAATATTTACAGGTCTTTTTTCTAAATTTTGCTGAACATCGCACTCCTTATATCATTTAGCCCAAGAATCGTTAAAAGTCTGTTACTGAAGGACAGCAACCCATTTTCTAACCATCTCTGTGGACCAGTTTCTCTTCCTCCCCGACCCCCCATGAAAGGACTCAATATTTTAGTAACCTTTCTTCCAGCAGTAACAAAGATGAATTTAACCTGAGCAGTTTCAGCAATTTTATCTTCTGAAAAAAATGTTTTATGTTGACTGTTGCAAAGACCAGTAGACGCACGCCAAGGCTAAAACCAGAAATATGCTTCGAGGATGCTAAAGAAACGGGGGCAATACAGTCCTGCATTCTCTATCAGACATTTGGCTAGTTGTTTTCCAGATGCGTTCCCAATATATTTTCATTTTTACAGTGAAGTTAGTTCCTCTGTTGTAATCTAATAGCCTCTGGTTTAGTATGCCTCCATTTCTTTTCCCCTCTAAATGCGTTGCTATGACGACACCATGTTTGAATGTAGTTAGTCTCCTTCCCTTCACATTCCGTAAAACAAATTTGCTTATTCAATAATTGTGTGTGCCATTATAGAGTTGGGACCACTTTGCCGGAGGGCAGAGGTGGTATCACGGGGTAGGGTGGCCATGCGTTGACTGGGTGGGCGCGTGCTTTAAAAAGCGAGATCCGGGACCTGCATATAAAAACAGAGGAAACACGTGACTCCCAGTATATCGGGTAAGAGGAGCAACCGGTTATGCAGGGTAGCAAGGGGCCCAGTTAATTCTTTTCTCATTTGTTTCTATCCTTTTTCTCTGTCCTTTTGTTCTGTAGTGGAGGTGCGTTCTTCCAGTACAACAGGTCGAGCGGACCCTAGATACTTTGGGCATTGGATATCTTGGGAACAAAATAGCTTCATCCACCTTGAACATCAGAAAAAATTTAGATAAAAGTAAGATTGTAATCTTCCGCAAATGTAAGTTTTTAGAGGTAAGCGAATGCTAGACTTACAATAATGTTGTAATGCTTGTTGTTAATGTTCGTAAATACCGAGGATTGTTGTTTTCTGCTAACCTTAGTTTTACATCTGCATGTCAGGACCGAGGAAAGAAAGGCTTATGTTTTATACTGAAAACTCTTAGATCGTATAATAATACGAGTTTGGATGTATTTTTGAAACTTTTTGATAGTCAAGCTCAGCCTATGTTATAGTATGGTGCAGAACTATGGGGATTAGATAAAGCGTCTTAATATTGTGAAGAAGTTCACCTTTTTGCCTTAAAACTTTTGTTGTGGTTAGATGGGGGCACTCCAAATGATCTAGTTTAAGGTGAATTACACAGATACCTAATAACAATCAATTCAGTGATTAGATGTCTTCGTTACTGGTAGAAACTTGATAGAATGATGATAGGTTGCCTCGTAAGGTTTACAGACGCCATTTTGATTCAGATGTAAAGGGTAAAATAAACAGGGTATCTAATATTAGAACGAAGTTATGTTATCTTGGTTTTGGCTTTTTGTGGATGAATAATGTGGTACAAAACATGTCTATTAAATTAAATTAAATTAAAAGAACAAGTTTGTGTAGATGGCAGGAATGGAAAGATCACGGTAGTAGTGTGAGGTTTTCTTTTTATTCTACACAAGGGATATCAGGAACTGTAAAAAAAAAATTGGAAAATGAATTTAGAGTACTATTTGCTGACGGTTTCGGCTAAATTTAGAGAAGGGGTGTCTAATATTGCAGTCCATTATTTTCGACGCAAAAGACACAATGCACATGATCAGTTCTGACTATTATGGCAATTAAATTAAGTTCACTTTGTTCTGTGTTGTAAAGCCTTACAGCATCACTGAGTACGATTCATACAAAGAAAATGGTGTGTGTATATATATATATATAAGTCTAAACAATTATTTGTTATTGGCTTTAATACATGAAAACATCGTAAAGAATCTGACATTATATTTCTTCTATGCTTTTCAATTTGGAAAGTCTACAGTGGAAGATTAATTTATGTATCAAAGTAATTGTTTTGAAGGCATTGTTTGCATTTCTAGCTTTTATATCTATATACTATTGAATGTAATATTGTATTATCTTTGATTTTTTCTCCCCTTCTATAAGACAATGGCCCTTGAATAAACAATCAATCAATCTTAAGATCGCGATGTTCCTGTGGTGCAGTATAAAGTAGACACATACTACTGACCATACATTTCAGATGAAGAAGGGGTCCTAGGAAAATGCCCATTTATGAAAAACGGAGGCACTGACCCTGGAACCCAGAAGGTTGTAGCCTATGCTCTGTGCATGACCCAGGTCGCTGGAGCTATGTTTTTGGCGGTCTGATTCCAGACCAAGGAATGCGGTGAACGGAGTGCATTCTGCACGTCGGCACAGATGCACTTAAACCGATGCCAGTGCTGATTGGCTAATCGGGTCTGGCACCAAGTGGTGCTGATTGTGTTTCAAACTGCTGTTTCGTGGACTTCTCCAGCAGGTCTGAATGCGACGAATGCACGCTCCTTTTTTTCCTCGATTGCACCTGTCTTCAGGAAGCTAGGTACCGACACAGTCCCCTGACGTTTACATGTCAGCAAACCACTTACAGACAAAGGGCAGTCGAGAGCCAAAGGAGACAGATTTGAAAGTGATAGGAGAAGAGATGGATGGAGAGGGAAAATAGAGGAACACAAGTTAGATGTTCTGTCTGTAAAACACGCTCCCACTGTCACCAGCAATACAGCGCGCGAGCTAACGAACAAATGTTTACGGCCCCGCCATCAGTTACGGGGGAATTTGTTGTTGTAAATTTTGGCCAGAGTTCGCATCCGCTGTTTGCAATTCACAGACGTGTTAAAAGAAGATTCCTGTATATATCTAAGCTCTGTATTGTTTGAAATCTGTTTTATGATGTCTCGGTGTTCTGAGAATAGATTTCATGAAATAATAATAACAATAACAACAATAAAAATAACATCAAGAAATACGATTGGCAAGCGGAAAGGTTCATAGACTAATAACAAAGCAAAAAAATCTTATCTGCCCGAATTCAACCCTGACATCGGCATCCACTCGGCTTCTCTCTGTCTGTCGGTTTCAGGCCGCATCCATGTACTATAGAAAAGCTAATAACTAGATCTCCCATAAGTAGTGCCTGCAGTTTCCTTAAAATAAAGCATAACAAAACACTAGAAAAAATAAATAAAACAACAACCAAAATCAAAACAGAATGACAAAATTAATTTAAAAAATCAAAACAAATCAATCGAAGTAAACAAAAACAAAAGCAAAACCAAGACAAAGTCAAAAGCAAAGCAGAAATACAACAAAAAAAATAAAATAAAAATTGAAAAATGAAAAATAAAAACAAAAACCGAAACAAAGCCGAAATAAAAATCAATCAGAAACAAAAGAAAAAAAAACAAAAGAAAAAAAATCAACTTAAAAAAACAAAACACAAAACCACCCACCAAAAAAAGAACAAAAAACCAAAACAATATCAATAAAAAAACAAGAACATTCAGAAACCAAAAAACAAAACAAGACCATTAAATACAAAGCATAAAAACCCACAACAAAACAAAGCAAAAAAACAAAACAAAAGGAACAAAAAAAAAACAAAAAAAAAAAAAAAAAAAAAACAAAGTAAAAGCAAGAGCTCAAGCAAACAAAATGGCAGTTTGAAATCATTACTCCGCACATGAAAGTTAGTTTCATTCTGGAGTTGCAGGTGCATGCGCTGACTGCGGTCTTGTCTGTACCGTGAACCGTATGTTGTTTATGTAGAAATGACTGATGACATGTCCTGATTTACCAATGTTGTCTGTCACACGCGCTTCTTATTCGAACGGCCGCCACATATAATAATATATAATAATACTTTTATTCAGCGCATAATTCAAGTAAAAAGATTTCTTTCATCGCTAACATTCAGAAATCTCAGGACAATAACAGGGAGTACAAAAATTAAAAAAAAAACCACATCTACGCTCAAGACCAGAGTAATAAAACTGATCAGCAGACCGAAAGACTAACTGCTGATAAGACACCAGAATCAACATTCCCGCTGTTGCAGGTCGGCGCCCTGTAAACGTTGTTAGAACATTTAGAAGTTTTTAAAACTGTATTTGCAATAGAAATCACAATCCTTAGCCCACGTGATGCTTTGCAAATGTAAGTGATTCACTTTGCTTGACTAGTCTTGGCCGGGAAGGTCAACAAGGTTTTGTCTCCTTACACATTAACATGCAATCTGCAAGATAACATACCACCCTTTTCAAGCGTCTCCGGTAAGAAATTCAATTGAAATATCTGTCTGAATATTCACGTTACTTTTTCTACACCTGGACAGTTTTTGTTTGTTTCTTTCTTCTACCACCTGCTAGGTGTATCTTTCCTTCGACTCATGCTTAGCTTACCTTGAAGACTAGCAGTGACGGGAGCGTTTGGCAAAAGTGTCAGCTGCTGTCAAAAGTTGTGTATGAAGAGGGGAGTGGATATGGGTGGTGGTGGTGATAGTGTTGGCGGGGGTTGTCGTGGGGGGGGGGGGGGTTATCGATGCCACTGACTAAGAAAAAAAGGGAGGTTCACTCGCAAGCTCTGAGCAGAGACGTGGCTGATTTTTTGCCCACCCCACCCTACCCTCCCCGCCATCTTCCTCTCGGTATAGGCAAAGGGTGTGTAAAAATTAATGGTCTCCCAGCTCCATCCGCTTTCCCAATCTTTATTGTCAGGATATTAAAACAGACGCCCGCATAAATGATTCAGCGGAGCAGTAAAGTGGCATGCATCCTACTCGAGATCCATGCTGGAGGAACAAAGAAGGGTGGTGTCTTCTGCCGTTAAACCGTGGCAAATATATTCATGGGGTCCCGCCGCCTAAATCCGGAGCCTCCGAACCATTGTCCGGAAAACTGCGACTCCCCGTACGAGGATGGGTCGTCTTTACAGCTATCAGCTGAGTACAGAGAGCTGCTCTCTGTAAAGACCTACACAACGATAAGCTTGGAGGAAGCGGGAGGTGAGTGAAGGGGGGGGGGAGAGGGGAAGCGAAGATTTTTTAGGGAAGGAGGGATATATATATATATATGTAAAGTCAGAGGTTTCGACGGTAAGGGAGTAGATCAGAATCTCCAGAACCATCGGACATCATTATAGGGACGACACGGAAAGTTGGAAAAGATGTCGCGATTCACGATGTCAGCGTTTGAGGAAAAGTATAACAAGATTACAGACTGGCCACACTGAGGCTACGAGAAGTTAAAGTCAGTTAAATATAATCAAAGAAAAAAAGCAAAAAAAAAACAAAAACAAAACAAAACAAAAAAAACAACAACAACAACAACAAAAAACAAAAAAATTCATACCAAAGCAACATGGTTGCCAGCAGCTGGTATACCCTCTTAGATTAAGTCCTACAGGTATTTATGAGCATAAATGCAAACATTTAGACTCTAATTTTAAAGGGTTTGGGAAGACAAGGTCCTCCTGCCACGGTAGTAAAGGTTATTGTGCTGATGCTAAATTTAGCATCTTCTTTCCAATACGATTATCTACACAGGTGTGTTATTTAAGCTCGGCTGCTGCAAGGCTGTAGGTGACTATGGAATATATGTTTGAGACTATTTTTAAATGAAAGTGTATTTTAGAAACACGTTTATCTCATTTCGAACTGTAGTAGTGCAATATAAACCAAATAAAGTTGAAAGGACAACCATTCTATTGTTTGAGAAAGTTATCAAGCTGTGACAATCAAAATATGACGCCAGGAAGCTCGGATATTTTCGGAGGTATAGAATACTATTCCGACACAAAAGCTATACCATCGTCTTTACAAGCTGATAGTGTTTACATAAAGACTTTTGTAGGAGAGTCTTCGATTTAAATAATCAGAAATCGCAAAATAAGAATAAAACGAAATTTCAAAGGTTTGCTTGCACTCTTTCCTGCAATACGATGGTCACAAGCGGCGAGGGGAAATCATTACATACGCAGGTTATTTTAGGGCTATGTAAGTGCTACATATACAAACTCGGGATTGCCAATTCACAGACATTTGGGTACATTAAATCAAGAAAAAAAGTAATATGAAAAGAATGTTTTGTTTAAACCTACGTCTCTATTATCCGTTTTGTGTAACATCCAGATTGGAGATGCCTTGGACCTTCAAACATTGAATTAATTTGAAAATAAGGGAACAATAAGTTTTATCGCTTTTATTAAATGGATGGATGGAAAATATGGGACAGATAACAAGTGAATGAAAAAATCCCACATAGATAAACAGAGTGTAGACAAAAAATAGAAACAGATGGTGAATCCAGTCATTCCCATCTTGGCATCCAATCAGAAAATTTTCTTCCCATACACCAAAAGGGTTACTATTATCAACTGAAAGCGATAACTTCTGACTTGATTACCAATGCCGGGAGCCATGAAAACAGAGAAACAGAAACAAACCAACAATCTTCATACATTTAAAATTTTTCTGTACATGTCGGTTGTCAAGATTTGCAGTGTAGGAGAGGTGTGTAGTTTTTCTGAGTGTAGCAGGGTGTTAATAAGTTATAGGAATCAAAACATGTTTTGTTCTAAATGTAGACCTTCTAAAATTACTATTTTTGCATTTATGAAAAAAAGAATTTATCACATAATTGCACTTTAAACACTTCACCACCCTCAGCTTTCTTTAAACTTTTTCATACTGTACATACTGTGATAAAATGTTGCTCGCAAATGTAATCCCTCAACACGGCGCAAGAAACTATTTTAAAGACGTTTTCTAGAAAAAAAACAACCAAAAATTTCAAAGAAAAGGAATAAGAATAGCTTTAAAACGGTTGAGGAAGTAATCAGACAATCGTCGACGCCTTTGACCAAGGCTGTCGCAAAAAGATTTACAATGTAATATTTAAGACACTTACAAGCAGAATTATTGCGAGTTATCTTTGTCTGTAAGGTGTGCTATGTGTACTGTCTCGTCTAAATACAATAGCAAATTTCAGATGTAAGTGCCACCTGCTAGGTCCTTGAGAACAGGCTTGTGAGTGGATTGCAATGTATAAAAGCTGCCCAAACAGTCCCACTCAACTTTATCGGCTACGCAATTTTCGTTACAGTCTTTTGTCCAAGTGAGGCGGATAACCAAATGGTTAGAGACCAAAGGCCCGTACACCATGAGCAGTTCAATACCCGTGTATCGCAACCCTAACTGAACCCGCTGTTGTATGAGCACCTAACTCCTGGGACACATGAGAAAGGGAAAGAAGCAAGGGAGAAAAGGACGCCGACTTCAAAAAAAAAAAAAATGTTTAGAAGAAAAGTGTGGTCTCTCACACCTCAATCCCTAAGGACTGAAGAGTCATGAGACTCTTTCATCTGTTTTTTTGTTTGTTTGTTTTTTAAAGGTAAAGGAGGTGGACAATAGTACAATGGCGGGAAATGTGTATTACAATGTTGTACATTTTTGTGAGTGCTTCTTTTGGAGGTGTTATTGATGTTTTGCTGTTATGTTTAACCGTTATGATAAATGTTCCACAGATTAAAAAAAATCAGAAGCTGCGGGTAATGAGGATGCACAGCGATATAATGGTTAGGACATGTGTACAGAATGACAACAAAAGCAACAGCCAAAATAGCCCCTCATTGGACAGCTGATGGCAAGAGGACACGTGGGCGGCGAAAAGAAACATGGCGAGGGTTAACAGAGAGAGAGAGAGAGAAAACCAGAAACTGCGCTGGAACAGCATAAGTAGACTTGCCTAGGTACAAAGAAGACTAAGTAAGTTCTGTTAGAAATAATTTTGGAAACATGGAAATATAATTGTATAAAGTATTCAGCGTCATACAAATGTTAGAATCAATCAGGTATAAAAAAGGAGAAAAAAACTAAGCACCACACAAGACAATGTATCTTGGTTTGGATTTTTATTTTAAGTTTTAAACTTTCAGATTAAGCATATTAACACGAAGAGATATCAAATCTCTATTAAGAAGACGACGACGATGATGATAATGATGATTGCATTAGAGCACAGGTAGGTCAAATGGTCGTAATTTCAGGATGGAGGAGTGGTCGAGAGTGCCTGCCTATCCATGCCTATGTTTATTTATTATACATGTGCACGTAAGCGCACCATATTCTGCACTCGAGCGCATGTTGAAAGGTTTCGGCGCGCACAGCGGGCGCTGGTTTGCGTGTCGAGAAAATGAGAGAGCGGGACAGAAACGTCACGGTCTAATTATAGAAAGGTGCAGGAATGTAATTAGAAGACAATGAAACCAAGGAAAAGCTTCCGTTTCTTAAATGTTATTTTAAAGAAAGACATCTACACGTTTTCAATCAAGACTTCATTAGTGGGCAGCAGAGAGCGAAGGATTTTCGGCGAGGGATTTAAAAAAGGGAACATAAAAATATTCAAAATGTAGCAAAGAAGATTTAACATTGAAACCTTAAGAAAGATTTAAAAGAACTTGTGCCTCATTCCAGGGACACAAAGAAAAAAGTGAAAGGAAATTATCTCCCTTTTTGGTTTCTCGGGAACCTCATAAACCATTTTACTTAGAACAGAAATATTATTTTTTTCCCTCCTAATGACCCCCCCTTCCCTTGCTCCTTACTTTTTGTTAGCGTCGTCAACGTCTTATTTAAAACTTGAAAAAAACTTTCCAGTTAAACTGTATTAAGACTTTTTTGAGCCACTACAAAGTGTTTGGACATGTTTCTATATTTTTTCTCTTAGAGTAGCTAGCAGAAGTCATTTTGTTTTATGGTTTGAGTTTTTATCTTCGGCGATATCTTTTGTAGCACGAGTATTTCTGTTTCATTACACTTTAGGTTTCGTATCTACACTTTTCACGCTATCTTTGGATTATAGAGAGAGAAGAGGGAAACTAGATGACAGAGCTTATCTTCAACCCGCCGATTC
Source organism: Marisa cornuarietis (assembly GCA_004794655.1). Taxonomy (NCBI): domain Eukaryota; kingdom Metazoa; phylum Mollusca; class Gastropoda; order Architaenioglossa; family Ampullariidae; genus Marisa; species Marisa cornuarietis. The sequence continues at coordinate 6,728,735 of SMMW01000627.1, forward strand.
ACTATTTAAATTATCTTTTCTTGCGGTTTTTTATCCTTTGTGCTGAAACATTTCATTTTCTCTAGTGTTCGTAATTATCTTCATAGACATTTAGATATGTGATCAAAGGCGATTGCTGCTGAAGTCCCCCACTTTGTCTACCTTATATATCTATATATACATACAAGCACGCACACACACGCACGCGAACTCCCGCACACACACGCGCGTGCACTTAGTAAGATACTGGAACAGTTGAAGTGACTAGACAAAGACAGAAGGTAGGGAGATGATGGAGGTACATTTGCGTGGGGTAGCGGGAAGCAAATCTCGTTATGATACTTTCGTGTGACAAATATCAGAAATTGCATACGCCCTTAACAGCTGGTGTAGGGTTAATTTCTTAAGCTAACTTCACCAGACCTTCGCTATCACTTTTAATGGCACTGAAGCGTCACTTTAGGGTTTTGTAGTTAGTTTAGATCCTTTAGATAGTCTGAAGAATTTAGTTCTATTGAGTGTGACTGTGCATCTGATAAATTTCTAAAAATAAACAAAGTACAAAGAAGGCACAGAGACACCAAAGAGACTGAACCCGATAAGAAAACAACACCTTAACTCAATTTATCGACATGGAAGAAACGGAATGGAGTTATGTCATAAACGTTTATTTTATACAAACCCACAAAGAAATTCACAGGCTGTTCGACAACTTGTGTGATTGGTCTCATATTTTTTCTCATGTAGTGTCATTTGAAAATAATGTTTTATTTGGTCGCTATGGTCGAAAACACTTTCATCCCTACAAAACTAGGACCAAATTTTATATAAGTAGACGATTTTTCGTAGTTCAGAGTGGGGCGAGGGTATTAAAAAATGGAATTCATTAAAAAAAAAAACTCACCTTATTCCAACAGACAGGAAATGATCGAACACATTTTATTAATCACGTCCAGTGTTCGGACACAAGCTTGGAAGATGCTATATTTTGAAACTGACCCATCATAACTCTGCAGGGCCTCAAAACCTCCCCCCAAACCCTACCTCTCCCCCTTCCTTTATGCGCTGCTGCAATCAGGTTCTGTCTTTTCTTTCTGACAGGCGGAGAAGTCAGAGCGGGGAATTTAAACCTCTCTAGATTCCCCCTTCCCCTAATATTTCTGCCATACAACCTCCACTCACTTATAAACAACCCCCTCCCGCCCTTCCGACACAAACACCCACCCAGGCCTAACCTTCAACATCCCTCCCCCCCCCAGTCCCGGGTGCCTACCAGACCATCTCACACAAATCACTTTACAGTTTCAACGACAGCTTATAACGAGGCGGCTACCTTATCGTGAAATATTGCACAAAACTGTGCTGCGGTCTATTGACTCATGCGAAAAAAAACTAACAATAAAAGGCGAGGGCTTAAAGTCAGGGAGTATACCCCAATTAAAGAGAGAAAGAGAGAATTTTCAAGTAGGCAGCAATTGCCTCTGAAATCCGCGTGCCAACATCTCCCGTGGCCTGCGTCCTGCCAACAGACTGCGGAGCTACGAGATAATGCGGGTATTGGACAGACAAGGGGGTGGGAGAGAGGAGAGGAGGAGTGGGAATGGGGTGGATAACCGGCGGGCGACGTCATCCTAATGTCTAATTTCACGGCAGGAGGACTAACCCTGTACAAGCAGGCCGGCGGCGTTGTACTGAATGATTCTGCTTAGCATAGCGATCGCACCTTTTGGGTAAATGGGCAGAAAATGACGGCAAATATTTCAGCGGGGTTGGTGATTTTGCACCCGGCAACCTCTTTTACCTTGACAGAAAGGAGCCGTGAAAATGTCTGTCTGTAAGTGTTTGCCGGTGTCCGCCTGTATTCTCTTTTGTCTGTAGTTTCGTTTGTCTGTAATATCTGTCCGACTGTCTGTACCCTGTATATTTTTTTTTTGCCTGTCTCTCTTCATTGTTTCTGTCTTCTGTCTTTCTGTTTGTCTGTCTGTGTACCTCTCTAGGCGTCTCTTTTTCTGTATTGTTTATTTATTTTCGGTCGTCCGTCTGGCCATTCAACCGCTTGTCTGTCTGTCGGTCAGTCCGCTTCTGTTCTCTTTGCCTAGTAAAGACCTAAAATATACCAGTACACGAAGACCTAAAATATACCAGAACATAAAGAGGTAAAATATACCAGTACATAAAGATGTAAAATATACCAGAACATGAAAATGTAAAGTATACCAGTACACGAAGACCTAAAATATACCAGTACACGAGAACTGAGAAGAGGATGGGATGAGGAGAATGAAAAAGTCTCTATCAAGGCTTGGGGTTGAACCCAGTGCTGTTAACAATATCTGCCTCCGTTTATTGTTATTCCATTGCTCCAGGTTCAACAGACGATGAAAATCACATAAACATTCGTCTTTCGCTAGGCACCAAATGGAGAGAAAGATTGTTTTCGGGGTTCATCCGCCCCTCATCATACCTCGTTTTGTCTCCAGGCCCAGTTTGCGAGACCAGCCTGAACAGGTATAGACAGTTGATATTTCAGCGATAACTGTGTGATATGGTCAACCATTTTCAGAACTCTTAATAACCTTTTCCCTCACCTTCATTCATTCAAATGTGGACAGCGCCTTACCTCATCGTCGAAGACAGGGAAGCTAGCTTTCTAGAGGTAAAAGAAAAAAAAACCCCACTCACAACAACAATGATAACAACAACACCAATAATAACAACTTGGGACTGAGGAAGTATCAATGATCACGAAGAAGAGTAAGAAGCAGGAGAAACTAACTCCTTATCGGTAGTACAGTTTTTTATGGCGAGGGGAGGGTTGTTGTTAATAGTATCAGGCAATTCTTGTTCAATCCTTGGCTGCTCAACTGTGAAACTAAGTCTAGGAGATGTTGTTGACAAACGGAAATTGACTAAAAGTCTGGGACAGAATGTGGCTGTAGTGCGGACCGAGCATTTAACGAGGTCCTCTCTGGTGGACGCCAGCAGGGTTTGCGAGTGGCTGGACCACAAACTTGTATTACTGGACAGCTTACAGACGATTTTTTTAGTTAACTACTAGACCGAGGCTTTTGACAAGAAAACTTCCGGTTTAGTCACGTTTCAGCTTCACTACTAGAACGAGGCTTTTGACGAGAAAGCTTCCGGTTTACTCATATTCATTGTTTGAGCTCGCCGAGACTAACAGCGGAGAATTTCACAAGAGGCTAAGAGTGAGTCTCGGCGGACATCAGTCCACCTATACACGTCCGTAGCTGGACTGCTTGCTGGCCGCTCTACTGATTCTGGGATGCAAGACGAGGCTGTACGCACGTCTAGCTGCGCGTGAACACGCTAGCGAACACTCTCAAGCGTCCACGCATGAAGAGGAATGCTGACAACGGCATCGAAGAGCGCACAGTGGGAAAGTGAAGGGGGACAATTTGTGAGTGGATGGGTGTGGAAGAATGTGGAACGAGTGGGCCTGAAAATAACAACTTCAATAATTCGAGGACCAACGTGAAAACAAGCAGGTGGAAATTCCCTATTTAAAAAAATAAAAGCAGAAAAAAGCATCCCCAGTTATTCAGAAACTGACAGACACTTCATCATCTTTTTTTTTTTAAAGAAAAACCTGATGTTAAACTGAAGTAGTTGCACTGAAATTACCTCTCTTTATCCATCCCCTCCCACTTTCTTCCATCGCCCGACATCTCCCACATCCACCCCTCTATCCCATCCGGTCTACAGCAAGACTTTCTCGCAAGAGGCAAAAACAATAAGGGCGCTGGTGGAGTTGGGGGTGGCGGAGGTCAGATCAGCACGCGGTAGTGTGTGCTAGCAGGTCCTCCACCGGCGTTTATAAAACAGAAGTTCTAGTACTGACGACTTGATAGCGCTCGCCACTGCTGGAAGTCCAGCACAGGATGGTTGTCTTACCAGACGAGTTCTCTCCCATCTGCCAGAGGATCGTTTACTCCGACACTGTCATCTTCCTCTCTCCCCCTCACCCATCTCACACCACCACCACCACAACTTTGCACCGATGGCCCAGCCACCTGACATTTGGTTTCTGTGTAGGGTGTCTCCCCACCACTCCTCTGATGTATGGTACCGGGGTGTTTGGGAGGGAGAAGTGGTATCGATTGTGCCAAGAACTTTTTTTACTTGAAGTGTTAAGTCGCTAAGTCACTAGGTGTGACTGGGATGCAGGACCAGACTAAGTGGCGTTGTGTAAGGTAAACTAAGGGTATAAAGGTAAACGTTCCAAAGCCTAGAGTGGAGTGTTTCTGTGTGGGGTAGGTGGGTGGGAGAAGAGGAGATGTAAATGGTTCATCGTATCAAAGGTCTCCTTTCACCGCTTTCTGGTGTGTGGGCTTGGGATGAGGACAAGTTTCCAGTCACAGCCACGAACCGGTTTTCGAAATGAAAATCCTCTATTTCAAAGTCCTGCTTCCCAACCATCGGGAAGTCTTCCCTGACTATCCTTAGGGATGAAAATTTAACAATTGACTTTTGAGAAGTCAGTTGTTTAATGCCTGTTGGGAGGAGACCTTGTTTAATGAATGGGTAAAAGTCCGTGACAAGATACTATTTCCCCTTTCCTTTTGACGGGATACACGTGTACAAACGTCACCACGCGCCAAAAGAGGCCAGACACGTGACGTGACGTTTGGACACGGATACGCCTCATTAACATATAGTCTCAGCTCTCCCATTGGTTGAGGTCCTCACAAAGTAAACGTATGCATGTATAATCCTGACGCATGGTGATATTTGAACGTGTGTACCTCGCGGACGGAAGTGTGATACTCATCAGATTTCTGGAAATTTATGCTTCACCTCGTCATAAGAAAATAATTCCACTAACTAGGCCTTTATTTTTTTTTTACCGGATAAGCAAGTTATCATATTGATGCATCATGACTACGAGGTGGGATAGATAGTATCTTCGAATTTTTCTAGGTTATGTAACAAAATGAGGGGAGAAATGTATATCTACAGTGGCAAAGAACTTAAGAATGAATTGGTTTTTTTCCTCATCGAAGGAAGAACTGGGATAATTATATTGCTTCATCTACTCTGGGCGTCGTGAGCGGACGCTAAAAGAAACTAAACGGAATTTAAAAGCTCTTAAACAATTATACATAACGACGATGAATATGACAAGGATGATGACGATGACGACGATGATGATGACGATGACGACGATGATGACGACGATGACGATGACGACGACGATGATGATGACGGCGATGACGATGACGACGATGACGACGACGATGATGTCAAAATCTCACGTAACTACAGTACACATCTCCACCAACAAAATCGGGGGGGGGAGCTCTGTTAAGTTCTGGGATAGGTCCCTAAGATCTCCACCTGGAAAAAATATCATGGAACCCCTCGACCTGAACAGAAAAGAAAGAAAGAGAACGAGAAATAAGTGTAGTGGGGTATCTCGCTACCCTGTGCATAAGCGGCCATTCCCCTTTCCCGAAATACTGGGAGCCACGTGCCTTTGCTACATAAGACAGAGAGTGGATAGACAAGGGCGAGAAGACAGCAGCGGATAAATAACACAAGACCATAATTCATAACCTACATCTACTTATTCCACTACAAACAATCACACACAAACAGCCGCTCCCTAACCCTAACCTAAATACCTGCGTCTACAGTCTTGCTGACATCCTCCCTCCAACTTACCTTTCGGCCCTCAACATGTGTGACCGTCGTCATTTCATCTCTGTCTCTTCCGAAGGGAAAGGGTAAACACGAGAGCCAGCCACATGTTTCCTTTTTTTATATATATACGTTCCGGATGTCGCTTTTGGGGTAGCGCACCCTTCCTTCCGCTAGCCGACCAGGCAACGCGTGGTCACGTGGTCAGCGCGTTATGGCTAAACCATATCCCATGATCCCGTGATACAGCGCTGGACAAAGAAGTCCCTTGTGTTTTTCTGCTGGACTGTGTTCTGCACGCTGTCCGACTACCTTGTGCAGCCATTGCCGAGTCGCTCCCAAGAACCGAACTGTCCAGGCATCCATCCATGTATCCAGCTTTGAATTTCCGCCTCGGAAAATTCAACACAGCCCCCACAGGTTCATTGCCCACCGTTATCTTGAGCGACCATGAACTTCTCTTTCTTCAAAAGGAAGAAACAAATTTGCGGATTCGTTTGTCATCGGCAGTCGGTAGATTAAACGTTACCGGGACATCATTTATACGCGTAACGAAAAAGGTTAACGTGGTCACGTGACTTTACATTTTGTCGATGAGTAAGATGTTATGTGAGTAAAAAGTTCACTTATTTGAAGGCTGCTTTTTATAAGGGCGATGCCCATCTCTTCACTTAACCTTTCTCAAACCCTCTACGAACTCTACGGTACCTATTCTACAGGTGGGTCACCTGGATGACAGACCCTGCGTAACATGGGTATCGAACCGGCTAGCGTGCAGAGTTCGGGCTTAGAGATGCGGCTTACTATGACCAATAGTCTATCCGCTCAGTCGTATCTCTCCTCAAATACATCCAATGTCTGACACTGCTGCCGTAAGCTTTCATTGAAAGGAAGCGAAAGTTGCGTGGCACTAAGCGCCAGTCGCAGAATGTTTAACTGTCTTTAGCAAAGAAATGAAACAGCGAAACAATTCTACAGCAATGCTACAAACAAAGGTTGGGAGACTAGGCCGTTTACACTACACTTTAAGTTAAGATGAAAACAAAGCTTATTCTGTCTTTCACACATCGTTCCCTTGTGAACACACACACACACGCACACACGCACACACACACGCGCACGCGCGCACACACACACACACACACACAGAAATGAGCTGTATTGCTTTTGACCCCCATCACAAAGGGCACAATGAAAAACAAATCTCCACATGGGAGATGGAAAACTGCATTAAGAAATAGAAACAAATCATGGCATAGCGATAAAAGTTTTTGCCTGTCGGCCAGAAGTAAAGCAGGAGAGAGAGAGAGAAAGAGAAAGAGAAAGAGTGACTAAATGAATGTGTGTGCGTGTGTGTGTGTGTGTGTGTGTGTGTGTGTGTGTGTGTGTGAGTGAGTGAGAGAGAGAGAGACAAAAAGAAAAAGAAAGGGACTGAGTGCAGAGACAGACTTGGCAAATGATCTGAAATCTTGAAATGTGAGATGGCCACTACTCTCAGACTCGATACGCCGAGCGTTTTATGCTGTGTAAGTGTTCAGCGTATCTACACTCTTTAAAATTATCGTGTCATTCTCTTTTAAAGCAATTCTTCAATGCTTTGAAAAATAACAATTTTTCCGGACAACATTATCATGGAAGATATTTAACAATCGAATTAGAATATCGTGAAGAAAAAGGCCTCTCTCACAGAACCGGATAATAAAATACACTGTGATATGATGAAAGAAAAATGAAACAGTTTTAAAGAGACGCTTCGTGTTTTTCCAGTCAGGAAAATAGACTCCATATCTCATGTATGATAAAGGTTTTACCTTCTAGAAGAAATGAAAATAAATGAGAATTTTGTTAACAGTGTTTGGGACGCTGACATCACGAGAATTGCAAGTAATCTTCTGCTTACATTTAGACTCCACTCGCTTATCGACAGAAGATAATGGTACAGCACATCCTGTCGTTTAAAAATAAGTGGTCATGCTAGAAAATTGTACAAGTTTCTGATCCTAAGACAAATTTCATCCTCTTCCCTCAAAAAAGGCTTTAGTGTACTGATCAAAGGTTCCCATCACACAAAAGCAGCCAGCCACCCACAAAAACACACACACCCCACATACGCGCGCACACACACACACACACACACACACACACACACACACACACAAGCACGCACGCACGCACATGCGCACGCCCACATTATTAAATTTATGAACTTGGATTTCTGCAATTTTTTGCACTACTGGTTTACTTTTGTGATGACAAGCCGGTCACACGAAAGTATTTTTCCCACATTGAAATGCATTTTCCGACATCGATTTAGCCACTTCATGCATTTAGACTCGACAACCCTGACGTTAAGTGTCGGAAAGGGTGCGCTCCAGAACCCGAGAACTAAACATCTCGTAAAATCTTGAGGGGAAAGAAAAGCTGGCACTTCAGCACTCGAGCGCGTTCATACTAGCAGGGTGTATCGTGCTTATTTTCGCTGCCCCACTGGGAAGGAAGTCCTTTTTTTCTTTAAAAAAAAGGAAAAAAAAACCCCAAGTGCATTGACTTTCACGAATCTCTTGTATATGCAGATCGTCTGCGATAAGGATGACGATGAGAAATGTTCGTCAGGTCTTTGGATACCCCACCCCACCCCACCCCCAAACAAAGATGGTTTTTTTTTCTTTTACTACTACCGTCTGAGCACTTGGGGAAAAAAACTATGGCCTTTGTCACCTTTTATTTGAAGTCGCTGATGTGGTTCGGCCACGATTCACTGGAGTCACGTGCATGATGGAGACATGCACGCCTCTGCTATCATATTCAAAAGAAAATTCAAACAAGCAGCAAGAGCGAAACAGGTTTGGGGTTGATTCCACGAGATGTGATTTCATTTTCATTGGTGTGCCCGTCTCTCTGTTCCAATTCAGTGAGCCGTTTTGTTTGGACAAGACGTGAGAACATGTCTCCACTAGCAGCCATCGTGATATAATTCGGAGAGATTAAATGGGGAAAAATTTATAAAATAGAAAGAGAAAGTTAACAGCTCTACAGGAAAATTCGAGCCTCAATGTCAACAATCAGCAAGAGACAAGACTGCGTTATTTTAGAGAAATTTCAGGTAACGACATCGTGTGTCTGGTGCTACTGCTGCCCTCTGTACATAATATGTGTATGTGGCAGCTTAGAAACAGCTTTTGGATTTGTTTCATGACACTTTGAGAATATTTTTCGAACGCTGATGGAATCTGCAGCGAATTGCCTGAACAGCTTAAGGGTTCGAATGCTCTGGTGCGGGGAGTGTGCTAACCAGAACACATATGTTGTGCTGAAAGTTTGACATAAAAAAAAAGTCCAATACACTAACATCGTAGGGACAGGGAACTGTCAGCAAGTGTCAGGAAGAGTAAATAAAAAAAGTCTAACAAACCTGTTTATCTTTAAGATGACCAATCTTCCACAAAAAATGTAGTCCCATGGAAAAACGAGTAATCTTGATTCAGCTTAATGTTTTGGCTAAACATAATGTTTTGTCTTTAGTCATAATTCCTGTAATTTTGATGTCTTATAATATTCTTTAATAATATTATTTAAATGAGCATGCTTTGAAGCCGAACCATTAGCTCATGGCGAGAAAGAGTTGTTCCAGCCAAGGGAGGTAATTTGCAAACGCAGTGCTGGTGACCCTAGAGGTCATTTTTATTCCCTAGTGGTCACTCTTCTAACCTAGTAGCCCTTCTTCGCTGATTGCTTCCATTTGGCCCGACAAGTGCACAAACATCCTCCCACCGCATCGCATCCATTCTTTTCTGCCGGACAGGAAAATTTCGGCCATCCTCTTGCACAGCTCCAGTGGCGAGAATCGTCTTGTCGGCCCTTGTTAACCCAATGTAGTTCACCTACTATTAGCATATTTACAGGGGTTTTTTGGGTAAATTTTTTTAACATTTTACTTGTTAGCGAGTGACCCATTATAAGGACCCTAGCTGATAAAGTTGTATTGCAAAATGTATCGTATTGCAAGATACTAGCCTTATCCAAGGTTGATTGGGCCAAAATGTTAGCTGCAAGAACACACTGATTGGTTGGAAAAGACCTAAATATTGGGTAAATGAACTCAGAGAATAGACAGACTGGGTAAAAGAACTGAACAAACCAAACTCCAACGCTATCTTGTCTCTTTCTCTCTTTCTCTCTCACACGTCACACACATGCACGCACAAACACAAACATACGCCCTTCCCCCAAAAACACAGAACTTTCCGGATCATAAAGGTATAAATAAAATTTGCATAATTAAGAATAAACATACAAGATTTATTTAAGCTTGAAACGTTATGGGCGTCCAGTGGTGCAGTGGTTAAAACACTCGCTTGTCACCAGAACAGTGAGAGGCCCAGATCTCGTTCAGATCTCATCTCGGGTCACTCTCTCTATGGGACACCTGGATGCAGGGCTAGCCGTTGCAGTGAAAACGCTTCACTTTAGCCACTACATTACAGCTGCCTCAACGACAGCTGTCACCTTTTAAACTTTTCGAAGCAGAGCATTTTCAGAGGGGTGAAGTCAAAGGTGCTCTGAACATGTGTGTCGAAAAAGAGGAGGAGAGTTGAGGAGGATGAAATAGCACCGGCGGGCATGTGATGATCAGGGTCCTCGTCGCACATGGGGCACGGGACATAAGAAAAAAAGGTATTATCAGTTTTGACCTTTTAGCCTCATCACCTGTATCACTCACAATTATGGGCGATGTCTCTGGCTAAGTGTGGCATGTAGTAGGACCTTGAGGGTCCTCTCTGTGAAACATGGTGAAGTCACGTGAAGTCTTTCGTAGCTTACTGGCCCGAGGACAACTGTAAGTGATAAGAGCGCGACATTTGGAAGACGGAGACAATCACCCATCTTCCTCCTCCCCTTATTGCATTCTCTGATAAATCGAATATCCTTGTTCTGGATGGACACGAGGAACAAGGCACGTGGCAGGGAGTCAGAGCTGGAGAGGTAATTTCCACTCACAGGCCACACTCGGACCGGTTTACCTCTACTTCCTGACTACAGGACGAGGCTACAGTAGATGGTGAAAGAGGAGCGAAAAGAGAACACTGACAAAATGGGTTTACCGAACACAAACCCTTACTCCACACCCATACCCCGACCACACTACGTGACCACTCGATCCTCCGATCGCTGTTTCGCTGCCAGATTAACCCTGTCCACGAAGACTCGCAAGAAGCACTGCATGCTACTGCTGTTATTTGCTTCTGATTACATGTTTATCTCTGCCTCTAGACAAGCAATAACTTTGTTTTGTAACTCGAGGACTTTCGCCTTAAACACCCATGCTCAAACCTCTGGTAACACGTGCACGTCTGCCTCACGGACAAGCAATACCTTTGTTGTGCAGCTTGAGGACATTCTTGCTCAAACCACTGGCCCTCTATCACCCCCTCCCCCACAACCTCTCCGTCACCCGTCTCCCTAACTTCGGCCAGGTATGGTGTCTGTAATCTGTATGCGCATTTTTATATTTTCATTTTTTTCTTTTTTCGCTTCAAGCTGTTATGAGTTGTAGTTGCCCAGTCCAGAGACATTTGGACTTCTTATTCTGGAGAAGACGTAAAGATCCTTGTTAAATGTTAATATTTTGTCTGTTTTTTGTATTTTTTTGCTTTAAAATGCAGATTATGTCTTTCGTTTCCCAAAGACTTCATTATTTAAAAAAATTGACGGATAAAAAAAAATTGATATATATTTAGAAGCAACAAGAGGCTGCGTAGTATGACATGAGAAGAGAATATTTTGATAAATAAGGAGATTCTGTTACCTTGGCACGCATTGTCCTCGGCCCCGGCTCGCCCCGAGTCCCACTCTCGCACAGTGGCCGTGTAGCTGTCTTTATGAGGGTATCAAATTTTCAACCGTCGTTAGATTCACTGTCAAAAACCCGGCATCGCATCCTCGGAGACGGCGACCACAGTGGCGGAGGCCAGGTACAAAAGGGTGTACAATGAAGAAGGTGTTCCTCTCCCGTACCTCGTAATTATCCTGCCAGGCGGGAGCATGTCGGGAACGGACTCGCCGAATAGCGGAAGGGCCAGCAGAACGGGCGACAACCAGGCAAAGAAGAAAGACTTTGGTGGGATTTATCTCTTGCAGGATTTGTCACTCTCTAATGAGGGAGGTTTTTGAATACACTTACCGGCAAGAGTGGTGCGGGTGGTAGGAAGGGGGTTTGGCCACGAAAAAGCGAGGGAGGGTTGTGACGGGAGTGGGCAAAAAAAAAAAAAAAATTAAAAACCCCGTATGTTCGAGGTCGTTTAAAAGTACATCTACGCTATAGTTCTCGCAGTCCAGCTTAGAGAATAATCGAGAAGTGGAGTTTTGTTTGTTGAGAGGTGAAGACTGACTCGGCCGCAACGTGTACAAACGAAGTAAAGGTTTGGCTGCAATAATTACTGTAGAGGGTTCAAGGTCACGTTAAGTTCTTGAAGTCACGTGATGTAGACGGCCGCGTCAGTGTTACGGCGACGACGTGATTGGCAACGCATGATCATCTGCTCAGAACACTTGCTGCTTAGTTTTGGACATGGAATGCGAAGAAAGTGACTTTACCGGTAGGTAAACAAACAACTAAACAAGGTGCTTGTCCTTTTCCATCTCCAGTGGCGTAGGAACCAGGGGGTCAAGGGGTGACAGCCCTCCCTCAAAAAAAAAAAAAAAAAAAAAAATACCGAGGAGGCAAGAATGTGAACGTCGTCCACTGTCAGCATGGAGTTTCCCTTCCCCTCCCCAAACCCAGCAGTTTCCTACACCACTCAGTCCGTCCCTCTCTCTCTCTCTCTCTTTCTCTCTCTCTCTCTCACACACACACACACACACACACTAAAATATATATGAACACATAAATAAAAATGCACACATATAAATTCAAATATACAAATGGCTATATGTTGCACTTGTCTCTAACCAAAAAATGAAGCAGTAATATATTGTGATGTGAGAAGGGGAAAGTGACAAGAAAGGCCACGAAGGGGTCTAACTGACATCACTTCCTTTTTCGGGTCTTCAGGTGCATGTTTTCACCTTGTTCATGTTGAAAATAAGTTGTAGCTGGTGAAACGAGCCAATTCTCTCCCATCCTCTTACTTTCTCTGGAAAAGGTTGGTGCAGTAGGGTGATGAGCCGGACGGTAACAGGGACTGAAAAGAATCATGTTATCTCCAATCTGAATGCACACGGGTTTCGCCCCCTTCCCTCAACTGCCTCAAGTCAAGTGGACGATCCATTGTGTGTCATCACTTTACTCGTGTACCGAACTGGGGTGGGGCTGGGGGGAGAAGAAAGGGGTGTGCCTGCTCCAGGAATCTCGAAATTTGAACCATAGAGGCGTCTTAGATGATGATGTCGTGGACAAGGAGCGAAGCGGTGGGAGAGAGGGGGAGGTACCGGACTATTCAGGTGTCATGGAGAGGCTCCGCGAGGCTGGACTGTTCAGTGCGGAGGTCCTGTCCTGCTTCAGGTCACCGCGAGAGTCAGGGAGACGGTCAGGGACGAAGGTTTACGGTCGTCAGAATCAGGCACAAATACATACACACATATACACACATCCACACTTTTATATACATATACATAGATACATACATACGTGCGCATGTATACTCATTTATACACGCACAGACAACTACATACCCATCCATGCAAGTGAAGACATGTACAAAATATACATACATGCCTCCACACACACACACACACACACACACACACAAAATATTTACATATATGCAGATATATATATACCTACATACATGCATACACACAATAAATCTATACGTACACACATAACACTCATATATACACATACGCACTCATATCTACATGCACACACGTGCACACTCATATTATACACATATACATACACTCATATACATGCACACAAATGACACATACATACAACATAAATGCGCACGCACGCACGCACGCACACGTGTCAGAGCAATCTCAATGATTCGGGTTCTTAGTTTTGGCGGCGTCACGCTTGAAGGAAGTCCGTTACAATGCGATCAGCTTGAATGGAAACCCGCGCACTTTAGAGGGGAGGGCACCTTGATTGTCGTGCCTTCCACCTGGCCACGCTCTACTGGTTAGATCCTGTGGGTCAACTAACAGTTGGAGGATTGGGAGGAATGACTGGTGACCAGACAGACAGACAGACAGACAGACAGACAGACAGACAGACAGACAGACAGACAGACAGACGGTGCGGGGTTGTAGACCGAGGCTCTCAGGGTGTGAAGAAAAAACAGTAAAGTTCAAAATGCATGCTGAGGATCACAGTGCAAAAACGTTGTCAGGGGATTAGAAAGGTGAGCATGGAGATGACAGCCTGGACCGCGAAAAACTTCCATATTTCTAAGGCAGCACTTGTAACAAGGAGCGCTCTCCCTCTCACTGTGTGTGTGTGTGTGCGCGCGCGCGCGAGCAAAAATACATGTGCGTGAAAACACACACACACACACACACACACACACACACACACACACACACACACACACACACACACAGAGTAAGATAGAGGGAGAGCACTCCTTGTTACAAGAGGTGCCTTAGAAGTACACACATGCGCGCGCGTCAACATGGTCTTTTTTCGGAGAATCCCGCCTGTCTGCTGTCCGAACTGTTTTCTGTTTCTGTGCTCGCTCACTCACTAGCCTCACTAGCTCAGCGACTCACCTTAACTTATTCCAATGCACATGCACGCGCGCGTTTGCGCGAGAACACCCAACCACCCAACCCACCTCACCTCCCACGCCAGTCATTGATTTATGTCATCGCACGCGAGCACGTCAAAAGGTGTAGTGCCATAACCTCGCGCACATAACATGCAGATGCATTTCGGCTGGTCCGCCATTTCGAAGTTTATGAGCCAGCTTTCTGCCAGGGACCAGTAACTCGGGGAGGAGAGCATAAATAAAGCTGCGGACCTTTGTGAAGTCTGGGACCCTTAAAGCTGCAATGGTTTCCTGACACAACTTGCCTCTTTTCCGTGCAAGCGCAGGAGGGGTTGGGGGAAGGTGTGTGTATGGGGGGAGAGAGGGGGAGAGGCGGGAGCAAATCCGTTTTTTGTGTAAGTGAAGACAAATGTTGCTCTATACCTTCATCTCCTGTCCCCTTCGCACGGTTGCTCACTCTTCGCGGCCATGTCCCAGCTGTCTCGAGAAAAGCTCTCCCGGTTTGGCTTCAATTTAACGACGGGTTTTACAGAAGCATAAAGTAGAAGGTGTTAAATAACTCAGGGAGAGAACTCCTTCGCCAAATGCGCACTGCTCCCTGCTGTTCTACACGAGACCCCCAAGCTCCCGAGTCGCCCCGCTTGAAGGGAATGCAAACGACCGCTAAACGGACCATACAATAAATCAACCAATCAGATCGCAGTCTCGCGACGAGTCCGTAAAGACACAGCTGTTGCGTCACAGCCTCTCGAGAGCGCATAAGGGGAAGCAACTCTTAACGTTGTTGTTAAAATAACCAGACGTGGAGGAGACGGGTGTATGCTCTGTGTCGGAAACTTTTTAGACTGCATGCTATACCAGCTGAACCTGATGCAGTGACCATTTTCGAAAGACGAAATAAATAAATAAATAAATAAAAGGCTTGTCCTACAACCAAAACTAGATTTTAAAAACGAGAGAGGTAAAAAAAATACACGAAAAACATTACTTAAAATCTTTTCAATGTACAGTAAAACCCATAATTTATGGAAAATTTTAATAATATCATCTTACACCTTCCTGTGTGTGACGAGAAATCTACTTTGCACCTTTTGTCACAGCAAACCTCAAGCTGAGTCTGCTGACTTTCTAAGTTAAACGTCCTGTATATACACATTTCAAATTAAAAAAAAAACTCGAAAAACTCTCTCTTCTACGTTTTCTCCTCATTCTTTTCACCATCTCCTCACCCGTTACCATCTAACAGCCTCTCTCCTCTGTGAAAAGCCACTTCTCTAAGTGACTGCGCAGGTTTGCATTTCATACACCATTTGAGACGACTGCAGAGCAAAGGAAAGAACATTTAAAAGTTAAAAAAATAATCTTCACCGCCACCTACAGATGTGTGCACGCCTCTTTATTAAATTAGAAGGCATTTCTACGTGACCTGCGCGCACTGCACGTGCACGCGTCCTTTCTTTTCCTTACACAGGAAGGCATTAACCCCTTCGCTGACGGGCGGCCACACGATAGCGTGCGTTCAGGCAAAGAGCGCCCTTCAAGTTCTGGTTCAACAGCGCCCGAATAAATTTGTGTTTCAGGTTTAATAAATAAATAAATATATGAATAACATATCTTTATCAGTAAAATGACATGAGCAGCAGCAGCAGCAGCAGCACCAAACTGGGAGTGACATCGAGATTCTTTATATCTATATATATATATAGAGAGAGAGAAACAACGATTCAAAGCCAGTTGAAAAAAAATTAAATCTAGTGTTGCACTATGCCATCTCCTCGATGTTTGTTTCAACTTTCAAATAATGCAATATGTAAAATCTTGAGCTGATTTTCAAATCAAGCATTTCAAAATGTCCTCTCTTCTCGTAACCAGGTAGTACAGAGTTTCATTTTCCCATCTACCTGTGATCTATTCGTGCCTCACACACCTGTTTCACTTATTTACAATTCGTGACTGCTCCAACAACCAGCCAGCATAGTTATGAGAGTTATTTATATAGTTATCGCACTTTCAGCATGTAGTAAAACTAAAACGTGTAATGCTCTTGTACTTAATGAACAGACTAACGCTCACAACAAAACAAACGGTCTGTAGATATCAGTTTCTACTTGTGGATCTCATTGTTAGAACGCGTTCCAGGCTCAGCTTAGCAGACAAAATAATGACCCCCATGATTAGCCAGAGTTTTCCATGGCTGCCAGAGAGAAATCTGTACCCATGCGTAGAGCCGGGTGGCTTTCGGGCTGCCACCCAGGCTTAAATCCTCGGTGACTGCCACTTGAAAACCGACTGCTGTCCCCTTAATCCGGGCCCCACAAACTCGTCGGCTCTCGCCGTGATGGAGGTCGACCGCCCACGGCGACCCCCACGAATGAGTGAACTGCCGACAAGCTCGAGAATGACTGCAGAGGACTGGCGCGCACTAATTTTGTTTTGTTTTGTTTCGGCATCATTTTTGCTCATTTTAGTGGGAGGCTGCCATAGAAGGATGTGTTTGGGGTAGATGTGAAGACCTCACGGCCAGAGAATGTTGTTGCTAAGCCCCGTGACGATCGTCGATCGTAGAATCTTACCTCAGTGCACCTGGCAAGGAAACTGCACAATAAACACTCATATTGTCTAAAATATCTTGTAGTATGAATGTAGGAATATGAACAGGAATTTCTTACCTGGTTCGAAACAGTGAGCACACAACAATGGAAAAAACCAACATAAACATTATCAACATCAGGAAATTGAACTACAACAAAATAAGCAAAAAAGAAAAAACAAAAATGCAGAAGAACAACAATAAATAAAGAAAAAGTAGAACGACAAGGTGACGTAGTCCTCGGATTTATTTTTTAAACACAGTGTTTAGGGATTTACTGTCAGACTTGTATTACCTCCAAAACATTTGTTTCGCGTGTGAGAATACCAAGCCTCAGCCGTTGCTCGTGGCGTCCGTTTCAATTTATGGTGCATAGCACCTTTCTCGGGTATCACTTGCTCGCCCGAAGACTCACGTGAGGGATCAGGCGGGATACCCGTGAAACACCGTAGTGCGACGTAACAACCACTGTGTGGAGGGCTCCACAAAAAAACGCGCCAGCAGTCGCCCGAACAAATAACTTGGAAATCTCTGTCTCAGCAGTGGAAAGAGGTACACACAGCAGCCCCCTACTTCCATTCTAGTCCAGGGATCGTCTTTCAATGCTTAGCAATTACCTGTAAAAATAGGCCGCTCATTCAGCGGCGGCGGCCGTAATTAAGCAGGCCTCGCGAGTCGCTAGTGCACTTTGTCAGCCAATGAAAAGAAATTTGACACATAGCCTGCATCCTGTCAGCCAATGAAATGTAACATGACACAGGCTGTGAACGAATCAGGTGAGAGGAACAGAGTGGGGGACTGGGGAGAGGGTGGGTTATGATTTGCAGATGACTAGGGTGGGCTATAGTCTGGGTAGCTAAAACCATGGGTCACGTGACCTGATGGGGATAGCTAAAACCTTTAAAAAAAAAAGCTCGCATAGTCTGTCTTATTTCCCGCTTTCGTCCTTTCGGTTTTCTGAATGCTTCCCGCCATTCTCTTATGTTTACTGCAAAGTGTAAATGTTTTAGTATTATCAGTATATTTACTTTTGTTGTTTTATGGTTGGCGCTTACGGAAATAGGTAAGTATGTGTATGAGTATATTTGGTTGCGGTGATAACAGCCTACCGACCGTCGAGTCTCAAACGATACTGACTCATCTGGAGCATGCGCCGAATGGACGTTGGAGAGCACATTGCCTCCTTTTGTCCTCCTCAGTCAACATTTTCTCGCGATACCTGGTGAGGTGAAGACAATTTAAAAAAAAAATGAAAGTATATATATAAACGATAAAAACTGTGGACGAAAATGAATCTAACATTAAAATTCCTGCGACGTGACTCGGTGATGGAACAAGTAATAAATTATCAGAAAGACACTCAATAACAGTAGCAGCCTGTTATGATGTTTTTCGATTGCAACAACAGCAAGAAAATATAAACAACAAAAATAAAAAGGGAAGCAGCAAAAATCCTGTTCTTGTCGAGGAAAGAATAAATAAAAATACAGATAAATAACAAATAATTATTTACTTAATGCCGAAATAAATAATTAGTGTATTAATGCCAAAATAAATAATCGACGATTTCTGAAAAATTGTGTGTAAATCGCTCTGACTTTTTCTTTTTTGCTACTTGTCAACTATTAGGAAGTGGCTTGTGCCTCCAGCACTAGGCGCACCGTAGCGCGTTTCCCGTCATTAGCTTCAAGATGTAGCGACAGAAACAAGGAACAGAACAAAGATCTCGCACTACTATTTTAAATATCCTATAATAAACGCATCCGAAACACTTTATTTTCTTACAAACAATTTGCAGACGGCCTCTCGTGCTTACTCTTTGACTGCTGTCCACAGTGGTTTGGCTCAGCAGGACAAGAAGTCACGTGTTCTCATTGTTCTTCTTCAAAGCAGACACAACTGAACACAAGACAGCGGATTTCAAACAGACGTAAGGAACAAACGAACGAACTAAAAACCGACCAAGCGAGCGAGCGAACGAACGAACTTAAAAAAATATGTTAATGGAAAAAGCAAATCACACACTCAATACACAGATTGAATATACATTCCATAAATATGGCGCTGAGCGTGCCATAAAGAAATCCGTTTAAATAATCAGATTTTTAAAATAATGAGATTGGCTTTAATGGCTTGACTTTAGTCAGTAATCGGTTACTTTAATTAGTAATCAGTTGACTTTAATGAATAATCAGTTTCCCTTCTTTAGTAATCAGTTGACTTTACTTAGTAATCAGTCGAATTATATCAGTAATCTTGGTTGACTTAAATCAGTAATTGATTTTATTCAATAAATCGGTCGACTTAACTTAGTAAAGTGTCCACCCAACCGTCCGTTTGTCTTCATAAAGCAATTTTTTAAAATAATGTGCGTCGTGCATCAATGACTCTACCCACCATAGTCTATCTGCTCTACATCAGTCCATCAGTCCCTCCTTATCTTGCTCCAGCCACCCGTTCATCCACCCATTTATTCTCTTCTTGCCATCCTTTATGTCTACTTTCTCTGATGTTTGTTTGTAATACTTACAGCCCGGTCACCATGTAGTCAAGCGTTAATGTATGATTATGTATCTTGAGCTTGCAGTTCCAGCACCGTCCATGGTTAGCACTTATCAGTTTACTTCCAATTTGCAGTTTCGGCACATACCACAATTTGTACACATCAATCTACCTCCAGTTTGCAAATCCACCACTGTCTACAATGTTTTTCCACATTAGTCTATCATGAGCTTGCATTCACACCATTGTTGATAGTTTGTACACATCAAGTTGCCGATCAAAAACTGTCCGGGTTTGAACACTCAGCCGTAGGCCACAGCGGAGAGAGAGAGAGAGGAGAGGTGCACTTTACCGACCAGTGGGTCTTCTTCATATGACTGTTCTGTAAAAAAATTTTCAGTGTGAAGGATGCTAACTGCCGTCCTAACTCTTATAGGTAAGGACGATCTCGAGAAAACAACCCAGAGGATTTAGCTTTAGCTTTTCTGTCACTTGGTACATTACAGATGTCTTTGGACAACAAGTGCTGAGCTTAGTGGTGTGTGTGTGTGTGTGTGTGTGTGTGTGTGTGTGTGTGTGTGTGTGTGTGCGCGCGCGCGCGCGCGCGTGCGTATTTAAAATTCATTTTGCCGTCTTCTCAGCATAGTCTGTCTTGCAGACGACGACCCTTTTTTATGACAGGAGCAAAACTCGAACCCCCTCCTCCATCCCTCCCTTCCTTAGCTCCTCCCATGACACCTTTCTCGTGCCAGGGACCACAGCGCCAAATTGCAGATGCATTTCCAAAGAAAGGGTCATGGCCGTTCTTCCATTCTCCTTCACCGTGCCAAGCCAGACGTGATTTTCTGGCTCGCCTCATGATCGGTCGTGTGCGCAGGCCCTGTGATTATGCACAGTGGGACATGTGTTTGGCGAGTGTGGCAAAAACAGATGCTACGGCGCGCTAATATGGAGCTAAACACCAGAGTAAAAAGCTGCGAGTTTAGCGCCAGCCCCCGTTCTCAGTATGGGGGCGCCCTCCCTCTCACAATCCTCCTCCTCCTCCTCTCCTCAATCCCCCGACCCTGGATAATGGGTGACGGGGACGGGCACCGGAAGCTGGGCACGGTCACGTGGTCTGACAGCAACCTTACGCACACAGACACCCGGGATGATAATGAAGATGCGGACAGACAACACAAGCAGTTTATAAACTGGACTACACACACCTAAGACTTGTAGTCTGGACTAAACTGATGCTTGGACCTCATACAAACGAGATTGTTGAATGAAAATTAGATGATGCTTACGATTTGTTGTTCCTACATATTAATTTTAATGATGCTTTGTCACTGACAAAGCCGCAAATTCGTTCGTAAAGAAAATTAACTCAGGTTTCTCATAGACTTTGAAAGATTCGGCTAAAAGACAAATGGACGAGAGTCAAAAAGAAAATAAATAACGAAAAGAAAGAAAAAGTAGAAGTTTGATGTTTGATATAATTTGTGAAGTTCGACAGGAGCAATAACAGAAACACGTTCACGAACACCAAATGGTGTTCTGAAATATTTTTCACTCTCATCATAATTTTTTTTCATGGACCGTCGTCGACATCCGACACAACGCGGTGCAGCTGGTCTACAACACCACGACTTTTGATGGCTTTTGTAATAAAATAAATGTTGATTATTCTTATTAATAACAGGATGCTTTTATGCTCTTTGATCGTGGACATCAATCTGCATTCTTCGTATAACCATGTGTCAAATCAGTGTGCTTTTTTCTTATTTATTTATTTATTTATTTATTTTGGAAGACAGTATGACATGGACGGAAAGACAGTCAAAATTTCCTTCTGTAAACGAACAGATCTTTCGCAATGTTTTGGAGCGGGATCTTACAGAATGAACTACCGACAGAAATCTGATTATCTAAGGCAAGTAGTTTTGTGATAAATAAGAGGGTAAGGAGTAAAGCGCACGCGCGCGCGTGATTCAAGTTCCCGTGTCTGAACAACAAACCCAACTCACGATTGTTGTTTCCGAGTCACGAATGAATGTAAGCTGTTAATGAAAAAAACTTCTGAATGAAATGAAATGAAAGCTCTTGTTTAGCAGACGCCATCAGGAACAGCTACCACGGGCACAGCTGACAGCCAGCAACACAAAGACAACAGCGACAACGTCAGAAAGATTGGCGAATCACCACCATCATCGTCACCACAGCGACATAAGGTAGCCTAACGTGGTGTAAGAAATAAGAGCAAAGAATTAAAGGAGCATTTTCGTTGATTTAGTGTAATTACGGATTACTGTTCTTTAATATTTCTTTGTTCATATTTCATTGAGTTTTCTTTTTCTCCACCACGAATTCCCCTCATCTGCTCTTAGACTTAGTCCTGTAAAGTCTCTTACATAATGAGCAGGTTCTGCAATATGGAGTGACCGATTGCGCATTTTGCTTGATTCCTACTGACTCGAAAATATTTTATTCTGCAAATGTTTTCACACGGGGAATAAATTTCCAGCCCATCTTCTAGTACCTGTCCCGGTTCCGCTAGACTTTTTCTGAATCAGACGAAGAAGATTAGAAGATGGCGACTGAGGTCGTGAAAAGTTTCGAAGTGTTTTTTTTTTTAAACTGCATGCTTTTCAACAAATGTCGTGTACACGCATCAAAATGTTACCAAAATTTTGTCAGTTGAGTACTTCTGTCTTTTTGTTTATCCCCATATCATGGTACGCTTTATAGGATGTCATTATTGTGAGCCTGTTGTTAGAGATATATTTTATGTAAATTGCCATCCCCCACATCTCCAAAACGTAAAACAGAAAATGCAGAAGAGTTTGAAGTGGAAATCAGTTTACTGATGTACGAAATTCGAGTCTTAGGCTTGAGAGAATAATAATAATAATAATAATAAATAATAATAATAATAATAATAATAATAATAATAATAATAATAATAATAGTGCATTTCCCCGTTTGAAGGCGAGCTCGATGCGCTATATATGAAATGCTATAAACACACCGGTAGTGAATCATACAGCAGCGAAACACAATGAACATTTAACAGATGACACCATAACAAACATCAACAAAAGTGCATGGACGAATCTGAGGGATTAAGGAGTGAACGGATTTTTGCTGGATTGTGAAAGATATTTTCTTGAAGAGCTGAGTTTTGAGGCCACAGTTTAAAACTGCGAGCAATTCGGATTAAAAGGGGCAGAGAATTCCAGACAGTAGGGGCAGGGATAAAGGGGCGTCTGCACACACACACACACACACACACACACACACACACACACACACACACACACACACACACACACACACACATTATTACTACTGACCTTTTCCTGTGATATTTTGAATTTTTGACTTTGTTTCCCTTTTGTTTTGTTTTTAGACTAAAATTAATGGACAATAGAGTCTGCACTTGACCATTCACTGTTTCAAGAGTTACAATACTGGACCACCGTCTGCATGAGTATCTGAGTTTCCTTTACATCTTTACCGATGAATCATGCTGAAGTAAGTGATGTACAAGGCTGACAAACCTGACTTGTTAAGAACCCACCGCAAAATACCAAGCGGCACCAAAGTTTACTGCTTGTGTAAAGACCTTTGAACTTGGACCCCAAAGATTATCGGTAAGCCACAGCAAGATCAACGATAAATTATTGTAACCGGAGTGGTCCTCAGATAGTTTGGGCAGTGGATATCTTGGGGACCGATCCCGGTGCTGCGGACCTACACCGTCATGGATGATGATGATGATGATGATGATGATGATGATGATGATGATGATGATGATGATGCAACATTCAGAATAAGCTTTACACCCCGACATTTGGAACGAGTATGGCACTCCGACGTTCAAAACGAGTCTGACATTCCAACACACAGAACAAGTGTGGCACTCTGACATTCGGAACGACCGCGATATTCCGACATTCAAAACGATTGTGACATTCCAAAAGTTCAGAACGAGTCCGGCATTCCGAAATTCAGAACAAACGTGACATTCCGGTGTTCAGAACGAGCGTGACATTGTGGTGAACGAGCACGACAAGGTTCGGCCCATCTTCCAACCTCTCGCCGACTCTGCAGGTGTTACCGACACACAAATAATTGCGTGCTCAACCTCCCGTGCAGAGGCAGGTAACCTGAATCCCAGATAAGGTCTCTCGTTCGTCATTTCTTTCAGTCTGTATCACAAAACTGACATCCACCACCCTTCCTACAAGAAAAGTGGACGGTGCAAAGCGGCGACTGAAGAAAGGAAGATAAGAAGGCCGAGTGTGTGCTCACCCTCGTGGTGTCGTGGCTGGCTGAGAGCGGAGCTGCAGACACGCTCTAAATACTTCTGTTACAAAGTGTGTGCTCATCTGTCAGACAACAAAGACAGCTTCTGCTTCTTTCGATCGCCGGAGTAAGAAAACTCTTTGAGGAGACACAATGCCAACACGATTTGTTTCGAATTTCTTCAGAAAAATGGCGAGAGGAGATTGTAAAGAAATGTAAGAGGGATAATTTGACTTGATGTTTCCTGTTAATGATGCACGTTATTGGAGGAGCTCTCCATTAAATAGTGATAACAGTACACTGCATTGTAAATGATTATATATAACTAGTTCAGGCTCCAAAACAAAATGCGCGAAATATACCTGTACATGAGCAAACCAACCATGCGCAGTTATGATGGACACACACACACACACATTGACAAAGGTGAAAGGGCACGTAAAATATTTACAGATATATGCGGGTGGGTGTGTGTCTCTTCATTTGGTCTATTAATGAACAACACTCTCGCCGTGGTTTCTCGTTAACATTATACATCATAACTGAGCACGTTAGATCTGAACCTTGGACCTTTTCACTGCCGTGATGACAAGTGAATGTCTTAAACCACTATTCTACCGGGCGCTCCGTGGAAGCGAGGCTGGTTGGATTCGTGGGAATGTGCTTCCACCTAGAGGTGATTTTGCACTTTGAGGGGAAAGTGGGGTGGGGGGAGGAAAAACCAAACTACGCAGAGAAACCCCGAAGGAGGCGGGGACCTGCAAACAGGTGTCACAGACAATATCCCGAGACGAGATGTGAACCAAGGGCCTCTCGTTGCAGTGGTGACAAGTTTTCTAACCACTACCCTACTGGACGTCCCTTGTGGAAGCAAGGAATGGGTCGAGGACTTTTTAAACGAGGAGACGAACACCCCCTCTCGTTCACAAAGCTGGTGCGCCACCCCCTCCCCCGTTTTCCCCATCAATCAGAGGGAATTTACAAGGCTGTGATAAACTCCTGACACCCGCTCAATGTAGCCCTCCCGGCCCCCCACCCCCCCGTCCACTCTCGCCGCCGTCAAACGTCGGGTGGATGTCGGTGGTCGCAACATTTTCGGGTCTATCACCTCGTCCTCAACCCCACCCCGGGCACTCTACTCCTCTTCTCTTTCTCGTCTGGTCGCGCAGCCCCTTCTTCCTGCAAAAGCCTTCATGTCACGGCGGCAAGACAGGTTGGGGGAGGCACGCTTGGAACTTTTGATTAAAAGCCTGGCCGCGCGCAGCTCCTGTAAAATAGGAGCCGTAAACCAGTGTAAAGCTACTCAATGATTCACGGATCTCATTGTTGTCGCACTACATACCCCCTACACACCACTGCCCCATCAGCCCTTGTAACATATTCTCATCTCGTCCAGCCCCCCTACCCATCCACACCTTGGGTCCCTTTTTCTGCTCCGCTTCACGCTGTCCGTCCCTCTCCTCCTTCTCCTTCATCCACCCGCTTCCAGCACCCTGTCAGCCAGTTTTGTCGGCATCCATGTTGAGAACCTTGTTGCTGCTGTGTGCGCGCGCGTGTGTGACGAGGTGGGTTGGTAGGGGAGCTCGTTAAGGGGCGCTTGCTTGTTCCAAAGAGAAGAGCGACATGTCTGCCCTTTCGACCGGCCTTTTGTACTTGATCGCTTGCTCCGTCGAAGGCGAGGTGTGTGTCTGTTGGGGATGTGGTGGTGGTGGTGGTGGTGGGGTTGCTCTTGGAAGAGGAGGCAGTGATGGCGATGCTGGCGTCGTTGGACTGTTGCTCTTCGTACCTGTCTGATGGCGAAGCGGAAAAGTGACAGAGATGAAGTGGAACGCCAGAGGAGGTGTGTGAGGGTACAAATACACACACAGACACACATACACACACGCACATACACACACTCTCACCGATGTCGCCACAGTTACCACCCCCTCACCCCACGCCCGCTTTCTTCCCTAACCCCCGCGACACGAGTTTCCACAGCGAGAACCGAGGACTTGTCAAAGTTTTGTGAAATAAATGTTTGGAGAGTGATAGATGTTCAGCTGTGGGGACAGGGTGAGGAGAGGGCAAGTCGATTCACACACTCACGCACACACAGACACACACCTGGGACCATTTTCACAGACTTTGTGTCGACTGCCAGGCATCGCAGCAGGAAGCTCGCGACACCTCACTGGATGATTAGCGGAAGCTGTTGGTTGACATGCAGGAGAGGCTTAGACACGCTGATCTCACGACGCATGCGCAGTCGCTGAAGTCGAAACCTGCCTCCCGTTGTACTTTTGCGAAAAGTTGTGCTAAGGCAGTCACTGCAATAACTTGGCTATGCTGACGATAATACTGCTGTTGATGCTGCTAAGAAGATAAAACTGCTGTTGTTGTTGCTGCTGCTGCTGCTGCTGCTGCAGAATAAAAAGACAGCTTTCTATCTCAACTGGTTTTCAAGTACTGGAGATGCAATTAAAGTAACAAGTCTCTCCCCCCCCCCACCTCAAACTGGTGGAAAGTGGCAGACACATTACACTCACGACATCACACGACTGGAAAATGATACAAACTCATACACTCACCAACTTACACAACTGGAAAATGGCGCACGCACGCACACACACACACACACACACACACACACACACACACACACACACACACACACACACACACACACACACACACTCTCTCTCTCATCAACTCAGACGGCTGGAAAGTGGTACAGACACAAACTTAACCAGAAGTGGCTGGAAAGTGGCACAAATACACTCACTCCGCCTCCCCTGGTTATTCACACTAGTACACTGATATCGTTCTGGCCCAGCTCGTTGCACAGGTTATCACATGCAAGCTCAATTTAATGGAAGGCTGACGGATGCGTGGCTGACCTTGTTGTGCAGTTTCATAAGTGAGCGAGAGTTCAGCCTGCGGTCTTCCCATGCTTCCCAAAAGACAAAACACTGACAAATTCAACATGTCTGACTCGCGGCCTCTCCGCAAAATTTGTCTTGGTAGAGACTACCAGAAATACGACTTTCTGAGAGAGAGACAGTCGTACAGTATGTATTCTGCAACGGGA
Organism: Marisa cornuarietis; assembly: GCA_004794655.1. Classification (NCBI taxonomy): domain Eukaryota; kingdom Metazoa; phylum Mollusca; class Gastropoda; order Architaenioglossa; family Ampullariidae; genus Marisa; species Marisa cornuarietis. The sequence continues at coordinate 6,755,538 of SMMW01000627.1, forward strand.
CCCGCGTGACAACCGCCATCTGTGCATCTGTGTGCATCGTCACAGGTGTCGCTCACACGCGCAACCCACAGAGTCATGTGTGAGTGCACTTTTGGTGAGTGTGCATTCATGCAGATGCATATGATATGTACGTGTATGCTTGTATGTATGTACGTGCGTGTATGTTAGCGTGCTCTCCTATGTATGTGTGCATCTATGTGTGCGTGCGCGCGCGCTCGCGTTAATGCCACCTTTGATCGATGATCGATGAAGCTGACACCATCACCCGATTTCAACAAAAACTGTGCATCCTCTTACACCCCGTGGTAGGAAGTCGATACCCTGCCCAGTCGCTCTTCCCACGCCTCCACCCACCTCTATCCCCGCTGAGGAAAAGAAACACACCTTTGACCATAATAACTATCCTCTAAAGACACTTACAGTAGTCTAGTCTGCCCGCCGAGATAAAAGAAAGGAATATTTAAATTCCGTAGTACACTATACCTGGACTTCCGCCACCGCCTGCTGCAAACCTTCCAGGAAACAAAGAGAAGGGATGACGTATGACTATCACTTATCATTCCCTTCACACAAGTTTCACTGTGAATTAGGCGGAAAGAAGGAGCCAACATCATCATAAGTCAAACCTAATTATAATCCCCCCCACACACATCCCTCCTGCCGCCACCACCAGCCAGAGGGATGGTGCTCTGCAAGCAACGGACGAATGCTCGTCGCGCCATCATCACGACGTTAAAACAGACGACAGAAATGAGAAACAGCCCTCCTTCTCCTCCGTCACTCCTCCCACTCCTCTTGCTACAGAGCGGCGCGCGCTCTTTAATGTATGTAAACAGTCTTTTTATAACTATTATTTCCGTCGTTAATAACGGTCGTCAAAAGGCAAGAGATTTCCCTGGAACCCTCAAAGACCGCTCGTGGCGAGCAAGTGTATCCGGTGTCATCGTCCCACAGACACCAGCACCCGGCTGTCCCAGGAATCGCTGTCCCTCCCTCCTTCCCCCCTCCCCAAACCTCTTATCCTCAGAGTCGATTGCGGGTGCAAGCACCGGACCCCCGAGGGTGAGCGTGTGACGAGGGACGGACACCCAATCTGCCCCACCCTCAAAGAACCTCAAAAGCCAAGCGGCTGGGTGCCGTCAGAAACTGACTGCAAACGGATTGGTTCGAGGGTCAGGATGTGGAGAGGCGCCCGCGGTCTAGTTTCGCAGTCCTCTCCTCCCAACCTACCCACCACCCGATTGAGAAAGAAAAGAATATTTACAGGTGATGGCATACGCCATCTGAAGTTAAGTCCCCCACTCTTTTTCTTTTCTCTTTATCGAGCCATTCTGAACATATCTCTGAAACGCACTCCTTCACCCTTGTGAAGGGCTGACGAAAGCTGTGCGAGCATCTCCGCCATTTAATCTGTGGTGATCACCCTTTAATAATGGCTTGCGGCTAAAGGCTTTGAATTATTCTTTGTTCTACATTGTGATTGTCGTGAATTATTGAGATGTGTACAGACAGTACTTTGAACTCGCGTGTTGCCTGGATCATCATCATCATCATCATCATCATCATCATCATCATCATCATCATCATCATCATCATCATCATCATCATCATCAGAAGAAGAAGAAAAAAGAAGAAGAAGATTAAGTTTGTTTCTTTTGAGACGTTTGCTATGATAGAGTAACAGTGTAACCAAAGCCCGGTAACTGTTACAAGCAGGGGAATCAGGGGTGGGCTATATGAGGATAAACAAGTATATGCAAGTCTAAAGTTACCTGTTACCTGGTTTCTGTAAAGCTACCCAGCATTAGTACAGATAAATGCGTCAAGAGAAAAAAAAATGTTTGTCAGGAAATATAAAGAGGAGGTTAATTACGCGCCGCCAGGTGAGGCGGTGTAGTCACAGACCCTGCTGTCCAAAGGAAGGTCTGTTGGCGTTGTCACCCACCTGTGCTCGACGTCCTTGCGGCTTTACAACGACACACCTGAGCTTAGCAGCCGGGAGTAACGGGACCCTCAGTCTGAGGTTGGCAGCACCTTAAGCTTTGGGATGGCACTGCAGCTTAGGTGTCTGCACCTCACTCACACATATGAAAGCAGTTTTGTCCATCAGCTGTTCGTGTTAAGTACGGTTGGCCCGTGAACTGTGCATCACGTGATGTTGACTCAAGAACATCATTAGTTTCTGAACTGTGTAGAGTAAGTAATTGTAATTAGAGTTGTGTAACTTTTACCTCTAGTCTTCGTGTGCCGTGTTTAGGTTGATATGTTTCAGGTCGAAAGGCTGCTTTAAAACAAACAAACAAACAAACAAACAAACAAAAAATCCCACACATTTTCTTATCGACATAGAAAAGATGGGGTTGGGGTGGAATGGGCTGGCCGAACCACAAGTTAAGGTTATATCACGGTAAAGCGGCTGGCCCTATAAACAGGTAACAAAAAGACAGCTGCACAAACACTGGACAAAAACAGCTCCCTACCTTCCCCCCCCCAATAAAAGTAAATTGTTCCAAGACCTTATATTTACTTTCTTATTTATTTGTTTGTTTTTGAAGACCAAAGCGACCTTGGAATTCCTTCCTCATCGCCCAGTCAAAGTATTTGCGCAGTTGACGCCGGTCTGCACTACAAACATCTCTTCCTCCCTACCGGCAGACGGGAGCGCAGCAGCAGCTTCAACCAGCTTGTCGGCTCTCGCGATCAGTGTGTGTGTGTGTGTGCGCGCGCGCGCGCGCACGAGTGTGTGCGTGGTGTTTTGGTGCGCGGGGAATTCCCCCGTCTTGTTATTACGTAAACTAATCCTCTTCGACCTCTGACCTTGTTGGGCGGAATTCATTATTGCCATTATGCTATTATTATAATTTTTTCATCCTTCTTCCACCCTTCGAAGGCGCGACGCTCCAAGTGGTCGCACTGGTAGCCCTGTCATTACACACAAGCATCCTCTCCCTCCCTTACCTCCTGTCCCCCTTCCCCCCCCCCCTAAAAAAAACTGAGTCATCTCGATGGGCGTGCGGTGTGGGTCCCGCGCTCGTAAATCCCGATTAACGCCCTTGGATCACCGGCGGCTCGATCGTTCACACAAAAGGTTGCCGTGTGGGCTGGCGACTGGCCCACCGCCGCAGTGTAATAGTCCGACGCCAGAAAGAGTCCCCCTCAGACCCAGGTAGATGACGTGGTGGGCCATTGTTGGCATGGTTACAGCTTCTTGATGGTTTGATGGTTTCAACGCCGGACTCTTTCCATCTGTGTTTGTGAGTGTGTGTGTGTGTGTCCTGTTCGGATGAAAGGAGGCTGGACAGGTTCGGATTTCTGGGCCGATTAGCTTGATGTGGGCGGGACGAGGGTGAACTTTAAAGCTATGAATTGTCAGGTTATGGGCGATTCCCCTTTTCAGATGGTGGGATTGGAATGTCCGGTGGACAGACAACATGCGTCCGAACACTTGGAATTAAAGTTGTTACCGCCTGGCAAGAACCTTTTAACTAACCCCATTGTTAGGTTTCGACACCCAAGCTGCTCAAAGAAAGACGTAGCTGCGCTTGACAGGTAAACTTAGAAATCTTGTTGCAGGCAACTGTAGGGTATTCCAGACAAAACACGCTGCAACCAGCATGGTGTGCTTGTGAGCATGCGTGTATACGTCTCACTAAGTTTGCTGACACTCATGATACCCACCCAACGACTAGAAACAGAAAAAGTATATGTTGATACACCAACACCCGCGCACTCACACAAACACGCACACACACACACACACACACACACACACACACACACACACACATGTACTCCAAAGTTCTCTGCATTGATGGATGAGTGAGTAGAACTCACAAGCACAGCAAATATATAATTTTTCGTGTCACCTTTAGGACGTTTAATTAATCTTAGTTCTGCGATGAATGATTAAGAATGCTGAGACATCATAAACAGTCAAATTGTCGCAACTACTTCAGACGATTACCGAGATCTTAGCTGTAAACATTTCGAGCAACAGATCAATCAAAGTCGTTTCGAGTTTTTGATACTGTTATTCATAAGAGACTGGCTTTGATTTCACCCTGACGCCTAAATCCCAGGTGCGGCAGGCAAGAGCACGTACCCTTGATAAACGGGGTACTTCAGGGACAAAACAGTACCCGCGCAGACCAGCGAGGCGATAATAAATTCATCAGCCAACAAAAGCCATGATTGTGTATAACCAATTGCGCCACTCGACCGTGTTGTGACTAAACCCACAAATTTAGTTTCGACCTTTTTCAATTTTCCAGGTGATATCCCCAACAGAAGGTGGAATTGATGCAGAATGAAATAAACTGGAATTTGCATCTACACATTTGCATGCGCCTTCGAATAGGCTATTTCACAAATGGTGGTGGAAATATTTCCTACACTCGACTAATCCAAGAGTAAAAAAAAAAACAAAAAAAAACCAGTTTGCATATCCTGCCAGCCAACCAACAGGGGAAGGGGAATGAATTTTACTAGCTCCATGGCCGAGGGCTGAAGACGATATTTCTACATACTTAAGCTGCAAATTCTATTTTAGTAAAAACATGGCTTTATTGTCCGTTTGGACAAAAATTGAAAAAAGCGAAAATTGAAGCTATTATGGATGAAGATAACATATTTGAACGTTAATGTTACATGTAGTATGTCTATATATATATATATATATTTCTTCTTTGTCCTTTTCCAACCCAGTGTAGGATAGGGCACACCTGACATTTCCAAAGCTTTGATGAAATCAACGAAGTCTCGCCTCTGTCCCTAAAAGATGCAGCGCCACCTGGTGTTAGACAACAGGAGCGCCGCCTGTGGCTCCAGCCAGCAGTGAGAACAGCCAAACGCAAACAGGATGGAAATTTCACAGAAAATACACAATGACTCTCAAAAATAATCTTTAAGACTCTTGACGAAATATGTCACAAAGCTGCAGAAGCTTTTCTTTTGGTGGGAAAGGGAGATACGAGCAGCCAGCCCTGTTAACAGATGCCACACGCAGAGAAAAAGAAGCGTGTCCAAAACGAGGTCTGAACCCAGAACAGTCAACCTTCACTGTGTTGGTGACGCGCTAACCGCTGTGCCACTGGACCGCTTCAAATGGAAGGAACGACACGTTTTCCCTGCTGACGCATGCGCAAAGAGAGGGCCAGAAGAAGGTATTATTCCGAATCTGGAAATGATGACTTTGGTAGTTAGTGGACTCGACTTCGGCAGAAATTGATTGAGTACTCGACCGGGGACTGAAAGAAAAAAAAAATTAACTCGCTCTTGAGTTCACAGCAATATTCCTTTATTTTCATCCTGTTGCTCATTATCGTATTTTCCTCAATATGATTGGTTTTGTATTTAGGTTTGATTTTTTACCCACTATCACATGTGTTGATATGTGGTCATTTGCGTGCGAGTATGCATGCATTGTACTGGTTCAAACGTAAATTTTAACATATTAAAGGCAATGGAAAAAAGTAATGGCTTCTAAAGCTGGTGATTCACCGTGTCTTCAACACGACAGGTGCAAGTCGACCCTATAATTCCTCTGCCTTTTAGCTATATAATGAAGCAAATTAATTGTCCTGCAAGTTCAGCATCAAAGACAAGGGCACTCGATCCCTCTCCCCCCCCCCCCCGACTACATCGCCTATCCCCGAGGTGTGTTCGTTTCATATTCTCATTGGGGCGGAAGGAGGAAAAAACAGACAGACTTGAATACGAATCTGCAGCCTCAAAAGTTAATAAAGAAATGTTTCAGAAAAAAACTGCAAGTACACACAATGTCTGTCTTCCCATCCGTCCCTCAACAAGATGGCGGGCTAATGGGTTGTGCGGGGAAGAGGAGGGGGCTACTCACAATCGCGAGGGTTTGTAAAGGCGGAGGAGAACGCGTCAAGACACAGGTACCCGTGTCACGGCCAGCACAGGCGATACCTGACACCAGCCCGGGTAACTCAAAACCTGACACCCGCGCGGAGAGAAAAAGTGTCCCACGAGACAACCCCCCCACCGTTCCACCACCACTTCCCCACCCCTTCCCTCCCTGTAATCGAGAGCTGGACCCAAGGAAGTGTACACGTGTCCCTCACACTCACTCACGAGACTCTGCAACTGTTCGGCAAATCCTCGGCAACCGAAGCCGATGTCGGTGACGTAGCGAGCAGCAGGACGTGATGCAACGTGTCGTGAAACAGATAATGAAATTTATCATCCTTTCGTGGTAGAGGTAAAAAAAAAACTAGAAATGTTACTCGGTTAAATGTTAACACTGAACCAACACTTTGAGGATCTGCCATGGCCGAGGGCTGAAGACGATATTTCTACATACTTAACCTAATGGCGTACGTCACACGGAAAGATGTAAATTCGCTTTCATTTTAACTATCAACAACATGAAGAAGAGCAGACGATGCGGATTCCTGTCGACGGAGGTGCAAAAGCTCAAGCTTTATGATCCTATGTGTTTCCGTTGGAAAGCGGAGGTCGAGGACTTCTGCAAAAAAAAAAAAAAAAGTAACTAAGCAACAAATTTATTGCAAGTCTACTGTTGATTATAGAGTCTATAAGTGGCTTCTAGACGCTATGAGACTACGGCCCTTGGTCTCGGCAGACAGCCGGCAGTCCAGAGGGATAAACATCCGTGTTTCTATGCGGCGCCAAGAGAGGAATTTTCTCTACTTTTCTATCTCTCACTCATATGTTTCTGCAGTGAGCAGTCTCTTGTTCTCCACATCCACTTCCTCGGTGATGTTACCTATCGTGAAAGCAAAGCACATCCGAACAACTGTTATTTCTTTATAAAGACAAAGACTGGGTGTCTATTTGAGGGTAAACCTGACATTTCCAAAGCTTTGATGAAATCAACGAAGTCTCGCCTCTGTCCCTAAAAGATGCAGCGCCACCTGGTGTTCAGACAACAGGAGAGCCGCCTGTGGCTCCAGCCAGCAGTGAGGACAGCCAAACGCAAACAGGATGGATTGTTTCGCGCTCGTCCTGACATGGTTGGCATGTGTTTGGCGTGAAAATAGTCACCCAGGGTCGGTGAGTTTTGCACCAACCGTGGCCTTATGTGCAGCAGGCAGTCACATTTTTTGCCTCCTGCAAAGGATCTCATGAGAAGACGAAATGCCATCCATCCGACTCGAAAGAGCGTTTTGATTCGTGTAGACTACCATAAAAACATAGGTATGTAAGGAGTCTGACTACATTTTCTTCAATCCACGTCCCTCCATCTTTCTCTCTCTCTCACGCACGCACGCACACGCTCACGCACGCACGCACGCACGCACGCACAGAGTCGACGGATGAGTCCCACAGCACGGAGTCTGTAGAAGTAGTGAAGGTGGTTCACGGCTACTTCCACATTCTTTACCTACCCTGATAAATTAAAACCCCATTTCTGCTGGGTGGACACTGGAAGTTATCCATCTCCGACCTTCAGCTCCAGCGCACTAATCACCACAAAGCCTCGGCTACAAGTTCATAGATCCGCCTGATTAACCTGTGGTCTCATTTCTCCCAGCAGCTGTATCTTTAGCAGCTTAAGCAACACACTAAATAAATTACTGACCTCACGGGTTAGATGTCTTTGTTATATAGTACGAGTGTATTTATAGAACACAAGAGGTTTTTTTTTTAGGGGGGGGGGTTAAGATTTTATGAACCAATATCTGGTACTGAGCTCAGCTCTGTCATTAAAAAATAAAACAAACAAAAACAAAATGAACAAAACAAAATCAAACAAAGAATAAAAACAAGCAAAAACAAAACAAATCAAAGAAAAAAAACGGCACAAAACAAACAAACAAACAAACAAACAAACAAACAAACAAACAAAACTGTCATAAAAACTAGCATTTGGGTAGAGGTTTAAATCAGACTCGGGTAGAGCTTTAAATGAGACTTGCTCAGTTTATCAGAACAACTGGGTGTCTCATTTATAAAGCTAACTGTAAAGGGTGTCAATTACGTGTTAACGGTATTCGGTTTAGGGTCAACGTCAACTGGTGCACAAACTGCACGTACAAGAAACACCTCCTCCCACCCACCCCTCAATACACACAGACGTACAAACTTCTAAATCCTGAGACTGAGACAAAGGCACACAATCACTTTGGCGTCCTCCTGTCGCGAATCTCTCAGCAAGCTGTTACACGCAGTGAAATGCGTCCCCTTAACAACATCCACCCGCTTTTTTTTTTCGGGGTAGAGGGGGTAGTCACGGTGGCATTTTGCTGCTGCCGCTGGCACATGCCGTCACACACCCGAAAACAGTCCAAGCGTAACGTAGCGACTGACATCCGGGGGTCCACCATCCCCCCTCACGTAGTCCAAGCGTAACGTAGCGACTGACATCCGGGGGTCCACCATCCCCCCTCACGTCCACCAACACCCCTTCCTCACCGTCCTACCGGCGGCTCGAATATCTGACACCGCTTAACCTCTGACCCTTATCGTTTGTTTGAGGACAAGCCATCGCCGTGCAGCACAGCCAAGGAATAGCCGCGGACGATGAGGCTGGGATTACCACACGAAGCCCCCGGGCTTCAGCGATGGGCGGCTAGGATTTCCGAGAGCTAGATCGGACAAATTCGTCGCAATCAAAACAATGCTCGGTCAAGTAGCAGTTCCACCAACAACCCCGCTTTCCTACCCCTTCCCTGAATTCCCAATCCCCCCCCAGCCCCCTTTGCAAGCTTTTGACCCGCGGTAGGTATTTGCATCACTTCTCTCTCGGCAACTGTAGGATCACGGGGGTGAAGGGAGTTTGGAATGACGCCGCGTCTACATAGTGCATAGCAAGAGAATGTCACAAGACGAGCGTTTATAAGAAGAGTGCATAACGAGATGAGCTTGCCGAGCAAGAGACGAGTTTATAACAGGATGAGAGTATATACTACGATGAAAGTTTGTAAAATCCATCCATCCATCCATCCATGACAGACAGACAGACAGCGTGCATCTGGAGGCTGGAAAGGACGGGTGGATGGTTGCGTGCTTGGCTTGGCTTTACTGAAAACACTGGACGGCCGGGTGGATCGTTCATTTCTTCTGCACTGTTGCAAACGGGTACTGTGTGAGGGTTGGGCAGATTTAGGTAAAGCGGGATCACGTGACCCGAGTCAGCAGTCCATTAGAAGAGTAAATTCGTCTGTTCGTGTATCGTTTTGCTGTCTCTGTACCAGGGAGTATGCTGACTCGGGTACACAGACAGCACAACGACTCACGAACTTGCTCTTTTAACAGACCGCTGACTCGAGTCACGTGATCGCGGCTTTGGCTCGAGAACCAAACGGTGTCCATGTTTGTGTGCCAACGCACTCTGAGGCATCTACCCGACATTCATGACATTTCATCTGTAAATACACAGTTTCCTTTAAACTCAGTTGTTTTAGGGGTAGTTTTTTTTTCTCTCTCTCTCTCTCTAAAAAAAAGTGTATTTGACTGAAGTTCCATTTATCTGTGAACTATGTCTATCCGACCACATCTTAGGTACGACTCAAAAATTTTCACGGACATATTTCACGATATAAAAATCATCTCTATCATGACTGCCTTCCCAACGCCACTTACCATAGAAAATTTGTGCTGTATTTCAACTTTTTTTGGCAAAAGTCGTGTGCTGAAAAAAGAAATAAGTACACTTAAAAATAGACTGGTTCGTAAGAATCAGATGCCCTTTTATTACGACTTTCAGCAAAGTGTCGGGGGATTGGTGTTTTACGCAGAGCCAGCAACGAAGGCGCTATCACGGCAAGGCAGCCAGCCTGTGTAAACAGATGCCACATGCAGAAAAAGAACAGACACCCAAACGAGAGCTGAACTCAGGACAGCCAAACTTCCCTTCGTTGCTTTGGTGACAGGCGCTAACCGTTGCGCCACCAGACTACCCGACTTTCCGCAGAGATAGCATAAATTAAATTAGAAAAAGCCTTTGTCGTCTTTTTTTTCTGTAGTTTGGTTGTTCATATTAAATTATATGCAGATATTCGGTAAACATCACACAGGTGTTGCTGCTTGAGCATTCATTTGGTCATTCGGCCTGTCCTGGGTCAGTTCCACTGTCAGTTGGTACAAAACATAAGACGATAGGGTCATAGCGGGGTCAATTCGACTCAGGTGGAAAGTCGATATGGCTGGGGTGGTGGTGGGGGGGGGACATGGAGTCGAAATAACCGGGGCCCCCTTTCATTGTCGTCTCTTTGTTTACATCATTTAATTGTGCTTCATTAACGGCCTTTTCAGGAAATAGCCTGTTACTGAAAACAATTCTTGTGACCGACTGTTTGTGTTTGTTTGTTTGTTTCTTTCTTTCTATGGACCCTCGTGCAACCCCAGTTAATCAGAAAATTAAGCCCTAAGTTGTTAGTAGATTAACGAAAAATACATTTGTTATTAGGTTCCTACAAAGGTCTGTGGCGAATTTTAATTCTTTTTTCCAGAAAAGTCCACTTCTTCCGTCACTGAAGGTCTCAGTTATCGCGGAAGCTTCAAGCACAACATTATCGAGACATTACCTCTTCAGAAAGTTTGCCTTTGTAGCTTTGCGGCAAAAGACTTGGCCTTCTCAAAACACAGTATTCCTGATATATCTAACATACCTTGACCGGAACAAAGCACTTGTTTTTTCGATTGGGGAATTAGTTTATTGTACTGAATTGAATACATTGATTTCAAACTAAATTTTGCATTCGGGTTGGCCTGAAAAAGAAGGTAAAGGTAAAGACAGACACATGAGCACCGTGCACCGTTATCTTGCCAACCTGCCTCTTGCCACACAAATTAGCAGAACGGATGTTGCCCCAAAGCTACCCGACTACTAGATCACAAACCCTCGTTATATCGCCACCCTCGCTTCTCGCCCAGCATTTGTGTTGGACGGATGGTGGCGAGATGACGACTCGGCTTTGTATTAGAAGGGATCGTCCTCATTTTTTTTGTTTTCATAAAACGACATCTTAAATGCAATTTTTCTGTAGCGGATTTTATTTTCGACGGCGGAGCCGCTGAACCACCTCCGGGCGAATCGTCGCGAGGCCGCCTGAAACGCGGCTCCATAATTACACGACAATAAACGAGGCATTGGCCGACAGTAAACGATCTGGTAGCCGGCCGGCCCCGCCGCCTTGATGGTGATGTCACAGCGACACCTGCTGACCGCCAGACGTGGCGGCTTCGCGGAACACCGCCAATGGCGACACCACGGCTGGCCAACGCCGTCCTTAATTAATCCATCTGGCAAAAAGAGCCAGGCCGAACCGAGGACAGGGGCTGTAAAAAGATTATGGGCGGCGGGATTTTATTAGAACAATCTTTAACATTTCACGCCACTCAATACTTTTATTTAAGACCCGCAGACCGGCTGCAGGTGCTCTGTGTGTGTGTGTGTGTGTGTGTGTGTGTGTGTGTGTGTGCACGCGCGTTCTTTGTGTCCGTTCTGTTTTTTAGTCGCACTTGACGGCCTACAACCATAAACTAAATTATTCAATCCAATACTTTATAAATGCAGTAAAATGCTCGTTTGGAAAGTGAAGCTGGAGATTATTATCGCGTTTGTGTACCGCCATTTGGGCAGTTCGATCGTATCTTTCTTTAATCAAACTAAATTTGGTTTCTAGCATCCCAGTATTCCCCTATTCTCCATCGCCTTTCTCTCTCATCTCTCCTCTTCATGTCTTAGAATTTTTACCTTTAATACTCCAACCCATCGATTTGATGCCTTCACCCACCCAAAGGACACACACACACACACACACACACACACACACACACACACACACACACACACACACACACACAAATTATATTGTAAATTGATATCTCCCTCCATTTATCATTATTGATGTTACGTGCACGTGTCAAGTATGTGGATATGTTTCGTATCCCGGTGCCGTGTCTGCTCATATACATTTCAAACGTGGGTACTCTCCCGTATCTGCTTTGTGTCCAGTGATTAAGCTGTCTTGCAGTCGCTTGTTTGTAGAATATCTTGTTAGTCTACCGGTAGTGGTTGCCCTAACAACCGACTATCAACGAATTCGGAGAATTACACATGCACGTGACTTTCAGGTTTTGACGTGGGCTTATCGCCTCCTGTGCAGGATCTGAACAATGTACGAGATAAATTGTCGTCAAAACATTGTTAGCAAACTACATGCAACCTAATTTTCAACCGCCCAACGTTTTTTCTCGTGAATTTTTTTCTAAACAGAGCAAACGAAACACTGAGACTAATGACGAAGTAAAAATTCGCAGCAAACGATGGGCGCCTACATATTTTTAATCTACAAAGTGTCAATGTAAAAATACTTGATCACTCTACTATTGAAAATTCAGACGACTGAAGCTGGTTTAGTTCCCATTCTTAAAGCTCAGCCCCCGGCAACCTTCAAAGCGTTGATGACAATGGACAGCACGTGACTTCGGTACGACTGTTGAATGAGTTACTGAGAAGTGCTGCTTCGACGGAAGATTGTTACCAAGCATTTGAAATGTTACTGTTAATGAAGGCCGTAGTTATTTTTTTTAAGCAGCAAACATTTTCCCTGTTATTTTTAAAATCTATGTCACAGTTAACCTTATATTGTTCGACAATTGTTTGCATATATGCCGATGAACCAGCAAATGAAATTTTGACCTGAAACATTTTTTGAACCATGTTTGTGTGCAGTACAAACTGCGTAAAATGCCCCATTTTTACGCCAGTGCTGGCCAAAAACAAAAAAAGAGAAAAAATTAATAGAGGCTGATGTAAATTTAAAATCATTTAAAATCCGTCGCTCCGTATCCATGTTTTATTAATAAAGTGACGAGGAAGAAATGTCAAGCAGGAAGACAGCACAAAACAATTTTTGATTGCGGGATACAATTACAGATTCAAATTTTTATCAGTTGTCATTGTTTATTGTATTTAAAGCTACTGAAATAAAAATGTTTTAAGCACAACAACAGCAACAACAACAACAACAACAAACAAACATGACTTTTTCACATGAGGAAGGAATGTCTAGACCCTCCCATGATCCACTCTCTCATATTAAACCGTTTGACCAACTCAAAGCAAACGCAGATTTTAACAAGTGTGATCTACTTGTATAGAAATAACTACTTTTTGTTAATTAGTCTTAAACAAGTTACAACATAAAAGAAAAATGTATCATGCTGGTACCTCTGTAACGAATACAATATCAACAAGGACAGCTAACAACAGTAGCACACGCCCGCGTATTTTTGTTGCCTGTCTTCACAGCTTGATGTTTTATTTGAAAGATAATAATAAAAATGACCGCATGTTACAGACACGCTCACTATTACAACAGACACACCCGCTCGTGCACGAAGTAAATACAGACACAGGTTAGGCCTACTCATGGTCAGGACAGGGTCACAATGAAGTTAAGACTTAAAGGTGGTAAGAGAATTAGGAAGACTTACTGGTAATCTGTTCCCTATTGATGGGGCTTGGTAGGAGAAAGACCTCTGTTCATACGCCTGTTAGTTTTATTTTACTCTTGAGGTCTGCTTAACGATCTTGGTTTAAAAAATCTCTGAAATCAATCGGCTTTACTGTTATTCTACGGTGGGCCCCTTCTCGTGTGTGTGTGTGTGTGTGTGTGTGTGTGAGAGAGAGAGAGAGAGAAGGTATTAACCATATTTTTTTATTATTAAGTACTTGTACCTTGGCTCATGTTCGCGCTTGTCGCAATTTAGGCAAATATTAGAAATAGACTCATCCTCTCTGAACAAAATATTCAAGACAGACCGAAAACTTTATCAATCTACAGAGGAGATGTGCGCTGTTTGCGCTTCAGCCATGCTGACTGCAAGGACTGTACATCCCACACAAACCGGAAGTTTGTAAAACGATAATTTTCTGCGCATTTCTTTCGCGCACCTAATTACGAAAAGGTTCATTGCAGAGAATAAGTTATTCCACCATCCACCACACTTCGCAAAAGAGGCCACTCCTGCACGCCAAAGGGGGTACTCAAAAGACATCTGTCCTCATCCGCCATTTTACTCTCCCCGTCCCACGTTTACAAAATCTGTGAAAGGGAGACAAGCCTTGGAGAATGGCAGAGGACTTGACGACAAGAGCTGAAAGCTTGGGGGGAGGGAGAGGGGCCTGAAGAGAGAAGACTGGACGTCGTCAACAGTGTTGTGGTGAATGAACTCCCTCTGATTCAGTCAGTCGATAAAAAGAAAGAAGAGGGAGAGGAGAAAGAGAGAAAAAGAGAGAGTTATCTCAACGACGGCACGTGATATTTAAGTAGTGTTTCCTGAGTGAAAAGGGGTGCTATTCAGTGATAAGTACAAACGACTCCATATATGGGCACGGGGATAAGTGTGTGTGTGTGTGTGTGTGTGTGTGTGTGTGTGTGTGTGTGTGTGTGTTTCGATGTTTTCACACTACTCTCTTTCACCAGCAACACCACAATCAAAAAAGGTTATCTAAGGCTTATGTTTTCTTTATGAAGATGACAACCACGAGGACGATAAAAACGATGATGACTACGACGAAAGTGCAACCATGATGACGATGACGATGACGATGTTGGCGACAAAAACGCTGCTGCTGCTGCTGCTGCTGCTGCTGATGATGATGATGTGAAAGTAATGAATGTATTTCTGTTTAGTCTTTGTTTCTTCGATGAAGTCATTATGGCTGTATTATCAGAAGTGACCACAGTCAACTGCACAGAGAAACCTACCTGGAGCTTGACGACAGCTTGGAGCAGGAGCATATCGAGTCACCCTGTGAAGCCCCGCTTTGGTTTTGTCGTCCATGCAATGTCCGCCCTCTTTATTCTCCGATTCTTGCTGACCAGTCAGTCAATCACTTCCGAGGGAGGTGGGGATGTCACAATGGCAACGCGTCTGTCTTCTGTCTTCAGACCGTGAAATGGATTTGAAGCAACAAGCCATGCAGGTGACCCTGCTTGCGAGCAGACAACACCGGTCGAGAGAGAGTTCACGAAGGACGGGACTCACAATGGTCAGGACTGGTCGGGAATGGGGCACGGGGCACTTCAAACATGGGTATTTTCTTTTTCTCGTTAACCTTCTCAACCCCGTTAAGGATTTCAAGAGGATGGCTACGTGGCAGAGGGTCAAGGGTAAGCACCACTGGTGAAGGACGGATAAAATTTGAACAGCGGGAATGGTCCTCGTCAAATTTTATTTATCGATTGAATGACGTATTGATGGCTTGATTGATTAACTGATTTTATTATTATTATTATTAAATGAGTGTAGTTTTTCTCTAAACCAAACGTCATGTTCATCAACGACCTGATGCTTACAAGATTTCTTCCTCGTGTCTCTTGGTTTTGTTTACAGACAATAGAAACTGAAATCTCCCTTCACGTTTCTCTTCTGATTTTTCTTTACATTTTCCCCCTTTTCTTACACACTTTGATCTGGTCTGTTGCATTATGTTGTGTTCTGTCATGCGAACTTGAACGCCATGTCGTCCAAAGGTGAGGCCTGAATCCTACTCACCGCGCTGTCATGGCCCCTCCCCGCCTTCCCAACCTTTTTCCGCCGCTGGAAACAAGTTTTACGAAACACATAAACTATCTTTGACACGAAACCGTGTTTTTCTTCCAGGCAACTTTAATACCATCCATCCAGCCCATGGTTGGCGCCTTTCACGGGAAGTCTTAAAAAACGTTTTAGTCTTCATGACGTATTCATGGCCCCGCCCCGCGGATCCTGTCACGTGACGCCTGCCAGGACGCCGTGAGATTATATAGTTCATTTCGTCGAGTTCAGGTCGAAAGTTGTGGCATTAATAGCGTTGCATGAACTTCAGATAACGACAAGAAGATGGTGGAGGTGGAGGCAGCCTGCCAGCTGACCGGGATGGAAGGACAGTGTGGAAAACAGAGGAAGACAAGACAGAATGCGGTGCTGGATTCGTCTGGTTCACGGAGATCACGGAGTGACGTGTACTAGGTGTGGGAACGTTACTCGGGTTATGCACGAGGCGGAGGGGAGGGATGTTAATTACAGAAAGTTTCAACGCTAAACACAAAGTTGTTACGCTGTATTTTATGTTCTTTTGCACGTAGAAAGCACGTGTTTCCAGTCCAGTCCTTTCTCTCTCTCTCTCTCTCTCTCACAACACACACACACACACATGCGCACACACTCACAAATGCATTCACACATAGACGTATGCACACGCGCACGGACACTCACTCTGGCATACAAGCGTGCACGCACGCACACACACACACACACACACACTCTCTCTCTCTCTCTCATTTACTCACTTAGTCACTCTTGCATACACCAAAACACGAATACGGTTGTGGGAGAGAGAGAGAAAAAAAAAACGAACGACGAATGAACGTTCTTATTGATAAGGCCATTAGCCCATATCAGGAGGGTACGATCACCTGACTTTGTTACACTGGTAATGCATTAAATAAAAACATATTGCGTAAGTTATATATATATATATATTAAAAATTATATCATCCTTATTTCTCCGTTCTAATGCTTTGAAGATGTAAATGGCAAAGGGACGTGTTTTACCTGGATTATTATCAGCCACAAGTACAGAAAATCTGAAGTTCAATGGAAATTTATAGAACTTGGGTGGAGAGAGAACAGAAGGGAAGAGAACGAAAGCAAAGACCAGAGATGTCCTCCGTAACAGTACAGTAACTATATGGACAAAAGTGTCTAATGGTGCTCTACAAAGTAACTATTATATTAGTAATAATAATAAAAATAATTAACAGGGCTAAACGCAACTTTGTCGATTTTGTCTGTAGTGAGATCAGTTATACTTTTCACTTAACGCAGCTTCTTTGTCAAGCAAATGAAACACACAGCACAGGAGTCAATTCAACTAAAGAGGGTTTTTTTTAGGTGCCATTCAGCAAAGACCCTAAAAGACTAAAATAAATAAATAAAGTTCGTGCATGAATCAGGTGGATCAAATTTATTGGTCACGACCTTCTAATCTGTCTTCCTGATATTCCTTACTTTTTGATCGGCTAGAATCCGCTAGATGTACTTATGATGACTTACTAGGCGTATACTAGACGCATAGAATGTTCTTCAGCCTTATAAAAGTGGGGTCATTCACCTTTTGTGTCTGTTATTCCTGTCAGACTGTGTGTAGGAGGATTAGGGGGACCTCCCTCAGACAGACCGCTGCACGAAACGTTCATAATTCCTCCGCATCCATATCCCAGTGACCGTTTGAGGTTTGAAGCAGTAAGTTGCGGGTTTTTATTTATTCAGAAGGGTGACTTTCTTTGTCTCTCTCTGTTTTTTTTTCTATTTTAGCGTGATATGTCATCCGACAATTTGATTTTTAAATGAAGGAACAAGACGTCGGGGATGTGAGATCATCTCTACTTGGAAACATTTTCCTATCACATAAAGAAGCCAACCAACCAAACAGCCAAAACGTTTTGAATAATGATTAAATTAATTCCCCTTTTCTTCAGGTCTTGTTAATATGCCTATAAATATAGATACTTTAGGGTTGTTTTGTATTTCTCTTTCATTATCAAAGTTTGACAAATTATAAACAAATGTAGGACTAATTAATTGTTGGTTAAAAGTAGGTTCCATCTTGAGATCATCTTTAGTAAATAATTGTTGATAAACAGTGGGTTCCACCATCTTTGCCCCCTGACCTCTCTGACTTCGTCCACAAGGCCCTGGGGGGGTGTGGAGGCGCTAGAGCGGAGAGAAAGTGCAGTCGCCTGTGAGTCCCGGAGCTGCAGTGCCCTCCCCTGGGGAGGGGGAGTTTTTTCTGTCAAAATGAACTCACTGCGCACGACTGTCAAGCGATAGTCCACTAGAGAACGACTATTTTATGCCATTTTTGTACATGCGTGCGGGCGGGCGGGCGTGAATGCGTCTATTACAGGCTGTCTCTTTTACAAGTCCCTTTGAGGACTTGTTCTTAACAGAACTATCAAACGGTAGTCTCCGTCTGGAACAAATCATAAACAACAATAAAAACCTTTCTGTTTCTGACTGAATTCCGTTAAAAAAAAGTGGAACCAAAAGTGTTCAAAAAGACTGGTTCCCAAGTTTGCAGCTTTTCTTGGAAGACGCCACGCTGCATATGAACGTTCCGGGAGAGGGGCATCCTGTGGGAACCATTTTGAAAATAAAAGTCTGGAAATGCTTTCGAGAGTTCGAACTCTCCTTTCACCCATAAAGTGTCGTCTGGAGGGACCAGACAGACAGATGCTGCCTCTGGAGAGAGACCTGGCTACTCCCAAACAGATTTTGGTTTGGTTCGTTGAGGGGTGGGTGGAAATGGGTGGACGGGTGGCGGGGAAAGCTCACCAAAAAAATGATGAAGAACAAGGGACTTAACGCTAGTGGCACAGCGACGTTAATGTATGCAGTTTTTCTCTTCCGGTTTCTTCAAGGGGAACGAACTGAAGGGTGAACGTGGTGGTTCAGTGTCCCTAAACCCCGATTTGTTCCAGCCCGATGGTGAACGGTGCGTTTTAATTGAGTTCCACGACAAACAGGAAAATACGGGAAGTGAAAGAAAGAAGGCTTAGCGAAAAGCGGCTCGAGGCTGGTTGGGGGAGAAGAGATGGTGGAGGGGGAGTAGTGGGAAAGGAAGAGGGGAGAATGACAGAGCGGTGGCCACGAACAGGACCGGCGAGGCCCCTCTGTGGGATTTGATTGTAACACAATTAACAAGAACATCTCCGCTCCCATTTTTCAAATCCATCAAGCGTGGAAGGACAGTGGCGTCTACTTTATAAGGCTAGGGTTCTGTTTCGCACGCGCGCATGGGAATCACACAGTCACGCACGCACGCATGGATAGATTACAGGTACAGAGGTTCGGCTGTACAAACCATCCCCCCCCCTTCTCTCTTTATCTCTCTCGCTCTCATTTCTCTCTGTCCCTCTCTCTTGCTCGCGCGCGCAGGCGTGCGCACACACACACACACACACACACACACACACACAAAACACGCACACACAGGTGCGCTCACACACATTAGCTTAAAAATAATGCCTCGCGTTTGGCATAGCATCACGTGATGAAGATGATGAGCTGTTTTCGCTCTACCTGGAAAAAAATGCAAATCGCAAAACCGAAGTGTTTAGTATACCGAAGCACGTACAGACTTACGAAGCGGATAACCGAGTGGTTAGATCTCTAAACCGGGAAGCTTGCTGGTTCTATACCTGACTTTCTAGAAGCTTGGGGAAGGTAAGGCAGCAAGTGAGAGAAGTCTTTAACACCTCACTCCCAGGAACCTAAAAAAAAAAAAAAAAAGTGAAATGACGACCTTTACCTTTTATAGACTTGGAAATCAACCCCCTTCGTCACATACACCCATTCTTCGCTCCTAACCATCTCTCTTCCCTCTCCCCACCCCCCAACCACCACCACCACCTACGCTTTTCCCGTCAACACCACAAAAGGGGGGACACTGTCATTAATTTCTTTAAAATTCCGATCTACATGTTCTTGGGGAAAGTCGAGCGAGGTTACTGTCAGCCGCAAGGTGGGCAGGGGAATAGCGTGATGCCCCATACGTGGAGGTAGACTCGCGGGCTATTTCTCTGGGCCGATGGAGCACGTGACAGGGGGAATATTATAACTCTTTGAAGCCGCGTCGTGTGTGTGGATCGCGCTGAACCTCTTCGACGTCCTGCGCGGGGGCCGATCTACCCACAATGGCGGACGCTGTGCGCGCCGCCCCATTTAATGACGGAAAGCGCCCTCTGTCTGCGAGAGAAGTTTGAAGGGAGGCAACCGTGCGTGTAAATTGTGTCTTTGCTGTCATTTGCAGACGGCGCCACCGCTAAATTGGTCTCCTTAACCTACCTGACGCCGAAGAGTTTGCTTGGAGCTGTATGTGAGCTTGGATTTTATTTCTGCAGCATGTCTTCAAACTTTTTCTCTTTCTTTTTCTTCTTCCTCTTTTGTTTTTTTAGGGATTTGTGGAAATAATGGGAGTGGGTCTAATTCTGCCACACCTTTCTGCGTTGAAGATTATGAGACTAATTTACGAAGAAACTATGGACGATAAGGTGTAAAAAAAATAATTGCAGTGAACACGGCACGGACATAGCTGTAGAGACCGTAGGTCCACGAAGAAGAAAGCAAGATGGCGCACGCATGAAAATAATCCTGAATCACAGAGGCGGGCGGAGACACAAAGGCACAGCTGAAGAGCTGCCGTAAAAATCGACGAAAATCCGCGGGCAACGACAGAAAGAGGAAGAAAGATGAAAAAATAGATGAAGAGTGTTCAAGCCAGAGAGGTGAAAGGAGATAACGCTACCCATAAGTTATGTGGCAGAATATAACAAGTGATAATCCACCTTATTGTCAACGTGGACCAGCCTTGTAGTTCCATCCCACATACCCCTTACCGCTACGTTTTTCCAGACGAAGTTGCAACGTTCCAACGTCTGATCTTATTATTATTTGTCTTACAGAACTTGTTTCAACCCCTAAGATTAAGTGCTCCTGTTTTCCAGGGTGGTACATTTCATACCCGTCACCGGCTCATAGTGGCCATGCCCTTTCCACCCGTAATCTGATCGTGGTTGATGACTTGGCGCTGGGACACCGCTGGCTGGGTAGAAAAACACATCAAAGGCTAGGAACCATTCATCATTTCAAGGGGCGACAACTTTAAAGACTCCGGTGTCAGGATTTGAGCCACTTGGTGTGATTTAGATCATCCCCTGGCTGGTGAGCTGTAGTCATATTTTGTAAGCTTATTCGAATATGCTAATATCGTCAATTCTTTTCAGATACCTCATACTGGCCCGCCTTTAATTTTTAATGCAGGTTCTTTTCAGGTGGAGATGTATGTGCACTAGAACCTGGGCGTAAACTGATATAGACACTGTTGAATGGCACACTACAGTGATGATGATGATGATGATGATGATGATGATGATGATGATGACGACGTCAGTGCTACCAACGCATGGTTTCCACAACGTCGTCATCATCATTATCATGACAAGGAGAATGACAATAGCAAAAAAATGGAGATGAATAAGAAGAAGCAGCAGACAGTTATTGCATTCTGACGTCATTTTTGTCGTGTGAAAGTTATGTCATTTTTGACGCACTTTTAGACGTGTGAGCAAGTTATCTGATGTCATTTTATTTTTGTGTGAGAAAGCTATTGAATTCTCTGACGTCATTGTTGTAGTGTTCTAATGTTTCTGGTCTTCCGGTCTTCCATTCCCGATTATTGTACCACAGTTCATTTAGCGATAAAGGCAAATAAATCTGTTTCCCCACCCCACCCCCCACCCCCCAAAAAAATTTCTGGGTGGGGGAGATCATTGTTCTTTGCAATCAGACTCTCTTTCATACCCATTACTGGTCATAGCACTCCATGTCTTCTGCTGTTTATGACGTCACATCACTCCAATCACCCGTTCTTTTTTTAACGCGATAACTATTGGACTACGAAGTCTTCTCGTGAGAGCGGTCTCTGGTCAGTCTGTTTAACTTGGAAAACGACAAGAGCTTTCTTATCATAATCTGAACATCTTCAAACCTTATTTACGTCAATCTTTTCCTAAAATTGAGAACTGGTGTCAAAGTCCTCATGAACAAGAATGTTATCATTTTTTGTAATCCCTTCACGGCATTTAAAACTGATTATATTGTTGAATATTCTTCTCTGTTTGGCATTTTGGACAAAATGTTAAACTTTCATAGAAAAATTTGCAAAACAAGTCATATATCGGCCATTTTAGCATAATGATTTCTAAAACTGACATGAATAACAAACCAGCATGTTGATATTAAAGATTCATATCTACACATTATATTGATAGAACAATTTACAATATATATATATAGAGAGAGAGCATAGTTACATTACACAGATTTTAATTCACACCTCTTTGAGGATTTTAGAGGGTACGTCCATTTTCGGCGTCCATCCGTGCTTATGAGTAATTTGATGTGGGGATCCGAACTTGGAATTCCTGGGTGCAGGCCAGGGATACCCGTCTCCACAAGTTTGTCCTCCAGTGTTTTTGAGGTGCGATGGGTTGGGGGGTTGTGTGACAAATAGACACTCGAGGGGAGATTGATGAGTCGCGGGTGTCAGACAAGTGTCGGGCAACACGGGTACGCGGGTATCACTCGGGGACTGCGCTGAAACAGACTATAGAAGTCCCTCCATACCCGTGTCTCAAACACAAAGTGTTTTCACATGTTTCATTATGTCGACACACCACAGAGCGAATGCGCATGCGTAGCGAGCAGGATGGGTGGGAAAGAGGAGACAACTATGAAACACAGGATTGTGATATTACAGGTGAGAGTAACCGATATTTTGTCTGTTAACCGCTTCTCGGATGGTCCCAGGCTGCAACTACTATGGTAGGTGAAGAAGAATAGAGAGAAACACGTCGACAACAGCACAAACTAATCTTTCTCGAAATGAACAAATATTAACACAATAACTTATTGCGTTCGTGTTTGCATTTTCAGAAAGTGCTAAATCTTCCAGATTAGCGGTAAATGGCGAGAGCAGTTTACATGAAGTAATCGCCTCAGTCGCGTCAAAGGTTCGCGAGAAATGATCGCCTCATTGGGTGAGCGCGAGCTGATTGCCGCTAGGACTGTAAGTGATCCTGTAAAGTGATCACCTCAGTGGGTTGATCATGTGAAATGATCGGCGCTAGGACTGGACTGTTTATGTGAACTCACCGCCTCAGTGGGTTGAGGATGTGAAGTGACACCCGCAAAGGGACTGGACTGTTAATGTGAAGTCACCGCTTCGGTGGGTTGACAATGGGGAATGATCGAAGCTAACGTTTGAGTGTTGATGTAAAATGGTGGCTGCCTGGAACTGATTGTGAATGCGGAGTCATCATCTCAAGTGGGTTGACTGTGATCTCTACTAGACTTTGGAATATGAGTGCAGCGTACAGATATATATATTTAATGTTGAGATATTGCATCACACTTTATATACAAGTCGCCCTTTATTATTACTGATATTGATGTTGTTGTGGAGTGAATAAATGCTGATAGGGACGTTCGGTGTTTATATTTGTGCAATGTGCATTTTGTTTCTTCATTCGTGTTGTTGTGTATGAAGCGGCCTGACCGTTTTTAGCCTAGTGACTGGCGGTGACTTATCGCCAGAGAAACTGTTGCAGCTGCAACAGCAGTTTCCTGGTCACGTCAAGTTGACGTGTTTGTGACGATGGGGGCGCTGCTGTACAGCAGTAGGGGTCACAAGCGTATCTCGAGTGCAACCCTCAAGTGACTTCCTAATCTGCTGAGCACGGCGTGAAAGCGAGGTGTTAAAACTTGAGATGGTGACAGTGAGAAGGCTTCAAGTAGGTTTTGGCTGCACAGATAAACTACAGTGGACAATATCTCTCTTTTTGTTTCCCTTTTCCATTGTTTTTCTCCTTTGTTTATTTCCTTTATTTCTTTACTTTTTTTGTTCCTTCCTTTCTTTTCTTTCATTCATTCATTCCTTTGTTGTTTTATTTCATTTTTTCTGTTTGTTTCTTTGTTGTTTTATTTCATTTTTTCTGTTTGTTTCTTTCTTGTTTTTTCTTTTATTTCTTTGCTCGTTTAAAAATATATGCTTGTTTATTTTGATTTTTTTAAATCCTTTTTTGCTTACTTTCTTTCACTTTTCTCTTTTGATTGCTTTATTGTTGGTTTTTTTGTTTAATTCTATTTTATTTTTGGACGTTTGGGGATCTTTTTACTTTTTCTTTAATCTTTACTTTCTGCTTTTTTCTTTACTTAAAAAGTTTTTTCTTTTTTTGTTTATTTGTTTCAGTTTTTAAATTTTTTTGTATTTATTTTCTTTTTCTTCCTCCAGCTCTTGTGAACGAGTGAATAGGGAAAATATAATGTAAAGTAAACCTGACCACAGACCCTATTAATGCCATGCATGACCAGCCATTTGTTACTTTGAGGACAGACGACCCTGGGGTGGAGGGACATAGTGGGTGAAGGAACTTGACTTTGTGCGATTGTACAACAAGAAAGTTTGTACTACAGCCTTGTGCACAGTCAACGTCGACACGCATTCCCCATAACACAATAATTCTGTGTCTGTCGGTCTACCTGTCTGTCACTCAGTCTGTGTGTGCGCGTGCGTGCGCTCGTATATGTGGACGTGTGAATGCGCCTATGTGCACGCGTATATATATATATATATCCATGTGTTCGCGAGCGCGTATGTGTGTCATACTTTCGTAACTGAGTGAGGTGGGTGCGTGTGGTCTGTTGGTTTATTTGTTTTAACTACTGTTGGTTTGTGAAGTCTTGTGTTATGCGCACATGCGTGCGTGCGTGTGTGTGCGTGCATGTGTGTACGTGCATGTGTGTATAATTATATCTCTTCCCACCCCGTATCGCTTGCTGGCAAGCTGGTGACCAAGTTCGCCAGAGACTGCTCATGTTTCATGGCTTCCCTCCCCTGCCCGCCGATGAGGTCACACCCTCGCAGTCCCTCGTCCTCTCAGCACCGACCACGAACTTGCACATCGCACCGCTATCACCATCGCAGACCCGCGACAACAGCCACTAGTCCGCCACCAAATCAACTCCCAGTAGTCCCACCGCGCCGCTCCCGCCGATACAGTCTCCGCCGCAACCACTGCCGCTCGCAGGCGTCGCGGCGTCTGCCTTCTTTCAACCTGCTTTCCAGTGAATGGACTTGGACGCCAGCGAAGCGTAGATATCCGATTAGATGCCTAATGTTCTGATGCTCGCTCGGCTAATGTCTTCCGGCTTCGATCAGCGGAGACTACGCATGCGCCAAACTGTTTGGAAGTTTGCGGAAGCAAAGCAAACATGACACTTGCGTACCTGCACCGTAATTTTATTATTTATTCTTTTTTAAGTTAAAAAAAAGTTTAAAGTGTTTCGATCGGGGACAATTTTTTTTGTAGCGCCCCTGTCCTATTCCGCAAAAAAAAAAAAAAAAAAATGCTTTCAGAACAACGTGGGACATTTCTCCATCTTCCAACAACAGCCAACATCCAAAAATGGTTTTTGAAAGACTTGCCTACATCAGACTATTTTTATAAACCGGAAGTGAAGGTAACCTTAATGTCTAGCAACAAAATGAAACACAAAACACTCACAGTTCATCAGCGCAACAACAAACAAGGCCCTAGAAGCTCGGGGAGTTAAAATCAAAAGACAGTTATGACCAATTATTGAATGCTGTCTATATACTAAATGATAGATGTATAGAAATAAACACACAAATAATATATAAATAAATCAGAACATCATAAATACAGTTTTAACACTCCAAAGCTTTTCACTGCCTGTCGAGACACAAATTTCCGCCACGCAAAGTGTGTCACTCCATGTTAAATTTATTGCGGGCTACGTCATCAATGATTGCGGGTCTAGTTGTTGATCGCGACAGCCATGGCGCGAGCTTACTTGTTTAATTACGCGCTCACGCGCCACTGGCACGTGACAAAGGGTCACGCGCCATGAGGCAGCCGCAACGCAACAGCACCTCACAACATAGCAAACGTGGCGCGACAAGGCTCGACCACTGCGGCCCCCCCAGTTCCCTCGCCTCAAATCGCCCAGCGGCACGCAACTCTAGGTGAGGGCCGGTTCCGTTGCTGCGTTTGAGTTACGTCTCCCTGACACACAGGCGACAGGGGCTCCAGCCAGGAGGCTACATCAAAAGGAAGATTAACATCTTATCGACGAGCAGACTTCGTTGTTTTCAACTGTTACTGCATGCCTTTTCGTGCAGTCGGCCTTGGACTTTGCAGGTGCTGGCGTGGAGTGGACCACAAGAGAACCATAGTTGCGAAGTTGCTGTCTTTGCGGTCTTCAAGCGGTGTCCAGACCCCTGGGATGCTGCTCTACCCGTGGGGATGCACTTGTAACACAGTGGCAACGATGCCCCGGAGATAAACTAACATAAAAACCCTTGATCTACCTTTTCGTGATGTAGAGCACCACGTACTCATAACTTCATAACTACGGCCTCTGTAGAGGTAGCAACAAGGGCGATGATGTCACAAGCAAGCACTTCCGTTCAGGACATAAAGTGACAGTAACCCAGATCCTCCAACTACAATAATTAATCAACTCCACTTGAAACAGTCTTGAAGATAATAAATGTGTTTGGCAAAATATTGTGTTTTTGACTGTGGACTCAGCTAATGTGCGTTCATATACAGTTCGTGTATAACTCAGATCGAACATCACAAACTGAATTAAGCTCGTGAAAACAAAGGCTTGTGAATGTCTGATGATCGATTCCCTGCGTGGCTAATCGCTTCCTTGTGACGCAATTTTTCCCGTATCGATTCTGCCCCATGCTCGTTTATCTGCCACCTCACACAGCAATGAAACAATCATTATCTTGTTATCGGCGTCAACGATTGCTGTTTCCAATTCTTGGCTCTTTATGTACTCGTCTTCTGTAGGCTGGCTGGCGGGAGTAGATCATCGTGAAATGTGTCTGGAAGCTCTACACACTCCGCAACGTTATGTTAGAGAAAGGCTGTCGTTGTGATCCATTGGTGGGCCGAGTGACAAGCAAACAACAGCTATTGCTGTCAACGGATAGACACTTAAGTTTAACTGTAACACGACAACCGATAATGGGGTTTCCTCCAACAGAAAATTGCTCCACACAGACACACACACACAGATCTCTGCGAGGACTAGTCACGAATAAGAATAAGGTATAATTGGAAGACCTGCAGAAGATTGCTTATTTACGACAGGTAAATGAAACACGGAGGATAGAGAGCTTCAGCCAAATGTCAACATGATCGCCACAGCTCTGCTAGGCAGTTGCTTTTATGTCGGAACACAAGGCCACCGCTGCCGCCACTAGTGGCTCTTTTGTGCTCGCTCCACTCATCTGTAGGGTTTGCTTTGATAACCGCCAAGAGGACTAGTTCACAGACATGCTGACGGGATCGCCCAGACCAGCCTGCACACATGTAAACCCTATTAGCGTGTGCTCAGGCGTGCGTTATTGAAGCAGATTTGAAGCTGAACTTGTCTGGAGTCGAGCCCGACTGCTCCTTGTTACAAGCGTCGAGGCTGCATTCATGGATCACCATCGAGGCTTGATTCCATTTCAATGAGGTCTTGTTCGCTGGAATTGTGTCTTGGTCCCGTCTGTCATTTTTAGTCTCCTTCATCGGGACCGGTGGTATGGATGGTGTGTGTGTGTGTGTGTGTGTGTCCTAAACACTTTACGCTGTAGATATTTCGTCTGTGGCACCTGACTGTTTTAATGTAACAACTGTCAAATTCACGAACACCCTCTTGCACGATCGCCATACGGATCCTCCTCCTTCGACTGGCTGGACCATGCTCAAAGTCCGGATGCCGCCAGAAACTGGGCAATGGAAAGTTCTCGTCTGGTCCGCGGATGTTCCCCAGAGTAGGGGGTCAGGTTTGTAGGTTCAGGCCTTGTCTGGAGCCACAACTGGCGAATGAAAGATGGAGGGAACTCTGCAGGGCGTGTGTCTCTCCACAGGTGCACTCAGGTAAGCTCAACTAAACCTATCCTTTGCCGGTCTATCTTGAGACATTAGTTTCCGGTTTGGATGAAAAGGGTCCAAACTGACATTTACATGCATACTTATGTCACCAACATCACCAACACCATCATCATTATCATCATCATCATGCCAATGTTATTCGATCTGTTCTCTCCAAGGAAATTGCTTGCTCAAGTTGGTAAAAACCCACGCGTGGTGGGACAACGCTGCAGACTAGTGCCAATAAAAATCAGCAGTAGATCCTGCGGCAAGGGGAAAACCCAAACTAAGAAAATGGATGGAGGGACGGATGGCACATCCAGTCCTCTCACGCCCCCTTTTATTCACACCGCAACCGTATGAGGCACTCAAAAGGGAGAAAACCGGTATAGTCATCAAACGATTTCTCTTCCTTCCCCGACCCTCTTCACCGCCTTTTTTATTGCCTTACATCACAGCCCCCTTACAGTACTCGGACTGTTGCTATGTCCGACAGCTTTTTCTATGGGAGATGCTGCTCATGTATCAGCCGCGAATACCCCGGAACGTGAGACACCGAATTCCTGGCGTTCCCTCGCCGAGCCTTGCAAGGAGCCATGGGCTAGGCCCCTAGGGACTAACCGCACTAACGGGTCGAGAGAATGGACGTCTTACGTTACAAAAGGGTGGACGAGCCGGGAATGAACGTTAACCTTCTCACACCTGCTCTTTGCTCCACCCACTGGATGACAAAGCCACGACAGTCATTCGTGCTGCGACACTCTACGACTCTACGTCCTACGTCCTCGGCAAGGGTGGCTTGTTGGGGTGGGGTTGGTCAAGGCGAGGAGTGGACGAAGACTTCAGCTACGGGGTTGACCACCAAGCACTATAGAGTATAGAACACATCTTAGCCCTGCATTTCAATCATTAGAGTACGAATAGCTGATTTTGTTAGGTCTCTGGGCTCCTTTAAAAGAAATGGTTTAAAACATATTGCAGGAAAAACTATAATACACATTAAGGAATGAAGAATATGTTTTAGTGTAGAATAGTATTTCTTTTCTATGTCACTAGATATAATAGCCTGATTCACTTACACAATAATATCTCATTTTCTATTGACAACAGTAACAGTAGTTTGAAGTCTGGAGTAATACTTTTTTTGGAATGAAACTTTTTCGTCGATCTATCAGACATGGACAGCATAATATAAAACGAAATTCCTTCTCATCATTTATGGGGCATATAGGGTACGTGTTACTTATTGTCAGAATGTCTTAGGGCACGTGAGGTATCGTACCAGTGCATTTCTAGTGAACCTATTAATATCTAAATTGAAATAATCTCCCTGTGTGCCTTTAAAAAACTGCTATTGGTGATATATTCTTGCCAGGATTGCCAATAATTCTTTGCTTATAACATTTAATAAAACTGTTACTTTCACTTCTCGATTTAACCAGATACGCACTCAAGCATATGTGAAGAGAATTAGTTTTGCTTCCCATTATTGTCCAGTCATTCCAGCATTTTATAGACGTGTGTCTTCGTCCGGACTAAGTGTCCATCCTTGTTATTCTTAGCTAGTCTCTGACATAGCCTAAATATATGTTAACGAAAGGTAGGTATCTTCCAACATCACCATATATCAGCATTTTAAGAGCACGTGAATCCAAACCCAAAAATATTTCAGAGCGTATTATGCAGTTTTTTTAAATTTCCATTTTCATTTATCTAAATAAAGAAAAGGGTTAGGGAACGATCTCTACATTTACTTTTAGATATTTTGTAATCCATTAAAAAACATTTCCACGTCTTGGAAAGGATTGACAAGAGCACTTTCTGAGAGGCAGAATCAAATGCTTTTTGAAAGTCAATAAATGCAACATAAACTTTACGATTCATGGAAATTTGTTTCTGAATGATAGCAAGTATATATCTGATCAATCGTAGAAAGGTCTTTCCAACAACCCGCCTGACACTTCCCCCCCCCCCCACAATACACTTCAATCACAGACAGATCGTATTTATAACCTTGGTTTGGGATTGATTAAATTCCTGTTCGTTAAGCAATCAACACTTTGCAGGGACTTTAACCTGTTCACACACACACACACACACATGCATCTATGAATGCATCCACACACACACACACACAGATAAACGTGCATGTAGGTTAAAACCATCTAACCACTACTCGTCCGGCATGTCCAGTTTCTAACCACGTGTCCGGTGGATTTAGGACTTTGTGACACTTGACGTGACCTCTGCCCCCTACCCTAAATCCCAGCTGACATGCGCAGAACGGCAGAGGAAATTACGTTTCAGTCTTGAGTCGAAGAGAGCATTGTGGTGAAAATTGACACCTTAATTGTTGAGAGCGGCCAGTAGGAAGGGCTGCCTGGCTGTTGCTCTCGTCCACCCTTCATTCCAATTACTCTTTTATCCTTTCTATTTGTCCCGTGCACCCTGACGCCAAACAGGCGAGGGAAACAACAGAGTGAAAACTGAGAAATATAAAAAGATAATTACTTGGTTTTTAGTTGTAAACTACACTTCGTGAGACCTCGATATTTGTTTCTTATTGCCTCTCTCTCTCTATCCGTTTCTCTCGTCTCTCTCTCTCTGCCCATTTGTAATTCTCTTTGTTTATCTCCCTCTACCTTCTCAAAGAATCTAGCATTGTATCTTCATTATTCATTAGATCATCATACTTTATATCTTCATAATACATTATATCTTCATTTTGTATTGTACCTTAATTATACATAGATCATGGCATTCTCTTATCTAAAAGAGATGTGGTAGCAGTACGTGTAAAATATATTTGTAAGTTTATATATTAACGAAAGTAAAAGCGTCTTCTCATTGTTTGTCTTGGCTCTGTGGGGCTATGGCCCTTCAATAAATCAGTTAATCAATCTTTGGGCATGCGGAGCAATGTCAGATCTATAATATATATCTTTCTGTTTGAATTTCCTTTGTGTTATGATGAATTATATATTTGTTTTATTTCTTTTGATTTTTTTAAGTGACAAAGTTAATGAAAGTGATGAGTTTCCCACTTTAAAAGTGAAAGTATGCTTCACTTTATCCGAGTGAAAACGTCAATACGCACATTCGGGTAATAATAACACAAGTGTAAATGCACAAAAGGTAAAAATAATAAAACTAAGGGTAAACGTGTGAATTAGAATAATAATAACCACCTAAGCTTAAATGTGTACATTTAGGCAATAAGAATCTAAGCGAGGCAGTGGACAAGACATCTGAAACCCGCATCTCGCCTGTCGCCTGACATCCTCACCTAACCCATACCGCGAGGTGTCCAGGTGACCACCTTGAAGGCGAGGATGGGTCACTCCAGACTCAGGCACCATGTTTATCCAGATTTCGCAACGAAGGGTCCTCTGTGCTCTCCGAGGAGCAAGTCCAATGACAGAGACCTGCCTGCTGACACATCAGTGAAGGACAAGATCTTCAGGTTCCTGCGGTGTCTCCAGTGCACGGTAGTCTTTGCCAAGGTCTGTAGAGTACTTGTCTGAACGTTCGAACAATATCAAACCAGAACCTATAGGTATGTCAAGCTGTGTACGTGTGTGTACTGAGTACAGTAGAGTTATTTTGAGAAAAGAGTAACTGCAGTCGAGTAACCATGTTCAAGAATGAAACCTTGTGGACGCTCCGATATTCATACGACATAGATGGTCACAGTCAGAACGAAGAAGAAGGAGCCATGGTAGAGTAAAAGACGGGGAGGAGGGGAAAAAAAGAGGATATCGAAGGAACAGGAGAAGGTCAAGTGCCGTCGCTTGTTCTGCTCCGCCCTCGTTATCTGGGCGAGGAATTCAAAGTGAAGGCAAAGCTAGCATCGATTTCAATCGCGGTATTGCATCTCAGTAAATAGTGTTATTCTAACCTTGACTACTCACATCCCCATCGATTGCACGGGGACCTGGCAAGCTTTCTTCGCCATAGCCGACAGTTTGGGGCCCATTCTTCCTGCGGGATAATCAATAAAAGCAATTTCCGCCATCTTTTCTCTTCATGGTTTCTAAAAAAAAAAAAAAAAAGAATAAATAAATTAAAAAATGGTGAAATAGAGGAGAAACTGGCGGGAAGAATAAGACTATTGGAGGAAAAGGAAGGTATCACGGGCTGTGGAAACTGTATTTGAGCTCATGCGCTCTGCCTCATTCCCTAACATTTTACTTAGGCCTGGAGAATTATAAAAAAAAAATTTTTGCTCGATTATTTATTAGAGTCGTGAACTAACAGCAAAACCTTGCTAGAAGAATTGAAACAGTAGGT
Organism: Marisa cornuarietis; assembly: GCA_004794655.1. Lineage (NCBI taxonomy): Eukaryota > Metazoa > Mollusca > Gastropoda > Architaenioglossa > Ampullariidae > Marisa > Marisa cornuarietis. Next base: position 6,787,334 of record SMMW01000627.1, read on the forward strand.
CTATCATGGAAAGGCTATAACAAATCATAGAAACGAGTTCTTTTTACTAAGGTTGTACGAAGAACTGTCGAAAAGTTTGCGAGTGCATTTAGGAAAATTATGGACAAAGTTGGTTACTGGGTTAAATATAAGTGAAAATATCAGGTCAAAGTGCAACCACAGCGTCAAATACAGATGTAAAATATTACATTAAATACAAGTGCACATATTATAACCTTATTTTGTTCATTATTTTCTTCTTTCTTCTCCTCCTTCTTCTTTTCTTCTTCTACGCGTCCTCTTCTTTCTTCTCATTCTTGGAGGTGTAGCCATGCCAGCTGATTTCAAGTGGAAGCCAGTTAATGAATCTTCTGCTGCAAAATCAATTACACGTCCATTAAAATTGATTGACTATTGTTTTGTTCATCACCTAGGAAAAAGGAAGGCGTCAGTCAAAGGTGCCACGCCCTGAAGCTGAGCACGATGTGTGGGTCCATGTAGGAGAGAGAGAGAAAAAAAACTGTCGGCATAGTTGACGAACTGGTTTCTCTTTGCAGATGGGGAAACTACTGACCCGTTTTCTAAGAACATGTTTGAAAATTACTGAACTGGTTTACGTGCATATAGGAACACTATTGACCCAGTATGCAAGTGCTTGCAGGAACTGGCACAGTTTATAACTGGATGTAGGAAAACTGCTGACACAGCTTACGAAAGTGTATAAAAATGTTCGTCATGGTTTTATGTGTATATAGTAAAACTATTGACATAATTTATGAGCGCATATGCGTGAATAAAAACCTGCCGACAGTTTACGGCTGTATTTAGGAACTGTTGTCACGGGTTTAAATATATATATTTAAAAAAAACTATAGAGACGACGTAAAATATTGTGTAGGAAAACTTTAGAGACGAGGTCAAAGTGCACGTACAAAACTTGACACGATGTCAACGTCCACTGGGAAAGCTGTTGACACAATGTCATAAGTCCACAAAGTGTAATAACTCAAACACATCTGTATGATGTCCACTATCTATTCCTTCATTGACAAAAACGACGGCAACAGTCGAGGGTTGGGGGGGACAGAAGAGAAAGGTTCAATTAATTTTATTTGAAACAAAGTTCGTCTTGATGCGGGTACTTTTGTTCTCAGACAATAAGGATGCAATTTCCTGCCTTGTCCTCCCCCATTAAAAAAAAAAACGCGAGGAGGGAGAGGATGAGAAGGATATCAGACATGGGGAGGTAACTTTAAACTTGGAGGAGAGCGCTTCTTCAGGGAAAAGAATTGGTGTTTTACGCCGAACCAGCAAGTAAGGCTATATCACGGCAAGCAGTCAGCCATTGTAAACAGATAACACATGGAGAGAAAGAACAGCGCGCCCGAGACGAGATCTGAACCCAGGACAGCCAACCCTCACTGTATTGGTGACAGGCGCTAACCGTTACGCCACCGGACCGCCCAGCGCTTCTACAGGACGAGATCAAGACGCAGTGGATGTCAAGAGGGATGGAAGAAACAGTGAATGGACAACAGAAGTTTCCTAAAACTAAATGTTTTAATCCCTCATAACGAAACTAAATGATTTAGCCCCGCAATGCAAAACATTTTTAGGTACAACAGGGATAAGGGTCGACAAACTGTTGTGAACCCTCAGAAGCAGTATGATGTGCGGTAACAAGTGAAACTAGTTTTAAGAGCCTGTTTGAACTAAAGTTTTAGACCTTGTCGACGCTTAAGGGAATATATTTTTTTAAGAAGTAGGGGAACCGATGGAAAAATAGTTTAGCTTGCGAAATAGTAGAAAGAAACGGAGTGAAAAATAATTCTGATTTTAGACTGTAGCCCATGAAACAGTAGAGGAAAGAGAAGAATAGTTTCGATTTCATGCTGTAGCCCAAGAAATAGTAGAGAAAATGAGCGAAAAATAGTTTTTGATTTTGTACTGTAGCCCGTGAAATAGAGAAAATGAATGAAAAATGGCTTTGATATTAGCCGGGAAAGTGGTGGGGTCAGGGCAACTCGCGATGAGATAACTGACAATTTTATGGACAGACAGGGGAACGCAATGCGAAGGCAATGATGGGAGAGCGCTTCCCCTTTGCAGAGAATTGGCGCCGATGGTGTAGATGTTCCAGATGATGTCGAAGTATTACAGACAATGTCGGAGATGTTTCAGTAGTTGATTTATAAACTTAGAGCGTTGACAGGCGGTATTTAGCTCCCAATATAATAAGATTTCCGAAAAACGCTAGGATTAATCGTAAAGAACGTTCGCGTTATTCTTTATATCATTTTTCACGTGTTTCCCTATGAACTGTGGATCAGAAATAATATTTAGATTTTATCAAAAGTTGTCATGTTTTTTCTTTATGTTGCGCAGTCTAGCGACAGTCATAAAGAAAAAGCCGGTCCACATGCTGGAAAGGGAGACAAGCCACCAGCAAAGACCTTTAGAAAAAAATTTGGGGTCGCGTCACCCGCTTGTAAAGGTGCCTTTGTGAACGCTTTTGCGTGCAAAGTATCGACGACAACGGATCGATTGGGTACATGAGAGCTGGCTCGTCAATAGCAGTTTTGACTGCCTGTCAAAATTTTCACACGCCGACAAAAGAGGCTGGCGACGCGCTAAAGCAATGGATTTTTTTTTTTTTTTTTTTTTTGCTCGCTCGCGCGCCTGAACCACGCGAATCCTCACGCCAAAATGCGTGAGCAAAAAATTATAGGGAGCGCGCGTGCGGCAAGAGCGCGCCCGTGAGCAGTGTTCGCTTGGCAGCAGAGCTTAGCAAAGCCTTTGATGAGTTTAATGGTGACAAACGGAGTAAAATGCGATCCATTCAGCGGAGAGTTCTGGAGGACGGGGCGAGAGTCCGAGTGATACATTATGCCAGCACCATCCGCCGAGCAGTAGTGCCACCCCGCGCCCCCTCTTCTACCCCTCTCTCCTCCCCGAAAGCCCCGTCCCCCGCTCTTCGTGATGGAGATCAATATCTGCCTGGGTTAGAAGGATTAAAAAAAAGAAGAAGCTTTTTCGGTCTGAGAGCGTCCAGAAACAACTGATTTTTGTTTCTTTTTTCGTTCACAATCCCACTCCCTCCCCAAACACACGCAGGCACGCTTCCTCTCTCTCTCTCTCTCTCACACACACACACACACATGCCCGCGCGCGCTCACATACATATGCAAACATGCACATCTATTTCCTGTTCAAATGCTTCACTTCATTCACGAGAGAAAGCACACGCATGAAGATACATGAAACAATGGACAAAATTTGATCCATTTACAGGCAGCAATGTCTTCATTGACGGCTCAGGAAATTCTCTATTGAAGCGACAATGTTCTGTTCACATACTTTCTTCTCACGTGTGCTTACACAACAAGACACAATAAATAAAGCTTCTCATCCTGCATGGATTAATGCACGTAGAGACAAACAAGGACACACACACACACACACACACGTACGAACACACACATACACACGCACGCACGCACGCACGCGCACAGTTCTGGGGTACGAGAGAATCAGCATCAAAAAACAGGCAGAGCTTGTGCCATCTGGAAAAAATAAACTCCCGGTTCTGCCAAGGGAGCTCTGCCCATTTGATCCAAAAGCCCTGTCATTCAAAACTTTCGCCTCGGAAGCAGAAACCATTGTTCCCTTTAAACGACAAATATTAAGGACTATTAAGCAGAAGGCTAACAATATTAGGGGCAGATCACTCTTGCGACGGGATCTGATGGGTTGTGTTTTCTTTTCAGTACAGTTGGTTAACGAGGTCCCATCCCTTTTGGCGGGGGACTCTTTGTTGCAATTTTTTCTCCTCTTCGAGTTGGAGTGGAGAGGAGATGGTTTTAAATTATGTCACCAACAGCTGTGACGGTTATTCTGATGTTCATTTCATTTTCCTCCCTTCCTTCTCTTCTGTTCGCTCTGGACAAGCTGGCGGCGTCTCAAGCATGTGTCCACTGCCGTCGGTGGTGAAGGACTTTTTTTCTCATTTTCTTAATTTAGACAGAACACAAAGAATTCTTGAGATTTTTTTTATCATCACTTACCTTTCACGCTGCAGGTGACTTGGCGTCTGTCAACACAACAGGAACAAGAACTTTTACATCTTCATCATTTCTTGTGGTCACCAGTCAAGACCACGAGTCCTCTACCGGTGGTAATGCTTGTGTTTGCAATCGCACGACCAGCATGGTTCGTTTAACCATTTCATTATTTTGTTAATACTATTTCAATGGTCCGAGCCACCTTGTTTGTGTTCCGGACAAGTATTTCAAATGGATCTCCTGAAATTGGTCACCAAAGACACTAGGAGTTAGAACAAAGTGCTGCCATGATCCATAAATCCACCCACTCTCCCCCAAACTCTGTCACTTTACAAAATTTTGATCAAAATAAACTATACTTTAGACAGCGTCTGTACTTTGCACCCCTGACTTAAGGGGGAAGAGAGAAAGGAAGCCGTGGTGAGATGAGAAAGGTTATCACTGATGGTTGAAGGCGTTGGCTTCACAGGTGACAAAAGTGACACAAGAAAGAAAACTACAGGTGCAGGTATCACACTGCGGACACACTTATCTTGTTACAAGTACTGACGGATGTACGATATGAACACATCACGCCTCCACCCTCAGACGCGAGACTATTGAGAACAAGAAGGGTGGAAAAGGGATATGTTTATACATATATATATATACATACAAATAAACTAAAAAAACTTCCACATGCTTACCTCCCTCCCTAACCCCAATCATTAAACTTGTTTGACCTTTGGATGTCAGGTTGACGAGAATTCTGCACAGAGAGATGATGATCAGCGAAATAGGATGAACCATCGACGATATGTGATGTCCAACTGTTTGTCTGTCCCACCCTACCAGCAAAGCTCACCCAAGTCAAGCTTGACATTGCACTAAAAGTTGCTGACATTAACAGAACATACAACTGTACAATTTGTTACAAAAATGCATCGGGAAGGTTTTCATTCTTTTCTCAAAGGAAAGTCTATGTTCTCACACAGGCCTCAACCAGTGCAAAAGCTTCGAGCATAGGTCCTCGCCCAATCTACGAGTGTACTTTAGTAACACGGTGGGAAACAAGGTATTGAGCTCTTTTCCATAAAAAAACAACAAAAAACCCCCACCCCAAACCCGAAGAAAACCCTCAGAGCCCACACCCCGAAAAGAAACCCATGGGGTGGCAATGAGAATAGCGATGTTCAAAGGTTTGTACCGTACAAAGTTTTTCCCTCAGATTTTATGGAAGCATCCTGTCGTAAAGAACCTAATCCATTCCCTTAAAATAATTTCGTACTCTAGTTCGCCTTTAAATCTACACTTGCTTGACTACGATTATGATAGCCAGCGGTGATGACATCAGCTCGGGCTCTCCTCTTGCTCATCTAACCTCACACCTCACTCTGAAGAGCAGGCTGGAGTTGCTGACGTAGGGAGAGCTGACAGGATATCATCTCGAGAGGCTGAGTAGCCCAGGAAGGGGCCATCATCACCACAGGTTGCGGTTCTTGAGTCCGCCTCTCAAGACAGTAGTATACCCGACCGTATTGACATGTGGTCGTCTGCATGACAACGCTTTGCTAGCTAGCGCTTTATCAGTATTGTCGTGCGAACTACTAGGATCCTCCCTCAGTAAAAATAAGAATTTAACTTCCTAAGCACGGTCAACCATTGGATATGCATGAACAGTTATGAACACATACAGTGAATACACTCGCACACATACGTAAGTGCAGATTTATACACGAGGCAACCAGATGAACATTTACACACAGGCATGTGCATGCATACATACGTGCACACACATTCATAAGCAGACGTGTAGCTGTCCTTAGCCAAGCTGCTTGGCCTCCCTACAGTAGACGCACAGAAGTGCATTTCCCACCCGGAGCTACAGAGAAGTCGCACACCCTGACGCTCACCGCAAGATTCCTCCGTAACGCTGTTGGGTACAAGGCTATATTGCAAAAAAACCGAGCGGTTCAGACCTCTTCACTTCCTGAAGCAGGCAGCTATTTTGTGCTCTCGAGGATAAACTACAGACCCGGCACAGGATACCGGCCCACCCGGTAAGCCTCCTAGCAGGGTGTCATGAGCCCGGCCTCCCACCCGTAATCCGCGTCTCGCGAGCGGGGGCTTATCGCCTGACGACGGGCCTGAAGAGGTGGCTGAAGATTTGATGTAGTTTGTCGATACGATGAACACCTGCGTTGACGACCTTACCTGTGGCACGTCGCAAATGTCATTTTTTGTTATCGGGATTGACTCCAGGCTTTTGGCTTGTATTCCAGTCGGGGACTTTAAAAAAAGGAGGGATAGAGAGAAAAAAGCAGGGGTGAAAAGGCGAGTATTTGTTTCCCAGTTATCAGCTGCAGTGGTGTCGGCGATAGTGTGTGCAAACCGGTATAGATATTTCTAACGGACCAACTGGGAAGGACGTTTGCTAAATCGAAATGGTGCTTAAGTCAAATGAAATGAGAAATGTGTGTGGTCACACAGGATAACAAGACGACACAACACATACAAGATACGAAGGGATACGCGTTCTTCCACTATAATGCAGCATAATACAGGTAAGGATTGCAACTGACCTTGACGCAGACCTGATGAACTACACGCGCATGTGAAAAAAACCCCCTTAGAATTGGTTGGAAGAGGACCAGGCGCGATTGACCCACATGCGACAAACACAAACATGGCAGGAAGTAGCTCCACAATGCTTCTTTTCTTCTTCAAAAGAGCTTGTGCGCGTCCGACAACTCCTTCGCGAAGGAACAGACCGAGACATCGACCACTCGGTGCTGTTCGTGTGAGCAGAGCCAGCGCCCGTTGTCCACCCAGCCATTCACTGCGTTGTGTCCCCGCCATTCAGATCCGCCCAGCCCCAAGTTATGCAAGGCTCCCTTGTCCCCTCCCTAAATCAGGGCTCCATTGAAAAGGGAGGCAAAGCAAGATCGGGAAATCTCCTTGTTAATGACAAGCAGAAGCGCCTCAAAAAAGCCTTTTTTAATGAGCCGTGACTATCTCAAGGACCACCAGGGATGGGTACTGCCTTCTTTGGATTTATTCTTCTTTCATTCTACTGCTGCCTCATTCTCCTTATCTCTGTCTCGCTGAGTGTATGTCCGCCTATCCAACGATTCAGACCACAATTTTTCCTCGGATTAACTGCTGTAGATAGATCCACGGATGCCAACACAAAGCAGAAATCTCATGGCTGCAAAGGAATTAAATTGGAGCAAACAAAGGAATTAATTTACTGGAGACATGAGGTGTAATCAAAGAGTTACACTCCTGGTTGTGATTTGCTTCTGTCAGTCAGCGAACGTCGACAGATATCACGTGAGTCTGTCGTCTTTACTCTGTACTGAAGGAAATGTTTCACCTAATCAGCGAAATTACTTTTATGACATCACAATTAATGAAGTCTTGATCTCTTTTCCAAACCCCAGTTTGGAACTGCAACATTGTGGCTCGTTGAAGCGGCAGAGCTTTTTTTTTTCGCGCAGAAATGGGAAGGTGGGGTGGAATTAGCGTGCTGTAATGGCTTCAACCCATTCATTTGAAAATAATTTTGCTCTCGGGTTAAGCCTTGAAATGACACGATAGTTAGCCGCACATTAAAGTCTGTTTGGGAAAGACGACCCAACACCCTCTTCCCTCATCCCCAGGGGAAATTTTAAGAAAGCCGCCGGCGCGATTTCAGCATCGTGCACATGACGCTACCCACCCACATCGATTACCTCACCTTGAACAGCGAGGGGGAGAGGGTTTGCAAAATCCGCACCGATGACCGAATGAAGACTAGTTATCGAAATTATTATTTATTGACTGGGAATGAACTATCTAAAAATCTAATATTTTATTCTTCCACAACCACAGTAACATGGTAACCCAAACCAAGACCGTTCCATTGGTAACGGGCGCGAGTACCATGACAGTGCGGGTTTCATAATTTATGGCCAGCCCAGCGTGAGGCGACGTGTTGATCGGACAAACTCTTGGACATGACGCCAGCCCATCGCACGTGCTTTTCATCTTCATGATCGGGTACTGGGTCATCTGGGTGCACACCTTTTCCCTCACGACTTAAGTGCGCGGGACAATTGAGGGAAGAGAAGGGAAAACTGGTCTTTGATCTTCTTGTGAAAAGCTGTTTGGCGGCGAGGTAGTTCTACAACTTTGAAAAACTTTACAACAGAGGGAGTACAATAGCCATGGACATAATATTTGTAAAGGATCGCTGCCTCTGCTCACGTGATGCGGCAAAACCCAGCGCCACCACGGGATCATCCACGTCCTGAGCCTGTACCGTAAAAATAAAATGCCTAACGTATCTGTTCAGCCTGGAAATATACAAATTTTCTTTCTACTTACATTTTTTACAATACTTCCGTCCAAAAGAAACTGTGCATTAAAGACGATACTATTTTTAATTAATCGATAGGTATTTTCAAATTTCGACATCTTGCGCAAAGCTATTTAAAGGCGTTTTTCCCCTATAATCAACGCGTGCAGAAAACGGTCACGTGTCTAAGGCTGCAAGCCGTTGTTGTTGTTGTTTACCAGCCGCATGAAGAGATGTCATCGGTCTGTCTTCACCTTTCTCTGTCGAGAATAAAATTAGTTCCATAATAGTAAAGTTTAGAAATGTAATTTGTCCTGAACTTATCCCAGTCCTTAGAATAAATGTTTGCTCTCTATCAGGTCTTCATGTGGATGTGGATCAAGTGCATGTGGATGTATATATTGATATATAACATACTATCGCAGTGTCTCACAAGCACACAAACGCTTGAGCGCGAATTTTGCGTTGGCGGTGGGGGTGGGAGGGTGGGAAAAGAAGGGAACACTGACCTTTCCTTGTCAGTAATAATCTCTCTTTAACAACCCTAGGACAAAAAGCGCAAGAATCGAGGGTTGTTGTAAAAATTAAGAGTTTATTGTCGAATCGTCCAAATTGGCGCTTCGTCGAGTTTCACATAATGACACACGAAACTAATATGACGGCATTAAATAAAAGAGTTATCGGCAGCTGCTGCATAAATCTGAAACGATGGGTTGGGTCGTAACAGTCTGCCACAGACCACCCGACATGCAACGATGCGGACACAACGGCGCACGCCCACAAACATATTATCGTCTATCTCAAAAACATCGTCATCGGACACCTGGAAGAGATGCACATATACATAGCATGAACACCCACGCACACTCACGCACACACGGATTTGATGATGTTTTGAACATCCTGTTTCTTCTTTCAGCTAGCTGCAGCTCTATCTGTCCTCACACTTTTATTATCTCATCGATGTTCGGGTTAGATGTTACTCGTGAAAGACAGGAAAGTTAACCTTAACCCACACAGCCGCACAGTGATGACATGGGACTTTTTCTAACGCAGAGAAAGAAGGACTACACTAGCTGCCCTAGAATTTATTTATCTCTCATACCATGTTTCTAGAGAATCTATTGACCTGTACTAACGTGACTGGTGGACAGGCAAAGAATCTACCCACCTGTCGCACCAGGACGCGTGGATGAAGAATCTACGAACCTGCCCTCACTAATACGCTCAAAAATCTGCTTACCTGCTCTCTTTAGCTGAAGAATAAAACATATTATCAAGTAATCAAAACTGACGCTTTCTCTGGTTGCATTGTAATGATTGAAAGGAAAAATAACTTGTTGTGTTGGTTAGTAACTATCACAGAAATGTGAAATGGGATTCGCCATTTCACTCAGTGCACAGTCATACGAAATCCGCACAGGTGAAGAATGCGAAAGGCACGCGAGGAATTCTGGGTAGGTATGACATATTAGGGTGCTGGCTGAGATGACGGGTAGTGACTGACCAGGCGTAACCTCCCCTCCCCAGCACACACACACACGCGCGCGCACACGCACGCACGAACACACACACACACACACACACACACACACACACACACACACACAAATCACTAACGCGAGAAGCAAGACAGCAATCATGACACGTCTGGCGTCCCGTACTAGCGCGCTGACGCTACTTCCGGTGGAGAAGGCAACCCTCGCTGAATCATTGATAGGCTGCCCGCAGCGACACCACGCTTGGCCAAGCACCGGCACCACGTGACTTCGCTTCCAGCAGCTCGGGCGAGATGTCCGTGATCTAAAATAATTAACTGCTGCATCTGTAACTGCCGTACGCTCTTCACCTGTCTCGTCAGGCATCCTTCACCTGCAGTTTACCGAGCATTTCATCCACCAGTTTTTTTTCTTCTCTCTGTCAGCATCTCCTAAAATGACGCACATGTACTAAAACTTTCAACTTCTTTCGCTGTACCAAAGACTACCATTCTTCTTTCTTGCAGAAAAATTCTTTTATTCTTAGAGAGAACATAAAATATAGTTCTTTTCCTTTTTTTTTATTAAATTCCACCCACTTAGCACACACCACCTAAAATTAAAACCTCTTACTTAATTTGCACATTCGCAGCATTTGCGTTCGCACTTTTTTTTTCTTATTTCATTTTAAATATTAAATGTCTAACCCTACACACCCTCTCCAACCCAACTTTCAACTAGTACCTTCCGCGTTATAGCGTGAATGTGTGTTTGTGTGTGTGTGTGTGTGTGTGTGTGTGTGTGTGTGTGTGTGTGCATAATCATCTTGTAACATGTATTTAATTTGTCAATATTCTTGTGTGAGCCAAAGATAAATTTCTGTTCTGGACTTAAACAGAGAACAAAGATTCATCGATTAATTGTCAGAGATTATTACATAACATTCTTGTTATTTTGTATTTGTGAAAAATACTGTGATATTTTAACTGTGCGTGGTCTAGTGTTTCACGGGGAAGTATAATGAGCTTCAAAGCCTAGTGGCTGGAGAAGCAGTAAGCGTAAGTGGTCCAGCGTGTCTAAATGACACTGTTTAGCATCTCAGTGCTTTTCTTCCTGCCTATTTCTACCTCGTTTCTACTTCACCGTAACCCCTTTAAATCACATTCTGACCTCCTCCTTACTTCATTCTTCCATTTCTACATTCTTTCTACCTATTCCTATTTTATTCCTACCACACATGGCATATTCCTATCTTATTCCTACACCTACACGATACATTCCTACATTATTCCCACCAATACATGACATTCCGATCTTATCTTATTCTTACACAGACATGACGATTCCTATCTTATTTCGACATACAACATATTCTTATCTCATTTTAACACATTCCTGAGAAGTCCTACCTTATTCCTGCACACACGGCACGTTCCTATCTTATTTGTACTCACACATTACACATTTCTTATTCCTACCCATACATGATACATTCCTACATGATTCCTATCAATAGATACCGCATTCCTAGCTGACTTTTGCTGTTCTTTCTATCTCATTTCTACCCAAAATCATTCCTACCTGATTCTTCTTACCCATACCTAATTCCTGCCCATGCATGTCGAATTACTACGTGGTTCTACCCATACATACCACAATCTTCCCCCATTCCTTCCGAAACACACCCCATTACTCATCCTACCTCATTACTACCCATAATACTATATTCCTACCCATACACACTATATTCCCATCTATACACATCACATTCCTATCTATAGACATCACATTCCAACAATATTACTACCTATACACAACACATTCCTACCTCATTATTAAATAATAATAATAAATAAAGATTTGTATAGCGCATATTCACACTCATAGAGAGCATGCTCTTAGCGCTTAAAACAAGGAAGAGACATGGACTACATGGATAGAACACGAGGGGCGTAAGAATAAACGACAATACTGACGACAAACAGAAAACAAATATAGAAAACACAAAAGACACCAAGTAACAGAAACAGAGAATATAGTGATTCTGCAGAGAAAGATGGGTAGACAAGTAGCAAGAGCAGAAGGGGGGAGGGTAAGAATGACGAGCATTGTGTGGACTGTGTTAGGAGTGATGCTCAAGGAAGAGGTGCGTTTTCAGTGCAGATTTGAAGGATTCAGTTGTAGGAAGGTGGCGGATATGGAAAGGGAGAGAGTTCCATTGATTTGCTGCACAGTAACCAAAATCCTGAGACCATATGTTGTTGTTTTGGTCATTATTACCTATACACACCACATTCCTACCTCATTCCTGCACATACATACCATATTCCTCTCCATACATACCACATTCTAATCTCATTACTACACCATATTCCTACTCATTCACACCATATTCCTCTCCATACATATCACATGTCAAACTCATTGCTACTCACATATATAGCCCATTCCTACCCATACATACCCATTCTTTCTTCGTTCCTATCCATTTCGGGTGGACAACTGCTAAGTGTGCGGAAGAGGGCGGACGGGCGGGTAAGAGAGTTCAGCAGGACTTGAATCATCGACTTTGTGCCATACAGTAGACTGAGTAGAGTGTACTAACCACCAGGAGCCGTCCATTCATTTCATTTCATTCCGTAACTGCTACCGGAGGTACCAGTCGTAGGGGAGTCATGATGGAGAGCAGCAGAGGTGAGCTCACGCCAGCCGTTACATGGCTCATAAATGTATTCTCTGTCTGGGTGTTTTCTCATGAAGACAGCTGTTTAAAAGTGCTGCTTTCATGTTAAAAAAAATGGCCGTGACATGGAATAATGTTTATTTATAGACATGATAATGTCCCGAGCTGAAAAAAACTTTATCAGCAGCGACATTACCCGCCTGTATCACATTTTGCCGAAAAGAGGCTATTATACGTGAGAGGAAACAAATTAAGGTAGTATGACTGATTTTTCCATGATTTTCAGATACATTTATTAAGTCTGTCAAAATAACAATTGTGTTAATCGAAAATGGCGAGGCGACGAGAATTTGAGAAAACAACGCACATCGCAGGAAGCAGCAGTTTGTCGCACACGGGGCCGGGGGCTGGAGGAAATTGGTGTTTGACGCCGAACCAGCAACTAAGGCTGCATCACAGTCAAGCAGCCAGCCCTGTAAACAGATGTCACATGCAGAGAAAGAACAGCGTGTCTGAGACGAGATCTGAACCCAGGACAGCCAACCTTCACTGTGTTGGTGACAGGCGCTAACCGTTGCACCACCGGACCGCACGTGTCGCGCACGGTTGTGGTTATAGACGAGGTTCGGGGAGGCTTGCTCGACCATTTTGTGATCACTGTCATCTGCAGAGTTTGCCGCAGGGTCACACGTGTCAAGCTGCGTAGGTGTGAGTGGTCTGTCGTACCTAGCACCATCTAATCTCGTTTTTCTCCCCTTCCTCTATTCTCTTCTTTCTTTTTTTTAAATTTAAGATAGTACATGGTAAATATCGACCAGTAAGAAAAATTGGCTATAATTCCCGAAGAAACGACAGATAAAGATTTTATCTTTTTATTAGTAAATTTCAATTCTTTTATTTGTTTATTCATTCACAAACTCACTCATTTTTTCATATCACCGAGAAAGCAAAACCCTCTCCGAATATATTCTCTGGAACTCTCAATGTTAATAAAGCTTTGAAACTTTAAAAAAAACTCTCAAAACGGACAGTTGTAGAAATAGAATAAGAAAAAGAGAAAGAAAAGGACTCTGCCTGTATGGGAATGAGTGAGAGAAAGAGAGAGATGGTGGAGGGGGGAGGAGAGAGAAATTGTGCTGGTAATTGACTTTTTAGGTCTGCAGCTATGATCATCACTCATCTCTAAAACATGGCACAAATGCAAATTTTTCCTCTTATCACGAATTATTAATAACCTTTTTTTGCTGGTGAAAGAGAAGCCCGTGGTAATATATTCTCGCACCTCTACAGTCAGCTTATTAACTGCAGTCCGGGGCACTTACAGCATCTCTACAGCGGTTGAGCACGGCCTCCATTAAGTTCACCTTCGAACGACTGAAGGAAAGAAAAACAAAACGAAAATCCTTTGAAAGGGAGGGTGTTGCGGCCAGCAATAGCAACAAAACAAAACTGTACAGGACATGGGCACATAATTTACCCACAGACGGACATGCTGTTTCTGACCTTCCGGTCTCTGACCCAAAAGCAATTATCTCCCTTGATGATGCTGTGGGATATGGGAGCGAGAAGGAGGTGACTGGGGTAGGAAAGCGCCGCTCGTTCCAGTTACAGCCGCTGATGAAGAGACTCTTTGAAAGCGAAGTCGAGGAAGAGTGGCGCCGACGCAACGTTGCCATGGCAGCCAGCAGCGCCAGTGTCATGCGCACAGACCACTTGGCGTCGGCGGATGGCCGCTGAACGGGAGGTCAGGTTAACATCCGGGCACCTCGCGCAAGTCGCCGGAAGTGTCGGCACGGAAGCAAAAACGAGAAAGACGGAGAATGACAACACGGAATAAGTACTTCTGATGACGTGTGTAGTAACCTTACATCTTGCAGACACGCAAGAAAAATGAGAACAAACAGAAATGAACGAGTCAAATGTAGAGAGAGAGAGCGCGCTCATGTGTGTGTGTGTGTGTGAGAGAGAGAGAAAACGAGAGAGAGGATAGACAGAATGTGTGCCTCTGTGTGTGTGTCAGTGTGTGAGAGAAAAAAAAGCAGAAGAGAGACAGGACAGACAAAGAGTATGTGCATTTGTGTGTGTGTGTGTGTGTGTGTGTGTGAGTGTGTGTGTGTGTGAGAGAGAACGAAAGAGAAAGGATGGACAAAGAGTGTGTGCGTGTGTGTGTATTCGTGTGTGAAAGAGAAAACAATATTAATTTATGTCTGATTACAAAAACAATTACAGAAAGAAACCAAGCAAGAGATATCCGAGAAATGAGCTGTCCGAAGCAATAAAGAAAATGTTATCTTAATTTTAATTAAAAATGGTGCTCTCCATTTTGATCCCTGGCAATGAGGCGCATCGACCACAGTGTGTTACACTGCCTCTGGCCTGATGTTATTTTACCAGTCGTTTCCATTACATTAGTAGTCCTCGTTCACGCACGCACGCACACGACTCACGCACACACAAAAAACACGCACGCGCACGTACACACACACACACACACACACACACACACACACACACACAATGCTGCGAGAAAATCTTTACAAGATCAATGATGGCAGAGAAGGTGCTAGGGGGGGAAGTTGTTCTTCTGTGTGGAAGACAGAAAAGGCTTCAAGATTGTTTGCTGATTATCGAACAGGTACATCAAGCTTCGATAAATTTTTCCACAGCCTGTGTTTTAAATAAAGTGCTTTCTTGTTCATCTGAAGGAAGGGGGTAATAGTGCCGGAATGAGGAGAGAAAACACAGACAGACAGACAGACAGACAGACAGACAGACAGACAGACAGAGCGATATCGAGACTGATACACGTGCATCGGCATTTCATTCAAGAGAGAATGTTTGGCTTAAGACGAATGTATACGAAACTATTTGCATCTGTACTAAGACCTAAAAAAAAAAAAAATCGTGGTTCGGTCAGCGGGAAGAGATGTGCGTTGGAAAATTTGCACGCAGCTGTACACAGCCTTTCTCTGAATCTTTCCAATAGCTGTGACAAGGCTAGCTCACCTCCACCGCCAACACAAAAAATGACTAATAACTTCTTTGAAATCTCATTCCGAAGATGTTGGTATCTGTTTGCTCGTTTTCATATAGTTATCTATCTAAACACACGCTTTTCCGCCCGCACACACACAAACACTAACAGTAATTTTGCGTTCTATGTATGCGTCTCAGCACGTGATTACACATCTATCTTCTTTAGTCCATGTCGTGGCCAGAATGTTGATGTATCATGCCCGTCATATCCAAAAGACACGACCCAGTCATAATAAAAGCTCAAATGAGCATCTCGTTCGTAGTTTCCACGGCAGTGAAACCAAACACTCCGCCATTAAATAAGATACAACGACCCTGTCGACGTCACCCTTCTGAGGTCACCTGACGATGAATTCCCATGTGAACAGGACAATTTTCTCCGCGAATTTTTCATTTCAAGAAGTTTTTGAAAACGCAAAGACTTCATGTATTTGTTAAAAATCAATGATGAATGGTTTCTGAAAAAAAACTGAAATGTTTTATCTAAGTTTATCTCTTTAGATGTAAGATTAGATTTTGCAAAATAACTTACTGTATTTCGAATGAAATTACCACAAAACTGCAGAAGATCTTTTTAACGGGTTAAAAAGTGAGATGCTAAGCCAGTATTAAGTTTGGATCAAGATGTGAACACAACTCACGGGACGACTGTGAGTTGCTGATATCCCCCCTCCCCCCCCCAGAGATCGCTAACACTGCCAGCAACTCCAAATCTCGACCTTGACACGAACTACAAATCACTTCCGCTGTCACTTCCCACCCGCGTCTGGCCTCCCTCCCGTGACGAAAGCACTTTGTTCGTTTAACCAGAAGCGACGCTTGTTGCGGGGGTAGATCTCCAACAGGCCTATGTTTATCCTCTCTGGCAAAACACGACGGTGCAGCTAAAGCAAACACAGGGAAGGGGTGAGGGGTTAGGATAGAAAAATCTTGCACGCTGATCCTCTGACGCCTGCACGGACTTGCAAACACAGTTACCTACGGAGACGCTGATCTTATCGCGTCTCATCACCACGTGACCCAGTCCAGCCAATAGCGTCGGTGCAAATTCGGATGTCTGTTTCTCTCCGATAAACACTCGTGACGAGACCGTAGACATCAGGGTATCGATATACTTTCCTGCTGTTTTTTTTTGCGTATATATCCGGGCTGAAAGCTTGACAAGAACAGTTCTTTGCTAAGAAGGTTCTCGTGTGAAACTTTTACTTCTTGACAAAAGTTTAGCAAAATTAAATTCTATCAAATTTAAAAGTACATTCGGTATACGTACAGATCGTCTTTTAGTGGACTTTGCGTGCCGATTCAGAGAGGAGAATACATGCATTCGAGAAAAAAGTATCTAGGGAGGCTGATAAGAAACATAAAAGTAGATTTTGTACAAAGTACTGTCACCACTCGTATGACACCAGGGACACCTACTCGCAACAGTCAAGCGGCGTAAACTGGTCTGGCTTGGTCACGTGACCCGGCACGACATTGACATTCTGTCGAAGACGATCCGTCAGGTTACCTTGGAAGAGGATAGACGCTGCGGTGGCCAGAGGAGGAACAGGCTTACGAATGTGAAGGAGTGAACTGCTCGTCCCGTGCAGGACCTGCTCACCATCGCCCAAGACAGGCCTGAGTGGTGGGTCTTCTCAGTTATCGGGTCTATCCATGTGCTCCCCCGAATAACTGGTACCAGTCAAGGGATGAGTGAATTAGTGATGAATGAAATAACATACAAGGCGTGGGGTGGTCGTGAGAAATCAAAATCATGTCCATCAAAGTAGCATCTAAAAAGTTGTGTATTATTTTTCAATATAAAAAAAATTCTACCGTAATAATATCCACACCAAGGAGAAGGAGTCCTTGTTAAATGTTCATGTCGATGTGACTGTCGAGATTCTTGCCCCGGCTCTCAACTCCAGTCGTCATTAGACGCAGAAGTACGCAGTAGATATCCCCGAAGCAGTTTGTGAAGGTAAAGAATCGCTTCAGCTGGTGTTTACGTACCCGTTGTGATGCAGTGGGGGAAAAAGTTTGCTGCCAAACCTCTGTGAAAGTTCGCACAGTATAGATAAGCTTCATATACAAACTGACAGAATGCAGCAGTTGGTTTGCATAAGCGCACGTGTTTTCACTCCATACAGAAGGATACGAGTAAGTCTTAATGGAGTCTCTGCGCTGTATGGACATTTCTGAAGCAGCTCGGCACAAAAAAAGCGAGTTTGCGAAAGTCGCCCTGCTTGAATAAACCGGCGTGTGACGCACGTGACGTGTTATAACGAGTCAGCCTATCGTGTATCGCCAGGTACTTGATGAAAGCTTCAGGCGCAGTCAGGTGGAGCAGACGAGGAGAGTGTGCTGTGGGTGTGTTGTACAGTGTGTGTGTGTGTGTGCGCGCGCGCGCGTACGTGCGTGCGTGTTTCACATCTACGTGCATTGGTCGTGCGTGCACACGCATGAATAGTTCCCGTGGTGACCGACTGAACACGACATATTTAATAATTGTTAACAAGTTCAGACCACAGCTTGTCACCTACTTGCCACCAATCATTCCTAATTATCGTGAACATTCTAGTTCCCTTAAGTAACACTGTTTATACGAAATCTTGCTTCTCTTTCCAGGCAGGCCTGACGAGAGGGTGGGGGGACCAAGGGGGTCTGGTGTACCCGGGCCCACGGCTCTGGAGGGGGCCCGGCCTTGGTCAGTGGATTTTTTTCTCTTCTTTTCCTTCTCTCTTTCGTAACATTCCTCACTCTGGGGAGTTTTCTATTGAGCGGGGTATTACAAGTTTGGTCCTTTAACTTGTTTTTCTCATTTACTAACCACTCACGTGTAAACAACTCTATGTTCAAGTAGTGATGTAGACCCTAGTGCACTTGTTCTGATTTTTACAGTCTATATCACGTTACTGAATGAAATTTACAATCGGATTGTAAGCCTATTATTATATACTGGGAAAATAATTTACGATTAAAATTACAAGGGGCCTGTAGAGGTAGTCTGCCCCGGGGTCTGTGCTGGCTCTCGGCGGCTCTGCTTCCAGGTAATGATTTTTGAATGAACTCTCGCTCTGATGAAGAAAGAATGGCCGACATTGTTTAATACGACCACTTACCTGTGTGTGTGTGTGTGTGTGTGTGTGTGTGTGTGTGTGTGTGTGTGTTGAAGCATACGAATACCTGAATACCTCAACAACTGTTACCTAGGGCCACAGAGCTAGAATAGCGTCTGTCGTAGAATCGCACCTATTTGTGACAACTGAAGTATGATGTGGATTGCAGACAGTCCTGTTGTGATGTTGTTTGATGGGAATTACCTCTCCTAAAAATTAAACACGGAGGACACTTTTCTTGTCAACCTATGCTCGCTTTCTTTTGAATTATTCACGAAACATGAAAAGGGAGTTGTACACATTATTTATTTCAGTCAAAACACTGTTCATGCTAGACAGACGGGAAAAAAAGTATCAATGCTGCTGTTTGAAAAGGAAAATTTCCTTTTTGAAAAAATTGCCTTTTTTATACATAATGTTTCCATCCAGGGCATATAAAGCAAAGAGATAAGACATGAAAGTGGCAAGAATATTGGAAACAGGTCTGTAAGCCTTTGAAAAATGTACATGAACAGATAAACAGACATGGCACACCCTCCGGCGACAAATCAACACCCCAATGACACGAGATATGTAAGCTAATTATTTTCTGTATGCCAAGAAAGTGTACAGGAAACCAGAGTCTCCAGCAAAAAAAAAAAAAAAAAAAAAGTTTCTTTCAGACTGCAGCTGCGCAGTCGAACACCAACACTGTAGCATCTTGGTCTCTCTGCGCAGACACCATGATCTTAAATGTAGATTATCGTCTCATGGATCAGTTACTGTTTGTCTTTCTCTAGTGACTATATTTAAGGATGCTAGATGATGATGATGATAATGATAATGTTTACTACGGCAACCTTGTATCGAATGTCCCGAATGGATTACCACCTTGGTGCTGGCCAGAGATTTTTGTGCATCATCCAGTGTGTACTCAGCATGAACCCTGTTCCAACTCCCTTTCATTGCGTGTCTTCACTTCTCTGTCCTAAGACCACACCTGTGAGCGCTTGATACTGAAGACCAATCAGCGGTAGGGAGAGTAAGGGAAGGGTCAAGGCCGATTCAGTTGAATCGCCGTCACGTGGGTGCTGTGCTGCGCTTTCGGGACGACCTCTCAATCGTGACGTCATTCTTGTACACTGGCAGGAGGCAGGAAGCAGGCCGCACCACCTCGTGTACCAAGTGACCTCGGCCTTGCGTTCACCACATCCATGTCCTTACAACCGAAGCGCAGTCCCACATTGTCTCAACCCTTTCCCCGACAAACTCCCTCTTTTACTTCTGGTTTTTCATTTTTCAGATCCTGCTTACCCTTTCTGCAAATTAAGTTCCGCCCGGTTTTTTACTAATTATTTTTTTAACTCATGTAGCACACATCTTTGAAGGATTTCATCGAGGCATTACCAAGAAAAGTAAAAAAAACAAAAAAAAAAAAACAAAACCAAGGCCAGCCATGCTCGATTACAATATTGACATCGAGAATTTTAGAGAATCAGACGGCCATCATTCTACTCGCTACACACTCTACGCTCTCTATATTCTCTACAATCATCCTCGTAAACAAGTTAAAAATCATAACAAGTGTGTTTATCAGGTGAGGGGACTTTAAAAAAAAATGTCAACCCTGACATGTGTGCTCTTTACCACGATGGTAGCAACACATGCAGTCTTCGACTTCCAAGTCCACTCCGGCTGAAGTTGTTTCGAGTTTGTGGGGTTGAATCTCACACAAGACTGTTTATTCCTTATGCTGAAAATAACAACTCTTGTTTGTCCCTCCAGTTTACCCTGAACTCGACGAGATTGCACGAGTAACACGAACGAACCGTGAGGACAAAGCTAGTTGTCTCTAATTTTGAAGAAATAAAATCTTTCCCGCGAAAGCAGTCGGTGTGTCATCTTTCGAAAAGTGTTAAGAGACACGTTTGATGTCCGCTAGACTGTCATTTACAACCACTGCATGTGGACACTTTAATATCGGGTGAAACATTGGAAAAAGGACGGGTTAGGGGCTGACCAGGGTGGATGCAACCCTTTGGTCAACTCACACCGGCCCTGACCCATGTCAGAGTTTGTTTGAAGCAGTTATGACGCCTCGTGTACCACAGGGGTCAAACTATACGGCAACGTTTTGACCACATTTGATGAGATAGGGTATATGCAGCTGAAGAGGGCTGGAAAAGAAGACTCATTTTGTAGACTGGGAACATTCGCCGTGAAGATATTTCTTTTGTCGAAATTCTGCCTTCTCAGTGGCCACAAAAGAAGAGGCTTTTTCTCCGCACAATTCACTTTTATAAATCTAACAGGATTGATTATGTGTTAATTTGTAAGTTCCTTAGGTCCTTTCTTACACATGTTCCTTCCAGAAATTATAGAGTGGAAAAACTTCAAACTGAGCGCGACAAGGAGCGCCATCCATCCACACACACAAACACACACACATAAACACACACACAAATGACCGGCGTGGGAGAATTTTCTCGAAACAGCGAGGTCTTTAAACAAACAAAAAGTATCTTTCGTCACATCTTGGGCGAAGGTGTTCAGTTGCCTGAAAAAAAAACTCGCTTTCTTGAAAATTCTGCTCGACACTGTTAACCCTTTTGCGTTGCGTCTATTAACCCTTTTCATGCACTTTATTCTCGTGTCCTCCTCGTGTCGAATGTCTCTGCCTTCCTTCTGGTCAAGAAAGCAGCAAGAAAGTATGTGTGTGTTTGAAAAACAAGGGCTTTTCCACTCCCAAGAGTCACTACCGGCGCCTAGCGCAGACGTCACTTCCCCTCTGACCTCACCAGTACCGCTCCTCCCATGCCGCTCGTTGTCACGTGTACTGCACGACGGTCGGGGGATGATGATGGCCGGTGAGGGACGCCAGGTGGCTGAGGCTGCTGAGTGAGGAGTGATCGCTGGCCGGGGGAGACTGCATGGAGGCAGCGGCGTTCTGGCACTGCACGTACCACTCGCCCAGGTTGGGGTGGTGCGTCAGCAGGTGGTTGCCCAGCGGCGGCGGCGGCGGCGGAGGAGGAGGGTGGTGATGATGGTGGTGGTGCAGCTGTGGATGGTGGTGATGATGGTGATGGTGGGTGGGTGGTGGTGGCAGCGAAGGCGGGGAGCCCAGGCTCAAGCCTGAGGACGACCCCCCGCTGCCCGGGCCTCCACCACCACCGCCGAGAACGTTGTTGCTGCTACTGTTGTTGTTGCTACTGCTGCTGTTGTTGTTTCGGGGGTGGTGGTTGTGGCCGCCGTTGCTGAGGTTGATGCTGGGGGTGCTGCTGTTGGAGGTAGGTGTCGGCGTGGTGGTGACGGTGGTGGCGGGGCTGTGGGCGGGGTTGCTGCTGTCGGAGCTGGGGCTCTCTGGGTCGGAGTCGTAGTGGTCGTCAGGTAAGGGGGACGTCTTCCCGTGCACCTTCATGTGTTTGCGCAGCGAGCTGGGGTGCGTGTAGCTCTTGTCGCAACCCTTGACCTTGCAGTTGTAGGGCTTGTCACTCGTGTGCACGTGCGAGTGTTTCTTGCGGTCGGAGCTGTTGGCGAACCTCCGGTCACAGCCCTCGAACTCGCACTTAAACGGTTTCTCACCTGCGACATAACAGGTAAGATGATGATGATATTATTATTTCCATTAAAGTTTATGATGTAAATGTTCCTAGAGCAGCAAAGAAACTGTGTTAACAAATGTAAGGAATAGTTGTTGCTTTGAAATGGAAAAGGTATGGTGTTAAAATCATATTGATTATAAAGACATAGGTAAACGTAGTTGTAGTGGTAGGTTATGAAGACAAGTATTAATTAATTGTAATGATCAGATATATAAAGATACATGTAACTGTCTTAATCACAAGATGTATAAAACACAGCGTAGCTGTGATGGTAAGATTTATAAAATACTGGTAAGTGTAATAAGGTCCAAGAAAACTGTCATTCAAACAGTATTGTAAGGAAGAATGGCAAGTATAGTCGAAGCTACCTGTAAATTGTAAGGTAAGGTATAAGTAAAATGATAGTAACAGTATAGCTTTGGCTTGGGAGATGTAAAACGAAAGCAAGTGAGGTTTCCAGTCTTCCCCTAAAATCATGTTTTGGTAACTAACTAGGGTTAACCATTAAGTCTAAAGGAAGGACAGAGAGGATTCTTCAAGTCGGTAGTTATTGCGAGCTTCGAACCAACAGCTTCCCGCCTCTCAGGGTCGACGGGCTGAAGGGCCATTTCAACCGGACACATTTCGTCGAATATGTGTCAATGTGCAGCAAAGTTTTACCTTATTGTCATGCAGTGATATAAAAAACAAACTTTGCCAAACAGTCATATATTCGAAGACAAGTGTCTGGTTAAGAAAGGCCTTCCATTCAAAGCACACTATGAGCAAATGTATCCTCCACACACACCCCCTCCCCCCCCACACACACAATGTCTTCGCCACTTTCATAATTCTCAAACTGGCTGTACCAGTTAAACAGCGCTCAGTGGAATATCCTCAAAAGAACTTTTTTTAAGAAAGGAGAGCAGTGTCATCATTATACCAGCCAATTTCTTCTCTATTTACCACACAGCTCCCATCTTCTCCTATAGTCCAGTCAACAAAGGAATTCTTCTTGAACTTCTTGTGTGTGTGTGTGTGTGTGTGTGTGTGTGTGTGTGTGTGTGTCATGGCGGGTACCTGCCATCTTGTTTTCGCGAGAAAGCACAGGATTGTACGCACGCGCAACCAGCCGACATCTGTGACCACGCACCATTAAGAGAATCAGTCAAGCAGTTCAGTGACTGACCCATGCGTGACCTGTTTATACCAACACCTAGAAGGCCAAACTAAACCTTTAAAAAAAAAAAATTCAAATCCATGGTGTGGACTGTTCCAATGTCAACATCGTCATTCTTATGAATAATGTGGTTTGTTTTTTTTTACCTTTTCTCAGCGGACGAAAGCAACTGGGGATATTCTGTCTTATGTAGTCGAGTAACCTCCACCTACCCCCACCCCCGGTCTCGATTACCTCCTTGCAGACAGAGGGCGCGCTGCGCGGCAAACAGGAAGCACTGAGGCATACCGAGATGGGTCGATGCGACCCGCTACACAGCTGCAGCGTCAGGATGGACTCTGTGATCCTGCAGCATGAACACCGCTCATCACCTAATTTAGCCTGCGGACACGTGTGATCACGCGCGCCCAACCCGCTGCTCAAGGCACACACGTCTTCCTTCCACAGACAGCTCTTTTCTCTCCCTCCCTCTCTCTTCCAGACGGACCCCAGACACGGCGTGGGGGTAGAAAGAGAAATGATAGGCCAGTGGCTACTCGTTATTGCTCTTGTGTATGATCCATTTCTAATGCTACCGTCCACTTTGAAAAAAAAGTTTTTTTTTTTTGTAAGTTCGAGATCTGTGTCATGTGACATTTTCGTTGAGTTTTTGAAAATCTTTCTATACTTTTGTCTTTTTTATTCCTTTCGTCTTTCTTTCTTTGTGTCTTTCCATATTTCTTTCTGTGCGTCTTTCAATCCTTTTTGTTTTCTCACCCCTTTTTCTTCCCATCTTTGCACCTCTATCAATCATTCTTTTAAGACGATCGGCGTATGCAAGCAGGATGGGCCGAGGGCTTAAAGTCTGATCCTGACGTCATCAGAGTAACGATACCCAAGGCGAGTTTGGTTAAGTGTTGCTAACGCCAATAACACTTGATGTCCGTCTCGTACCCTACATTAACCGAGTGCTTTTTACTTCTATTCGCTATGTATGAGACAAGAACGCCAATTTGGATCAACCAGAACAGTCCTTTTTTGAAGAAAAAAATCCTCAAACGTTTCTTTGACAATAAAGTTATGATTAAGAAGGCCGTTAAGGGGTGCAGACCCTGGTCGTCGGGAGCTCACTGATGAAAGCAATACCATCACCTTTAGTCTTCAACTTTGTAAAACTGGAGAAGCGAAAAAGGAGACCGCTGAGATAAGGCACCGACTTGGGTGTCAAAGACGACTTAGCGCGAGGGTGTGAACGTACCCGGGGCCGACCATCCAGGTACTAAACGCCGTGAAATGGGTTCGCAGGCGCGCTCTACTGTCAGGTGAGGTGTGAATCCCACCGTCGAGTTTCGCCCCATTGCACTAACTTTCGTCCCCTTTCTTTCTAGTTTTTTGTTTTGTTTATTTTTTTGTTTTGTTTTGTTTTGGTTTGGGTTTTTTTTATCAGCGGGAGAAGGAGAACCCAGCGAAAGTTGTTCTCCAAACGACGGTCGAGAGATGAGCCATGGAAAGAAAACCTCGATGGTGATGGCGATAACTTTGAGCAGCCGGCTGCTGACACTGCGCGCGGGTGCGCGGTTTCTCAAGCCGGTTGGTCGTCTGATCGATTGTCTTGCCGCTCTCCGCCAACACAGGCAGCGCGAGCCTTCAATATCGCCGCACCGATACCCTGATATGCATTCCGGGTAATGGGTAGGCGAGAGATTGGAAGTGGTGGAGAGATGGAAAGCCATTTATTAATTTTTTGTTCTATCCTTCGCGGGGCATGGTGCACAAAAACGCGCGAGCGGATATATATATATATAAACACACACACACACACACACACATGCACGCACACGTACACTAACAGCGTTACCTACATATGCAACACGGACACGCATCCACACACACACGCGCGCGCGCACGCCCGTACCTACTTATACACGGCAGATTGATAGACACGCTTGAAAAGCTCTTCGCTAGGTGCCCGGGTAGCTCTTTCAGTGGCGTCCTCCACGCACCGCCCAATCAATCATAATTAAACTGTCCTCAAACCAACGTTAACACGACCACCACCTGTGGCAGGCCACAAGAGAAACGCCGCGGACGGCGCCGTGCGCTGTGATGAAACTTGAGAGTGACAGTCGTCCGGATGGGTCCGTCCATTGCACCAGCTCCTACAAACACTGTGCACCGACAAAAGCGGTAGACGGGTAGTTGGGAGAGTAGCGGATGTGACTGATCGTACACGTCGTCGGGGTTATCTTCCGTAGCAGTGATGCTTATCAGTGTTTTGGATGGATCGTGTTTCACCGGCGAAGAAAAGAGTAAAATAAAGAAACAAAATACGAGCTAAAGATACTTGACAGTAAACAACACGTTGAGTTTAAATATGAAGGCAGTAGATAATTATGGCAAAAATTTGTAAAAAGATGAAAGTAGTCTCGTGACATTATGGTTTTGGGGCGTGTAGTGGGAAGTATTTTGTCTTCTCTCGGGGTAAGATTTTTCGTGAGGGGGGGGGGTTACCCATTTCCTCTCCCTCGCTGACTTATCTTTACCAACTTGTGAAGGAGATACTTGTTCCAAAGCTAAGTCAACTGGGGGGAAGAAAGCTGAGTAACACGGATATCGAATCGACAAGTGTGCAACTCTGAATGTTCGAACAAAGGTGGAATGTGAATGATATAATCCACACTTTAGTTTGCGCACGCACACGCGCGTGGACACACACACACACACACACAGAGACAGGAAGCGGTTAATCTAATTTATAATTAACACCTCTTTGACCGCTTTCCTGAAATATACCCTTAGTTGCTGACTCGGCTTAAAAATGAAGAAGAAAGAGGAAAATGGGAAATGTAATTAACATTTTGACAAATTTCTGTAATTGTCCTGTCAACTGGATCATCAATCGCACATGATTAGCTTAACGAGTTTCTTTTTTTTAAACCCCTGTCAACAGGATTGAAAGATAAATCACATGCAATGAGGCTGTTTTCTAAAATAATTCCTAGTAAATCTGGAGATTTTTTCAGAGATCATTATGTGAGTGACGCATGGAAGGTGGGTTCAGAAGAAAAATTTTGTTCTGTTCGGAAGCGACATCGGCTGAGTCAGTCCACCCCGGGTGCGAAAGACGTCTGCCGTTGTGTCTGCTGTGCATTGCAGGAAAGCCAAAAGATCGGCTTCTCTACTTCAAGTCTTGGCTTCATCGATGCCTTCTCAAGCTAAGGAGATGCCCCACGATGGACGGCAATATGCAAACACACGACCATTCCACCCTCCACACCCGCATACCCCTGTTCGCGTCGGATGCTGCTGAAGGTCCCTTGTGAGCACGCGAGAGTGACGCTTAGGCTGAGAGTGGTCTATGGCGGATCGTTGTCTTCGTTGTGTGAGTCCTGGATTAACGGCTCTTCTTAATTAACCGTCATCTAAACACTTTACCAAACTTGGTCAAATGTTTAATCATATATGGCAAGCTTTTAAAAAAATTTTAAAGGTATATAAGCTAGGATGCAGAAGAAAACCCCAAACTGTGGTTGTCCTTTCCACACACTCCACTAGTGACTCCATCGCAAGTTAACTACCATGCACTTAAACAAAAAAGTAAAAAAAAAAAAGGGGGGGGGAAAGAAAGATGGATAGATTGTAGGCAAGCATTTTCTCTAGTTATTATAATTAGCTCATAATTGTCACGGCTGAACTTTGACATTGAGACGAAGTTAGCAAGCGAGCGCGTGAGACAGAGAGTTAAGGGAGGGAAAAGGGGGGGGGGTCATGTTCTACTCATGCATGAAAGTATGTGCTGGCTCGGTCTCGACCCCACGTGCAGAGGAGGTAAGTATGCGTCCCCCGCACTGGGTAATCCTCGTAACCCACAACATCGCCAGCCTCCTCCTGGCCTGAGCTCTCGCCTCCAACCCCTGGCATTTTGTCCCGCTACCCTACACCCTGCAGGCGAGCGAGAAAGAGTGAGTGAGTGTGAAAGGGATAAAGAGAGTGAGAGAGAATAAAAGGAGGAAAACAGCACGAGAGTGAGAGAAAGAGACAAAGGTCTATCTCGTATTGCTATCCATTAACGTATCGCGGACATTTGCGAGTTGTGTTTACGGCATCTCCTACCCTGATGCATTTCCGTGTATTTTCACAGCAGCCGATATTATAGTTTGCTTACGACTCCAGCCCCAACCTCCTCACCCATTTCCCCCTCAAAATCTTCGCAGTCGGGTATAAGTCGAGAACAGTCGTGGACAGAGTGGGAATGTCGCGGTTATAAAACCCACACAAATGAAATTGTGTTCTAGTTTCGGGGGTGGTGGTTGTGGCCGCCGTTCTAGGGGAGGATCTCTTCAATGATGTTGATGATGATGATGATGTGTCTAGTAGTCTTCTTATTAAGAGTCATTGCCTCGCAACCGCAGTGTGCAGTCACGTGATGTCAGCTCGTCCGTCTGGCCTGGGTAAGAGTCTGCAGTCTTGCGATTTTGGTTTGGAGTAACAGTAATTTGTAATGTGGTCACCAGATGACCTGCTGCTTGCATGACCAACATATCTAAACTATATTCATCTGACATACTGCGAAAAAGCAACACCACGCTCTGGGCATCCATCGTTTTTTCACTCCACACGACTATCTCTTGTTGATTCTCCCATTTTTTGTGTACGGTTCTCTTTTGCAAAGTGCATTGAGCTCGCTACCCAATGAGGAAACGAGGTATATAAGTGTTCTTTATTGTGATTAATAGGCTGAGAGCAGCTGAGAGTGGGCAAACCTTCACAAAACGCTGCTTACTTAACTTTACACTCGCGACCATTGACATCGGTTGACTTCCATCCATTCCACCACCCCCTTCCTATCCGATGACCAACCAGATCGTAAATGAACTAATGTGTACCGAGCTTTGAATTTCTGGTTGAGACAGACTTGACACGTAGCATCATTACAAACCCTGCTACACGATCCACAAACACGTGCACTGTTTATCCCAACCCACACGGCAACCGCAACCCATCTCGACGAAAATTGCTGCGAACGTCGTTTCGCAAGAGAAGAACTGTCTCGGCGAGTAGTGAAGGTTGGCTGATCCCAATGGGGATAGAGAGGCCGCGACACCTGTCAGTCAACGGCACCAAATACACACGCGCCGCGGAGACAACAGGGGTGTGGGAATAAATGATAACACGAAGGAGAAATATAAACGACCGCTTGCTTTCAAACACCAGCGGATGTGTTTCGCGTGTTTAGCGAGATGGGGGCAGATGATTGCTGACGACCCATTTTAGCCAGCGTACCATCATCATCGGGAACTCCATCCTCAACTCTCCCCCACACACCGAATTTTTCTTTTAAAAAAAAAGCACCTCCACAAGAATGTTTGGGTAAGATTAAAAAAACTATTTTTTCTATTTTCTTGTACTGGACTCTAATTTGTAACACACACAGATGTTTGACAAAAGTTTAACACTTTAGCTATTTAACCCTCCCCCCAATTTTCCCCTTTTGTCAATACGTTTGTTTTAAATGGACACTTATTTCCCTGGTACACACAAAATGCAATAATTCTTTAAAACTGCATAGTCACCTTCTTAGCCCAAAATTCCTTTTACTGTTGGCAGTAGCAGCTCCATCCCATCTTTGCATATTTATTTATTTATTCGTTCATTTTTAATTCATGCATCCATTAGCTTTTGTTCTTCAGTACATTAAGGATAAACACGTTTCTTCCTCAACAAACTTACCATGTTTAAAAAAAATATATTTCAGCCGTCCCTCGTCCACGAAGAAACAAATTGAAAGACAGCTAGAATGGAAAGCAGCGTTATCAGGTCTCAATATTCCGGTTTGTAAGAGGAAGAGAAGGGCTGGCGAACCACTGGTTGATAGTTGAATTTTCACGAAAATGCACATCATTAATTCACACCTCAACAGAGCTTATCAGTCTGTCGAGAATTGCTTATCGTGCGGCGCACTTATTTCATATGCGCGTGCACTTCAACACCTTGATCATTCATGCCTTCATCTCTAACCAATACTTCATAAAACATTTTTATTGATTAGCCTTGGTGTAAAGAATTCACCTGCTGATTTTGTTCTTTATTTATAGTGGCGATTTGTTGAAATCTGCTTTATTTAACGTTTCCCTTATTTGTCGTAACATCCGAAACTGTTGTCACCCGACTTCATCATCTGAAATGAGGAATTATTTACCATCATCTAAAAATCTCCCATCGCTGCCTTGTTTTGCACGTATATCGGGGCGCTGGCAGCTCGTATCTCGGGGTGAATGGCAGATTCCACAATTTGTGCGAGGAGGGTAGATCCCCCCCTCCAAGCCCGTTAATCACTCTTTAAATACAACAGACACTTGTATCTCTGCACACTCGCACGCACACACGCACACACTCAGCGACTCACTCTTCTTCACTCTCAAGATTCAACAGAATGAGGTTTTGTTTCTGCCACACAGCGCCTAACTGATAATTAACGGAGTATGTATATCAATCATGTCCTTTGTAAAACACACTCAGAAAACCGAAGAAGAACGAGCTAAGTATAGAAGTAGTAGAAGAAATATAACCAGGGGTCGCCATCAGGTTTGCTGGTTGCTGACGATGAATAATTAAAGGAGAGAAGAAGTTTACCCAAGGACACTGTTTCTAAATATAGAACGCCACAGCCAAGCAATCGTCAGTGATGAATGGCTTTAGATAACACGTTGTCAGAAAATTATTTTCTGGAAGCCGATACCTGAAGTTGGTGTCAACTGTAGGGGATGGGGGTCTGGAAGCTTTCAGGATACCTGTAGCTCTCTTCAAACTGGTTAATAATTGTTATCAGTTAACATCAAAGTTTGTAAAAAAAAAAAAAAAAGAACCGAAAGAATTTGAGCAAACAATATGGAAAGTGTTAAGTAATTAAATCTGCGATTTTTAAAAGTATTTCGGCGTGATGAATGAGGTCCTTAGGGAGCTGAAGTTGCAAGTAGTATTATCCTGCTGGCGAACTATTTTCTTGCCATTATTACGTGAACTGAGCTCGGTGCGTGAAAGGGTTAATGCTTATCTATTCATCGGCCGGCATTTTTGTTAATATACGTATTACACAGATGTAGAGTACTCACAGATTAAAAGAAGGGATAGTCGAAATTTCAGAATAGAGAAAAGCGGCTTTGAGACATGTAACGAGTAAAGTAAAATTCTGGAATGAAACGGAATGGAAGACAGGGAGAAATCCTGTGGGGAAAACCCATGTAAGGAGGTTTCTGCTAAATTTATTTCTTTTCGCCTTAAGCAGAAGATTGTTGTTGACAGAAAAAGAACCCTAGCCTGAGAAAAATTTTAATGAAATGAGAATTTCTTTTAGTTTTGCGGGGATAGGGGTGGGGTTAGTGGTTGGTTTAGACACAAGAAAATCCCTCAATTAGTTGTTTTGTTTTTGCAAAATATTCTTGTTGTGCGTCGAAAACGAGGTTTCGAATATATATATATAGATGGCTGAGTCGGAGATTTGCACTTAACAGTGAAACGTGAGCCGCAATGCTTCTTTTTAGGCACCGCTACAGTCTCGCGAGATAATTTTTCTCTTCAGCCTCCCCTTTCTCGTCGCCTAGACGCCTGGCTGTAGGCAAGTAAGATAAACTGCTACCTCTCCGCCCAAAAAACAGAAGAGTCTCTTTTGCAAGCATATAAGTGTTTTCTGATATGTTTTCACCCATTTTACGACCTCATTTCCAGCCGAGTGTGCTTCCGATAAGCGCGCATGCTACCGTCGGCTTGTCATCTTCACGTGCGCGCCTCAATCTCGCTGGCCGCGATAGCGAGGCTGCGCGCGACAGCCCCCCCCCCTAAAAGAAGAGCCCTTTCCATTCCATTCCCCCCTCCTTCCCCTTAACCCACGAATGCGACACGCTTTTCTCCCTTTCAACCCCTCTCTCATCCTCCTCCTCCTCACCATCCCGCCCATCCACCCGACACCCCCGGTCACAAATCTGCGGTAAAATCGACAAGACCCTTTCGTTCGCGAACTCCCCTCGGTATATAGCTTGCGCGGACTCTCCGAGAGCGGTTTCGATAAACAAACATTAAACGAACAAGGCCGATAAAAAGATTCGCATGCGACGGGAAAAGGTATATGGCGTGCAGGAGATTAAATCGAGGGCAGGTCTCTCCGCCTCCTGCATCCACCTTTTTTTTTTTTTTTGCCGATGTGCCCTTTTTTCCTGAAAGGCACGAGGAGTGAGTAGTTTTAGAGAACTAGTTTCTCACTTTCTCTCACCTTTCTCCAGCCCAATCCACCACTTCACCTCGCCTCGTGAAAATGACGATCATCAGATGAAAGGAAACAAACGACCTGTGTAACCTCATCGCGATGACTACTGCATGTTTACAATCTCAAGTCATTAATTTATAATTTCACTTTCCGCGTAGGACCTTCTTGTTTCTCCAGTTGGTTTTCGCTCATCTGGTTAAAAATCCAGACAAGAACTTAAATAAACCCTCGTCTTCTGCTTCTGAAAAAAAACTATATATCCATACTTCTGGGGGAGGGGGGGCGGAATAAGTTTAGCTTTTGATCCTTCTATTCATACTTCGGAGGAGATAAATCTAGCTATTTATCAATACTTTCATTCCCTTTACCACAATCAGGCATCACAGCTAAAGCTCACGATAAGATGTCAAAATATTCTTTATGTTTCCATTCCCAAACAATTCCGATGTAGTTCTTTTTGTGAAGGCAGCTCGCGCTGTATAGTTCATGGACAATTTATATCTGGTAAGTAAATACAGTTTTATGCAGCCAGCCAGTTGGTGGAGGTGGAGTGTGGAAAGATAAACACTTTGATAAACGTAATCACTTTTATCTAGAGTCAGCATCGGCTGCTCATTATTGTTATCTTCCATGTCATCAAGTGATGGAGTGCAGCAACACAGGTAGTTGTAATATCAATCCATGCTTGCGAGGGAAATGTATCGCGGAAGTAGACATGGTGCAATGGCTGGTCCTTGAGGTCCACACCTACAGGACTTTGCTTCTGCTTGCGGAGAATTCCTCCTAACAAGTTAGTTTATCGTCGATCCTCAAAGGTAACTGCATGCTAGCGAGCTCTGTTTCCGAGATAGCTTTGCCACCAGTCCATGCTCACACCCTCGAAGACCCAAAAAGTGTGTCACACGCATGACTGCGGCGGCTGTGTAACGGGCCAAGGCATGTTCCTCTGCTGTGCTTGACTGCTAATGGTTGTCATTCCCTATGTATTTTGTCTATATTGCTTGCAGAATAAGTATTGTCCCTATATCACGCGCGAGCACGCACGCACACACACAAAGGGGGATAAGCAATGGAGAAAGATTTGCTTGCATATGTCTTTCTTTCTGAGTGTGTGCGTGCGTGCGTGCTTGCATAAGTTCTTGAATTATTGCTGTTAAACGTTAGTGTGTTTTCCTCAAGAGCGAGCACTCTTGTGAATCCAGCACCCGGAAACTAGCCAGAAAATATGGTCAAACACACACACACACACACCACACACACACACACACACACAGATATATCACACACACACGCCACACACACACACACAGACAGATATATCACACACACACGCCACACACACAGATATATCACACACACACACGACACACACACACACGACACACACACAGATATATCACAAACACGCTACACACAGATATATCACACACACGACACACACACAGATATATCACAAACACGCTACACACAGATATATCACACACACGACACACACACAGATATATCACACACACGCCACACACAGATATATCACACACACGACACACACAGATATATCACAAACACGCTACACACACAGATATATCACACACACGACACACACACAGATATATCACAAACACGCTACACACAGATATATCACACACACGACACACACACAGATATATCACAAACACGCTACACACAGATATATCACACACACGACACACACAGATATATCACAAACACGCTACACACACAGATATATCACACACACGACACACACACAGATATATCACAAACACGCTACACACAGATATATCACACACACGACACACACAGATATATCACAAACACGCTACACACACAGATATATCACACACACGACACACACACAGATATATCACAAAC